>CM031242.1:696436615-697686615 GCA_018340775.1 Taxus wallichiana var. yunnanensis
AAGGTTCATATGAAGGAGTGCAATACCAAGAAGGATCATCAAGCCAACATCTTTTTTAGACAAGCTTCTTCTTCCAGCAGATCTGGAAAGAGGAGGAAATGTGGAAGGACAAAAAGGGGGCAAGATCATAATCTATTCTCTTCATCTCTTGATCCATCCTAGCAATCAAAATCCACAAAAACAAAAAGCACGAAAGATTGAAAACCACTTACACGGATATAAGCGATGAAAAAGCGTGAGAACGGGTCCTGACAACGTGTTGAAAGCGACAGGGTAATCTTGTGACAAGTTCAGAGAAAATATCACGTGTTTTGCATTGGTGATAATGACAACGTGAGACGCGCTTATATATAGGCAAAGAAGTAATAAATGCGCCACCAACTTTTCAAAGGGCGCATGAAAAGCATTGTCGACATAAGGAAGCATGCGCCCTTTGGCGCACCAAAGCGTCTTAACAACACAAAGATATGTGCGCCTTTGGCGCACCTAAGCGGTGTCGACATAGAATATGTGCGCCTTTGGTGCGCACTTGAAAAGTGGCGCAACAAAAGTGTTGTTGACACAAAGGCGCATGCGCCTTGGCGTTCGCAGGAAAGACTCAACATATCAAGGCGCACCAAAATGCCTGTTGACACAGGAAAATATGCGCCAAAGGTTTAAAGGGGGCGCATCAAAAGTTGATGTTACATAGTCATTCCATGTGCCTGGCCAAAAGACCAAAAATAACTAAGTTCGGAAAACCAGATTTCTGGGAAGGGATTTTGCAACGTTAGAATGCGAGGATCCTGACGAGGATCGAAACAAAATTTTCGGTATGGTTATCGGTAAAATTGCCCTTGTCAATTTTACGGGATAACAATTTCTCTAGTCTTAGATTTCTAGTGTATTTTTATTTATTAAAATATGTTCTTTCCTCTCGGGAAGACGACAAACAACCTCTTTCCTCTCATCACTCACAATAAGTTATGTCTAAACAACACCAAGTAAAAGGTAATGGGGCAAAAGAATACATATAAGACAATGAAGGGCAATTGACCTCTTTCCTCTCATCGTTGACAATAAGCTTCCTAAACAAGTTTGTCTAAACATCATAGTTATTATAAAATCAAAAACACTCTTCAGTAGCAATAATGAACATAGATGAAGAACAAACATTAGAAGAGGAAGCGAGAAGATGGACAACACTCTTTCCTCTCATTGCCCATAATTTTCTCGGTACATGCATTCCTCACTTTGCAAATGCCCCTGTCATCTGCAATCAACATAAAATATACCACATTCCATATTATTGAATAATGGTAATAACCTATAAGTAATGTTTAATATAATATCGTACTTGTACATGTATACGCTATGCCTAAATCAAGGTTGTGGAAATTTCTTATTTGTACACCTTGTAACAAAACAGGGAAATGTAGATTATGAGCGGATATAAGGCAAATGGAGTAGATGAGGGGGAATTTTAAAATTTGAATTAAAAATTTATTATCCGACGAGGAATGATTTGGTGATATAATGGTCGCGTAATCACAACATTAATAGTTGCGTTGTCCGAAAGGGACAAATGGAAACAACGCAGATGGAGACGGAGGCGAGGCGGAGATGGTCGACTCAATTTCCACGTGGGCAACATGCCACATCACCCCTCCTGCTAACTTACGCCAGGATGGCCACAACACTTTTGGTATCCCCATACTTCCTACTTTCTCTCTCACACGCTAATTGCCCATTTCTTCATCCACTTTTCATTCCGCTTCATCCAAGTGCACTTCATTCTTTTCAACTTTTCTTCCAATATTATCTTGAACCACCGGAGACTGTCCATATTCTTCCACTTTCTTCAACTACCCCAAAAGCATCAAGAATGATCTCATAGCATGTAATATGTAATATTTGCAACCCACCCCTCGGTTCCATAAACCCATTCCCTCCAAATATTAAAAATACCCCATTGCATTTCGTGTCTCCCATTTCTCGAGAAGGGAAGTGAATGAATGATTTTATTGATCGAAGGAAAACCCCAGTAAGGATTAGTCTACACGGAGAAGAGTAGGAATTCACAAGAGCCATGAAGAAGCAACAGGTCATCTCCAGATTTTTCTCTCAGAAATCATGTACTCCCGACAGCAAAACACACATCAAGGTAGCTCCTCCATCCTCCAACTCTCCATGTGTCGCAGCTAAAATTTCATGGACACCCACAAAATCTAAGAAGAGAACCCATGAGGAATTCAATGCAGAAAATTCTAACGAGGAAGAAGACCCACACCGATTTCTTAAAAGGAGGTCAATTCTCAATGGAGAAATCCAACAGGCCGATGAAAATTTTGGAAACCATGAAAAAACTGACGAGGAATTGTCAAAAATGGAGAAAAATAAGATACAATTAGCAAAGCCCCCGAGCCTAACAATTCAATTCGGTTCCCTGCGTTTGATGCAACATTGCATAAGAAATTTGTGAAAAAATTACTGGCTAGAGTTGATGAAAACGGTATCCTGCAAGAATCCACCTACGGTAGGCCTACCACTGGCAAGGACAAGTATACACCACTAGAGGAACAGGTGGTAGAACTCAAGGCTAAGTACAAGGATGTTCTGTTGATGATAGAGGTGGGGTACAAGTACAGGTTTTTGGGGACGATGCAGAGGTCGCTGCAAGAGTTTTAGGGATATTTGCTCATTACGATCACAATTTTTTGACTGCAAGCATACCCACTTTTAGGTTGCATTTTCATGTGAGGAGGCTTGTCGAGGCAGGTTTGAAGGTGGGCGTTGTGAGGCAGACAGAGACTGCGGCCTTAAAGGCTCACGGTACAAATAAGGGGGCCCTTTTACGAGGAGTCTTTCGGCTTTGTATACCAGGGCAACATTTGAGGCAGCCGAGGCATTGGGAGAGGGTGCGGTGGACGATAATTGTAGGCTTAGTAGTTATCTTATGTGTGTTGTGGAGCTGCCTTTGATGGGTAGAAGTCCGAGAAGGATGAGAAATAGGGCATCTCAGGAAGAGGATTCTGCAACGATTAGCGGGAGTTATGATACACTGATCGGAGTCATTGCAGTGGAAACTTCTACTGGAGATGTTATGTATGGGCAGTTCAGGGATACTGTCACAAGGGCAGAACTTGAATCATGTCTTCTGAACGTGTCTCCCGCAGAGCTGCTTCTAGGTGCACCATTGTTGCTTCCGACTGAAAAGGTAAGGACAATTTGCACTTGCCTTTTCATTCTAAACTTCAATATTTTAAGTATCAGTTTCTTTTTGCTTCATAAATTTAACCACTCATCTGCTGTCTTTTTGATGGATGGAGAATGCACCATCAAGCTTATTTCACCATGAGGCTTAGTAGTCGCATCCAACTAGTTTCTCTCCTGCCATATTTACATGGGACTTGCATCTGACTTTGCTTGGGTATGGTCCGCATTATTGTGGCCTCTCTAACCTGGGATTCTTGAAAATGTAATATTCTGGAAACCCTTCATATTATCAAATGAAGAAGCTGCAATGTTTATAGACATTGAACAACTATAACAACATCCATGGAAAGTGGATCAAATATACTAACTACGGCAAATATGCAGAAATAGCATATTTCCCCTAACTAATCACATCTGGGAACATCCGGGAACATTCCAAAGCAGTAAACTAACAATAGTATAGCCCCCACTAATCTAGGGATGTGACAACTAGATAATAGCTAACTAACAACTAAGTTAAAGTAATAAAATTTAATTATTACAACTAAGTAAATGATGAATTAACCTAAGTTTATTCCTAACAGGAACATGCGCAGTAGGGCTTGAACATGGGTCATCATCATGGTAATAGTTCTGCCTTGTCGTTAGATCATGACCCACTGGACTTTGGCATTTTTCTTACTTGTACAGGGTGTGCTAAAGTTAAGTAAGTACTCATTCTAATTTCTGTGGACCAAACTTTTTTGCTAATCTCATCTGTTGTGAATAGTCTTGTTTTTATGGTTTCTTGTTGCAGGTAATTTTTATCAGATTTTAACAGTGTACGTGGTTTTTAATTTGGTATTAAAAACAACTTACTTTACAATTTGTATTATTTTTACCCGAAGTTGCTGAATATATGCACACTTTAAATTTCAAATGTGGCAACTAAGAAATCTTCATGCTTGTGGCAATTGAACTTCTTCTTTTGATCTGCCCACTAAACCCCAATAGCCTCTTTCCCAGCAATCTGTTACAATGAGGTGGTTATAGATATCTGATAAACCATACTTTTGCAACGTTCTCTTTTTTCAAGTCTGCTAACAGTTATATTGATCAAGCTCTCTCTAAATACGTCTATTGATCTATAGTTTTTGAATACGTTACGTGTTGTTTCTGGTATTAAGCTCTTCTCTGCACCATGCTTTCACCTGGCATAATAACTTTTAGGGAGCCAAGTCAAATGATTGGAAAGAATGAGTTGAAGTCTGCACACAAACAGGAAGTAAACAAACTGTTTACAAATTGTGGATTCATGTCTTAATGGTAGTCCCTTCCTTCATGGTTTGATGTGTAAGACTGCGATAAATAATTGTGGTAGGGAATAGTCCTCATTTCACAATGATGTTTGGACTTTAGTCCTCAGGCCCTAGCTGTTAGTAACAAATTATTATTCTTCGCCTTCATGGGAGGAAACCGTGAATAGTATTTAAATGGTCAGTTTGGTTTCCATATTACTTATGATAGAAGCATTGCCTCATGCAAGAGGATGCTTAATAAGAAAATCCTTAGCAGTCTCTCTCAATTCTTCTTGTTCTGTTCTTTTTAAATGTTGGGTTCCTCCAATCCCACTGACAAAGTTGAGGGGTGCAGAGATGTGCAGAGTATAGGCATGCAGGTTCCCCACAACTTAGTTGTCCAGGATATATGTTGTGTTAGCGTTAGACAGTATATAACTATCTATCTATACAAGCATATACAAAAACCAAAATAGTTGTACGGAAACAAGCGTCCATTCGATATGGGTATGTACTATGTAATGGGTGTGTCCACTTTGAGTCTAGGTGTGTCGACTCGTGTAGCTATCATATTAGTTTTTAGAGCATGGATGCTCCTGAAGAACTGTGATTTTTGAATTTCACTACATGTGTGGTGAACAGCAATTGGCCTTGGTTTTGCATATCATTACTAGAGGAAAATGAGAGGTGTCTTAACAGATGTTAGTGGGACTCATATTGAGCTGAAGGTCTGACTGCGATTCCTTCTTTTTCTCAATTTAATACATGAAAATCATCTGGCATTATATAGCATATTTGTCGCAAACCCTTGGCATTGCTCTTTTGATGTTCAGCTTCTCCTCCCTGTAATACTTTTTAAATGCAGTAGTGAACACTGAAAACCACAGAGGATACATGTACATTTTGGAGAAGATGCAGGCGATGTTAATTGTTTCAAACTAGAGTCAAGGGACAAAAACTACATAGTGGATGCCATTTTCTTTAGCTTTACAGGTTGTTCTGGCGTGAATAGTCTACGATTCTACACCAATGGAATTCATTTGCTGAGAGATAGTGGAGAAAATTACAGGAATTGAATGTCATTAGTTTCATTGGAGAAAATTCGGGAACTATATGTAAGAATACTAATTAATTCATGGTCTAGAAAGTGTAAATTGTAAGTGATGTTAGGAAATCGTGGTCGCGCGGACAGATGAGGGCAGAATCACGCGGACAGGAGGGCAGCGCGGCAGCGCGCAAGGAAATCGTGGTCGTGTGCGGGACAGACGAGGGCAGAATCGTGAAAAACGAGGGCATCACCAGCAAGCGCGGCAGAGTCGTGGTGGAAACCAGAAAAATCATGGGTTACAGACCATTTTCGAAATCGTGCAGAGGTAAAACTTGCGAACAGCAAAGTCATGGAGAGTTTTATTTTTATAAAACTATTTGGTGTTGTGTTTTAATATTTTCCTGCCACATAAGATATTTTCCCTACAACCACGTATATGCATAGTTTATTTCATACGATTTGCTGGAGAAATTAAAATAAATATATTTGCTGGAAAAAAGGTATTTTATTAAGTGTGAGGCGAAATTATTATTTTATTATTCTCCGTTACTTTGGAATAATAAAATGGCAAATATATCACACTTGACCTTGCCGGAGACACAAAAATTAACGGGCACGAATTTCAATGTTTGGAGTCATAAAATTTTAACGGTTGCGGAGTTTCGTGATTGTGATAAAATAATCAAGGGTGATGAAAGTCGACCAGCGACGAACTTTGAGGATTATGACAAACGTCATAAGGAAGCGTTATTGCTTCTCAAGTTATCGGTGTCGGATGATTTGATACCGGAAGTGCGGAATGCCACTGTGGCAAGCACGTTGTGGACCAGTCTGAGGGATAAATATCAGATGTCAAAAAAGAGTCGGGTTTTATACCTGAAAAATATGCTCTTTTCCGTAAAGTTACAAGGAGGTGGATCGTTGTCTGAGCACCTACTTCGGATGAAAGACCTCCAAGACCAGTTATCTTCCATCAACAAAAAGGTGGATGACGATGATATGGTGGCTCTGGTTTTGAACAGCTTACCTTCTTCGTATGAGTCATTTGTGGAGGCACTCCATTTAATGGTTAAAAGTCAAACACTCACGTTTGACAAGGTGAGTTCCTACCTGTTGCAAAAGGAACGGAGACAACTTCAGGCAGAATCTAATTGTGACCATTCAGAGAGTGCTCTTGTCACTCAGTCAAAGGGAAAGTGGAAACGTCACTTTGGTGAATCTTCTACTCGGTATCGTGGCACATGTTATTATCACACAGGTTGGGCACCTCAAGAGGGATTGCCGGAAGTGGATGTATGATCTTTCGAAGCAGAACAAAAAGCCATGTAATGAGGAACATGTGGCAGCAATTGCGAAAAATGGGATTCGGATGACGAGTATGCTCTTTACTGTCTTACGACATCATGCTCAAATGACAAAGTGATACCGATTCTTTGGATTATTGACTCAAAAGTGCGTCGCACACTTTTCATGTCGTAAGGACTGGTATGTTTCATTTACCGCAAATATTTGTTTTGAATTAGTAGTACTAGCTGATGGAGAATCGCTTGCAGTAGAAAGGATAGGAGATATATGCATTGTATTGAATAATGCTCATAAATTGTTGGTACGGAATGTTAGATATGTACCTTCTTTATAAAAGAATCTTCTATCTATTCATCAATTGACTGAAAATCCCAATATTTCGTGGATTTACGTGGAAAGAAGTGTGTTGTCTTTGATGTGAAACAGAGACGGATAATTGCCCTTGGTATTGGGGTAGGTGGTCAATATCGGCTTGTTGATTCGGCTGCGATCAACATGAATGCATGTGTGGAGGACAACTCCACCATTCAGGATGTGCAGGAGGCTGCAATGCCTTGGGAGGAAGGCATTCCTCACAAATCTGTTGACTTGGATACAATCAACCTACATGCACCTATTGTGGAGGGAATATCCACTATACTAGGTGTACGGAAGGCGGACATGCCTTGGGAGGATGGATTTCCTCATTCTGAAGAACAATTTGTTGTGGACGGAGACTCCACTATTCCAAATGCATTGACGGTGCATGGTGAGATGGCATGCCCAGCCATTCACTCAGAGGTTCTTGCTCAAAGGATGGTAGAGCATGAACAGTTTGCTCATTGTGTTGTGAAGAATCTTTCCCAACAGAGGGGGATAGATGAGCAAATAGATAAAACGGAGATGGTTATTTCTCCTGTTGAGACGGGGACCACTGTTGAGATGGAGATGGTTATTTCTCCTACTATTGAGGAGTTGGTTCTAACTCCTGCATAGATGGTCACATTCCTCTTCTTGAAAAAGTTGGATGAGCACTACATGGTGGTGCAAGGACGTGATCGAGGTGACTTTGATCACAGGATAATTGTGTCTTTGTACAGACTCTAGCAGGCTACACAAGCCTGGAATAGATTTTTCAATCCACATCTTCGAGGTTCTAATTTCAACACTGAGATGGGGCCGACACTCTTAGCCATTGGTGATTCATCACCTGTCAATGAATCACGAAACAGAGAACCAGTGGACCACTTGCCATATCTTTTGTTCATGGGACCAGATTTTTGTGTTGCGGTTCGTCTTCATTCGACAACTGCATCACAGTTAAGGACTGCTGATTTTAAAGTACAACTTATGGCACAGTCTGTAGATGTAATGACTAAACATATGGGCTTTAGGATATTTGTAAAATTTCGGGACAAACTTTGTCTTGTTTCCGGTTTAGTCATTAAGAGGGGGTGTTAAAATATAACACATTATATAGAATGTAAAAACAGTTATGTAGTTGTTCGGTTGGTAACTGTACAACCACCTCTCTCTTATATAAATAAACCTCTGCCTGTATCATTTGGACAGACAAAGCGCAGTTTGCCTTCTGTCTTCTTTCTTCTCTTTGCATATTCTAACAAATGCTTGAACATACACGTAGACTAGATTAATATTGTTAGGATGCTAAACTAATTATAGTTTTAAGCATTCATATTATAACATTAGAAGATAGGTAGTTGTGTAGGATATTTGATAAGATTGATATCCTAAATTATAGGGATATCTTTAGAATTGTAAGTTGTATTGATTATCTTGTGATATGAATGAAATCTAAGCACAAAACTATTATTTTGTTCTCCATATTGGTATCGGACCCGTTAGTAGGAACCACGAGCACCAAAGTGTGGTTCAAGGGGTGTTGGGGAAAATGAGTCACACCCAAACCATAACAAGTATCTTACTAGAAAGCCCCGATTCGAATGGGTTGGTAGCTCAAGTGGTAGAGCACCTAAGCATACACAAGGAGGTCCTAGATTCGAATCCTAGCCCGTCCAAGGAAAATAACATGGTATTAGAGCACGGGAGATTAGGTAGAGTTGAGGAAAGAGAGAATTTAGTGGGAAGCCTAAGTTCATTCCATTCTTTTTCTGTGGAAGCTTTAAGTGGCACATTTTTCTCTTATATTTTTTTGTTGGGAATTCAGGATCATGCGGAATAGTACTATGATTCAATAACAAACCCAATCATGCACACATGATCTAAACAATTCCCCAAAATCTACAGCAGTGGAAGTATAAACTAGAATAATCCAAATCAAAACAAAAGTACACACACATAACACATCATGTACCGTGGTTCACCCAATGTGGGCTACGTCCACCAAAGATAAAGATCTCATATATAATATAACAAGAGTACAAACCAACTCTTCAATACAAGAGTACAATGCATCTCTCCAAGAGTATCTCCTCTCCTCCAGATCTCTAAATGGATCTACATGAGTGCACTACAAACCGTGCCTCCAAACCACCAACAAATCTCACATAACCAGAACTATTGCATCTTTGAACTGCAACCAAGCTCTCTTGTGAATCTGCAAACAAGACCTCTCACAAGGGTCTACCAATGTGCAACCATATTTGTGCACCAAGAAGTAAGTCTCTCCTCCATCTCACTGCATCAACCTGTGCATACAAGAAGACAACCTCCTCTACTATATCTGGATACTATCTGTACCCACAAGCTCTCCAACGAGCTACAATACTAGATCTCCTATGGGCCAGCAATACAACATGATCTATGGATCTGCAATACAAGATTTCACAACATCTGTGGATCTACAAGATGAAAGACTATGCTTTGCATACTATGCAAGCCATTACATTGAGACAAGACAATACAAAAGAAATACAAGTAGAAGACATAACATGCTTCTCACCATTCGATGCACTTGTTATTTCCTTCTCCAACTTCTCTTTATTGAAGCTCATGTCTTCATGCAAGCTTTTTCTTCTTCTTCATTTTCAACCAAGGAGAATTAACATTCTTTTCTCTATTCTTGTTCTAGCCCCAGCTTTTTAGCTTATATAGCTTATACAAACTTAGGGCACCTTAGCTATGCATTTATAACCTTGATCACCTTCTAATCAAAGGTTGGATCTAATCCTGCGAGTTAAATATAAACATTCACGCACGGGTAACCGATGCGGTTCCCGATCGATGGCGGTTTCTTTGTTGACCGACACCGGTCACCGTAAACTAGCCACCTGTAATGCGTACTTATTGTGAAACAATCTAGCTCCACAACCCAACATTTTCCGTGTGATCAAAGAATATCAATCAAATATAGTTTCCATTTTGTTTTGGTGTCCTTGGATGCCATTGACTTTCATTTGCATCTTACGCAGCTATTGATTTGTGTCTGCATTATTGCAACCTTTGTGAAAGTTGAATAGTCTTTTCGTGGCAACTTTTTTATGTTTCTTCTCCATTTCGGGTCAGCTTTTTTTTCATATTCAAGTCAAGGAAAGAAATGTTTATGTTTTTGCTTACATTATAAATCTTACATAGTCTGAAATGACTATTGTTTAGCTGCTTCTGGAATTTGCTGGACCAGCATCAAATGTTCGTGTTGAGCGGTCCTCACGTGACTTTCTCAAGGATGGGGGAGCTCTTGCTGAAGTGATTTCCTTCTATGAAAGTAGACCTGATGAGAAATCAACACCAAAATATGACAAGCAGAATGAAGGGATAGAGGTATGCTTGGTTTATACTCATCTTCCAAGGAAAATAGTTTTTATCAAGCCACAATTGAATAGTAACTAAGCTTATGCTAATGTTGTGTTCTGTTATCTATCTCAGATAAAAGTAGTGTTAGGAATATATTTGTTCTTTTTCTACGCTTGTTAATCATTGAGGCTGTTGCATTTGCTGAAACTGTCTTGTTCAGCATTTATACAAATAGGTTAAGCAGGAGATATCGTTAATAAGATTCAGAAGTTCTGTAAGGATTGCTGTGTTGTCAAACTGAAATTATATAATATATATAGGAAATGGAGTTTTTATACGTGTCTTAAGGTCTCAACATCATGTGCACATGTTTAATTAGACTTTTCGAATGAAGATATTGCATCTTGATATTAATCTCGTCTTAACCAATCTGGAGTCTTGTACATTGAACTGTAACTCAGTAAAGTCAATGTTATACATGGAATTGCAAAACTTCTGCTTACCAATGGATTTGTCACGTGCAGGTTATAATGACAATGCCTGATTTAGTTGTTCAAGCACTGGCCCTAGCATTGCGCTATCTTAAGCAATTCAAATTGGAAAGAGTTTTGTGTTTGGGTGCTTCATTTCGCCCTTTTGCCAGCAAAAATGAGATGTCCCTTTCATCCAACACGCTGCAGCAACTAGAGGTAGCTGTCTTGAATATGTTAAAAGAATATTGTGTTTTTGGGTGCTGGAACCTTGCTTCTTTTGTAGAAAAGGAATCATGATGTGTAAGACAGGGTAGTTAGAATCACTGTCACTTGATTACATATTAGATTAGGATTGAATATTATTTGAAGATATTTAGCTTGAATTTTTATTTATTTCCAGAACTCATCAGCTTGGATAAAATAGAAACAACGATTGGAAAAGGACTAAGATTATAAATACAAATATGAATTTGGTTGTAATGCAGTAGACCAGTTGTCAATGCTATGTAGCTTTGGGTAAATCACCAAAGATAACTTTGTTATGCCCTTAATCTATATCATGTATAGATACATAACATTTATCTTTACATTCATTAGTTAGTTGTTCCTTAAAGCTGACCTAAATAGGATGAAGGGGGTAACCCTATATAATTATACCTATATATATGGGTGAATAAATCTCTCCCATATCATCATATTGTGAATTATAGTCTTATTGGAAAGTTGTGGAGGTTGCGCTCTTGAAGTGACTTAGTTATATATTCATATTTTGCTATTGTTTTATTTATACCAAAGTAACTCCATAACAAGTGGTACTAGAGCTTCGACTTGGGCAACAATGTGTGTAAAATCTAGTTTGGAAGAATTGCCCATATCTTGAATGCCATCAGGATTTTTTCTGTAATTTTTTTGGTAAGTTGTGGACTCATTCTAGGAAACTACAGTAAAAATTTCAAGGTTGTGTGATCCATTTTAAAGAAGTTATTGCAAATTTGGTGTTTTTCATAAATTCACTGTATCGGCCTTAATTTCCATATTTTTCCTGGTTTCTTTACATGCCCAGAAACCTTGCAAAAATTTATCAGGGATCTATTCTTTACATTTTCTAATATAAGGCTGGCTTGAGCGTGAAATGATCTTGTCAAAGTCAGTCAAAGGTGCAAATCAAATTTTGTACTGTCAGTCCTCAACATGCCAGGGCTGCAAACTAGAGGATGGGGAAAAAAAATCTATACACACCATAGAAAACTCCTTACGAAGATGAAATACAGTCTGAGTTAGAACTAGGTGAGACTTCAAACACGACGTCTACTTTTTGGATCACAAAGTGAGCCAACTTTACTATAGTGTGCACAACGTATAGTTCAATGCGGCTAAAATCAATCACCAATTGGAGGATTTGAGCAAAGAATCAATCAAATGTTGAATTTACAAATGAATCCACAAAATCAGCCACATGTCACTAAAACACAACTTAACCATTGTGGATCTTCTAGCCAACCTAATGCAGACCCAACTACAATACAATCGTTACTTCGGTTAGTTTGCACTCAGGATCATGTAACATGAGGCCCCTCAACAAATTTATGAAAAGAGAGCCAAAGGGTTATGTTTTAACTGTGACAACAAATATAGTCGTGGAAATAAATGTGTCGGAAGGAAAATATTATACATTGAGGGCATCAATTAAGAAGAGGATGGAGAAAAAGTAGCAGAGGTTGTTGATGAGCCACAGTCTCGAGATTCCCAACCTTCTATCTTTTGCCATGCACTATCAGTTATTAGCACGCCCTAAACTTTTACGAATCACATGAAGTAGGAAGCTAATGCACATCGCAGTAAAAGGAATTTCAAAATTGGAGATTGGGTTTTTGTTTATTTTCAGCCATATAAGCAAATGCCCTTGAAAAAACAAAAGAAATATAACGAGCTTTCACCTTAGTATTATGGCCCATATCAAGTTTTGAAGAAGATTGGAAATGTAGCATACAAACTGGAGATACCTCGCCTAGCAAAAATACATTCAATCTTACATGTTTCATGCTTGACGAAGGTTGTTGGACAAAGAGTTTCAGCACGTACAGAGTTATCTCTGCTCGATGAAGAGAGGATACTCATTTTGGAACTCGAGGGAATACTGTAGACACACACTAAGAGGTTTTAGATAATGGATTTTACAACGTATCTGATCAAATGGCAGCATCTTCCTAGTAAGTATGTGACATTGGAGGTTGAAGCATTCATGCAGGAGCATTCCAGGATAGTCAATGTAGAGCACAATGTTGGTTTGAAGGGGAGGAGCATGTTATGCCCTTAACCTATATCATGTGTAGAGATATGTGTGGGCCAAATTATGACTTACATAACATTTATCTTTACATTCATTAGTTGTACTTTAAGGCCGGCCTAAATTGGATGAAGGGCCTACATAATTCTATATATGTGTGTGTGGATGAATAAATCTCTCATATTGTCATATTGTGAATTATGGTCCTATTGGAAGGTTTCCCCCTAAAAGTGGCTAAGTTATGTATTCATATTCTGCTATTTTTTCATTTATGTTGAAGTAATTTTATCACAAACTTTCATTATATTTAGTGGCTGAATGCAACGGTCTCTTTTCCAACAGGCAAGGGAAAGGTCACAAACAAGATAAAAATAATGCATGCACACTTGTTGCATGCTGGGCTTCTTGTCTATGTTACTCATGACAAATTGCAAACAAAGTATAACTTGTATACAGTTAACCTGGGCCCTGCAATGCATTCTACTCAAGGTCTGAAATGAGTAGCTACTATGTACAGGAGGACATTCCTCACAAAAGAACAAAAAGTTTTGAATCCTCTTTTTCTGTATACCTAAATCATTTTACTATCTTTGCAGATACAGTGGGAAACAACTTCTGTCCTTAGGGAAAAAATGTCATACAATCCAGGCTGAAACTGATTTTCTAAGCTGCAGAGGTACTTGGTGTCCTTTGGATATATGGTTCCACATTAACAAAGGTGGAAAGTTGTAGCTGCTTCTTGTGATTTATAAGTAGTCATTTGCTGCTTCGATTTTCTGTAGGTGCACAAGAATATTTCCAAAAATGTTGCTTGAGAAACATGAAATCTATTTGTAATATATTAGTTGGGCGACTGTTGGTCTACTTTCTTGAAGTCAGCCTTTGTAGTTGAGTTTTTAACCATTCTTATCTATCTATGATTTGACCAAATGTGTGTATGTCATATATCATCGGAAAACTTTCACTATGTTCTTTCATAAGGCACACGTATCACTTCACAATACCATGTCGAGTTCCTTTTTTCCGTATGCTTTTTTAGGAAGTGTAGAAATCCGCATTGGAGACATAGGATGGTTTATGGGGCTCAGAAGACATCACTTCTTAAACATATGCTTGAGATATGTTGATTGAAAGCTCTTGTGATGTACAATTGTAGTGTTTAGACTCTATGATTTTTGTATGAACTCCGAGTCCTAAGCTGAGTCCCACAAAATGAGTCAAACGAGGTTGAAACAGAAGTCCAGCTTGCTTGATGGGAAAGCCTGTGAGTTTTTAGAAGTCTTTGAAGCATCTTTGCATTGAGATTTTGGAAGAGTTCTTTTTTTAATTTATTTATATTTTGGCAAGTTTTTGCCATGTTTTTTCCTCAAGTTCAAGCCCGAGGCCAAAAGAGGTCTGCTGATCCGAGTCTTGATCCCATACGTAGAATGGAACGCAGCGTATAGTTTATCGTATGTTGTTAAGGTTGTTTGATCATCACAGTTTTTTTCTGTTTTCTAATAGGTTATTGATAAGGATATCCAGTTGTATCTGTCCACAGAAAAAGACATTGAGTGGAAGATTATGTTAGGGGCTTTGTTCTATATCTTCTCTCTTTTTTGAGAGATTGGATGGCAGATAGGGTTCTACTCATTGTTCAAAAAAATAAGGAAGAATGTATTAGTTGCCAACTTGTTACTGGTGTAAAACGTTAGTGGTATATTAATCACTGATTCACTGTATCTAATGCAGCAATGATTAGAAACTAGTTTTCTTTTATCTATTTGGCTTTTGTGTGGCATCGAATGTCCTCATATCTCATTTTTATGTCTGCTTTGAAGTAGCATACTTTATAGAGCCTTTCTAAGATAGCATTCTTTCTTTTCATATTTGAATTGTTGTTATACATAAATGGTTAACTTTTGGACATAGCTCCCGAAAGATTGAAATAAAGGAATTGTATTCGTGTTCCCAAATGACTAAAAGTAGGTCTATGTGAATTGAGAATGAATCTGATCACAATTGAATTTGCTAGGGTTAAAGGGCCCTAGGAGCAAAAACTAAAAAAATAAAGAACTGAAGTAATGAAAGTAAAAGATGGAGAGTTAAACAGTTAGTAAAGTCTCAAATCATGTGGTTAAGGTACCAATACAAATAGCCATGTGGGGAGAGCCGGACCCTGCAAGGGGCATGGACTGATGAAAGTCGGAAAGACTGGATGCTAGTTCCATCATGCACCTCTGTGAAGGTCTGGGCTAGAGGAATCATTGTGTCATCATCGATCACTCTGAAATGGGCAATGCAGGTCCTGATAATGCTCACTGGGGAGTGTCCAGGACTGAGGGTGCTAGGCTGGGTAATCCTAGGAGGAAGCAAAGCAATCCCCCAAACCTCTCCTAACATCCAAGGCCAAAGAGGCTTCAATGGCAGCAAAGAAATTTGTAATGTGTGCCTGCCTCCAAGGCCTGGAAAGCAGGTAAGGGGGATCAACGGGGCCTCGATGTCGAGAAGAATCAGATCCATGACACCGAGAGAGACTGTGCTGGGGCAACCTAGTAGTAGTAGTGCACAAAAATGTGAGTTGCTTCACAGATGTGTCCCTGCTGACCGTGAAGCAGCCATCTCCAAAGGGTTCTTATTGCTGCTAACCTCTATGACGAGCTGAAAGAAAGAGGTGATCAGCCTGGGTGCTCTAGAGCCTCGTGCTGTTTAAGATGTATAGCAATTCTTTAGAGTTGAAAAGTCTTGTAGTATGCATCGTATATGAAAACTGCTTGCTATGATTGACCAAGTAGGAGTATATTCTTATTAAGATCATAACTGGTTTTTAGAAAATCTTTCTCAAACGTAAATGTTGAACACAAAGCTTAATTGTTTGACATAGATTTTCTGATGACCTTATGTCACTTATTATCGTAACCATCTGTTTTTGCATTTTGAAAGAACAATATATTGGCATACTCAAGTGGTTTGATACTGGCATTCTTTAGGTGCATATAGTCTTTTTACTAATGTTCCTGAACTGGTTTTGTTCTGTTCGGAGTAGGTACTGAGAAATAATGCTGATGGCTCAGAAAATGGATCATTGCTGTCGCTGATGAACCATACACATACTGCTTTTGGTTTGAGATTACTTAAACACTGGGTATGCTTGTGCTGTTGGGATTATGAATCTAATTTGCTTTGGTTATTGACAAGTTAGAGTGGTCTCCATTTCAAGTTTTTGATTCTATTTACTGCTCTTCATTGCTATCTTTTGACCTATTGTTTAAAACCATGATTGTAAGGTGCACATTTCTGTCCTTGTCTGGATTTGCATTTTAGTTCCTATAACAATTTTTCTGTGTGTTGCAGGTAACTCACCCACTATGTGACAGAAATGCGGTCGAAGCTCGTCTTGATGCAGTTTCTGAAATTGCAGAATCAATGGGTAGTTATGCAGTGATGCAAATAGAAGGTACATTTCCAGGTGGTAAAGGAGGTGGATTCACTGGGGTAGCTAGGCATGGTAGGATGGGAGGAAGTGGATCCCAGAATTTATTAGCTTCTGTTTTGACCTCCATAGGGAAGATGCCTGATGTTGAGCGTGGAATAACAAGAATTTTTCACCGAACAGCTACACCGGCTGAGGTATTATAATGTCAAGGGTCTTGCTATGATAGGTAGATGCCTAGAAATTTCTATGCCCATTTTCTATTGACATTTATGAACTGTTACAAATGTGTGATATGGGAAAGATTAGGAATGAATTGTTCTAAATTTTTAGAACTTTAGATATAACTAGAGGAAAAGATGTTCTATTAAAGTAACACAAATAGTTTTTTGTTTCAGTTCTTTACTGTCATTCAGTCGCTCCTTACTGCTGCCACACGACTTCAACAGTTGGTTTGTGTTGATGAGGATGAAGTCATACGAGATGATCCTTCCCAAAGGTGTAATAAACGTGTTGGATCAAAGTTATTGAGACGATTAATTGCGGCAGCATCGTCCTCTATTGTTATTGAGCATGCTACAAGACTTTTATCTAACCTAAACAAGCATGCCGCCACCCAAGGGGATAGGCAGAATCTTTTTATCTGTGCAGGCAATAAATTTCCCGAGGTTTGACTTCAATAATCACATCTTTGGTCTTTGACATGTTAAAATTATGTTTAAATCACTGTCACATCTGATTACAATCGATGCATATGAATAGGTTGCAAAATGTCGTGCGGCAGTTCAGGCAGCTGAGCAAAAGTTAGATTTCCTTCTTCCTGCCTATCAAAAGCAGCTAAAACTTCCAAACTTAGAGTATTTGAGTGTGTCTGGAATTACTCACTTGATAGAGGTAAAAATGATTCTTTACGAAGTATACAAATACTGCACTCTTATGGTTATTAACATTTGTTCTGGCTATATGGAAATTAGATGAACAACAAACATACAATATCACTAATTTCTCATTTGTTTTTATTTGCAAATTATTGTGAATATATTTCATATTACTACATATAGTACAATGTATTTCCAAAAAAAAAAGAAAGGCAGGTGGGGAAAATCATTCCCCAAAAGACTAGATGAGACAAGGCATGTAACTAGGCTGCCAAAACAAGGCATTGTAAAGGCTAACGATGGGCTGAGATTTGCAAAACCACAATTCCAAAAACTTTATTTTTGTTAAGGTATTAACTGGTGAAGACCGCATGGCTGCTGCATTTACTTGCACTTTTGAGCCAGGAGTGGGTTGATGTCTAGCTTAACCATCAAGGAAATTAATCCAGGCCAAAGAGGGGTCACCATGGCTTTTTTGTTTGCAATTCATTGCGAAAATATTTAATATTACCACAAATAGTACATTGCATTTCCAAAAAGAATGGCAGGTGGGAAAGAACATTTCCCAAAAGACTTGATGAGACAAAGCATGTGACTTGTAACTAGACTGCCAAAACAAGTCATTGTAAAGGCTAACAATGGGCAGAGATTTCCAAAACCCCAGTTCCAAAAACTATATTAACTAGTGAAGACTACATGGCTGCCGCATTTACATCAGTGTTACGAGGGGACATGCACCCCCATCTCCAAGCCATCCTGGATGTCCGAGATGTTTCAGGTGCTTGGGGACAGGGATGAAATGTCCCCCATGTCCAGCAGAAATGAAAAAGGGAGGAAACGTCCGGGTATGTTCTCTGAGTTTGGGGATGCAGCAGGGATATTCCAGGTGCTTCCCAGAAACGGGACACCACAGGGAATGCTGTGACTTCCTGGGACAATTGACACATGTCCCAGCGTCCCCTGCAGCCTGCAGGTTTTAGACTATAGTTTTTGGCATTTTGGTTATGACATATGTTATTATGTGCTTTTCTCATGTTGATTAATGAAGTCTTTTGTTTTTCATTGTCATATTGTTGATGTATCATTGTATCACTATCAATGTATCTCGATTCTATGTTAATGTCAATGACTCAATATGAAATATGAATAATAAATATCGCATTTTGGCTTATGTGATGAATAATTGGATTAATGGTTTCAGCCTTCAGGATTTCAGCTTTAAGTCTTAGTTTATTTATGTTATATTTGTAATTTTATCAGCTGCCCCCTACCTGCCATCCCCCACTCTCCCCAAAATTTGGAATTTTTTTGCAGTCCTGGAAATCCTGTCCTTACGTCCTGCTGTTCCACTGTCTCAGAGTCTTAGGTAACTATGATTTACATGCACTTTTGAGCCAGGAGTGGGTTGATTTCTAGCTTAACCATCAAGGCAATTAATCCAGACCAAAGAGGGGTCATCTTGTTTTTATAAATGAAAGCAACCCAGTCTGAGCCATGTCTTCTAGTGGGTCGTTGATGTTCCATTCATCTATCTTGTCCTGATATTAGCATTTGATAGCAATGGGGCAACCCCAACCGTGCCATGGAAAACAATGGAAGCTTTTTGATTCATGCTGCCTATTAGAATGGTTAGCACGTGAATTGGAACGGTTATCTTGGGATCTTTGGGAGCATCCTTTGAATGCATTTGGAGGTACCCTGCTAATTGTGCACTAGGTGATGCTCCAGTGGGCAATAAACTCTAATATGGCAAGCTCTATTGCTGTCTTTTCCGCATGGTACTCAATCTGCAGAGACAAGTCAGCAAGGATCAAGATTTTTCTAATAGGTGAAAACCTGAGCTGGTCAAACCATCCACCAATTATTATTGTGTCACAAGATAATGAAAGATAATATAACATCTCAGTTGTAATCAACTATTGAGATTTATCAAAATTTCTAGACTAATCATGGCTATCTCCCAACAAAACAACTTTGAAGACACCGGGCTGCATGAAAATGCTGACACCGAGCTTTTGCCCATAGCCAAGCGGCCCGAGGCACCAAAAACTGTGTATAGCAGACTTAGATCTACAACAAAAACATCAAGGGGCCAGGAACCTAAGATGGGCCAATTTTCTGCTCAAGACTAAACCATTATGAGTTAGAGACCACACAAGCATATTTTTATCAAGTCTTGTTAAGGACTTTTCAGGATTGCCATAATCTAAATTGCCATGGGGGTAGTTTAGATTCAGGTTTCTATTGTTCATTGAATTATCGCTTTGTAGGAATTTATCTTTGCGACTGGTGCTTATCACAATTTACCTCTTGTCTTGTCACCATGTGGGGAGGGGGCATATCGAGCATGGGAAATAAAGTATTTGGATTCAAGCTTTTAGTTTTTTCAATAATAATTTTATTAGATTTTTCTAAATTAAATTCCTCAATTAGCTAATTCTAGGGGATCATATTTCCCAGTGTTAGAAAAGATCCTTGTGAAACCAAAAATCATGAATGTTGTCGTAGGGGCATGAATGTTGTCGTAGGGGATTATTATTCACAATGAGCACTAGAGATCACCAAAGTGAATGTTAACTGAATAAAAACAAAATTCCTAACTGTTTTCCAATCCACCTTGATAAAGTTTAACAACTTTACAGTGTTGGCGAGAAAAGTTGTTGGGTGGAAAAATCTGTGGATTCCTTGCCAACACTCTGGGAATCGAAGTCCCTTTACTTAGACGGTGCAGCTTCCATATTTGCATGTGCATGAAAAGGTGGATTTTCCTGGTGGCCTTAAGGCCGGGGATCCAACAGGGGCACTCCACGACCTGCGCGCAAAGCTAACAGTTGCTTGCGAGAAGACTTTGTCTGGAGAGCGGGAAAGGGAGTGAGAAAGAGATAGGAGAACTAATGTTGCGGGTAGAAAATCAGATTCCTGCACACACTAGTTAGAAAGTTCAACACATGCATTTAAGAGAAGAAAACAACAAGATTTCAAAGCTACCGGCTAGAGGAAACCATGCATACAAATATGCACACATTCATATGCCTTGGAAAACAAAAACTTCTTCCTTCATTAGCATTTAAAATCAAGAGTTGTACATGATAGGAAAATGGAGGAAAATAGAGAGGGGAAATGGAAGAAAATGGCTATCTCCTTTGTTCTCTCTAAGTACAATGCACTCTTGAGTTTACAAAATCAATCACCAACCCTTTGAAATGGGAATGGCTTTACAATTTATAGGAAGAGAAATGACTCTTCATATACCCCCAATGACTTTTCATGTCCTTGAGCAACTTAAAACTTTTCAACTTCCTAGGAGAATATTAAGTCCCTTTTTATAACATAAAGGTGACTTTTACATTAGAAACATAAAGTTGCTTTTTAATTTCATTAAGGACATATAAAAAGTGCACCCCCAACGAAGAATTAGAACATGGAGGAGAGAGAAAGTAGGGGAGAGAAGAGAGAGAAAGAAGAGAGAAAACATTATGCTTTGATGAAGAATCCACTCTTGTCGACTCCTAGAAGGCTCTGCCGAATTGATCCTGATGCCTTGAACCCTTTGGAACATTTCAATCCTCCTTTGTTGATGATGCATTGCCCTTTTTATCCACTTTATATTTTTAGTATTCCTTGCCATGGACACATGCTATTTTTAGTAAGTGTACTAAGGTGGAAAAATTTGATCCAGGAATGCGGGGCATGATAGAGCAAGGCAAGACGTGCACAATGCAAATTTTTTTGTGATGAACGGATTAGTAGGGAAAAAGTTATGCATGGGCACATTTTATTGTCCCTATTGCATCAAGGGGACGAGAGGGACAGAAAAAACCCGCTTTGTTCCCGAAGCATGATTTTGCACTTCAAGACCTAAAACTGGAGGGAGAGCTGGGGAGTGCCAATACGCACGCAATGCAAAAAAATTGGGATCAAACGGAGCAATAGAGAAAAATTTATGCATGGGTGCATTTTATTGTCCCCATTGTACCTTTGCAAAGGGACATGAGGTGCACAAAAATGTGCCATGCACTTTTGAGAGGCAAAACATAAGAATTTGGCCTGCCAGGAAAGAGTGAACTTGAAATTGAGATTGTTGGAGCTCCAAGAGGTCTTTTTGGGTGAAATTTTATATGATTTTGAATCCAAACAACCTTCCAAGATCAATGAGATGGGTCTCATCTTTCAATTCTGCGAAAACACCTGAAATGGCCCCTTTTGATCAAGATTGTCAACTGTCCCTGCAAAGAATGAGCTCCCCGAAAAGCGCCAAGAGTTTTCTAAAAACTTGATGATTCCACCTTGTAGAGGATTCTCTTAGCTTTTTGCCTCATGACTCTTTACTGAGCTTCGGAATCGTCTATCAAAGATCAGGTACTTGTTTTGAAGTGCGTAAGAGACAACTTACTATTTTTAGTAAGTGTCAGAATCAATCTCTTTGAACTCCAACCGATGTTGCCAACTTGAATGTTTATCCCCTTGTATGCTTCTTTTGTGAAATCCGCCTTCACCTTGACCACTTCTTGGAATGACTTGCTATTTTTAGTAGGTCCCCATATAGGGAACTTACTATTTTTAGTAAGTGGGCGTTTTCACCATTTTCGGCATTGCTTGACCATTCTGATCTTTTGATTATCTCTGGTGCACACCGTCTTCGCCGCAACTACTTCTGGAGGTGGCTGGCCAAAAATAGCCAATACTCGTGTAGGAAGGCTTACTATTTTTGGAAAGTGGGTTTCTGGGCATCGGTTTATGATGAAACGAATTTTCCCGATATGGGTTTTTGCTCTATAATGCTCCTCTGAAATTTCATGTCAACCCGAGCTCTGGAAATGGAGATTTTAAAATTTAAAATTTTTGCCACGAAACTGGGGTTTCTTTGTTGCAAAAATTTGGGGCATGTTTGCAAAATCTTCCACTTGGATTCTAACGACCTCTGAAAATGTGGATGATCGCAAAAAATCCCATGTCAATCCGTGCACCGTTCTTCAAGTTACAAAGATTTTTCACTTTGGGGCCAACAGAGTCATTTTGGCGAA
Organism: Taxus wallichiana var. yunnanensis; assembly: GCA_018340775.1. NCBI lineage: Eukaryota > Viridiplantae > Streptophyta > Pinopsida > Cupressales > Taxaceae > Taxus > Taxus wallichiana. The sequence goes on from CM031242.1 coordinate 696,459,208, forward strand.
GAACAAGCTTGGAGCCTTCAAAAATCCATGTTTTTTTTGTTTTATCCTCATCTAATCATGGAAAAATGGTAGCAATGGGTCTAATCTTCTCGATTCTTCTTAAAACTCTTCCAAAAATGACATCCTTCCTTGGAATCACCGAGTGTGCCCGCTCAAAATGAACTCACATAGGAAGCATGCGGGGTTTCTGAAAAATCTGGATTTTCCATCATTTCCGATTTTTCAGTATTTGTTTGCCTTCTAACTCCTTATGGAGCTCCCGCAATTGTTTGACGAAGATCAAGTACCTATTTTGACTACCTTCTCCTCACAGGGGCTAAGACTGGGTCATATGAAAACCACGTGGAAATAAGGGGAGGGCGCATTTTTGTCCCCTATGTCCCTTTGCCAAAGGGACGAAAGGGACATAAATTTCCACTTTGCGCCTCATCGCGACACTTGGTGATCATCCATGCAGGGAGAGGGAAGGCTCCAACTTAGCTCTCGGGGGCTTAACTGGCAAATGAGAGGTCACATTGGTGTTCTAGGGGCTAAAAAGGGCTGGGTGCATTTTTGTGTCCCCTATGTCCCTTTGCTAAAGGGACAAAAGGGACATGAAATCCCGCTAGGCTCCTAGTGTTGACACGTGTTCTCAAAAAATGGCTAAGTATGAAAACTCTTACCTTGGGACTGACTTGTGGAGGTGATATCTCGGGCTCCTGGATGAATTTCGGGGTGAAATTTTATATGATTCCGCTTGCAAACACCTCAATGAATCCAATGGTGATGGTCCCAAGATCCAAATTTGATTGCAACTCTCTCAAATGGCCCCTTCTTTCTCGGGACCACTCGTTGTGCGCTAGAAGAATGAGTTGCCTAGGGAAGTGCATGATGTTTCATGATGTCTCATTTTTTCCACCATTTAGGGCATTGAAAATGCTTTCCATTGACACCTTGTTGGGCTTTCAAATCATCACAGGGCTCCCAAAATCTTGCTTTGAAGCTTAGGTCCTCGTTCATGGTGCGTGCTCGTTCAGGCCTGAAAACCGCTTTCGCTGAATTGTTTCCAACACCTCCGAATCTTCCCTGAATCTTTCAAAATCATCTCCTTGATGTTCCTAGCACTTGAATACTCCTCCACAATGAGTCTTACTCCTTTGATCCACTCCGGGGTGGTGCACTAGTCTTAGGAAGGCTAATGATAACCCTTCCCAAAACTGCTCGAATGCTTGAATGCTCCAAAAGTTCCTAAATCACCTAGGGGATTGATTTTACTTTCCTAAATCACCTAGGGGGACACTTGACATTCATATAGAGATCATTAGGTTGACAGGATAGGACTAGCATTGGGGATGGACTGACCTAGGGGTGTTTTGGGAAGGTATGACTTTAAAAATTTTCGACATTGTGGTCCGTTGTCATGCTTGAAAATTGGAAATTTTCCTGTTGCACATTTGCACGACAACACAAGCCTTCCAAATTATTTAACTACAAAAGTGCCTTGGAATTTGTAGGTATAAGATCTTAGAAGCTATAGCTCCTCCAACTTGGTTTGAAAGCATTGTTCTGTCCATATGTTTTAGTACACTATTATTTCCTTTATGAAAATTGAACCAATAACAAGTCCATAATACCTTTTTTAAGATTCATATTCCGATTGTAGGTCCAAGTGTTATGCACCTTGTTCATTGATGGTCCACATTGAAATTTTTACAGGTAAGCCATTGCGCTTTTAGGAGTTCTCAGCCATCTATTACCAAAACTCTGTTATTTTGATAGAAATATTAGAAACATAATGCCAGCAAGTTGCAGCAGAATTCTGTAATCATAATCCAATCAAACACTGAGTAGAGTCTTAGCCCCATTTAGCTACACGAGACACCAGTCTGGGTAAGGTGAGGGTCACCATGCTATGTTTCTCTCCTGGCGACAAACATAATAAACTTTGGTTATTTAGCCAAACCCAATTTAGAGTTGTTTGCAACTTCAAGCCAACCATTCTAACTTCCTATGTGCAGAAGATATCACTATTGTATATTGATGTGGGAACATCCTTGGGTTGATTGGCAATCTTGCATCAACTAACAAGTATTCCTCATCCTTTGGTTTCCCAGGTGCCTGTAGTGCCTGTAGACTTGCAATCCCTTATAAAGCTAATGCTTCATATTGTTTTCAATTTCTCCAAGAAATTGTCTTGGTTGTTCATAAAGCCTACAGGCTCAAGTTTTGAAATCCCTCAGTTCTCTAAGGCATTGCCTTGTGTAACAATTGAAGCCCACAAGCTTAAATCTCTGTGTTATAATGGCCTTGGCTGTAATATTATCAGCTTTGGATTGTATTTAGTGCCTGCATGCTGGATGTCAATTGTCAAGGCATTTGCCTTTGAATATGATAGTGTCGGCAGGCAATACAGGCCTTTATAATGCTAAGGAACTAAAAATTAATGCAAGTGTCCACAGGCAAGATCAGATTAAGCAGCCTTGGCCAAGAGAAGAGATTATGCCTAATATTGTATAGCCCGTGGGCTAAATTGTATATTATAAGCGGCTGCTGTTCCCACGTTGTCAATTTGAAATATGACTTAGCAAAATGGACAAATATCAGAGCATGGAGAGTGATAAACTGATAGTCTGACAGTGTCAAAAATTAAAATGGTCTGCAAATCATGGGATTAAAATTTAATATGGCCCGTACTGCCGGGCTGTTGATATCCAAGTCATCTCTAAAGGTATATAGGCAATTAGACAAAGCCACCAGGCTTATAATATAAAAGTCTTGGCCTAAATAAAGACTGCTGATGTCATAAGGGGTTTCGTGCCCTATGATTAATTGTCCGACTGGAGGAATGGACACCGATAGGTTGGAAGTCTGAGACCTGACAAGATCTGACAACATCAAAAAGTCCGTGGACCATTGATCTTGCACACATCAACAGCGAGGACTTGAGGTTGGTGCCACTCTGGCATTTCTTTTTTAAATATAAGGGAGAGCATTAAATAATGTATTGTGGGGACCAACCCCTTTGGAAGGGGAAGATGTATTGCCTTATCTGGCCCGTTGGTTGAAACTGCCTGTTACACCTCCAAGAAGATAATGGTCCACAGACCAAAAACATAATCCCTGCCTGGTGTAAATGAATCCTGTAGGGTATGAATCGACATGGAAGTCAAAGAGACAGTGGCAGGTGATCCAGTAAGCTAGGAAAGCGGAAAAGACACAAAATCAAATAAATTGGCTTCATCTTCCATTTACAAAGGTTTGAAGCATGGGAGATGCAATTGGGAAGACAAATAAGAGAGATAAGCTTTGCAAAAAAGGCAACAAGATTCATGGGAGTTCAAAGAGAAACTGAGCTTGTTGCAGCCCTAGAACGGGTTTGGGAAAGCAAATTAAGTGAAGATAAGCTTCGTGGAGGATAACTGAAGCAGCCTAAGGGCTATTTATGATTCATTTGCACCCGTGTAGGGACACTCACTTCTCCTTTGTGCACTTATGCAACCTGTGCACCTCCCTCCTTGGAGTTTATTCTTATGCGACACCCTCGCAGCGATCACACACACACAAGTCTTGTGGCATTCTTGCACATGCCTGCAGACCCACACAAAACTTGCTTTTACGCAAAGCCTCTAGTGCCTTGTTGGTGAGAAAATTTGTCAAGTGGACAAATTGGTGGGTATCTGCCAACACTCTGAGACTCTAGGTCCCTTTGCTTGAATGGTGCAGCTCCATTTATTATGCGTGAATGAAATTAAAATCTGTGGTGGCCTGAAGGCCGGGATCCAACAGGAACACTCCATTGAACCTGTGGCAAAAACTTGCAATTGCTTGCAAGGGAGGAATTTGCTGAGGTAGGAAAGGGAGTGGGAAAAAGGAAGGGGGGATTAATATCTCAGGTAGAAAATCAGATTCCTGCAGACATTAATCAGAGTACTTCAACACACACACATATATAGAAAGAAAACAACTTTGTTACTAGCATCAAGACAAGGTAGAATTAGGAACGTAAAGTTTCAGTAATTCTCTTATAAAAAAGGCAAGAAACTCCTTTCTTCTTCATTGATGTTTTGGCAAAATTGTACATAGTGAGAAATAAAAGAACATAGAGGAGGAGAATAGAGGAAATTTTGCTATCTCTTTTGCTTCACTTCAAGTAGTAATCTCTCCTTGAGCATACAAAATTGACAACCCCTAAGAATGAGGGTGCCATTACAATTTATAGACCTTTGGAAGACTCTTCACTTATCCCCCATAAGTCCTTTCATTTTTTCCTCTAAAACATGCGACTCTTCGAATCCCTAGGAAAGATATTAAGTCCCCTTTATTAATTAAGGGTGACTTATTACAATGTTTGCTAAAGTCACATTTAAATGAATATGATGAATGTCATGATTGCTCACAACGAAGAATTAGAAAGGGGGTAGAGAAGAGGAGAAAGAATGAGGAAGAAGGGGAAAGAAGAAATGCTCCAAAGGATGAAGATACCTCTGTCATTGATGAAGATCTGCCCCGAAGAAGTTGAAGACAACACTCTTGGCCTTTGATGACCTCTGCAACACAGCTACACTGATATGAAGCTCCAATGAATTTTACTTTGAACAATTTGCCCTCGTTGATGATGATCACAAGCTACCCCTTGTACACGGTAAACAGACACCTCAGACCACCAAATGAGTGTTTAAAAACACTGTCCCAAGACCTCCCGAAGTGAGCTTGAGCTTGAGATGAACATGAACCTGACCCATGATGATTCATTCCCGATCTCACAATGAGAGTGAGGGTCACTTTTTGTTCTTTAGGCTTTCACAATTATCGTTCACGGTGCTCGAGCCTCTTGATACCTGCATCCCTGTTTTGTACAATGTGTTGTAAGATGATGCTTCCAAGACTCTTATGAAGTTCTCATTTCTCTTTTTGAGTTGTGAGGTCATCCTACTATCCCATGTAGAGTCGAAAAAGTGAAAAGATGGGTGAAATTAAAGCCATCAACAACTTTTTGCACCCAAAATGAAGACTTTCTATTTTTAACAGGTGAGATTGGGACTTGCTATTTCACGACATATCATCCATTTTGCTCCAACATGAACTTGAAGCTTTTGGCACCCTCCATCCTCTTGTTGATGATACATTGCTATTTTTAGCAGGTTGTTTTTTCTGAATCGTTATTTTGGAAAAATTGCCATTTTACCCGGTCTTACGCTTTGCTTTGTTTCGAATGTCTGGGTGATCCATAGTTGCGGTCGGGGAACTTAATATTTTTAGCATGTGGAGGAGCATAGAATATGCTATTTTTAGTAAGTGACAAAAATGGCCTCGGTTTGCGATGAGAACAATATTTTTAGATTCAACTCTTTGTCGCGATCTCGTGCTCCAAATTTCATTGTGTTTTGCCCATCGGAATGCTTGGAAATAAAAAACGAAAATTTTCCTAGTGAGAGTTTCAAGCATGAAGCTACCATGACAGCCATTAATGGAGTCACTGAGCTTTTGAAAGTGTTCTTCCCACATCAGATTGTGATGGAAACAACTTCACTAGGATAGTTTTTCTCTTGGAATTTGTGCTCATAGTTTTAGCTTTGTTTGTTGGCCGGAGTGATGGGAAATCGAAGGAACGAAAGTTAGGGCACAAAATGGGGGTTTTGTTGCCATTAAAAATCCGGGGCATCACTTGAAATGCTGCAACTTGTTTCTTGAAGGCCTCTGAAAATGGAGAAGTCTGCAAAAAATCTCACTTCAATTCGTGCACCGGATTGTGAAATATGAGCATTTTATGTTTTTGGCCATGAAGTTAATTTAGCAAAGAATGGACATGGTGTCTGAAGAAATTGCAGGTTTAATGGAGGTTTTGTAGCCATGAACGTGGAGGAATGGAAGAAAAATGGAGAAATGGAGGAGGGCAATGGGTTTTGATAACTTTCCTCCGGTAGTGAGTTTTCTTGCATGCATAAGGAGAAGCAACACAACAATTGCAATTTTCCAATTTTTAACTTTTTAAAAGTTTCATGAAGTTGGGCACAATTTTGTGTCCCAACTGTCCCAAGTACGAGATAAGATAAGATAAAGATAAATATATTAATGTCAACGAATGACCACAAAAGTAGGTCAATGGGAAATATACAAAGTGCAAGCGGGACAACTCAAAACGAGTTCCCAAAAACGAAAAGAAGAGAAAAGACAACAAAAAGGAAACCCGAAGCCAAAAACCCCACAAAGCGGGCAATGGAGCAAGCGGGGAGAAAAAGCGAGGGAAGCGAAAGAAGGGAATGAAGGGGGACAAACAAGGACCAATGGTCTAATCACGAACGGTAGCCACACCCCTCATAACATTAGAGGCCGATGAAAAGAAGCTCCTGATGGATTGACAATCCGATGAGGGGGTGGAAGCCTCCTTCCTGCTTTGAGCTCACGAGATCGCGCGCGCGACCACCAGGAGGACGGATGGAGCTGGACTGCCCTCTGGTACATGTGTGCATCCGATTCTGCTGGTGGTGATCGAGAGAAGTGTGATGGTCCAATCGGGGATGAACTGATCTATGCACTGTATCTGGGATAGAAAGGCTCTATCGTTTAGTACCTCCACCAGTGGGTAGAACCGGAAAGAAGGCCGTAATCCGTCTCGTGGGGACGACTCTCGGAGGGGGATGAAGAATTTGGTCTCGTAACAACAAAGACTCACAAATGTAGAGGGCATAGCACCGCTGGTCGATATATCTGAAGAAGACAGAGAGAGTTTGAATTCCTCGAAGAGACAAAGTGAAATCGTCCTCGATTTCATAGTATATTGGGCAACGGAAGATGAAATGAGTCTCTGTCTCCGCCTCCCGAAGGCTACAGAGCCTATAAAGTCTATCCTCCCGATCAGGTGGTGATTAGTGTCGCACCGAAGTCTATGGGAGCCGACTTGAAACCCGACCCAGGGTATACGGAGAACATGCACCCGGTGGCAAGAGGTGTACGAGGGCGGATGATGAGTCCATATTTGATTTCAATAAAGTGCTCTGCATAAAAGGACATCTTAGGGTGCAAACCCCTGGGGGTTCACCCAAGTAGTCGAATGAATCTCTGTAGATATCCTTTTGGATGGACACATTCAACACTTGCTTGGTGGGCAAGAGATGGTAGGGAGCATTCGAGAGAATCTTGAAGGGGGAGACGATCAATCTGGATACCAACTGAGTCCAACAAGGCAGAAGTCTCGACAAACCAACAACGGCCCACAGCTTGGGCAATACTCACAGAGGAACAATAGGTGAGATATGGATACCTGTCCTGCTCATTGGAGAGATCACCAAACCTCCTGATACGGTGAAGAAAGGATGATATGTCAAATATAGTCTCCAGATGGAAAGGTTGGGCTCCGAACTCTGCCAAAATAATATGTTGGGGGACCGTCTGTTTGCATCTGATGAAACGACGAAGGAGGAGAGTCTGAATCCTCTCAGCGGAAGCCCAATCTGTGTCCAAAAGGGAGGGCCCCCAGACAACAGACCCATAGAGAACAGTGGGGCGGATGAGGGAGTTCATAAGAAACATCTTGGAGGAGATGTCCTGGAAGTGGTGCCGAAAACATTGTCTCTCGAGAATGGTAAGAGACCCATACCCTTTATTCACCCTCGGTTGAAGAGCGTGCCTCATATTGAATCTAGGCCTTGAGAACTGGACTCCCAGGTAGGTGTATGTATTAGTAATTTCAACCCCCTGCCCCTTGAAGAAGAAATGGAGGTGTGATGTCTGCAACCCGTTGAAGACCATGACCTTGCTCTTACCCAGTTGGTATCGTCAAATGCCGAAGATCACATAATAAAGCAAGTGCATCAAGTGTCTCTGAAGCCCCTCAGGAGAAGAGGTGAGTAAAATAATATAGTCGGGAAATAGGAGAATGAAAATCGGGACATGGTGAAGAAGGCAACCATCCCCTTCACGAATGTTATCTCGAAGGAAAGATTCCACTCATCATGTAAATGCCAAAGAGGGTAGGAGAGACAAGGGGCACCTGTTTAACCCCAATGGTGCTCTTGATGAGATCGACAATCCGTGTGCAGTACGAAGATGACCAAGGATGGACTCATAGAGGTGCATGATGGCAATAACAAAAGTCTCGAAATACGCCTCACCTCAGCTTGACAAGTGGCGGATGAGGATTCGCCGTGGAGGAGATAGAGCGGCGAAAAGCACCCGAGGGCTGGAATGGGCCACATGGAGGACTAAAGAAAAGGCTAGGCATGGGTGCTTTTACGTGTCTCGGTGTCCCGAGGAAGGGACCTGAGTGCGAAAATGCACCTTGCTTTGGTGATGACAAGTGGTGGATGCTGATTTGCGGAGGCGAGAGAGGAGAGGGGGCTGAAAAATGGCTTGCGGAGCACCTCTTTGGGTCACATGAAGGATTAAGGGGTCAAGTTGGGCATGGGGCACATTTTTGTGTCCCTACCGCCATGAGGGATGGGACGGGACACAAGGCGCAAGAAAATGCGCCTCATCTTGGAGTTGACAAGTGGCATTGTAGGATTTGACGACGGAGAGAGCTGAAGATTGGTGCAAGGGGGCTTAACTGGCTTGTTTGAGCTCTGCGGGGTCACATGATGGTCTAGGGGTCTATCTTGGGGCTGGGTGCATTTTTGTGTCCCTTGTGTCCCACGGGACAAGGCAGTTGGTGCGGAATTGTGCTCGACTTGGTGGTGACATGTGTCCACCTAGAAAAATGACCAAGTCCCAAAGCATACCTTGGAGAGAAACTTGACGATAGCATATCTTGAGCATCCAAAGGTCTTTTTGGAACTTCTTTATATGATCTTGACTACAAACAACATTTGGAGAAGGATGGGATGGGTCTCATGCTCTAGTTTTGCTGCAACACCCTCAAAAATTCCCTTTTTCTCGGGATCACAAGATGTGCCTATTGAAAATAGTCTGTGGGTAGAATTGCTTATGTCTTGTGAAGAATATGAAACCACCATCATTTAGAGCTCTGAAATACCTTTCCAACAATGTCTTGTTTGAGCTCCAACTCCTTACGGAGCTCCCGGAATCACTTCCCAAAGCTCGGGCGCTGTTGTATCAGATATCGCAAGCTCCTTCACCTTCAAAGACCCACTTTTACTGAACTTGTCCCTAAACCCCTGAAACTTTCCAAAATCTGTTGCACAATGCTCCTAGCTCCTTTATAATGCTCCTCAATGAATTTGGGCTGCAACTCCGCTCTGGGGTGTGTACCATGTCTTAGAAAGACTAAAAATAGCCATTCCTAAGCCTCTTGAAAAGACTCGCCTTGCATGGTACCATCTTGGAAGCACTTGAATGAACTTGTTTGTGTAAGTCGCCTATGTACAAGGTTGACATAATACAAAAACCACTTGAAAGGGTAGGATAGGCCCGATATAGGGGATGGACTAACACGGAGGGTGTCGGGAAGGTTTACATGAATAATTTGGACACTAGGGTACAATTGTCCTGTTTTCAAGTTGAATTTTGCCTTTACTGCAATAACACGGGACAACATGCCTCACATAACCTCTTTGGCATCTTAAGACCTATTGTCACACAAATGTGCAACATGAAAATTCCCAATTTTCGTGCATGACAACAGAACTTGATGTCAAAATTTTTGATTGTGAACCTTCCACACACCCTCCAAGTTAGTCCATCCCGTCTGGGCCTATCCTACCCTATCAAATGGTTCACATGTGTGTGTCACCCTTCCGCATAGTGATTTAGGAGAACAAGGTCATTCAAGTACTTTCGAGATGTTATCTTTCAAGGCAGATTTTCAACCAGGCTTAGAAATGGCTATTCTTAGCCTTTCTAAGACAAGTGCACACCCTCCGGAGTTGTGTTGAAGGTCTGTTGTCTACTCAAATTTCCTACTCTTAAAGAAGTGAACTTTCAAAATTTTGAGTTTTAGTGTCCTCTCTGTTGTGCTGAAATTGTTAAAAGTCGTGAAATTGAGAAAAGTCTGCTTTTTGGGTCTTTTTGTGTGTTTTTCGGGCCTGTCGGACAATTTTGTCCCAACTGTCCCAAAGTTCAAAAGTGCGCTTTGTTCCCCGATCGGCCGAAATCCCCGAAGTTGTTCCATTTTCGGGCCCGTCGGAACTTTTCGTCCCAAATGTCCCAAAGTTAATTATGCAAGCTGTTCCATTTTCGGCCGAAACACCCGAACCGCGTACTTCGCACTTTCATGTCCCAAATGTCCCAAGTCAAATTGTGCAAGTTGTTCCATTTTCGGCCGATTCGCCCGAACCGCGTACTTCGCGCATTTTCGTCCCAAATGTCCCAAACTTTTCCGGACCCATTGTAACCTTTTCGGCCGATTCGCCCGAATCGCGCACTTCGCACTCTCATGTCCCGCGTGTCCCAAAAGGCATTTGTGCGTCTTTTACCCGCTTCGCCCGAATCGGCCGAGCCGCGTGTTTCGCGCATTCGCGTCTCACATGTCCCTAATGAACCAAGTGTTGTTCGTGCTTAGTTTTTGCCGCTCTACCCGAATATCCAGCTTATTTAAATTGGTGGGTATATATATTAAATGCGCATTCATGGCCTTTCTCTCTCCTAAACGGCTATATAACGGGCATCCTCCCTTTGCATTTTTCACATTGTTTCCATGCTATCCTTGCTCGAACCCTTAAACCTAATTCCCACTGCGCGTGTATCCCTTTTCTCTGTAATTTCTTCCCGAGTTTAGGTTGCGGCTCTGCTTTATCATCATATGAAGATCAAGTTTCGGGACGGAACAAATTTCTCCACTTGAGTCTGCATTGTTCACAATATTGGGGATAGCGAAGCTCGGCATCTTGACTTCCGGTGATTTTTGGGCGAGGTGGCGAGATCTGAAACCCTACACCAATGGCACAAATGATTCACGATAGCGGTTTGGCTTTTGCTGGAGGTTTCCCGATCTCGGTACAGTGCGCTGATACTGTGCTTTCGTGCGGAGCTCACTTCGACCCTGTTTCCAGTGAATTAACCAATATACACGGGAACTCATCGCTGGACGCTGCCGCCATTAGCACCGCACTGAGAATCCCAGAGATGGATAATGCCATAGTCGTTTCTCGGGATCAAGCACAGGCTCTGTTCAATCAAGACAGCGACAAATACAAGGCGCGGGTGGCGAAGTCCTGGCTGAAGAACCCTAAGAAAGGAGCCTCTCGCCTGTCCAAAACCCTTTTCCAGGCAGATTTTAATGAAGAATTGTCTGACTTTATAATTCTGCTGGCTCGGGTTATGGGTTTGCCCTCTACCAACGAATTCCACTTCTGGATGTGCCCGCTCATCAGCATGGTGTGCGAGGGAACGCAAAATATTAATCGGCGAGAGATCATCGGCATGAATTTGGCGAGCAAGCAACCATCGATGTGCAATGTAACCCAACGAAGAAGTTCTACATGACTTCTTATCGATGTATACCACAGGCAACATAAGCGTCACGCGCAATGGTTTGGTTTTCTTACATTGACGCTCACAAAGATGATCCAAGATATGCTTATCGCCCGCTGATTCACCACGAGAGACCAAAGAATCGTAATTTCGGAAGAGTCAATGATAGCGCTTTCACCATGTACGTGGTCGAGTTTGCTTGAAGGTGATCTTCTTTAGAAGGTTTTCAGATGAAGCCATGAACCTGATATCGCAATATGGTGCTTATTTCATCCAATTCAGGAAATTTTCTTATATCAGGCTTGCTGGCTATGAGAGCACCCCTCTGAGGCTTCCCATGTTCTGCAATGATAAGATGGCTTTGATCGAAGTATGCAGGAAATTAGACAAACCACCATGAGAACTGCGAGAGACAAGAAGATTTCTGGTTTGCACTTTCCCATTTCTTTGGGAAATTACACTTGTAAAACAGCCCTGGACGCACAGAACATAGAGAGAGCCCTGGTCCCTATCACCGTTCATTTCTTCAAGCCAAGAACCTGCTTTGACTTGAAGAAGTTTATTGAACAGAACATCAAGATAATCTACCATCATAGGGCAGATACAGAAGACTACTGGGCTGACTGTGCAGATGATTTTGAGGCCAGGAGAAGGCATTGTGGCAGGTTCTCCCTGCAATTGATCCAAGAACTCGGCTTGTACCAAGTTCCCGAAGGACTCCAGGATGACAATTCTGATCTATACTCATATGAGTATGACAGTGTGATTAAGCACACCCCCTTGGAGGACTTGGATTGGAACAGGAAAGAAAAAGATGATCTGGCTGAGATCCTTGCTCCAGTCTTAGTCAGGACTAAGGTCTGGTTTGACAGAAAGTTCGAGAGCTCAGAAGGCACTCAGGAGAATCCTCTTCCAAGGATGTTTCAACGCCGAGGAGAGAGGCATCGGTTCCCAGGTCAGAAACACCAGTGCAAACCCCACCTGCCTCATCAATACAAGGACCTGCAGCTTCCACTCCTTCTTCATCCACTCAAGTGTACCAGAAGAAACTCAAGGAGGTTAAGAAGGAGCCTGTGGAAAGTGATCCTCAAAGAAAGCAGGTAGAAGTGCCTATGGGACCGGAGAACATCATTGTTCTCAGTGAAAGCGAAGAAAGTGAAGTGCCAGCCCCTGCGGATGCTCCTGAAGGTCCAGCAGATAAAGATAAGGAAGTCCAGAGCACTGAACTTCCAAGTGCTGTCGATTCTTCAGCAGCAATTGTTTCCAGCGCCCTTCTCACATCTCAACTTGAGACCACAGCTGCGCAGACCTTGAGTGTCATGAGCTCTCTGTCTCTCGGCCCTCTTGCCCCTCCTGCTGATTCCTCTTCCTCTTTTGCGTGGGTGCAACCTTTGGTTGACAATAGGAAGAGAAAATTTTCCTCTCGGAGTTCAGGGTCAAATTTTGATGCTGTCGCAGCCTTGTTGGGCACCACTCCTTCTCGTGCCAAGAAAGCCAGAACTACCTCCAGAATAGTGTCTGATGCTCAAGGTCAGCAATTCCTGGAGATTGCTAAGCCTACAGTGGACAAGTCAGAGCAGGACTTGCAGGCATCTGACTTAGAGCTCTCGAGGATTCCAATGGGAGAGTCTACCCCTGAGGGTGAGATTCACAACCTCAAAGAAACAGTCACAAGAGTCATTGGGAGGGTAGAAAAAGGGCAGCAAACTATTGAACAGTTGGAAGAACAGGCCCAAATTCTCACAGGTTTCATCAAGTCTCTTTTGTCTAAGGACAAAGTTTTAGACCCTACTCCATTGACCACTCTTCCACCACCTGTAATTTTGAGCCAAGATGAAGTACAGAGTATCAAAGACATGCACAAGTATTCCGTCTATGGCAGAGCTATGGAAGCCATGGTGGATGATATGCTTGTTGCAGGGTTGAACTTCATCGATGAAGCTTTTAAACTCCATGGAAAAGTGAACAATTTACAACAGAAGCTGTCCTCTACTATCGGGATCATGGATAAAGAGCTCAAACTCTGGAGCAGTTGCATAGTAGACCTCCGCCTTATGGGACAGACAGATGAGAACATCTTACTGGTGAATAAGGTTTTTGATGATGCAAAGGATAATCTATCAAAATCCTGGGTTTACAGCGTGGAGTGGAAGATCAAAGTCTTGGAGGAGGCTTTGGGAGAGCTGAAGAACAGCTGGCAGAAGGGTGAAGCTTTCAAGACACTGGTGGTCTCTGCTTTCAAAGACATACACTGTCATCTCCAAGATGAAACTTCTGGTATGCCCCTTTCCTTGCAAGAAATCAAAGCTCAATTCAGAGCTTTTGTCAAAGATAACTTATTCAAGGAAAGTTCCATCTCTAAGGAGAAAATGAAGGATATTTGCTCTCTTCAATCTGCCATCGAAGAAGCAAATAAAGATTATCATACTCATGTCGAGTTTGATAAAGAGATGGAGAAGTGTCTTGGATTTTGGACTCAGTCTGCGGCCAACACGTCAGTCCCTCGTGGCAGAGACATAGCTGAGGCGTTGAAGAAATTCAGGCAGCAGATTTTGAAGTCAGTGGGTCCCTCCCAGTAACCGGCCACCTGTCTTCTTCTCCTTATTCTTTTCTCTTCTTCCCTTTCTTTTTCCGTTTTCTTTGTAAGAAGTTGAGGTATTGCGATTGGCAGTCCTTAACTATTCTTGGTTAAAAGAAGCGGTTACGAAGAGTAACTGATTTGTAAGTTATATAATGGCATTTCTACGCCATTCTGAAAAGAGGAAGAACTTGGCATATTTTCTGAAAGTGTAAATAGATTACAAAGAAATCAATACAAAAGGGCTTTCCATTCTTTGTCTATCTAATCTCCGTTATCTCTGAGCTTTCGTTTAATGTTTGTGAAGATCATTTGTTACTAATTTGTTAGTCTCGCTGATTGCATACTCTTCAATTTTGCAATACATGGTGATCTTGTACAACCAAGAAGGAACTTTGTGTCCTTGATTAATGAATCTGTGATAAGTTAAGAAACTTTGTGCTCCGGCAGATGTTATTTACAGAACTTTGTGTCTTTGAATTCCATCTTATTTATACGATACGAATGATCTTGTTCTAAATTCACTGTAATTTCGCATACATAAAGAATTACTCTGCTATCTATAATTCTGCATGTTGCCTTTCTGCTCATTCTCGCACTCTCATTCCTCAGTCCTTTTGTGATTGATGATCCTTACGAAAGACACTTTCGTAATATCCAAGTTTAACCAGAAAATGATATTTTGTATATTTGTAAATAAGTTTGTTTCTGAATAAGGGAACCTCTCCCATTAAAGAGGAGGGACTTCTTGTCCCCTGACTGTTGCCCTTCATAAAAGTCCTATTTGACGGCCAACAAGGTCCAAATCCACCAAGGAGTGGTATCGAGGAGCTAAGAACATTGTGCAACTAAATTTGGAAGATTTTGGAAAGGTTAAGAGGTTTTGGGACAAATTCAGTCAAAGTGGGTCTTGGAGGGTGAAGCGGCTTGCGGTAAAGACAAAACAACTCTTGAGCTTCGGGAAGTGATTACGGGAGATCCGTAAAGAGTTGGAGGTCAAACAAGATATCAGTGGAAAGGTATTTCAGAGCTCTAAGTGGTGGCGGTTTCACATCTTTCACAAGGCACAAGCAATTCTCGCCTACAGACCGCTTTACTGCATGCACAAGTTGTGGTCCGAAGGAAAAGACAATTTTGAGGGAGTTGCAGGCAGAATCAAGATATGAGCGAGACCCATCCCATCCTTCTCAAAATGTTCTTTCCATTCAAAATCATATAAAGTTCTAAAAAGGACCTCCAAATGCTCAAGTTATATCTCCATCAAATTGCTCTCCAAGGTACGCTCTAGGACTTAGCCAATTTTCGGGTGGACACATGTCACTCCCAGGAGGCTCAAAGCGCAATTTTTGTCCCAAATGTCCCCCTTTGGGTTTGGGACAAGAGGACACAAAATTTAGTGAGCATGTGTGATTTGAGCTTGGCGAGTTGATTTGAACTTGGTAAGTTGATTCGGGCTCGGTGAGCTAGGAATGAGCTAGGAAAGAGCTCTCATCTTTATAAAGGCTAAGGTTGCAATCTTGTAGTATAGTGTGCAAAACATGAATGCGAGTAACGACAATTGTGAAAGCTTGAGAAATGAGAGGATCACTCTCTCATTGTGAGATCAGGAATGTACCATCATGAGTGAGGTTCGTGTTCATCTCAAGTTCATATCGATGGATCCTTCTACATGTTTCTAAACACTCATTCTCACACTGAGGTGTCCGCACATCATGTAAAAGGAGGAGATTGTGATTGTCATCGACAAGTTCTTCATCGCAAGGAGCTTCTTCATTGGATGTGACAATCTCTCCCTTCTTTTCTCTTTCTCCCTCTTTTTCTCTCCCCTTTCTAATTCTTCGTAGGGCATAATCATTATATTTTGTCTCATTCACTTAAGTGACTTCATAAAGTTACATTGTAAAAGTCCCTTTGATTTATAAAAAGGGAACTTATTTCTCACTTCCTAGGAAGGTGAAAAGTCACGAGTTGAATGAGACCACGAAGAGTCATGTGGGGGTAGGCGAAGAGTCAATTCACATTGCTATAAATTGGGATGGCTTCTCCATTCCAAAGGATCCTAAAAGTTAGAAATTCTTGGTAGCAATTGTGAATTGTTGTAGCTTGATTGAAGCTTTGTACTCATCACTACACATGAAATGAAAGCTACTTTTCTTCCATTTTCCCTTTCTCATGTTTCCTCTTTTCCCTCTTATATGCACTTTGTAAGCATGGTGATTAAAGAGAGCTTTGTATCTTCGATGAATGGGCCTTAGAAAGAACTGTGTGTCTATGTGGGTTTTGTTTGTCTCACTTAGATAGCTTCATTGTTGCTTTCTTCTATATTGAATGTTGAACTACTCTGGTTACTGGGTGTGAACTCTACAATTGGCCTACTCATGGCAGTAACCTTCCTTTCCTAATTTCTCTCCTTCCCCCTCATCGTTGTGATTTCCTCCCTTGTACCCCATATAAGCACTTTGCCACAAGTCAGTGGAGTGTCCCTATGTGATCCCGACCTATTTGGCCAACCCACAACATTTAGTTTAGGATTAGATTAGTTACATTCAATAATGGGAGCTGCACCATTCAATGCAGAGGGGCGTAGCCCCGTGAATGTTGGTGGAGACACCTAATTTTCCCAATTGACAAATTTTTCACCAACAATTTTTGGCGACTCCACTAGGGAGAAATTTCCTAAGTGCACCCAAAAAGATCTCTGCCCAAAAATACAAAAGAATCTAAAAATCAAAATAAAAAAATCAAATTTCAAAGAAGAATCATTTTTGAAGGCGACTCCATCAAGGAACGAATCCGTGTCACGTTCGTTTCCCACACACAATGAAGAAATTTCCAGATTGGAGTGAAGTACCAATGAGTGACAATGAAGAAGAAGAAGAAGATGGTTGCCAAGAAATGAAGATTGTTGATCAACCATGGTTCTGGACTAGTTCTCGCAACGGAGAATTCAAGAACAAAAAGGGTCTCTACTTGAAGAAATAATCTTGTAATCGACAAAGGAAAGAAAACAAAACTTTCCGACGAAGAAGAAGGTAAGGAACGGTTGAAAAGGGCACAAAGAAGATACAAGATGTTGTGTGAAGCCCAAGAAGACCAAGAATCTACCAAATAATACTTTCAATCTCACATTGAATGAAAGCTCCAGCCATGTCTTTCCTCACTTCCCTTGGGATGATTTCATTACATATAGAAATGATGAAATGACAACCTTGAAGATTGAGTATGTGCAAAGAATCATGAGCATTATACAAGGAGATTCCAATCCCAAATCTGCCTTGAAACTTTGAAATATGTTAAAGCCTTGCAAGAAATGTACGAATAACTTGAAGCACTCCATAGAAAGAGGAAGAAGAGGAGATTTTTCCTATGGAGGAAGATCTCGATGATTGTTCATACTATGCAGAGTGTTCGTCCCTGGAAGATTGTTGGATGTTTCGAAGAATCTTATCCTTGAACCTTTGAAAATCAGATCAGTACACGTGGAGGAGAACATGAAAAAGACATGGAGGTTGATCCGTCATTCATCAACTCATTTTGGCTCAAGGCACAACCCGTTGATGGAATGATGAACTCAAACGAGGAAGATTCTTGCTGCACAACAAGAAGATCTAATGCCCGTGGAGACTCCACCAATAATGAAGAAGTGCAAGAAAAATCCATCCTTCACCTTGGACCCAAGATGATGAATGCAAGGTATTCATGGATAATTTTCTTTCCAATTTTGACTTTTCAAGTGATGAGGAAATGATTAATGATGGAATGGAGATATGTGAAGAATCAAATTCCCTCCCCGATTCAATCATGGATGACCAAATGGAAGAGGCTAATTTCTTTTTGAAGCCGAGGAGAATGAACAATTTGAGCATAACCTCTTCGAGGAATCAACTCCATCATTCTCACCCAAGGAGCATAATGTTGATCATCACAATGAGTATGAAATCTTTCATTTTCCATATGAACAAGAAGATTCAATAATGGATGATCAAGATAGAGTTGAAAATTCTTCCCATATTGCTGCCCCAACATGGTTCTATGCTTCCCATCAAGAGGATGATGAAATGGATTTTGAGCTCGAAGGAGTGCCCTTCCCATGAAGTATGGACCTCTTCTCCTTGTCAGAAGGTGTTGTGAATCAAGTATGCGCGTGCTGCAAAAGTGAGCCTTGGGTGACAAAAGCATATAGAGAAGGTGAACAAGGATGTTTCAAATGAATCATGGGCACATGTGGATCAGATTTTCAACCATCTCCTAGAGGCACAACAAAAAATTCTTCCCATGAGGATGAAGATGAGTATATGGCAAGCTCGGAAGAGTTATCTATGTGCAAGACTTCTTGAAGGTCGAGAAGAGACTGAAGACCCTTAACTTAGTCTCGAGTTCTTGACTTGGAGCTATGGAATGCAAGATAGGTATGAGTCAATTTGTGCTTCTCATTTTGATACACCAATGTTTGATGCTGATACGAAGCAAATGGATGAGCTTGATGTCTTCCCCAATGCCTTGGTCGGTGAGAGAAATGTGAAGATATATCTTTCTCTTTCATACTTTGTGAAGAAGATCATAAGTGAAAGAAGGAAGGTTCTTGAATCTCCTATGATTTTTCTCAATCTTGAAGACAACATCTCCGCCATAGAGGATGATAGTGAGAAAATGTTGAGCTGATTTGCATTGAAGAGAGTGGTTCTAAACAAGGTGAAAATTTGTGGGAATCTCACGAAGGTATTCAAGGTCAACCTGTTCCCACCACAATTGGATATCCTACCAATATGGGAACAAGAATTCATGTTGCAAAATTCACTCAAGAATGAAGAATTCCTCTATGATCAAATCAAGATTGCAGTTTTGAGAATGATGCCAAATCAATTTTGAATGGATGGATATTGACCCGGATTGTTCCAAACAAAAAGCGAGAATATGCATGACTCTTGTGAAGGAATTCAAAATCAGATTGAGCTCACCATTTCCCAAGCCCCGATTTGTCTTGAACATACTTCCATGCTGCAAAAATTTCTCAAGGATGATGAAGACCTCCGACCCAGTGATGTAACCTCTATTCTTGAAAGCAGTTTTTCAAAGCAACAAAGTGAGAGTTCAGAGAAGCTGTTGAATGGGAAGAAAATAAGTTTTTTCTCACTCCTTCAGTACCTCGCTGATCCAAGGGATGTTCCCATGCTGCAATTCAAGGATGAAGAATGTTTCTATGAAGAGATCAATTTTCCCACTCCCGAGGACATGGAAGAATGGTGTCTCATGATCGTAGGACATCAAGTGAAAGCTGCAAGATACAAAGATTCCAAGCAGGTGACAAATGTTTCATTAGATGCAAGAACTTTTTTAGTGTACTATGAGTATGAAGATGGAGTCTTGGTGTGTCTCTTCTTCTCAAGCCATGCAAAGTCATCACAGAGCATGGTATGATCAGATAATGACTTTTATGCTTCAAAGGTCAAACTTCAGTCCATTGTTCCATGATGGCATGTACTTTTCCCAACCCATTTTAGGTATGTGTACATTCTTTCCCTGCCTCTATAAATATCCCTCCCCTATAACATAGTTTCCTTTTCCATTGTGTGTGTTTCCTTTTTGGTGTGTTTCCCTTGTGTGTGTTTGTGTTTGTGTGTGTTTGGAAGAAATGACTCCATAAAGCCCAATGGATAAGGCACTGGTCCACGAAGTAAATTGAGATTATGGGATTCCTCATGTTATGTCCTCACTGTGCTCGATCCACAACATGTCCCCAAGCTAGAGCCAATTGTTGTCATGCAAATGTGCAACATGAAAATTCCCAATTTTCAAGCATGACAACGGACCCTAGTGTCAAAATTTTTGATTGTGAAACCTTCCCGACACCCCTCCAAGCTGTCCCCATCCCCCATATCGGGCCTATCCTACCCTATCAAATGGTTCATATGTGTGTTTCACCCTTTCCATAGGTGATTTAGGAAAACAAGTTCATTCAAGTACTTCCGAGGTGGTATCTCTCAAGGCAGATTTTCAAGAGAGGCTTAGAAATGGATATTTTTAGCCTTTCTAAGACAAGTCCACACCCTCCGGAGTTGTGTTGAAGGCCCAAATCCATCAAGGAGTGGTATCGAGGAGCTAAGAACATTGTGCAACTGATTTTGGAATATTTTGGAAGTTTAAGAGGTTTTGGGACAAGTTTAGTCAAAGCGGGTTTTCAGGGTGAAGGAACTTGCAGATTCAAAAAACACATGAGCTTTGGGAAGTGATTCTGGGAGCTCCATAAGAGTTGGAGGTCAAACAAAATATCATTGGAAAGGTATTTTAAGCTCTAAGTGATGGTGGTTTCACATCTTTCACAAGACATAAACAATTTTTTCCACAATCTATTTTTTGCATGCACAACCAACGATCCCGAAAAAACTATTTTTAGGGGTTTTTAGGAAGAATCAAGACATGAGACCCATCCCATTATTCTCAAAATGCATTTTCCAGTTCAAAATCATATAAATAAGTTCTAAAAAGACCTCCGATGCTCAAGTTATGCCTCCGACAAGTTCTCTCCAAGGTACGCTCTGGGACTTAGTCAATTTTCTAGGTGGACACATGTCACTCCCAGGCTCAAAGCGCAAATTTTTCCCAAATGTCCCAACCCTTTGGACACAAGGGACACAAAATTGTGCCCAACTCCATTTTATCCTCCCGGACCTTCATGTGACCTCCGATGAGCTCAAACAACAAGTTAAGCCCTCAGTGCACCATTCCTTAGCACCCTCCATCATCGAATCCCGCAGTACCACTTGTCAACACCAGGTGAGGGCGCATTTTTTTGCACCAAATGTCCCAACCCTTTGGGATGGATGGGACACAAAAATGTGCCCAAGCCTAGCCCCTTCCTGGTCACCCATATGACCCAGTTTTAGCCCCGAGGTATTTTTAAGTGCTTTTTCTCTCACCTCCAACGACTAATCATGGGATGCCACTTGTCACAAGGAGGGTGAGGCACATTTTTGTGCACCAAATGTCCCAAACACTTGGGACACAAAATTGTGCCCAAGCCAAAGAAGATTTAAAAACTCAACTTTTATAAAAGTTTAATTGCTTTTTATTGCTTCTTCCTCATGCGTTGAAACTTCACTCGCAAAAGAACATTCAAACTCCATTTATTGCTTCCACCACTCTTTCCTCATTTACACTCCATTTCCACCGCTTCATTGCTGCAATATCATCCAAACCCGTTTTTTTCAATGCTACCATGTCCATTTTTTGCATCGAAGCTCCATGACCAAAAACCATGAAATCTTCATATCTCATGATCGAGTAATCGAATGTTGTTGAAACTTTGGCCATCTCTTCCTCTCCCCAAGGGCCTTCAAGCAAAAAAAAAAATACCAGAAGGTTCCATATTATTAAATGCAACAAAACTCAAAATTTGCCCCCATTCTTCTTCTTCTTCAATTTCCCATCAATCCAGAGAATGGACTAAGCTAAAAATTTGAGCACAAGTCCAAATAAAAATCCCATCACGAGAGAAGTTGATTTTTCATGAATCCAATTTGAGGTGGTAAAAATTGTCAAAAGCTCAGTGACTCCATTAATGGCTGCCATGGTAGTTTCGTGCCTGAAACATCACCAGGAAAAAAATTTTTTTTTTTTATTTCCAAGCATTTTGGTAGGTGAAACAAAATGAAATTTGGAGCACGAGATCGCGACAAAGAGCCGAATCCAAAAATGTTGTTCTAGTTGCAAAAATCGAGGCCATTTTTTCCCACTTACTAAAAATAGCATATTCTATGCTCCTCCACATGCTAAAAATAGTAAGTCCCCTGAATTGCAAGTATGGATCATCCGAAACAATTAGAAAAGATGCAAAATGAAAGACAAGGCAAAAATGTCAATTTTCCCAAAATAGTAGGTCGGGAAAACAACATGCTAAAAATAGAAAGTTGTTAAAAATAAAATGCATCATCAATGAGGAGGATTAAGTGTGCCAGAAGGTTCAAAGGTCATATTGAAGCAAAATGGGTGATATGTCCCAAAATAGCAAGTCACGATCCTACCTGCTAAAAATAGAAAATCTCTATTTTGGGTGCAAAAAGTTGCAGATGGCCCCATCTTCACTCATCTTTCCACTTTTTGAACTCTTCACATGGTTACAAAATGATCTCATAGCTCAAACAGATAAATGAAGCCTCCATAGTGGTCTTGAAGCATCATCTTGAGTTCAGTTGTGTCCATAAGCATGACAGAGCATTGTATGGTGCAGCGGGTGGATTCATCATCATCTCTCAGTGAGATGTGATTTGAGCTCAATGAGTTGATTTGAACTCGGCGAAGTTGATTCGAGCTTGGTGAGATAAGAATGAGCTAGGAAAGAGCTCTCATCTTTAAAAAAAGCCAAGGTTTCAATCTTGCACTATAGTGTGCAAAAAGAGGATCGCAGTAACAACAATTGTGAAAGCCTAAGAAATGAGAGGGTGACTCTCACTCTCATTGTGAGATCAGGAATGTACCATCATGGGTGAGGTTTGTGTTCATCTCAAGTTCACATCGGTGGATCTTTCAATAGTGTTTCTAAACACTCATTCGGCAACCCGAGGTGTCCGTTCATCATGTAAAAGGAGGAGATTGTGATCATCATCGGCAAGTTCTTCATCGTAGGGAACTTCTTCATCGATGTGACAACCTCTCCTTCTCTCTTTCTCCCTCTTCTTTCTCTCCCCTTTCTAATTCTTCGTTGGGCATAATCATTGTATTTTGTCTCATTCACTTAAGTGACTTCATAAAGTTACATTGTAAAAGTCCCTTTGATTTATAAAAAGGGAACTTATTTCTCACTTCTAGGAGGTGAAAAGTCACGAGTTGAATGAGACCACAAAGAGTCATGTGGGGGTAGGCGAAGAGTCAATTCACATTGCTATAAATTGGGATGGCTTCTCCATTCCAAAGGATCTTGAAAGTTAGAATTTCTTGGTAGCAATTGTGAATTGTTGTAGCTTGATTGAAGCTTTGTACTCATCACTACACATGAAATTAAAGATAATTTTCTTCCATTTTCAATTTTTCCTTTTCTCACGTTTCCTCTTTTCTCTCTTATATGCACTTTGTAAGCATAGTGATTAAAAAGAGCTTTGTATCTTTGATGAATGGGCCTCAGAGAACTGTGTGTCTATGTGGGTTTTGTTTGTCTCACTAATAACTTCATTGTTACTTTCTTCTATATTGAATGTTGAACTACTCTAGTTACTAGGTGTGAACTCGTAGTTGGCCTACTCACGGCAATAATCTTCTTTTCTTGATTTCTCTCCTCCCCTCATCGCTGTGATTTCCTCCCTTGTACCCCGTATAAGCACTTTGCCACAGGTTCAGTGGAGTGTCTCTGTGTGATCCCCACCTATTTGGCCAACCCACAACATTTAGTTTAGGATTAGATTAGTTACATTCAATAATGGGAGCTGCACCATTCAATGCGGGGGCATAGCCCCATGAACGTCGGTGGAGACACCTATTTTGTCCAATTGAGAAATTTTCTCACCAACAAGCCCCATGCAAATCTTACCTCAATTAATAGTCATGCACCACCTTTGCGGCACACTCTTGCGTAGGACCCACATTATTTGCAACAAATTCTCACAACATCGATGTGGCGGACTCGATTCTACTTGGCTTCCAATTTGCACTTCCCAGCTTTGAGGCACATAAGAGAATCTTGTGGTGTAATCATCCAAGTTGAAAGATTAATTACCATGCACTCAAAGGAAGTTCAACCTCACAGTTGGAAGATGAAATGACTTGTTACGCTCTCTTTGTAAACGTCTTCAATTATAATCTGTTTCTTGTATTTGTTGTATAAATATGTAACATACTCATTGGCCCAAGGTTTGACATTCTTTAGAGCTAGACCCGACAAGTAGTTATTTTTAGCATGCCTTGAGTATCCAATATTTATGATACGCATCTATATACACATTGTTTGCCTGTTGATCACAAGAGGATACTTTCTCACCTTGTTGTAACATCATACGCCTTTGTACTTATTTCCCAATTCTCCATTAATGAATAGAAGTTGCATTTTTGTAAATAAAATTCCATATATGAATGTGTGTTTAGTTAATCCTATAAGTTATTTCTTGTGCGCACTTTCTATAACCCTCGAGTTGTCTCTATTGCTAGATTGTTCGATGCACATGGCCATAGGCTCCATGGTGTGGATCATTGATATTAGAGCGTAATCTGTTGGGCCCCATAATATCGGCTAAGCATACAAGAAGGCGCGGGGCGCACGTAACCTATGTGAAGAAGGGCGCACGGGTTGAAAGCGTGTAGGAAGGGCTCTAACAAGGTTTAGCAGAACACACGGTGCGTGCGCGTAAGACAAAACCGTGTTGGGACTTAGCCATATTCGGAATTCCAGATGACACACGAGGAAAGCGTGACCCATCTAGCATGCGGAGTGGATAAGGTGCCGCTGCAGCTTGTTGTAGGATCAAAAAGGAAATATTCCATGCATGCGATGGAAGGTTCCGGAAAGAACATCATTGCACAGTGGAGAGTTTGGATCAAAGGAGGCATGCTCCATTGGAGGACCACTTGGACACATGGAAACCGATCTGTACCTTAGAAGGCATGGTGGTGAAGGCAAAAAGCTATATATAGAGGTGCGCGGGTAGAAGAAGGCATGAGAGGATACTAGAAAAGAGAGGCGAGAGAGAGCGGTGCGCTAGAAAAGAGGCGAAGCTTTGCAAAAATATCATGGAGGATTCTATGGGTTGGGATTAGAGAAAATATAGGAGTGATGGCATATCTAGAGGGATGGGTCTATATTTATTCTTGTAATGTGAAAGACATAGTATAGCTTTTGATGCATGACCTTGCTCGGCATTGTTATATGGGTTTATTACGGCCTCAATGAATGTAATGTGGTTACTGAACTCATCAATATGAATACAAGGTTCTGTCTTAAAACATATATGTGTACCATGAGCATAATCCTAGTGCATTTCCTGTGTGTATGAATCAATTCTATTTCTGTTTGATATTTCTTTTCTATGGATGCATTGATATGATAACTCATCCTAGGTTCTCGAATGAATGCATGGTTCCTTCCTTTATTTTGCATGTATCTGTCATAGATGATGTATTCTCACAAGACTCACATAAAGGAGAGGCTCGGTGCCCACGCGTGCCTTTGGTGAGCGCCCAAAGCCCGCTGGGTGATAGGCCGACGCACATGGGATTATACTGTTGTTCTTGGTTCCATTGCGGGGACCTCTTTTCGAAGTTGTTGTGAGAAATGGCATATGTCTTGGTCCCTGTGATGCGTGATGACCGAACGTCTGACCTTGAAAATTGTTGAAGCATGGTTCAAGAGCATGGAGGACGAATTTGCTCAAAGATTCAGCACTGGACCTGAGTTCGATGCACGTAGATGGGTAGAAGAGAACCTGTACCATGAGTTGTATGAGACATTCTTTTGCTGTTTTCTAGTAGAACTATATGAACGGCTTTCAAAGATATGTATCCGGATCAGTGCCGGTACTATAGATCGCGCTTTATGGACCCAAGATGATTATCAGAGGTTGCATGATGCGGATCCGACTTGGATGCGTCTGTTGATGATCGTGGGAAGGAGTGCTGACCAGTTATACTCTTAAATACGCCATTTCTACGTATTCTTGCCCAGAAGTTGCTGAGTTTGAGTTTCTGAGGGAGCCCAGAGGATCATTTTCATGCTATTCCTTTGGCTATGAAGATCTTGATCATTACCTTAAGTTTAGAGGCATTTCCCATGGCCGGCTAAGCTTCTCTGAGCACTTTGGGAGAGGAAGCTAGGGTGGAGGAAGATGGCGGACATTGCGGCTGAAAAGGAAAGGGAGGAGAGACAACTCAAGTATAACGAAGCTCGTGAAAGGGAGATGACTAGACAACGTGAGGTTGCAAGTGTGATGGATCTATGGAGGCAGACGTTGCGGGAAGGAGTTGAGGTTCACGTAGAGGACGTGTAACCCGAGCGATGCAATGTCTACCCCATCTTGCAAGCGAGGAGAGAAGCCCCTTCAACTTTTGATGAGAGTTCGTCGCATGGAGAAAGGAGAGCCATTGACGCGCATTCAACTCCACCTAATGCACCAAACCCCGCGCTTGGTTTCCGATCAAGGAGAAGTATTGTTAACCCATTGCAGGTATCGGTGAGTAACCGATCTACACCCGTGAGATATAATCTCTCGCTCGGAACATCCATGGTTACGCAAACCATTCCGGTATTTGGAGGAATTTTTGGACAAGGTGCAAGTACGCAAGGTTTGGGTATTGCACGTCTAGGAGTGGTGTGGGACACACAACTGGTAGTGGGACAATATCACAAACCATCGGCGCATAGTTCAGTGGGACGTTGGGAATATTAGGTGCAACCACTTCGTGCCATTTCTTTGGTGCCGGGAGGTGGATCTCGGTGGTACAGGGCCGGAGGACTTGTTGGACCTAGTGGATCTGGAGGATTTGGTGGGTCAGGAGGAACAGGACCTGGTGGATCCAGTGGATCTGGTGGAGGAGGAAACATCGGAGGGAACCAAGGCTCTGGATTAGGAGGACAAGGGCCTCAACCACCTCCACAAGTATTTTTTGAGATGTCATTGCACTTACCAGACTACAGGGGTATTGAAGATGCTTTGCAGAGCATGTACACAAGTGTGAATTACTATGGCGCGTGAAAGGGATCACTACCCCAGTGGAAGGCAAGTTAGTTTGCAAATAACGTTTGAATGGCGCACGATAGTTGGTATCGAAATATGACCCGCATCAAACGGCGGTAATGCAGAGGAAGGCAAGTCAGCCGCAGAATAACGCGGCGCGCGCGCATAGTTGGTATCAGAAATATGACCCTCATCAAACGGTGGTAGACTACACTGCATTAAGAACGCCTTCCTAGCAGAGTTCCATATCCCAAAATTTGAACAGAAGAGCATCAACGCTCTGAAGGAGATCTAACAAGGAATGATAGAGAGTGTGTGGAGTATGATGCGCGTTTCAAGACTCTCTTGTCAAAACTATCCTATGACATCCACCCTTCTCAACATGTTCAATGGTTTGCTGGAGGATTGATAATACCCTTTAGGAGGGCTCACACACAAAGACTTTCACTGACTGCTTTCGAGGCCTCGGAAGCCGCCTTGCGTGTTGAGGTGCTGGGGAGCGTTGATACTGGTGTTAGCCCCTTTCTGGAGGCTCAAATTGCTGCAATGGCCAAGTAGTTGGAAAAGCTGTCTGCAAACTCAGTGCATGAGGTTCATAGTGGGCTTTGGTGTACAAACTGTGAAGTGGAAGGGCATGCAAATGATAGTTGCCCTTGGTAGTCGTGACGTGCAGCGCTATGGCGGTAGATTGTGAAATTTGCCATGGGGATCATGATGCAAGTCGGTGCCTCTCTATAGCGCTCAATCCGCAGAATGTTTGTTCTATCAGAAGATCATACTTTTACGACCCATGATACCAAGGATTGCGGTGATCGATTGATCGATTCATAATGCTATTGATTTTGGTGTGCGCTTGATAGTCTTCGCAAGCGCCCAAGGATGATGATCGTCATGCGAAAGGCGCGCAAAGATGGAGGAGCGCGTGGAAGAGGTTTTCGCAGAGGATTTCATGGTCGCAGAATCACGCGGCGGAGGAAGAAGTGAATTCCGCATGGAACTGTTATAATCGTGGATCTACTGAGCATTACAAACGTGAGTGTCCCCGATTTGTTCTGAATGCTCGTGGTGCGGGAAGAAACATAAGTACGAAGAGTGTCCAGAGCTTTATGAGCATATGAACCAACAACACTTGGAAAGACAAAGGCGCTGGGATGGTGAGCATCAAGAAAGCCGATTCACAGTGGATGCCAAGAGTGGCGCGTGAGTCGGGCTAGAACCTGTATTGGTGACGACGCGGGCAGAGGCCGCACACGAGCCAAGGAGATGCCAAGACAAAGGACACTTGGTTTCAAGAGAAGAAGTGGTACATGGGAAGTATCCAGATCCTACTCATCAAAAGGTGTATCAAGAATCTATGGACGTGATTCAGAGTTTGCAAGGGGAGATCCAATGTTTAAAGGAGCAATCAAAGCAGTTGGAGCAAAGGAAGAATGCCGAGGCTCAAAAGGAGGACCTGGATGCGGTCAAGGAAGTATGTAGGATGTTAAGGCAAGAGAATATTATTCCCTTGCTTTGGGAGAATGTCCGAGGAGAAAGTACCACGCGCCGGGAGCATGAAAGGCGTGGTTTTGCATGCAAACCTTCCTCCTCACACCTTGACTATGATAATGAAATTACATTGAATGCAATATTGTTGATGGATGGCTTTTGAGTATGTAACATCCTCATTTCAGAACACCAGAACAAGGGAATTTTTTTTTTTTTTGATAACGTTCACTGTTATGAATTATAAAATTCAAACACACGTTCAAGTTTTAATAATTGTTCTCTGCCCAAACAACACAGTTTGGATCACACAATTCCTTTTTAAAACGAATGTTCCCTGTTCGCATATTTACAATATGGAACACACATTCAATGCCATTCAATCTTATAACAGATTCTATATGCTGCTGTAAATGACTCGATGAACTGCCGATCTTCCATTTTCATGGCTCGGAGTTTCAACGATCCTTCATTTCATGACTCGGCAACAACCGATCCTTCATGTTCATGACTCGGCAACAACCGATCCTTCATGTTTGTTTATGCATAGTATATTATATATACCTGTTCTCATAACCTTCCCCGGTTATCGAAGTGATCCATTTAAGAAGCCTATCTGAATATCTGTTACTGATATTCATCTGACATCCTGCATCTTAAATTAAGTGATAAGGACAACGCAACCAGCAATTGCGATACTTTGGCCAAAGATTTTCACATGCTTTACATGATCATATTCCTGGATGTGATACACATCTACGGAATACGTCCTTCACTTCACTTCACCTGTTATCTAGAATGGTCTTTCCTGGCTCCTACCAGTCCTCATCGTTTAAGGTCAGTTTTAAACTTTCAATTCCAGCTAGTAATATGAACGGGTATAGGAAGGCACTCCTGGTAACTAAAGATACGCAGACATACGGTGTCGTTACCCCACGACTCCGTGTGTCTATTTGTCTTTAGTATTCCGGAGTCACTCCGTATACCAGATCATACCCTATCCCCCTGCTAAGATCTACACATTCAGCCTATGTATTCTAAATGTTTTAATTCGGGAGGGCATTGCTATATGTCAGCTGCAACATTGTGTCGTCATGAAGACCCCGTCTTCATGAGGACACCTTGCTGTAGCTGGCGTATGCCAATGTCCTGCAGAATCCACCCATCGAGAATACACATCCTGCTCAAGTGACTTAGCCACGAGTTAATAATTAAAATCAACTTTCAGCATTCGTGCTGATCCCTTGATCCTCGTTTCCGTTGCAGTTGTATATAACTAAGAGGGACTAAACCGTCCATTAGTTTGCTATGTATCTTCTCCTTCGTATCGAAGGGCTACAATTCCTTACTTGGTTTATTTCTTAATCATTGGATTAAGCAGTCCGTACCGACGGACGTGATAAGTTTAACCTATTAAACTTAGCCAAGATTTTTCCAACTGCAACTAATTTCAGAATATTAACTTATTAGACGTCATTCAAACGAGGTCTAAACTTCGAGAAATGAATTCATTTGTTCTCCTTAACGTTATATAGTTAAGGTCCATTAGTTGTGGATATATTTATCCTATATCCTTTATTCTGAATTTTATCAAACGGGATCATAAATGGAGTTCGAAAGCGAAGTTCGATTACTCCGAAGTTGAATTGATATTCCTTAGCTCCTAAGCTAATCCTGAATACCTTCTGATTATGGAATCATATTCTTCTTAATCCTTTCTAATGTCAATTAAAAATTCATCTTTACCCAAGTATGAACTAATTGCACTTTTCAACTTAAAAGTTGCATTTAAGTAAGAACAGATATCAGTTTCAATTCAGCATCCATCCAAGGACAATGAAACAATTCCAAATCAAGAAATAACATCATATTTCCAATTTAACAACAATATCAAACTGATATAATTATCGAAAATATCACACTTGTAATTGTATTCAATATTTCAAGTCATAATTTGTACATTTGCCAATCCAACTGATTGGGCATAGTTTATACAAAACATCCATACAACTCATGGACAGAAGAATATATTTTCTTCTTTTCACAATTCCTCGAAGAGGAATAAAAGCAACAATTACAATTCATTATCAAATCAAAAGCATCAGAAAACAGCCAAGTCTTCATTCTAATCAAATTCCATCTGCAAAATGAATTGCACGGGTCAGTTCAATGAACTGAGCATATTAAGCACTTATCCTTAAAATAGGGTGCTTCAACTAACTGTTTCAATAAAAGAACCCTGCTTTTATGAAACGACAGTTAAACATCAATCACGAAATAGGCACAGAAGAAAGATCAGCATAACAACTGAACTATCAAAACTATCATCACAATCAGCCAAGGGACTGCTGTCCCGTTCCCACATAATCATTGCAAGTATCAATTTACAATATTTGTAAAGTTAGGAATACAAGTAGCTTGCTGCCTATAGCATCCAGTTATCCTTTCCACGCCTTTCATTAATAGCAAATGCAAAGGATGAAACTAACTGAAATATAAATCCATTACTTTCCTTTCCGTTCATGAAGCATATTAAATTCAAAGCATTCAAGTACAGACAAGAAAGCGAACAGCAATGCATATAGTTGCTCCCATCTAAGCACTATAAAATTCATTATTCACGAATTCCAGATTTCCAACTAAATGAAAGAAGAAAAGATCACTTTTCCAAGTCATTCATTCATATCTCTATTTCCTTCCACATAACTGTCCTAACAGTGGAACCCAAACGAAAATCAATTCAAGATAACAGTTCAGAGTGAAACTTACAAAATCCATTCGGAATTCACTTTCCGGCAGCAAGGATAACTTCATTTATAATCAGCTTTAAATGAAAACAGGGAAGAATTCACCATTCATATCCATACTTCATTTGAATCAGACTCATATAAAGATCCGAAACAGATTAGTACAACATTAGGTATATCCAAGATCAAACAATATAAGGCTGCCTACCATGTATTTACCATAATAAAAGAAACCATATTTCTTTCGCTGCATACTAAACAGAAACAGTATTTCAATCATGCAGTCAGTTAATCACATGATTATCTAATTCTAGGAACGTACTCCGTTCATAATAACATTTATTCATTGCTGTTACCTACAGCAAGTCCATTATTCACATGACTATGAATTTCATCAAGTTAAAACAGCAGGCAGAAGAAGGATTTCCTTCCAACAATGATTCTACCCAATCCATTTTCCAGTTTCATAACAGTATGCACAACTTCCAGAATGCAATAATCAGACGTCATTACCTTTAGCAAAATAACCGTACAGGATGGCAAAATATGAACCTAGTACAGTCAAGGCAACTCCCATTGCATGACAAAATTTCATTGCATGTATTCCTTGCCCAGCAATTCAAACTAATTCGTAACCACCAAAACAGTCCATTCTCAAAGACCGTTCAGCATTGATCAACATAACTAATCTTCATACTTTCCTAGCAAGATCACCTTATTCATTACAATTTCAGAGGGAAAGCTATTTCTTTTCCAATTCCCATAAACACTCATATAAAAGTCTAATGCCCATTCCCTTTTAAAATACAAGATGCCATTTCCTCATAATTCAAAACAGCAGAAGGAAGAGGAAGTCTTATTTCCCTTTTAAGCAAGAAAGGAAAGAACAGTCAAAGACATATTATCATTTCTTTCTCCATGGCAATTTGTATGCTCAAACAAAAGAAACAATGTTGTATTCATCACAATCAACACAGCAGAGAGAGAGGAGGAAACTATTTCCTTCAAAGAAAGCTTCAGTAGAGAAACGACCTCAAGCCGTTCTTACAACCAATACAATCATATCGCAGTTCAGATGACAACAACAATAATACAGCAATAGAATAACCCATACTAGCTGTACAGTTTTACCTTCCATTCCACAAGAATAACCAGTTAAAATTTTCATACAATACCCATAACCAGCACCTCATGGAGGTATTTCCATTCAAGAAGAGCAAGACAGTTAGACACAGCAACGGGGAACGATTTTCCTATCATTTCCAAAAGAAAAGACAGCAAGGGTCGACAAACCCAAATCATAGCGACACAACTCATATAACATGCACAGTCTTAAGATATATATGACGTTTTCCCATTACTGTTAAACATCTAGCTCGACAGGAAGGTATTTCATTCAATAAAATACAAGGACAGTCGAACTCAGCGACCAATAACGATGATTCATATTATTTCCAAATAATAGCAAGAGTCATCGGTTCCCAATCATAGCAATATAATCACGACTGTATTTCCATTTTCCCTTTACATGCAATAGCAGTTCCAAGCACAACAGCAAAGAAAACGATTACACTGTAAGGAAAAGATTAAACAGTCTGTTCCACTTCATACAACATGTACAGAGGAAGAAAAGGTCTATTTTATCCCACAATACAGTCAACAACCACCGCAGTAAATCATTCCCAACTTGATTCGAGCAAAAACACACCGAAACCAAGCAACCAGAACGATTCATCATATCATTTTCCAACCAAAAAGCAACAAGAATCGATGAAACCCAATTCGAATCGACTCAACAGCAAATCACACAATCCAAACCCAAGAGCAGGGTTGTTTTAATGAAACACTTAATCAAAGCAAAGATTTTTAAAGAGAAGGGCTTAACATGCCTGAAATTTCTTTTCCAGAGCTCAAAGAAAACCTTATTTGCCGCGTTTTTCCTTCCACAACGACAACACAAACTTCCCAGCACTCCTTTCTTCTTCAGGCTTAGCAACAGCCTCGAAACTCCAAGAAAAATGTCAAATGCTAAGAGCTGGTTCGACTGAACCAGACCAAAAAACCAAATGCAGAGCAACTTCGGCCAAAACCAAATCGAACAATGAAAAATCAAATTCCCTCATGCTGTTTCCAAGGCGAGCTGGTCGCGAGGACCGAAACAATCAATGCATTAAAGGCTCTGCCTTTTTCCTTACTTTCCACGCCACCGCCACTTGGGTTGGCAAACTCTAATTTTCAAAATTTCCATGCAAACTGAATTTGGCTCTATTTTTAAATAGATGCCTCTAATTCCTTACCTGCCCCGCCAAAACTGGCGCTGTCCACGTAGGGACAGTTCATTAAATGCCAATGAATGCCTCCTTCCCATCCTTATCCCTTTCCCTCCAAGGGTCTGCGCACCCCTTAGATTAGGATTAGTTTAGGTTGCAAGTAGTATTCAACCTAGGTCCTAGTTTAACCTTAGGTTTTAGAACTTAGGTTTATTTTCCCCTTTTTTTTTTTTTTAATTTAAAAATCCACTTAGGATAGTAGTGTAGGATGTATGTTAGGCCTTAGGGTTAGTTTAGGTTTAATTCACACTAACCACTAACACTAACAACTTCCATCCAGCCTCCTTACTAACATTCACGTTAATGCAGAGCAGGACGTTCCGTCCTTCAGATTACGTGCCAAGGCCACCCGTGTCCAGGCATTTCTTGCCTCACGAGGTCCCAAATTCGACAGTACAGGGTTCAAGAATCGAACCCCTGTCGTTGGCATTTTCGTGCTAGCTGTTCACACCTGCAATCAGGCGCTGCACGCTCATAACAATCTCAGTCCGGTTCAAGTGTGAATCGACACAGAAATCACAAGAGGACCTCAGCATACTTGAATCAATGGAATTGATTCAGGGTATGCTGTCAATCAGCAACAAGAGCTAGCAAGTATACGACAATTTGTCGTCACATCAGCAAACACACAAGTACAATATTTGCTGTCCCATGTAATAAATCACAGTATGCAAGAATCCAAATTAGCAACACATTCTCTTAAGATCAAAACATATCTTAACATGTTTGCTTTCATTTCAGCAGCTATAACAGTATGTAAAACATTCACCAAGTTAACATACAAAATCAGAGTGTTACAGAGTAATATCCTCATCGACTCGGGAGTGGAGGTCAATGTTCTTACCTTGGATGCCTGACATTAAATGGGAAGACCCACACTACAACCATCTTCGAATGTGTTGTATATGGCAAACAAGACAAAGGCAATGCCCATTGGAGTCTTGAAGGATGCAATTATCACTATTCAAGGGGCTAAGTTCACTGGGGACTTTGAAGTCTTAGCACTTTGTCGAGGTGGATAATTTCCCAACATTACTTGGGTGCCCTTGGTGTTATAAGAACAATGTCGACTTGCGGTTTAACAAGGGGTATATCAGCTTTGAGAACAAGGAAGAAAGGGTGATTATCCCTTTAACAAATGGGAAATCAGCGCCCTATACTGAGCCCTTAGGAGAGGAAGTCCTCGACAGAATCTATGTGCGCTCCATTAGAGATCCTGAGATAATTCATCCCATAAAGGGAGTCATCCAATTTAAGATACCCAGTCCTTGATTGATACCACTAGCATGACATGTGACAATTGGGTGCATGGGACTTATGAGTTGATTGGGCAATAGTTGAGAGGATCTCAGAACAAGGATAACGAAGGCGCGCGTCACCAAGCGCCCGGGAGGGAAGAAGTTGCCAAGATACTATGGAGGAGCATACCTTGAAATTTTCTTGCGAGAAATGGAGGCTCGGTGGAAAAATGAGGACGAGAGAAGGGGAATGCTCAGTTATAACTGCTCGAATCGCAGCGTTGGTGGGCTACACATCGGGAGAGCCTCCTAGAATGGCACGAGGTAAGAATCACATTTTTGTAAGTTTCTCTAGGAGCAACGCACCCACTGGCATACAAGATTACCATGGTAAAGAGACCGCCTCATTTCATGTCAAAGCGTGTGAGAAAGACTGGATGGGAAGCGCAAAAGCTTTATCGCCTTCTTTATGGGTGCATAAGTTGTATTCCACCTTACAAGGTCAATGTGCGCGCATGGTATGTTCATTTGGAGATGCGTCGTCAAACAGGTAATCGGCGTGAGTCAAGTGGCGGTTGATCTCATTCAAGCTTTCGAGTATAGGAGTACCCAGCCATCAATGGATAAGGCGTTGCAAGTAATCAAGTGCCTTATAATGGGAGATAGTGTTATGGCAGAAGATAGGCTATTGGAATTATTAGGTGAGCCTTATTTGGAAATGCGCTTCAATGAAGAAGAATCAAAGGAAGTACAACTTGAGCGCGCGTGCATGGAAAAAGAAAAAGGAAAAATGGTCTATGTAGTAGATGGTGAAGAGATGGAAAGTTTGGATGTTAACCATTCTGAAGGTACGCGCGAAGTCATAGATAGCGTTGATGAGCGAGCACGTGCCTATCACAAGCCCTTGAAAACAAAAAAGGTTAACATTGGGACAGAGACAGAATCTAAGGAAGCTATCATTGGGGACTATTGGTTGGAAAAAGAAGTTTCAAAGGTCAATGATCATTACGTGAGTTCTAGGATTTGTTCCCTCGCGTGTACCATGAACTCAAAGGCGTCCACCATTCCTTAGGGGAGATGAAGATCAAGTTGAAGGAAGGTCGCGCCCGATTCGGAAGAGGCCTTATCTGATGAATCCCAATCTGCGTGTATGGGTCAAGGAAGAAATAAACAAGATATCATCTGGTATCATTGAGGCAATGGAAGAATCATAATGGATAAGCCCAATGGTCATCAATATCAAGAAGGATGGGAGGATAAGGATCTGTGTGGACTACAGGGACTTGAATGCAATATGTGTCATCGATCCTTTTCCAACCCCTTTCAATGAAGAAATTTTGGAAGGAGTAGCCAGGCGCGAGATCTACTCTTTCACGGATGGGTTCTCAGGGTATCACCAAGTTAGGATTGCAAAGGAAGACCAGAGAAAGACAACTTTGCCACTGAATGGGGAAGTTTTTCCTACACGGTTATGCCTTTTGGATTGAAGAATGCACTTGTTGTGTTCTCACGCATCGTGGTACAAGCATTTCAGGACTTCATCCATAAATTTCTTCAAGTGTACCTGGATGACTGGACTGTGTATGGATTGGTAAAAGACCATTGTGACAATTTGAGGCTGATGTTTGAGAGATGTCGGCAATTAAGGATATCCCTCAACATTAAGAAATGTGTCTTTTTTACTCCATTTGGGACCCTGTTAGGACATATTATATGTAAAGAAGGCTTACTAGTGGATCCCGCCAAAGTTGCAGTTATTGTGGGATTAGGGGAGCCTACTAGTCAAAGCGCAGTGCACGGATTCCTTGGGCATACGAGGTACTACAGGAAATTCATCAAGGGGTATGCCAAGATCGCCGCACCCTTGGAGGAATTGCTAAAACACAAGAGTGCCTTTCATTAGGGATGGGATGCATGAGAGAGGACATTTGACACTTTGAAGGATAGGCTTGTCACGGCGCCCATACTACGTTTTCCTTCTTGGGATAAGCCTTTCCATGTGCATGTTGATGCCTCAGGGACAACTATGGGAGTAGTACTAGCACAACCTGGTGAGGGGATTGTTGATCATCCCTTATGTTTTGCAAGTAGAAAGTTAACACCAGCAGAAACAAAACTACATAACTACGGCGCGAGACACCACAATGCATGATCTACGCCCGCACAAGTTCAAACAGTTCCTGTTGGTAACACCTTTTATATTCTACACGGACCACATGACAATGAAGTACTTGGTGAATAAGCCCGTTTTGCAAGGGCGCATATGCCGATGGGTCCTATTATTTCAAGATTTTGAGTTTACAATGGTTGTAAAACCCGGAAAGAGCAATTCAGGACCTGACCACTTATCAAGGATTAACTCAGGGGAGGACGCGCAAAGCATTGAGGATACCATGTTGGACGCACAATTGTTTAGGTTGCAATGCGCGCCCTTAGACTTGGAAGATATCGTAGTGTTCTTGAAAACAGGTGTGGCGTCGGAAGGGATGAAGGCTCTAGAGAGGAAGCAGTTAGCAATATGTGCTGCACCCTACATGTTCATTAGTGGAGACCTGTATAAGTTAGGTGTGATGAGGTTTTGCGTCGATGCGTATTGGAACATGAGCGCGTGGCAATTATGGAGGAAGCGCATGGTGGGATTGTAG
Source organism: Taxus wallichiana var. yunnanensis (assembly GCA_018340775.1). Classification (NCBI taxonomy): domain Eukaryota; kingdom Viridiplantae; phylum Streptophyta; class Pinopsida; order Cupressales; family Taxaceae; genus Taxus; species Taxus wallichiana. Next base: position 696,496,230 of record CM031242.1, read on the forward strand.
GACACTATGCAGGAAATGCTACCGCATGGAAGATTCTACTTGCAGGGCTTTGGTGGGAAACCATCTACCAAGATTTTATTGAGTTTTGCAAGGCCTGTGACCATTGCCAGTACCTTGGCAAACTTGGGAAGAGGGATGAAATGTCCTTGCGACCAATAACCAACACTGAACCGTTTGAAAAATGGGCAATCGACTTTGTAGGGCCAATTTTGCTAGTTGCGCGAAGGACTGGTTCGCAGTATATCATTACTTGCATTGATTACTTGACACGATGGGCAGAGGCAACGCCTACGAAGGATTGCACCGCAGCAACAACTGCTAGATTTTTATGGGAGAACATAATCAGCAGGTATGGTTGTCCTTTAAGCTTAACAAGTGATAGAGGTACACTTTTCCTCGATGAAACAATCAGGATTATGTTATCAGAATTTATGGTGGCCCATCACAAGACTACCCCTATCACCCACAGGCGAATGGAACTGACTGAGGCATTTAACAAAATACTAAGTCACACATTGACTAAGATCTGTGACGTTGGAAGACAAGATTGGGATGACAAAGTATCAGCCGTTCTATGGGCATACATGACAACCTACAAGAGGTTGAACAAGGCCACACTGTTTCAATTAGTGTTTGGCGCGGAGGCTATTTTTCTAGTTGAATTCATGTTACCATCGCTACGTATAAGCGCACCAGAGGGTTGGATGATGAACAAGCGCTGGAAGAGAGGATTGATAAGTTGATGTAGTTAGACGAAAGGCGATCACTTGCTAGATGGAGTCGAAGACGAAAAAAAGCAAAAGGCATGGCATGATCGTCATATCAAGAACAAGCAGTTTGAGGTTGGGCAGATGGTGTTGTTGTATGATTCCAAGTATCTGCGCCATCCTGGGAAGTTTAAAGTCCATTGGTTGGGACCCTACATCATCTCGTACATTCTTGATTCAAGCGCTTGCCAGTTATAAGCGCTAGATGGGACAAGATTACCAGGTCATTTCAATGGGAGTAGTGAAGCCCTACTATAAATAAGTCTTCTTGGTGTTTGTAAATAAGGTAGTATTGCCAGTTAACTTAGAATTTCCCTTTATGCTTTTCTTTTCTTGTGTTTCCCTTTCTCGTTGCTTGTTCCTTTCTTTTTGTTTCGTTTTGCGCCTTGTGCTAGCGGTAACCACATTATTTTTCCAAGGTTGTGTATGTGTAGAGGACCACACATTTGTTTTAGTGTGGGGTGGAGTAATGCAAAGCAAAGTATAGGCTAGTAATACAAGTTGAGTGGCCCAGTAGAAGGAAGTGCGCAAGATTGAGAAAGCGCGTGGGGAAACGATGGATAATGAATTATGGTGTCAAGAAGGCTGTAATAAAGAACACATACAAAGAATGATGAGCGCAAGAACAACATGAGGTAGGCGAGGGTAGAAATCAGGTAATGGATGGACAAAAGAAGTGCCTTCGCACTTTGTAGACTCGCGCATAAGAGTCTTTGGTCAGATTGGATTTTTGCATGCCAGAAGGTTGTAGAAGGTTTTTCGCGTAGGATGTGGCGTGTGGGTAAGGGCGCTTAAAGTCGGCCTAGTGGAAAAAGCCGCATTTAATGTTAAAGTACGTTGGTAGGTGGTATAGAATTTATTGTTGGAGGAAAGCAAAACTATAAATATAAGGTTGGGCAAGTCATTATTTTACCTTGCTATTACGAAGTTGAAGCGCTCTTGCGAACTAGGGCATCCAGAGAGATTTGTGCGAAGGAAGAAGAATCCTAGAAATCTAAGTGTGTGACTAGAATGGATCTGCAAACCAAGAGGAAGGAGTACACGGGTGTGAGAAAAGTTAGTTTGTAGTGTGCCGTCTTGTGGAAGGTTTTCCTAGTTAGGGTTTAGCAAGCTAGGGCACGAAGATAGAAGGATTTCTTCCAGGAGTTGGTTTCGGGATTGAGTAGAGTAGTAGAGCAGAGCAAGGAGTGTTAAATTTTAAACCGACAGAAAGAATGGCACGAAAGAAGGTGACTGTTCACCAAAGAAACAAAAGGGCAAGGGCAAAGGAAAACAAACCACTACCATGAAGCTCCAATGAGGAATGTTATGCAAAATGCAGTACCCAGATGGAGTGTTTCGGGAAACGAGTGGGTGTCACACTTGAGACAGATGACCGTGAGCGATTATAACCATCGCATGAGCACTATAGAGAAAGAAATGGCCTGGAGCTGGTTCGTCCAACTAACAAGAGGACACCAGATGGAATGCCAATATACAATGACGAGGTGAAAGTAAAGCTGGAAAAGGCAGGGCTATTGCAACTGTATGAGTTGCCTTACTTTGGCAAGCTCGAGCGCCTTTATCAATGGTTGATGTCGCACGTGCATGAAGACCATTTCTACTTTGTAGGCCGCAAGATGCGCATAACACCACAATTGATATCTAAGTTCACTGGCCTAAATTGTGAAGGGGAATCCATAGATGACGATCTGAGTGACAAGGAGGCTATCAAGGAGATAGTAGCAACTTATGACTACAAAAAGGGTTCGCGGTACTTTGACATTGCAGAAATTCCAGACCACTGTTATGAGGATGGCCGCGCTTGGTCACCAAGCTTAATGATCAAGAAAAGATGGACGCAAGTGAACAAGGCATGGTTGAATGTATGCCGAAAAATATCGAAGGGACCATCTATAACTTGTCCACCTTTATTGCGGATGAAATCATAAGCAATGCACAGGAAGGAGAGAAGATACTATTTGGTAACGTCCTCCTCACCATTGTCTTTTTAGAGATTGGAGTACCAGATGGGCCGGAGAAATTTGTTTGGGAGTACCCAGAAGAGAACTCCTCGCCCGCGAAAAGGTTCGAGAAGTATACTTGTGAAACCATGATAGTCACTCACAAGGCGCGCCTAGAGAAGTGGTATAAACGAATGCGTGACGCATTTGGGGTAGAGTGGAGGATCCCAGAGCAGTTGCCCGTGCTCGTGGATGGGTAAGTAGAGTTTGCAGTTTACTAACACTTCGCATTGGGTTTCACTTTGACAAATGGGACTAAGAGCCCATGGTGCAAGCTGCCCTTCTCCTTCACCGCGCAATACTTCCAGGCAGGGGTCAACATGTTCAAGGAGGCCAAAAGACTAAGGTTTGACCTTAGTGAGGTGGACCAAGACCACCGCGAGCTGCGCCGAAAGCTCGTGTACCCTAAGAAGTGCGTGTACGTGGAGAAGTATGTTTCCCACGAAGTTCAAATGATGAAGCCAATAACGCTGCCAATCACCGGAAGGGTTGCAACGAGGGTATATCTTCGCATAAGGCTGAAGTTTGAAAAAGGCGCCTATTTGAGAGTGATGTCTCCATTCCAGAAGACCCCATAGGTCGAAAAAGGCCACCAAAGAAGAGGGAAAGAGAAGAAGTGCAAGAGAAGAAGGCACCAAGTGTGTAGACCGCACAATCGGTGGGCACACTTGAAGCAATCGCGAAGCCCAACACTTACGCACGTAGAAAGAAGTCCTTGGTCAAGGCTAAGACCCCCAAAAGAAGAGGCGCCAGAGCATGAAGAGCCCCTCACCCATGAAGAATCACCAACAAAGAGGTCGCTTGTTAAGGAGAAGGAGAAAGAAGAATCTCCTATACTGGAATCACCAGTTAGGAAGAAGCAAAAGGTGACAGAAGAGGCAAACTTGGAGGAGACAGAAAGCCTAGATGCCTACATTGGCAACAAGGATGACGACGAGCTTGAAGGAGGTGAAGACCATCCAGTGTATGATATACATGATTCTGAGGAGGAGGGAGATGAAGAGAAGAATGACGAGAAATATGAGAAGAATGACGAGGAAGAAGCAGAGGATCAAGGCAAGGGGGTGAGCGAAGAGGTGAGCACCAAAAACCAAGGAACCCTAAGCCTCACCAAGGAGCAAGTGGAGAAAGCCGCGGAGAGAGAAGTGGCGGGCATCATGAAGGAGTTAGTGGAATAGGAGTTGGAGTGGAGTGCGGACGAAATTTTGAAGGAGATGGAAGAAGAAAGCGTTGGGAAGGAGTATGGCAGCATGGGTGGGAATCCCAATTTGGTGGTAAACTTCCCAAAAGTTCACGCAAACAGGTGGGAAAGGCGTAGTGGTGGCACAAGAGTAGGGAATGGGATACATTAATGATCCTAGCAAGGTGCTACGCACGCACTTCCAAAGCATCGTACCAACGGAGCAACTCCTGGCTATGTCATTGTTTGATGAAGAAGGTGCATATCCCGAACCGGGAGATGTTATCTTGGGCATTCGAGTCTCACGTAGATGAACCTGAGTTCAAGTAAGTCAGAGAGCGCTGATGAAGGTGCTGAAACAAAAGGAGTAAATCCCTTGGTGAACTCTCAACAATTATCGAAGGAGCTCATTGAGAAGAGCAAGGACTTGAGGTTGAGGTTGAGAGGCTGACTGCTCGGAAGGAATGACAAAGTGAGATTCTTGGAGGAATTGGAGAAGGAGAAGGAGAGCTCGCTGAGAAGAGCAAGGATTTGAAGCAGGAAGAGCTTATCAGCGCGCAGTTAAGGCATGAATTGAAGAGGAGAAGGCAAGGGTGTGCGAGCTGCACAAGAAGATTGAGATGATTACAGGTGTTATTGTTTTAAAGCATCCTGACTTAGTGCGCCCTAGCAGAAATATGAATCAACCTTGCAGTGTCTGGAGGATTTGACACGCATCCTCACGATGGAAAGGTGGCCACTTGCCTTAGAATCTACAGAAGAAGCGTTGGCGCGCCAAGAGAAAGAAGAGAAGCTGAAAGTTGTCGAGATTGTTGCTCAATATACTAAACTCCTTGCAGAGGTAAAGACCGCCGTGCAAGTCGCAGAAGCCGCATATGACAACTGCGCTGATAGGGATAGAGTGGTAAGCATCCTGGTCGCCACACATGAAATGGAACTCAAGGAGTTTCAAGAAAAGAATAAGGGGAACAAAGCTGAAAGAGATAAAATCCTAGCCGAGGTAGAAAAGAAGTCAGAAGCTATCAAGACCTTGCGAGGCTCGATCAAAAGTCAAGCTAAAGGAGTTATACCCCCGATCACCCGCAGGATGGATGCGCTTGAGGACTTGGGAAAACAATTGGAAAGTATTGTTGAGACCATGAGCGCCAAAGGGGAGGAATTAAGTTTTGAGGAGGTGAGTGCCTTAGTCGGAGACCTTTGTTAGCAAGTAGAACGAGGTTGACGCTTGGGAGAAGCTAGAGGCAAAAATAGGGAAGGATTTCCCTCTCCTCCAAAAATAAGCATTTGTTCTTCATTCTCCCCATTCTTTCATTCTTTCTCCCAATTCTTCATTCCTTCATTCTTTCTTCCCTATTCGAGAGCTTCTTGCCATCTTTATTCTTTGAAGAGAAGTGTTTCCGATGACTAAGAACAGGGATAGTGTGGGGTGATGTTGGGCCCCGGATATTGGCTAAGTATAAGAAGGTGCGTGGGCGCATGGAACCCATGTGAAGAAGGGCGCGTGGGTTGAAAGCGCGCGAGGAAGGGCTCTAACGAGGGTTTAGCGAGAACACACGGTGCGTGCGCGTAAGACAAAACGGTGTTGGGACTTTGCCATATTCGGAGTTCCAGACAACACACGAGGAAAGCGTGACCCGTCTAGCATGCGGAGTGGATAAGGTGCCACTTGGCGGTTGTAGGATCAAAAAGGGAATATTCCATGCATGTGATGGAAGGTTCCAGAAGAACATCATTACACAGAGTGGAGAGCTTGGATCAAAGGAGGCATGCTCCATTGGAGGACCACTTGGACACTTGGAAACCGATCTGTTACCTTAGAAGGCATGGCGGTGAAGGCAAAAAAAGCTATATATAGAGGTGCGCGGGTAGAAGAAGGCATGAGAGGATACTAGAAAAGAGAGAGCGAGAGAGTGGTGCGCTGAAAAAAGAGGCGAAGCTTTGCAAAATATCATGGAGGATTCTATGGGTTGGGATTAGAGAAAATATAGGAGTGATGGCATATTTAGAGGGATGGGTCTATATTTATCCTTGTAATGTGAAAGACATAGTATAGCTTTTGATGCATGACCTTGCTCTGCATTGTTATATGGGTTTATTATGGCCTCAATGAATGTAATGTGGTTATTGAACTCATTAATATGAATACAAGGTTATGTCTTAAAGCATATATGTGTTCCATGAGCATAATCCTAGTGCATTTCCTTTGTGTATGAATCAGTTCTATTTGCTGTTTGTTATTTCTCTTTCTATGGATGCATTGATATGATAACTCATCCTAGGTTCTCAGAATGAATGCATGGTTCCTTCCTTTATTTTGCACTTAAGTATCTGTCATAGATGATGTATTCTCACAAGACTCACATAAAGGAGAAGCTCGGCGCCCACGCGTGCCTCGGGTGAGCGCCTGGTGCCTGTTGGGTGATAGGCCGGCGTGCATGGGATTAGACTGTTGTTTTAAGGGTATAAAAATGACTACAACAACTCTACCTTTATATGCCTGTAAATATGTGAGTGTAATGAGAGAAAGGAGGACAAAATTTTAGTTTTGTTTCTACCTACTCAAAAGAATATTGTAGCAAGATCGGGATGGCTGATGCATAGAACAACTTGAGGTAGCTCGGATGTCCAAAAGATCATTAAGGACACCACTAAAGCACAACTCATCGAACTCTTGGCCAATTATGTGAGTTGGTGTTTCATCTTTAATCCGACGAGCACGATCTCTTTCTCCCGACCGTCTTATGCACGGTTTTAACATCAACTCGCTTTGAAGGTCTAAGTGAACCTCGACATTCCCGTATTTGAAGGCAAGATTGACGATGCACACTTTGGACAAGTGGCTTTGCCACTTGAGGCCTATGTCTCCATCAACAACTTCACTAATGATGGGAAACTCACCTTCGTAGTATTGAAGATGTCCATTTCAATGTTCTACTTGGCGGGAGGCGTTCAACGCACAATGCAAAAAGGAATTGAGCACATTCGGATTTGGGGTGACTTTATCGGCGCTATGCATGAGTGCTACCCCCTCAAACATTGAGAATGAATACATGAAGTTCCAACAAATGTGACAATACAATGAGCGATCGATGGAAGACTACACCACCGAGTTCCATTACTATATTTTGCACATGCATGAGGACCTCACGGAGCAATATAAGGTGGTGAAGTACATCAATGGACTTTAGCCTTACATACGTGCCAAGATGGAGTTCTTGAATTCCTCTTTATCTAGGGCAAGCATATCGCAACGTTGCCAAGATTGGCGCTTGAAAGAAAAGATGAAACAACATTTCACCTCTTCATCTAGTGGCGTGTCTGAGAGTTTGTCTCGCACACAACGCAAGATCTAATCCTCTTACACATAACAAGCGAGAATGTGCCATGCGGGGGAGCAACCTAAGAAGGTTGCATAATCCCAAAAGGTTCATGTGCATTCTAACTCAAATAAAGGAAAGCAAAAATCAGGTGACAAGTGGTGCCACTGACATTGCTCGTACATCCACGGCGATTCTGAATGCCACATGCAACAATCCTTGCTCACATAGTCTATATCAAGTCCTACAAAGACAAACGACAATGATTGAGATGTTTTTTATCTAAGCATTGATACCACTACCATGACACCTTCGAGGAGTGTGAATGCCTTTTCAACATCAAGTTTTGGGTGAAGGGTCAACTGCTGCATGTGATCATTGATAGTGGATGTTAAAAGAATATTATTGTGCAAGCAATAGCCCAACACCTTGGTCTTGCCACTTTTGCACATCCCAAGCCATTCTCCTTGGGGTGGTTGCAACAAGGAAAGGATATACAGTCGATGACAATATAAAGTGCCAAGCCTATGGAGGACATTGTCACCTATGACATTGTGTCTTTGGAGGACATTATCATTATACGACAATATTAGTTAGTACTCATTGCAGGGGAGGTTATCATTTTGGGTGATTTTATTGCCCGTGCAGTGCACTTACAAGTTCCTTTCCATGACAAATTAGAGGATACGTTTTGCACATAAAGGATCGACCAAGATTGAATTTGTTTGCATAGGATTTTTGAGGATACAAATGGCCCTTTCACAGCTTATGGACGGTTCCTCCTCCAGCTCGGGAATCATAGGGGATGGTGATCCTTAATGGGATCGAGTGCTTCCTAGATTCGGGTTTCTTCACTTGTCGTCCCCATGTAGGTGGCACCAAAGCATGTGGTAGACTATGTCCTTGCTACCCTGGATATCTCACGTCTTTTCTGCTCCTTTTCGCTTCCCCCATTCTCCTTGCCGACCATGCAGTTCTACCTTTCTCTCTGGTCACCAGTCCTCCTCCCATCACCACCCCCTCCCCCCACTACACCCCTCACATTTCCTTCTAGTTTGATAATGGGGATTACAAAACTTACTCATCTCACATCCGCGCGAAGGCCAAGTATACATGCCTATCCTTTGCCATGTGGGAGGTCGCCCTGAGATCCTTCCACAACTCCACCACCCTTCCTTGGCCACTAAATCTTGCTAAATCTTGCCCTATGAACCAATGGTATGATGTAGAGTGCAAATCCCTCCACCGTCGCCTCCGTCATGCCTTTACCCAAGGCCCTCCCCTCCTTCCCCACTCTTAAGGCAGCCTACCGGTGCCTTCTCCGCCGTAAAAAGCGATCCTTCATTTCCCACTGCAGGTATATTCTTTCCACCTCCCTTAGGACTAATCCTCGGTCCTTCTGGCGTATTGTTTTTCCCCGCCACTCCCCCTCCTTTGCGGTGATCGATCCTATCTCCATTTTTTCCCACACCTCTACCCTTTACGATATTCCGGGCAGCAATCTATCCAGATTGGCATTCCACCACCTGGTAATCCCTTCACTTACAATAATATCAAAGAGGCATAAAGTTTTGAACAGATGCAGGCGATTGATGGGGATGGTTTCCAGCCGAGTTCTTCAAGCAGGGTTTTGAGGCCTTTGGTAACTATTTGACAAATCTTTTCAATCAGGTGGTTCGCGTGGGTTTCCCTCCTACTTGGTCTCATCATATCATTCACTCGATCCACAAAGTTGGGTCCATTTCTGATCCGAACAATTACAGGACTATCATGGTGGGCCACTCTTTCTCCAAACTCTATGCTACGGTTCTCCACAGGTTGTTGTCCGATGTTTTGGAGCAGCGACAACTCAGAGCCAAAGGTCAGGTTGGTTTTCGCCCTGGTTACCACACCATCAACCACATCTTCACCCTTCGGCTATTATTGAGGAGGCCCGTCACCGCTCTTCGAAAGTTTATTGTTGTTTTGTAGACTTTCGAAAAGCTTTTGACTCCGTACCTCACATGGCCCTCTTTCAGAGACTTAGAGACATCGATATTTATGAGATTCTTATTATTGCTATCATGCGTCTCTATGAGTCCATCCTTGGTCGTCTTCGTACTGCACACTGGAATGTTTGATTTCATCAGAAGCACCATTGGGGTCAAACAAGGCTGCCCCTGTCTCCTACTCTCTTTGGCATTTACATTGATGAGTTGGAATCTTTTCTTCGGATCACATTTAGGAAGGGGATGGGTGCCTTCTTCACCACGTCTTGATTTCTATTCTCCTATTTGCTGATGATATTGTTTTACTCGCTTCTTCTCCTGAGGGGCTTAAGAGATAGCTTGATGCACTTGCTTTATTTTGTGATCTTCGGCATTTGACTATCAATTTGGGTAAGACCAAGGTCATGGTCTTCAACGGTTGAAGACATCACACCTCCATTTCTTTTTCAAGGGGCAGGAGGTTGAAATCACTAATACATCCACCTATTTGGGAGCCTAGTTCTCAGGGCCTAGATTCAGTATGAAGCATTCTCTTCATTGAGGGTGAATAAAGGGTATGGGTCTCTAGCCATTCTCGAGAGACAATGCTTTCGGCACCACTTTCAAGACATCTCCTCCAAGATGTCTCTTATGAACTCCCTCATCCGGCCCACTGTTCTCTATGGGTCAGTTGTCTGGGGACCCTCCCTCTTAGATACAGATTGGGCTTCCTGCCAGAGGATTCAAACTCTCCTCCTTTGCCACTTCATTAGATGCAAGCAGACAGTTCCCAACATATTATTTTGGCAGAGTTCGGGGCCCGACCTTTTCGTCTGGAGACCATATTTGACATATCGGCCTTTCTTCACCGTATTAGGAGGTTTGGTGATTTCTCCGATGAGCGTGACAGGTACCCATATCTCGCTTATTGTTCCTCTGTGAGTATTGCCCAGGCTATGGGCTGCTGCTTGTTGGTTTTTCGGGACTTCTACTTTATTGGATTCGGTTGGTATCCAGATTGATCGTCTCCCCCCTTTTCAGTATTCCCTGAATGCTCCCAGTCATCTCTTGCCCACCAAGCAAGTGCTGAACAGTCCATCTAGGAGGATATCTACAGGTGCTTTATTCAGACTACTTGGGTGAATCCTCATGGGGGTTTGCGCCCTAAGATGTCCTTTTATGCAGAGCATTTTCTTGAGATCAGAGATGGACTCATCATCTACCCTCAGTACACCTTTCGTCACTGGATGCATGCCCTCCGCATACCTCTGGGTCAGTTTCGGGTTGGCTCCCATAAACTTCGGTGCGAGACTGATCACCACATTGACCGGGATGACAAACTTTGTAGGCTCTGTAGCCTTCAGGAGGTGGAGACCGAGACTCATTTCATCTTCCGTTGCCCCATATACTATGAGATCAGAGGACGATTTCATTGCCTCTTCAGAGGGGTTCAGACCCTCCCGGTTTTCTTCAGATATATTGACCAACGGTGTCTTGCCCTCTACATCTGTGAGTCTCTGCTGCTCTGGGACTAGATTCTTCATCCCCCTCCGAGAGTCATTCCCACGAGACGGATTACAACCTTCTTTCCAGTTCTACCCACAGTTGGAGGAACTAAACGACAGAGCCATTCTGACCCAATTATAGTGCATAGATCAGTTCGTCCCCGGTTGGACCTTCACATCTCCCCCGGTCACCACTAGCAGGCTCAGCCGCACACTCGTACTAGAGGGCAGCCCAACACTTATCTCCTTGGCTGTCGTTTTAGTCCTAGATCTCAGCAGGGGAGGGGGACCTCGCCCCCTCTTCGGATTGCCATTCCATCAAGAGCTTTTCGTCGGCCTCGAATGTTAGGAGGGATGTGGCTACCATTTCTGAGTAGACTATTGGTCCTTGTTTGCCCCCTCCTTCATTCCCTTCTTTGCTTCTCCCTTCTTTCTCCCCGTTTGTTTCATTGCCCCTGCCTGTGGGGGTTTGGCTTCGGGGTTCTTGTTTGTTTTGGTTCTTTTCCTTTCTTCTATTTTTGGGAACTCGTTTTGAGTTTTCCCCGCTCGCACTTTGTATATTGTTTGGGCTGCAGTCCCATTGACCTACTTTTGTGGTCATTTGTTGGACATTAATATATTTTTCTTTATCTTTATCTTATCTACGACATCTTGTTGGGAGACCGTATGTGTATGACCAAGATGCTACATTCTAAACAAACCACAACCTTGGATGGTCCGCGCAAAAATCACTTCTGGAATGTCATGGAGTGAGCTCCAACAACCAAAGTCACTTTGGTCTCTGCTAAACAATGCCACAATCTCATCTCGCGCACACAAAACTTTGTAGCGCTCATGGTTCGCTCCGAGACACTTGCACGGGAGAGAAAGCAGGCATTGGCAGTGCGCCCATGTTTGGGTTTACTTTGGACTTCCAACATATTTCGGATTTGACCAAGACCCTCATTTTGTTGGTCTTCTGACAAACACTATGGGAATTGATGGGTATGTAGAGGGATCAGGTGATGGTGTTTCATCCTTCAAACATACAGACACATAGAAGTTGTCAATTGCACTCTAGTTCATCTTCTGCGTCGTACAACCGCGCACAACTAGCACTTGGGATGATAAGTATAATGTGCTTTGCATTCAACATGCCTACTAACTTGAGTGAAATTATTGAAAAATGATTCATTTCAACATCCTCATCCATATGATAACAACACTGCACATCCATATGAGTAAGGACATCAACCACCAGAAAGCAAATGTCAATTACCAGGAAATGCTAGCAGTAATATTCGTAGAGAACCAATCTCTTGAAATATCAATGACCCGTTACAAGGAACTGACAATAGCAGATTCTACTGTAGTAAGTAGCTATGTAGTATACCAACAACTATGACATGCATTGTAAGAAGCACATAGCCAATACTAAATTCTTTAGAAGTATAGGGTTAGGCACAAAGGACTACTGATTGCTACATTCATAGGGCCCCAAACCTTTCCATGTGGGCAACAGAAAACTCCCAAAACTTGGAAATCCATCAACACCAAGAGACAGTTACCTACGAGCAACTTCAAATGCAATAAACTTCATTCTAACATTCCTGGCAGAAACTTTTATTGAAGCAAAAGCAAGAATAAATCACACCTCTGGTCCTCAATTACAGTGATAGCTATATCTAAATCAATATCTACAAGCCATGCATGCAAGATCTCATAATACAAAGTCCAAAATGTATACAGTGACATGGTCTATACTAAGTGGGCATCTAACATATATACAAATTATACCACAAGACCTCTTGGAGAAATTGAAGACCATCGTATTAGTATTATCTTGGTTATCAGCATCATTAGATACTTTAGTAGCTGACATATCATGTGGTTAATGATGATGTTATTTTCGCCTTGGGTAATTTTTTAACAACTCTTGTGTGTATGTTTAGTTAGTGATGGTTGTGTTAACATACAAACCATTGGGTCTTCTTGTCATATAAATAGCACGATGCACAGATTTAAGAATAATGTATGTTGTGATTTTTATATGAAACTGCACTCACAGTGCCCTTCAGTGGGATTTGACCCTTGTTAAGATGATGTGGAGATCCTCTCACATGAATTGAACGAGCTTGCTTTGACTGTAATAAAAAAATTTGAACTTTAAGACCATCTCTATATTTCTCAAGATTATTAGTCTAAGAAATAGCATTTTTGCAGGTGCCATCAGCTACAAGAGTACCTTCCAATTGGATCAAAGTTTGCAGCACTAAAAAAACAAATCGCTATCATCCTCCTGAAGTTATAGAAGCTCTAGATAAGCTAGCTATTGCTAAAGAGGAATTGACTGTAGCATGTTCAAAGGCCTGGGATGCTTTTCTTGCAGAATTTGCAGCTCAGGTCATGAATTTTCGTGCTGCTGTGCAAGCTCTGGCTGCTTTAGACTGTCTTCATTCTCTTGCCATTCTGTCACGTAATCAGGTATCTATTTAGACAGTTGAATTCATCTGTAACCTGTAACATTCACTTATTCAGTAGAGGAACTTTAGATGATGTTCTTGTGCTTGAATCTGCTTCAGACTGCATTTGTGTTTAGTGCTGACCATGTTTCTTTCATGTTCCACCTAGGGGTATGTGCGACCATTCTTTGTTGAAGATAGTGAACTACCTCAATTGTCTATTCAAGCTGGTCGACATCCTGTATGATATTTGTTGTTGTTGATTAACTATGGAACACAGAAGAATTTACATCCTAATTACGTTAATTAGAAAAAGACAATTATGGTTGGTTATAATAAGAGGATCAACTCCTTACAGGTATTAGAGTCAACTCTACAGGAGAGTTTTGTACCAAATGATACTCTCTTGCATGGTAGCAGTGAGCGTTGCCAAATTATAACCGGACCAAACATGGGTGGTAAAAGTTGCTATATACGTCAAGTGGCTTTGATTGTAATCATGGCTCAGGTACAATGGTTCAAACTGTACATCCTTTTAAAAGATCTGAAATTTGTATTGCTTATTGTGGTCAGGGCTTAGGTATGATTGCTATGATAAGAAAACATTACGATGAGCCTCTGACATATGTGTGATGGTCGTATATGTGGAAAAGAAAGAAGTATTTCAATCCATTCAAACATTTCTGAGACGGCATGTCAGGGTTAAGAAGTTCCAGTGATAACAGTAAAGCTTTATTTATATATAGTTTTATCAACATACTGAGATTTCTGGTTTGAACTAAAGTGTTAACTGCTGCTTGATAGTAATGATGCTTTCTAGGAGTTGTCTTCCTTTTAAAAAAGCCAGATTTTTTATCACATATGAATCTTAATGTAAGGGAGGAGAGGCTGGATTCTGTAAGTAGCGTTGCATTATGAAATTGGAGGGAAGTGTTTTGGACTTCAGGGTGCTCTTTTTTAGGAACAAGGGCTATATTTGTGAAATTTAGTTTTGGTGAAATCTTCTATGTATTCCTGGATTCTTCTGCCATTCTCGGAGGTTCTTCCTTGATAATTGACCAAAATAGTTGGTAGAATTGAGTAGAGAAACTTTCTGACCCTCTAGATTTATCAGGCTTTATTGAGAATGCAGCTTTTTTAGTTTTCTGCTTTCATGGAATCAACTGTCACTTTTTATCTTCTAGGCTTTAACAAGCAAACATCTTCTTGTAGTTCTTCCTCCATAATTTCTTTCGTCAATTCTGTTTTGGTTCTCTGTTATAGTCTTTGATATGTTTATTGGGAACGATTGCTGTAAATTATTTCGTGATTATCATTCTCTGTAAGGAGTTGTAGGTAATATGATCTGATTATATCCATGACCTGTTTTGGATCTTCTGTTGCAGCACCTAAAGGCCACTGAATTCTTGTTATGAAATTGAGATTCCCTTATTTATTGTCTATGGAATAAATTATGCTTTTATCACCTTCTGGTTGTCATATCCTCATGGAATTTCTGGTCTTTATCCGGCACGTCATTCCATTGATAGGGAAATTGTCTGTCCTCAATCTAAAAAGGGGGCATTTGTTCTTGAGTGACCAATTTATTTTACACAGTGAGAGTTTGAATTTGCTTCCAAAGCATTCTTTCTTCCATTGTTTTAGCATGGCAGACTTGGTCATTCTTTCTTACAAAATCATAAATGCTTTCTACTTGGACCATTGTTGGAAGCATGCTTGAAAAGCCAGTGTTGTCTAGAGATTCTACCTAATATTGGACGGTCTTCAAAAAGTCATTTTCATGTGGTAGCAGGGGCTAGGATATTTGATGCAAAAGAGGTCCACTTTTTAGAAAAAAATTTGTGTGGGCTAAGTTGATGTAGTCCCAAGCAACACCTTAACTTGCTGTAGACACCATTCTTATACTGATTGTTCTGGAGGTCATTCTTATATATAATGGACTAATGGGAATCTGAACCTTGCAGGTTGGTTCATTTGTACCTGCGATGTCTGCAAAGCTGCATGTTTTTGATTCAGTCTATACCAGAATGGGAGCATCTGATAGCATTCAACATGGTACAAGTACATTTTTTGAGGAGTTAAGTGAAGCATCAGCAATTCTTCATAAATCTACTCCTCGCTCGCTTGTGATAATTGATGAACTGGGACGAGGAACTAGCACTCATGATGGTGTTGCTATTGCATATGCAACACTACATTTTATTCTCAAAGAGAGAAAGTGCTTGACTCTGTTTGTTACTCACTATCCAAAGATTGTAGAGCTTAAAAATGAATTCCCTGGTGAAGTGAGTCCTTACTACGTTTCGTACCTAACAACTGACTGTTTAGCAGATCAGAGGCTGGATAATGCACCTAGAGATGCTTCAACCTTTCAAAATGCTGCAATAGTGGAATCTGATGTAGATCTTAACCCGGTGACGGAAGTTTCACAAAATATTGTATTCCTCTATAGAGTTGTCCCAGGGGTTGCTAGTAGGAGCTTTGGTCTTCATGTTGCACGGCTTGCGCAGGTATGTCTTCTTTCTAAGCAGACTATGGAAGCCTTCTTGTTTTGAATTTTTGGCCATGCAGACTCATTTAAATTGGCACATGTCCCGCAGCTACCTGATTCATGTATCATGCAAGCTGCTATTATGGCTGCCAAGTTTGAGAAAGAAGTATGTGCACGTCTGCTGGCTAGATCAGAAGCAATACCTTCCATATGTAATGCAATCACTACGGACCAGTCTGAGATTGATATGATGTTGAATGAGGGCGATACAAAAAAGCATCCTTACAACTAGGAGGACAATTCTTCTCAACAGATGAAGAGATGGTTACTCTGGAAATTCAGCAGATGCCCGATAGTTCCAGAATATCAAAGTTATTATGTTTGGTACAATCTGGCTTGAAAGAGAGCAACCCTCTTGATGGGTTAAGTGCTTTGCAAAGGGCGCAGGAACATGCTAGACAAATATTGACAACAGAGGTTTAATAAGAGAGCAATGCTTTTTGAGACACCTGCATATCCTGCATAGACATCGAGCCCTCTTGGGAATTGTAGCTAGGACTTGGTGCAAATATCCTCCCAGACTGCAAATATATTTTGTTCCAAGGTATTTTGAAGGGTCATCATATATTATTCAAAAATTATCAGGGAACTTTGAGCCAAAAGTGCCCTTCAGCTTTATATAATATTATGTTTTTTTATCGTTATGGTTGCGTTACCTAGGGAGCATGCCAAACGAGGCTTGAATCTCAGCTGTCATCAAGGGCAACCACTCTACCTTACCCCTAGGCCATGGTTTGCCAGCTTAGTGTTTCAGAATGTTATTTGTGTACAAAGTTTACTAAGGAATTTGTTTTATCACAAATGGTTTATAACCTTTTAGCACAACTTGAACAATTCAGTCGAGAGATTGAGCGCTATAGAATGGTCCATGTGTATATTTATCTTGTTGAAGGCAGGGGTATATTGTTCTCTACCACATTAACTTTTTAAATTCTGCCTATCACAATGTGACACATGTCATGTACATTGCACGTTGTAAAGTTTTGGGCAATTATTTTTGATTTTAAATGTAATTTTGGAGGCATAAAATATTTTTGCATTAATAAAATGTAATTTTTATTTTGTCCAATCAAAATGTAATAATAGAGGTAAACTTTTTCAGCTTGTTTTAAATTTTTTGACAGTTTTTCCAAAATATAATAAAAGGAGATTTAAAAAAAAAAAATTGCTTCCTGTCTTCTTTTAGTTAAGACCTTTATGAGGGTTAGATTGGAAAACCAATATAATATTAAAAGTAAGAGAATTTAATTTTAGCCTCTATTGGTTTGCATTGGCCAATTAATTTGTGTATTTTTAAACAGAAGTCATTTGGGACTTGTGATAGTTGCCATGAATGTGTACGAGTTCAAGAATAAATTTTAAGCCCATTAAAATCTATTTATTATTGTATGAACTTTCTTTTAATTTATTATTATTTAGATTGATTTGGCTCATGTTCTCTTCCTCTTCATCTACAACTTTTGCCTTGTTCATAACTTTGTTGGATTGGTATCACCACCTCACAAGATCATGTGGGTTTATATTCACCTACTCTTATTACCCCAATAATGCTTTGGATTTGCCATCTATAATTCATGTACAATTTCTGACTTAATCGTAAGGCCTCACCACCTCGGCAGTCCTCTACAACAATGTTCCGTTGCGACTCTCCATCTCATTTGAATGCCCTAGACTAGATTAATGTTGACCTCTTTGAACATGCCCACATGGGGTTCATCCCTGTTAGAATCTATTCATTTAAAAGAGGATGTGGTCAGGGGATCAGTCATGGTTTGCACAGACCAATGACCATAGACCTAAGACTAGACTTGCAAATATTATTTTATTGCACAGACCATTTAGATGCACAGATCATCTAAAACTATCCCCTACTATTTTACTCCTCCATTGTAATCTATAAATACTAGTTGAATGAAAGCCTTAGGCAATCAATTTAGTCTATATTTACTTGTGTATTTGTATGTATGATATGTCAACAACTTGTGTATCTCTGATATGGTATAAAAGCTGGTTGTGAATGCGCTGGGTATAAGAAAGCTAAGAGTGACTAAGAGCAAAGAAAAAGCGTTGCTGTTAGTTGTGAAGGAGTAGATTATTCTTTTGGCAAAATAAAGAGGACGCTGCAAGGAAAATACAGTTTGATGTGGCTGCCACAATAGAGAAGGTTGTGTAAGATTATTTTATTTTTTTGAATTAAAGGGCCACATATCTAGTGCTGCTTTTTTACTGTGTCATTAACAATTTTATTTGGGGATTTCTCTTATTTAAATTGAAGATTTTTTTTTGGGTGAATGAAATCTGAAATTGAATCTTGGTAAAAATTTATTATTGTGTGATGGCTTCTTCAAGCATTCTAGTTCTTGATTGCAAATTAGATGGAAAGAATTACTCTTTATGGAAATATAAAATAAAAAATGTATTGCTTGCAAAAGATTTGTGGGAATTCGTAGAAGAAAAGAAAGAAGCCCTTGCTAATTATAGAGAGTTAGCCCAATATAAAAGAAAGAATAATGAAGCCTTAGCTATTATTGGTATGTCTGTTGTTGATGAAATCATCCCACAAATTCAAGATATTAATAATGCAAATGATGCTTGGAAAACACTTAAGGAAATATTTGAGAAGCCTACAAAGACTAGGATTTTGCATCTAAAAGGCAATTACATAATTTAAGAATGACAAATGATCAGGATGTGACAAATCATCTTACAAAATTAAAGGAGATAAAGAATCAGTTAGAGGCTATGGGAGAGAATGTTGAAGAAAAATCATTAGTTGAGATAACTCTTAATAGTCTCCCCATAGTGTATGAATATCTAATCACATCCTTAGAAGTTGCTGATAAGATTGATACTCTAACATTTGAAGAATTAAGTGGTTACTTGTTGCAGGAAGAACAAAGAGTTAGAAGGAAGTTTGATGAAACTAACTCTATTGAGCAAGACAAATTCAGAGGTAACAAGATGCAAAATCGAGACAAGATGGCTATAGAATCCAAGCAAAGGATGAACCAAGGAGAAGAAAAAGAAGGCAACAAAAGCATAAGGTGAAGTGCTTTCAATTGTGGTAAATTGGGCCATTTTCAATGGGAATGTACAAAAAGGAAGCCAAAGATGCACAATTGGTCTAGAAAGCAAACCAACAACATGAAAAATCAAGTAGAAAGGGAAGGTAATCTCTTCATTGCATCCTTATCTGCTCAAGATACTTCAAATGATGTTTGGTATATAGATTCAGGAGCAAGTAAGCATATGGATTTTAAGAAAGAAAGTTTCAAATCTATTGAAAAAGATGAAGAATGTGAAAGTGAAAAGATATTGCTTGGTGATGATAGTGCTTATAATATAGAGGGCCATGGTGATGTTCCTATTAAAATGAATAATGGTGAAGTAAAATGTATTACTAATGTGATGTATGTACCTGGTTTAAAGAAGAATCTTCTTTCAGTTAGTCAAATCACAAAGCAAGGTTTCAAAGTTGAATTTTATAAGGATAATTGTTTGATTAAGGATATGAAACATGGTTACAAAGTGATTGCATTAGGTACTTTAGATGGGGGAATATATAAATTTGATGCAGGAAGTACATGTACACATGCTCTTGTTGCATCACATGACAATATTAGTGTGTTATGACATTTAAGATTTGGGCACCTTAATTATCAAAGTTTGGGTTTGATGAAGAAATTGGACATGGTGTATGGTCTTCCAAAAATTCATTCAAATTCAAATGTGTGAAGGTTGTTTGTATGGGAAACAACATAGAGATAACTTTGAGAAGAATGGAGCATATAGAGCAAGAGAAAAACTTGAGATAGTGCATAGTGATGTTATTGGTCCATTTCCTACTCCTTCCTTTGTAGGATCAAAATATGTGTTGACTTTAATTGATGATTTCTCAAGAAAAATTTGGATTTATTGTCTCAAGAACAAAAGTGAGGTGTTTGAAAAGTTTAAGACATTTAAATCTCTAGTGGAAAATGAGAGTGGGAGAAAAATTAAAGTTCTTAGAACAAATAATGGAAGAGAGTATATCACAAAAGAGTTTCAATTTTTTGTGTGATAATGTAGGTATTAAAAGGCAGTTAACAGTTAGATACACACCTCAACAAAATGGGGTTGCAAAAAGAAAAATAGAACCTTAGAAGAAATGGCTAGGTGCATGCTCAAGACTAAGGATTTTCCTGATTCCTTTTGGGTTGAAGCAATAGTTACTGCTACCTACATATTAAATAGATCTCCCACAAAAGTTATAAGAAATATGACACCTCATGAGGCATGGTATGGTAGTAAGCCATTAGTAAAGTATTTTAGAGTGTTTGGATGTAATTCCTATGCTCACGTGCCCGATGAATTAAGGAAGAAACTTGATAAGAAAAGCATGAAATGTATCTTCATTGGTTATAGTGAACAATCTAAAGGCTACAGGTTATATGATCCTCAAACTCAAAAAGTAATTATCAATAGGGATGTTGTGTTTGATGAAGGTCTTCATAAGGAATCTACATCTACTTTTGAGATAGTTTACAAGTTGAAGATGTAGAAAAGGAAGAAAATAGTGATAATGAGCAAAGCCCCCAATGAAAATAAAAAGTCTTCAAGAAATTTATCAAAAGAGTAAGAAAATTGAAGAAAAGGATCATCATGTTAACTATGCCTTGATGACTAGAATAGAGAAAGTAAATGATCCCCAATCTTATGAAGAAGTAAAAGGAAAGAAAGAGTGGGAACATGCAATGCAAGAAGAGTATGACTCTTTAATGAAAAATAATACATGGGAATTGACAGAACTTCCTGAAGGTAAAAATCTTGTTGGTACTAAATGGGTCTATAAGACTAAGTTTAGATCTAGATGGATGCATTGAAAAATTCAAAGCACATCTTGTTGCAAAAGGATTTTCTCAAAAAGAAGGGGTTGATTTTAGTGAGACATTTGCTCCAGTTGCAAAAATGAATACAATAAGGCTTGTTCTTGCTTTGGCTGCTAACTTTAAATGGCAGGTTCATCAAATGGATGTAAAGAATGCATTCCTCAATGGTGAGCTACAAGAGGAGATCTACATGGAGCAACCACATGGATTTGTGAGAAAGGGACAAGAGCATCTTGTTTACAAGTTGAAGAAATCTTTATATGGCTTAAAGCAAGCACCAAGGGTATGGTATGCAAAGATTGATGAGTACTTCAAACATGAAGGTTTTGTAAAAAGTCCCTCTGACCCTAATCTTTATGTGAAAAGAGTGATGTTGGAACAATAATTGTGGTTCTTTATGTGGATGACATAATAATTACAAGTAATCATGACATGTTAATTGATGGTACAAAGAAAATATTAAGGGAAAAGTTTGAGATGACTAATTTAGGATTGCTTCATTATTGTCTTGGCATACAAGTATGGCAAAAAGATGACAGGATACTACTCTCTCAATCCAAATATGCACATGATTTGTTGGTCAAATTTAAAATGGAAAATTGTAAAGTTGTTACTACTCTAGTTGAAGTGGGGATGAAATTATCAACAAATGATGACTCAAAATATGTAGATGACACACTATTTAAACAATTAGTGGAAGTCTTATTTATCTAACAATAACTAGGCCTGACATTGCTTATGCAGTTAGTCTAGTTTCAAGGTTTATGTCATCTCCCAAAATTCCTCATTGGAAAGCAACTATTTTGAGATATGTCAAAGGAACTCAAAATTTTGGAATTGAGTATTTTGTAGGTGGTTATATATCTTTGATAGGTTTCTGATTCGATTGTAGGTGGCTATATATCTTTGACAGAGTTTTTCTGATTTTGATTGTAGAGGTGGTTATATATCTTTGACAGGTTTTACAGATTCTGATTGGGCTAGATGTATAGATGATAAAAATCTATAAGTTTTGTGCTCACCATTGGATCTAGTTGATGTGGATCCGGATACAAGAGGTTGAAATACCTCCAAAACACAGACAAACAGTTTGCAAAAAAACTATAAGCTTCAAATTAGTTTTCTTCTCATTTGAATCCACACTTTGATCTTTTACATAATTACAATCTTCCTTTTATTTCACATTAGCTCAAAAAAACCCTAAAATGCCAAAAATTACCTACTAGTAAAACACTTCGATGGGCCCCAAATTTTGTGTACAAAATATGTCTTCATAAATGAAGGTTTATGCCAAATTTTGGCTTATTCTATAAAGCATAGCAAAATTTATTAAAACTCTAATTTCTAGACAAAAGCAAATAAAACATTCGGAGCCAATTTTAGACCACTAGACAAAGAAATCCAGCCTGAAAATATGCCAAAATGGCAACATCCTTTTTGAAAATGTTGGTCATGGCACATTATTAAACAAGATCTACCACTTTGGAAAATTTCAAGATGATCCAACTCGATCAAAAGTTATAGCCTTCAGAAGTTATGCTCTGCATCATTCTCCCCTTGTTGAAAATAATTATGTTCCTGCGGATTTAGTTGATGGAATTCATCCAATTTTCCATTTCAATCTTCTTCAATTCCCTCTCAGGAATCGAAGTATTTTCTTCCTACTACAAACCTTCCCACTGTACCAAATATCTATTGTAGCTCCCATGTCTAGTAGTGATTGTCTTTTGGTCTAAGACATGCATTACCCTTTCCTTTTTCTTCTTCGGCATCTACTGCTCCCATTTTATTTCTTCCTCCTCCACAAAATTTTCCTCATGACCTGGAAACTTATATAAGTTAGAAACATTAAAAACTAGTGAAATAACAAAGTTGTCAGGTAGCTCCACCTTGTAGGCATTATCACTCATTTTCTTCAGAATCCTACATGGCCCAATCTTCTTATACTTTAGTTTATTATGTCCCATTTGGAAACCTATCATTTTTAAGATGAACCATAACCATATCCCCTTATTCAAATACATTTACTCTCCTACTGACATCTACAAATGCTTTATATTTTACATTACTAACTTTTAGCTTTTCCCTCACTTCTTCATGCAATTGTAGCATGTGTTATGCAAATGCTTTTGCATCATCACTAGTTTTATCTTCACTAGGTAGAACAACCAGATTTAGGACTCCTTGGGGTACCATAGACAATCTAGAAAGGATACCTCCATGTTGACTTGTTTACCAAGTTGTTATAAACAAACTCAGCTTGTGGTAAAGCTAAATCCCATTGTTTGATTTTATCCAACTATGCAACGTATGAGATTTCCCAAGATTCTCGTTTCACTACTTCTATCTACCCATCGGTTCGAGGGTGATATGCACTACTTGAACTATAGTTGTGTCTCCATTTTCCTCCAGAGAGTCTTCCAAAAGTGACTTAAAAACGTTGTGTCCCGATTTGAAGTGATCGTTCTTGGAACTCTATGCAACCTAACCATTTCTTTAAAAACAAATCCATAACTCGAAGCATCATTAGTTGTCTTACAAGTAATAAAATGTGTCATCTTAGATAATCTATCAACCACAACAAAGATAAAATCATTCCCTCGTTGTGTGTTAGGAAGTCCTAACACGAAATCCATAATCAAATCAACCCGTGACCAATGTGGGGACATGTAATGACTATATAGCCCAATATATTAGTGCGTGACCCTTAACCATTTGGCACACTCTACATCTTGCTATGATCCTAATTATGTCCCTCTTTACCTTCATCCAATAATACTTTTCTACCACAAGAGCAATTGTCTTACTTATACCAAAGTGTCCCACCAACCCCCACTATGCAAATCTCTTGTAATATTTTCTCTCATTAAACCAACAGGGATGCACAATGGGTTTCCCTTGAATAAATAAGCATAAGAACCACTACCCACTGTAGGGTCCTTACATTGTCTCACAACATCACCAAAATTTGGATCACCTTCATACAATTCCTTAACTACCTCAAACCCTACTACTTCATTTTCCATTGTTATCAAAAGTGCCACATGCCTACTCAAGGCATCAATAACTTGATTCTTCTTACCCAACTTATGCTTTAAGACAAAAATATATTCTTACAAAAATGAAACCCACTTTGCATGCCTATTATTTAGTTTCTTCTGTGTGTTTACATACCTCAATGCTTCATGGTCAGTAAAGAGTACAAATTCCTTAGTTAATGTCTCCAATGCCTTAATGCCTGAACAATAGCATAAAATTCCACATCATAAGTATAATATTTCCTCCTGACTTCATTTAGATTTTCAATGAAGAATGCCACATGTCATCCTTATTGATTCAATATAACTCCAATTCGACATGTGAGGCATCATAATCAACCTCAAAGACCTTGCTAAAATTTGGCAATACCAAAACAGGTGCCTTTGACACTTTCTTCTTCAATAATTCAAAACTATCTATTGCTACCTTGGTCCATACAAACTCCTTTCCCTTCGTACACTCTTTGTTATGGGTATGAAAATGATGTTAAAATTCCTGATGAAATTCTTATAAAAAGCTTTCCAATCCATGAAAAATATGAACCTCTGTCACATTCCTTGGAATAGGCCATTCCAAAATCTCCTTCACTTTTTCCTCATCCATCCTCACTCCATCCTTTGAGATGACAAACCCCAAAAAAACTAGAATTTTCTAAAGAAATCTACACTTCTTTAAGTTTGCATATAAACTCTCTTTTTGTAACAATTTTAACACCAATTTCAAATGTAACAAGTGTTCTTCCACTATCTTACTGAATATCAAAATATCATCAAAATAGACAACCAAAAACTTACCATTGTATTCTTGCAAGTACCCTATTCATCAACCGCATGAATATATTGGGTTCATTAGATAGCCCAAATGGCATCACCATCCACTCATACAATCCATCTTTTGTTTTGAAAGACATTTTCTATTCATCCCCTTCATAGATTCGATAAGGTAGTACCCACTCCGTACGTCAATATTACTAAAATATTGGACTCCCACTAGCACGTCCATCATATCATCCAATCTTGGAATTGGGAACCGATACTTAATTGTGATTTTATTTATGGCGCCTACTGTCCGCATATATTATCCAATCTTCATCCTTTTTCGGATTCAATAGCACTAGAGTTGCAAACGGAATCATGCTTTCTCTCACTAACCCTTTCTCGTATTAGATCTCACTTGCCTGTTGCTCAAGTCTCACTCATGTCGACTCATCCCGTAGGCTTCTTGATTTAGAAGGGCCGATCTTGGGATCAAATCAATATGGTGTTGTATAGCTCGCCGGAGGTAACCCATCCGGTATCTCATATGGTTTGACATGCTTGTATTCTTTTAGTACCTTTTCGCGAGTGGGTATATCAAAGGCTTCTATTTCCACCTTCTTTGACATCAGTGCATAACACCAACCAAATTCTTCCATTTCTGCAACAAAATATTTTGTAGCCAACAAGCCCTCACTCTTCTCTTCTTCCTTGAAGGGTAACAAGACCACCTTTACACCATCCTTCCAAAAAGTATAAGTATTTTTCCCTCCATCATGTGTAACCTTTCTATCATATTGCCAAGGCATCCCCAATAATATATGACATACATCCATCGGGATAACATCACACCACACCTCATCCTTGTAGGTATCCCCAATCAAAAACTTTATAAGGCAACTTTTATCTATGGTTAGCTCATTCCCTTTATCAACCATGATATATAAAAGGGATATGTGCACTTCTCACATTTTAGACCGAGTTTATCAACCATCACAATTGAGACCATATTTTCACAACTACCACCATCAATAATAATTTTACATACCTTTCCTCCAGAGGTGCATCTTGTTCAAAAGATATTTGTCCATAGCCAAGAATCAACACCAACACTATCTTGTTCTTTCTCCTTCCTCGGGGTGATCATCATCCTCCTTATCATGAGAGTTTCACCCAAGTCTTTAGCAACCTCCATTTTTTTTTCATCTTCAGCTTCAACCAGGTTTACTCGTGGTTGTTCTCTCTACCATCTATGATGTGTGTAGGATAGTGCGGAAACTCAAAATGTCTCAGTGCCTTTCTTCACCACAATGGTAACATGTATACCACCTTTGGGGAATATTCCAACCCCATACTCAATTATAACCTTGCCCCCTCTCGAAACCCCTACCCCTTTGGTAGTTACCATGAATTTGAACAAATTCTTCTCGCCCTTCTGCATTAGAGGATTCATTTTTTATAGAATCAAATCTACCTCTACTTCTCACTAGAGATGATGATGGCCCTATCTTCACACCTCTTATAAAACTACTCCTCTTGTTCTTTTTTTTTGCTTTTAATGCGAGTTGATAAACATCATCCAGGTTATGGATCTAGAGCATACTTATTAGTTCATCTTGTATGGTATAAATAAACCCATTTACATACCTAGATTGATAGCTTTTAAAATTCATTGGTATAATATTCAATGTTGAGATCTTTCTGTCTTAGGTTTTGAAACCTTTGAAATAGTGTCTGGGCATAATCTACAGGAAGAAAATTTTCTTTCAACTTCTTCACCATTTTATTCCAATTTCATATTTTGCCCTTTCCTTTCCTTTGTATATCATTTTGCAAGTGATCCCACTAGATCAATGCATTTTCGTCCAACTTGGTGCATGCAAACTTAACCTTCTTCTCCTTTAAAAGGGTTTTCCACTCAAAGAAATTTTCCATGCGATTCAACCAGTCAATCAACTCCCCTGGTCATAACCCTCCACCATAATTATGAACATTAATCTTGATGCCATCATTCTTTCCCTCTAAATCTTGGATCAATCTCTCCTCAAATGGTTTCTCATTCAAGGTGTCTTCATGTAGACAAAAATCATGCACTTTGGGTACACATCTAGTCCCGATTACATACTACTAATCATATGATTCCTAAGCAAGAAAAGTACTAATTAACCCATGTCTTTGGCCACCTTCTTTTCTTTCCTGTTACTTCTCTTGGTCTTACACCTTTACTTGCTCAGTATGCCTTTTTATACCTCAACATTTATCATCCTGGACACTATTGCCCAGCCTAGGATGCCAAAGTGCTGTGCACCTCGTCCCCTCACAGGTGCCCCTGACCTCAATATACTTTGTTCACACTTTTTGGGTCCTTTCTAGCCATTTGAGCATATTATCTTTTTGGTAGTTGGTCTTTTCGAGGTTAATTACGAAATTCAAGCAAGGGAATCATATAAATATAAAGTTATGTGATCATAATAAAGGACCAAACACTAAGCATTAACTATCACCACCTAAGGTTGCATCCATCAAGCATCTAAGAGCTTCATTGCATCCATATAACACCATCCAAGGGACAAAAGGTCTGGTTATTCTGCATACACACTTCATAGGAGGGAATTTCATTCTATTCCATGCACACATCTATTACATTTCTTTACATTTAGCTACTTTTCTCACTATCAAGTGCGACATGCACAAGAGCCACCTAGGGCACGATTTTGTGCACACACAAAACTACATTAGGTATGAGATGTAGTGCGATGCTCGATTCAAGTTCACCATTGTGATAGTGAGGACATTATGACCCCTCATTTTACATCTTTGTTTTTAGATTTGATGTCTATTTGAAGGTTTTGCAGACCAATACTTCATTGCAAGTTTCTAGTGACTTCGGAGATCATTGTGCGTCGCATAATGACCAAATGCAAATAACAATGAACAAGTAATGACCAATTAGAGGAGGTTTCTTGATATTTTTCGTGAGACCCAGCTACCTGAAATGGCCTAGGGTGCGTGCGGCGCCCTGTCCCTCTTCAGGTGCCACAGTCCAGCTTATTCTTCCAGATCTACATTTTTCTGATCTTTGGTGTGATGGTCAGTGCTTCATATTTTCCAGTTCTCCATATCTCGTACACCTTCGAGATTTGCAGAATTAGCTAAACCTTCTTACCCTCTCTTTGTACTTAGGTTTTCATATATTTTGGCTTAGTGTGCTTGGGTTAATTTCGTACTTCATTTGCTTTGCATTTATTTATCTGCTACATAGAAATTATATTAGGCATATATTTCAGATTTAGCTTAATTATTTTGGTGAACCTGAACTTGATATGAACACTCTCGGGATCCTTATACCACCATTTTCTTATCTTTCTAGGATCTCTTCATCATTAGTATCTCCATTAATGATTTCTTTCTTATCAATATTGAATTAAGAGATATAATCAAAACTCTCTTCACTACCACTCGCATTCCTACTAATATGCATCCAGATTCAATATATCAAACATTTGTCAAGGAATTTTTCAGCATATTTCTTTCCGTCTAATCCTAATGCCGATTTTTCTATTTTTGACAATGATACACCCTTGCATATCATGGTCACATTTACAATATGGGTGTCAAACGTACTCTAATCGATAATGGATCTAGAACTCAATCTATGTCCCATGTCATTCCTTGAAAATATTGGTATTTCTATTGCTAATGTTAGTCCATCATGTCTTTCCCTTCGAGCATATGATGGTCTTGTTTGTCTATGCGTAGGTCACATCACTCCACCTATCACTATGGGGCCTAAGACCCTTAACACAGATTTTATTCGTCATTGATTTTCTAGTTTTTATAATCACATTTACTCGGTCATCCATGGCTTCATGCCATGTAAGTAGTTCCTTCTATAGTACATCACTATGTCAAGTTCATACATGAGGGCATAAAATATACAATTCCTAGTGATCGTGACCCATTCAAATACTGTGATCGTGATCCCAATACTACAATTCCTACTCCATGCTCTGATACTACTAATGAACCACAACCCATGGATACTTTGGATCATTTACCACCACTTGAAGGTGCTATTTTCATGCTAGATACAGTCTCATCTACAACACCGCCTCCTCCTGCTACTCCTACTACTATTTTACTTTATCGGGGGCCTATCCACACATATGATGTCGTTTCACTTACTTCATTATCACATGTGCATCCACCATTAGCATGTCCTCCCTTTACATGTACACTTTTCATAAATAATTCTTATTGGAAGCATATTCCATTTGATCCTACTTGTGATGAAACTATATACACACATGATGGCTTGACTCACCTAGGATTTGCGATTGATGACATATTTCCTTCACCTTATGCTCCTCAACTTTATCATGGTTTCATCCACATTACTTCTGCTTATGGACTTCGATTCTTTCATCTCACGGTGTTTCTTACACGAGATCCTTGTGTTTCTCCCCTTACGCTTGGAAAACCTTGACTTGACTATATTGGGGGCACCTTAGATCTTGATCATATTGACATTTCATTTCCTATACCTTTCGGCCATATTTTCATTTGCAATAATTCCTTCCTCGATTATTCAAAAAAATCTTATACACTCTGGTATGGACATGGTTGTCTGCTACCCCATTTCACTAACGAAAAATATGCCATGTGCATGTATAACCTTTGCCATAATGGATCACTACATGAACAATACGAAACTATTACTTATCATGTATCACACGCTTTACCTTTCGGTTTTAATCGTGACAATGACGACCTCCTGGATGAAGTTACTTGATCTCTTTTCTCATCACACACTTGGGGGTATAACACCTTTTTCTCCCCCTCTAGCACCAAAAGTGTCTTATTTTCTCATCATGCCACACCTATCACCATTTACTCGATGACACACTCATTTTCTTATGGTTCTTACATGACTGTTGAGGGATATCTTCTAATAATAACCCATTCCACTTCCCCACTATATCTATATACTACATACTCACTCATATATGCATACATTTATTACCCTCTATACAATACACTCTCTCATCATCCGTCGGAAAAAATCATTCATCGCATAACACACTCGTTAGTATACACTTGGGGGGCATCATACTTATTTCCCACCCACTTCCTAGCATCTTCATTGTCTTACATATTATACACATCACATCTACCCTTTTACATTCATCATACACATTTTGATACATTAATATCATCATTTCCTGATGACGCACTCTTGTGATACGGTTCACACTTGACTATTGAGGGCATACTATACACATGAACCTCACACACTACACATCATACATTCAACTTTACACACTACATACTTCACACATCACGCATCATACACTTAGGACATCTTCTCTCATGACATCTTTTGCACACTTTGAGACTTATTCACCCTCTGCATTCACACTACATCTATCTTGCATCTACTTATACACGTTGTGGTCATTATCCTATGGTGCACTCGAGTTCCGCGGTTCATACTTGAATGCTGAGGGTATACATATCAAATGGACCTCATCACATTCACATGTTCAATCACACACTCAATCATACACTTTACACTTTGTGCTTTGATGATCACATATTTTTGTACACACATTTCAGACCAATTCCCGATGACGCACTCTCGTTTATGGTTCATTCTTATTCTGAGAGGGACATAAATAAATGAACCTCATTAAATACATACACATCCAATCGAGGTGCACTTTGCTCCTATCATTCACAATGTATTCCATTCCATCTCATCTACAACATACTGCATATCTTAGTTGCATTTACTCTTGCTTACTTATGTTTTTATATGTACATCTTATTACACATACTAGATAGATATCTTGTATGTCATTATCTTTATCATACACACATGTGCATTCGGTTGCATTTCTAGTTGTGATAGTAGAATATATAGGTTTATTGCACGTAGCATGTATGCTTGGCGTAGTACTATTACCGGTCCCACAATGGATCCTGGGGCATCCAATTTTGTATATTATAGGTGCTATTGTTTCATTTTATTTCATATCACATTACTTTATCATATTATACACGTTTTGACATACTTTCTATATTTTGAACATGTTAACGAGTGCTTCATATGCATCATTTGTTATGAAGGACTATCTGTTTCCATGGTTGTCATTATATTTTTCTTGCTCTTTTTATGCTTAATCAAAGAGAGATTCAATTCTCCCCCCTGCCTCAATAACCTTTTTTTAGAGCAATAACTCACTATTGAGGCATAAGAATACACACCTTTAGCCTCTTAATACACTCGTCTCAAGTCTTATAGTCTACCATTATGTATTTACAAATTACCTTTCATTCATCAGCCATGAGTTAAGGACCAAGGAGACATATTTACACCTTTGTTTCCATGAATGAGATTCTATACACCGAGGATCATTGTTATAACTTGTAGTTTTCACTTTACTCGATCACTTAGAAGCTATTGTGAATAAACAACATCTTAGTTCCTTTAGAGACATAAGATCAAACTAAAACACTTTGATTTTCTTTGATGGATTATTCTTTCTTCCTTCTTCAAAGACATGTTGAGACTTTGATGACACACAAAATTTTAACATTTGTTCACCATCTTGAACTTACACAGTACTCTATCTTGTCACTTGGTGTTAAGATAAATCCAATGATTTTTAATAGACACTTTGCTTCTTGATCTTGACTCATACCCCCACAAGCCTTCATGGAGACAAAATCAGCCGAGATCACAAAATTTCAAGACTAGTGATAGCTTGAATCTTGCAAATTTTATCATTTCTTAAGTCACAATCAACTATTTTCATGCTAGAGCCACCTTTAGAGACAAAAAACTTAACTTTACAAACTCAAACTTATGACATCCCAATTTAACCTTTCATACTAACTTGAATCACAGAGGATAGATATTAGAAGACACTCTTCACCATAGTTACAGACCATTGTGTACATTATCTCATGAAGAACACAAATTCCATTCACATACTCTGTTTTAGTCTTATACACATGGGAAACTTCATTGTAGACCCAGTCACCATGTTTGTTCTCAAGATATTTACCAAGATCAACTCCTTAACACAATCATTATAGACACTTTGAGTGTACATCATCAGTCCTTCAACCACTTCATCTTTCCAATTTACATGCTTGATTAATCATACTAGTCACTATACAACCTATTTGAATGATAATATTATCTCTTCCGACTCAATTAGTTAACTCAAGCTTGTAGACACTCATTTTAAGACCTTATACACTCAAGAAGTCTTTCTTGAGATCATATCAACTGTCATACATGGTTGAGAAACCTGATTACTGAATTCACAAATTATAATCACCATACTAGACACCTTTTATACCTCATATACCGGAAGAAATCATAGTTATCACCTTTGTGCTTCTTTCATGCTCTAATCATTATATACAATCATGTAGATAGCTTTGTCATATGAAAGGCACACTTTCTTTTCATCACAATTTTGTAATTCACTCGACTTCTCTTCTTACCATCTTCAATAGGCATATGAAATCTTTGATATTGCTTGATCATCATTCAAGAGTCGGGGACTTCACCTATGAACTCATACAACTCATGTCCACACCTAGAGCACACTGCTGTACTCTCTTGCAAATATTCACATTTGGCTTCTTGTTACACTACATTCCCATTTCAAAAATCCATATTGATATTATACTATAGATTGCAATCTCTTCAAATCTATTTATTGTTGATAATGCTAAATCTTATTAGGAAACAAAACATCTAGTCCCCACTATACGTGAATCATCATGAATTAAGACTCATGAAGTTTTAACATGACCTAACTAATACTTGATCCCCAACTTTGGAGCTATTCTAAACTTCAAATAATAGTAATCATAATTTATGAGCATGCAAGCATAGTTTTTACCTTCTTAATTGATAAATAATCCTTCAAGAGGTGATTCTCTTCATATCATGGATAAAACACAATTGAAGCATATACGAATATTATGTTAGTTGAAATCCCATACCTTGCACACTTTTAGATTTTCTTGATATTGTCCAGAACCCCGATTTTTGAGTCTTCAAGCTTCTTCTTGCATGAAACACTTTGAATTTATTTCCTTATGTCATTTCTTAACAAGTCTCTTAACTAGTAGTAGAGTTTCCATTTCACTTCACATAAGACTTTCCTCATACTTGTTAATGTCACAAAAGATTACATGTACCTCACAATAATTCTCGGTGAGAGAAATCCATGGTCATGTAGGATGCTTATAGAGTTATTTAATCCTTCAACATACACTCATATAATGTACTTAACTTCTTCAAGGGAAATGATTTACCACCGAGACAATAAGCCTTCACAATCTTCATAGACCACTCTAACACAGTGACCTACTTTACATAGGACTTGAACACAACATAAAAAGTTGATGACAACTCATGACCTTAACATTCAAGAATATGGAAGGTATAAGAAACTTTGATGGTAACTCATACTTCTTGAATACTATGTAGATAACATGAACTTAAGACATCTCCAATCCTATTTTTCATGATATGATACTAGTTCAAATGCTTTGGCATAGATCAAGGCAAGATATTTGGAGAACAACACTCATTATACCTTCACAATCACCAATATAACTTTATGAGATAGATAACTTCGTGGATGACATAATTTTACTCTCATATTATAGACTTAGAGACAACCTACCTTGACTTTAGCTCAACTCAATACACTTAACATACTTTACTACTTCTTGGACACAACATCATCTTCATCTTAATTTTACGGAGATACGACAAATTACCTTTTGATGATTCTACCACACTTTGAATCATCCCATTCTCGAGCACTTTTGACAGAGATAAGGCTACTCTCAACACTTACTATACTAGTACATGGTCTCACCAATATTTTATTAATTGTTTACATGACTAATGATACTTATATGATGACGACACAAACTAGTCTTGACCAATGAGATACTTCACAACACAATCACAAATATTGATACATTTCAAGACTCAAGTACATACAAATTATCACATAGTTTCCTTTGATAAAGCACGATTAAACACAAACTCCCATATCTTGACATACTTGGAACACACTTACATGATTATAATATCATTTTGAAGCTCACATGAACTCTTTTCATAGCTTGAAACACTCTTAATCCTCTTTATAATGACAAGATGTATTTCAAGACAAAAATGACAGATAAGACAAAAACATACCTTTACATGCTTCAAATCACATATATGATGGCCCTATGAAGCATAATGGAGATATCCAAGACATCTCCAATCTACTTAGCAAGGTAAAACATCCATGCTCTTATAGGATTTGAAACCAAGGTCTTCCATCAAATTTCTAAGCTTCTCCACCTTATCTTCTCTCTTACTCTTCTTGGGGACTTCATGAGCAGACAACAAAATTCTTGAGGTTCAATAAGATAAAACAAACCTTCATGAGCAATAGGATCACCGTTGAGTGTGGAGATTAATTACTTCACATGAAGCATGATTTTACATGTTTATGGTTTTGACAATGAGTGACATCGACAAGGAGGTGGAAGTTATTCTGACATTAGTTAGGTAGGGACCGACATTAGTCACTTGTGCGATGGTGCTTTATTCTTTAAATGAGAATTAGAATAAATATTTTGTTTGAAAGACGATTTCTTGATTGTAAAAGCATAGTTAGTTGCCCAAAATAAGTATATATGCATGTATGCATTATATGAGGGTATGAGAGAAGAAAATAACAATTGTTTTGCATGTTAGTTTTCTTGGTGAGAAAGAAAGTGCAACTGAGTGAGGAAAAAATCATTGAACATCCTGTGAGGTGTTGGAAGACAACCGATCTTCATTGTATTTACTATGTAAAGCATTGGATAATAATAT
The DNA here is from genome assembly GCA_018340775.1 of Taxus wallichiana var. yunnanensis. Classification (NCBI taxonomy): domain Eukaryota; kingdom Viridiplantae; phylum Streptophyta; class Pinopsida; order Cupressales; family Taxaceae; genus Taxus; species Taxus wallichiana. The sequence continues at coordinate 696,530,533 of CM031242.1, forward strand.
TGGATGTTTCTTGGTGGACGTAGCCCACACTGGGTGAACCATGTTAAATCTGGTGTTATCTTTCTCTTTTTCTTCTTTATCTTCTCGTTATTTCTGCATTCATTACTTGTATGCTTTATCTAATTAGAGATATGTGTAACACTGATTATGTGGTTTAACCCCAACAATTGGTATCGGAGCATTATTTAGAGGTTTTTGTGTTGACATGATTTACTCACGAGGGTTTTCTGATTGAGTGGGAGCGAGCAATGGAAAAGATAGTAAATACTGAGTAGAGAATTTTGATGGTCATAATTATCAACTATGGAAGATGTAGGTGGATAATTATTTGTATAAGAAGGATCTATACTTACCGTTGGATGAGCATGCATAACCGAACACAATGATTGATGAAGAATGGAAGGTTCTTGACATAAAGGCTCTAGGATATATAATATTGAGCCTAACAACATTAGTGGCTTCAAATTTTACAGATGCGAAAACCACGGTAGAGTTGATGAAATCTTTAGCAAATTTGTATGAAACTCCTAGTTCTTTGAATAAGGTTTATTTGATGAAAAAATTGTTTAATCCTAAGATGCAAGAAGGTGGATCTATATCAAATCATTTGAATGATTTCAGTCTATTGTAAATCAATTAAAATCGATAGAAATTCCGTTTGATGATGAAGTGAAAGCACTTTTATTCTTATGCTCTTTGCCAGATAGTTGGGATAAGTTGGTAATGACTGTTAGTAATACAACGTTTGCTTCTAAAGGTTTGAAATTTGATGATGTGGTTAGTGTAATCCTTAATGAGGAAATACAAAGGAAAATCTCAGGAGAAGCATCATCTGAAATGCTTTAAATGTAGAAAATAGAGGAAGATCTAAGGAGATATCATCTAAGAGCAAGAAGAATGGGAGATCAAATTCAAGACATGATAGATCTAGATCTAGGTACAAAGATTTACTTTGCTGGAATTGTGGAAAGAGAGGACACGTAAATAAGGAGTGTTGGTCTAAGAAAAAAAGAGAATACATCATAAAAAAAAGGTACTTGAGGTAAACATTGCAAGTGAGGTAAAACAAGATGCCCTTATTCTCTCCTTAGACAATAAATTAGAATCTTTGGTTTTAGATTCTAGAGCTTCTTTCCATGCTACCCCTAATAAGGGTTATTTCAGTAATTATGTTCAGGGTGATTTTGGACAAGTTTATTTAGGAGGTGATGATCCATGCAATATTTCTGGTAAAGGTGATGTTCATCTAAAGTTGCAGAATGGAAATCCATGGGTATTGAAAGATATTAGGCATGTACCAAGCCTCAAGAGAAATCTAATATCTATAGGGAAACTAGGTGAATTTGGATGCGTGGTTACATTCACACATGATTCTTGAAAGGTTACCAAGGGATCTCTTGTTGTAGCAAGAGGTAAGAAGGTAGGAACTTTATATCTATCTACCTGTGTTACTAATTCCTTTTCTGTGCTATCTACTATAGTTTCAGATGTAACCATGTGGCATAATTGGTTGGCACATATGAGTGAAAAAGGAATGAAAATATTAAAGGCTAAGTGTAAGCTATCAGATTTGAAACAATTAGAACTTGAATTTTGTGAGCATTGCATATTTGGAAAGTAGAAGAGAGTGATATTTCTCAATGTTGGTTTAACAAAGAAGGAGAAAAAATTGGATCTTGTACACGTTGATGTGTGGGGACCAACCCAGGTAGCTTTTATTGGAGGATCCGAATATTATGTGACTTTCATTGATGATGCCACAAGGAAGGTATGTATCTATTGTATTAAGCGTAAATATGATGTTTTTGAGACTTTTAAAATGTGGAAAGCCCTTGTGGAAAATGAAATGAACTCTAAATTAATGTGCCTTAGATCTGACAATGGTGGTGAGTACTGCAACAAGGATTTCAATGATTATTGTTCAGTGAATGGAATATGAAGAGAAATAACGGTTCCTAGAACTCCATAGGAGAATGGAGTTGTAGAAAGAATGAACATGAAAATCATGGAACATCTTAGGAAGTAAGAGGATACATGCCGGTTTTCCTTTGAAGTTTTGGGCGAAGCGGTGGATACAAAAATGTACTTAATCAACCATGGTCCTTCAACAACACTGGATGGTGGAATACCAACTTGGTATGGAAAAGAGGTAGATTTTTATTTTCTTAGAGTTTTTGGCTCATAAGCTTTTGTGCATGTTGATAGGGAAAATAAGAAGAAGTTAGATGCTAAATCTAAGAGATGCACTTTCATTGGTTATGGCTTTGGTGATTTCGGATATCGATTTTGGGATTTAGAAGATTCTAAGATTGTTAGGAGTCATGATGTTGATTAAAATGAAAAAAGAATGTACAAGGATCGGTTTTGGTGCCTAAACATGAACAGGTTGATGAGATTTTAAAGGAAAATCAACTTTCAAACCTAAATCGAGACATCTATAGAAATCGACGTCGATTCTACAGAACCGATGTCGGTCGGCTTAACGACATTGAAAACAAGATTGGGTTCATAATAAACAACCAATAGAACTAGCATCGGTACTCATCAAACCGATGTCGGTAAGGAAACCATAGTTGGTCAACAGACAGAGGAACTGTGGTTGGTTACAGAACTTTGGTCGATTACAAAATCTGCGATCGGTTACGGAGAACCATGGTCGGTTACATGTGATCGGTGTCGATCATCGATATAAATTGACATGAATATGTAACAGGCACAAAATGAGCCCTAGACACCCCAAATCTCAGTGAGAAGGTCACAAAGGGTAAGTAGACCTCCAGAGAGATATTCACCTTCATTTTCTTATTTATTATTGACTGATAGTGGTGAACTGGAAATATTTGAAGAAGCAATGCGGTAAATACCCATGAGCACTGGGAGCATGACATGGATGAGGATATGGACTCCTTGGAACAAAATCAGACATGGGATTTGGTTAAGTTGCCAAAGTAAGTAAGATAAATCTACGAAAAATGGGTTTATAGAATCAAGGTAGAAGAGGGTGAACTGAAAAGGTATAAGGCAAGGCTTGTGGTAAATGGATTTGTACATAAAAAGTAGGTATTGACTTTGATGAGATTTTTCTCCCTCGTAGTTAAGATGACTTCTATTCGTATTGTTCTAAGTTTGATTGCAACAAAATATTTGCATTTAGAACAACTTGATGTTAAGATGGATTTTCTTCATGGTGATTTAGAGGAATATATTTATATGTAGTAGCCTCTTGGTTACTAAGTCAAGGTAAGGAGAAAATTGTATGTAAATTTAAAAAGAGCCTATATGGGCTCAATCAATCTCTAAAGCAATTATATTTGAGATTTGATAGTTTATGGTTATATGAGATGTGAATATAACCATTGTGTTTATTTTAAGAAGCATGAAAATGAGAGCTATGTTATTTTATTACTGTATGTGGATGATATGTTGATTGCAGGATCTAGTATGTAGGACATTGGTAAACTTAAAGAAAGGTTAGCTCACACATTTGCAATGAAGGATTTGGGAGTTGTAAAGAAAATCCTTGGCATGAAAATTCACCGAGACAGGAAAAAAAAGAGGTTGTATTTATCTCAAGAAGCTTATATTAATAAGGTGTTGGAAAGGTTTAACATGTAGAATTCAAAACCTATTAGTACAACTATGGATGGACACTTCAAATTGAGAAAATATCAGTGTCCTTTATCACATGATGAGGTTAAGTACATGGCACATGTTCCCTATGCTTTAGTAGTAGGAAGTCTTATGTATGCCATGGTTTGTACTAGACCAAACATTGTACAGACGGTGGGAGTTGTGAGCAAGTTTATGGCTAATCTAGGTAAAGAACATTGGAAAGAAATCCAATGAATTCTCAGGTACTTGAGAGGGACATCCGACATGGATTTATGCTATGGAGGGTCAGATACTTCTTTACGTGGCTATGTTGATTCAGATATGGCTAGAGATTTGGATGGCAAGAGGAACACCATTGGATATGTTTTCACAGTAGGTGGAATGATAATTAGCTAGATTTCGAGATTGCAAAGGTTGTGGATTTGTATACTACAAAGGCAGAGTATGTTACAATTACAAAATCTAGAAAATAGATGATATGGATGAGTAGGTTCATGGAAGAGTTGGAAAAGGATCAAGAGGATTGTAGAGTATACATTGATAGTCGAGTGCGATCCATCGATAAAGAATTTAACATTTCATTCACAAATGAAACACATTCAATTGAGGTATCACTTCATATGAAAGGTGTTGGAGGATGGGTAGCTGAAGTTAGAGAAAATCCATATGGATGAGAACCCTTCTATATGCTAACAAAGCCATTGGTAAGAGAGAAGTTGGAGCTTCACTCCACTTCTGTTGGTCTTCAAGTTTGAGACTTGAAGAGGAAGAAACAAGCCAAGGAAAAGGAACCAAGGATGGTGATGCATAGTACAATGTAACAATTAATCTCCAAGTGGGATATTGTTGAGTTTGGAGCTTAATTGATTCACAAGAAGCTTGCTTTTACATGTTGCTGGTTTTGATAGTGACCAACATCGATTAGGAGGTAACCAACATTGATTAGGAAGTGACTGCATCGGTCAGGTAGAGACAAACATCGGTCACCTGTGTGATGGTGTTTTATTCTTTAAACAAGAATTAGAATAAATATTTTGTTTTAAAGATGATTTCTTGATTGTAAAAGCATAGTTAGTTTCCTATAATAGATATATATGCATGTATGCATTGTATGAGGGTATGAGAGAAGAAAATAACAATTGTTTTGCATGTTAGTTTTCTTGGTGAGCAAGAAAGAGTAGCTGAGTGAGGGAAAAAGCATTGAACATCCTGTGAGGTGTTGGAAGATAAAAATCTTCATTGTATTTCCTCTATAAAGCATTGAATAATAATATTGGTCGTTTCTTGGTGGACGTAGCCCACATTGGGTGAACCACGTTAAATCTGGTGTTATCTTTCTCTTGTTTTATTTTATCTTCTAGTTATTTCCACATTCATTGCTTGTATGATTTATCTAATTATAGATATGTGCAACACTATTATATGGTTTAAACCTAATAATCACCATGACTAGTACCAACAACTTTAGGATCACCTTTTGTATTTTTAAGTTCTTCTTTCACTTTCTCATCTTGTGTAGAATTGACATCATCCTTTCTTTTGTAGGTATTCATTTTAGATCTACAATATCTTATAATGTGACCTAATTTGTTGCACTTGAAGCAAACAAGAGCACTCTCACCTTTAGAAGCATCATTCCTTTGTTTAGAACCCCTTTGATGACAATTTTTAGCTACATGCCCATTTTTGATTACAACTATAACACACAACTCCATACTTCTTATCATTCTTCCAAATCTGATTAGGAGACTCATGATGATTTTTTTAGCAATATGACCCTTCTTGTGATAACTATAGCATGTAATATCCCTTGACTGATATTAATGATCATGCCAACCATTTATCCATGGAAATGCATTCTTAACATATCTCTTATAATCCCTAGCTCTATGACCAAAAATATTGCAAGAGTAACAAACACCATTGAACTTACTTGTAGATTTCATTACATTAGGCTTCTTGATAACCTTCTTGAGATCTTTAGCATCCTTCATAGCTTTGGTAGCATCACTAGGTTCATCTTTGTTCACTTCATGCTTCTCTAAATGTTCTTCTTTGTAGCCAAAACCAAATTTGTCATTTGTAGCTCTTTGATTCTCCAACATGTCATTTAGGGCTTTTGAAATTTTCTCTAACTTTTCATAGGTCTTCAACTTACTGTGTTCTTGCTCCAAATCTGATTTTAAGGATCTCAACTCATCTTCATACCTACTGCAATATTCTTCTTTGACCTTTATGGTTTTAGACAACTTATCCATTTGTGACTCTAAAACGTAAATATCTTGACTATGCTCATTCTCCATACATTTGATTTGATCTTCCAAGCTATCAATCACTGAGTGAGTAACTTCCTTTTTCTTCATGAGGGATACTTCATCATTTTATGATTTACCCATGGATTTTTACTTCAATAGAATCTCCTTTAAGTGATTAAACCTCCTTCACAAGGACATGCTCTGATACTAATTATTGGAAGCACAAGGGACCGGGGGGTGAATCAATCCACTAAAATAGTATTTCATTTCCACTTATCACACATTAACATTCGTACCACCATTCAAATAAATAATCAACCATATGTGTGTTTACTTAAGCATTGAATCAACCATACACATGAGAAAGAATAAGAAAATACACACGAACAAAAAAATTAAGTGGGAAAACATCAAGGGGAAGAAAAACCACTAAAACATAAACTTTATTTATCCAAGCTTCAAATTTAGTGAGGCACCAACCCCAAAAGGAGCACCAAACCCTAGTTTAGTAGAGAACTAACCCTACAAGGAGCACCAAAACCTAGTTTAGTGAAGCACCAACTCCATAAGGAGGCTACAACCCCCTAAGATGACTAATCATTAACTCAACCACACGACGAAAATGATATCTAAATTTTGTTACTGCCACAACCGATGGAGATATCCAATTCAACTCACACACCTTTAATCAAACCCTCATTCTTATATCTTGCTCTATTTTCTTCTTCTTGGTCTTGTTTTGTCTCTAAACCCTTGCTCACATACCCTCAATAAATATTCAAACTATATCACACACTTTCAGCTCTCAACACATGCCCTCATACATATTTCACTTTCTCATGTAGGTCAAATTTCCCCTCTAGGAGCACTAGTTCAAAAATGAACCAAACAAGTACTTAAATATTATTTTATTCATTCAAACTCACCATACACCGGTATTACTTAATTACATTCCATTACATCCTCCATACAAGCACAAAAATCCCCAAAACTCCATCACTAGGATGAGAAAAATCCACTCACGCCAAAAAAATGATTAGTAAAGCTTGAAAAATAACCAAACATGTGTAATATGACATTTAAACATCATCCAAGGTTGCAGTTTTTCTTGGATAGATAAAAATATTTCATAACATGGGCCAAAATGCTTATATACTACTTAAAACAACTATTTTTAGCACCATGTCTTCACATTTGGACATCAAGACCATCAAAGAACAACTCAAATATGGAATATTACCACTCTATAGAAACATCAGGACCTGTATATCACTTATATGCATGCTATACTTCTTTAAACATCCATGTGTTTAAACCATAACAAATCAAGTTGCCCAGAAACCAGTTTTGCAAACTCAACTAGTTTGCACCATTTCTATCACTTATGAGATCTCCAAAGTCCTTGTAAAGGAACAAAATTCATCCCTCTTAACTCTAGGTGATAGAAATCATCAAACAATTCATTTCATGCCTCGACAAACTCAAGCTTTCACTGAGCAAACCTGTCCTGAAGTTTGACATACCTTCTTTTTCACAAATTGACTTGAAAGAGCCATAAAATTAACTCACCAAGAAAAAAACATATACCACTAGAAATTTATCTAAATAACCTTTCTAGAACATATTATAACTCCTTCCAAATCCAAGTTGAAGGCCTTTAACCAAGTCAATCTCTGCAAATTGCTTCTTAAGCCTTCTAGGACTCAAGAACTAACTATAAGCACAACTTGCTCCATTACCTCAAAAACCACTTCCAAGATTAACCAAAGCATGTAACACCATTAAAAATTATTTCTAGGCACTCAGAAACCTTCAACATTCATGAACAACTCAAAATCATCACCTTACCTCATCAAGCTACTTGACACCCTACTAGAACAAGCATCCTTCAAACTTGACCTTCAAAGAACAACTCATAACTTTTGCATACCTTATCCAATAATCAAGTTTGATATACCAATGGAAATATATATGAATTATTATCACAACAAAACTTTAATGGAGTTCTAACTCTTTTTGTAGCTCCTACAATGTTAATTTTACTGAAAGTTACTCCAAACTACCCCAAAAACTAGTCTTCATAAATAGGGCACACTTTCCCCTTTTCACCTCAACCATGACCTAAAACTATCAGGTAAATATAGAAAAAATCAGGGTATAAAAAATGTCAAATTATTCTTTATCTTATTTGGATAAACATGCCTTAAATTGAACTTCTTCAGAAACAAGCATTTTTAGGTGGGGCCCACATATCACCACATGCTCTAATATACCTTTCGGAAAGTGGGATGATTCATATACACTATCTAATAATGAAATATGAAAAACAATTTTTTTGTCTAGTATACTCAATCTTCTCGATAGTTGCTCTTAGCTAGGGTTTCAAACCACTTTACCTTGTTAATGATCGTTCATAAAAATGTGATAGTAAAAGCACCTCATTATTTTTGTGAAACATTCATAACTGACCTAATAAGATATTCCAAAGAGATTAGGTACCCATGAAAAACATACAATTAACAATGAGCATCCAAGGGTCCACATTTTTGTAAAATCACACTATAACTCACCTAGTTTTGCCAAAACTTGCATATCTTCAAAAATATATTTTAGAATGACCTGAAACTTATCATGAAACATCATGAAAAATTGATATAACTCTCCATACTAATCATATATCCCAAATAAATCTTAAAATCTCCAGTGATTAAGAATTGCCTATTCCAAGCTACCTCGTTTCTCTGTTGCTTCTCAAGGACCTCAAATATGCATTGAATCACTTTGAATGCTGACATGAAAGTCACCATACACCTCACATATAGTGTCGATATACTGCAACCATGATCCAAAATTATTTATTGGCTCTAAATATCACACCTCCATCTCATTCGCATGCTTCGGGGTTAGAAACAAGCATGGAATGACCTGACTCAACCATGACAACTCATGAATGTTAGGATTATATTAGTTGTGTAGATTAACAAGCATAAAATGAATAATGTAGAAAACGTAAAATAGAAATGAATACAATAAAATAGAGACACAGATTTAACGTGGTTCACCCAAAATGAGCTACGTCCACCAAAAACAACAAATCCTTTTTATTCACCCAACGACTAATACTATGAGCCTCATACATAACAACCCTTTAAAGATATTAAGGTTTTTCATTTTGGGGAAACATAGAAAACCACCCATTAGATCTGTGACCTAATAAGGAACGGTCCAAATTTCACAATGCATAAATACATATAAAATGTGGCTTTTGGGCGCTTCCACCGAACCCCATTGGCGTGTGCGGCCGGAACCCCCGCCATGGGGGACATCCCCCTAGACCTCGGAAGGGGGCAAAGCCCTCCTTGAAACCCCCATCACTATCGTGGATCCACAACCAACAATGAACTGACCATATTGACCTTATTCAAACCCATGTACACCTATAAAATAACTCATGGACCATGTATAACATCATGACAACCTTTAAATCACTTGGGAGACCTTAAACCATAATTCTACCTAGCAATCAAGTTCTAGGACCTTGTAGAACTCACAAAACATGGACACTACCAATTAACCTTCATGTTTGACCATTGAATAACACCACATGGAGACTCTTATTACACTATGACACCCTTTTCCATCAATAGAATTGACATCAATGAAAACACAAACACACATTACCAATAATTTATCCCCTCGAGGGTTTCCCATTTACATATGGTGTTTATGTGTCTTCTTCTTTGTTTCATGTACTTGTGAATGCTTAATACACTCTTAATGTGCTCATATGGTTATGAACGTTAAATGGATGAATGAAATGATGAATGTAAATAATGGAAAATGAAATTAATTTTTATAGGATTGATTAACTCTCCCTCTCACCCATTTTACTTCCAACAAGGTGCATTATTCCCTATTTCATCAGGAATATATTCATGCAAGAGTATAATTTATGCAAAAAACATTGAATTTTCCCTCACAACCTTCAATTTGTATTCCTATGTGGCTAGGCCCAACTTTGACCTCAAGAAGGATCATGAGTCCTTCCTTTTTCCGGGATTGAATCACATTTCACAAATTGAGGACTATTGGGCCAATTGTGTGGATGATTTTGAGGTCAAAAGAAGGTACTATATGAGAATGGCCATGAATCAGATGAGATATTTCAAAATGAATGGTTTTTGAGGGAGTGACTGAAGATGGATCTAATCTATTTGACCCTAAGTATCAAAAAGTGCAGTATCTCCTCTTCCTTCCACTCCATGGAATATTTAGGAGTCTGGTGACATCAAGGAGAGGACGATGGCAGTAATCAAGACGTCAAAAGAATGGTTTAAATGGATGATATATGGGCATCACTATAAGGGATATTTTAGGCTTGTGATAGTCAATTTTTGGTTTTTATAGGTCCTTATAGTTGTCAAAGAGTCATTAGATAGTCCATTTAGGCTATAAAGGTCTAACGTTCAAATAAGGAGGTTTCCCTCCATTTTGGCATAGTTTGAAATTTTGAATTTTAATAAAGGCATTTATTGGCTTGCTAGTATATTTAGGTGGTCTAGTCAATTTAATATATCCTTTAGAAGTTTGTAGAGTCTTAATCATGGTTGTAGGAGCTCCATTATGATCTTGAAGGAATATTGTAACTCCCTTTATTTTGTAACTCCCTTCTTGCATGTAATTTACACCTATGACCTCATCATGAGTTTTGATGATCAGTTACCTAGAAAAATTTGAGCTAAGGGAGGATAAAACACATTTGTAACTGTTGGTATAACCATTGATCAATCAAGGATTCATGTTTTGGAGCTCTAAAGAGAAGTTAGGAAAAAAAAAGTGTGTGTAAAATATCATGTATGTGTGTGACAAGGTAGGTGTGGTAAGTGTGTGTGGATTTGTAACTTGAGATTGTAATACTCAAATTCGAGGGAGTGTAAGAAAAATATTAATTATTTTGTGATTATTATCATCTTCTCCATGCATTAGTTAAGTAGAATCAGTAGAATCTCACTGTAAATGAATGCCCAAATATAGCACATTATAAATCATAAAAGAAATCGAATTGTAGAGGGGTTTTAGGATTGTACAAGGAAATTTAGAGGTTAAGAAAGTTTCTACTAGGAATGAAAATTTTTCTAGAGTTGATAGACTCGAAGGAGATTATGTAAAAATAAGAAAACCTCTAAAATTCATGCTCGAGCTTTGATAATCGTTCATACCACCAGTAACTAGGGTTTATAGAAAAAAACTTTCCAACTCGAGTTAAAACCAATGAAAAATGCTAAGATTTGGAAGTAATCTCCATGGGGAGGTTGTAAGAGTGATGCAAAAGAATCAAGTCATTTCAATTCAAATTAAAAGAGAAATTCGTGACAAAATTTTTCTCGGTTGGGCCATCAGAGGAAGGGTTCAAAGGCAAGTATATCCTAAATTGCATCAAAAGTGGGTCTATAATCTTTCAACATTGCATTAGGAGGTCACAAGACATTATAACAACCCTAAGTTGAGTCTTGAAATTGTTAAGGAGGTATATGTTCATGACAGGTGTGTTTTGCATAAAGCTAAGTTGATCTAGTTTGTACTTGTTAGGTAACAACACAAGCTATTCGAGTGGAATTAATGGACTAGTACATTTCCACAAATGATAATATGTTTCAAGGAGTTCATAAGGAGTTTCTAAAGACAATTGCAATCCTTGAGTGTTTGAATATCTCATTTGATTACTGAGATAGTGCTTGAAAACCTCAGGGAAAGTAAGTGAGTTGTAACCCTGAACCTAAGGGTGAGTAAGCTAACCAATCCTTAGGATTTCAATGACATAGATTGTTGAGATGAGTTGGGTAAGGGATAAAAAACATGATTGTAGTAGTGAATTATTGTGTTTAATCTCATAAGATACATTTATATGACTGTGCCATTTCCTACCCTTAAGGAAGAAGTACATTTTACAAGATATGATTGAATTGAAGTAGTTTTAATAACCCATCTTGTTGAGGGTGTCTAAAGGTGTAAGATGCTTTGCATCATATTGGTATCAAATATGAGAATGAGAAGAAATTCATAAGGAAGAGACAAAAGAAAGAGAAAGAAACATTGAGAACTGAAGAGTGACAAAAATGCCACCAAGAAGAGTGGGTGGAAGAGGAAATATAGAGAAACTTAGGGGTGCTGAGTTAACTATTGTGTGTAGAAATGTTCAAGACAGGTTAGGAGCATTATATTTATCTTAAATAAGAAAAAAACACCATAGATGATAATGATGATGAGAGAGAAAGAGAAGTGGCAGAAACAGAAGGAAAATAAAAAGAAGAAAGACAACATTAAAGATATCTGAAGGCAGTCATGAGAACAATCAATAAGCTAAAGATGAAGGTACCAGAGTATGGAGGGAGTTTGCATCTAGAAGAGATGATAGAATGGATAACAAAGATGGATAAATACTTTGAATTTGAGAACATTGCAGAGGATAAGAAGGTGAAATTTGTAGTTACCAAGCTTATAGGACATGCTGCAATATGGTGGGAATTTGTACAAGAAGAAATATTGAGAAGAGGAAAAGAAAATATCAAGAAATGGGACAATATGGTGGAAATATTGAAAGGTAAGTTCATTCCTGTAGATTATCAAACTAGTTTATTCAAGAAGTTACAAAATTTGAGACAGAGAGAACTAAGTGTAGCTGATTATACTGATGAATTCTACAAACTAGCTATGAGGTCTGGTCATATACATGATGATGCTTTGAAGAAGTAGCAAGGTATGTGAATGGTTTGAGGTTGAATATACAAGATGAAATCAGTTTATTTCATTTGAGATTAGTAGAAGAGGCATATCAGAAGCCTTAAGGGTAGAGGAGAAACTATCAAGAAAAAAAACTCAATATTTGAGAGGTAGAGGCAGAGGAGTAAGAGGAAGAAGTCAATAGTCAGGAAGAGAAAAAATAACAACAAACAAATGAGGAAGAAGTGAATAGTTCACAAACACAGAATTCATTCAGAGGTGGCTACATAAGAGGTGGATACTCATATAAAGGAAGATGTGGATATGGAAGAGGTAGAGGTGAATTCACTAGAAGATGCTTCAAGTGCAACAAATTTATTGGACATAGATCATTTGAATGTCCTGAACATCCATAAGCAAGTAGCAACAAGGTTAATGAAGCAAGAAACCAAATAACATGTGGATGAAGAGGAGAGTGTAGCATCACCATCCTTAGTGGAGGAACATGAAACTAGAGAAGCACTGATGATGAGGAGAGCCTTAGTGAATGCAAGTAAGAATGAAGAACCAATGCAGAGGAGAACATTGTTTAGAACAATATGCAAGGAAAAAGGTAAGTGCTACAAACTCATTATTGATAATGGTAGTACTGATAATTTAGTCTCCACTAAAATGGTAAAAAAATGAATTTCAAGAAAGTAAGACATCCAAATCCATACATAGTCTTCTTGGGTACAAAGAGAGCATCAAGTGTTAGTGAATCGACATTGTTTGATTTATTTTCAAGTAGGTAGATATAATTATCAAGTTTTGTGTGATGTAATGCCCATGGATGCATGCCATCTTATTGTTATCACCAAAAAACAATACCCTATGATTTGTCATGGATAATAGATGAGAAATTAGTGTTTTTGGGTAACATGAGATTGTCTCTAAGTGTGAGACCTTGATATTGAGACAAACCTCCAGAGAAGGCTGGTTCCTTTACCTAGTTCTAATGTTAATCTACTCCTAGGAAGGGAAATGCAACTATCTACTTCTATCCTAAACTTCTAAGAGACCGGGATAGAGAGAGGTGCATAAAATGGAAATCCTAAACTACAGAGGTGATGACACCAAGAAAAGGGTGGAAAACATTCCAATGAGTGAAAATGAGAGGAAGAATGGAGAAGAGAGAGGTCAGACATGAGTGACATAGTCCCGAACCACATTTACCAACATCATTTCCATGGAGCACAACATATTTGAATCCTACAAGAAGAATAACGTATACACAATACACCTACAATTATAATGAAAGGCAAGAAATGCAATATAACACAAGCTAGGGTAGGAAAAGCCAAAAAACATGGATTTATTGCTTAAAAGGATGCACAATCCATTACAATGCAAGAAATAAGGAAATGATTAACTCGCAAAAATTCTCAAATATGAGGTCTACAACTTAGAAAGGTTCTAGAACATTTTTTATCGAGTTCCCCTTCATTTTTAGAACTTCCCCCAAATGTGCCCACGCACTTACATTTGTATATTTCTATAGAGACGAGAGAGAGAAGTATCCGAATGTGTTTTAATGGTCTCCACCATCCCAGAGGATCAAAATGATTTCTTTGTAGAGGATGATGAGAATTTTACATGTCTCCAAGCATGCCAATAAAAACTTGAAGTGAAAATATGTGGCTCCCATAATTAAAAATTTCAGCGGTTGAGTCTGCTTTGTAATTATAAATGGCCCAAACCATTTCTCATATTTTTACCTATACAATTCCATCAAAAATATAATTCCCATAATTCCAAATTGGAGTTCTTGAGGAGATATTTCTAATGATACCGATTTTGTATGATTTGGAGAGGGGAATTGTAAGATATCATCATTTGAGCATTTTCACGTCGGGATGAATAGGGAGTGACACGTGACAACATTTGATTAGCTCGGGGATTACCCTCTGCCAATGTGTGTGACAATTTTTCCTTGGCCACGTTTGGTATCCAATTATTTATAGGGTTAGACCTTTGATTCAATGCCAAATGCGAGCCAATGAGAAAGCCCCACATACCCACCGGATTGATTTTCCCAATTGGACTTGACGCCTTCTATTAAACCTTGCTCATTCTAGGAGCTTGACATCTGCGCTAGAGTCCATCACTTTGAGATTTGTTAGAATGGTGACATGTGTCCTTCCTTTGCTCATTGATTTTGCACTATGTATCAGCCCCTATATTTTCCACCTTTCCAATTGACTTTGTTAACTACCCTACCTTCTCCCTCGGGCCCAAAGCCTTTATTGATTATGGTTCATTTCAGGGTTTCAAGTCTTCCGAGTGCATATGCCTTGAATAATTTCAGAATGCCACCACATATCCAACCAATCCATTGATCATCTGCCATCTGTTTTTCCTTCACCCACTATGTTTCGTCCTTTCCATGATTACATCCTTAGTCCTTTGAAATTCCTTGACTCAAGCCCAGACCCGAAACTCTATGGAATGCGGCTTATTCCATGGACTTGAAGTTTGCCAAAGCCAAAAGCTTTGAGGAGATTTAGAATCCCGCCACGTGGCCCACTATCTCGATGCTTGTAATTGAATTTGATGGCTAAATGAATGTCAATTAAAAATTTTAAAGTGACCCACTAATGAATTACATAAGTCTCCCATGGATTTTTGAAAGCCAACGACGTGGTACTTTTGAAGGGAGAATTTGATAGCCGTTTAAACTTATCCTGCCTCTTAAAAATGGATTATTTCATTTTTATCCTTGTTAAAGACAAAATAACCAAGGGGTTATTTTGGGATAACAATTTTTGACCTCTCGGTGTAATATACCCGCTAGATTAGATCCATAGCCTTTTGTAATCCATTGGGCATGGAGTTGAGCCCACAACATGAATAAACTGATCTAAAGTTGAAATTTTCTTACCTCAAGCTTTTTGAAGCACAAGATGAACTTAGTTGATCTATGGAGCTCTAAATGATCTATAGAACTGATCCAACTACCTAATTTCACCACTAAACCTACTTGTCCTGAATAGAAATGTGCACTACAACAAAAATCGTAAAAAATATGTACAAAATATGGAAAAAATCATAAACGTCCCAAGTGGAAACATGCAAAATATGCACATTGCACTTACAAGAAACTAAAACTAATCTATCAACAAGACAATGTGCTAAAAGCACTTAGAGGAATTTGAAACCAATCTACTATGTACAAGGGAGGAACTTCACTTCAGTAGCAATGCTTTAAATAGATCCCATTAACTGGAATCTGTAACTCCTCTCCATCCAATTTTGACAATTGGAAAGCATTGTTTGTCTTGCGACTGAAATGATGTACGGGCCACTCCATATTGCATCAAATTTTGAGTGCCTACCTAGTTTGGATTTTCTGATATCCCATTTTAGGATTAAGTCTCCTTCCTAGAAATTCCTATTCTTGGCCTTCCTATCAAATTAGGATTTAATATGAGCCTAATATTTCTCCATTGTTTTCACTTTGCTTGAGTTTTTAGCTCCTCTAGCTCCATAAGCTCTACATACCTGAATTTCATGGCTTTAAACTCAAACAATTCTAGCTACTTGATAAGCTCCAATGTTGGTAATTCAAGATATATTGGTAGCCTTGCTTCTTTTCCATAAAATAACTTGTAGGGTGAGTTACTAGTTGACCTCTTGGGTGTAATTATATCAGCCCACAAGGCTGATTTCAACCTTGTGTGCCAAGTTCTTTGGTTTTCATCCAAAGTCCTCCTTATGATCCTTAACAGTTTTGTTTGTGGAATCAACTTTCCCATTATCTTGGGGTAATATTTTAAAGATGTGCTCAAGTATATTCCATTTTTAATATCCCAATCAGATATCTTTGTTCTAAGAAAAGCCAGAGCATTATCATAGATAATTGTGGAAGGAACACCGAATCTAGCCACAATACTCTCATAAAATTCTGGAATGCTAGCCTCATTTGCTTCCTTCAATGAAACTTCCTTTGTGCACTTAGTGAAGTAGTATGTGGCTAGTAGGATCCACTTATGGCCCAAACTTGAATTTTGATTGATTACTCCAATGAAGTCCAACCCCATTGCATGAAAGGTTCATTTACAAGAGATGGGGTGGAGTGAAAGGGTTGCTAGTCTTTCCTTGCCTATAAAGAAGGCACACTTCTTGCATTTCTTAACCCATGAATAACAGTCATTGAAGAGATTAGGACAATAATACCCAACCTTCATGATCTTGAGAGATGTTACCCTTGGATCAAAGTGACCTCCTGCTTCTCCATCATGGAATTCATGTACTACCTTCTCAATCTGATATGTCTTGATGTACCTTAGGAGAACACCATTCACATCTTTCTTGAATAAAATTCCATCAAAAACACATATGGAATGGATTGAGTCTAAAATACCTTCTCTTAGATTTTCTCAACCCTAGAGGGCACTGAATTTTTTGGAGGAAGTGCACCATATCTTGAGTCCAAAAATAAATAGGCAAAGCATCATCTAATTATTCTTAGTCATTTTGAAGTACTAAAATGGATTCTTCATCAGTTTCTCTGACATGAAACAAGCTGCTCATGTAACCCCTTGCCTCTAACCATCTTAGTTACTTTGATATCAATGTCATACTCCATCACTTTGGTTATCCAACCAACCCTCTTCTCGTTAAGATCTTTGTTCAAGAGGAAGTATTTCACACCAACATGTGAAACTAGTAGATGAATCTTGTTGTTAGAAACTAAATGTATGAATTTCTTCAAAATAATTATAAAAGATAACACATGCTTTTCAATAAATGAATATCTCACCTCATAAACTTCAAGATTATTCCTAAAAATACAACAGAGTTATTCGAATCCTTCTTCATTCAGTTGCACCAGTATGCCTAATATTATTTCTGCACCCCAAAGGCATACACAATGAAATCCGTTGAGAAAACTAGATTTATGAGAGTTGGGGCCTGTGTAATAGCCTACTTTATGGTTGTAAATATTTCATTTCCTTCAGTAGTCCACTTGAAAGCCATGCTCTTTTTCAACATCAATGTAAAAGGTTTGATTATATTGGAAAAATTTGGAACAAACCTTATGACAAAATTAATTCACTTCAAGAAACTTTGGAGAGCCTTTTTATGACTAGGTAATGACAATGCAAGTATGACACTAATTCTCTCTGGATCAATGGTTAGTCCTTCCTTAGAGACAATGTGGCCAAGGAGTTTACCTTCATGAGCTAGAAATATACATTTCTTGGATTAAGAGAAACTCCAAATTGTCTACACCTTTCAAAGACTTTCTTGAGATGAAAGAGGTGATCAGCTACATCCTTAGAGAACACCATGATGTCATCCAGGTATACAAGAACAATTTTATTGATCAGTCCCTGGAATTCCATGTCCATGGCCCTTTGAAAGTTACTCCAGCATTTGACAAACCAAATGACATTTTTCTATAAGCATAGGTTCCCCATTTTGTGGTAAAGGTTGTCTTGAATTGATCTTCCTCCTTTACCATGATTTGATTATATCCTGAGTATCCATCTAGGAGAGAAAATATTCCAGAACCTGCTACTACATGTAATTTTTTCCATTGAAGGAAGTGGGTAGTGATCCTTAAAGGAAGCCTTGTTTAGATCTCTAAAGTCCACACACAATCTAATTTCTCCATTCTTCTTCCATACTAGGACTAGGTTAGCCACCCATGATGAATTTTTAATGGGAAAGCTGATGCTTGCCTCTATTAATTTGTTCAACTCGTTCTTCATTAGAGGTTTAATTTGGGGATTGACAGGCCTATGTTTTTGTTTGAAAGGTTTGTCAGTTGGATCCAGCTCGATGGTGTGAAGAGCTAGACTAGGGTCAAAACCTCTAAGGTCTTCATATCTCCATGAAAATATATCAAAAAACTCTTGAAAAAGTTCTACAAAATCATGTTTTTCTTGTGAAGTACTTACCTTGCAAATTTGAAGGAAATTGTCTCCACCAATTGCAACAGGTTCTAAGTCTTCACCTTTGACCATTATGTTTTCCTTTTATTTTCTAAATTGGTCATTGGGGTTGAAAATGGATTCCAATGTCACTAAACCTTTGGGAAACTTGTTTGATCTGAGATGGACAATCTGGTCTCCATACTGCTTCTCCAACTTATCCTGATTTCTTGAAGAAAATTCAATCTTCTATCATATAAAATTGACAATCTGTGATCATTCTCAAATACTTTCAAATTTGTGATGTTGTCTGGTATAACAATTCTTACTATCACCTTGATATGTGGTTGAAATTTGTCTCTTTTTATGTTCTCTGTAACATCAAACTTTGCTCCAACTTCAGCAAGTCTATCAAAAATTCATTTTCCTTTCTTAGAATGGCCTGAATGTTGAAGGATTCAAAATATTCCAAAATATCCCACACTCTATGTTTATAGGCCTTGAGTAGATCATTCTTGGCTGCATTTGATCTATAATCTAGTTCACAATCAACTCACTATCCCCAAATGTCTACGTAATTTAATGATATTTTTCTTCCTTTCCCATTGCAAGCCATGGATAAGAGACTCATACTCTATTGTGTTGTTGGAGAAATTGAATTGAAACTTGAAAGATGAGTAATACTTGATACCTTTGGGAGATACAAGTACCATGCCTCCTCCTACACCTTGTCTGCATCTTGATCCATCAAAGAACATCTTCCAAATGCCATCATATTTTTCATCAATTTTCTTGGTAACACTAGGCAGGGGTGCATTCTCTTCATGTAGGTAATAGATACCAAGACCAACCTCCTCAATTTAATTATATGGATCAAATTTATAACACTTATGTTCCCACTCATCAAGTAGTAAATTAGGAATGCCTCTAATTTGAGTGTCTGGGTGTTGAGTACTTGGAAAATCTTCTTGATCAAAAATAGTACAATTTGCATTAATGGACTAGGTGTATAAGGTTCTACATGGTATGTAGCAATAGGTTCAGAATTAATAGTAGCCTTAGTTCCATACCTTGTCTTGAAGAGCATATGAGACCAATCATTTTTGATGACAAGTATCCTCTAATTTTGGCAGTGAAATCTCTAGATAAACATAGAGAAAAAAGTGGAGGTAGATCAATTATGGATATATCTTGAAAAACTGAAACATTAGGACATGCATGTAGTGTGAGGCTTAGACCTCTGATAACTCTAATAGTTCCTACTTCTATTCCATCCAACTACACCACACCTTTTTTAGAGGCTCATACTTGAGGCCCAACTAGTTTACAATTTGCTTTAACATCACTGAGTTGTTTTCTCTAGAGTCAATCATACAATTGTGCACCAAGTTATTTCCTATGATCAAAGACACATAGAAGGGTGGAGGCTTCATGTTTCTACTTGGTTGACCCTCCTTTTGTTGCATTGCATTGGTAAGAACCTTTTCTTTTTCTTTGCATGACTCATTTGGGATAGACAAATTGGCCATAACTGCTTGTAAGAAGAGATCCCTTTGGCCCGAAATTGCTAATGATTCCCACATAGATATGTTCATATTATTTTTTCTTCATTTTCTCAAGGATGTTGAATGGAGTTGGATTATCCTTTTTGTAGTTTTTTCAGCGTGACCTTTTCTTGCACTTGGGTTGATATGGAAGGCCCTCTAGGATGATTTTGCACATTTGGAGCTATATTTAAACTGCCACCTCCTTGAAGTGTCAAAGAATGTTGAGAGGGGCCTATATTTTGTGGACTATCCTTCTTTAATAGATCTCTTCTTATATCTAGTATTTTTAGCCACACCTTGAGAAACATTTTGATTTACTCCAAAAAAGTCATCCACTTGCCAATTCACAAGTGAAGTGTCATTTTGAGGTGCCTCTTGAGCTACCATCTACTGCTGATTTTCTTATGTAGGTGTATCTTGAGAAATAAATGCACCTTATACCATCAAATCTTGGTTTAAAATTCCATTGGGGCATGTTGCTTGGTTATGTGGAAGATGACAAGGGAAACACCACTCATAATATTGCACAAGGTTGTTTTGGATAGGAACCAAATCTTGAGATGAACTAGCTACATTGGGATTGTATGGTTGAAATGGCCTAACAGAAGGAAATTGGTTTTGATTTTGATTTTCAGCTTGGGTGGAGGCTTATTTGGTTGGTATGGGGCCTTATTTGGTTGGTATGGAGGCTGATAAGGTTTGGAATTTTGGGCTTGTTGCCTCTTAATGGATACCAACTCATTCCCAAAATTTTACAATTGTTTCATTACCTCTTGTAACTCAAATTGAGGTGTTTGAGGAAGTAGATGCTTCATTAGAAATTTGATTTCTTGGGGTTGGGATAGGGGATAACTCAGGTGTTTGATGAGAATTTGGGTTCACAATCTCTAGGTAAATAGGCATTGGAGGTCTAAGAGCTAGTTTCCCAGCTTGTATTAGACAATTCTCAACCCTAATAGCTAATGCATAGGCACTAAGCAATGATTTCCCTCCCATAGAATGAATCATAACAAAAATATAAGCATTCAAAGCTATTAAGAAGTAAAGAAAGGCACCTTCTGGAGTTGGTCTTATGAGAATTGGAATTATGTCCTATGTCTTCTGAAATATGAAGTTGAAGTTCTGCATGAGCTCATTGGGAGCCCTCTTTATAGTTGTCAGCTGATCTATCAAGGAGAGGTTATTTACTTTTCCCCAAATTGATTACAAAGAATTTTCCCCAGATCATTCCAATTAGTAATTTCTCCTTATCCCAAACTCCTAAACCATTAAAGAGCTCTTCCCTTGAATGAATAAGCTAGTAGCTTAACCGCTACATCTTGCTCAATAACTTGATGAACAACACAAACATTGGAAATGTCTTGAATATGATCAGATGGGGTAGTATGATTTCCCCAATGAAGAATGGAATAATTTTTAAGGTCTACTACTAGAATATCATGTTGGGAATTGAGAGAAAGGAGACTAATACCGTAAATTCAACAAATGGTTGATTCCTTTGTGGTGTTGCCATAATGATAGGTCTCAAAATTCTAGTGGACTGTAAGAAGGGCCTACTAGGAGGTGGTGTGGAAAAATTCCTATTTTTGAATGAAGGTGACCTCTGAAAATTTTTACTTCTTCTTCTTCTCCCGGTGATAGTTGTAGATACTAAAAATCTTCTTCTTATGCTATTCTTGACCTTGTTTGAATCCTTCTCATGAAATTGGAATTCTAGATACTAAAACCAATATATATGTTATTTAGAGTCACCGGATGTGTTATTGTACAACCTTTAGAGGTTGAAATTTACCAAGATAGACACCCAAACTTGGAAAAAATGGAAATATTAACTTCTGGTCCCACCAGGTGTTTCATAACTGTTATCACCAACAAACAACACCCTTTTATTTTTATGGATAATGGATGAACAATTAGTGTTTTTGGGTAACATAGGATTGTCTCTAAGTGTTGAACCTTTTTGTTGAGACAAACCTTCGAGAGAAAGCTGGTTCTTCTACCTAATCTTGATGTTAATCTACTCTAGGAAGGGAAATACAACTATCTACTTCTATCCTAAAATTCCAAGAGATCGAGAGAGAGAGAGAGAGGTGCATAAAATGGAAATCCTAAACTATAGAGGTGATGAAACCAAGAAAAGGGTGAAAAACATTTCAATGAGTGAAAATGAGAGGAAAAATGGAGAAGAGAGAGGTTAAACATGAGTGACATAGTACCGGACCACATTTTCCAATATCATTTCCATGAAGCACTATAGATCCGAATCCTATAAGAAAAATAACATATGCACAATAAACCTACAATTATAATGGAAGGAAAGAAATGCAATATAACATAAGCTAGGGTAGAAAGAGCCACAAAACATGGATTTATTTCTTAAAAATATGCATAATTCATTATAATGCAAGAAATAAGGAAAGGATTGCCTCAAAAATACTCAAATATGATTCCTACAACTTAGAAAATGTTCGGAATATGTTTCTACGAGTTCCCCGTCATTTTCAGAACATCCCCCTAAAATGTGCCCAAGCACTTACATTTGTAGATTTCTCGAGAGAGAGAGAGAGAGAAGTCTTCGATTTGTGTTTTAATGATCCCCACCATCCTAGAGGGTTAAAATTATTTCTCTGCTAGGGATGATGAGGATTTGGCATGTCTTCAAGCATGCCAATATAAATTTGAAGTGAAAATATGTGGCTCCCATAATTAAACAATTTTGGCGGTTGGACAAAATGCAATTATATATGGCCCGAACCATTCTATTGGGCCCCTAATTTATTGGCCAAGTACAAAGAGGTGCATGGGTGCACAAGGCCTATTTGAGGAAGGGCATACAAGGAGAGAAGGCACACATGTTAGGTTTCTATGAGGGTTTAGTAGATCAAGTGGCACATGCGCAAGGCAGAGAAAAGGTTTTAGGACTTAGCCATATTTGGCATAACATACAAAACATGAGAAATGTGTGACCCAATTACACATGCGGAGTGGCTACGATGCCATCCTCGGCAACAAGGTGGCCTAGAAAGGAATATACCTTGGAATGAGGGATTCTAGAAGGCCATCATTGTAAAGAGTGGAGAGATCGAGCTTGAAGAAGCATGCTATCATGGAGAACAACCTTGGATACTTGGCAATGGATTTGTAACTCCCGCGAAGGCTTGAAGAAATTGAGAAAGGCTATATATATAAGCGCTCGGTAAATGGAAAGGAGGAGATTAGAGAGAGAAAATGAGAGGAAAAATCTGCAGAAATACATGGAGAGATTTATTGGTTGGGATAGGAGATCTGTAGGAAGAATGATGTATCAAGGGATGGGTATATGTTTTTCTTTTGCATTATAAGGGACGTAAGTCTAGTCTTGCTACATGGTTCTAAAATGCACTATTATTTTGGTCCTGTAGAATGACCCATCAATGTAATGTGATTATTGGACATGTTCAAGTATGAATACATGTGGTTTGCGGCTCATACATATCTCTTTTTGTTATGTTCAGTGTGTTTCATATGAATGAGTATAATCATTATGCATCCTCTTTCCCTCATGGTTCATATCTATCTTTTGTCAATGTGCTTCTTGTCTAAATGAATATATTAGTGTAGCATTTACTCGAAGCTCTCAGTTGAATAAGGAGTTTCTTCTATCTTCTATTACACATCTATGCTACATTCTTACACAACTCACATAAAGAGGGCTCAATGCCCGGTGTGCCTCGGGTGAGCACCCAGCTGCCCACTGGGTGATAGGCCGATACGCATGGGATTGTCCTTATTTGTTAAGGGGTATAAAAATTGACTACATCTTGGTTCTATTGTTAGGACCTCTTTTTGAAGTTGTTGTAAGAAATGGCATGCATCTTTGTATTTGTACTATGTGATGACAGGGCATTTAACCTTGGAAAGTGTTGAAACATGGTTCAAGAGCACTGAGAGGATGAATTTGCTTAGAGATTCAACACTGGACTGACTTTGATGCATACGAGATGAGTAGAAGAGAGCCTCTACCATGAGTTGTATGAAACTTTCTTTTGTTGCTTCCTAATAGAACTATACAAATGGCTCTCAACATATGTGTCTAGATCAAGTTGGTACTATAGAGCACGCGTATGGACCCAAGATGATTACCAGAGGCTGCAAGATGCGCATAACTCCCCAAATAATTTCCAAGTTCACAGGCACTTATCTGCGAAGGGAATAACATTGATGATGACCTAAGTGACAAGAAGGCCATCAAGGAAATAGTTGTTGCATATCCCTATAAGAAAGGACCGTGATACTTTGACATCACAGAGATCCTAGACCCCATGATGAGGATGGCCGCATGCTTGGTAACCAAGATCAATGAACAAGAGAGATGGACTCAAGTGAACAAGGAATTGATGAAGGTGTGCCAAAAAATAACTAAGGGGACCATCTATAACTTGTCTGCTTTCATTGCAAATGAAATCATCAATAACACGCACAAGAAGGCGAGAAGATAGTATTTGGTAATGTCCTCCTCATAATTTTATTCTCGAAATCGAGTTCTGATGGGCTGAAAAGGTTTGTTTGGGAGTACCTAGAAAAGGATCCCTCTCTTGCAAAGTGGTTTATAAAATATACTTATGAGACAATGGCAGCCACTCACAAGGCGTGTTTAGAAAAATGGTACAAGTGCATGAGGGATGCGTTCGGGGTAGAATGGATAATTCTAGAGAAGTTACCCATGCTTGTGCAAGGAGAAGTAAAATTCACGGTATATCAACACTTTTGCATTGGGATTTAGGTTGACAGATGAAACAATGAGCCCATGGTGCAAGCTTCCCTTCTCCTTCACTGTGCTATACTTCCAAGTGGGGGTGAACAAATTCAAAGAGGCCAAGAGACTAAGGTTTGACCTTAGTGAGGTGGATCAAGACCACAGAGAATTGCGTAGGAAGTTGGTTTACCCCAAGAAGCGTGCATACGTGGAGAGATATGTCTCCCATGAGATATAGATGATAAAACCAATGACTTTGCCAATCACTGGAAGGGCTGCAACAAGGATATACCTTCACATCGAATAAAATTTGAAAAGGGCGCATACTTGGAAAATGATGTATCCATCCTGAGGACCCCACAGGTAGAAAGAAGCCCATGCCAAAGAAGAGGGAAAGGGAAGAGGTGCAGAAAGCACCAAGTGTTCAGGCTACACAAGTGGTAAGCACGTCGGGGACAAGCACTAAGCCCAATACTTATATGCAGAGAAAGAAGTCCCCAATGAAAGCAAGGAATCCAAAGGAAGAAGCACCAGAGCACAAGGAACCCATCACCTAGGAGAGGTCACCAGAGGAGGAGGAGAAGGAAGTAGAATCCCTGCCGGGAAGAAGCGAGTAAAGTGAAAAAGAAAATGATTTGGAGGATACAAAAATATTAGAGGCCTATATAGGAGAGAGGGATGATGATGAAGATGAACCAGGAGGTGAGGACCATCCTATCTATGAGGTTCATGACTCGAGGAGGAAGGAGAGGAAGAAGAAAATGAATACATCTTTTCCAAGAGGGAGAATAAAAAGGAAGAAGAAGATACTTAGAATAGGGGGTAAGTGAGGAAGTCACCAAAGAACAAAGGACCCCAAGCCTCACTAAGGAACAGATAGATGAGGCCACAGAGAAGGAAGTCACCAAGATCATTGAAGACCTAGTAGAGCAAGAGATGGAGCGTAGCGTGGACCTAGTGATGAAGGAAGCAGAGGAGGAAAGCATAGAAAATGAATATGGCAGCATGGGAGGGGATCCTAGTTTGGCTGTGAGCTTTCCTAAGGCCGCACACACAAGGAGAAAAAGTGCAAAGGCATCATAGGATGGGATATATTGATGACCGAACAAGGTGTTGCATGCATGCTTTCAAAGAACCATACCAATGAAGAAAATTTTGGCTATGACATCATTTGATGAGGAAGGTGCATACCCTCAGATAAGGAAAATGATTTCTTGGGAATTTGAGTCCCACATCGATGAACTAGAATTTGAAGTGAGCCAGGGGAAATAATGAAGGTACTAGAGTCAAAAGGTGATAACCGCTTGGTAAAAACTCAATGGCTATTAGATGAACAAATTTGCAACACACTGAACAAATTTTTGGTGGAAGTAGAGGCCAGACTCTTCAGAGGAATGAAAAGTGAATTTTCTAGAGGCAGAGCTGGAGAAGAAGGAAGAGGAGTTGGAGAAAAGAAAAAAGGAGTTAAAACATGAGGAACTAGTCAGTGCTCAGCTAAGGCATGAATTAAAGGAAGAGAAGGCAAGGGTACGTGAAGTCTCCAAGAAGGTGGAGATGATCACAAGCACCATTATCTTGAAGCATCTAGACTTGACACCACCCGCGTAAAAATATGAATCAAGCTTGTAATGCCTAAAAGACTTAACTTGTGTTCTCACAATGGAAAGATGACCACTGGCCTTAGATTCTTCAGAGGAGGCATCTATGCTGCAAAGAAAAAGAGGACAAGATGAAGGTTTTGGCCATTGTGGCTCAGTATAAGAAATTCCTTGTGGATGTAAAGGACGTCGTCTTTGATAGTAGTGGCTACCTTTGAAAACTACACCAATAGAGATAGGGTGGTGAGAATTATGGTTGCCACCCATGAAGCAGAGCTCAAGGAATTCCAAGAGAAGAACAAGGGGAATAGGGTAGAATGTGACAAAATTATAGCTAAGGTTGAGAAGAAATCAGAGGCTATTGAGACCTTGCGGGGCTCAATTAAGAACCGCTTAAAGAATTATATCCCCAGATCACTTGTAGGATGGACACACTTGAGGATATGGGAAAGCAATTGGAAGAGGTTGTGGAAACCATGAGTGCCAAGGGAGAAGGGATAAGCTTTGAAGAGGTGAGTGCCCTAGTCGGTGACCTTTGTTAGCAAACATAGAGTGAAGTCGATACTTGGAAGAAGTTGGAGGTAGACTTGACAAAAGATTTCCCCCTCCTCTTGTAAAAATAATCATAGTTCCCCATTCTTTCATTCTTCCCCAAAATTCTTCATTCCTTTATTCTTTCTCCAAACTATTCAAGGACGGTCATTCTTTATTCTTTGAGAAAATGTTCCCACGATGAAGAACATGCATAGTGTGGGGTGATGTTGGGCCCCTAATTTATTGGCCAAGTACAGAGAGGTGCATGGGCATGTAAGGCCTATTTGAAGAAGGGTGCACAAGGAGAAAGCATGCATGACAAAGGTTCTAGGAGGGTTTAGTAGAACAAGTGGCATGCATGCAAGGTAGAGCAAAGGTTTTGGGACTTAGCCATATTTGGCGTAATAGACAGAACACGAGAAAAGCGTGACCCAATTGTGCATGTGGAGTGGATAAGGTGCCAGCCTGGAAACAGGGTGGCCTAGAAAGGAATATACCTTGTGATGGAAGATTCTAGAAGGCCATCATTATAAAGAGTGGAGAGCTCGAGCCTGAAGAAGCATGCTCCCATGGAGGACCACCTTGGACACTTGGCAATGGATTTGTAACTCCGTGAAGGCTTGAAGAAATTGAGAAAGGCTATAAATACAAGTGCCGTAAAGGGAAAGGAGGAGATTAGAGAGAGAAGATGAGAGGTGAAGCTCTACAGAAATACATGGAGAGATTTATGGGTTGGGCTAGGAGATATGTAGGAAGAATGATGTATCAAGGGATGGGTACATGTTTTTCTTTTGCATTATAAGGGACGTAAGTCCAGTCTTGCTACATGGTTCTAATCTGCACTATCATTTTGGTCTGTAATGACCCTGATAGATGTAATGTGATTACTGGACATGTTTAAATATGAATACATGTGGTTCGTGGCTCATACATATCTATTTTTGTTATGTTCAGTGTGTTTCATATGAATGAGTATAATCATTATGCATCCTCTTTCCCTCATGGTTTAGATCTATCTTTTGTCAATGTGCTTCTTGTTTGAATGAATATATTAGTGTAGCATTTACTCAAAGCTCTTAGTTGAATAAGGAGTTTCTTCTGTCTTCTATTACACATCTATGCTACATTATTGCACAACTCACATAAAATAGGGGCTCGGTACCCGCGCGTGCCTCGGGTGAGTGCCCAACGCCTTGCTGGGTGATAGGCCAATGCGCATGGGATTATCCTTATTTGTTAAGGGGTATAAAATTGACTACACATTCCTCCTCTTTTTTACCTATCAAATTCCGACAAAAATCTAATTCCCATGATGCCAAATTGGAGTGCTTGAGGAGATATTTCCAATGATATCAATATCGTATGATTTGGAGTGAGGAATAGAAATATATCATCATTTGAGTATTTGTATGCTAGGATGAACAAAGGAGTGACAAGTGACAAATTTAATTAGCTCGGGGATTATCCTCTGCTAACATGTGCAATAATTTTGCCTTTTCCACATGTCAATATCCCATTGGTTATAGGGTCGGGCCTTTTATTCACTGTAAAGTGTGAGCTAATGAGAAATCCCCACATACCTCCCTAGATCATTTTCCTAACTAGACCCAATGGATTCTATCAAACATGGCTCATTTCATGAGCTTGATGTCTACTGAGTCCATCACTTTGATCTTCGTTGGAATGATGATGCATGTCCTTCCTTTTCTCATTGATTTTGTACCATGTGTTGGCCCCTATCTTTGCCACATGTCCAATTGACTTCCCCGACCGCCCTACCTTCTCCCTCAGACCCAAAGCCTTTATTGATTATGATTCATTCTAGGGTTTTCAAGTCCGCACAGTGCATCCACCTTGAAGACTACCAAAATTCCACCATGTGTCCACCTGATTCGTCGATCTTCCACCATCTATCATCACCTCCACCCACCGTATGTCCTTTGACTTACCTTAACCCAAGCCTAGACCCGAAACTCATTGGAATGTGGATTATTCCACGGAATTGAATTCTACCAAAGCCAAAAGCTTTGAGGAGATCTAGAATCCCACCACATGGCCCATTGTCTGATGTTTGGCATTGAATTTGATGGCCAAATGAATGTCAGTAATCTTTTTAAAGTGACCTGCCAATGAATTAGCTAAGTCTCCCATGGATTTTTGAAAGCCAATGGCCGGTGCTTTTGGAAGGGAGAATTTGACGTCTGTTTAAACGTATCCCTCCCCTTTAAAAATGGCTAAGTCCATCTTTATCTTTGTTAAAGCCAAAATACCACTGAGGGTATTTTGGGATAACACTTCTATTGGGAATAAAATGGAAATTTAACAAGAAAGCCATCCACGATGGATGGGAAAACACCTATACATTTGTGAAGGATGGAACTAGGCACACCTTGAATCCATTAAAGGATAAGAAAGCATGGCATGAGAAGCAGTCAAGGGTGATGTTCATGGGGTTGAAGTCATTCTTTCAATAAGGAAAGGAAGGTGAAGTGATGGAGGAAAGAGCTAACATAGTCAAGAAGGTGTGGCAATGGATAAGTGGAGAAGGGATTATCTAAAAAACTTACAAAGGAGAGTGAACCTGAAGGGTGAAGAAGAATATCAAGATTATGTTGTGAAGGAAGGTAATAATGTAACTTGGGAAATATGTAATGCATACCATGAAAGGAAAATGCAATGATCGAGTCTTAGAGAAGAGTGAAGAGTATTTAAGTATGCCTATGCCAAGTCCAAAACAAGTCCAAAAAGACCAAACATGCATAAGAAGAATATAATAGTCAAGTATGAAGGAAATATTTAGGTTTTACAAACTAACATTGCTTTGGAGTATGTGTATGCAGATCGGACACTAGAAATCATGAAATAATAGTCATATGGAGGTGCATACTTCAAAAAGACCTACAATTTATCCATCTTAGAGGTGAAATGAATCAAAAAGAGCAAAATGGAAGTGTTAAGCATGATATAACAGTCAAAGAACATCTAGAACCATCACAAGTGGTCATGAACCCAATGCATATTCTCAAGCAAAAGATAAAGGGGACAATGTGTAGGCCTAATACAATCAATGATCTCATCAAAAGGATTGATTTAAGGCGGAGGAGGATTACAAAAAGCAAGATACAATCACTAAGAAGGATTGAGACAAAAAAATCAGTCAAAGTGCATTCTCATAAGCCTATATGCAATTGGAAATAAAGGAAGAAGGAACAAAGATTAGTTTGCAAGATAAACACAATGCCATGGAAACTTTTCTTTTTCCCCTTGATAGTATGATGCATGGGCATCACTAAAAGGGATAGTTTAGGCATGTGATAGTCATTTTTGGTTTGTATAGGTCCTTAGAGTTTTCAAAGAGTCATTATATAGTCCATTTAGACTATAGAGGTCTAAAGTTCAAATAAGGAGGTTTCCCTCCATTTTGGCATAATTTGAAATTTTGAATTTTGGTAAACCAATTTTTGGCTTGATAGCATATGTATGTGGTATAGTCAGTTTAATAGATCCTTTAGAAGTTTACAAAGTATTAATCATGGCTGTATGGGATCCATTATGATCTTGAAGGAATATTGTAACTCCCTTTCTTTTGTAACTCCCTTCTTACATGTAACTTACACCTATGACCTCATCATAGGGTTTGATGATCAGTTACGAATAAAAATTCCAGCTAAGGGAGGATAAAAACCTTTGCAATTGTTTTTAGAACCATTTATCAATAAAGGATCCACATTTTGTTTCTCCAAAAGTTAGGAAAAAAGTGTGTGTGTAAGTTGTCATGTATGTGTGTGACAAGGTAGGCGTGGTAAGTGTGTGTCGATCTACAACTTGAGACTTAAATACTCATATTAGAGGAATGAAATAAAAATATTAATGCTTTTGTGATTATTATCATCTTCTCCATGCATTAGTTAAGTAGAATATGTAGTAGCTCAGCTCGTGTAATGAATGTCCAAATAGAGCACATTATAAATCATAAAAGAAATCGAATTGTAGAGGGGTTTTAGGATTGTACAAGGAAATTTAGAGGTCAAGAAAGTTTCTACTAGGCATGAACATAATTCTAGAGTTGATATAATTGAAGGATATTGTGTAAAAATAAAGAAAAACTCAAAAATTCACTCTCGGGATTTGATAGTCATTTGTAGCTTATAACTAGGGTTTCTAGAAAACTAAACCGTTTAACTTCGAGTTTGAATTGATGAAAAATGATAAGATTTGGAAGTAATCTCTGTGGGAAGGTCATAAGAGTGATGAAAAAATAATAAAATAGTTTCACTTTGAATTACAGGATAAATTTGTGACAAAAATGTGTCTTAGTCGAGCCAATCTGTGAGGAAAAATTCAAAGGAAAGTATAACATAAATTGCATCAAAGGAGGGTTTGCAATATTTCAACATTGCATAAGGATGTCACAAGACATTATAATAACCCCAAGTATATTATTGAAAGTGTTAAGGAGGTATATGTTCATGAAAATGTGTCTACAGAAAGCTAAGTTGATCTAGTTTGTACTTGTTAGGTAATAACACAAGCTAGTCGGTGGAATTAATGGACTAGTACCTTTCAATAACTGATAATCTATTTCAAGGAGTTCAAAAGGAGTTTATATAGACAATTGAGAGAATTGAATGTTTGAAGAGTTCATTTGATTACTAAGATAGTGCTTGAAAACCTCATTAAAAGTAGGTGAGTTGTAACCCTAAACCTAAGGGTGAGTAAGCTAACCAATCCTTAGGATTTCAATGACCTAGATTGTTGAGATGATTTGGGTAAGGGATAAAAACATAATTGAAGTAGTGAATGAATGATTTTACACTCATAGGATACATTTACATTACTGTGCCATTTCCTAGCCTTGAAGGAAGAAGTACATTTTTCAAGATATAGATTGAATTGAAGTAGTTTGTCTAACCCATCTTGTTGAGGGTGTGTGAAGGTGTAAGATGTTCGCATCAATGGAGAAGGGTGTTTATCATTGAAAGTGGAAAAACACTACCTTATTCTAAGAAATTATCTCTCACCTCTTCTCATAGGAAAAATTATGCAACTCTTGGGTCCTTTCACCCCGGAAAGATCATCTAAGAGAAAAATTGTAGAAGAAGAGGGCATTGATGTTTCACCCCCTGCGGAGCTTCACAAGAAGGAAAAGGTCAGAGAAAATGCTATGAAGAAACTTGAGCCATGAGATATTGACCCATCTCAATCTCCTAATAATCATAGGATTCCAAATGTCTCCCTGAAGGTAGTGGATTCATCTCATCTCATTCATGTTATGGTTTTGTTGTCATGTAAAATTTAAAGTTTTGGTCAGGAAAACCAAACCCACACTTGAAATTCCCTTTCCTGGTCAATGTAAAATTTTCCTTTGGCTAACATTTTGATTGTGTCACCCTCATTATGGTCAAGAGGAACATGATAACATGATTTTCAAGTGTGTTTCATGTGTAGATAATTGTAACTAGCTTGGTTATTGAAGCTACTTAGACCTAAAAAGAATAGTGTTCTAGAGGCTTCAAAAGGGATATTTTGGTATTTTTCTACCTAGTAAACATCCCCGAGAAGTGTGCAGGGAAGATTCAAATCATCCAAGAGGTGTGTGGGAGAGACATGAAGTTTTACGAGGTAGTTTAGGAATATTATATGAAGAAAAAGAGTTCAAGAGCAAGTTAAACAATACCAAGTATTTTTAGGCAAGGTACTATGAAATGCATGTTCTTAAAAAGCTAGTCACCTTGTTATAAATATTTTAGGAGCCTTGTGAAGTATTCAGAGATAATATCATAGACATTGGAAAGATGATAAATCCTACTTCATGGTGCAATGGTCAAGGAAGAATGCAGGAGTATGAAAATGCGAGAAAATTATGCACGTGGTGCAATATAATAGTCCTTCTACAAGGTAGAACTTGTTCAAAATGTTTCATGGGCCTCGTTAAGAGTTAGGAGCCTTAAAAATATCAAGTGAGGGTATTTTACATTATCTTAATCAGCCATAAGTTTTTGGCTCGGTTTCATCGAAAACTCTTCTTGCCACTTGGTCATCGGCACACCGCTCTAGAAAAAATTGATGAATACGGGTAAAATTTACTAGAGAACTCATTTTAAAGCCTTGATAAATAAGATAAATGGATTTATTTTCCCATTTATATGAAAATTCATACATTATTTTTCAAAATTTAATTAATTTTTGACTTTTGGGAAAAGAAACATTCATGGAAATAGTTTTGAAGTGCACTTTTTGACTTGTGTGAGTGTTTGAAGTTGTGGTGGGTACCATTTCCCCCAGGCACATTTTTAAAACTTTCTTATACATTGTGCACACTTACGAGGTTAAATTTCACCCCAAAAGTGTGCCATGTCCTCATTGGTTGAATTCTTTCATGCATGCATGCCATCCCAACTCAAAAACATAAAAAAGGCTTGTGTTTGTGAATGTGTGTGCCATGTTTTCCTCTTCCCAATCCCTAGGGTGAATTTTTCTCATCACCATACACCCAAGGCACCATTTTGAGGTGAAATTGCACCCAAGTGCAATAGAGCTTTCATTCTCCACTCCTCCATTCTCCCATGTGCACTCTCTCTCCTCATCTTCCACCATATAAATTCCCTCACCCATGCTCTCACAACTCAAAAACACAAAACACAACTTAAAAATTTAAATAATTATTTGGAATACATTAAAGTGAATTTTAAGCTGGTTCATAACAATCAAATACAATAAAACTCACTTCCATGCCATGGATGTCAAAATCTAGTTTTGCTCATAACTTGCAAACCCCAACTCCATTTTCCTCAAGATTTTGACTGTAGCTTCCTCATGAAAACACCTTTAAGAAGAATGTTTACTTCCCCCATTGATGAAATCAGTAATTTTTTACATCCATATGAAGTTAAAACTAAAATCACATTTTCTAAGATTTGTAAAAACTCGGTAATTGGAATATTCCAAAAATTAGAGCAAAGCCTTGAAATGAAAAATAGAAACTTATACAATTGATTTCGTTCGACCCAAAACCTGAAAAATAAATTTATATTTTTAGTAATCCTATACCATGGTAGCCTACTAAAAAATAGTAAGTTTGAGAAATAATTGGTTTCCAGTACCTCAATTCATTCCTCCATGAGAAAAACATTTAAAATGGCAAAAATGGAAAAATTAGCAAAATTATTAAGAAATGAACACCCATGTGTGACTTGATAAAAATAGTAAATTATAAATATGAGCTCAAAATGGTCACATATGTTCCTCCTCTTCATTCCTCATTGGTACTAATATTCACGGAGGTAAAATCTTCAATTTGCAAGCAAATCCCCACATTCCTAGATACGATGAACATAAGGTGTCTGTTGATGCAAAATCACGGCACCCACGGATGCGATCCAGGTTTCTAGGTTGATCTCTTAGGCATCAGTGTGATTGCATAACATTGAATCCTTTCTCCAGTGTGGGACTTGAAAAATGAGAAGGATTCTCCGTGAGAAAGGCTAGTTCCTATTCCTCCGCTCGTATGCACCAATGAAACGCAGAGGTTTACCCAAAAAACTAATCTAACTACCAAGGAGACAGGGAGAGAGAAATGCATAAAAATAAACCTAAGCTAGGGAGGTGATGCACCGAGGAATGAAGAACATAAGCTTTGCAAAAATAAACACAGACTATATAGATGCAATACCACACCACGCACAGGTAACCGAAATGCAATGAGAGATCAAAATGACAACAATGAATACATGAGAGGATTTAAATTTAATCACAGACATATATATTGCTCAGAGAATCGATTCAATACATTGCAGTGGCCAAGAGGCAACAGTGGCATTACAGTCCATGTGGGAGGCTTGAAAAACTCCACGAATTCTCTTGCAAGCAGGAGAGAAGGGAGGGATTGCAAAACAAGAATGTCCAACGTTAGAAAGAAGCCCCTCCTTACAATTTATAAGAAGAATGGGAGAGAAAAGAGAGAGGAATTCGAAATCTGCCCCAACCACCTCCAGAATGCACTTAACTCATCTCATTATGGCGTGTTTAAGCGGCGGATCATGTCAAAACGCGGCGGGCTGCCTAACAAAAGCGGCGAACCTGTTTGCTGCATTAAAGTTGTTCGTTGAAGCATTACTTCTGCTTATTATTTCGTGCCAGAGGCGTTTCTTGATTTTCATCCTCCAAACTGAACCAAAATGCAAGATTGACCTTGGAAACGTGTAGAGAATTTTACCAGCTTTCCATTGATATAAAGAACGCGCAAATCCGAGCTCTGGATCAAAAGTTATGGCGATCTGAAGATTTAGGACACGGAACAGGCGAAAACGGATTTTTGAAATTCTTCCCGCGCTCTGCCACCTGGATGACACGTGGCAGGCTCTGATTCGCTGAATAATTCTCTCTCCTTTGCTTTTCGGTGGCTTTCCTTTGAAATTTCCTCGTGGGCCCTTAAATGGGACACGTGGCACGATCCTATTGGTTTGGCTCGGCTCAAAACTCCCCTCGACTTTTTGACTTTTCTCTTGTGAGGACACGTGGCAACTTCTGGTTGGTCGACGGGTGTGTCGGTGATCCGCGTCCCGCACGTCCCTTTGTCCCATTTTGCTTTGTGCTCTTTGTGCTGATTTCGGCGAACCGGCCGGTTCGCGTCCATTTGTCCCAAATGTCCTGGGCCAAACTGCTTCCTGGATCGCTTTGTTCCCATTTCGCCTGTCGCCTCGGCCGGTTCGCGCATTTTTGGCCCGGATGTCCCATTGTGTTTCGGACTGACTCGACCTTTTTCGCCCGGTTCGGCCGGTTCGCGCCTTTTGGCCCAGATGTCCCAATCGCTTTTTGACTGCCTGTGCTCATTTCGGCCGATCTGGCCGGTTCGGGTCTTTTTGTCCCAAACGTCCCGAGCAACACTTAGCCAATTTTTCTTCCTCCTTCTACTGGCCGGATCGGCCTTTTCGCGCCTCCACGTACTTTGTTCCAAATGTCCCGATTGCCCCTAGACTAGGACTTAGCCGATTTTCACGATTTTTCCTGGATTGACCTATTTTCCTTTCTGCAACTTTTGATGCATGTTATCGAAATTTACCCTGGGGGGGTGAAATTTTGACAACAGCTTTTACGACTCAGGGGTTACCTGCCTTAGGTAGAAGATCGCTGGCCTTTTAGCGATCCATTGGGCATGGGGTTATAAGCGATAACCCAAACGAGCCTCGACATCACAACTTCTTCTCCAAAGAACACTCCGAATCAGAAAACGACCCGAGAGAGCAATAAACTCTGTGCAAAGCACTTAGGAAATAGAAACCTAACTACAACAGACAATGTGCATACGCACTTAGAGGAATTAAGGGAAATCTAAACTAATATTTACAAGGGCAAACCTTTCTTAGTAGCAATGTTTAAGATAGATTCCGTTAACCGGAATCAAAGTTCCTCTCCATCCAATGCATAATCGAAGGCATTACTATTTTTGCATCCCGTGACCATGTAGGGACCACTCTGATGGCATCAAACTTGGAATGCCTTCCGGTTTTGCCCGATCTGCATCCCATTTCAGAACTAGGTCCCCTTCCTGGAAGGTCCTTGCTCTAGCTCTCTTATCAAACCATCTTTTTACTACGGCCTGATCCTTCTCAATCATCTGAACCGCATGTTCTCTGATTTCTTCTATTTCTATCAATTCTACGTACCTGACCTCCATTGGTTCGAACTCAGATAACTCAAACTGCTTCATGAGCTCCAAGGCAGGCAATTCTAATGATATAGGCACACGCTCCTTCCCATAGACCAACTTGTAGGGAGAATTACCTGTAGACCTCTTTGGTGTTATTCTGTCAGCCCATAACGCTGATTTTAGCCTTGTATGCCATGTTCTTTGATTTTCATCCAGAGTCCTTCTGATGATTTTTAGTAAATTCTTGTTTGTGGACTCTCGCTCGTCCATTACCCCCGCGGTAATAATTTGAAGAGGTGCTCAAATAGATTCCATTCTTGACAGCCCATTCTGTAATTTTTGAACCTATGAATGCTAATGCATTATCTGATATGATGGTGGCCGGTACACCGAACCTGGTTACTATACCTTCATAAAAGTCTAGTATGTTAGATTCACTTGCCTCTTTGAGCGCTACTGCTTCGGTCCACTTGGTGAAATAGTCTGTCGCTGTAAGAATCCACTTGTGGCCTTGACTCGAATTGGGATTGATGACTCCAATGAAGTCCAATCCCCACTGCATGAATGGATGATCTACTGAAATTGGACGAAGGGGCAGTGCTGCTAACCTTCCCTTCCCTGTGAAGAATGCACATTTCTTGCATTTTTTGACCCATGAATAGCAATCATTGAATATAGTAGGCCAATAGTAACCAGCTTTCATGGTTTTGAGAGTCATACTCATGGGGTGAAATGGCCTCCCGCCTCCCCGTCATGAACTCTTGTAAGATCCTCTCAATCGACTCCGTCCCAACGCATCTCAATAGAACACCGTTGATGTCTTTTTAAACAAAATACCATCAACAAGCACATAAGGAACTCGCTTGTAGTCCGAAGTACCTTCTTTTTGCCTTGCTCATTTCTGGAGGGCACATGCCTGTCTGTAGGAAATGTATCATATTCTGAGTCCAACAGGGAGTAGACACATCATCATTTTCCTGTTTTTGATCATCTTGTAACAAAGAGACAACTTCTTTTTCATTACCTGTTTCAACTTGTTGACTTAAGGCTAGCTACTCACATAGTCCCTTCCCACGTACTAGTTTGGTAACCTTGATCTCGATGTCATATTCCATGACGCGGGTTATCCATCCTGCACGTTTCTCATTCAGATCCTTGTTCAGAAGGAAGTCCTTAACCCCAACATGTGAGACT
Organism: Taxus wallichiana var. yunnanensis; assembly: GCA_018340775.1. Lineage (NCBI taxonomy): Eukaryota > Viridiplantae > Streptophyta > Pinopsida > Cupressales > Taxaceae > Taxus > Taxus wallichiana. The sequence goes on from CM031242.1 coordinate 696,568,295, forward strand.
AATAATTGGATCTTGTTGTTTGAGACTAGGTGCTTGAATTTCTTTAAGCTTCTGATTACCGCAAGGACATGCTTTTCAATGAAAGAGTACCTAGTTTCGTATTCCTCCAAGCCTCGATCAAGAAAGCAATCGGTTGTTCTAATCCTCCTTTGTTTTGTTGTACCAGATTGCGTAAATCGCTTCCCCACCACCAAAGGCATATAAAGCATGAAGTCTTTGGAGAAGTCCGGATTGACGAGAGTCGGAGCTTGAGATATAGCCTCTTTTATTGCCTCAAAACTTGCTTTGCCTTCGATGTCCACTTAAATGCCATGCTCTTCTTTAACATCAGCGTTATTGGCTTCACAAGAGCAAAAAAAATTTGGAACAAATCTACGGACAAAATTGATCCTTCCCAAGAAGCTTTGAAGAGCCTTCTTGTGACTTGGCAATGGCAATGCTCGAATTGCTTCAACTCTTTCTGGGTCAATCGTCAACCCCTCCTTTGAAACAATATGGCCTAGAAGTTTTCCCTCGTGAGCCAAGAATATGCATTTTTTGGGATTCAATGATACCCCAAATCTTCTACATCTCTGAAATACTTGCCTCAAATGACAGAGGTGATCCGCTGCATTTTTTGAGAATACAGTGATATCGTCAAGATATATCAAAACTATTTTATTGATCAACCCCTTGAATGCCATATCCATTGCCCTTTGAAGGTGGCTCCAGCATTTGATAGCCCAAATGGCATTTTCTTGTAGGCATAGGTTCCCCATTTGGTGGTGAAAGCCGTCTTGAATTGGTCATCTTCTTTCACCATCACCTTGATTGTACCCTGAGTAGCCATCTAGGAGAGAGAATCTCTCTGAACCGGATACTACTTGCAATATTTGTTCCATCAAGGAAGTGGGTAATGGTCTTTGAGGGATGCCCTGTTTAGGTCTCGAAATCCACGCACAACCTGATTTCTCCACTCTTTTTCTCGACCGAACCAAGTTTGCAACCCACTTGAGTGCTTGATCGGGAATATAATACTCGCCTCTATTAGCTTGTTAAGCTCTTTCTTCATTAGAGGCTCAATGTGAGGGTTAATCGGTCTCTGCTTCGCCTTTGACGGGCTTAGCATCTGGATCCACCCTATGGTATGTTGTGCCAAATTTGGATCGAATCCTCTTAAGTCTTCATAGCTCCAAGCGAAGATGTCCGGAAATTCTTGGCAAAGTTGTATGAAATCTGATTTCTCTCGCTTAAAGGCCACTTTACCAATTTGAAGTGTCTTGCTTTCCCCAACTGCACCGACTCAATCTTCTCTCTTGACTCGTATATTGGCCTTTTCTTTACGGAATCTGGTCGTTAGGGTTGAAGATAGACTCCAATGTTACCAAACCCTTAGGAAGCTTGTTTGTCCGCAGCTGTACTACTTGATCCCCATACTGCTGCTCTAATCTGTCCTGATTCCTAGCCGAAAATTCAGCTTCTTCTTGCAAGAAATTGACGATCTGTTGATCGTTCTCAAACACCTGCCAGCTTGTGTTATTATCTGAATCGCTGGCCTTACAACCACATGGATGTGTGGCTGCATTTTTTCTCTTCTGATGTTGTCAACCACATCAAACGTTGCTCCAACTGCTGCGAGCCTATCTGCGGCTTCATTTCCTTTCCTGGGTATGGACACAATGTTGAAAGCTTCGAAATCCTCAATGAGGTCCCATACCCTATTCTTGTAGCTCCTCAGCAAGTCATTTTTGTAGCATGTTGCCCCCTAACTTGGTTGATGATTAGCTCGCTATCGCCAAACACCTGCAAGTTCTTTATGTCCTTTTTCCTGGCCCAATGAAGTCCATGAATCAATGCTTCATATTCAGCCGTGTTGTTCGAACAGGAAAACTGGAAACGGAAAGCTGAAAAATATTTGATGTCTTGTGGTGAAATCAACACCGCACCGCCTCCAGCACCTTGTCTGCTTCTCGAACCATCGAAGAATAATCTCCAGACTTTGTTTTCATCTCTTTGTTCAGGCTGGATGATGTCAGGAATGGGTGAATTTTCCTCGTGTATACAATACACGCCTAATTCGATTCTTCAATTTCTTTGTAGATGGGTCAAATTCATGACTTTTGTTTGCCCATTCATCCAAAGTTAAATCAGAATTCCCTTGACCTTAGTACCTGCTTCTAGATCACTTGAACACTCCTCCTGATCAAAAGCTGAGCAATTTGCATTGATAGGACCTGGTACATAAGGCTCAATATGGAAATTGGCAATTGGTTCTGACCTGATTGTTGCTTTGGCTCCATACCTCGTCCTAAAATCATGTGTGACCAATCTGCAGATAAATATCCACCGATTTTCGCAGTGAAGTCTCTTGATAGACACAACGCAAAGAGTGGCGGAAGGTCAATCACAGACACATCTTGCAAAACTGTAACATTAGGACAGGAATGTAGTGTTAGGCTTAACCCCTCGATGACTCCAACAAATTCCTACCGCTGCCTCCATCTAAAGACTACTCCTTTCAAAGACGGCTCATATTTCAAACCCAAATGATCCGCTATTTGCTTCGCATCACCGAACCATCGCCCCCGAATCTAACATGCGCTTGTGCACCAAGTGATTTCCAACAATCAATGAAACATAGAAAGGCGGAGGCTTCAAAATTTTCCTTGTCTGGTCCCCTCATGTTGCACCGCATTAGTGAGAATTTTCTCATGTCCCCGGCTGGTTTGATACATTTGTGGCGGCATCAGCTTAGCCACCGCAGCTCATAAGAGGTCTCGTTGTCCTGGGATCGCCAAAGTGATTCCCACATGGAAATGTTCACATGTGTCTTCTTCATTTGATCGATGATGTCAAAGGGGATGAACTATCCCTTTGCTGCCCCTTTACTTGGTACAACCTTTTCTCGAACTTGAACGGGTGCATGTGTTGCTACAACAGGATCTTGGGCTGATTTTGCACGGTTTGATCTGTGTTTGGTCTCCATCACCCTTGTTGTGTAAGAGTGGGTTGAGAAACAACCGGATTACACGGTTGTCCCTCTCTATATTTCTCTTCTTTGACCATGTATTGGCAGCCACGCCTTGAAAAGGTCATTGGTTAACTCCACGTAAGTCTTCCGCTTGCCAATTTGCCAATGTGGTTTCGTTGGGGTCCTTCTTGTTGCGTTTGTTGCTGCTGATTCTCCTCCCGGCTTGATCTTGAGCAACACCAATGGTTTGCACCATCAAGGCCTGATTTAGTGCACCATTGAAACATGCCGACGATCATGTGAGGTAGATTGCAAGGGTAACACCAAATCGTACTCTTGTGCCATGTTATTTTGTGTCGGTACTAATGCCTTAGAGGCGATATGGCATTTGGATTATAGGGCTGGAATGGTCTATCGACAGGAGGCCTTGTTTGATTCATATTTGCAGCTTGGGTTAGGTGGTCTTTGAGGCTGATACGGCTGCCTCTTAGGTTGAGCTTGAGGCTGATACGAAGGTCTAAAACCTTGAGCTTGCATTGCCTTTTTGAGTGTGACCAGCTCATTACCTAAATTTTGTAGTTGCTTCATGACTTCTTGAAGCTCATTTGGGGCACTTGGAGATGAAGTGGAAGCTTCGCTTTGAACTCGATTCCTAGGAGTGGGAATAGGAGCTAAGACAGTGCTTGACTAGTACTTGGGCTCTCTAAACTTGGATATAATGGCATTGAGGCTAGGAGCTAGCTTGCCAGATTGAATCGCACAATTTTCAGCTCTAATGGCAATACTATAAGCAAGCAGGGATAGTTGTGCCTCCCATAGATTGAACCAACATAGAAATATCAGAATTTAAAGCTTTAAGGTAGTATAGAAAAGCACCTTCATTGCTGGATCAATCGCACTGAATTCTATCCCAAGATCTTTGAAATCTGAAGTTGAAGTCGCTTAGCTGCTTATTGGAAGCTCTCTTGATGGTTGTCACCGCCTGCTCCAAAAGAGACAAGTTGTCTCCTTCTCTCCAAATTGATCATGAAGTGCAATACATAGCTGATTCCAGCCAGTGATAGAGCCACTCCAAGGCTCCTAAACCATTGCAATGCTTTCCCAATGAAGATGCCAAAGAATTTGACAAACTACTTGCATCTCATTAATCTCATGGATTGCACAAATATTAGCAATGTCCTTGACATGATCACCGGAGTGGTCCGATTTTCTCCAAGAAAGTATGGAATGTTCTTCAATGCCGCAACCTGGATTGATTTTGTGCATTGAGAGCAAGTGGGCACTGCCCGTGAAGTTGACATAGGGGTTCACCGTCATGCCATTCTCGATTGGTCTTAAAACCCTTGTATACTAAAGAAAGGCCGCTCGTGTGGAGGAGTTGAAAGAGTTCTCATTTGGTGGAGATGGAGACCTTTGAATCCTTCTTCCTCTTTGCCTTCTTCTTGAGATAATTGCAGTATTCAAACAACACTTCCTCTTCTCCAACTCTTGACCTTGTGATTCTTCTCATAAGATTTTAGGCCTGTATCGCTGAAACCAGCTTGATTCTTCCCTTAGAGTCACCAGATATGCAAATAATAGCTCTTTTTAAGCAAGAAAATTGCAGCGATGCACATCAACTTTGCTGCAAATAAAATGAGACCTCTACTCCCACCGGGCGTGCCAAAACACGCTGATGCAAAATCACAAAGCACTCCCGGATGCGTATCCAGTTTCTAGGTTGATCTCTTAGGCATCCAAAGCAGATTGCATAACATTGAATCCTTTCTCCAAGTGTGGGACTTGAAAAATGAGAAGGATTCTCCAGAGAAAGGCTGGTTCCTATTCCTCTGTTCAGATGCACCAATGAAACGCAGAGGTTTACCCAAAAAACTAATCTAACTACCAAGGAGACAGGGAGGGAGAAATGCATAAAAATAAACCTAAGCTAGGGAGGTGATGCACCGAGGAATGAAGAACATAAGCTTTGCAAAAATAAACACGCACTATATAGATGCGCAATACCACACCACGCACAGTAACCGAAATGCAATGAGAGATCAAAATGACAACAATGAATACATGAGAGGATTTAAATTTAATCACGTATATATATATTGCTCAGAGAATCGATTCAATACATTGCAATGGCCAAGAGGCAACAAAGGACATTACACCCCATGTGGGAGGCTTGAAAACTCCACGAATTCTCTTGCAAGCAGGAGAGAAAGGGAGGGATTGCAAAACAAGAATGTCCAACGTTAGAAAGAAGCCCCTCCTTACAATTTATAAGAAGAATGGGAGAGAAAAGAGAGAGGAATTCAAATCTGCCCCAACCACCTCCGTATGCACTTAACTCATCTCATTATGGCGTAGCGGCGCGGATCATGTCAAAATGGCGGGCTGCCTAACAAGCGGTGAACTGCTCACTGCATTAAAGTTGTTCGTTGAAGCATTACTTCGCTTATTATTTCGTGCCGAGGCGTCTTCTTGATTTTCATCCTCCACACTGAACCAAAATGCAAGATTGACCTTGGAAACGTGTAGAGAATTTTACCAGCTTTCCATTGATATAAAGAACGCGCAAATCCGAGCTCTGATCAAAAGTTATGACAATCTCAAGATTTAGGACACTAACAAAGTAAAAACGGATTTTGAAATTCTTCCCGCTCTCGCCACCCGATGACACGTGGCGTGCTCGATTCACCGAATAATTCTCTCTCCTTTGCTTTTCAGCGGGCTTTCCTTTGAAATTTCCTCGTGGGCCCTTAAATGGGACACGTGGCACGATCCTATTGGTTTGGCTCGGTGCTCGAAAACTCCCCCCCTGACTTTTTGACTTTTCTCTTGTGAGGACACGTGGCAGCTTCTGGTTGGTCGACGGGTCTGTCGGCGATCCGCATCCCGCGTCCCTTTGTCCCATTTTGCTTTGTGCTCTTTGTGCTGATTTCGGGTGAACCGGCCGGTTCGCGTCCATTTGTCCCAAATGTCCTGGTTGCCTCCCGATGCTTTGTTCCCATTTCGCCTTGCCCGCCGCTTAAGTTCGCGCATTTTTGGCCCGGATGTCCCATCGTCTTTGGATCGACTCGACCTTTTTCACCCGGTTCGGCCGTTCACGCCGCGCCCGGGATGTCCCAATCACTTTTTGATCGCTCAGTGCTCATTTCGCCGATCCGGCGGTTCGGGCCTTTTTGGCCCAAACGTCCCGAGCAACACTTAGCCAATTTTTCTTCCTCCTTCGGCCGGATCGGCCTTTCGCGCCTGCCGCGTACCTTTGTTCCAAATGTCCCGACTGCTCCTAGGACTAGGACTTAGCCGATCTTCGCGATTTTTCCGGATTGACCTATTTGCCTTTCTCGCAACTTTTTGATGCATGTTATCGAAATTTACCCTGGGGGTGAAATTTTGACAACGTTGTCTTAAAGTGAATATGCCAAATTTGGAGGATCTGTAAATCTTCACTTGTCACTATCGGTGGTCATATTTCAGGAGCTTTCCGGATGCAAGAGTTTTCAAGAAAACCTATGAAATCACCAAGTTAGTGAAAATCAAAACACTCAAACTATACTTTCACCTTGCAAGAGGATCAACAATGACAAGCCCGAATATCTCTAAAACATGCAAATTTGGTTACTTGAAATCTTGATTGGAATTTACACTTCATATACCTTGTTCACCTATCCTTCACATGCAATATCAACTTTGAAAGTGATTTAAAACAAAGGAGATCTTCAACTTTCATTAAACTCCTTTAAGACCGCCATTACTTCTTCTTAACTCTATCACCACCCAAAGCTTATAGTTGGGAATAATCTACAAGGATTATAGGAAAAGTATGGACATTTTGAGTACCCTTTAGAGAAATTATGCTTTATGTAAAATTTTATTCCTCAAATTTCAAGACTACCCTCCTTTTCCTATCTTGTTCTCAAACAACTAGCTCTTCCTTCTTGTAGCACTGTCTCAAGGGATTTTTAGGCATAAGTTTTGATTTAGGGGGATTTATAAAACACTAAATTGATTTTCTAAAACCCATTTCCCCTTTTCACATGTCTATGATGTTTCATAACTTAATTCGAAGTCTAAACCCCCTTTATTCTAATTAATCTCTCACAATTACGCCTATCTTAAGGGCGAGTCTCTCTATAGAGTGAAATGCTAGAGATTTCTAGAAAATTTGATCATGTCAAGCAATAAAACCTTTATATTGAGTGAGAAAAAAAATCAGATAATATCTTTCAAGTTTCAACCAATAACTCAACTTCTAAGTCCTACAAACATGGACTCTCACCTAAACCGTAGCCAGGGTTTTACTAGGTCTAGTAAGGAGAAAAATGATTTTTAGGAAGTTTCACAAACTATCAAATGCTAGGATCTTAGGTAGAGGTTTTTACCATCATTTCACATGTTTATGAGAAAAAATAATCAAGAAAAATTCCAACAAATTCATGAAATGAAGAATTCAAACACTCTAAAATGAATTTCTTACCATTATTGGCTCGTCTGCTTGATCCAATCATACATGTTTTCAATCTATGGAATAAAATAACACACCCTTCAATCACGTGGATTAATCAAATTGTATAGTGATTCATTATTTTTCACACAAAATAACAAGAATTTCTTATTCAAAACTAACCCTTCTTGACTTTTTTTCCATCATATTACAACCCTCTTTTCATGAAACACAATTATTCTTCATTTTCTCACCATGAAGAGTTATTTTAAATGATTGTATACCATAATAACTTCCTTCCACTCTTCTACCATTTGAATTCACTTCAACCCTAACTACTTTTCAAACTAACTCACCTCTAAACTCTAGTCATAGCTTGAGTCAAATAACTCATTAACAAAGTTTTAATAGAAAATAACTTAGACCAAGAGATTATGACCCTCAAGAAGGGGTTTAAATATAATTCATGCACTCCTAAAACATCCTAGAAACCTACCCAAACATCAAAAAGCCAAAATTACCAAAAAAGGTGAAAACACCCTTTAAGAAATTCAAATTGAGTTTTGGACAGAGAAAACTTATATAAGCTCAAATTTGAATTTTGTAGCCTTATAATGATCTCTATCTACATCAACTAACATAATTTTCCCCGTTATCATGATAAAAATTAAATTTTGAATCTAATAAAAATTCTAAGGTGATGCTCTTGCATTACCCCCAGGAACAAGAAGGCTTCTTCCATGAACTTCTGTGAGATTTTTTCTTCTTCTTCCTAGTTTTCTAGTTTTAGTTGACCTCCATGTTATTATCCATGATTTCATAACATAAATACAAAGTATTCATGATGAAATCAATGTTTTGTACTAGCTTGCTTGTTATGTGAAGGAGTTGTCCTCTTTGTGTAAAAATTATTTTTGAATGGTGGGTGATCTTCACTATCTCTTCTTCATCTCTCCACCTTTGCTCCATCTCGATATGAACTGATGTTTGACTATCCATGGCTATGAAATCACATCCTTTCTTATGAATTTATCCTTCTTGATGCATCATGATCTCAAGAATTGAGAATGATGGATCTTGCTTGCATGAATCATTCATCTTCACTTTTTCATCATCACCTCCAACCCAACTGATGTACCTACACAAACATCACTCAAAGAAGAATTAGATTGAAAATATTGAGCCTTCACATCCCTGTTGGTCTCCTTTTTCATTTCATGTTTATCCTCTTTAGCTAGGTCTTCTTCTTGAATCTCCCATGCACCACTCTTTCCTTGAATGCCTTCATATATTTCTTGCTCCTCTTCAAGCTTCTCAATGAACTCATCCACCTGATTTGAACCTACATTTGATATCACCAACTTCTTATAAGATTCAAAAAATCTTTTAACATCTTCATTTCCCCTCTCAAGGAGAGATCATCCAGCTCTCCATTGTCTTCATAAAATTTAGGGATGGATTTTCCTTCTCCACCTTCTAAACTCTTCTCTTTTCTCAAGATACCTTCATCCTCTTCCAACCTTATAACATATCCTTCTTGGGTTATATTGGTGCTCTTATTTTTCCACACTCTTCTTATCCTCTTATTACTGATTTTCTTTTGAATGAATTTTGATCTATAATACCTGCCATGCTCCTGCACTCCACTTGATTTTTAGTTTTATTAACCTCCTATTTGGAATTTGCACTCTCTATCTCAACTTCTGGTTTCTTAATCCATTTTGGCACTCTATATCCATGATCTATTGTTGATTTTGAGAGCTTAACATTGCTCTTCTTTGCATCCATCTGTACATCAACAATCTCATTCTCATATGCATGATTAGAATCAAGATTCAAAATTCTATTTACCTTCTCATTTATTAAGGGATGAGCAATCAATATAGTTTCCAAACTCTTCCATATTATCATTCACTTTGCTAAGGGTTGAGTCATCGATATTTAATTATTAAATTATTCTATTTTAGATTTCACTTTTTAAGTGTTGAGTAATCGTTTTCATCCCCAAACTCTTCTATCTTAGCATTCACTTTGTTAAGAGTTGAGTAAGTCAATCAATTCAATTTCATAGTCTTATATTTTGGCATTCACTTTGCCAACATATAAGCACATTAAACTTTTTTCCATGTTCCCTCTTCTTCACACAAAATGGTGGGAACAAGACATAAAGATTATGATATTTTTGGTAAAAATAAAAATCCTTTTCACATAGATAGATTTGATGAGGAAGCATAAGAACATCAACAAAACAACCCCTACATAGAAGAAAAAACACAATTTTAGGGGGTATTACGACAAAATAAGACAAATTCCTTCTCCATTTCCTTGAAATGGGAGCTAAGTCACCTTTAGATTTTGATGATGATTATTCAAAGAATCTATGAAGCCAACCCAAAAATAATAATGATACTCCACTTAAACCCAATAAGAATAACAAGGTCCATAAAGAAATACTAAAAATGATAACAAAGGAAATTGTAGTGCTTTTATGGCCACACCTAATCAAGATTTAATAGAGAAAATCAATGCAATGGTTAAGAAATTATCTCTAATGGATTCTAAAGTCACTAATAACTCGAAAAATGATGAAACGAAGACAAAAAGTGAAAATGAATCAAAAATAAAGAATGAACCAAAAAAAGAGACAACTGATCTATACATTGACAATATTCCCAACATTCCACAAATTAACTCACCATTCACTCAAGAATGGAAAACAATGAAAGATATAATCTTGGGAATGAAAAACAAAGCAAACAATTCAACTTCAAGAAATGTGCCCTTATCCATTCGATAAGGACATCTTGTGATTACCTTTTCCTAGATATTTCAAAGTTCCAAAGTTTGAAAATATAAGGGCAAAAACAACCCTTGAGAACATGTAAAGGAATTATTTATGGATTGTTAGGAGGTAGCCTATAATGACGTATACCTTTTATGACTATTTTCAAAAATCTTGGGTAGAAAATCTTTTGATTGGTTCCTACATCTCTTAAAAGGTTAAATCACCACTTTTATGGAACTCTATGAGAAATTCATTAAGAATTTATCCTTTAATATTGATTCTGAAATTACCATGATGGATTTGTGTAATGCAAAAAAATGAATAAATGAAATCTTTGCACAATTCTTACAACGATGGAGAGGAATTTCCAGTTGATTCCCATGTTCAATTCCTGAGAAACAACTGGTAAATATATTTATACCAAAACTTAACAATGAATTTTACTTTCATATGAAGATGCATTTCCTCAATATTTTTGAGGAAGTTAGCAAAAAGGGGAATCGCATAAAAACCCTCATCGCTAAAGGCTTAATTAAACCACCTTCCAAGGATAACACACATAACAATAATAACAATAACAAAAACATTCATCAAGATAAACCAAAGTACATTAATCACAATTGAAATTTCCTCAATGATGGCATAACTGATAACCACAACATACGTAATGTGAAAAATAACCAAGCTAATATATCTTAATCCAAACAAAGCTATTGTGGTGCCCAATAAAGAATCTCCCCCTCTTTGTGATAATAAGTGAAGAAACTTTATGCCATTAGGGGAGAGTTTTTCAAGTGTTTTACAATAATCGATAAGTGCCAACATAGTCACTTATCCTATCACAAAGCCATGGGTTGAACAGGAACCAAAACTATCTTGGTATAAGGAAAATGAGTATTTTGATTTTCATCACCATCCTATAGATCGCTGCATAAGGCTTCACCACTATATTAAAGACCTCATTGATAGTGGAGAAATTGCGGTCAAAAATACCATAATCTAATTAGATACCTAACGATAACTTAAAGGTTTTATCAAACCCTTTCCTTAAGCTTAACACAAGTGGACAAGCTACTAAAATAGGCATGTCATCAAATAATGTCGACTTTAATTCAATCATATCATTTGTCGAAGAAATGCCCAATTCTATTGCTACCATTAAGTTTCAAGCTCCTACCAATGCAATGACCACAAGAAAAAATAAGGTTTGGGTGCCCGTAAAAAGTAATCAACAACCCCTCCATGCCTCAAGTGTCTACCAATCCTACTATTCCTTGTAATCCCAAAATAACAACCTGGTACTAAAGCTTCCACATCTGGTTCATATGAACTTTTAATAAATTAGAGACGACACCAACACATATATCTCTCATTAAGCTACTCAAGTCATTTCTTGCTCTTCATAAAATTATTACTCATGCTTTGCAAGAAGCACATGTCCCTAAGGACATTAATTCTTAGTAATTACAATTTTTTTCTCCAAACGACCCTATATTGTCATTCTGTCCTCAAGACCTACTAAACCCCAATATTAGGAATAATAAATCTATGTTTATTGAAGCCTATATCACCCACCATAAGGCTAAAATAGTCCTTATTGACAACTATGATATGCTAAACACGTGTTCTATGAAGATGCTAAGATGTCTTGGTCATATAGAAGAGAGTATGGGAGATAACATTATAACTATATGTGGTTATGAAAATAGTGAACGAAGAATCATTGGAACTATACAAGTGGGCCTATGGATGCTCTAAACCCTTTTTCATGTCATTGATGTAGATAATTCACATAACATGCTTCTAGGCCGACTTAGATACATGCAATGTAAGTTGTGCCTTCTATATTTCATCAATATATCAAGTTTATGCACGATGAAAAGATTATACATTACTCACATATGCAAAACCCTTTGAATACTATAATCTTTTGGAAGCAAAATAAACTCATGTAAGTTATTGTCCTTCCATGGAAAAATCTGTTGAACCCCATGTCATACCCATTATTAATAATCGTATCAATCCCAACATTATTTTTCAAGCCTCTACATCTAGTTCACAACCATCCACATCCAAATCATCACCTGAAATCAAGTTTTCTCACAAAGACCTTGGTGAGTATACTTTAGAGAAAACATTTCATATTGTCAAGCTTTTGTTGTCTCTAGTAGCTATGGATGAACTAATGCAACCCACCTGAAAAAAACTCACGTTTACCTTGTAAATACCTTATGGAAATGGTATGGATATTTGGAGGATGAACACATTCATGGCTTTGACTGATCTTGGTTATAAACAGATCAAATGATTAATTGCTATGAATCTCTAGACTACAAAAAATCCCACAAGATGATGAGAAATATGAATTAGAAGGGAAGAGAACTAGGTCCACACAAACAAGGTTGTATCAAACCCGTATTGTATGAATAAAATATATACCATCATGGTTTAGGTTATGAAACATTTGAAAAGAGGCCCATAATATTCGAAATAATGACTATTGAAGAGGAATCTAACTCAAGTTGAGACAAGTTCCACACATAGAATTTTCGAAGACCTCATTGAAACTAACCTCTTCCTCGAACACCTATCCATTCGTACCATTGATGTTGATATTTTATATCCATCCCTTATCCATAAATACCATCAAAATCATATCTTTATGGACCTCTTTCAGAACGATGAGGCCATTGAGGAATTCCTTAGGACTCGGGACCCTATTCCCTTATTAGATCACAAGAAGGGTTTTGATATAAACCTTGATGCTTCAAACTACTTCAAAGAGGAAATTGAGTACTCACCCATCAAAAATCAAGAAAATAAAAATAAGAAAAAGAAAAACACAGTCTCTTATAGAGAAAACCTCATCGAGAAACAAAATAATAATAAAGAGAATAAAAAGAAAAAAGAATTGGACGTATCTCTTGGTGAAATTTTTGAGAGGTGTTAGAGAGAGGAGATTCAATTTCAAATGAACTAGATGGCCCACAAAAACCTACAACATCATTTCAAGATAATGACACATCAAAATTGCCGATAGAAGAGACCATTATAATCACCATTATAACAAGTGATAATCCCAAACTCTTACGGTTTCGTGTGAGCTTACTGATCGAGATTGAGGCATCTACATCACCCCTCATATAATTTTAGGATGTCATCGCATGGTATTACAAAGATATGTCGATTAGATCCTTCGTAGTCGGCACAAACTTTTGTTTCATATAGATGCAAAACCCGTAAAATAGAAATCGAGAAAATGCATCCTAAGGTTGCATTGTTAGTTAATGTGGAACTCAAGAAACTGCTCAAAGATGGATTTTTTTGATCTATAGATTACTCCAAGTGGAAATTATTTGAAATTATGTGGTCGTGTTCACATATTCTATTTTATGGTTTAAGTATTTTGATCTATTTGGACTCGTGAGGTCATTATTTTATAAAACAACCCATGATATGAGTGACATATTGTTAGGATCCTTTAATCTAGGGATTCTTAGTTATGAGTACTATACATCTTATAAAAATATAATCATGCTCAACAATGAATATATATGGTGATCCAATTTATAGATGCCAATCCATGCCCAACAATGAATGCATGTAGAATATCTAACAATGCTATTCAAGTCTTATTTTCTTCCCCATGGATGCTTCGATATCCATTTCCTTCACCATGAATCCCATGGAGGTCGAATTTTGGTGCCACGTGTCTTGATGAACTATTGGTGCTAATATAGTCTTTGAAAACCATATAAGCTTAAAAATATAGTCGATCCAATAAACTGTGGACGAGAATAAGAGATTAGACAATGATACACCTTTTAAATCACTACAATGTTCGATGTACATTGTTTCTCTTTAGAATAGATGCCCGTCTAATTCAATATGACCATAGTCAGCTGGATAAAAGACATCTAGAATGTTGGCATAAATGATGCTCGGAAATATAATGAAACTCGAATGATCAAATTATACGTGATGGGATATCCACGTGTAACACATCTCATTTCCCACCATTTGTATATTCCATGGTATGCTAGGTTGGTTTGTTAATTGATATCACTATTAATTTTACTATTGGAACTACCCTTTATATTAATAAAAATAAAAGAGAGTTACAAAGTAAGGGTGGCCAGATAGCTCACGGTCCCACAAAATGCCACGAGGGCACTAAAAAATAGAAAGTGCCACAAGGACTACATTAGCATGCCCAGAGGGTAACTAGATAGCAAAAAAAAACAACACCATCAAGTACATGCCGTTGCCGGGAGGAGGGTAGGATCATCTTGAGAAGGGATGAAAGCTCCAATGTTAGACCAAAGTGTGTCTTTGTTATCCACTTGTATTGTCTCATAAATTATCTTATAAAGTTCACTTACCCTTTTCATTATTGTTTTAGTGGTTTGAGTCTTATTAGTCAAAAGTGTGTTATTTCAAGTATTTGGTCTCATATTTACAAAACATGTTAGTTTTTCAAAGTCATATTATTTCTTAAAATTTATTTTTTTCATTTTATGTCATATCATCAGCTGATAAGTCTCGATTCCACGTCAATTAGTTGAATCCTATTATGATTATAATAATAGGTCGAAAGGTTAAAACATGTTGTCATGTCGAAGTTAAATGTTGTAAAAATTAAATAGGTGATTTTAGTTTTTTTTAATTGTCATGTTGTAGTCGTATTTTTCTGTCAAAAAGTGTGAAAAATAAATAATTTTTTTCCTCACTTTTAGTTAGACGCATTTTCGGTATAACCCAACATCCCATGAAAAAATAAGTGTTTCGCATTGTGGGAGGGAAGATATAATAAACAATGTGAAAATAATTGAGCTTCATAGATTTATTCAAATGAGATAGCAACACATTCATTAGAGGATGGAGGCAACGAAGGAAGGAGGAAAATCAACATCCTCAAGTTTATCACTACCTCAGAGGCAACAAACTGCTTTAGTGACACCTTTTTTTATGTTTGATGAAGAATAATAGACGAGCATCTCTCGTTTCGTGTGTGTAGTTTAATGTTTGTCTTTCCCTTATTATGATGATGATGTGGAGATTTGTACCATTGATACTATAGTAAGAAGTGTTCTTGATTATATTGAATTGATGGTTGATGTGAATTAGTTGATGGGTCCCTATTCATAGATGATGTAATTCCCATAGTTAGTGTTGAGGATCGAGACCATGTGCAAGCTATGGAGTGACATGCTACTTTGTTGAAGGTGGAAATTTATCCCATATTCACACTAAGGGGGGAATGTTAGGAATTATGTGGTTAGTGTTCACATATTATATTTTATGGTTTAAGTATTTTGATCTATTTGTACCCGTGAGGTTGTTATTCTATAAAACAACCCATGATATGAGTGGCATATTGTTAGGATCCTATAATCTAGGATTCTTAGTTATGAGTACTATTACTCTTATAAAAATGTAACCATGCTCAACAATGAATATAGATGGTGATCCATTTTAGATATCTAACATGGTTCCTATTTCAAAGAAGACACTTGACCTTCACATTTGCACCAAATTCTAAGATATCAACAAAATATGTCTTAAAGATGAATTTCATCTACCAAACATATACATGATCGTTGACTCTACAATAGGGCATGAGATTTTATCCTTAATGGATGGTTTTTCAGGATATAACCAAATTCAAATTACGAGGAGGACTTCCACAATAAATCATTTACAACACCCTAGGGTGCATTCATGCTACTGTGTCATGCCTTTTGGCCTTAAAAATGCAATGGAATTATACCAAAGTGTAATGGCTATTATTTTCCATGATCTACTTGATGACATTATGGAGGATTATGTTGATCATATTATTTCCAAGTCCAATACTAGAGTAGATCATCTAGTAATTTTACGGCATATATTTGAAATACTAAGAGAATATAAGGCTCGTCTCAATCCAAATAAGTGTTTCTTCAGGTTACTTCTTGAAATCTTCCGAGATTCATAGTATCATGGAGAGGAATTGAAGTCGACCCTACTAAGGTAAAAGTAATCATGGATATACCTCCACCACAAAACCTTTTTCAGCTACGAGGTTTTTAATGAAAATTCATCTATTTGACACTTCATATATTAACTTGTAGATAAGTGCCATAATTTTAACCAGGATTATGTCAACAATGTCAAGATTATTTCACTAAATTGAAATAATATCTATCAACTCTACTAGTAATAATGCTACCTATCCCGTATAAGCCCATGCTTTGATATACATCAGCTACAAAACATGTTATTAGGGCATTGCTTACTCAACAAAATGATAAAGGACAAGAGAAAGTAGTTTAATATATTAGTAGAACATTGATTGACCATGAAAGTAAATAGTATTAGGTTAAGAAAATATGTTTTTCAGTCACCTTCACTTTTTATAAGTTGTGAAATTACATGCTTTGAACCATAAAACAAATCTTATTTCCAAGGTACATCCTTTAAAATATCTACTTTCAATACCCATCCCGACGTGAAAGAATGTCTATCTAGGTGGTACTCATAAGTGAGTTTGACATAGAATTTTTAAATAAAAATACACAAAAGGGAAAGCTCTATTAGATCAACTAGCCACCGTACCACTTCCAGGATCTCAACCACTTCATTTCGAGTTCTAGAATGAAGAGTTCTTATACATTAACACAGTCCCTTCTTGGAATTTGTTTTTGATGGATCTTGCAATATGCATGGATCTCGGGGATGGTATTGTGCTATATACACCAGATGAAAATGTTATACCCAAGTCATACTGCATTAGTTTCCCATGCACTAACAACATCTCAAAGTATGAATCTCTAATAACAGGTTTGGGCTTCACACTATCTTGGCGGCTTAAAGAGATGACCATTTTTTGAGACACTCTTGATAGTCAAGTAAGTAAATGGGGAATAACAAGTAAAAAATGATAAAATTGTTCCTTATAAATGAACGATTGACATTCTCAAAGGTTACTTCTAACCAATTACATTTGAACAAGTTCCTCACACACACAAAAATTAGTAGATGCTATGAAAACGATCATGTTTCTTATTTAATTTGATACAAATCAAACAAACAATGAGTTTCTCATCAAACATCTCTTGGTGGCCACATATGATTAGTTAGAGTCCACCATGGTCTGTGTTGTCGTCAAATCATTACACCCTCCGAATGGCCAAAATGTGAACCGGACATTCGGTATGATTGAGACACATGTGATCACCTCTCAAGCCGTGGGACTTGTGTTTGAGGTGAACCTACGGTGAAGGCCAACTTCCTCTTCCTAAACTAAGTGTTGTACTACTCCTAGTGTAATAAAATGGTTATCTAGACCTATGCTAACATTTCATGGGTTTTAGGGAAAGAGATTCATAAGAATTTAAACTATACTAGGGATGGTGATGCACCAAATAAAGGGTATTGTCAAACTCAAGAAGGGTTAATTCAAGAGGGTGCATGCACCACAAACCAACTTCACCTATTGCAACTTGGAGAGGATACATGATATCACAAACTAAGAAGCATACATTCCTACTATTAAACTCAGATTATGCATAGATAGATCAAGTTCAATTAGAAACACAATCAATCACCACGATAATGTAAAATAGACACATGTCAAACATCTATTTCATTCATGAGGGTCGATGATAATATGGCTTGCATAACAGAAGGAAGATAACTTTTCACAACTAATATTCACACAATTATATCACTTTCTAATAGAATGAAATAAGATACTCTGAGATAAAGACAAGCCAACCACTTATACTAAGGAATTAGGCATTCACAAAGCATAACACATCAACCATTAACACAATAACTCAGCTTTCCATGGCAAAATATCACTCTGAATGTAATTGAAAGGTTCCTGAATATTCAAAGCACTCTTCCAAGCTTGAAGAGTAACTTATTTCAAAAATTGATCTCTCTCAAGACTTAATGTACTTCTTTATTTATAAGTTCCTTAGGCTAAGCCATTACAGTGGGCCTTAACTAACAATTTACTAAAAATAGAAATGTCATTAAACTCAAGGGAACATGCTCCCATAAAAATAACAAAGTTTGTTGCAAGAAATTGACCCACGAACCTTATAATTTCGACGGATCCATAGCTTGGATCATTCCTTTCATGGATGTCTAGCCTTGGCTATGCACTGCAACCTCTTCTCCAGCTTCAATTTTCCCTTGATCTTTCTCCCAGGTAGCCATCCGATGTTTGTACTCAATGAAACACTTGATAATTACTTGAATCTCTTTGTCTTTTGGCCCACATGCATAGTGGTTCACTACATCCGCTATCTCGATTTCCCTTGTGATTTTGGCTGGAATTCTTCTCATTTTACCCACAACCTTCTTTAGTCTTCTTGTGAAATTCTGACATGACACCAACCTATCAATAGAGTTGCTGCTGAAAGTATAGGTAACCTCATCATCACGCTTCACCAAATCTTTGAAATTTTCCTAGATTTGATCCTTCGGAAGAGCATCAATGTTTTCATTAAAAACTTACAACTAATAATATAAAACTCTTTTGATATATGCCATTCAGAGCATCCATGATTTCTATTCATTTATCATCCAAATTCTTTATTAAATATTGCAACACTTGAGACCGAATTCCATTTCCTTTTGATATTCAAACAATTTTGAAGCATCATCAACTACATCCTCCTGAAGGAGTAGATATGAATCTTCTTCTCTAATTTCACTCCATGTGGCTAAATTCAAGTTCAGATTATTATTATCCTTAGAAAAGGATTCATCCATTTTACAAATAACATCTCTTCCAACCTACAAATCATTATATATTTCTAGAGCCTCTTTAATTAAAGGATTGGCTTCTTGAAGTATACACTCCATCCATCCATTTACCGATCTTCCCTTCTAACCTATCTTCTCAATCTTGTGATAAGGAATATCATCAAGAGTAGAGGAAACTGTTAGAGTTGTAGTAGTTGAAATCTCGGTAGATGGATTTGGCTATGTTACCTTCCTTAATAGTGCAGTGAGTTGCTCGACCTTTTCTTTGAGCTCATCCTTGGAAGCCTTGTCCTTATCATATTTTTCCAACAAATTTCCAAGAGCAGCCTGCACATCATGTTTAGCTCCTTCGTGTGTTGCTTTTCCAAGTGAAAATCTAGAAATTCGATAATCCGCTGCTGTAATAGTTTCCTTGGTTTTCCCTTTAATGGGAGTAACAACTTCCACAACCCTTTCTCCAAATTGATTCACTGACAGGATGGAAACAATTTTAGGCCTCTTGCCTGTCTTTTTGGTGTAGGTTCCAATACACTTAGGTATATGACATCCCCTAGAGGAACCTTCTTCTTCTATTTCGAGTCTGATGAAATAACCATTTTGGAATGGCTAATGTTGATGGGAGTGGAACAACCATTTGGTACACCAAAGCACTAGTAAAAAAATCACCAGAAACATTAGTTGGCATTTGAATGGAGGTGGCAATAATGGATGGGGTGGATGTGAGAATGGCCATAGGAGTGGATACAATGGGATTAGAAGATGAGACAAAAAGAAATGGAAGTGTTAGAGGTAGTGAAGAAGAGATGGGTGACCCAATCATTTCCCTAATGAGAGAAATGGAAGAGATGAGAATACTTGGGCCATAGAAGGGGATGGGAAAGAAGAAATGATTGTAGAGGTGGAAGGAAATGATAGAGGAAGTGACGATGAAAGAGGAGATGGAAGATCCTGTGAGACACTTGGAGAATCAACAACTTCAACTATTTTTGAGGTTGATATTGTAAGAGACATAGCCTTGGAAGGAGGATTATTTGAGAGAGAGGAGCTACCAACAACAAATGAGATCTTATTTGGAATTTTCTAACCCCTTTGGATGGACTTCTTCCCTTTTGTAGGTTTTGGAATACTCATGGTTGGTTAGGATCCTATATTTGTAGGTTGATCCAACCCTCTGGGTGAAATTCCTAAGGTAGACAACAAATTACAAGTCCCCTGCTGCAATGGGCCCCGCCTATCCTAGGTATTACAACATTCTTCTACATACCAATCAATCCATGGTAATGGTTGATTGACAATGTTGTTATCTTTGTAAGCTGCATCCAAAACCTCATCATTATCTTGCATTTCTTTTGGAATATCAGCTATACCAAACTACCGAATATCATCCAGAGTAAACCTCTCATAATCTCTTTTGTCAAGATGACTTCATCTCAAAATGAATGAAAATATCTTCCAACTGGGGCACGTGATAATTAGACAAACTTGTTTCACCAAATTTACCCTAGTAGTCGAAACTGGTCCGAGGATGGAAGGTCCACAAAGTTACTTATGACATCTCTGCATCTACGTTCTTTTCCTTATAAATATTGGGACAAGTGTATCTGCCAATTGAAATAGGGAATTACATTCCCACCTTATGCTGTTTATTCTGAATCTTATGATAGTCTAGCAATTTCTAAACCAATTCTAGTAAGACCCACTTGTCAGTGGGACATCTTGGCAACTTATTGGGAGCACCTACAAAACTAGGAATTTGAATGTATGTAAATGTAGGGAACTATAGGTAAATATCCCCACTCGCGTACTTCCTTGAAGGCTTCATCGGAAATCCTTTAGTTGTATAACTCTTTATCGAAACGATAGAGAATGACAACAAAGAAAGCATTGTTAATTCTACTGGAAGTGCCTGCTTCCCTCATCCAGTGTAAGATGAGGATAGAAATCATAAATTTGAGAAGTACTTTGAATACCCTTAGTATTTAGTCCAGTAAAATCCCCATGGCAGCTACAACATAGACTAGAAAGGATGTCATGTAGAAACTTTTGGAAGATGATACCTTGCTTAACTGAAAGCAAATGGAGTTACTGATATGATCCCCCATCTAATAAATTCTTTACTTTTCTTGATGGTAGCTATATACAGGAACATCCATTCCTGAAATTCCTTTGCAAAGGGAAGGCCTGAAAATTTTTCTTAATAACACAATAATGTCATTGAATTCTGGATGAAGTCTGACCGATACATAGTCTTGGGAAATTTAGTAACATTCTTGGCCAGATAGCTTTTTAACATGACCTTTGTGCATACTTCTATTTCCTTGTCCCAATGCTCTACTACCAATTTTGGTGAAATTGTTACATAATCTTCGACGTCTGGAAGTTTGAACAAGTCCTTGAAGAAATTCGGGGTCTAAGTGGATTACAACCTTGCCATCAACATCCTTAACTGTCCTGGAGTCTTCATCGAAGTGAGCTGCTATAGCTAAGATGAACTCAGGGAAATGCATGGACGTGGGAAATCTAGTAGCCAAAACAAGTCCATTTGTGACATCTGTCTTACATCCAGGACTTCTTGTTTGGGGATTTTACCCTTTCCTGCAAAATATGGAAAATCAATCTGTCTGAGATCAGTGTCTCCTATATTCCCCAAGTCTGAAGATAGACAAGAATGGGGAGCCACTCCAAGGAATGTATACTTCATCTTTTCCTTGCCCTTGGTTGTAGAAGTTGACATCAAATTTTGATTTCAGAATTTGAAGACTTTTCAAGAGTTTCAAAACCCAAAATGGAGAGTTCCAAAACTCAAAGCACAAAGCCCGAAATTCCAAAAGAATAAAAAGGCATGATTTCCAAACAATGGGAACCTCTTGACAGATGAACCTTTGAAGCTGTGAAAAAAAAAAAATCCTCCAAACTCCAAAAATAAAATGAGAAGTGTTGAGAGGGAAAATTTGAATACTTGGGAGGATCTTGAGGACTGTGATGAAATCTGCACTGAATGCCTGTAGAAAATCAGATTGTTAAAGGAAACATGGTGGGAAATGAGATTTTCATCTTCCAAGGTATACAGAAGAGGAACAAAAAGAAAAATATGAACAAGGAGAAAACAAACCACAAGATCTTAAACCAAAAATAAAATAACCTAAATAAAATACCTCGAAAATGATGTCAAAAGTACAAGATACAATAAAACCAGATCATCAGAGAAAAATGTCAGTGAAAATGACAAGTAAAATTGTGGGTTTAAATAGAAAAACCCAACATTAATGCCCAAATTTTGACACGTACGAAAGTAGGTAAGAATTAAATGTGTAAAGAACTCTGAAAGTTTGAAACCCAAAATCCTGAAATTCTAAAATTTCAGAATTTTGGAGTTTCAGACTTTAGAGATCAAGAGGTGAAAATCATGGAATGGTGATGGAAAAACTCTAAAACCCGAAAGCCCAAAAGTCTAAAATTTCAGACTTTTAGACTTCGGAAGTTTGAAAACACTAAAAATGGTTGGGAGAGTTCTAAAACCTACAAGTCTGAAATTTCAGACTTTTGGGTTTTTGAACTTTGGAACTCCAAATGAGATTTTACCCAAAATGTGACATAGGATTCAAACCCGAAAGCCTCGAAAGTTTGACTTTTTGGACTTTCAAACTTTGGAAGTCCAAAAGCAAAAATCACTAATTACCTAAGGAAAACTTCGAAACCCAAAAACCCGAAAGTCTAAAATTTTAGACTTTCGTGATTTTGACTTTAAAATTCCGTAAGCACGATTTCAATCTTTTGTCATAAAATTTCCAAAAGGGAGAAATCCCCAAAACCTGAAAGCCCAAAATTTTCAGATTTTTAGAATTTGGAGAATCTCCAGAAACTACTAAATACTTCCGAGTGAAGGATTTTCAATTTTTTTGTTTTAATTAGTTTTAACATCTGTTTCTCAAGGTAGATTTTAAAAGTTAACAGTGTGTGAATTTTTGGTCCTAAAAACTCTAGTATCAAGATGTCTATAGATTTATCCAAAACAAAACCTATTCCCTAAACATGAATTCTATCAATAAACGAACCTTAACAAAACACGATTTGCACTACCATCCATGTAGACACCTTATATAGAAGAGGCTATGATGGGACTCTCTTCATATGTCTCAATTAAGATGAATCTAATCAAACGCTAGTCAAAGTTCATGCAGAAATTTATGTTACACACACTAGTGACATAATCTTAGCTAAAAAGATATTACGCATGAGTTACTATTGACTCACTATGAAATTATCTACGCATGTACCTTTTTCAAGAAATTCCAAGCATGTTAGTGATATAGTAATATAATTTATGCACCTTCATAATCCCTCCAACCTATCACTTCACCCTGGCCTTTTTCTAGATGGGGGCTCAACTTAGTCAAAAAAATAAAACCTACATCCTCTGATGGCCACACCTTCATAATCACCACTACTGAATATTTCACCAAGTGGGTAGAGGTCATGCCCCTCACCTACGTCACTGGGTCAAATATTTCCAAGTTCATCCTCAACCACATCATTTACCACTTTGGCATCCCTACATCTCTTGTTATAGACAATGTTACATCCTTCAAGAATAAGAATGTAAAGGAGATAACTAAAAATTTCCACATATAGCTCAAATGGGAAACTCCTTACTACCCACAATGAAATGGTCAATCAGAAGCTTCTAATAAAATAATAAAATCAATATTGGAAAAGATCATTGACAAACACAATGCAATTGACAAAAGCAACTATATCCCACCCTTTGGGATTATATAACCTCATTTAAAACTCCAACCAGAGCCACTCTCTTCTCCCTCATATATGGTTATGAAGCCATATTACCCATAGAAATTGATATTCCTTACATCTGCGTGTCACTCCAACACCTGGTGCATGAAGTAGATTAGCACCAAGCATGCCTTGCAAAGCTAGAGATCCTAGATGAGAGATGCGTCTCGTGCCTTGGATCATTTGAAAGTATATCATAATCGACTTTGATAGAGCTACATGAAGATAATCAAAACACGTGAGTTCAAGATTGGTGACCTTGTTCTTAAAGAGAACCAGAAGAACACTACCAAAGAACAAGAAAAACAAGGCAAGTTCAAACCTAATTGGTTAGGACCATACATTATTACTGCCAAGTTTGGATTTGGAGCATATAAAATATCCGATAAAGATGGAAAAGAGCATAAAGAACCCATGAATGAGGATCATCTGAAGAAGTTATATTCTTGATCCTCTAAGAGTATCCCTAGTGTTGGGGGCATAACAACATGGTTGCTTTGTTTTTCCATTCACTCTATTCCGCTTCATGCTTCATCCCAAATCATCTTGTATTGTGTGTTCATCCTAGTTAGAATGTGAGTCTCTTACTACACCAGTCCTATTCACCTAATTGCATTTGTATTCTATCCTATGGTATTCATTGGGTTTTTTCATTTGTTTCATGCTTAACATGGTTTAAGGACACCTTTCCTTTTCGTTGGCATACAAAAATTCAAAAAAATTGTATAAAATTAAAAACATAAAAAAATGTAAACACGTTAAAATAAAACATCGAAAATGTTTCACAAAACTAAGAAACATAAATCACAACAAAATTAGTCAATATAAACATTTGAATATGATCCTACTATTTTTTCATATAATCTTACAAATAATGTGTTTCTTCCTTGACAAGCATTTGTGCTTATGGGCGAGACCATAAATTAATCCTTCATGTGTATCCTTGCTTAGGGAAAATTTGGTTTTCAAAATTTTCCTCACATACATCCTTGCTTGGAAATCCAATCAAATACATTTTTCAGATCAAAATTTAATGGGATTTCATAAGAGTGTCACAAGGAGTAATTACTCCGCTCTTTGGTCCGATCCTATCTCCTTGCATATATCGTTGCTTGGGGGCATTCATGTATGCTAGTTCTTCATTATGAAACACATTAGGGTGATAGTTTGATATCATTATTAATGGTTATGATGCATTATGTATTATGTGTGTGTGGTTTTTTTCCATTCTTGTGCATTTATTTAACCAATTACATGAAGCAATATAACTAGGCTCATTGTTAGCTTTGTTTTATTCTTTTTGCTTTTTGAATTGGGTTTGTTTCCATGTTTGTTTTGGACCAATTTCAGGTATCATGTTGTTAACTAGGCTCATTGTTAGCTTTGTTACATTCATTTTTCTTTGTATTTTGGGTTTTTGTTTCTTCTCTTGTTGATTAATTGTCTATATGTTGTTCATCAATCATTTGTATTCATTTGATTATCTTAGCTCATTTTATTTTGACTTTTGGGCTTATTTTCAACTTTTGTCTTCATTTTGTGGACTTATCATAGGTATTTTGTACCCATCTTGACTTATTCATAATCAAGGTGTCTATCAATTACCATATGTATGGGGTTTGTTTGCATTCTTGTTCTTGTTTTGTAATCTTTTTTGTGTATGTTTTTCATCATGGTGTTAATTTTACAAAGTGCAATAGTACAATAGAATTAACACATTCCTCATCATGAATAAAATCTAAGCTAAAAACATACATGCTAAGCTACATGTAATCATCATACATCCATGATACATCATCACACATCCATAATAAAAAATAATAATCATCATCTATATAGTCATATTTTATACCCTTAAACCAATAGTCTAATTCCACGCACGCCGCTATCACCCAAGTGGGTCTGGGTACTCACCGAGGCATGCGCGGATGCCAAGTCTCTCCTTTATGTGAGTCTTGTGAGAATGCATAATCTTATAACATATATTCAAATGGAAATGAGCAGAAAAGAACCATGCAACATTATAAGAACCTAGAACGAGTTATTATCTCATCGCATCTAGAAAAGAGAAATAACAAGTAACATATGGAAATGGTTCATACAGAAAGGAAATGCATAAGTATTATACTCCTGGACACATAGATGATTTACAACATAACATTGTATTCATATTAACAGATTCAATAACCACATTACAATCCCTTGAGGTCATGAAAGACCCTTATATAACAATGCAGAGCCAAGTCATGCATCAGAACTACATTATGTTCATCATATTGCAAAAATGAATGTAGACCCATCCCTTTAAATGTGCCATTACTTACAGAGCTCTCCTAATCCCTAACCCTTAAAATCCTTCATTATGTTTCTATAGGGCTTTGCCTCTCTTTTCTCTTCTCCCCTTGAATCTCTCTTCCACCACACTCCTATCGGGTGCTTGCATTTATAGCCTTAACAACCACCACCATGCCTTTCAAAAGTTATAGATTAGTTACCAAGTGTCGAAGTGGTCCTCCATGGGAGCATGCCTTCACGATATGAGCTCTCCACTCTCTGTAATGATGCCTTTTGGAACCTTCCATCGCATGTATGGAATATTCCCTTTTTGATCCCATAGTCGCTAGGCTGGCACCTTATCCACGAGGGTCATGCTTTTCTTGTGTGTTGCATGGGATTCCGAATATGGCTAAGTAAAAAACCTATTTTGACTTGCATGCACATGCCCTATGTTTTGAAACCTACTACTAGGACTCTTCCTTATGTGCCTTCAACATGTGTGCCCTTTTTCAACTAGGTCCCGCATGCCCACACACCTTCTTGTACTTAGCTGATATTTTTGGGCCTAACATCACCCCACACTATGCCTGTTCTCCATCCTCGAAACACTCTTTAATAAAGAAATAAAGAATGGGTGATTCTTACAAATGGTTGGCATGGAAGAATAAAGGAATGAAGAAATGGGAAAAATAATGAAAGAATGGGGAACTTGTTTACTTCTGGAGGAGGAGAGGGAAATCCTTCCCTAATTCTACTTCTAGCTTATCCTGCATCAACCTCATTTTGATCTTCTTGATAAATGTTACCTACTAGGGAGCTTACATCCTCAAAACTTAGCCCTTATCCCTCAAAGTTCATTGTCTCCATGATATCCTCTAGTTTTTTTCCATCCTCTGAGTGATTTGGGGGTATAATTATTTTAGCTGGTTCTTGATTGAGCCTTGCAAGGTCTCAATGCCCTTTGATTTCTTTTCTACTTCAGCTAGGATTTTGTCTCACTCAACCCTATTTCCCTTGTTTTTTCTTGAAATCCTTGATTTCCACTTCATGGGTGGCAACCAAGATACTTTCCACTCTATCCCTATCTGCATGTAGATTATCATAGGCAACCTCAATAACTTGTATGGTGACTTTTACATCAGCGAGGATCTTGTTGTATTGAGCAAAAATTTCCACAACCTTCATCTTATTTTATTTTTCTTGGTGTGCTAATGCCTCTTCTGTGGATTCTAAGGCAAGTGGCTACCTCTCCATAGTGAGTATGTGGGTCAAGTCCTCTAGGCATTGTAAGGATAATCCATATTTTTGTAGGGGTGGTGTTAAGTTTGAATGCTTTAAGACAATGACATTCGTGATCATCTCTATTTTCTTATATTCCTCACACACCCTTTCCTCTCATCTTTTAAATCACACCTTAGCTGAACGCTGATTAGATCCTCTACTTCAGTCCTTTATTTTCTTAAGGAGCTCCTCCTCATTTTTCTTTAGCTCTGCCTCTAGGAACTTCATCCTGTCATTTCTTTCAAAGAGCCTGCTTCAACCTCAACTGAAAATTTGTTGAGCGCATTACAAATTTGCTCATCTGATAATTGTTGAGCATTCACCAAGGGGTTTATTCCTTTTTTTTGGCACCTTCATCAATGCTCCTTGGCTTATTTAAAATTTAGGCTCATCAATGTGGGACTCAAATGCCCATGATAGCATTTTCCTTGTTCGAGGGTATGCACCTTCCTCATCAAATGAAGCCATGGCCAAGAGTTGTTTTGTTGGTACAATGCTCTAAAAGCATGTGCACAACACCTTGTTTGGATCATTGATGTAGCTCATTCCTTGAACTTGTGCTACTTCTGTGCTCTTCCTCCATATGCATGTGGCTTTTGGAAAGCTTACAACCAAATTGGGATCTCCCCATGCTGCCATATTATTTTCCTATGCTTTCCTCCTCAACTTCCTTCAACACCTCATCCAAATGTGTTCTACCTCTTGTTCCACCAGCTTCTTGATAATTCCCACCACTTCTCTCTCTATGGCCTCTTCTATCTATTCCTTTGTGAGGCTTGGGGTCCTTTGATCCTTTGTATTTACTTCTCCGCTTACCCTTGCCTTAAGCCTCAACTTCTTCTTCATCATTCTTCTCCTCATCCTCTTCGTTATACTCCTCATCTCCTTCATCCTCAAAATCATGCACCTCATAGAATAGATGGCCTTCATGTCCTCTTTGGCTCATCATCATCATCCTTGTCACGATGTAGACATCTAGACTTTCTATTTCTTCTGAATCTACCTCATCACTCACCTTCTTTGCTTCTTTCTTACTGGGATTCCAGTACAGAGATTCTTCTTTTATTTTTCTTTGATAGGTGATGTCTTCATTGGTGATTCCTCATGGGTGAGGGGCTCTTCATGCTCCGAAATCTCTTCTTCTAGGGTTTTTTCCTTGATAGGAGACTTATTTCTCTGCACGTAAATACTAAGATTAGTGTTTGCTTTTAGTGCACTCACTGTTTGTGTGGTTTGAACACTTGGTGCCTTATGCACCTCTTCTCTTTCTCTCTTCCTAGGTGCAACCTTCTTCCTTCCTGTAGGGTCTTTAGGGATGGAGACATCATTCTCTAAGTAAGCACCCTTTTAAAATTTTGGCCTTATTCGCAGAGATACACCCTTGTTGTGGTCTTTCCTGCACTGACAATATTAAAGGATTCATCATTTGTATCTCGTGGGAGACATATCTCTCCACATACATGCTTTTTGGGTAAACAAGATTCGACATAGCTCGCGGTGGTCTATATCTACCTCACTAAGGTCAAACCTTAGTCTCTTTGCCTCCTTGAACTGATTGAATCCGTCTTGGAAGTATTGCGCGGTAAAGAGAAGGGTAGCTTGCACCATGGACTCATATTCCCATCTGTCAATGTAAATATGCCAATGTAGAAGTGTTGGTACACTAAAAACTCTTCCTCTCCACTCGTGAGCATGGGAAACTTCTATGAAATCCTCCACTCTTTGCCCCCGAATGCATCATGTATTTGTTTATACCACTTCTCTAGGCGCGCCTTGTGAGTGGCTATCATGGTTTCACAAGTGTACTTTGCAAACCTTTTTGCGGGTGAGGGATCCTCTTTTGGATACTCCCAAACAAAATTTTCTAGCTCACTGGGCACTCCAATCTCTAGAAAATACAATGGTGAGGAGGAATTTAGAAAAGAATATCTTTTCTCCCTCCTACGCGCTGCTTATAATCTCATCTGTGATGAAAGCGCATAAAGTGTAGATGGTTCCTTCAGATATCTTGCATTATATATTTAGTCATGCCTTGTTTACTTGTGTCCATCATTCCTAATCATTGAGCTTGGTCACCAGGCACATGACCATCCTCATGATTGGGTTTGGGATCTCAATGATGTCAAAGTATCGTAACCCTTCTTGTAGTCATACGTGGCTACAATCTCCTTAATAGCCTCCTTGTCACTTAGATCATCATCATCAATGCTATCTCCTTCATAATTGAGGCTTGTGAACTTGGATATCAGTTGTGGTGTGATGCGCATCTTGTGCCCCACAAAATAAAAGTGATCCTCATGCATGCATGACATCAACCATTGGTAAAGGTGCTCAAGCTTGCCAAAGTAAGGAAACTCATATAGTTACAATAATCCAACCTTCTCCAATTTGACCTTTACCTCATCACTGTAAATGGGCATCCCATATGGTGTCCTTTTGTTAGTTGGTTGAACCAAATATAGTGCCATTTATTTCTCGGTTGTGCTCATGTGATGGTTATAATCACTCATGGCCATCTTTCGCAAGTGTGACTCCCACTCTTTTCCTAGCAATACCCCATCTGGGTACTGCATTTCCACATACCATTCTTCATTGGTGTTTATGACGATAGTGGTTTGCTTTCCCTTGCCCTTGCCCTTTGTTTTCTTTGGTGAAACGATTGGTTTCTTGGGTGCCATATTTTCTAGTTGGGATAAACTAAAAAAATTTCCTTCCTCTTGTCCTACTCTTTACTACTTTGCTTAATCCCAAAGCTCAAAGCTTCAACTCCTAGAATGAATCCTTCTTTCTTCGTGCCCTAGCTGTCAAAACCCTAACTAGGAAATCCTTCCACAAGATGACACTCTTCACACAACCTTCCCTCACGCCCATGTAATCCTTCCTTCTAGTTCATAGATCTACTCTAGTCACACACATAAATTTCTCGGATTCTTCTTCCTTCGCACAAATTTCTCTCTAGATGCCCTAGTTCACAAGAGCTTCTTTCACTTTGTAATCGCAAGGTAACAAATGACTTTCC
Organism: Taxus wallichiana var. yunnanensis; assembly: GCA_018340775.1. NCBI lineage: Eukaryota > Viridiplantae > Streptophyta > Pinopsida > Cupressales > Taxaceae > Taxus > Taxus wallichiana. The sequence goes on from CM031242.1 coordinate 696,598,593, forward strand.
TAACCTTGTATTTATAATTTTTCCTTCTTTCTAGCATTAAATGTTATACCACCTACCAACATACTTTAACATTAAATGCATATTTTTCCACTAAGACGAATTTAAGTGCCCTTACCCATGCACCACATCCTGTGTGAAAAACCCTTTACAATCTTTTGGTGTAAAAATTGAACCCAATCGAAGACTCTTACGTGCACGTCCACAGTGTTGAAGGCACTTCTTCTATCCTTTACCTAATTTTTTCCCTTGCCTACCTCATGTTATTCCTGTGCTCTTCATTGTTACAACCTTTTTGACACCATAATCCAATATCCACCGTTTCCTCATGCACTTTCTCCACCTTACGTGCTTCCTTCTACTGGGCCACTCAACTTGTATTGTAGGCTTATACTTTACATTACTCCACCCCACACTAAAATAGATGTGTGGTCCTCTACACATACACAACCTTGGAAAAATAATGTGGTTACTGAGTGCACAAGGCTCAAAAAAAGACAAAAAAAGTGCAAAAAGCAATGAGAAAGGGAAACACAAGAAAAGAAAAAGCATAAAGGGAAATTCTAGACTAGTTGGCAATACTGCCTTATTACAAACACCAAGAAGACTTATTTATAGTAGGGCTTGAGCTTACTCCCATTGAAATGACCCGGTAATCTTGTTCCCTCCAAAGACTTGTAACTTCAGAAAGCATCTGAATCAAGAATGTACAAGATGATGTAGGGTCCCAACCAATGGAATTTCAACTTCCTAGGATGGCGCAGATACTTGGAATCATACAACACCATCTGCCCAACCTCAAACTTCTTGTTCTTGATATGATGATCATGCCATGATTTTTGTCTTACTTTTTTGTCTTCTGACTCCATCTAGCAAGTGATCACCTTTTGTCTAACTGCATCAACTTATCAATTCTTTCTTCCAGCACTTTCTCATCATCTAACCCTCCTGCGCATGCTATACGCAACGATGGTAACATGAATTCAATGGTAAAAAAACTTCCGTGCCAAACACTAATTGAAATAATGTGGCCTTGTTTAATCTCTTGTTGTAGGTTGTCCTTTACACCCATAGAACGGATGACATTTTGTCATCCCAATCTTGTCTTCCAATGTCACATATCTTAGTCAACGTGTGACTTAGTATTTTGTTAAATGCCTCAGCAGTTCCATTTTCTTGAGGGTGATAAGGGGTAGTCTTGTGATGGGCCACCATAAATTCTACTAACATAGAATCCTGACCATTTCATTGAGAAAGTGTGTACCTCTATCACTTGTTAAAATTATAGGACAACCATACCTACTGATTATGTTCTCCCATAAAAATCTAGTTACTGTTGTTGTGGTACAATTCTTTGTAGGCACTGCCTCTACCCACCATGTCATGTAATCAGTGCAAGTGATGATATGCCATGAACCATTCCTTCACATGGTTGGAGAAATTGGCCATACAAAGTTGATTTCCCATTTTTCAAATCGTTCAAGATCTTGCTATTGGTTGCGGGAATTTCATCTCTCTTTCCAGGTTTGTCAAGGCATTTACAATGGTCACAGTGGAAATGGTCACAGGCCTTGAAAAACTCAATACAATCCTTCTAGATGGTTTACCACCAAAGCCTTGCTAGTAAAATCTTCCATGCAGTAGCATTTCCTGCATAGTGTCCTCCTGCAATCCCACCATGCACTTCTTCCATAATTACCACACGCTCATGTTCCAATATGCATCGGCGTAAAACCTCATCACGACCTAACTCATACAAGTCTCAACTAATCAACATGTAGGGTACGATGCGTATGCGCTAACTAACTTTCTCTCTAGATCCTTCATCCCTTTCAGCGCCACACCTATTGTTAAGAACACCACGATATCTTCCAAGTATGAGGGCACGTCTTTGTAACCTAAATAGTTACACGTCTGGCATGGTATCCTCAATGATTTATGGGTCCTCCTCTGAGTTAATTCTTGATAAGTGGTTAGGTCCTAAATTGCTTTTTCCTAGTTTTACGATCACTGTGAACTCATATTCTTGAAATAATATGACCCAATGACATATGCGCCCTTGCAGCACGGGCTTGTTTACTAAGCACTTCAATGCCATGTGGTCCATGTAGAATATAAATGGTGTTGCCAAAAGATAATGTCTAAACTTGTACAACACATAGATCATAGAAAATTATTCACACTCAATAGTTGTGTAATTTTGTTCTACTGGTGTCAAATTTCTACTTGCAAAGCACAAGGTATGGTCAACAATTCCCTCACCAGGTTGTACTAGTTCTGCTCCTATAGCTGTCCCTGAGGCATCAACATGCACATGGAAAGGCTTATCCCAAGAAGGAAAACATAATATGGGTGCCATGGCAAGCCTATCCTTCAAAGTGTCAAATGCCTTCTGCTGCACCTCTCCCCAATGAAAGGCACTCTTGTGTTTTAAAAATTCTTCCAAGGGCGCCACAATCTTGGCATAACACTTGATGAATTTTCTGTAATACCCTGTATGCCTAAGGAATCCACACACTATGATTTAACTAGTAGGCTCCCCTAATCCTGCAAGAACTATAACATTAGCGAGATCTACTAGCAAATCTCCTCTGCATATAATGTGTCATAACAGGGTTCCAAATGGAGTAGTAAAGACACATTTCTTAATGTTGAGGGATATCCTTAATTGCCAAAATCTCTCAAACATCAATCTTAAATTGTCACAATGGTCTTTCACTAATCCATACATAGTCCAGTCATCCAGGTAAACTTGAAGAAATTTATGGATGAAGTTTTGAAATGCTTGTACCATGATGCACGATAACACAACAGTTGCATTCTTCAATCCAAAAGGAATAACCATGTAGGAAAAACTTCCCCATTTAGTGGAGAAAGTTGTCTTTCTTTGGTCTTCCTTTACAATCCTGACTTGGTGATACCCTAAGAACCCATCCGTGAAAGAGTAGACTTCATGCTCAGCTACTCCCTCTAAAATTTATTCAGTAAAGGGGGTTAGAAAAGGATCGATGAAACATACTGCATTTAGATCCCTGTAGTCAACATAGATTCTTATCCTCCCATCCTTCTTGATACTAATGACCATTGGGCTTATCCATTCTGATTCTTCTACTACCTTAATGATACCAGATGCTATCATCTTGTCTATTTCTTCCTTGACCTATACACGTAAATTTGGATTCATCTGATAAGGCCTCTTCTAAATTAGGTACACACCTTCTTCAACTTTATCTTCATATCCCCTAAGGAATAGTGAACGTCTTTGAGTTCATGGTACCCATGAGGAAATAAATCTTAGAACTCACGTAATAGATCAATGACCTTTGAAACTTCTTTTTCTGACCAACAGTCCCGATGATAGCTTCATTAGGTTATGTTTCTATTACAATGTTAACCTTATTTGTTTTTAAGGGATCATGGTAGGCACGTACTCGCTCATCGGTGAGTGTTGTCTATGACTTTGCATGTACCTTCTGAATGGTTAACATCAAAAGTATCCATCTCTTCACCATCTACTACATAGGCCATATTTCCTTTTTCTTTTTCCATGCACGTGTGCTTAAGTTGTACTTCCTTTGATTCTTCTTCATTGAGGTGCATCTCCAAATAAGGCTCACCTAGAAAATCTAGTAGCCTATCCTCTGCCATAGCACTATCTCCCATTGTAGGTGCTTGATCACCTATAACACCTTATCTACTGATGGCTTAGTACTCCTATACTCAAAATCTTGAATGATATTAGCCACCAACTCTTGCAATTACTTATTTCACGATGTATCTCCGAATTAATATACCAAGCACACACACAACCTTGTAAGGTGGAATACAACTTATGTACCCATAATGAAGGCAGTAATGCTTCTGCACTTCCCATCCAGCCTTCTCACATGCTTGGATATGAAATGAAGTGGTCTCTTTACCATGGTAGTCTTGTATGACAATGGGTGTGTTGCTCCTAAATAAGATTACAGAAAATGGGATCCTTACTTTGTGCCACTCTAGGAGGTTCTCCCGATGTGTAGCCCACCAACGCGTTGTAGTTCCGAGTAGGTTGTAACTGAGCATTCCTCTTCTCTCATCTTCATTCATCCAATGAGCTTCCATTTATTGCAAGAAAATTTTAGGGTATGTTCCTCCATAGTAACTTTGTAACTTCTTTCCTCCTAGGTGCTTGAATGAGTGCATTTTTTTCACCCTTATTACAAATCCTTTTAACTATCTTCCTATCAACTCAAAAGTTATATGCACCTAATTGTCGCATGCCATACTAGTGGTATCACTCAAGGACTGAGTATCTTCAAACTAGATGAATCCCTCCGTGGGATGAATTATCTTAGGATATTTGATGGAACACACATAGATTCTATCAAGGACTTCTTCTCTCAAGGGCTCAATATAGGAGTTGACTTCCCATCTATCAAAGGGATGATCACCCTTTCTTCCTTTTTTCAAAGATAATATACCCTTTGTTAAACCACAGGTCGACATTGTTCTTGTAACACCATGGGCACCCAAGAAATGTTGGAAAGTTGTCTCATTTAGTGAGTGCAAAGATTTTGAAGTCTCCAAAGTGAACTTGGCCCCTTGAATGGTGATAATTACATCCTTCAGAACTCCAATGGGCATTACCTTAGTCTTTTTTTCCATATACAACACATTCGAAGATGGTTGTAATGCGGGCCTTCCCATCTAAATCCAGGCATCTAAAGTAAGAACATTGATCTCTCCTCTTGTGTCGATGAGGATATTACTCGAATCCATCCATCAACAACGCATTCAAAGTAATCTCCATGTCATTGTCAAGGCTGTGAGGAGGAAGGCATGAAAAACCCATATTTTCTGCTCTGCTCCAGCGCATGGTACCTTCTCCCTCAGCCATTCTCCTAGTAAGGGAATAATATTCTCTTACCTTAACATCCTACATACTTCCTTTACCTCATCCAAGTCATCCTTTGGAGTCTCAACATTCTTCCTTTGCTCTAACTACCTTGATTGCTCCTTTAGACATTAGATCTCCCCTTGTAAACTTTGAATCACATCCATTGTCTTCTGGTACACTTCCTTCTGATGAAAAGGGTCTAGATACTTTCCATGTACCACTTCCTCTCTTGAAACTAGTTTCCTTTATCTTGGCATTTCCTTGGCGCACACGACATCTGCTTGCATTTTCACTAGTACAGGTTCTAGTCCTGACTCACGCGCCACTCATGGCATCCATTGTGAATTGGCCTTCTTGATGCTCACCATCCCAATGCCTTTGTTCTTCCGGTGCTGTTGGTTTATATGCTCATAAAGATATGGAAAATATTTTTACTTGTGCTTCTTTCCACACCATGAGAATTGTAATGATCGGACACTCATGTTTGTAATGCTTTGTAGATCCACAGTTATCATAGGTTCCTCATGAGAACTCACTTCATCCTTTGCCATGATTACTATAACTAAAAAATCCTCCATGAAAACCTATTTCATGCTCCCCTCCATCTGTACCCTTCATAACGACAATCATCATCCTTGGAATTGCTTACAAGGTGGTCTCACACACCTAGATCAATAGCATCATGGATCGATCAATCAGTTGCCATCCTTGGTATCATGGGTCATAGAGGTATAAATCTTACAATAACAAGAAAAATTCTTCCGGATTACATGCTGTAGTAGAGGACACCTATTATGCCATAACGCATACCAACTTTTGAGGTAAACTATCCTTTACATGCCATTCCACTTGGCAAGTACTGTACACTAAATCCCACTACAAACCTCATGTGCTGAGTTTGCAAATAAATTCTCCAACTACTTGGCCATTGCAACAATTTGAGCCTCTAGAAAAGGACTAACACCAGTATCAATGCTCCCAACAGCTTCGGTGCGTAGGGTAGCTTCCAATGCCTCACGTGGGTCTGTGAAAGTTTTGTGTGATAGAGCCCTTCTAAATGGTGTTATCAATCCTCCGACAAACCATTGAGCATGTTGAGAAGGATGAATGTCATAGGATAGTTTAGACAAGAGATTCTTAAAACACGTGTCATACTCCCGTACACTCTTTGCCATTCCTTGCTGATCTCCTTTAGAGCACTAATGCTCTTCTACTCAAACTCAGGGATATGGAACTATGCTAGGAAGTAATTATTCAATGTAGTGTAGTCCACCACCGTCGGATGGGGGTCATACTTTCTATACCAACTATGCACACATCCTTGAAATGTTGTTGCAAAATAACTTGTCTTCCACTCCGGGGTAGTAATCCCTTTTGCATGCCATAGTAATTCACACTTATGCACATGCTCTGTAGCATCTTCGATACCCATATAGTCTGTAAGTGCAAAGACATATCAAAAATACTTGAGGAGGTGGCTGGGGTCCTCGTCCTCCCAATCTAGAGCATTGGTTCCTCTCGGTGTTTCCTCCACTAGATCCACTAGATCCACCGGATCCTATTCTCCCTAACCCCTAGATCCACCTCCTGCAGGTTGATAAGGGACATGAAGTGGTTGTGCCTAGTGTTCCCAATATCCCACTGAACTGTGCACCGATGGTTTGTGATATTTTCCCACTTCTAGTTGTATGTCTCGTGCCACTCCCAAAAGTGATATCCAATCCTTGCATACTTACACCTTTTCCAAAGATTCCTCCAAATATAGGAATGGATTGTGTAGCCATGGATGTTCCAAACAAGAAATTATATATCCCGGTGTAGATTAGTTACTCCCATCGATACCAATGGGTTAACAATACTTATCCCTTGATATGGAAAACCAACCTCCATGGGTTGATTGCGAGGTGGGTTTATATGCGTGCCAACAAATCTTCTTTCTCCATGTGATGAAATCTCATCGGAAGGCAAGGGGCATCTCTTCCACATTTTCCAAGATGGGGTAGCATAGATAGCTCAGTGCTCTGCGTCCTCTACGTAAACCTCAACTCCTTCCCGTAACGCCTACCTCCATATATCCATCACACTTGCAACCTCATGTTGTCTAGTCATCTCCCTTTCATGAGCTTCGCTATACTTGAGTTGTGTCTCCTCACTTATCTTTTTAGCTATAATTTCCACCATCTCCTCCACCCTAGCTTCCTCTCCTACTACTAAGAGAAGATTTTCCGGCCATGGGAAACGCTTCTAAACTCAAAGTAATGACCAAGATCTTCACAGCCAAAGGAATAACATGCAAAAATGATCCTCTAGGTTCCTCAAAACTCAAACTTAGCAACTTTTGGGAAAGAATACGTAGAAATGACATATTTAAGAGTATAACTACTCAACACTCTCTTCCACCAGTGATCAACAACACGTGTCCAAGTTAGATCTACATCCTACATCCTCTGATAGTCATCTTGGGTCCATACACATGATTTCTAGTACCATCTCGATCTAGATGCATATGCTTTGAAAGCCATTCATATAGTTTAACTAGTTGACAACAAAAGAATGTCTCATACAGCTCATGGTATAGGTTCTCTTCTACCCATATATGCGCATCAAACTTAGGTCCAGTGATGAATATTTGAGAAAACTCATTCTCTGTGTTCTTGAACCATCCTTCAACACTTTCTAAGGTAAGACACTCTATAATCATGCATCACATGGGAAAATATGCATGCCATTTTTCACAACAACTTCAAATTTTTCTCGGCAATGGAACCAAGATGTAGTCATATTTTATACCCTTAGACCAATAGTCTAATCCCATGCGTGCCAACCTATCACCCAAGAGGTCTGCCGGTGCTCACTTGAGGCACGTGCGGGCCTTTGAGTCTCTCCTTTATGTGAGTCTTGTGAGAATGCATCATCTTATAACAGATATTCAAATGGAAATGAGCAGAAAAGAACCATGCAACATTCTAAGAACCTAGAATGAGTTGTTATCTCATTGCATCTAGAAAAGAGAAATAACAAGCAACATATGGAAATGGTTCATACATAAAGGAAATGCATAAGTATTATACTCCTGAACACATAGATGATTTATAACAGAGCATTGTATTCATATTAATAGATTCAATAACCACATTACAATCCTTTGAGGTCATGACAGACCCTTATATAACAATGCAAAGCCAAGTCATGCATCAGAACTACATTATGCTCATCATATTGCAAAAATGAATGTAGACCCATCCCTCTAAATGTGCCATTACTTACAGAGCTCTCCTAATCCCTAACCCTTAAAATCCTTCATTTTGTTTCGTAGGGCATCGCCTCTCTTTCTCTCCTCCCTTGACTCTCTCTTTTCCACCACACTCCTATAAGGAGCTTATATTTATAGCCTTAGCAACCAACACCATGCCTTTCAGAAGTTATAGATTGGTTTCCAAGTGTTGAAATGGTCATCCATGGGAGCATGCCTTCTCAAATCCAAGCTATCCACACTCTATAATGATGTCTTCTAGAACTTTCCATTGCATGCTTGAAATATTCCCTTTTTGATCCCACGCTGTTGCAGGTTGGCACCTTATCCATAAGGGTCATGCTTTTCTCGTGTTCTACGTGGGATGCCGAATACAAATAAGTACAAAACCTATTTTTCCTTGTGCATGCACGTGGTATGTTTGTAACCTATTAGTAGGAATCTTCCTTGCACACCTTCAACCCGCATGCCCTTTTTCAACTAGGCCCCGTGTGCCCACACGTATTCTTGTACGTAGATGATATTTTTAGGCCCAACAATCTACTCTAGTATACATCTTCATATAATTATCTATCTAACTACATCACATGGAAATCAAACATCTCATCATCATATATGGTGTCAAATGTCCATACTATATACATAAAGGAATGCCAATCTCAAAACATCATTTATATTGAAACATGTCCATGTAAACTATATCAAAAAGTGTCATATACATATCACATCCACATGTCATCAAGGGTATCGATCTACAAAATTATAACTTCATGAGGCATATAAAACAAGATATACAATATATCACGTAGATGAGTCAAGGGTGATTCTCGCCCATGATGGGAATTCTGGTCTATCCTCCCCACCTCTCGGTGATGGCATATGAACTAACCTAATTGATCTAGAAGGCCTCTTAGATCTACCAAATCTCAAGGGTTTACTACCCGCTCCCGGTTATAATATGGGGGTCTTTGATCTATTGGAACAACTACCTCATATAGGGTCTGGTAGTACCCCATCTCCTATGATATGGCTATAACATCTTGCATCACCTCACCCAAATAGCCTACCTCCACCATGCACCCATTAGATTCTCTCTTTATTGTAAAATACTACACATGTCTAATAATATGATCCCTCCTTGTGGTGAGCCTCTGCATCTATTGATTCTACATATGTAATGAAATCGGGATGACATCACACTCTCTCGATAACCTTGTCTCTTTGGGTGTGTAAATATAAATTGGCATCCAATGGTCCTGGTAATGGTATGCATGTATGTTGTTCCCAGATATCCTTTATTGCCTCATCTCCCAACCATCATAAACACATGTATCTTCATCTCCATCTCCATCTACCTATCCCACTATTGGATTGTGTGGTCTCGGAGGTGATAATGGAGCTTGTAATTAACCCTACACTTTGACATATGAAGATGTGGAACCTATAAAGGTACATGTCCTAACACCTACATCGAAACAACTAGAATATGCACTAATGACACATGTGGTTATACTATAACTTTGTATTGGTTCTAAAACCTACACATGTGGTGGACCCTATAACAATCGACCTGTATAGGTACATGTACTTGAATCTGCATGTGCCTATTCCTATCCATGTCCATGTACTTGTTCCTTGGCCTCGACTAGACCAGTCTACCTATGGCTCTTCTTAGCTATGGTCTTTCCCTAGCTGTTGCTGCTATGTCTACATCTATAGCTTCATGAGGAATAGTGATCTATCTCAAAGATAATCATTGCATACCATGCAACATACGTTGGTGTGGCCTTGGGATCAACAACCTATGCATGCACATCCCATGACTATGTTGCAACTCTAAAGAAGATCGATCTAGAAATTTGCAATCTCTAATACATGGAACAAGTTCCAAAATTTTACGTGAAACACACAAAACCACTTATTTCCACTAGGTATATCATGTCCGATCCCCAAATATCTCGAACCCGATCTATGATATACATTTCCATGATATGGTATGGTAATGATGAAGTGATCTACCTCTGAAAATGAGAGTTCTACCCCATCTAGATCCCATATGTATAAACCGTATGGCCTCCACGTCACCATTTATTGTAGTACATCATCAAATGTGTGTCTATAAAATATAATATCACCTACATGACTCCTATGAATAGTTCCTACTATCTCCCATCCAAATGATAAGGGATCCTATGCCTACCTATCTTGCAATATACCAAATGGACGTCTAATAACAATGTGGTCCCATGACCATATTTGTAATAATGTAGCTAGGATCAAACTTCTCTCTCCTTTGTACGTAATCAAGTACAAGTCCTTGTATACATTTTACACTATATAATGTCCCTAAAAAATTTGAAAGCCTCTATAAGATCTGCCATTATACCCATTAGGCCTAATCGTAAATGGCAACCATTCTTATCAAGTAATATATAGCCACCGATAAGTTCCATAAGATAAATAGGTAATCATGCCACGATATCACAATCCATACACTCGTATAAGTGCACCACCATCCCCTCTCTAGGAAATGTCCTCCATCTCAAATAGTGACCAAATGTGTCCATCAATCCACCTAGCATGACCATCCCACTACACTAATATTTAATCTATTGATACTAAAATAATCTGATAGACATCCTCTAATGTAACCATCATCTATCCAGCCGGTAGTCTAAAGGTCTAGCTCTCGTTGTGCCATATCTAGGCCAGTGTGATTAACAAACAATGGTCTAGTATAATGTGTGGAAACTATGTAATTTAGGTAAGCCCTGTCACCTTTAATAGTGTGACCAACCGTCTCTCGATGCGGACAAAAATATATGCACTTGGGTACATTTATAGGTCCTAGAGCATACTTATATATACATGATTCCTAAGAAATAAAACTAGTAATTGACAACGCCTTTTGGCCCTTTTGCTTTGTCTTTTATAATTTTATTGACATTACACTACAACTCGTTGGTTTTTGACTAATTTATCTTTCATCACCTCGGACACTAGTGCTCAAAGTCAGACACTAGTGCCCATGCATTCCTATCCCTCCCGGGTGCTCCTAGCCCTTTATCCCCCTTCCTCACTCTTTTTGGGTCTCTTTTACTTCCCGGACATATTTTACAATTTTGCATTGGCCTCGTAGACACTAAAATTAGGTCACACTCCCCTTTGGTCCCTCGATGAATAAACACCCTTCATCACATTCACCTAGCCATGGCCCCTTTCACCTCACTAATATTAATTTAATTAAATTAATTCATTATCCTCACTATATTTATTATTTAAATATATTATTTTAAATAATATCCACACATACAGTTCACTTAGACACCTCACCAAGCCAACTCAACCTAAGACCTCTTCTTAGTAAGTTGCCATAACTAATTAAGACTTACCCAAACCCTAAAAATCAATGCCTACATTCCCTCTAACCACATTCCCACATGCTTACAAGAAGCTTCTAGTCTAATCCATGGGTTAATGACACAAGATCCGAGGAAATCAAGAGGATCTCCCTAGTTTAGTAAACCTAGGAAATCCCGCCTTGACCGATGCCGGTTACCCCTAACCGTCACCAATTAATTCGGGACCATTTGCCGATTACCCTTTTAACTCCAAAACAAACTTATTCTCAAGGTTGTAGGTTAAAAAAAGAAGGTTGGAAAACGTTGGAAAAAGCTTGAAAGCATTAACACATCTCAGAGAGATAACACATCTTCAGAGAGTGAATTCCAAAGAGAACACACATGCAAGGAAGGAGATCAAGCACTTTCTCTTGCACAACCATCCCAACCATGATCTGATCTAACCAAGCAAAGAGGAATGTACATGCAGCCCATGCAGAAGCTTTCTTTCAGTTGGTGATCACTTGCAGCCTTCAAACCTCTCATCAACACCTCCATCCCTCACTCACAGACATCCAGACCAGAATCCCAAGTAAGTATAACATCATACTTCTTTGGTTTATTTCATTTCATCATTATTTTATCATCTATTGTTTACCTACCCACCTATTGACCTTCTCCAACACTTCCACCTCCATATACCCATTAAAATCTCACCAAATCCTACCCAAGTCACCCAATACCTCATCCTGACTAACAAAATCCTTTGTGCAATCACAAAGGAGACCCAAAGCTTGTTTTGTGGCATTCCCAGATTTCCACAGTAACCGGCACCGGTTACACCTAACCACCATCGGTCACCCTTAACCGACATTGGTCTCTATATTTTCCCATACAACCTAGAACAGAGACCTACCCACCTAATTTCATCTCACCCTCATCCATCTGCGAATATACCTGAGACCTCTATCAGACCTGCAGAGATCTAGAACTAGTCACTTGACCTTCGGATCCTATTCTGACCTAGCCTATTAGATTAGATCTATTTCTTATTGTGTTTTAAGTGAGATACCTAAATCATTTTGAACTACAATAGGATTAACTTTGTTTACAACATTAAATTGTTTAAAATAGTGGACTGACAGCCATCTAGGAAGTATCACACTTCTTGGATCTAGCATACACTAGGTAGTTCACTGCATATATTGTTTAATTCCTTCTGGTGGTCTTGCTTTTCATTACAGGTAGTTCCTCCTAGCCAAAAGGAAGTTCTCACAATCAGCTTGTGGATTCGAAGTCATACGCGTGCAACAACCCATCAACCAACATTTGAACAGTATTCCTCCTACACCCAGTTACCCTATTTGTTTCATCAATACTTCAAAGAAACGATCTAGAATCAGGTGAAACATTTTGGCACACCCGGTGGGACCCATCCAGGGTTCCTTGCATTTCATTCATTCCTAGGAAAAATTGTGTGTTTGTTTCCCTTCTGAAAAGCATACACATTAATCTTCTTCCTTGGTAACCCACCTTTTCTTTCTATTTTCTCTAAAGGAAACCTTTCTTTTGGTGTAATTAAAAAGAACCATTTCTTTGTGTTTTCTGCATTGTAGTGAAAGAAAATCCCTCTTCCTCTTCATCTCTTTGTGTCATCCAACTTCACACTTCAATTTGGGCTTAAAAATAAGTGCATTACATTCTGATTTATCACATTAGCTCACATTAATTGAGGGCAACCTATACACTGGAAGTCATGACTAGCTGATGGTTGACAAATGAATCATAGAAAAGCACTTCTTTCCTTTTATCTTTCTCTGAGTCTTACCAAGCCTCACAAAAAATTCAAATATACACATTCTTAAACAACATCCTACCTGGAAGAAGCTGTAGGTGATCACACGATCACGGTACAATGGGCACCCAACTCACCGCTTCACGTCGAGTCATCCTTCGTAGCGAAGCCCACCCCACCATAACATACCTAAAACCTCACCTTTTAGATCTCCTTCTTCATAGGAAGCCATCCTCACCAAAAAACTCTATTTCACAACTCATGTGTCAGTCCCTAAATAGCATAAGCTAAACAAACATAATAGAAAAGGGCACTCCTAGGATCACATTTTTCTTAGTGTTTCGCTTGGCTTGCATTTTGAGGTGAGAGATCACGTTCTTCAATTTTTTTGTTCATCCTTACATGCTCCTCATCATAGCTGGTGTATTTTGGCTTCACCTAAGTGTGCCTGGGCCATATCATCATCATTCTTAGAATTCTGGGTCTGATTCTACATCATATTTTAATTCACAACCACTTTTCTTTCATCACTGTTTTAATTTCATAGTAACTGTCATTAGTTACCTCTAACCATTGTCACTTATACCCAACCAACGTTGGTTCTAGGTCGTTTTCCTAACCTACCCAAAAGGACATGTTATTCATCATATTCTACTTTTCACAGTCACTGTCACTACCATCATACCCATTGATGTTGTAAACATCATTAAATTTGGCATACTTGTCGATTTCACTATCTCGCTTTGTTTTTCACTCATTGCCCATTTTTTACAAAGTGATCGGTAGTGGTTACCCTTGACCGTGTTGGTTTTCCTAACTGCATTATCGGTTAGCTTGTTTCACATTCCAACCATCATTAGGTACCTAATCCAGTTTTTACCACCAGATTCACCTGTTCTGCTATTCTCTGTGTCATTTACAGAGAAACAACCCTACCTGATCAATACTGGTTCACATGGTGCTAACCAAAGACAAGCAAGTGCACTCGTATTTCACGCCAGTTGTCAACCACTCCCACCTAGTCCTTCACCACCTTCCATTTTATCACTAGCCATGGATCCCATCCAACCTATTACTATCGCTACCAGAGATGAGGAGTTTACACGACTCCTTGACCAAAACCCTGCCGCTTTGTAGTTTTACCTTTCCCATTCATCCACTCGAGATGCCTCGAGTTAGTTGATATATGACATGCCCGTATCTATCCCCCGACTCTCATTCCCACTCCTGCATTAGCCCCATCTAGCTCTGTGCTGCCTGCATCTACCTTACCCCCAATTGTTTCGCAACTAGGTCCTATACCACTATGACTACCACATCTGCCATCTCCGTGGCACCCGTTACATCCACCATACCCTTGAAAACTACCCCAAACACAACCTCATCCACCCCTAATGTCTCACACATACCCGTAGCTACATTACCACCTCCTCTTTGGTTACCCTACCCCATTTCGTAACGTGGTCCTTTCCATTCCATAATCATTAACCCCTATTGCCACTATGGTTACCGCGACCCTTCCATCTCCCTATACACACTACTAATAAGCTCCCATTTCATCCATTATTCACTTCGAGTGCACGCACTCTGTTTCACTACCTTCTTCTCAATCAACCTACATGGTAGCCCCATACACTGGAGTGTCACCCCAGTTATATGCCCAAAACCAATCTTCTCATGCTATAGGAGGCACCCAATCATCACAACCCACCAACGACCTAATTAAATTGATGTTAGACAAGATGTAAACATTGGAGGCATCGGTTTCAGGCTCCCACAACACTCTCACCTATGACAAGATTTGCAACGAGCCCATCCACCCATCCATCCATATCCGCTCATACCCCGTGCATTAGGAAATGCCTAAATTCAATCGTTTCAATAGCAAAGAATACCCGCAACAAAATTTGTGGTCATTCAAACACGGGTGTTATCTAAAAGCTCATGATGATGCTCTACTTTTGAGAACCTTTCCCATGTCCCTCACTGGACCTGCATTAGATTGGTATAGTGGGTTACCTAGACACTCTATATTCTCATTCAATCAGGTAGCCCAAGCCTTCTTGGATCATTTCTCTATCAATATCATCAAGAAGGTTACCATGACCAATCTATACTCCACACATCAGTATGAGGATGAATCTATCACAGATTTTGTTGCTCGTTAGCGTAGCTTGATCAACCAACTCACCTTCCAACTGCCCCAAATAGAACTCATCGAGCTCTTCACATGGGCTTGTGCTAGACATATCTCACCGACCTTGCAGGTCCAAACCTTCCAAACATTTGATGAAGCATTCACTATGGCATGAAAGTTAGAGATTTAGGCCATCGAAGAGAAGAAAATCCAATTACGCAATAAAAATTTGGCATTCAAGTCGAATGATACCTCTTCTTCTTCCAAACCACAAAACAATTATTCAAAAGCTAAGGGCACCGCTAACACAGTGGTACTTAAGGTTGGCCCAACACATCCATCAAATTAGGCTACCCCTCATCTAATCTCTCACCCATCTAGACTTTTCAATTCAAATGAGAGCAACGGAAATATACCCCAATCGGGAACCTTACTCTTATGTCTTAGAAAAGCTTATCAAAGCTAGAGCCATCACCCTTCCACCTATAAAACCACACACTGGTTTTGACCCTACTCGCCCCATGCCCACATGGTATAAAGAACATGATTTCTATAATTATCATTGAGTAAAGGGTCATAGTGACAAAACTACATCACTTTCAAGAATATTATCCAAGAAATGCTCGAGAAAGGTGAGTTAACCATGGATAATCCTAATGCACCTGCCAACCAAAACCTACACATCTTCAAGAAACCATTTCCTAACCATGCCCCTTCATCTGATCAAACTGGTGAGACCTCAACTCATGATACCCATACCCACGAGGTTCACGCTATCTTTAATGACATACCCATCACCTCCCAATTACCCCATATTCCTTCCATAGAGGAGATCCTAGCCCGAAATCCTCCTTCCATGTCAAAACCAACCTCCCCTATTCCTTCACCAATAGAGGAACACCTTTCATCTCCTTCATCACCTATGGAGGAGTCTTCTACTAACATTGAGACCATCTCACCCCTAGCTTTCCCACTTAGAGAACCGACACCTACATTACCTCCTCCACCCATAGAGGAGCACCCATTATCTCCTCCACCCACAGAGGAACACCCATTACCTCCTCCACCCACAGAGGAGCACCCATCATCTCCTCCACCTATAGAGGAGCTCCCATCATCTCCTCCACCTATCATAGACCCAGTTGAGATACCTTTGCCTCTTGGCGAGCATTCTCCATCCGCTACCCAAAATCCTGCAGACCTACTTTCAGCTCTCTTACCCACGGAAGCTGAAGCTAGCCAATTTCCTATCTCTAAGACACATTTTCTAGAAATGCCATTAGGTCCTCATCAACTCCACCTATAGATGTGTCATTCTCATGTTTGGCTGATCACTTAGATTATGTGGATAGAGCCTTACTATGGGGGTGCCTTTTACTTCCTATCTCAACGCAGATGTAGAGGTCACTTACTGATACCTCCACTATCTACCCAAAATTTTTTGACCAATCAAACCAAACACAACCACCTCTATCATAACTCCTTCCATGACACCTGTTATAGCTCAAACCACACCCTTACCCATAACTCAACCTACACCTAAACCCAAACCCATACCTACAACATTTGCCTCAACTAAACCTATTACCACTTTAGGGGTCACCCCAACCACCAGCCTTACTCATCCACCTATCAAACTAGATTTAGCTACATCCTCCAAAGTCAACACCATACCTACTCCTACACCCAAATAGAAGAACCAAACCCATCAACCTCATACCCCGGCTGCGCCAATCACACCTACACCTATCTCGTCCGTCTTAGGATCTCAGCTTCCCCACATGGTCAAGAAACCTCCACCCACTAATAAACCAAAAACACAACAACCCATTCCTTCCTCACAAACCTCTAATCTCCCCAGATGCCCAACATGACTTACACCAACACCTGCAGCATCTTTACCACCCATACCTCTAATACCCTCGCCATTGATTCACTACCCCTACACTACACCACTGAGTCCTTTGTCTCTCACCCCCAAGCATGACCAAGGTCATCTACCTTCACAACACCCCCATTATCCCCATGGGTAACTATCCCTCTTCCTCCCTCTGCTTTTCCTTTTAGACCTCATACATCCACATCACCTTTACCCAAGAAGGTGTAACCCAAAAGCAAAACTCCACTACCCCACAACAAGGTAGTCAAAACAACCACACACCCTCCTACCCATCCATCTACTATACCCCTACCTAAACAAACATGACCGACACCTAAAACCACACCAACACCTCAACCCATAGCTCGATCTACTCCTCCTCTTCCAAAGACCATTCCTCGACAATCAACCACACCTACATCCAAACCTATGATCACTTCCCATTGTGATCCACTAGCAGGGTCCTATGCCAAAATTTTAACCAACCTCTTAGAGACTTTTGTCATCACATTACCACCACTCAGACCTTACGACCCCCTCAAACCCAAGCCAAAAGGGTTTGATGATACTAAAATTTGTGCATACCATCATGTGCCAGGGCACGATGTGGAGAACTACAAGGCCTTAAAACCATCCTTATCCAATTATGTCCACTAGAAATCAAATTTGACGATGATGACCTTTTCTACCACACATACCTCCTCCATTCCTACCACTGCCATAACCTCCACAACTGACCCATTAGCTTCCCAATCCGTTAACTCTACCTCAGCATTGACCTCCGACACTTTATCCATACCAGCTACCTACATACCAACCACTGATCCCTTGGAAGGTGTTTTTCAATGCCTCACTCTGGGGGAGTACCACTTATATAGTGTCAACACATTCCTTACTCCACAAGAGTACAAGCCTTCACCAACACCCACATTATGATCACCATATAGGAGAACATCTCCTTTATGGTCCTCCTTACCTTCGTACTAGTCTCACCTATGGGGGACTTGATACTACCACTTACACACCCAAACCACCACCACAAACCTGCCCATTTTCTACTGACTTCCAATCACTTACCAATTGCCATTTCACCCACACCTTCCTGCACCAATGTGCATGGAAGGGTTTTGGTTTTGGCTTTTATGAGCAAGGCTGCCATACCATTATTCCATGTACCACCCACAAACATAATGACCGTAGTGGTATCGGCTTTCCCAACCACCTACCAAACAGGCCTATATTGAACTCATTAAGGACACTAGCTCTTCTACACCTTCTTCACCCACTCCACCTTCATCACCACCTTCACCGATGGAGTCGATGGATCTTGAATCTATCCCTCCTAATTTTTTTTTTTCATAAACACCATTTCCTTGGGGCCTCTGACTTATCAATGTGAGGGAGAGGCCCTTCCACTCTTCCCTTCCTATATCCTGAAATTATCGATGACGATACACCTTCAATTAATGTCATTCAATGTTAGGATGATGAATCCATACTCACCTACCTTGGTGTAGAAGACTCATATATTCATCATTCATTACCTTCTGAGATGTAAAATGTGTTGAATGAATCGAATATCAAGATCAACATTCATACTCAGGACAACCCACACATCCTAAAGATCGGACAATCTTTAGATACTACTGAACAAGAAGCCATCACTTATTTTCTCAGAGATCATAACCACACTTTCACTTGGTCTTATGCAGACATGCCTAGTATTGACCCCACCATAGTGGTCCACAATATCATAATCATTACGATGCCAAACCCATTAAACACTAGCCGAGGAAAATGCATCCTCGCATTACTCTTCTCATCAAATAAAAACTTCAACACCTCCTTCCTCTTCATCTTACCCATTGATTATCCTCGTTAGATTTCTAACATTGTCCCTATCACCAAAGCGGTGGGGACTCCGCATTTTCATGGACTTCCGTGATCTCAATATAGCCTACCCAAAATATGACTTTCCCTTACCTAGTATTGATCAACTGGTTGACCTTACCATTGGCCATGAGATGCTATCACTCATGGATGGCTTCTCGGGTTATAACCAAATCCTGCTTGCCCTAGAGGATCAACACAAAACCTCATTCATCACCCCTTGGGGACCTTCTACTATTGAGTCATGCCTTTTGGCCTTAAAAACACTGGTGCCACATATCAGTGGGATATGACTTACATCTTCCATGACATCATGCATCACATATTGGAAGATTACGTGGATGATCTCTTGGCTAAATCTAAATGCCACTCACGAGCACCTAACCATCCTCAAAACCATCTTTGACCACCTCATTAAATATTGTGTCCACCTTCAGCCTAAGAAGTGCGTCTTCACGGTTCTCTCAAGAAATCTCCTGGGATTTATTGTTTCCCTCTGTGGTATAGAAGTTGACCCTACTAAAGTCAAGGCCATTCTCAAAATTCCTCCGCCTACTAACCTTAGACAACTCCGTAGTCTGCAAGGTAAGTTATAGTCCATTCATCATTTCATTTCCTAATTATCTGATTGATGTCAACCATTTCATCATCTGCTCAAGAAGGATGTCTCCTTTAAATGGGATGATGACTATCACAAATCTTTTGAGGCCTTAAAACAATACCTTCTCCAACCACCCATACTCATTCCACCTAAAGATGATCAACCTTTTTACCTATACATATCAGCTACCGATCATTCCTTGGGAGCCATGCTTGCTCATCGTGATGAATAAAATAGGGAGTAGGTGGTTTATTACATAAGCCATACTCTTTTGGAATATGAAGTCCGATACACACATCTCAAATTTTTTTTCTTAGCCTTAGTTTTCATTGCCACCAAACTCTGTCATTACCTACTCAACCACAAAACCTATGTTGTGATCAACACCGAACCCTTACACTTCATGTACGCTAAACCTTATCAAAATTAGCGGGCCGCATGATGGCTTATGCTTTTAGCTGATCTTGACCTTGAATTCATTCATCAAAAGTCCATCAAGGGCCAAGATATCACCGACCAATTGGTCGACGCACCTATTTCCGGGGATCAACCCTCTAATTTTGACTTTCTAGATGAGTCAATTGCTACCCTTTCCTTGGACGAACCTCCTTACCAAATGACACTCTTTTTTGATGGTTCCAAGTGTTAGCGTGGGGGTGGGGCTGGTATTATCCTCATTCCTCTTGATGGTGAACCCATGCCTTTGTCTTTCAAATTAGATTTTGAATGTACCAACAATATTGCCAAATACGAAGTGCTCGTACTAGGTCTCCAAGCTGCCTATGCCCTAGATGTTAAATCAATCAACATCTTTGGTGATTCTCAATTGGTCAGTAAACCAAGTCAATGGTATGTACCAATGTTGTAATGAGATACTTCAAAAGTATAAACATCATGTAGACATACTTTTGACCACCTTTGATCGTTACACCCTTCAAACCATCCCACGTTCAACCAACAAATTTGCAGATACCATGGCCTGCTTAGCTTCCCAAATACCCGCTTCACCTGCCAATTCTATAATCTTCGTCACCGTACAATGACTCCAATCACCTTCTTATTTACCTCATGATGTTTACTTGATCAAAACCGATACCCTTGACCCAAGTGACCTTTGGTATAAACAATACTCCGACTACCTTTCTCTCTCCATCTTACCTCCTAATCTTACCCGTAATGGTAACGCACCTTCCTTAAAAAGGTCTCTCATTACGTCATCTTGGGGGACTCCTCTATAAGTGTGGCTTTGATGGTATTCTCTTACGATGCCTCACAAGTTCTAAAATTCCTTATACCATTAAGGAGGTTCATGATGGCATATGTGGAGGTCACTTCAGTGGCCTTGCTATTACTAAGCATATTCTTCGCCTAGGCTATTACTGGCCGAACCTTAACCATGATTGTTGTGACTATGTAAAACATTGTGTAAAATGCCAACAACATTCCAATCTTCATCATACACCTAGTCATGCCTTACAAGTCACTTGTGACCTTTGGCCCTTCTCTCAATGGGGTTTGGATCTTGTCGGAGAGATCAATCCTCATTTGTCCCAATGTCATCAATGGATCATCACTACTACCGAATATTATACAAAATGGGTGGAAGCCATACCACTCATTTCCATGAAAGTGGAGAAAATATGTGAGTTCATCAACCACCACATTATTTTTCGCTTTGGTGTTCCTCATCGCCTCATCACTGATAATGGAAAACAATTCAAAAATAAAACATTGCAAAAACTTTGCGACGCCTTCGACATTCAGCTTAGTTTCTCATCACCTTATTACCCATAAACCAACGGCCAAGCCAAATCCACTAACAAAACCTTAAACAAATTTTTTATGAAAGTGGTTGACGATATTGGGAAGGATTGACATAAGCACATTCCTTTTTCCTATGGGCATACCACACTAGTATTCACACTTCCATTACAAACACCACACCTTTTTCTATGGTCTACAGGTAGAGAGGTAGTTCTAGCTCTCAAAGTCTAGATCCCCTCACTCCATATTTCTCTCCATGACATGCTCAATGATGATGACTTTCGTCAAGACTATTTAGCACAACTAAAGTTATTAGACAAACATGGTCTTAACACTCTGTATCACCTTCAAGTTTACCAAAATGTATCAAACGTGCCTATGACAAACGTGTTCATGAACGAACCTTCCAAGTCGGTGACCTTGTCTTGAAAGAAAATCAACATGTAACCAAAGCATAAAAAAGTAAACGGGGAAAATTTGCTCCTAATTGGCTTGGACCATACATCGTAACTCATACCTATGGATCAGGAGCTTATTGTTTATCTTCACTCGATGGTAAACCTAAACCTGAGCCCCTTAACACCTTGCATCTTCGACCATTCTATTATTGACTTGTCATCCTACCTCACCTTTTGTCTCTTTCCATGCTCATCCCTTGAGTGCTATTCACTCCATACACCTCACCAATGATTAAACAAGAATCATGTGAGTACCCATCACTAGTTATCTTCTCTTGAATATGTGTACCATGGTGCTGCACATAGCATGATTCTCATGGATACTTTTCATCTACCTTTAGATGAGATCCCATGGTCATTTCTCCTTGCCTTTTGAACAAGAGTCCTATCCTTCACCTTGGTCTTGTCCATGACTGTAAATACCTCACATGGGACCAAACTCCTTGAGTCAAACTTCTAATAAAAAGATGACTCCCTCAAAAGGACATCTTCCTCTCAACAATTACTGCTATAAATAGACTGCTCCCTCGAAGGACAACTATGTACAGCTAATTAAAAAAATGAGAGCAACCAAAGCTTCCCGCATCACTCAGCTTCACAAAGACCTCAAGGAGTTCAATTTTATTTATCCCATATAGACTTCCCACATCGATCAGTCTATCTCAACTATAGGTCAAAAATAACAACCTTTTTGTCATGGACTTGCCCATTGTGACCTCGGATCTCTTTCCCAAAGCACATGCTACCTCATACCATATAAAAATTAACTACCTTTCACCCTTCTTACCATTCCCACTCCCATTTCCTCATTGCCTCAAGGGACTTCTTGGAACTTAGACATTTGGTGATCATGTGACTACTTTTCACCGTAAAATAGTCAATCATGCAATGTCTTTCGGGTCTTATGTTCATCACCTCCTCCAAGGTATGATCTACTCGGTATGATCCTCCCCAATCAGGTGGATTTATTTCCCCCTCTCATCTTTTAACCATCTTTGCTTACGTTTTGATTACCTTATACAGGACTTGGTCCTCGACGCTTACTTTTGGGGTAATCTTCTTCTTTCGCCACAATCGACCCCACCTACATCACTTTACCTATAATCCACCCACACCTACCAAACCTAAACCCACAACATGCCCAAAAACCTACCACCTCATTTTCATACCTCCTCATATTCTTCCCTAGCTCATGGGAGAACTACATCGGCTTGAGGTCCCTTTTTGCCGGGACTATGTAGGAAGCACTCTGAGGGCATGGGGCCCTTGAAGGTTAGCTCAACCATCCTCTACCCTCAACAATTCATCTTCCATGTGCCTCACATTACATCACACCTAACTTCGTTTCCCTTTTATACCCAACATTGGAAATTAAACCACATACATAACAAGTTGTTTCATATTTTAAACATTATCACAACATACATTTATTACACCTACCATTTCTCTATCATCACTATGCATAGATTATACCACATCTCACATATGACCCATAGTATCATTCATTACAAAAAATAATGAATCAAAACTTCACCTACTTTCAACACAACCATGCCTAACAAACCTGACTCAATCCATGCCTATAACTTGACTCAACCATGCCTAAATCGACCTGACTCAATCCATGCCTATAACTTGACTCAACCATGCCTAAACCGACCTGACTCCACCATGCCTAAATCGACATGACTCGATCCATGCCTATAACCTAACTCAACCATGCCTAAATCAACCTGACTCGATCCATGCCTAAACCGACCTGACTCCACCATGCCTAACTCACCTAATTTCCATCCATATCAAAACAAAAATCCATATCTCATCTAACACAAGCCATAAATCAAAATCTCATAAACACATCAACAAATCAAAAATACCATGTATCTCATCATATAAATAAATAAATGTGTATCTCAAATATACATGGCTATCTCATCATGTCCATCATCTCAAAATGTTGGCATGCAGGCCGATATACAATACAAAATGTCATCGGCATGTAGGCCGGTCTCATATATACAAAAAAATAATGAAATCATAAAAAATATCTTTGCACGCGCAGCCAGTATATACTCAAAATATACAAATCACTCATACATCCTCACTGTCTTCAGCACGCAGGCCGATATGTGATCAAAAATACAACTATCTTCGGCACGCAGGCCGGTATATATATCTCAAAAAATAGCTATCATACATCAAAAACTAGGTGACCACATATCAAGCATCTCGCCGGATGTCCTCCATCTCTGTGTCACATGTACCCTTGGCCTCCTGTGTCCCTACCGCACCTCCTAGAAGCTGATCTCCATGCACTGGTGGCCTCTCCCGATCGATCAGACCTCGGATCTTGCGATCTCTTATGCTCTCCACACTATGAGTGTGGGATCTCGTCCTCTCACTGGATGCCTGATGTGCCCTATGCTCGGCATAGGATATGAAATCTATCCCAATTGCTATAAGCTGGTCTTGATAGTATCTCACCTCACCTAGAGCATCCCATAACTTAGATACATGCATGGTTTGTGGTGGTCCCATAGGTCTCGGTCCCTATACCTACCCTACAACACCCTGCCCCGTGCCTACCTGTGAACTGGGACTTGCTCCTGGTGCCTACGATGGTGCCCCCTACCCGTGCCTATATTTGGGCATGTAGGTTCCTAATCTATGCCTTGGGTTGTGACCAACTAGCCCCTACCACCTAAACCTACCACCTGACCATCCCCCTCCTAACCATCTCCATCTCCTCCATCACCATTTGGTCCTCAGATGATGACCACCAAGTACGTGTAGCTCTATTACCTTTTCCTCAAAACCTCCAAATGTGTGTCTGCAGTATACCCAATTGGGTAATCAACATAGCTACCTACCCCTGTAGGGTGTCTCTCTCAATCAGTAATGGTAGCTAGATCTAGCTTCTTCCCCGATCTGGGGTGGTATGGCTCAGAATCGAGCCACCCACCACTACCTCATACTTCTGTTCGTACATTCGGTGTCATCTATCTCGCGATCCACTGGATGCTACTCCTCCCCGTGGCTAATTTAGGTTGTGGTATAGGTAAGGGCCTCTCCACATCATCTCTTCGATATCAGGAAGGGCAGGAGGAATGACTATGTAAGATCCCAAACTACCATCGAAATCATCTACTAGGATCATCTCATCCTCCTTGGCATGATGACCTTATATCCAGCTCTCTAGATGGAGCTCAGCTAGCTCCTCATGCATATGCCTATATGAGGGGAATCCCACATATGGCCTCCATATGATGTCCACTCCAGATAACCCCTCCAGTAACTATCGAAAATGGGCCACATCATGTGTGGGCCTCTCAGATCTCTACTCTCTAATCACCGGCACCCATCTCCTATACCCCACCCACACAAATCTTGGTGGGAATGCATCTACTTGGGCATCCCTATAGGTCGCACACAAACTATGTGCTCATATGCCCAATAGTGCAGTAAAAATATACAACACAGGCTAAACCTACGCAACCACCCATATGCCCACAACTCCTCGTATACCGCACTAAGAATGCCGGTGCCTGTGCAAAGTAGGTCTCATGTACCATCATGTCGTGGAGTACCCCCATCAGTGATCGGGGAAAGTGTCCACCCTCTACATCTAGCAGTGCATAGTAGTAAACTACCTCCATCAACAGACCACTAGCCTCATCTCCTCCGAATGGGCTAGGTACATCTCTCCATAGCTCAAACTGGTGCTATGGAATCTCAAATCAGCCCCCCTCACAAAAAATAGTCACAATCAACTCCTCTAAGGCCTCGAAGGAGATAGAATACACCTGGGCACCCAATATGGGTAACCAAAGAATTTAGAACATGTCCTTCAGGGTGATAGTCATCTCACCCATCGGTGGCAGGTGGAACGTGTTGGTCACGGAGTCCCATCTATCGATGAGTGTGACCATCAAGCTGGGTTGCCAAACAACATGTCTATAGTGGTGAACCCCACTCAAGCCCACTACCTCCACATGTTGCAACTCCAATGGGGCCGCCACTGCCGCGACTGTCACAGTAGCGGCGGGGACCCTGTCCCACATATGTAATTGTGCTCTCCCCTGCATCCAATACAAACACAACATTAATTTACCTGTATCAATCCCTATTCACCAATTATCATTTTCCTACACCCTATTTTCACCCTACCCATCTCAACCACCTAGCCCACATCACTTTTGGACCCTTGTGCCCACTAATCGACCGGTACCAATTCATCCTAACCGACCCCGGTCACCCTTTAATCGCATCGGTCACCTGTTTGGTGACCAATACTGGTTCACCCTTACCAACCACAGTTACCCCTTAACCAGCATCGGTCACCTGTTTGGTGACCGATATCGGTTCCACCTAATTGACGCCGGCCACACTTGACCGATGCCGGTCACTATCATCGAAAAAACCCATGACTTCCCAAATCCCCCTTTTCTAAAACCTCCCCGCCCCTTTTACCCCACCTACAATGACCTAAACTACTCCTGGACCTCTACCCATCCCACCTATACTATTTACTACCCTCCCCATTCCTCCTTTTACCCAATATTCCCCCCATTCCCAAATTCCATTTTTACCCACCCACAAAACCAAAAACCAAACAAAACCTAAACCAACACTACAATAATCCTCTAATCTATCAAATCAACAAAGAGTAGGGTGCTTACCTCGTCAGCGCTACCACCATGCCTCTGGTGGCACGTCTCCGCTATTGTACTAGTGGCCCGCCCGATCCCTCTCTGGCCTCTTCCATCACCGAATAGCTACTCGCAACTTTGACCAATCAAATATCTCACCCTGATCCTGTGGACCCATTGCTCACCAACCAATCCCTCATCAAATCACACTGCCAACTCACTGTTCCATTTCATCCAAACACTTTTCTCTCTTTTCTCTCTTTTTTTGTCATTTTCTCACTTTGCACAATAACAAATGAATAACAAAACACAATTTTTTTTTTTATAACCAACCCGACCTAACCGACGTCAATTACCCTTGACCGACATCGGTCGTGTGCCCTACCTACCCATCGTTAGTTGACCTATACCGATGTCGGTTATCTATGACCATAATCGGTCGCATTCACCTGCACATTGCCCTAAATTAACCCCTTTTACCCCACCCCACCTTTACCCTACCCATTTACCTCACCTTTCCAACCCTCATCATTTACCCCACCCCACCTTAACCCCTACCTTGGCCTTACCCATGCCGTGACCTAGATATTTGGACCTGGACCATCGCTAGTGACCTTTGACCTCATATGTTCACTATACCTTGCAGCATTGTTACCTGTGTTGATCTACTTGATGACCTTACCTAGCCTATTCTATGACCGTTTATCCTGACCCTACCTTTGGTGTACCGAAACATACCTAAACGTTCCTGCACCTAACCTACATTGTGTTTCTTGACCATATCCTATACCTTGGATACCGGAATCACTTCAACCTTGTTTGGATAAACCTCTCGACCTTAGACAATGTAGATTTTTCCTGCTCTTCAACCCGATAGTGTGCTGCAATTTAGACGTGTGCGTGCATTTGATTGTTGCTACCTTTGAACTTGACCCATTACCTAGAGTGGCCTGAGTAGACCTTTTTAACCTTTTTCCCTATTCCCACCTACATTTTCCTTACATTTACATTTTATCAAACCACTCACCGATTCTCGCCCGCTACCTCATCGCTTGGTTTAAGGGAATCACTTCACCCCACATGGGGTAACCACATCTTATTTTTGTTAGCGTCACTTACCAATACAAGCTAGAAACAAAAAGGGGCAAAATGTAGACAGAAAATTAAGTCACACTCCCTTTGGTCCCTCAATGAATAAACACCCTTCATCACATTCACCTAGCCATGGCCCCTTTCACCTCACTAATATTAATTTAATTAAATTAGTTCATTATCATCACTATATTTATTATTTAAATATCTTATTTTAAATAATATCCACACATTCAGTTCACTTAGACACCTCACCAAGCTAACTCAACCTAAGACCTCTTCTTAGTAAGTTGCCATAACTAACTAAGACTTACCCAAACCCTAAAAATCAATGCCTACATTCCCTCTAACCACATTCCCGCATGCTTACAAGAAGCTCCTAGTCTAATCCATGAGTTAACGACACAAGATCTGAGGAAATCAAGAGGATCTCCCTAGTTTAATAAACTTAGGAAATCCCACCTTGACCGATGCCGGTTACCCCTAATCGTCACCGGTAATCCGGGATTGCCATCGGTTGCCCTTTTAACCCCAAAACAACCTTATTCTCAAGGTTAGAGGTTGAAAAAAGAAGGTTGGAAAATGTTGGCGAGAATTAACACATCTCAGAGAGATAACACATCTTCAGAGAGTGAATTCCAAAGAGAACACACATGCAAGGAAGGAGATCAAACACTTTCTCTTGCACAACCATCCTAGCCATGATATGATCTAACCAAGTAAAGAGGAATGTACATGCAGCCCATGTAAAATCTTTCTTTCAGTTGGTGATCACTTGCAGCCTTCAAACCTCTCATCAACACCTCTATCCCTCACTCACAGACATCCAGGACTAGAATCCCAGTAAGTATAACGTCATACTTCTCTGGTTTATTTCATTTTATCATTATTTTATCATCTATTGTTTACCTACCCACCTATTGACCTTCTCCAACACTTCCACCTCCATATACCCATTAAAATCTTTCCAAATCCTACCCAAGTCACCCAATACCTCATCTTGACTAAGAAAATCCTTTGTGCAATCATAAAGGAGACCCAAAGCTTGTTCTGTGGCATTCCCAAATTTCTATAATCACTGGCACCGGTTACACCTAACCGTCGTCAGTCACCCTTAACTGACATCAGTATCTCATATTTTCCCATATAACCTGCAATGCAGATCTACCCACCTAATTTCATCTCACCCTCATCCATCTGCGAATATACCTGAGACCTCCATTAGACCTGCAGAGATCCAGAACTAGTCACTTGACCTTCGGATCCTATTCGTACCTAGCTTGTTAGATTAGATCTATTTCTTATTGTGTTTTAAGTGAGATACCTAAATCATTTCAAATACAATAGGATTAACTTTGTTTATAGCATTAAATTGTTTAAAACAAAGGGTCGACAACCATCTAAGAAGTATCACACTTCATGGATCTAGCATATGCTAGTGCGAGTTCACCGCATATATTGTTTAATTCCTTCTAGTGGTCTTGCTTTTCATTACAAGTAGTTTCTCCTAGCTAAAAGGAAGTTCTCATAATCAGCCATGGATTCAGAAGTCATACATGCACAACAACCCATCAACCAACATGTGAACAGTATTCCTCCTACACCCATTACCCTATTTGTTTCATCAATACTTCAAAGAAACAATCTAGAATCAGGTGAAACATGGCCTTTTAGTTGTAAATTATGAAATTCAAATAAGGGAATTATATATATACATAGTTATAGCTCTCAAATAAGGGAACATGCATTAAGAATTACATACTATCACCTAAGCTTGCATCCAAAGGCATAAAAGCAATTTAAAACATCCATCTAGCACTCATTCAAGAGACAAGGACTCGCATTCTTTTGCATACACAACATAGGAGGGGAAGTCTATTCTATTCTATCACACACATTTACATCATTGGAGAATTCTATATCGAGCCCGCTATATTAGTGAAAATTATACAGAGCATCCTAGGGCATCATTACAAACACTCTAACACAAAACTATATGGATTACTCAAATGTAGTGCAATGCTCGATACTAAGTTCACTCTTCAGTGACCACCAAGGTAAGTCTAAAACCACATTATGCATTTTTTTATTAGATTTTATGTGGTTTGTGGAGATGTATAAGTAGACAACTTGTTTTGTAGGTTATAGGTACATTCAACGATCAAGGAGTGAAACCAGTTGAAAAACAAAGACTCGTAGCAAAGCTCGCTTACGCAAAGAAGAGACATGATATTGATCGTTCACATAAAGACTAGTGCTTAGAAAAAACTCTAGTGCCTAGGTGCTCTTATCATCCCATGGGTGCTCATGTCCAACACATTCATAAATTTCAAAACATCCAATGAGCATTGATTTACACTCTTCTTAGTATTTTTCAGCTATTCACCTACCCAAATCACTTCCAGATTGCTTGAGAAGCAACTAAGTCTCTTTCTCTCCCTATTTTTCTTAGGGTTTCATATTTGTACATTCTTGTTTCTTGCATTTTTACTATATATTAGCATTTCTATATCATACAATAAAATATTAACTCTGTAGTTAGATTTAATTTAATTTTTATTAAATCATTTGGTGAAATCATTCCTTGCATGCCCATTATCAAATATTTCATGGCTTTCCATAACTTTGATTCGATGCTTCCTATTGTATATCCATGTTCAAATTTAGAATCTTGTTGTTAATTGAGTCTGAGTTGATCCTAAATTTGGTCTTAATGTATGCAATATTTCTTTTATCCATTAAATAGGACTTTCTACTACTCATCTTAATCCATTTACTCTTTGTATATATATATTTGATAATATACCTAAGCAAGCATCGGACACAATATCTCTTACTGTTTACTAGGGGATCTTGCACTCTTAATGTTCTACATCATGTTATGCCTCATGATGTTCGTTATACTATAATTTTAGGCTATCCTTGGTTACATACTATGCATACACTTCTTTCTACCCATGTCATAACACATAATGCCCTTACTACACCTTCTATGGATACTATTATAGTATATTCCACACCTCATGTTGCTACTCCTTGTGATATTCCTCTTACACATGATTCTCATGACATTACCTACATTGTACATCCTTCTCCTCTTGGGATGCACCCTAGTGCTACTGATTTACATGATCAATTTTCTATTGGTACCTGTTAGGAAATAAAGGATAAAATATGCGAGAATAATCCCTCACGGAATCGCAGCAGGTAGAAACTAATATGTAGAAAATATTACGGATCTCAAATAAAAGTGCGAATAATAATAACACAACACAAAAAGATAATATTTAATGTGGTTCACCCAATTTTAGTTACATCCACCAAGAATCACTTGCTCATATTTTATTACAAGCCTCTGCTCTCTCAATAAAATACCCGATCTATGCTCAAAAACTCTACTGAAATTCACACCCAAATTTAAAACACATCTACAATGTTACATACTTCTTACCATATGCACAAAACCACATCGGTAGACAATGCTATACGCTTTTACAAAACCGTGGGTATCAAAACCATGGGTCAAAACCATCCCATAAACCTATCGGTCAAAAATACCACCCATATGAGAAAAGCACATTTCTTGGTATATCGGGCATGTTTCAAGGCCAATTTTTTTCTTGGGGCTGTGTCCCTAAACCCTCACTCGGGACTCGGCCCGACCACGAACCCTAGTGAGACAACTATGGAAAGTGTACAATACTCTTAGTGTATAGTCTTAAATAATTTCACACATGAAAACATGCTCCAAACCTAACAATCCCCATGATGCTCCTCCCATCATGTCTCACTCTTGATGCAGTTATATTGATCCTATGCTTAGTGCTTATAATGTTACATCTCTCCCCGCACTTCCCTCAACACACGTTAGAGCACCGTATAATGATTTTACAATGATTATTAATGATCCCGCTTTCTAAGATCCTATGCATGATTCATTTACTATGGCTACACCTTATCTTGTTACATTCATGGGGACCATCCATTCCCCTCTTGCTACATTTTTGTCTATGATCATAAGGGCTAGTTCATATTGCTTTATTGCTTCTAATATTCCCAAATTGCACTTATTTTTTTATTACTATTGATGAGCATCCCAACATTACATATGTTACACATATTTTGACTCACATACTAATCCTTATGTTTGCACTTAATTTTTCCACTATTGCCAACATGCACAATGCTACACCTATTCTATTTTCTCCTAATGGGTACATTCTTATTGCTCATACATTTCTATGTGTATAGTTGAGATCTTGGAATCTATTAGGTTTTCCCCTCACCATGTTGAAATTATTATTTGGTAGCTATTATGTTTACTAATGTTCTACCTATTCTAGTTTCGTCACATGCATGGCACAATCCTACTCCACATGCTATGATACATGCACTTTCACATGACATATATTCATCTTCTTTAACATAACATATGCTCTTGCCTACTACTCTCATTGCATAGATCATCTTGGCATCCACATTTAGGCTCTTCAAACTCCCCATTATAGTCACATATTCTAATAAGTCTGTTATCTACCCATACTATTCACATACACATTTATACATTACTCAAGTTTTGAAATTCAGGTCAATCTTTCTAGAACACTTTCTCTCATCTATACTATGTGCACACCTTTCTACATATATATATGCCCCTATGATCTTCAATCCACATTTTGATACTCATGCTTTCTTATGGATCCTTCTACTCATGATGCACATACTACTCACTATATATGGTATACATTATTTTGTGCATTATACATACTCTGGATCTTCTTACTCATAACAATCACATCTATTGGCCAACATCTCATAATATACACACTTGGGACAATCTCACTTTATCCCCCCTCCATCACTATTTGATGTCTATATTGTCTACTCTGAGATCCTTTAGTACACTTCACACTCGTGCTTCACGATAAATATTTCCAGTTTATAATATCATCTCATTACCCGATGATGTACACACTTTGGTTGACATCCATCTATTTTCACATTTTGCTTGCTTTGTGCTTCATGTCTATCTTTCCGAGCATTACCACATATTTGGTACTCATACTATACCAACATTACTCAATGACACACTCTAGTGCTATGGTTCACACTTGAATGTTGAGTGCATATTTCATTAATGAACCTCACATCATACACATTTCACACTCAGCACTTCACAATACATATTTTCTAGCATTTACTCTCACATAACACACTCATTTCCCAATGACAAAATCTTGTTAAACAGTTCATTCTTGAATGTTGTGAGCATTTATAAATGAACCTAATATCACACATATTTTTTGGGGGGCAACATGGCCCCTCCTAATCTTCACATTTTGCACATTGCAGCACACCATTACACTCACACATCATTTTCATATCTTGGTTGCATTTACTCTTGTTAGCTTATAATACTTACATGTTGCACTTTTCTTACTATGCTAGCCAAATTCTTAGTATGTCATTATCTTTTTCTATATACACATGCACATTCACTTGGTATCTTGAGGTGAATGTAGGACCTATCACAGATTCATACACGATGCATGATGATCAAAGCAAATCTTTATCGGTCCCACCGAGGCTCTTAAGGGCATCTACTTTTTCTAATATTATACTTCATACATCACAGGTTCTATTATCACATTATTTACTACTTCTCATTACAATCACTTTAATTTTCACTAATCTATACATGCTTTGACATACTATTTATCTCTCTAACATTCTAATGGGTGCTTCATGTGTAGCATTTGTCTTACATGATCAATACAACCATGGTTATCTGTCATTTCTTGTTTCCTATTATTTTCCATTGTTTGCAGGCTATGTTGAATGTCTTTCTTGATCATTGTATGCTTTTGGTTACATCATCCCCGATTGTCACTATTCGTTATGTCTTCCTAGTTACTTATTACATTGTATTCTCTTGCATGCTAACTATTTTTTCTACTAACACTTGTTCCTAACCTTTGTTGGTTACACGTTCCTTTTTTCTACCATGCACATTCCCTACCCCCGGCAGTATCCACTTTAGCTATGCATATCAATATCAAGTCCTCTCATTTGGACCACATTCTCCTACATTCGTCACATGCACCCCAAAGGATGGGGCATCTATTAGGTGAATAAATCACCCTTAAAACATCTCAGAGCTACAATGAAATACAATAAAATACAAAAATGACATAAGAACACAATTAAAAATTGACTCATAATCAAATTTTGGTCCAAAACACAGAGTGTAGACACTAGCACCTCGACTTAGATAGTAGTAGTGGGAACTTATGTGCCCCATGGGTACTGTGTCCCAGGGGAAAAATAGTAATTTTCTTAGTTCAACATATTTTACAACAGTTTTCAGATCAGTTCTCCAGTAGTAGGAACTTTCCTCTATTACAAAATTTAGTCTATTAGTTACATTTCGATTCTGATCGGGATTAATCGAAACAATTAGAACAAATTAGTACATACCATTTATAGTGCTACTTATTATGGAATCATCATGGTAGGAGAGAAAACTATACCTCTTTCTCTAACACTCTTCTCTTAGCATGACATCACCCAAAAACTTGTTCTTGGCGTGAGATCATCCGAAAAAATTGCTCTCGGCGTGAAATCACCCAATAAACTCGTTCTTGGCATGAGATCACCCAAAAACTCATGCTTGGTGTGAGATCGCCCAAAAACTCAATCTTAGTGTGAGATTTCCCAAAAATTCTCTCTTGGCATGAGAACTCTCAAAACCTCACTATTCGGCAACAAATCCAACAATTCCAAGCAATCATGATAATTCTCCATCTCTTACACTTTTATACATCAGGTACACACTTTTCTTTAACATACTTTTACACTTTTACTTACCTATACACATGTTACTTTGATTTTTCATACTTGCTTGCTCTTATTTTTTGGGGCTATCATGAATACACAACAAGAAGGAGCTCACATCAATAAGCATAGGTTCTAACAAACACACTACTATACATATGCTTCATCCCTAAGGTCCACTCCCCTTTCCTAGTCTCCACACTTCACATTACGATCACTTCACGCTTCACTTGTCCACTTGGCACAGTATCGGCTACACTCTTCTTTATAGAATCACAAGGTACACATATTCTATCTAATTTAAACTATCGAGTATTCACTCAACAACATAAAGTGGGTGAAAAATGTAGACAAAAAATCTATGCACTTGGGTAAATTTCTAGGTTATAGAGCATACTTATATATACATGTTTCTTAAGCAAGAATACTAGTAATTGACAATGTATTTTGGGCCTTTTGCTTTTTATTTTATACTTTTATTGACCTTACACACCCTACATCCATGTCAGTATTTGACTGATTTATATTTCATGGCTTGGACACTAGTGCCCAATTAGGACACTAACACCTATGTACTCCTATCCCTCACGGGAATTCCCGACCCTTTCTCCCCTTTCCTTACTATTTTAGGTCTCTTTTACTTTTTGGACATCTATTACACTTTTGGGTCAGACTTTTAGTTGTTACTTACGAAATTCAAACAAGGGAATCACATATATACAACATTATAGCTCTCAAATAAGGGACTAAGCACTAAGAATTACATACTATCACCTAAGATTACATCCAAAGGCACAAAATCATTTCAAAGCATTCATCTAGCACACTCATTCAAGGGAAAAGGGTTGCATTATTCTACATACATAACATAGGAGGGGAAGTCTATTATATTCCATCACACACATTTGCATCATTAAAGCATTCTGGATCTAGCCCGCTATCTTAGTGAAACTTGCACAAGGGCATTCTAGGGCATCATTACACACTTTCATAGAGAACTATATGGAGTCTAAAATGTAGTGCAACACTTAGTACTAAGTTCACTCTTTGGGTGACCGTAGGGGCCACCGATTCAAAATTCTACATATTTTTTGATTAGATTTGATGTGGTTTACGGAAATGTAAAATTATATGACATTTTTTGCAGGTTATAGGTACATTTTGTGATCAAGGAGTGAAACCAAAGTGAAAAACAAAGACTAGCAACAAAGCTCCTCTTGTACTGAAAGAAACTGGATCCCGATCATTCTCACGATACACTAGCATCCATAATGGACACTAGCATTGTGCGCTGCTATCCTCCCATGGGCACTCTGTCGACACATTCACGAGTTTCGAAACTCTAACAAGCATTGATGACACCCTTCTCGGTATGTTTTTCTATTCACCTACGTAGATCACTTCGAGATTGTTTGGGAATTAGCTAAGTATCTTTATCCATCGCTCTCTCTTATGGTTTCATATTTATACGTGACTTTTTGCTTGTGTCTTTACTTTGTACATTAGAATTTGTATATCATACATTACAATAGTTACTCTGCAATTAGATTTAATTCAATTTATATTAAATCATTGGCTCACTATGAGTGAAGCTCCTCTCGAATGACTGCAGTCATCCGTGTCACTCCGTACATCTAGGGATAATAATTTCTCCTACACATCATCAAACCAACATTGTTACATCACATTTATTCTATTATAACTTTCCAACATTATTTTAAAAATCAACTAACTACACTAGTACATCTAATACTACACTAGCACACTCTTTTGCTACACTAGTGCAACCTCTTATATGATGGCTTATGGACTAACACACTAACACATTCATGCTATCATGTCCATGATATCACACCTAGTTAAATGCTCATGATATAACCATAATGATAATGCATTTCTTGAAACATGCTTATGCTCTTAGTTGAGTGCTTTGGTGTGTGCACATGCACACTAGCACATTTCTCGAGAAATACTAGTGCACTCAAGTGCATGTGCTACCGTTAATTTTTTTTTCCATTAGTCATAAATAGTAATAAATGCATAAAAATATTTATTTTCTTGAGCTACTTAATGTGGCATCCTCGTCTAGTCTCTGCCCATACTCTTGAATATGATTTGCATGGTGCATTCGTTGCGGTCGGTGGGTCATTTCTCTAAAACATTAGAGCTCAAATATAACTTAGAGGGAAAAAATATTCTATAAGAACAAATGAGTTGTGATATTTGTTAACCCTCCCACCCATCTATTTATACCCTCCTAGACCCTAATTCTTCTATTTTTGGCCTTCGTGACCAAGAACACTAATTTTTCTTCTTCACCGTTCTTTTGGATGTTTGTCTTTTTCCTCTTCTCTCGTTTGTCACATGGTTTTCCACCGATTCATCGCAATACTCACCCACTCACGGATGCATTATGACCACCTCATTTTAATCGGATGGGGTATTCTAATTATTTCCCCATGACACATAAGACATTCCTCACCATGTCATGTTCATTTACTCGGTTTGTGCACTCTCTTCCATGTCAAAACTACAAAATTAAAAAATCCCAAAATTCCCAAAAATCAACCAAAAAATCATATTTATCAAAAATCATCAAAAACATTCAAATACTCAAAAAACATAAAAATCACAAAACCATTAAAAATACCAACAAAATAAAACAATCAATGATGTTAAACAAATTGAAGCCTACCTTTGTGATTGTTCCCAAACTATCTTATGATTATCACAATTGATTATTTCCCTCATGCATATCCTCGCTTGGGGCAATCTCGCTCTCATTCTCTCTAATGCATTTTCAATGTTTGTGTTTGGGGTAATGACCATTTTAAATCTCAGATTACACTTCAATGTGGTTCAATAAGAG
The DNA here is from genome assembly GCA_018340775.1 of Taxus wallichiana var. yunnanensis. NCBI lineage: Eukaryota > Viridiplantae > Streptophyta > Pinopsida > Cupressales > Taxaceae > Taxus > Taxus wallichiana. Next base: position 696,636,031 of record CM031242.1, read on the forward strand.
TGTCATGAGTAGTTACTTTGCTCTTTGGTTTGATCCAATCTTTCTACATATATCGTTGCTTAGGGGCATTCAAATCTACTTACTTATCACTATGGAAAACATTAGGGGCAATGTTAATTGTCTTTAATTAAAAGTTGTGTTGCAGTGTTGTTATTTATGAACCAATTACATGTATTTCATTATCGTCTTGGATCATTTATATCCATGATGCATACTTTTATGGTGTATATTGGGTTTATTTTTCTTGTTTTGCTTTGGACCAATTACAAATAGTATGTTAACATCTTGGTTCATTTATAACCATGGTTCCTACATCTACTATGTATATTGGGTTTGTTTTCCTTTTTCACTTTTGTTTGCTATGTGTGTGTTTGTTTATGCACATAATGGGTTACACATCATGATTCCTTCATAATCATGGTGAAAAATCTATTGTGCAATAATAAAATAAGGTTTCTCTAACTTTCACTCTCTAAATGAAATCTCATGATACAATCATAATCCCTTCAATATTCATTCTATTCCTTGGCTCCTTTGCCTTTCATTTCTTCCTATCAAGCGGTTATCCCCCACTTTAATGCATCACCCATCCACTTTAGGGGGCATCCTATTAGCATCCACACTCATTGTGGAATCTAAATGCTTCATCGGTTTTCTGTCCTCTCGCTTACTCATCTACGTGCATTTACTATCTTTAAAATGATATTACTTCATAATAACACTTTAAATAGGGGAAAATGTAGACACCCTAAAAATACATAGTTATTTCTAGCATATCCTCAATTATTCACATCCCCTTTAGAATTAATTAATTAAATTAATTAATTCATACTTTGAGTATTTATCCCTTTAATATTTAATTCAATTAAATATATCACATTCATTTAACATTATTTAAATTATATCTAATCATGCATAAACTATACTTCTATGACCTTTAGCTAATTTAATTAAATATTTATTTGATTAAATAGTTATTTACTCACTCACATCCCCTAACTAATTAAATTATTTATTTAAATAGAAATAAATCTATTTATCTACTCATCCTCCACTTGGAATCCACTTCACTATCCTAGTCACCCCACTCAACTCCACTTCTAGAATCCTACAAAGGTGGGGGAAACAAAGTTGCACGTATAATCACCTCATTGAATAAAAAATAGAAATTTACTGCCCCTCAATGGATATTCAATCCATTCGAACTACTACAACTTCCTCCAATTTATTTTAAAGAATATGCATTCAAACCTCATTATGAATCTTCAACCACTCGTGGCCTCTTGTATAATTATAATAATAGGACATATCCTCTTGAAATACTTAGAATCCTTGCAACAAACCTATGCTAATTATCCATTTGATATCTACAAATTGAAAATCTTTCCTTATGTCCAAATTTGCTTGTAGCATTATCATTCCTTAGTTTGGAGATAAATTTAGATCATCCACAATCCAAAAAACATAATAAATTTAACAAGTGTGTGTTAACTTTAGCAATTTCATCATTGAGGTTGCAAGAGGAGCTTGGAGAAACATTTGTTGTTGGCTATTTGCTTATCTTTCACTTCTTTTCAAGTTTTTCCTCTATACAATATCTCAGTAATCAATTGTTCTTGTATCCCTATAGTATCCATCATCCTAACATTAATCACCGACGTAACCCCATAATCAATGCTATATCATCGATGATCTAACTTTAAAGGCCCAACCCATTCTCTTGTAGTTTGCATATATGCTTGCATATGTGGTCTCGCTCTATCTTAACCATTTCCTACTCTCGACTATCATGATGGAGTTGGTCTAACAATATGGACTCGGGATTGCATCCTTCTCAATGATTCCTACTTAAAGTAATGACCACCACATTTGAATATATTTCGACATGACATCTCCTGCAAACACATCTTGTGCACTAAGTCTAACATCATTCAAATAAATACCCCTATCCTGTTTGAACCAAAACAACATTCCCTCTTTTTTTCTTCACAAAAATGACATTGGATAACATTGTTTTTACAAAAATAACATAATCCCATAATCATTTTGGAAAAATAAAATCCCCCACTCCATAATCTACATGACCACTAAGTTCAAAATATTACTTAATAGTTGTCCTTCATCACTCACCCTCTACTCATACCACATTCTCCCATTGTGATGTTCATCATTTGAATTCCTCATTATCAAACTAAAATTATTGACCAAAGGTTTGGTCTATGGGAAGATAAGAAGGAATTAGCCTCCTCTTACTCTCTTTTCATTCTTTGTTTCCCTATCTCAACACTTTGTCCCGCCTATATAATCCATAAAAAAATATATAACCCACAAATTGTTGTCACTTTGTTCATCACCCATAACGCCAACCTATATCCTATTACTTTCTAAAAAAGCAAAATTTTACCATCATTCAATTCCCAACAACATTTGTATCTCATCCAATTTATCACTATCAATAACTTTATCAATAATTTAATGATAAATTTCATTAGTGAACAATTCAACAATTCAAAATTCAATCAACCAAAAACACAAATCCAATCATTATCTATAGTTTTTCCATCTCTATCATCTATTGGGGAATAATATAGTCATGCTCCATTTAACAACCATAATGATCGTGACCCTTTCATATATCATTGATTAGGCCAAAATTTTGACCATCATGATCTTAATCAACAACACTTACTCATATATATCATCATCCATCACTTTAATCAATTGATCAATCACTTACACACTCATATCTTTTCCCAAGGCATCACTTAAATCAATATCACTTCCTTGAATAACTCATTTCTTGGGGTATATTTTTCCAAAACCAACCAATGACACAAATTGACTAATTATCCAACCAATCAACTATCACCAACAACAAACACATGTTATAGTTTTGGCCAATGCACCGATTTTTCCTAATCTCGACTTTTTGTCCTTATCTTCATCATTTTGAGTGATCATCTGTCTCACCTCTCCCTCACATGAACCATCAAGGGGAATAACCCTTCCCAACTTATTCTTCTTCTTCTTTGAATAACCATTACTCCCTATAATTACAATAACTCTTCAAAGAGTGTAAAATTATATACACTTAAAATTAGTCATTACTAATTAGTCCTCATAACATTACTAATATCCACCCTAAATGCTAACATTACCCCTCATCCTATATCACCAACATTTTAATTAATCCCTAAATTAATAACTGATTTAAATATCCTCACATGATTAGGGAATTTAATATTCCATACCCTACCTACCCACCTACTAACTAACTTCTCATACTAACCACCCTCATTAACCCTTCATTAGTAACTAATATAATTTAGAATATGTTAATATTAATCTAACCTCTCCTTCCACCACCTTATAGATTTCTCTAAATCTAGAATCATCCTAATTCTACCACCTTCCATGAATTAAAAAAATCATGGAAATTTCCTTAGTCTAGAATCTTCCACCCTCTCATCTCTTCTCAACCATTGATCTCCATCCCACATGGATCAATTTGTAGTGCCCCTTCTACTTTTTCTTTTTCAATATTGTTTTTGAAGCATCTTGGTTCAATGCGGTTGTGTGGAAAATCATTGTGAGGTAACTAACTTGAATCTCTCTCTTTCTCAAGAGAGAGAAAATAACTTGTCATAATTTCTTCCTCTCCATCTCGAGATGATTTTTGGCTCGAGGTCATGTAATGAAGTTGTTAAATTGATATTTGTGAAGTTAGGATTAGAACCTTGAAGTTGAGGTTCATATATCTTTAACGTCTTTGGTAGATACATTTAAGATGTCTATACCTTGGTTAATATATATTTATATATATATATATATATATATATATATATCTTAAAATATTGATAATAATGAAAAAAACTAATGACTTAAAATAAAAAGAGAGATTTTAAAATAGATAGAAAAAAAAATAAATGAATAAAATAAAGGAAATCCAAAAAGGGTGAATTAAGGATTAGGATTCCCTCATTTTGGTTAAAAGAGGGGCCGTGAGAATTAGGGATTAGGGTTCCCTCTTTTTGGTTAGAAGAGGGGCCGTATAAAAATCCTAGGAAAATGAGTTTGATAGCGGTGCATCAAAACTATACAACCCTTTCTAGTATTTGTCATGTTCAAGCTAAAATGATGGCCTTGGTATAGGGTTTGGCACCTGGGCAACATCAATGGTAGGAGTAGGACCAAATTCCACAACATTTATAAACATCATCCATTCTTGTGCCAAATTTTAGGGCGTTTGAACAATCATGCATGTAAATCGAGTAATTTGGAAGGGTTTTTAAATTAGAGGTTGTAAGTTATAGGTGATGTGGTGGATATGTTTGGCAATATAAAGGCACGTGGAGAAACCCTAACCCATGTAATATTCATTTTTATTTTATTTTATTGACATTGTGCATGTTCAAATGGGAGGGTTACAAATATTCCTATGGCACAAGTTACAATCCTAGACATACCACATTATGTCCAAGGAAACTCCATTCTTTGTCATCAATGTGATTATTAAACTGGTGGTGGCTATGTGGATGTGATTTGTACATGCTAACTATCTTGAGGAAACTCTAAAATTTATCATCAATGTGTCATTACAACCTGTGGTGGTAAATTGGATTTTTTTCTTGGTTGGTGTCTTTGGAAGCATTGGAAATCTTGAATAAACTATGAAATTTTATCATCATTATGATTATAAAATTTTTGGTGGATGCGTGGATATGTTTTCTTGGTATTGGGAGGATTTGGGTCATAATGGATTGGTTGAAAATTCATTGGAAACTCTTGTGTAAAAAATAACAGATGTGAAGTCATATTTCTACAAAATTCCTCAAAGAAATGTGGCTTCATGGAATCCCATGTCATGTAAGATTCATTTAGAATAATAGTTTCTTGTAGGGTTCTAATTAGAAAATGAGGATTATAATCCTCTAATGGCATGGCCAACTCTTATTTCATTTCACCCATAATGAATCATTAGTAGATAGGGTGGAACTTCAAGACCATGCTATTTATCTCAAAGAAACTCCAAACTTTATCTTCAACGTGTCCATTAAACCTGTGGTGGTTGTGTGTATTTGGTTACTTGGTTATTGACGAGAATGTAATAATACAAAGTCACTATTATTGTTACAAATATTTCTTTTGAGTAAAATGATAAAAACTTTATTTGAGATGCGGCTTGCCTAGGCCAACATGTATGAAAAATGAAGAAGCATAGGTAAGGTTATGATATGTTCAATATAATTCTTTAAAGAGATATGGTTTAATGGACCACAATGGTCACGGAAATAAAAAATGGGTGTGATGAGAAGGCATTGGAAGCTCTCAAGAAAATGTATTTGGCATATGTAACATCAAAATCCTCAACTCTTTCTCGCCAACCCGTCACATGTATAGATTCATTCCTCCTTTCCTATTTTATTTTGAATTCTTCTTTCATTTATAATAGTTAAATGTTAAATCTGAAATCAAGTTTATTATGGATATATAGTTTTTAAATGACATTAAAAACCACATTAAATAATTTCCTACATTGTGTTAAACTAATGTCATAAGTGGTTCCTTGGACATATGTATAATAATAGGCCATGAGTTGGATCAAAACAAACATTTAACACACTTACCCTTACTAATTTCTCATGACCAGACAAACTTTAATGGTAAACATACTTTTAATTACAAACTTGGAATGTCGAAATAGCCTCTAGTTATGAAAAAAACCTCTAAAAAATGATGCATAAGAATCATCTATGAACATCACTTTGAAATTTAAACTATTAAAACCTCTCCCATGTTGTATGATGACCCATTTACAACATGGAAACATCATCAATATGTTTGACAATCATGTTTAAGAAGTGGGTTTCAGATGCTTCGAAAAATAGTTTTCTGGGAGTAACCCTTTCCCTATGACTGAATTCTCCAAAAATCACTCAAATTTTGTGCCTTTGGATCCCAGGAGAAAAATTTGACCCTTTTTTTTCATGATAAATTTATAACATAAAATTTAAATTTTTTGTCATTACAACCAAACCAACACTTGAAATTCCCTTTCTTAGTCAATGTAAACCTTTCCTACAAATAAAATTTCAACTATGTCATGCTCATTTTGGCCAAGAGGATCATTTTAACATGATTTCAAAATTTGTTTCATGTGTATAGAAGCCTAGCTTGATTCATGAGGGTACTAATATCTAAGATAGAATAATGCTCCGGGAGGCTCTAAAGGGTTATTTTTGGTCTTCTTGTCATATGAGGACATCCTTAGGAAGATAAATGCAAGGGCAAAAACTAGATAAAGGTGTTTTAGGAGAGTAATAGGATGATCCAAGGTAGTTTAGGAAGTTTATGTGGAGCCATGAGAGGTCGGGAAACTTTCAAGTGAAATCGGGTCTTTTTGAGCATGACACTAGGGAATGCATGTTTCAAAGGATATAGTCAACTTGTTCGAAAGATTCAAAAGCCTCGTGGAGATCTTGGGAAGCCATATCATAGAATTAGAAAGATGACAGAGCCTACTTCATGGTGTAATAATCAAGATAGAATTATAGGAGTATTAAAATGTGGAAACATGTCCATCAATGTAACACAAGAGTTTTTAAAAGGTGGAACTTTCTCAATAGGTTTCAAACCTTGGGAAGAGTTACGAGCCTAACTAAATTTCAAAATACATTACATTGGACCCTCCTCATGGTACATATGTTGGATTTGTTCATACTCATTCTAGAATTTGGTGGAAACTTTGCTTATTGGCACACACACATAGGAAAAAGTGGACAAAGGACCGAAAAGGAAAATTATAAGTGAATCTGGTTTTATAATTTTGGGAATGAATGTGTTGGGTCATTTGGAGTCAAAATCATATAAGTTTGACCAATTTAACTCCATTTATTTCTCTCGGGCTTGAAAATCCACTCCTTAGTCTATTTTCATGTTGAGTTTGATGACATAATCATAGCCAATTAACTTTGAGCAAAGTTTTGGAGCTTAGATGTCCCTTGTCCCTTTTTCCTTGGTGAAAGGGGACATGGGGGACACCAAAATGTTCTCCCCTATGGAGGAGTTGGTTGCGTCACTTAAAGTGACAACTTAAGTGGTTAGAAGATGTTATAAAATCACTTAACTTGATGTTTGTCTCCTTTTTCATGACATATAGTCCCATGGAGTCCTTTTGGAGGATCAATGTCCCTTGTCCCCTTTTCTCAATAGCTAAGGGGACATGGGGAACAAAAAAATGTGCTCCCCACGGAGAAACTTCTAGTCATTTCAAATGATGACTTGGGGTGTTAGAAAAGTGTTATCAACTCACCATTTTCACAAAAATGACCCCTTCCTCATGAGAGCCTCACCCATGGCGCATTTTGGAGAGGTTGATGTCCCTTTTTCCCTTTTTACCCTATTTTTAGGGTGTAACCACACCTCCAACCTCCACCAGACCTGGGTTAGCTAGTTTGAGTTTAAGGTGAGTTAAACAAATCTAGTGAGAGGAATTTTTATTTTGAAAGAGGTATAAGCTCATACTTAGCCATTTTTGTGTTTCATTATGATTTTATCTTCCCCCATTGCTATTTAGTGTTGTTATGCTTCCAAAATTTCTTCAAACATCCTTCATGCTCAAAAACCCTTTTTGCTCATATCTATTAAACTCCATGTCTATTTTCAATAGAAATTAACAACTCTTTGTCAAAAATTCCTTTCAAATGAATCAAACCTCGTATCAAATGGTGTTATACATTATTTTTAATGGCCATAAAAAGTTTCCTAAAATTAAAACTCATTTTTAGATCTATAAAGTTCTAGAGATTGAAATCTTCCAAAAATTGCAGCAAAGCCTCACATTGCAAAACGAAAACTTTTGAGACCAATTTCATTCCATTTTGACATCGTGAAGACACACTTATAAAAATATTAAATGTTGAAAATAGTAAATAGTAAATGATTCCTAAGCCTCACTTTCTTATAAATAGTAAATGTTGCCAATAGTTCATTTTCAGAGTTTCCATTTCCCTTTGAACATTAGGGAAATTCAAAAGTGCCAAATTAAGAAACAGTTAACTAAAATGGACTCCTCAAAATAAGGCTTGAAAAAATAGTAAGTGTCAGGATATTGGTTAAGAAATAATGATGTTGAGCCTATTATGCTGAATAAATATCACTTTGATAAGTTTGAAACAATTTTAAAAACATATATGGTGAATGACAGTCCAACTCTGGCAATCCTCATTTTGAATGGTCTTTCTCAATGCTTGCAAATCCCCACCTATAACAATGTGGATATCACCTCTCATGAGGTTTCCTCACATGAATGGAAATGGAAAATTTCATACTTGCAAAGGACCGATAGTTTAATTGTGGCTTAGGTGGAAGGGAAGCCTTATTGGTTCCCTAAAATTGGGCTTAGAATGATTCTCATCTCATTAGATAGATTGATCAAAAGTTAGAAGCATTATTAATTGAGTATCTCTCCTTCACCCATCAAATATTAGAGGATTTGTTCTTGTACTTCATTATGTCTCACAGTCACCAAGGTTATTTAGTGATAGGATCACAAGTACACCCCATTTGATCAAGTTGTCTCATTTTGCACACCAAGTGTATCAAATGCAAGAAAGATCCGAGAGACATGGCAGTGTTTCAAAGATTGGAAGGTTGGTTCAAGTGGAAGAAGGATTTTATCTTGGTTTCAGTGGTCTACTAATCATTGGCTTCTCACTTCTTCTCTTAGGATATCCGATTGGGTTACAAAAGTTGATCATTTAGAGGATTCCCCAAAGAGGAGGTTTGTACAAGAATGAGTACACTATGAGGCTTCATCAAGTTCAGGAAGTGGTAAAAGGATCAGGAGTTCACTGGAGTGCATCTCTACAAAGTAACTTAGAGTTTTTTCATCCTTCTTCATTCTCGTATCTCTTCTCTCCCCATTCTCTCTCTCTCTCTATTTTCTAATTCTCCATTATAAATTGTACTTTATGGATATTTCATCCTGTTAACTTATGTGACCATTTTAATTTTTCATTGTAAAATTCCCATTTTCATTAATAATAAAGGGGATTATTTTTCTTTCCTAGAGGAATGTGAAAGTCCGCAAGTGGTGGGACTATGAAAGGTCATGTGGGGGGTAGATGAAGAGATGGATTGTTAAGCTATAAATTGGAATAGATTATCCATTCCAAAGGCTTTATCTTGGTTGATAGCTCCTATTGTCTTACTATAAGAAAGAAACTAAAATTATTCTCTCCTTTTTTTATTTTTCTTGTCCATTTCATATTTACTCCATGAGCATGATTACTTGTGCAATATTATGCAAATAAACTTGGATCTACTTGTGTTTTATTCCTATTTCCTTGCCATAGTGTCTTCTCATTGTTAACATGTAAATATTATGGTTTTATATCGATAAAATGGATTTATATTTATTAAGAGTAAAAATCCCTTCTCACTTTATCCCCTCTCTCAATACACACATCCTTCCTCCACCTACTTATTACACATGGGTTTAGTGGAGTATTCGTGTGTGATCCCTAGTTAAAAGGCCACCCACAATGGTTAGATTAGTGTATATATTTCATATTTTTAATAAATGGATCTGCCCCATTCCTAAGCGAGAGGACCTAGTCCCGAGCGCCAGTGAAAACCCCTTATTTTACCTTGTGATAAATTATTTTGCCAACACCCTAAAAACCTATTTTTTGTTATATGGGAATATCATAGTGTATTTAGTTTTATCTCATTACCCTTGAAAAGCAAATTTTTTGCACATGTTTCAAATCCTCATTGGCATAATTTTCTAGATGAAAATATCCAATTTCATCCAAATGGATTCGTAAAGTTGTTGAAGTTTGAGCCTCGGTTACTATTTTTACACCCTATTAGTTTCTTGTGATTCTCTATATAGGGAAAATAGGGTAAAATAATTAAAAACCCATTTGGGGTTCCACACCATTTTCATGCCCATTCCTTGGCCACTTGGGATAGTTTGCAAAACATCGTAACAAAGGCCCACATACCCACATTGAATCTCTAAGGTTTGTACAATGCTAAAAATAATGCAATATTCTGAAATACATATGATGAGTAGAAAAAATGCTTGGTACACTTAAAAATACTATAATGGAAACTTGAAATCACATAATTTGGCATGTTTACCTAGGCCCCTTAAGCAAAACGGGAACAAGAACTATGTTAGAGGTTACAAAAATTGTATTACTCTAAAAATATTTTTGGAATGTGAATATTATAAATCAAAATGGAGTGTGTTACCTCTCACCATATTTAATTATGGAAATGGTTTGGTTTACTTACATAAAATAAATGAGTGCTTCCTCTCTCTAATATATCTCTAAATCCAAAAATTTGTCTTGAATCGATAAGTATGAAAAGTGAATATTTGGTTCTCTCTCTAACTCTAAATTGATTTAGGATTTCTTTAGCATGTTAGAGGGGGTGTGGATCCATACTAGTGTGTGTGGCTGACCCATGACTACATGATTTTACAGGTTGTAGGTAACGCAGTGGCATATAATAATTGATCAAATTAAGTGTTAAAAATGTAAATGGTTTTATAACATGTTTTTCCTTCAAAGGTGGAAAGATGCATTGCCTTCATATTTATATGTACTCCTAAATGGTTTTTACAATAAAATAAATTGACTTAATTATATATATAATGGTGATCTGATGTATGGGAGATCTATCAACAGCTTCATGAATTTTTATAGTAGGATGCATTTGAAATATCATTAACAAACTAATGTATTTATTTAAAAGTTTAGAAGGAAGATAACAAAATTAGTTTATAGCATGTTTGGCATTGTATTTTGTGTGAAGTTATAAATGGATATATTATGCATTTACTATGGTATTTGAGAAGGATTGGGTACCAATGACATTTAAAATATATATGTGACTTATCTATGAATAAAAATGTGCTTGATTATTATTATTATAGTATTTTTGTGTGTGTTGTACATTAGTTGGTAGTAAGTTTAAACACTTAAAATATTGGAAAACTTAACGATTTCTCTCAACCTAACTTGTGCCCTAAAACTCTAGTGGGTAACTAAGTGCTTATGGAACCAAATTGGAAGGATGACATCTATGATAAACCCTCTTTGTCCAATCTAAACAACACATTTGGGTTTAGCTTGCCTTGTAATATCTTAGCACCTCAATCTTATGAGTGGCTCTATGGAACCATTTTGGGTAAGGGTGTATTTTTGACAATTGAGGAAACCTTGGGGTTTTCTTTTATTTATGTTTATATCTCCTCGACATGATCACTCAATATACATTAGTTTTCCCAAACTAATTAATGCTCCTGATCTTGGGGGTAATACATCTATAAAAATTATGCTTGGTATGTTGAGATTTCATTGTATTGTTATATATATTTAGTATCTCATTGGTTATCCTATGAAACTCCCTTCGTATAATACAAGGCATGTTTACATGTACGAAATATTTATGAGTTAATTATTGTTAGTTTTCTCCTTAAATCTCACCGCTCCTCATCATGCTTATGAGACTAAGGTAAGGAAATCCCAATGGTAAACGTGTAGAAGAGATCCTAAGATGTCTTATAAACATGAAATATGGAAGTGTCTCCTTTACCTTGGTGTTGACTCCATCATAGGACATAAATCTATTGACAAGAAATGGGATTGAGTTAAACCTAGGACCTCTTAGGTGTTGTTGTGGATGGTACTTGTGATTGAAGTACATCTCTAAGATTGTGTCAATTAAGGGGTTATTGGAAAAGTACATGTACATGAGCTATCTTGATAACTTGAAGTTAAACCCCCTTGAAGTTAAGGAGAGTGAAATATTTTGCTTATGAAGAAACATGTGTCTTGAACACAAGAGACCCTAGCTTGAGCATGAGTTTCATGTAACTCTTATGTTCAATAATAATCTCAACTAATATTTGAGATATGAAAAATTAATGGTGTTAAGGATTGAAAATAATTATAGAAACTAGTTTTCAACACTCTTAGGTGACCCACCCACACAACTCATAATTCATATTTTAATCACTATACATAAGTTCCATCATTCCCAAATCATATTATACGTCCGTAATATCTATTTACTCCCATAAATATTCACTTACCCCCTCCTAACTCTCATAAACCTCTTAAAACACATAAACTAATTTTATCCTAGTAAGGTTAGACCTTCATAACCTCCCAACCTCTCCAACACACTTTTACTTGTGTTATTCTCACCCTAATTAACTAAAATAAAGAATAATGGGGGTGTATCTATAGTTAATCTAAGCTATGAAAAACTATAAATAAAGTAAATAAATGCAACAAAGAAGTATGTAAATAAGATAAACAACTATGCTAAAGGAAATACTAACTCTAATGTGCAAGAGAGAAGATGAAATAACTTAGCTAAATAACGTATGCTTGTGGGACTGGAAAACATGGAAGCAACAACAACTATGTGTAAGCTCCGAAAAGTATGGATTTGGACTAATTCCTAGACCGGAGCTCCTAGAAGGGTATGGGGCACCTACGGGTGCTATGGTATGTAAAATGGGAGCCATGGTCTCGAGAAAAGCTTTGGCCCGAATCTCATAGGGCTGGGAGGTGGTCTGAAACCCTCACTATGTGTCGCATTAGATTAATTGTCCTATAACATATGTTGTCGATGATCCAAGATGAATAAAAGACTCGTAAACCCTAAACAAATATCAATCCCTAAAAATGGAAAATGTAAACGAATGGGTCGATCGACCTTAATCACCAAAACATTGACTTACTAAGCATTGCACTACATTTTGGACCCAAATGTATTTTTGGTGAGTGTGTGCATAATGTGCCCTAGGTTCTCTTGTGCTAGTTGTACTTTGTGAAGTAGCGAGCAATAACTAAATGTAGAAAATGTAATAGAATGTGTGCATGGAATAGAATAAAATCATCCCCCTATGAAGTGTGTGATGCAAATGTCCTATCCTTGTGCCTTGATGATGGATCTATGTGGATGCAAGTGATCTCTAATGCAATAGATGGATGTAACTCTAGATGGATGATAGTAGTGAATGATGATAGGTCCCTCATTATGGTCTTATAACTTTATATTTATATGGTTGTCTTGGTCTAATTTCATACTTAACCTCAAATTTCTGACCACCAAAAATATAAGAAGCTAAAATGGTTAGAAAGATCCCAAAAGATGGTGGGAAAGTGAAAAGGGACTAGTGCGCCTAGTGGGACCAGGTGCCCATGGGTTCCCTAGTACTAATCTGGCACCCACCAAGACTAAAATAGCACGAGATGACAAAAGCTGATTGGGCATGTGGATATAAAAGGTTGGTAATGATGAAATAAAATAAAACAAGATGGCCAAAAGACAAGGGTTAATTAGTACTTTCTTCACTCAAGAACCTTCTAAATAGTAGTATGATACCAGGATTGAATAATGTCTAAAGTCCATGATTTTGTGTCTAATTTCCCCACTTTATGTTGGTGAGTGGAAAGATTGGTAACATAAAGTAGATAGAGATGCATACCTAATGTCCATGAAGAGTGTAGTAGAAATGTGCCAAATGACTAGATAAAGCATGGAATGACAAAAAGATGGAGGAGCGTGGAAACTAAAGATGAAAATGCACAAAAAAGTGATGAGAGTGAACCTAGGGTGGAATGCATGTGCTGATGTTGATGTGTGTAGTGTACCTGCATGGTTAGTATAGTGTGTGTTGTCGCGAAGTTTCGTTGTTGATGCCATTATTGTTGTTACTTGTTGTTGCCCCCATTTGACTACTTTTTTCTCATACGACTGGACTGTAAGGAGAAAATGATCAAGTAGTCAAATATGTATGTATGTATGTGTAAAAATGTAATGTAAAAGTATGTAAGTGTAAAATACGTAAATGAAAAGTGTAAATGGAACATGTGCACCTGATCCATGTTGAGAAAGAGAGTGTAGAAGGATTTTGGACCTCAAAATATCAGCTAAGTACAAGAGGGCACGTGGGCACGCGTGACCTAGTTAAGAAGGGTACATATTAAAGGCGTGTAGGGAAGGGTTCTAGCAGGTTTTACGTAACACACGACGCGCATACATGTAAGGTAAAACAAGTTTTGTACTTAGCCGCATTTGACATCCTAGGAAGCACACAAGAAAAGCATGACCCTTGTGGATAAGGTGCCAACCTAATGACTGTGGGATCAAAAAGGGAATATTCCAGGCATGTGATGGAAGGTTCCAGAAGACATCATTGTAAGGAGTGGAGAGCTTGGATCTGTGAAGGCATGCTTCCATGGAGGACCACTTCAACACTTGGAGACCAATCTATAACTTTTGGAAGGCATGACGGTGGATGCTAAGGTTATAAATAAAAGCGCCCGATAGAAGAAAGGTGTGTGTATAGTGTGTGGAGAGTGCAAAGGAGAGAAAAGAGAGGTGAAGCCCTACAAAAATTGAATGGGGATGTTATGGGTTAAGAATTATAAGAGCTCTGTAAGCAATGGCACATTTAGGGGATGGGTTTTTATTCTTCTTTGTAATATGATGAGCATAATATGGCTCTGATGCATGACTTTTCTCTACACAGTTAGATGAGGATTTGTCATGACCTCAAGGGATTGTAATGTGGTTATTGAATCTATTAATATGAATACAATGCTCTGTTATAAATCATCTAGTGTTTGGAAGTATACTACTTATGTATTTCCTTTTTGTATGAACCATTTCCTTATGTTGCTTGTTATTTCTCTTTTCTGGATGCAATAAGATAACAACTCGTTCTAGAATATGGCATGGTTCTTTCTACTCATTTCCATTTGAATATCTATTATAAGATGATGCATTCTCATAAGACTCACATAAAGGAGAGACTCGACACTGCGTGTGCCTCGGTGAGTGCCCAGGCTTCCCACTGGGTGATAGGTCAACGTGCATGGGATTAGACTATTGGTCTAAGGGTATAAAATATGACTACAAAGGATATCCTATACTACCATATTTTTTTTGATGATCCAACGCCATAGGTCGAAGTAAGTATAGGGAGGAAATTCTCTCTATCCTTTAACCTTTAATTACTTCCCCGAACTATGTGCAAATATATCTCTATACTGTCTTGGTTTTTGGGCAATCCGATGCTGGTGGTAGAAGAATTATTGGGAGGAATTCCATTGTATCCTCCAACCGTTAAATTCTCCCCGAATGCTAAGGACACCATGTCCTGTAAAAGCCACCATGTATGGGGTTTGTATATTGGTATGAACTCACTCATTGTATGTAAAACCACAATACAAAGGGCGGAAAGTGCATTGAACTGAGCCAGTGTAAATACAATATGTTAGTATGTAAAACCCCAAATGATGCCCCCCTCTTTGGGGGTGCATGCGAGGTCATTGATAGAAGAATACGACCCCAAAAGAGGACCAACCACATGCATTCCAAAACTTTTCCCCAGGGGAAGGGAGATGTGCTTAGTAGAGACAAAGGCGTGTATAAACAAGGATGGATAGCCAAGAAAAAATGTTAGTATGAAAAATCATGCATGTAGAAAATAAGCGTAAAGTACATAAATAGTGTGTAAGCTACGTAGAAATGTAAAAATACCAAGAAAAGTAGTGCAAAAACATAAGAACACAAGTAAGCTACACAAAGTGGGTTGTAAATATGGGACATCTCTTAAGATGTCGTAAGACACGCAAGGCCATCATGGCCACAAACAAAAAACAAGTGTGCACACCAAATAAAGGGCAATGCCTGCAAATAAGAGTGAACAATAGTAGACAATGTAACAAATAAGTATGGAAGAAAATATCCATGCATAACAAATTATGCACATGAAGCACCCATTAACATGTTAGAAAGATAACCAATATGTCAAAAGTGTGTATAACCAAGTAATGTAAAGTGCTAAGTACAAAATGAAACAATAACACCTATGAGAGATGAATGTGGATGCCCCTAATGACCAGTGTAGGAAGGGTAGAAGGCAAGCATCCATCCTTCATGTAAGAGAGCTGTATCTATGATCACAACTAGATAAAGGCATGAACACATGTATGATATAGATAAATGACATACAAGTAAGCTAACAAGCATGCGTAATAAAGTGACCATGAAAAAACAAAAGGAAGAGTAAAAGCAACCATAATGTGCGGTATGTTGTGGATGGATGGAATGGAATGCAAATGGAGTGATAGGAGTCGCACGCCCTCAAGTGAATGGAAATGTATGGGGTGATGTTTATTTAGTTTTCCCCCTCAACACCAAGAATGAACTATAAACTAGAGTGCATCATTGGGAAATGGTCAATAGTGTGTGTCATGTCTAACACGCTATGGCGAATATGTATATGTAGTGATTATGATATGTGACATGTAGAAGAGATGTGCGTGAACCCTATAGCCAAAGTGTATATCATGACCAAATGAATGTATAAGTGATGATTTAGCCTAAGCGTATATCACTACAAGATGAAAAGAGGGAGTGGTGATGTAACCTAAGGTGTATACCACTACAAAATGATAGAATATGTGATGATTTAGCCTAAAGTGTATGTCACTATAAGATGAAAAGAGGGAGTGGTGATGTAACCTAAGGTGTATACCACTATAAAATGATAGAATAGGTGAAAATTTAGCCTAAAGCGTATGTCACTAGCCTAGGAATGTCGCATGATGAAAGTTTGAATAGTAAATGTGTGATGAGTGTAAGGTCTATTTTATTTGTAAACCCTCATAAATCGAGTATGGATCAAGGAACTAAAGTGTGTCATAGGGTAGTAAGTGTAGTGTGTGTAAAGACAATATAACATAAGTGATGACCATGTAATGGGTAGAATGTGTACATATGTTATGTGTAAAATGTAAATTCAAGGTGTGTAAAATGGCATGTATGGAGATGGACTAGTAATGTAGTATGTAAGATGATGCAATGCTAGACTCATATATGATGAAGACTAGTAGAATATGTGTGAAAATGCATGGTGTAATATGTATGGTATGTAGATAAATGAATAATGTAGTATGTAGGATAAGTAGTGTAGGATGTAAGATGCGTAGACAATGGTGTATGCATAATGATGACTAACATGATGTATGATGTATAAATGCACAAATTTCAAAATGTTGTAGACTAAATGTAGAATGTATGGTGTATGATGTGTAATGTATGAATAGGTGTAGTGTGCAAAAGATGTGGGGTTCATGTGTAGTAAGCCCTCAAAATCAAGCGTGAACATAAGTACAAGAGCGTGTCATCAGTAATGATGATTCCATAACATGTTATGAGAATGCCTATATGAAAATGTAAATATGATAGATGCTAGGGTGAGTGTGGGGGTTTAATAGATGTAATTCCCAAAGTATTTATGAGTGAGTAAACTAACCAATGATATTGAGACAAGGGTATTCCATTTGATGCCTTTAGTGGTGAAAGCATATGACCATGCTCTAATAGTAGTGGTATGGTAGACAAATGTTGTAGATCGTGAATGAAGTCTATGTGTATGTGATAGATGGAATATATGATGAATATTTTGGCGTAGTAAAATGCATTGGTGGTGTAGATCTACGTGATGATGAATATGAAGGTGGTGAGAAAAAACACAAAATAAAATAAGGTGGGGACTCGTGTCTCGATGTAGTGAATATCCTAGAATGGACCTATGCCTATGTGTAGGACTAGTGGAATGATGTGGTCGTGTAGATGATGCTCGCATTGGTGAGCTAGAGTAGATTGTATTTTGGAAAACATAGAATGTGTTGTGGTAGAAGAAGTAGGATATGAACTAACTATTGTGTGAGGGGATGGAAACCATGGAGTAGATGGAGGGACACCATTAATATAGATGACCTAATTATCACGAATGAAATTTAGGCGTAAATGACTCATAGAAATAATAGATTGAGAGTGAAAAATCCAATTGATACCAAGAAGCATGTCGCATCCCTCAACTGTGTTTCCAATGAGAAAAGGCACAAGTATTGTAATAGGAATGATTGTAACATGAAGCTTAATAATTCCAAAGGGTTTGTTGAAAGGGTACTCAATTTGCGATGGGGGAAGCCATAGCCTTAAGAAGTGAAATAGAGCATGTAATAAAGGGCCATGATGGGTAAACCTTAGTGTTGTTAATGGAGGTCAAGATAATAGATGCATTGATGTGTAAAGAATTAGATGTGAAATTTGTATGATAATCAGTGTTGGAGAAATAAATGATTAGTGGCAAAGCTTTAGTGTTAGCAACAAATAATTCTAGGGCTGCTGATCCGGGAGGAGGAACCATATGCAAACATAATTAGCAGAGAAATCAACCTCTTTTTGTATTATGCTTAGGTAAGAGATTATTAAATATTTTAAGTTTATGATTTTCATTAATGGGTGTAGAGGTTGTACATTCTTGAAGCTTAATTTGGCCATTGTCAAGAAAATCCTGAATGAGATGTCATAACCGGGAACAATGATCAATGAAATTTCCTATGTATTGATGATAATAACAATAAGAACTGCTATTGAAATTACGACCTTTTTGGGTTAAGATGGCTCTAGTTGTAAAGGTGAAGGTAGGGTAATAAGATTACTATCAATGAGTGGAGGTAGTAAAACACTCAGAGGTGTACTAATATTAGTAAAAATACGTCTGTATGGTTATGGTCGAAGTTCCCTATGAGTATAGAATATGTTTACAATGTTTTTTCCATCCATTGGTTTATTTGTAGAAGGCTTAAATGCAAGCTTATTCTGAAAACATGTGGATGATGATGCTTTCTCTTGATATTTAAGATTTACTATTTCCAGGAGTTTGGTCTCACAAAGCTTGAGAGTTTGAAAAAGGTGATCAAATGAGGAAGAAGTCTCAAAGAGAACACTCTCCTAAAGTGGTGGTAATAGAATCTGAATAAATAAATCCTGAAGCTCAGAATATGCAAGTACGTTAGTCATCTTAGCTAAATTGTTTTTGTATCATAAGACATAATTAGATAAGTGTTCATTGGGCCCTTTCTTGAGTTGTGAAAGTTGAGCATAGGAGATATTAGAGCCAATGTTAATAGAGAAATGTATGAGAAATGCATCATCCAGATGTGTGAAAGAGACTACCGAATGGATAGGTAGGTCATAGAACCAACACATCGCATAATCTTGTAAACTATGAGGAAAGAGCTTAGTGAGTATGGTGTGATCATCCGCATAGTCGAGACATGCTACGTGGAAAGCTCAAAGATGTTCTTGTGGGTCACCATGGCCTTTAAAAATGGGAAATTTAGGAGAGATGAAGTTAGGTGGAAATGCATAATTGGAGATAACTGGTGTAGAAGGGGTATGTAGTAATGAAGTAGAATTTAACGATGGTGTTCCTATAGAAGTAGCAACCTGAGTCAAATTTGATTTTACAAATCTTGATATAGATATGTTAAATCAAGGGTATTCAAGGAAGATACAAGTTGCATATTAGAAGATCCAGGGTGAGTGATGAGAGTGGTAGTTATAACAATAGGGGTAGAAACATAAATGGGTGGAATGGAGGCCATGGGATCCAAAGAAGCCACGACATAAGTGGAAGCATCACAAGTTTGTTTACCTGAAATTAAAGCATGTAAGACATGAGGAAGATGAGTAGGGTTTTCGCGTAAAGATTGGTGGTAGTTAGTAATAACATTAAGTTGTTCTTGGTCAACATTGGTGTCTTCATCATAGGATTTATCACTTTCAGATGCTTCGATTTCATAGAGAGGAATACGGGTGGAATTATCTAAAGGGTTTTTAGCCATAGATGTAGATGTATCAGCTAGTGACCTAGAAGTATGATGCTTAGATGAAGAGAGCTCATAATATTGGAGGGAGCCAAAATGGCCACTACGGGTAACATGCATAAAATGAAAAAAAGATGAAGTAATACCTAGAATGATAAACAATTGAAGAAAATCATATAAGCATGAATGATTGAGTTGAGTTCACCAAAATGATTAACCAAAATAAGGAATAATGGGGGTGTATCTATAGTTAATCTAAGATATGAAAAAATGTAAATAAAGTAAACAAATGTGGTAAAGAAGTATGTAAATGATCTTAAGAAATATGAAAAAGGATATGCTAACTCTAATGTGTAAGATAGAAGAGGAAAGAACTGAATTGAATAACATATGATTGGGACTCGTGTCATAGAGGTGACCGAAAAATCTGGAAGTAGCAACGAAAGTGTAGAAGCTCTAAAAAGGATGGATTTGGAATGATTCTATGGAATGGAGCACCAGGAAGGGATAGGGGCACCTATGGGTGCTCGGTCTATAAAATGGGCACCCTGCATGAGAAAAAGCTCAAACAAAATCTCATAGGGCTATGAGGTGGTTAGAAACCCTCCTTATGTGTCACATTAGATTCGTTGTCTGTGAACGAATGTTTCTGATGATCAAGACAAATAAAATACCTATAAAACCCTAAAAAACATCAATCCCTAAAAAAATAAAATGCAAATGAATGGGTCGACTAACCTCAAACACAAATAAAGTGGACTTACTAATCGAGTGTTGTACTACATTTCAAACCCAAATGTAGTTCTCGTCAGGTGTGTGCATAACGTGGCCTAGGTGCTTTGTGCCGACCACACTTTATGGAGTAAATGAGTAATAAATAGATGTAGAAAATATAATAGAATAGAATCCCCCTATGAAGTGTGTGATGCAAATGTTTTAGCCTTGTGCCTTGATGATGGAGCTATGTGGATGTAAGCGATCTCCAATGCAATAGATGGATGCAACTATAAATGGATGATAGTAGTGAATGATGTTAAGTCCCTCATTATGGTCTCATAACTTTATATTTATAGGGTTATCTTGGTCTAATTTTGTAATTAACCCAAAAATGGCAGTAGATCACCAAAAAGATAAGAAGCTAAAATGTCTAGAAAGAGCCCAAAAGATGGCAAGAAAGTGCAAAAGGGACCGGGGAGTCACTGGTGGGACAAGGGAACCCATGGGTGCCACAGTACTAATTTAGGCACCCTAGTCGAGGCTAAAATAATGCAAGATGATAAAATTTGACTGGGCATGTGGATGTAAAAGGTTGGTAATGAAGAAATAAAATAAAACAAGATGGCCAAAAGATGGGGGTTAATTAGTACTTTCTTCACTCAAGAACATTTTAAATAGTAGTATGAGATTGAGATTAAATAATGTCTAAAGTGCATGATTTTGTGTCTACACATCTCCAAGCTGAAACTCACCCATTTGGAAGTGGTTTCAATTGATTTCAAGTGAGTTTTCCCCAATTTTCTTGGATCTCCAACAAATCTCAAAATCATTGATGACTTTATATAAACCCACCAACTTTCTTGAATGTGGATCCTTGGAAATTGTATAAAAATATGACCTTCTCGAGACTAAGACAATGTCATTCATGACATCTTAGCACCCTATGGAGCCATACCAAGCCCTTGAAGAGCCAAGACCATTGTAAGGCCTCTCTGCAACATTCATCATCTACATTTTGCATTATAGGAAAGGTATTGTTGTCTCTTTACATCCCTTGTTTATCTACATATCATTTCTAAGAACAATCCAGTCATTTAATCACACATTTCAAGTATGAATTTACATTCTATTAAAATTGGAAAAGTACACAACAAGAAACAGAAATGATCACCTTGAATTTCCAACAAATAACCTTAATCTCTAATGATTCATGATTCTAATCCCTTCACCATATATTACATGCTTTCAATCCATTTTATAATATGTTTTCTGCTAATCTCTATGTTTCAAGTGTCATTTGTCTATAGATGACCATTCCAGGTGAAGGTTATGAACTAAACACCATATTTTACTTACCGATCATGTGAAAAAAATTTGTGTGGGAGAATTCAGATATAAAATATGAATTAATTCTTTGTGCCACCACTTTCTATTGTCATGCATTGTTTATAGCTAAAAATTCAAACTTTCAAACATGACAACCAAGACAAATTTAAAATTGTGCTCCTAAGTCTTCTCGATCCATCCTCCCCAATCAGTCTATCTTATGTACCATACTCATCCTAACCTTGTAGGTCCTCCTAGTGTATTGGAATACATTTCCTAGTGTTTGAAATTTTGTGGAAGTGTCATTCATTTCATACAATAAAGTGCTTCCAAAGGATAGTTCTCCGATATGCTTGAAAGGAAATTTTTGAATTTTTCACGATAGGTTTGCATCCATTGGGAAAGTTTTAAAGGCTCAAAATAATCTAGGGGTGGTATTGGAGAGTCATTATGGTATTGGAAGTTATTTAGGAAAGTTTAGGAATTTTTTTGAGGTTTAGGTACAAACAGTGCAACAACGAGTTTTTAAGTACGAGGAGCATGCAATCAAAATTGGTACCTGAACTTCTATAGAGGATGATGAGAGTTCCATAATGAATTGAAAAGAAACCAAATTAATCATTATAAATATTAAATAGTTATATACATGGTTTAATCATAATATATTTCACAAGACCTGATGGCTTCTCATGACATCTCAACTTTGGCAGACACACCCTATTGTCTCGAAGAAAAATGGGCATAATTTTGAATATTCAAGCATAAACGAGGTCTAAAACCCATCCCATTATTATTTAAATGGTATTGGGATTAAAAATAATATAAATTTTCATGAGGAAATACCATTTATAGCTCTAGGAATTACTTTGTCAAGTTGTCTCTCTTGTAAGTGTGTTTCTCGCAGTTAGTTATTTTTTGGGTGGACACATGTCACCTTCTATTGATGGAAGAATTTTGTGTGCATATTATCCCAATTGACAAGGGAACATAGGGGAATTTTTTTTTCCCCACTCATCCCTTTAATATGTTTCTTCATATGCCCAAGTTCAACTCTCTGGAGGGCTTATCTAGGTTATCTCACCTCCCCCATCTCTCAACCTATGAATGGCACATGACAACATTTGGTGAGGGCACATTATTTTTCCCATCTTGTACCCTTTCCAAATGTGATAGAGGGGAAACAAAATTTTTCCCCTCTCTATCCCCTTTTAAGGTTTTCTAGGTGACCAGATGATGACCCCAAGAGCTAGGGCACGCTTTCCTCCATCTCTCCATCCTCGCATCTAAAGGTGTCACTTGTCCTCATCCGGTGTGGGAAAATTTTTTGTTCCCCTTGGACCCATTCCAAAGGGGATAGAGGGGAAAATACATTTCCCATCACCCATGCCTCTAAACCATGGTTTGTGCCCTAAGAAGTTGCTTCCTCATCCGTGTAAAAAACTAGTTGCTCAGAAGCTAGACAACACAAAATAAATTGTTTTAAATAATATTTCTTCACATATTTTGAGATACCATCCATTTTTGAAGCTGTAAAACCAGAAAATTTAGGATAAAACACCTGATGTGATGCTCATTACGTTATAGAGCCATATATGATAGCAAAAAAAGGAAGCTTTTCTCATAGTTCTTCATTCGGAAACCTGATTGCACCAATGTTTGAACTGAGTTTTCTTATTATATACATCCCTTTGATCATTATGCATTCAATAATCCATTAATGGATACCATGAAATAGGATTAAACTTGAAACTTGTGCCCTATAAGTTTCTTTTTCAATTTCTAAGAGTTCCAATGGAAGGATTGCGAAAAATCGAGCATGAGATCACAAAGTCGAGCCGAATCCAATGATGATATTTTAGTCATAAGAAGACACCATTATGTGAAAATTTTAAAAATAGAAAGTGTCATATATATTGGATTAGTAAAAAAATAGTAATTCCTCAAAACCAAACTCCGATCATTAAGAACACTTAAAAACGGTGTAAAATGGCAAAGTAGGGAAAAATTGGAAATTTTCCTGAAATAAAAGGTCTAGAAAAAATAACCCGATAAAAATAGAAACTTCCTTAAGATGGTAAATAATCATCAATATAGGTTAATTGAGTGTTTTACGAGAGTCTCAAGATAAAATTTGAGCAAAAGGGAAATAATTCCCAAAAAAAAAAAGCTCCCGGTCTCACTTGCCAAAATTGAAAGTCTTAGCTTTTTGGTGCGCAGAAAGTTGTGGTTGGCTTCATTTTCACTCATATTGTTGTTTTTTTCCATCCTCATAGGGTTTTAATGTGGTTTCATAGTTCAAATAAGTAAATAAGATCTCTGAAAAGATCTAGAAGTACCATCTTGAGCACAATTATGTCAAGGAATAAGGAAGAGCATTTTAAGACACATCAGTGAAATTTGGAGACATTGTGCAATCGATAAAGGGTTCAAAGAGAGTTAAGGACTCCACTGAAACCAAAGATCAAGAATAATAAAGTATTGATCCACATCATCTCTCCGGTGATATTATTGAGTTAAGATGAAGGAGCTGATTCAGCCTAGGTGATTTGATTGAGCCACCAAGTCAAGTGAGCCACCACAAACTCTCATCCTTTTTGCATGGGGATACACATGAAAATTGAGACCATTCCTACTAGTGAGAAATTCTCAAGAAATCCATTTATGGGCCATCCCTTTCATCCCAAATGTGAAGGCCTATTTTAGTAATTGAAGGAGAAGCATCAAGAAAATTGAGCACCGTGTGTTGTCTATCATGATCAAGTGCTAAATGTGAAATCTAAAGGAAGAAGAAATTTATCCTCACTCTCACTATGAGATTGTTGTCATGCAAATGTGCAACAAGAAAATTCTTATTTTAAGCATGAAAACGAACCTCGGTGTTAGAAATTTTTATTTTAGACCCTTCTGACACCCCTAGGTTAGTCCATCCACAAGATTTCACCCTATCGCTTTAGTGTGATGATCGTTAAGTAAATGTAAAATGTCCCCTATGTGATTTAGGAACAAACAAGATCATTCAAGCATGTTGGAGCAATGGTTTACAAAGTGATTTTTTGAGCATGCTTAGAAGGGGCTTTCATCAACCTTTCTAAGCTAGGTGCATCATCATCGGAGTGGAACAAAAGAAAATATTCATCTTGAGGTGTATTTGAGAGTCTAAAACATCAAGGAAGTGATTCAGGGAAAATCTAGAAAGAATCGAGGTTTAGGAGCCAAGTCACTAAAATTTGGTTTTTTGGGCCTAAAGGAGCATACACCATGAAAGAGGACCTGAAATTCAAAGAAATATTCCAGGAAATCCATAGTGATTTCAAATATTAATGCTATATATGGTGGAAAAAAACATGACTTCTTGAAACTTCATACATTGTTCGGGACAACTCATTCTTTTGGCGCACAACTAGCAATCTATAGAAATAAGAAGCCATTTTGAAGTGTTACAAAAAATTATATATTGCAACCATCTTAATTGTATTAATTGAGTTTTTAGGAGGTGGAATTATATAAAACTTCACCCAAAAATTCATCCGGGAGCTTGAGATATCTCCTTCGCAAGTTGACTCCCAAGGTAATCTTTCCAACACTTAGTCAAATTTCTGATAGGACACGTGATAAATTGAGGTGAAGGTTTTCATGTCCCCTTTGTCCCCTTTTCAAAGGGAAATAAGGTGTAAAAAATGTGCCTCACTCCCATCAAGCCTTTTGGTCACCCATATGACCTCGGAAACCACCTCTCTTAGCCCCAAAGCTTCCGCCACCTCACTTAAGTTACACGACGAATAAAAATATGACAGTGTCAAGCATAGTATGGAGGGGAATTTAATGTCCCATTTGAACCTTTTGAAAAGGGATATAAAAATGCACCCCATCCATTCTCATTTTCAAGCTATAAATGCCAATAGTTAGTCATTTTCCCACCATTTCCCCCACATGCTCTGTGATGCTACCGGAATGATGGAATTTTTTTTCCAACAATTGAATCCATTTTTTTATCCTTGATCAACCTCATTAAATCCTCCATGGCCTAAAAACATAAAAATAATGAAAATATCTAGATTCAAATTAAGAGAAATGAAGATTTTTTCCAGAAAACCCTCGAAGTCACCCGGAGAAGAATTGTTCATATCTTACAAACTACTCAATGGATGGACATGCCTTTTGTTGTATTATATTAGTTTTCTAGACACCATAAGGATCCAAAAGGAATATTTTCTATGTGCAGCACAAATTTTTTAAGGCGAGTAAAACCTCGTTTTCCCGTAGAAAAATTGATTTTTTAAAATATCTCATTTCCGACATCGGATCAAGTTGAAATTTTTAAGAAGCACTATCGGGGAAAGAATCCATATCGAAAACGCTTTGTTCCATTATGAACCGAAAACTTGAGACCCAATTTCAAAAATAGTAAGCCTTCCTACATAGGTGACTACTATTTTTGGTAAGTCATCACCGTAAGCAGTTGCGATGAAGACAATGTGCACTGAGGAGGAAAACGAGGTCAAATTGATCGATCCAAGAAAGAAACAAAAATCATCACTTACTAAAAATAGTAAGTTCCCTATATGGGTACTTGCCATAAATAGTAAGTCATCCCAAAAGGAGAAATTAGGGAAAGAGCAATGTGCATAGGGGTAGTGATACAAGCAAATCTCATTGGTGCAGTCAATTTGGGGTAAAAATCACCATTTGCTAAAAATAGTAAGTTGTCTTATAGGCACTTACTATTAATAAAAATTCATCCCAAAAATTAATTTTCATAGAGGGAGTGCATGGAGGGGTAACCATTCAAGTCAACATCATCAGTTAGGGACCAATGAGGAAGAATCTTGACACTTTCTGAAAATAATTGCCCTTTCCAAATAGAGTAAGTGTTAAGGAACCGCCACCTCACTTCGCCACCTCATCATGACCTAGCCCTAACCCTAAACTAACCTAATTAAGACCCATGACTTGGTCTAGACTCACATCCATAACTAATGCCTCCTTACTCGCACTCCAAAGCCGACCTTCTAGCCACTTGACCAAGCCCGCAACCGATCTCTCTGAGAAAAGTAGGGAAGGTGGGCTATTTTACTAAAAATAGCCTACTTTTTCCTTACCGATGCCGGTTCTTACTCGACCGCCGCCTGCTACGTGAACCGCCATCGGTTCCTCGTAAATGGGCTCCCAAACCAAAACAACGGATCGGAATTTCATTTTCGGAGATCACCAATGGATTTTTGAAACAACAGAGATCATCGGGAGCGAAAAATAGAGTCCAGATCTTCACTTAACCAAGCAGAGACGAGTGAAAAACCAAGTGTTTACAAGAGAGGAGATCAACTTGCATCTTCGCCAAAAACCAGTAAGTCACATCTCGCATGTCCTCTCGTTATAACATTTCTTATGCTCTTGAATCACAAATCCTCCTAAATCCAGCTTCAATCCACTACCCAACGTCCCATCAGATCTAACCGTTCATTCTTTTACTTCTAATCATCATCTCATTTCCTAATATCATCCATAAACCAACCTTACAAAACACCATAGCTAAACAAGAACACCCCACCAAAAATCAACCTACATCGTGGTGTCCTAGACCCAACCGACGGCGTGCATTATACTTAAACCGCCAATCAGATCGCCATTGCCTCTCTCGATCAAACCAAAACCAGCCTTTCCTACTAGTTTCAACCAAGTAATCTTTAATTGATATTTTGCAGCCTTTTGTGTTAATTCATATTAAAGGGGAACCACCACCTTCGAAAGGAAGTTTTATATTTCCTGGCCCAAGGCAGCTTCTCATTTATTGTTTAATCAAAATCTTGTGGTCTTGTGTTCTTATTTCGCAGTAGTCCTTCCAAGACAAAAAGGAGTTCTTCGCAATCAGCCTGATCTTTCTCTACGGTACGCGCACACCATCTCGACATTCTACAGGTATTCCTCCTAGCACCTAACTCTTATCTGTTTCTAAAGGAACGAGTCATTCCGAGTGAAACATTTTGGCACGCCTGGGACCCATTTTGGGTTTCTTTCTCTTGCTTATTTTCATTTTAGGAAGCATACTTGCTGTTGTTGCTTTTGTTATATATTTCGTAAAGAATTTGTCTTGCTTTCCTAGTTTCGCATTAGTGAAAGTCATCTCTCTTGCTTCATCGAACATAATTTTCGATTTGGGTTTAAAACACATGCATTGCATTCCTGCTTGTTGTTCTTCAATTCTAGTGAACATAGATTAAGTAACAGGTCGTACACGTGGGGGTGATATCCACGGTATTGACAGGAAATTAACCCTAGTTTCACTGCACAACACATACCGAATCACTTCACAATTAACACAACACCAAACATCCCCTTTTTCCGCGGTATTCCTCCGCCCGATTGAGGTAACCTTATAAGCCAAAACAAACTTGACATTTCCCCTAGGTCTTGTTGTTTAGGATTCTGACATCATCTTACGTCTAAAGGCATAAGCCCACGATAACTAAAATTAACCCTAGGATTAGTCTCTGATTTGCGTGTGCATCTTGCTTGTTTTCAAATTCTGCTTTTCTGTCATACTTTGTCTTCTCGTGATCAATAAGTTGACAAATATACTCAACGCTGCTAAAAATCAAATTAGCAGCCTTTTATATCTTCTTATCCTAGACTTTTGACACCGCATCGGTTAATCGACCGACGCCGCTCGCTTCTCGACCGACACCGTTATTAAACCGATATCGCCATCGTTTCATCCCCTCGACAAACCAAAGAACTCCGCCAAATTCATCATTCTCGAGGTTGTTTTTGTTCTCGATAGATTGAAACTTTCCCGTGTGTTCTTGTCCATGGTTGTCATCACTGGAAGCAAGCCGCCATGGTTTCACATGCCTCGCTCTGTGTCTTTGCCTCGAATCACCCCTTCACATTCTATAGGAACCCTACTGACACCAAAGAGATCCCCAAATTCCCGTAGAGACAAGGACTTTGCCAAATTTCTGATGCTAATCCCAAACTGCATAATACTATTTGTCTCATGCCCCGACCGTACGCCCGATGGTCAGCTCCTTGCTGGCATGCCTATTAGTATAGCTGCTCATTTAGCTCCCACTCCTCCCCGATAACACCCGCCTTACTTCCCGCATCTTTAGCCCCTTCTCCCAATCCGACGCTTTCGAGGTTCATACGACTCCCGATTGCTTTTCCTTTGCTAATTTTGACCTCACGATCGCTACCACCAACCGCCCCTACCTCATCTCTCTTCGCACTACTCCATTCATGACTTGCTCTCGCCACCTATTCACACGAGCTTTCCTTCTCAAGCTCCGCCTACCTTTTCATTCCCATACACGTATCCAAAGAACCTCAACACCTTATATGGGACATCCCTATTCTCGTTGCTCCAACATACTCATCCTCCATACCTTATCAACACTTAGCCCCACCATTGTCCAAATGGAAGCCCTTGGTCCAACTTGCCTCCGCTTTACCACAACCGCACCATCATCTCATCCAACCACGATTTCATCAAACAAATGATGGACAAAATGCAAAACCTGAGGCTTCGCTTCGGGAAGTCGAGCGCTTGACATACGAACAAGTTTGTCGGGAGCCCATTCACCCTTCTCGTCTCCTTCATTCATATCCTCCTCAATGGGAGTTGCCAAAATTTACTCGCTTTTAATAAGAAAGAGGATCCTCAACAACACTTGCGATCATTTAGACATGCTTGTTATTTGATCGCCCATGATGATGCCTTCTTACTCCGCACCTTCCCCATGTCCTTATCAGACCCGCCTGAGTGGTACAAAGGCTTTTAACCCAAAGACTCGATCTTCTCTTTTAACCAACTAGCCCAATCTTTCTTGATCATTTCTCCATTAACATTGCCAAGAAAGTATCTATCACCGACCTTTATGCCATCCGACACCAAGACGAATCTATCGCAGATTTCGTGGGACGATGGCGCGCCTTATCAACCAACTTACGATGCCTTACCTCAAGCCGAACTTATCGAATCTTTTCACGCGGCATGTGCTAAGCACATTTCTCCTACTCTTCAAATTCAAACTTTCCGCACATTCGACGAGGTTTTACTATGGCTCGAAAATTAGAAATTCGAGCCTTAAGAAGAGAGAAATTGCGGTCACAGCGTAACAAAACCCCACTTTCCGAACTCCCGATTCTACCAACAAGCCAAACACCACCACTCCTCACGCGTCCACTTCTTCTAAATCAAAAGGAGCTGTCCACGCGGTAATGGTCAAATCTCAAACACCGTCCAATACTCCGCCAAAACCACCTATAAGTACAAAGCCGAGCCCATCAATTACACTCCTCGGGAGAAACTTATGGCGCATCCTCGAGAAATTGCTCAAAGCAGGCTATTACCTTGCCCCCTCGTTAAACCTCACTGGGTTTGACTCCACCCGCGCAATACCTTCCTCGTACAAAGAAAATGACTTTTGTAACTTTCACCGCGTAAAAGGACATAGTCATGAAAACTCGCAAGATGTTGAAAAACATAGTGCAGAAATGGTCGATGCAGGGATATAGCCCTCGATAATCCTAACGCCCCTGCTAACCGAAATCTGAAAATTTTCAACAAGCCATTCCCGAATCACTCATCCAACAGGAACGTAAACCAAGATATCTTAGCCGAGGAGAGTGTTCATGAGATCCATGCAGCTTCGATTCTCACCAAAAGCCTCTATTGAAAAAATTTTTTTTTAATCAAGCCTCTCCACCAACACAGGAGTCTGAACCTCCTTCACCACCATCAAGCCAAAGTGAAATCATTCCTTTACCCATAAAAGAGTTAACTGCCCAGACTTCTCTTCTCATCGATGAGTCTTCTTACACCACATCCCTACAAGACTGTGAGCGGATGTTATCTAATTTATCTATTTCCCAAACGTCCCCTTCTACCGCTCTTGCTGCACAAGAGGAAGGCTCGCCACTCCTTTTGACATCCTTAGACGAGAAATCTCTTACACCAACATCACCACATTCTTTAAACATGACAGATCCCCTCAAACACGCCTCCTACCTATTAGTCCTCATCGCCTAAATCTTTTCAACGACCGGTCGACCTCTTAACATCTATTGATACAAAGGCTCTCATCTACCTCCCTGTCACACCCACAAAGGACCTGAATCACAACCCGCCGCTCTTCCGCATAAAAAGTTCATATTCACACGTGAGGACTGCCATTCCACGTAAGATGACAGCCCTATGGGAACGCTTGAGTACCCCTTTTCTACTCAAATGCAAATGACTCGATCCCGATGTCTCCACCATATACCCGAAGTGTTTACGTGCTTAAAATGCCCCTGCTCTCACCTTCACCCCCTCACCTCTACCAAATGCCCCGTCCACTTCTATCAACTTAACCGATCTTCCCCTACGCTGGGACCTCACCAATGCCCAGGCCTAACGCACCCGCCTAAGCGACTCGATCTATCCAAAATAAATCCGTCCCGCCACCTAGAGACAAACTCAATCCGTGCCCCTATCACAATCAAAACCATCATCGCCATACCTACCTTCCATATCGGGACCCCATCCTCTACCTTACATCAATATATCATACCTCCCGCTTTTCTTCAAAACAACCTACGCCTTCCGCACCCATACAGTAAATTCCAGTGGTATAAAGAACACCGCTACTCCGCGTATCCCGCCCACCTATCAACCCTAAACAAATTCCATCATCAAAAGATTTGTTTTCGGTCACTCCTATTTCCCGTGGTTGTTTTCTTCGATACCACATCATCTCGCGGCCTCATCATCCAACATAGCTTCGCGCACAAAGAAATCACGCTTAGTGAAAACCACGTATCAACACCCTCGGCTAAACCACCACCCGTGCGAACCAACCACGCCCAAACATTACCAAAACCCGCACAACCAATACCCTCATCCTCTTCCGATTTTGACCCACTCAAAGGATCTTACGCCAAAATCCTTGCTATGTTGGTGGAGAATGCGACCATTTCCCTACCTCCACTTAGACCTTATGACCCGCCTCTAAACCCCGACCTATGGGTTACGATGAGTCTAAAATCTGCGCTTATCACCGCACACCAGACATGATGTGGAGGGATGCAAAGCTCTAAAACCATCCTTCGCAACCACCTCTCCCTGATAGAAAGATTAAGAAAGACAACTTACGAAGGGAGAGACC
The DNA here is from genome assembly GCA_018340775.1 of Taxus wallichiana var. yunnanensis. NCBI lineage: Eukaryota > Viridiplantae > Streptophyta > Pinopsida > Cupressales > Taxaceae > Taxus > Taxus wallichiana. Next base: position 696,667,943 of record CM031242.1, read on the forward strand.
TTTAGTTTCCATTCCTCTCCTATACCATCTGTCCCCGCCTCACCAAGATCTATCATTATTACAACCCCACCTCTCAAGACCATGAGTTATCCTAACCATCTTCCTTATCTCAGTCTCTACGAGATTAATATGATTAGTGTCGCTACTCGAGGCGTAAAAACAATGGGAAAGCAAAAGAAAACACACTCGCGGCATCTCTTTCTCCGTCAAACATCCCGATTGCACCACCACCTAAAGTGGTCATTCATGCGACCCGCCTATCCCGCCTCTAATGGCATTGCCCACCGAAATATGATTAAACAGCCTTCACCAATCACCCGTAAAATGACACCGTATGATCTCATTCAGACTTCAATCTCATCGACAAGCTCTCGTTGAGATCCTTCAAGGGATAGAGGTTTTACCTAATGAAACCCCGCCTGCCGCTCCATTCTAACACCCAATCACGCTTGCTTCTCTCACCAAACAACCCACTCGCCCCAACCACTTCGCTCTCATACAACAAGCTGCAGCAGCTTCTCCAAGACGAAATTGTTGACTTTGGTACAAAGATCCCGACTCGCTTTTTTCATCTCAACCTACATCCGGACATTCGGTACGCGCTGTTATGATTGACGGGGGGCAAATAGCCTTAAACATCATCTCTTCAAAAGCCTTCCAACAAATGAATATCCCTTCTAGTCGCATGTGTGCCAACCCCATCATGTCATGGGTCATTCAATGACGCTATTACTTCTACCTTAGGCACCGTGATCCTCAACATTCGGTAGACCACGACTTTACCCGAACTCTTCTATGTCTTGAGGGAGAGTTCCAATATAATATATCATGGTCGCCCTCGATCCGAGCCATGGGATGCGTTCCTCAACATTACATGATGCATAAAATTTGAGTACGAGGGGAAGTCCTACACCGTAAAAGCTGACCCTCCCCTTTTAAAACCTCGCAATATGTTATACCGCCCTAACGATGTGCTTATACCAATCAAGACACCCATACATTCAACCCAACCATCCTCTTCAAATGTACCTCAACCATCCACCTCAACCGCGCCTACGCCTTCAACTGATGAAACCACCATCGCAAAAACCACTTCCCTTCCCGCAGCTAACATTCCAACCTCCGACCCCTTAGTAGATGTTTTTCAGCGCCTTACGCTGGGGGAGTACCGCCTATATAACGTTAGTTCTTTCCCTACCCCAGCAGAGTACGGACAATTACATGCACATCCCACCTACGACCGCCGCGTGGGGAGGTAATCTCTACGACCACCCCATCGCGCACTAACCTAACGTATGGGGTGTTGACGCATCCTCCATTACCCCCGAACCTCCTCTTGGTGTGGTTCCTTCCAATCCGATTTTCAATACTTGACAAATCGCCGCTTTCGCCTCACCTTCGACTCACGCGGGAAAGGCTTTGGTTTTGGCCTTTACGAACAAGGCCGACATACACTCATTCCCGTGACTACCCGTAAACATAATGATCGCAGTGGTCTCGGTTTTCCCGAACACCTACACAGAGACACCTCCCGTCACCGTATCCCGAAGAAGAAGACGCCGCCCTACCAAACCATCATCACCCACTTTGCCATCATCACCCACGCATAATCTATAGACTCCGAATCCATCCCTCCTAACTTTTTTTTTTTTTTTCATAAATGCTATCTTCATAGGTCCTCTCACTTATCAACGCGATAATGAGGACCCATCTTCTCTTCCCCTTCGTATCCGCACATGATCAAGAGGATTCGCCTTTGATTAATGTTGTTGAATGCCGATGATGACTCCATCCTCACTTACCTCGCGCGATGATTCTTATATTCAACGAGCCTTACCATCTCAAACCCAAACCATGCCGAACGAATCTACTATAGAAATCAACATCCACACGGAGGAGGATCTCACATTGTGAAGATTGACAATCCTTAACACATCGTAACAAGCCGCCTTTACTACCTTTCTCCGTGCTTCGCAACCAAGCTTTCGCATGGTCTTACGCCGACATGCCAGAATTGATCCTACCATCGCGTCCATAACATCACCCTAAACCCCGATTCCAAACCAACCAAAACAGTAAATTGAGAAAATGCATCCACGCATTGCTCTCTTGGTCAAAGAGGAGCTCCAACGACTCCTTTCTCTGCTTCCTTCATCTTGCCTATCGACTATCCTCAATGGATTTCTAACATCGCACTGCTACTAAAGCGACAGGGGGGACTTCTGATATGCACAGATTTCCTGGATCTTAACCTCGCTTGCCCTAAGGATGACTTCCTTACCTAGCATCACCAACTTGTTGATCTAACCGCAGGTCATGAGATGCTCTTCTCTCATGGATGGCTTTTCAGATACAACCAAATTTTGGTCGCCTCGCCGATCAACACAAAACCCTTCATAACTCCTCGGGAACCTTCGTTATCGTGTCATGCCATTTGGCCTTAAGAATGCCGGGCGCTACCTATCACGGCTATGACCTACATTTTTCATGACATTATGCACACTATCCTCAAGATTATGTCGACGATCTTCTCGCAAGTCTAAACATCGTAGTGAACATCTCGATGTTTTAACCATTATTTTTGATCGCTCATAATATTCTCGTCCGCCTTCAACCAAAGAAATGTGTCTTTGTGTTCTTTCGGAAAACTTCTTGGCTTTATCGCCTCTTTGGTGGCATCGAGGTCGATCCATCTAAAGTCAAAGCTATCCTAGAAATGCCCCCACCCAAAAATCTCAAACAATCGCGTAGTTTACAAGGTAAGCTCCAATCTATCCGACGCTTCATCTCCCAACTCTCTGACGGTGTCAACCTTTTCATCACCTTCTTAAAAGGACATTGCCTTTCAATGGAGTGAGGAGTGTCACCAAGCCTTCAAGCTCTCAAATCCTATCTCTCGCAGCCACCCGTGCTTATCCCACCCCAGACGACCGCCGCTTTTCTACCTTTATCTTTCCGCCACCGACCATGCTATAGGTGCTATGCTCGCACATCGGATTCGCACGACGAGAACAAAGCCGCTTATTATATAAGTCGACTCGTGGATTATGAGACTAGGTATACACATGTAGAAAAATTGTGCCTTGCCCTATCATTCAGTAGCCACCAAACTCCGACATTACCTCCTAATCACAAAACTTTTGTCATCACCAACACAGCACTCCCATTCATTATATGTACGCCAAACCGCATCTAAACCAACGATCGCTTCGATGGCTTATGCTCCTCGCCGACCTTGACCTTGAATTCGCATAAATGTAAGTCAATCAAAGGACAAACTCGCACTAACTTCATGGAGGCCCCTTTACCTCGGGAACAATTTACCAATTTTACCTTCCCCGACGAACTCATCGCCACTCTTTCACTCCGGAAGAGTCAGATCAAATGACCTCTTCTTCGATGGATCTAAATGCCAGCGCGGGAGGAGCCGGCGTTGTTCTCATTCCTCTCGACGCTGAACCTATGCCTCTTTCATTTCGGCTTGATTTCCTCGCACTAATAATACAAATGGAATACGAGGCCCTTGCTCTGGTCTCCAAGTCACGTTACACTTAGGCATCAAATCTATCAACATTTTTGCGACTCTCAATCGGTAGTCAAATCAAGCTATGGGCGTCTACCAATGCAAAAATGAGGAACTTCAAAATACAAACACTACGTGGATTCACTTCTAGCCTTATTTACTCACTATTCTATACAAACCATTCCACGCTCCACTAACAAATTTGCATGGACACTATGGCTTGCTTAGCCTCGCAAATTCCCGCCGCACCAACTGACTCTGAATTATTCGTCGTGGTCCAACAACTTTTTGTCCCATCCTATTCAACCCCGTAGTTTGTACGATAAATACCGTGTCTACTAGTTCGCAGGATACCCGTACCACCAATTTCACGACTACCTTACAATCTCTCGCCCTCCCACCGACCTTACTAGTAACGGCAAAACGTGCTTTTCTTAAAAGTGTTTCACGTTATGTTGTCATGGGGGACTCTCTATAAACGTGGCTTTGATGGCATCCTCCTTCGCTGCCTAATCAAGGCGCGAGGCCACTCATACCATCCAACAGTCCATGACGGTATTTGTGGTGGACATTTTAGCGGCCTTCGCTGTGGCCAAACGAATCCTTCGCCTTGGTTATTATTGGCCTACTTCAATAACGATCGCTACATTAATATGTTAAGCGTTGTGTTATGTGTCAAAGAACATGCCAACCTTCAACATACTCCTAGCCACTCCGCTTCCAGTGTCGCCGAGATCTTCGCCCTTCTCACAATGGGGTTTAGACCTTATCGTGAGATTCACCCGACCTCTTCACAACGCCACCGCTGGATAATCACAATGATCCGAATATTACACAAAATGGGTGGAGGCTATTCCACTCATTTCAATCAAAAAAGAAAAAATTGTCGAATTCATTAACCATCACATTATCTGTCGTTTTGGTATTCCTCATCGCCTAATAACAGATAATGGTAAATCTTTTAAAAACAAGTTGTTACAAGACCTTTGTGACAACTTTGGTATCAAACTTAGTTTCTCATCACCTTACTATCCACAGGCCAATGGTCAGGCTGAATCTTCTAATAAAACACTAACCAAAATCCTCATGAAAGTTGTCAATGAATCCGGAAGAAATTGGCACGATCACATCCCCTTTGCCCTTTGGGCTTATCGCACTAGTATTCGTACCTCCACTAATGCCACACCTTTTTCTTTGGTATACGGTACCGAGGCTGTTTTGCCTCTCGAAATACAAATACCCTCCCTTAGAATATCTCTTCAGATATTCTCACCAACGATGATTTCCGCCAAGAGCGGTTAGCCCAATTGGAGCTTCTTGACGAACGCCGTCTTACAGCTCTTGATCACCTTCAAATCTATCAAAAACGCATTAAACGTGCTTATGATAAGCGACTTCATGAGCGTATCTTTAAGGTTGGTGATCTTGTCCTCAAAGAGAATCAACATGTAACCAAACTAGAAAAGAGCAAACGTGGAAAATTTGCTCCCAATCGATTGGGCCTTATATAATCACTCACACCTATGGATCTCGTACTTATCGCTTAGCTTCGCTTAATGGTAAACTCCGAGCCTCGAGCCCCTTAATGCCTTGCATCTTCGACCATTCTATTGTTGAAATTAGTGTTATATCACTTCTTATCCGCCTACTGCTCGTCCCTTGAGCTCCCATACCACCACATGCACTTGTTTCCTACATCTCGAAATAAAATCAAGCTCACCTCTCACCTCCCCTTAACGATGCCTTCCCCTTTTTAGTCTAGTCCATGACTTCAACGTATTAAAATAAGCCGTATTCTTATGGGATTTTCTTGAGTCAAACTTCCTACTAAACTAGATGCTTCACGCTAAAAAGAACATCTAGTCATCTAAATTAAATATAGACTGCTCCCTCGAAGGACAGCTATATGCCAAATTATTGCTGCTATTCTCTATAGATCGCTTCTCGAAGGACAGCTATGCACTAAAATCATATTCACTACTATAAATAGATCGCTCCTCAAGGACAGCTATACACAACCAGCCTTTCTAGCAGGCTTCTCGCATCGATCACCTTCGTGAAGACCTCAAGAATAATACAATCAATATCCTCAGACTTCCCGCATCGATCGCCTACATTCAATAAAATAAAAGCCTCATTCAAAAGGACTTTTGAGTCATGGACTTGTCTATTTAGGGTAGGTTCTCTTCGCCGTAACACTCACTTTGTAATAAGTTCTCTCGCACTCACCTATACCATCCACCTCACCTCACCATTTGTTTCAACTCAAGGGACGTAATGTACGCTCGATATATTGTGATCACACAACTCTTTTCACCTATTGACTTCTCGTCTATGCACGGTACCTAGGGCTCCAAGCTCGTTCTACGTTGTGTGGTTTGTTTAGCTCTTTTCACCTACGGAGCACTCTTTCTGCTTTGCCTCGCATCTAGGATTGTGTGTTGACCTTAATCAGGACATGGTTCCCTTCTACTTGGGTAGGCTAACTTTCGCTTCCCTTATACCTTTTACAACATCACCAATTCATTACCAACACCATCAACCTTACCTTTACCAATCTTAATATTTTTACCAACCAACCAATTGCCTAAACCGTACCAAATTGCCTGAATTCGCCTCTCCCTGATCCTAAGGGAGAACTACATCGGCCCGAGGCCCTCCTCGCTTTGTGCAATGGGCTATGTAGGCAGCACTTCGGAGACATGGGGTCTCCCAAGGTTAGCTCGACCATCCCCTACCATAATCTATCATGTGTGGTATAATAAATATTTCTGTGTATTTCTATTTAATCACATTCCTCTTTATCCTTTTTCAAAACACCAAAAGTCACAACGCAAACATTCTTATTATTATCATAACTCAAATCACCATACATATTCAGTTTTATTTAGATGTTAAACAAATACATCTTCTCTATCATCGACACGCAGGTCGGCATCCTTATTTATTCTTATACCTTGCTAACATTTACTCAGACCCTCACGCCTCATCCCGAACTAGGTGATGATCGTGATCGCGACCCTCTCGCCGGCCTCTCGTCCTCAAAGGTACCACGGCTATTGTACCGCCCACCGATCTCGCCAATCTCTCCTCGTAACATATGAATACGCCTCTCGCATGGAGGACTCCAGCCTCTAGTCTCCCGCCCGTGACTCCGCAATCGCTAACAATCCTCTTGTCTCATTCACTCGCGCTTGAGCTGCTGAACTAAACGCCGCAGATTTATCCTCTCTCGCTGTAATCACAAATGCTATGTCGACAATCACGTATACCTCAGCTCCGCTGCCCACCATAATCTATAGGCCTCTCTGCTGCTCTCGCGCCCATTACCTCGCGATCGGCCGCTACTACTCTTTCAGACCTTCTCGAGGTGTTGGCCGGGAGGTGAGAGTACCGCCGCGCGCCGATCTCATATATGGTCTATAAGCCAGGGTATATCCCGCACAAATCCAAATTGTCGCCGCACGCGATCTATAGGAATCCTCTCATATTCACTCGCCTCGTGCCCCGCGATCCACCTCATTCGCTCTACACCCTTAACTCTCACCCTATGCTCTCTGCTACCATATAGTTACCGTAAGGCCTCCAACAGATGTCCGCAACCGCACCCTCTCCCATACCTCGCCGTAATACACAATATCACCCGCACGGCTCGAGATCTCGCCTCTTGTTCTGCTCTGACCCATCGCCCAATCCCAACCTCTCGCACTCCGGCCTCCGATCGATGGATGGGGATTGGCCTATTGGTCGCACACAAACAATGTGCTCATAGGCCCAACAAAGGTAATAAGTATGAACAATCCAAAGGTCGCCCCGTGATTTCACCTACAAGCCCATAAACCCTCGTAGATAGCTCCGCCAAATATGCAGTGCCCATGCAAAAGTCACGCCTTTTATCATCTCCCATACACACATCAATGCCTTTGAAATCTTCCTTCCGCCTCGTAATGCATAATACCCTACCGCTATCATTAATATCACCGCTAACCTTGTCTCCTCGTGGTGTGCCGCATACATTACCCCATATGTGAATGATAAACCTCGCCGTGTTAAATCTCGTGCATATGGACCAAACACTTCTGTTATCGCTGCCCGCCCGCTAGGTAACGCCTCGATATACTAGTTCTCCCGTGTAATGGGAGTCTCAAAATACGAAACACATCTTCCAATGTTACCGCTATTTCACCGCTGCGCGTATAAAGGTATTTGTCTCGATTCCATCTTCAATCAACGCTCGTAATATACCATGGTTACGTGCGATTCGTGAATAATAACGGATTCCACTTAACCCCAAACGATTTATCAATGTCCATTCACTGGTGTTACATCCGCTGATTCGTGATAACAAATACCGCTGCACACTATCATTCATCCTCAACCCCGCCTCGCCGCATACACAAAAAAAACAACAAACAACCATTCAATCACCACGAAGTTTTTTTCAAACATTCTCGAAATTCTCCAAGAATCGTATCGGTTATAAATAATCGATTTGGCCAAGAACCGATACCGCTTCCTAACCGCCATCCGGCCACTTCGCAATTACATACACCTTCCTAAAAAAACCACCTACGACAATAAATTGATCGCTTATTCCTTTCTATATACACAATATACCCAAAACCCCGAATTACCTACCCCATAACACTCACCTCATCTATACCCCTGGCTATCATGTTGTCTTTCTCATATCTACTTACCTATTCTCCTCTAGCTCATTCCCAAAACATGCAGTAGTTAAATCACAAACAAGCGATACCTCTCTGGGTCAGCAGCTGAGGTGGCCCTTGTCTTCCTCTCTGTCCCTCGCCTCGCTGGATGCTTCTCCTCGCTCTCGCCATGATCACCACCCTTTTCAACTTTGTCTTTCTCGCTTTTCGAATCTCGATCACATTCACTTTCCTTGTCTCTTTCTCCTCCTTATCACTCAAATCTCTCATGCAAAACCTCGTCTCTACTGCCAAAAAGCGTCGCGCTTCACGTATTTAACCTCTCGCATGGCTCTAAAATTAAAACTTAAGTCACCACCCTAGCTTTTCTATTTTTAGAAAAGCTCATACCTAAATAACCGGTATCGGTTACTTAACCGATATCGGTCTATCAGCTACCGATATCGGTTCCTTAACCGATATCGGTTACACACCTATCTTTTCTCAACAACGTTCTTTTCTTCATTTCTCACCTAAATTTTTGTCGCGCCCGCCTCTTTTCCTGCATAAACAACACAATTTACCACATTTGTTCATCCACCACACATAGCATTACAATTTCATTAACATCATTTATTTTATACAAATACACAAACCATCAACTACGGATATCAAGAAACTATCAATCTATACATCATTTGGATCCAACTCATCAGTTACATATATCACAATGTCACAAAACCACCAATTCATCACATAACCTGACATTCATATATACGTACAAAAAAAAAACATCAGCATCATCCATCTATCAACATGTCAATTAAACTCATCACACATTCTATATATTACCAACCATTAACCAAATATTTAAACACATTTTGAACACTGCATGTGGATCAAAACATCGCTCTATATATATATATATATACAAGTTTTCAAAAATACAATGTGCCCTACATCGGGGCCTCTGTGATCTCATCATACAACAAAGCCGCACGCAGCCGCAATAATCACAAAAATCTCGACTGCTCGCAGCCGTCCTCGATCAAAATAGCTATATACTCGCTCGCAGACCGCATCCACTATACAACCCCTACTCGCTCGCAGCCGCAGATACAATAAATGAATGAATGAATACATGAATAATACATAGTGCACGCAGCCTCTATCAATACACCTGCTCGCAGACCGGTGCCCATCTCTAAAATACAACAACCATGTCCTGGGATCTCTCAGCCTCCCCCACCGCCCCTCGCACTCTCCCCGCTGGTCCCCGTGGGTGCCTCTCGCCTCCCGCCTGTCACGGACACGCCACCGTGGGCCGCACTCCCCGAGATCTCTCGGCCGTGAGAGGTCTCGCCTATGCGCCGTATAAGCTCGATACTCGACTCCGTACTCATCAAGAATATCCCGATAATATCGGCCTCTCGCTTCTAACCTCCATATAGCGCTCTCGAGCCACCGACGGAGCTGGGCTGGTCCCTGCACCTACAACCAATGCCCCGAGCCTGGCTGGCGGCTGCCGCTGGTGCTCAGGGCCGCGGTGCGCACTGCGCCGCTCGCACTCGCACTCGTGGCTGTGGTGCCGTGGTGGTGCCGCCGTGCTCGTGCTCGAGCTCGCTACCGCCTCGTAAGACACCTATTCGTGCTCGTGCTGCAGCTAGCCGCCTCGTAAGAGCTGCACTCACCCCCGAGCTGATCTCTCTCTCTATAATCGCAGCCAAGTCTCGGCCGCAGCAGCGGTGATATATCTCGCCGCTCCTCTCCCACCTACACACACTCGTATGCTCCCGCACCCAAAGATCATCTACACCTCACCGCCGACCTCTCCGCTACCCAACTGGATCCAAAGGCTGTGGGTGCAAGTGGGGCTCTACATCATCCCTCCTGCATCCGAGGGAAGGGAGGTGGCTCGCCCTGCCGCAGCCCCATCTCGCCGCTGCACTTCTCTCTGTGGGTATCCGCCGTATTTCTCCGGCTCTCCGCCCCGCTATCCGTAATGTGTACTGATTAGGCGCAACCGTAAGCGGCTCTCTCGCCAGGGGTGGTGACCTCTCGTAGGGTCTCCATACAATGTCTACCGCTGTAAGGCCCTCTAGCAAATGTCTATAGATGCCACATCCCGACTCGCAACAATCGCCGTGGCCGCCCACGACCCCAACCACCTCTCTCAAAGCCATATCGGTATATGACCTGTGGCCCCGCCGCTGGGTAACCCTATCGCCTCGATGCATACGATGTGCTCGTATGCCCAACAATGCAACAAAAATGTAGAGCAAATACCGACCGCTTCTCCGCGATAGCCCCATAGCTCCTCGTACACCGCACTGTATATACCGTGCCTGTGCGTAATGTGTGCTCTCCACCATCTCAAGCAAGCACTCCCCATCAATGCTCGTGGGAAGCGGCCTCCTCTCGAGTCCGGGAGGGCGAAGCAGTGATCCCAACCATCATCAACACAAACCTGGCCGTGTCTCGTGTCGATGCGCACGGCACATGTCACTGCACTCCGATACTCGCGCACATGGTAGGCCGGTGAGCAAGCCGCATCCCCAAAACCTGCAAGATGCTGCCATGGCAGCTTCTCGACCTACCGAAGACTCGCTCTCCTCGATAGGTAATCAAGGATGCGATACACATCCTCCAATGTGACGGCCATCTCCCACACCGGAGATGGAACACATTGTCGCCGGATCCCATCTCTCGATGAGGGCGACCATCAGCCGTGATCTCTCTCTCGCTCGTACTGACTCCACCGAGTCCCACCTCGCGCATGATGGCCCAATGAGCCGCAGATACGTGTGGCCTCATCCGCACCAACAGCGGGGGCATCCTATCCCGCATCGTCAACTGCTGACGTGCCTGCAAAACCAACCCACATCCTTAGACCTACTCTTTATTACAACATCTACTTTATCATCTAAACACCCTTTTTTATCCCCCCGACCATACCCCGACTCTCTACCACCCCCCTCTAGCAACCTACCACCCTAAAAACCCAAAACCATCCCACCCAAAACCAACAAAAACAAAACCCAAACAAAACACATGCAACCCAACCCCAACACAAAACCAACTCCCACACAAACACCCCCAACCCAACCCAAACCCAACCCAACCCAACCCACCCAAAACCCCACACCAAACACCCTCCACCCAAACCCAACCCAAAACCCAACCCTACCCACACAAACCCTTCTCCACCCCTAACCCAACCCCCCAACCCACCCAAACCCTTCTCCACCCCCACCCAACCCACACCCCCACCCCACACCCACCCACAACCCAACCCAACCCCCACACAAACCCACCCCACACCCACACCCACCCACAACCCAACCCAAAAACCCAAAACAACCAACCCACCCACACAACCCACAAACCAAAACACACAAGCCACCGACGCCGGCCGATACATGACCGACGCCGGTCACCAACAACACTCCCTTTCCCTAAAATTTTGCGACCGATGCCGGTCGCTTAGTGACCGACATCGGTCACTGTCTTCTCCCGGAGCCGAACCCCCGCGCGGCCCCCAAAACCCATTTTTTACCTATTTCTACCCATCTACCCACCCAAATACCCTAAAAACTTACCCACCTACCCACCTTAGCCTATCTAGCCTATCTACCCTCTCCCTTTTTCAAATCATTTCCATTTTCTCATTATTTCCTAAAAAAGGTTAATTCCTACCCAAACCCCCAATTTAGCATAATACAACCAAATCACCAAATTAAAGAGTTTCGAATCTACCCGAACGATTTACACGCTCGTCCGTGGTGGGATGGGTGGTGGCGGTCCACCGGGTCCAGCCTTCTCCAGCCTCCTCCTCGCCGTGCTATGGCTCCAATCCCGATCCGCTGGGTCCCTGCCAATCAATCAAGCCGCCTCCTCCTTAATCGGGCCCACTATCAACTCTCTCCGCCAATACAATAGCTCCACCTCACTCAATCAAGCCTCTAATCTCAACTCTCCACGCCGATAAGTCGATTTGGTTTGCAAATAACAAAAGTGACAATGACAAGCCGTATTTTTCTTTTTTATAGGTTTTTCGCCTTTCACCGATATCGGTTTCATTTTGCCCTAAGAACCGTGATTTGGCCCTTAACCGATATCGGCATGCAGAATCGACATCGGTTCTCTACCCAACTTTCACCCCATTCTTTGCCCTTATTTACTCCTTGCCTCTTTTTCACCAATATCGCCTATATCCACTTTGCACGCACACCATGTTCACTTGTCCACCCCGACCTAAGGCCTCTCTAAGGCCTCAACCTACCTATTCGGGCCCGACCCCAAGGCCTCAACCTACCTATTCGGCCCGACCTAAGGCCTCAACCTCAACCTACCTATTCGGCCCGACCCAAGGCCTCAACCTACCTATTCGCCCGACCCAAGGCCTCAACCTACCTATCGCCCGACCTAAGGCCTCAACCTACCTATTCGGCCCGACCTAAGGCCTCAACCTACCTATTCGGCCTACTATTCGGCCCGACCCAAGGCCTCAACCTATTCGGCCCGACCTAAGGCCTCAACCTACCTATTCGGCCCGACCTAAGGCCTCAACCTACCTATTCGGCCCGACCTAAGGCCTCAACCTACCGCCCGACCCTATTCGGCCCGACAAGGCCTCAACCTACCTATTCGCCCGACCCAAGGCCTCAACCTACCCACCTGGCCCGACCCAAGGCCTCAACCTACCTATTCGCCCGACCTAAGGCCTCAACTCGCCCGACCCAAGGCCTCAACCTACCACCATTCGGCCCGACTCCCTCCCCCCCCTACCTCAACCTACCTATTCGCCCGGCCTTTGGCCCGACCCAAGGCCTCAACCTACCAATTGCCCGACCCAAGGCCTCGCCTCACTATTCGCCCGACCCAAGGCCTCCCTTTACCCTTCCTCCTCACCCGACCCAAGGCCGCAACCCAACATCTTGGCCCGACCCACGGCCGCACCACTTCCATCCCTTACCCAAAATCAACACCATACACTTTTATCCACCCATCCGTAGTTTTTTGTTCAATCGAGCTCACCTTCGTGTTTTTAGCATGATTAGGGTCCTCGACTTGATCTGCCGACCAACTTTGCCTGCACTTAGACCGTGACGCTTATCTCAACCAAACCAACCTTTTTGCATCGCCAACATGCCTAAACGCTCCTCATTTTACCCGTTATATACCCCGGGCTACTTCCTATGCCTTGATACCAGTGATTATATCACCCTTGTTTGATAAACTATCGACCTTTGCCTCTCATCGCCGGGTTTGCTTGCACAAATCATGTACCCTAGTCATACTATGGCATTTCAATATGCGTCTGCTTCCTTGAACCTACCCCACCATCTTACCATCCCCTCTACCCCATTTACCCGTTATCAACCCTATCCCTGATTTCTCGTTCACTCAATCTGTGATAGATTTGAGGGGGATTACCTATACCCTTAACAGGAGTAACCACTTCATATTATTGTCCGTGCAGCTTTACAAAATAAGCTACACGACAATAAGGGGCTAATGTAGACACCAAATTTGTGTCTTACGACCCCTTGTGACCCGCATCTCATCTCGCAATCTAACCTCATCACCTAAACCTTACACAATTATTTATTAATTACCTTATAATTGATAAATCCACATCACCTTACCCGCCACCTCACTTTGCCACCTCATCATGACCTAGCCCTAACCCTAAACTAACCTAATTAAGACCCATGACTTGGTCTAGACTCACATCCATAACTAATGCCTCCTTACTCGCACCCAAAGCCGACCTTCTAACACACTGACCAAGCCCGCAACTCGATCTCTCTGAGAGAAAAGTTAGGGAAGGTGGGCTATTTTACTAAAAATAGCCTACTTTTTCCTTACCGATGCCGGTTCCTACTCGACCGCCGTCGGTTACGTAACCGCCATCGGTTCCCTGTAAATGGGCTCCCCAAACCAAAACAACGGATCGGAATTTCATTTTTGAATCACAAAGATTTCTCGATCAACAGAGAGAGCGAAGCGAAATGAGTCCAGATCTTCACTTAACCAAGCAGAGACGAGTGGAAATACCAAGTAAGTGTTTACAACCAAGGAGATCAACTTGCATCTTTGTCAAAACCAGTAAGTCACATCTCGCATGTCCTCTCGTTATAACATTTCTTATGCTCTTTGAATCACAAATTCTCCTAAATCCGCTTCAACCCACTACTTAAGATCCCATCAGATCTAATCAAGCCATTCTTTTACTTCTCATCATCTCATTTCCTAATATCATCCATAAACCAACCTTACAAAACACCACCCCAGCAAACAATAACAAGATCCTACCCCACCAAAACAATCAACCTACACCTAGACCCAACCGACGGCACTATCTACTGAAACCGCCATCGGCTACTCTGACTATAACCAAAACCAAATTTTCCTACTAGTTTCAACCAAGTAATCTAATTGATATTTTGCAGCCTTTTTGTGTTAATTCATATTAGCAGGGAACTCACCACCTTCAAAGGAAGTTTTATATTTCCCGCCCAAGGCGCTTCTCATTTATTGTTTAATCAAATCTTGTGGTCTTGTGTTCTTATTTCAGCATGAAATAAAAGCTACAATTCTTCTATTTTCCTTTCTTTATTTTCCTCTATTTCCCTCTTGTATGCACTTTGTAAGCATGGTGATCAAAGAGAGATTTGAATCTTCGATGAATGAGCCTCATAAAACTTTGTGTTTATGTGGGTTTTGTTTGTCTCACTAACCACTTCATTGTTTCTTTCTTCTATATTGATGTTGAACTACTCCGATTCTTTGGGTGTGAGGATCATAGCCTACTACTCATGACAAGAATCTTCCTTGATTAATTTCCCACCTTTCTCCTCAACGCTATAATTTCCTCCATTGTACCCATGTACAAACACTTTACCATAGGTTCAATAGAGTGTCCCCGTATGAACCCTAACCGATTTGGCCACCCACAAAATTTATATAGGATTAGGATTAGTTACATTTAATAATGGGATTTGTCCACTCGCATTTTTTTCTAACAAACAAAGATCAAGGAGGAATCATCGTGAGCGGTGACCATAGTCATATCAATATCACATCAAGAGGTTTAATAAAAGAGTTCCTAAACACTCATTCGATAGTTTGAGACCTATCTCGTGTACCCTACAAAAGAGGGAGGAGATTGTGATTACCATGCCTCGATTAGCAAGTTCTTCATCCACAATAGATTATTCAATCCATTTCCTTTCTCTCTTCACTCTCTCCATATTATAAATTTTAATTTTGATTGTAATTTTTGTTATTTTTTCTATTCACTTAAGTGACAACAAAATATTTGTAAATTGTAAAAGTAATCTCTCAAAATTATAAGAGAGGTACTTAATTTGTCTCTTCTAAGGGAAATTGAAAGGTCACAAGTGGAATAGGAACATGAAGAGTCATGTGGGGGTAGATGAGAAGGAATTTACAATGCTATAAATTGAATGGCTCCTCCTTTCTAAGGAATCTTAAAAGTTTATTTTTTGTGTGGAAATTGTGGATTGTTGTAGATTGTAAAGCTTTGTATCCCCACTATACAAGAAATAAAATATGCATTTCTTCCATTTCCTTTTCTCATGTTTTCCTTTATTCTCTCTCTTTTCTACAAATTTGAAAGCGTATTGATCTTGAATAACCAAGAAGTAACTTTGTGTCCTTGATTGATGAATCTAAAGAACTATGTGTCTCTAGTTTTTTAGTCTTGTTAATTGCCTACATTGTTTCTTTCCTCTAATTGAATGTGGACCTACTCGGTTCTTGTGTGAAATCTACTAGTGTCTACTCACAACAATAACCTTCCTTTTACTAATTTCTCTCTTTACCCCTCATCGCTACAAATTCCTCCTTGCACTAGGTGAAAGAATTTTCCACATGTTTAGTGAATTGTTCTTGTGTGATACCCTAACTATTTGGCTGCCCCAAAAATTAGGATAGTTTTACATTCAATAATGGGAGCATCCCCGCATAATAAGGAGGGGTGTAACCTTATGAGTGTTAGTGTAAACACATAATTTGTAACATGAAAATTTATTTTACCAACACTTTCACACCCAATCTAAATGATATCACAAAGAAATTGGAATTTCTCCTCAAAGAAAGAGATGAGGATAACTCATATCGGGAAGTCGTATTCAAACATTTCACCTATCATCAAGGACATCAACTCGAGTTCCTCAATTTATATATCCTTTGATATTTTTATATTACCATAATTATCTCCACCTTAATTGTAAAAATGAGTTGAAACCCATCAAAGGAAGCCCTTTAGTTCCTGGGATTGGCCTTTTCCAAGAAACTCATCATATTATTATCTAATATATCTTTTTCAAGTTGTTTACTTATGTGCAAGTTTCCTCATTCTCTAGAAGAAGAGTCTCTTGTGCCCATTTGGATTTGTAAATCTCAAAATTGTTGACCCAGGTATCATTAAACCCTGTTATTTTTTTAGTTTTGGTGATTTATTTCATATAGTAAGAGTGAATATAGAATTTACTAAAACATTCTGGCACACCCAATGGGACCCTAGTCCATTTTCAATTAAATTTTACATTTCCATTGTAAAATACAAATCTTGTTTCATTTATCATCAAAACAACTAAATTTTTAGTGTGGATTCATATGGTGGCTTTCTAAAAAATGCATAAAATAATTAGAAAAGTGTATTTAGCGAATAAAGTATGCCTTTCCTTTCTTGTTCAGTCTCCTTTTAGCACTGCATCTTGTGTGATTTTTTCCTCATCAAAATCAATTTTTTTTTCATGTATTAAATTTTTTTATCATTCTTGCCTACTAATTTAGATTCAATAGGGCTTAGAAATATTCATTCACTACTTCCCATCACACACAACTAAATCACATTGCAAATAAAATTTTCATTCTATACACTTCCTTCTAGGTCTACCTACTTGGATTTCATCACCAAGGGGAAGCTAACCCAATATTCTGGTCTAGGATAAATAATTGGTGGGAAGTATATCAAAACACTCGACACCCTTATAATTTTAGGACCATGAAGTGAGGGGGTATGCCCCAATATCATGACTTGTCACCAAACCGATATATATTTGGGACTTTTTAACTCTTGGGTATATCAAGGAATCCAACCTTAAACACACATGAAACCAACCCTATCTAGCTTGATTCTTAGTACCATCGATCAACCAAATTTTCTTTTCACACACTTAAACTTAAATAAGATATTAAAATATCTTTCGATTATGTGACTTGTGTCTTAATTAAATATATTTTTATCATTATTTGTTTTTTGTTTCATGGTTTTGACTAGACAACAATCATGTATTCAGAATACCATAGACATGTCAAACCCATTGCAATAATCCTCAATCAAGTCAAGATCCACCACGCTCCCCAATGTACAATAAAATACATCTAAAATTTGTGATGAATCCATTCCACAACACTTTCATAGTGGAGATCCATTATTTGAAGAACTTCTAGACACCAATATGATTTGTTGAGTTGTGGAGCTTAATAGCTTCATTGGCATGCTTTTGCGCAGACTTACTTTGGAATACACAGAACCGGCATCGCATCGATTGAACAGCATGTATCATCGTCACCCATGGATTGGTATTGGTTAGGAAAGGAGGAAACAACATTGGTCGTGATAACCGACATTGGTTTGCCTTGCCTATGCATGAATATTATAATTAAGTTACGGGAATTAGATATATCTTTAAAAGTGAATCTAATGGTTGTAATTGCATAACAAAAGTGCCCTAAGATTGTAGATGCATATATAAGCATAAATCTAGGGTTTATAAGGTAGAATTTAATTGATAATAGAGAGAAGTTTCCTTTGAGAGAAAAAGAGAAATTTGTAGAGAAGAAAGTATAGGACATCCAAGAAGGTGTGGAAGATTGTAAATCTTCATTGTATTTCCTCTGTGATAATAAATTGGTTGTTTCTTGGTGGACATATCCCACACTGGGTGAACCACATTAAATCTTGTGTATTGTTTCTTCTTGTTTATTTATGTATTGATTGTTTTATGCTTAGATCTAATTAATATATCTGTACAACCAGTGTGCTAACCCCAACAACTAGTATCAGAGAATCTTTGTTTTAGGGTTGTGTGTGTTGACATATTTACTCACAGAGGGATTTCTGATTGAGTGGGAGCAAAGAAATGGGAGAAGAAGGAAAATTTAGAGTATATAAATTTGATGACCATGACTATTTATTATGGAAGATGCAAGTGGAGAATTATCTGTATCATAAAGATTTATAATTACCATTGGATGAGAAGGAAAGACTTGCAAAGATGACTAATGAAGAATGAAAAATTCTTGATAGAAAGGCTCTGGATATATAAGATTGATCTTGGTAGCATCTCGTGGCTTTGAATATTATCAAGAAGGATCTACTAGTAGAGTTTATGAAATCTTTATCAAATCTATATGAAAATCCTAGTTCTTCAAATAAAGTTTATTTGATGAAAAAATTGTTTAATTTAAAGATGCAAGAAGGTGGTTGATAATAAGATTAACGACAATATTTGCATGCAAGATTTAAACATCTAACATATAATGAACATAAAAACATCAAATGTTACAAGAGACAATGAATGAGACACAAAGTTCGTATTTCATTAACTCTAAAATGTCTTCACAAAAGAACACAAAGTTTCTTCCTAAAACAAAGCTTGCACACAAAATTATTTTCTTCTCCTCTCTCAAATTCACATTACAAATGAGCCCCTCACTTCCTTTTATAACCCAAAAGCTAGTTACCAAGTAGTTAGGGTTTTACATGAACACTAAATAGGGTGCTTAAGTGACCTTTGACTATTTCAACCAACTTTATTAAAAGTGAATAAAAATAGAAACCACTTTAGTTATCCAAGTTTTCCAAAAGTGAGTTCAATGATAACACCACTTTATAACAAAAAAAAATAATGGGTACATGTGGACCTCACTTAAATGACTTGGACACAAACATAGAAATCCTATTCAAGCAATGTGCCACCTAGATCAAAAGACCTAGGATCGGTTCTTTATCCATTGGGCCAAGAGTTCACCTATCCTACCATATGGAAATGAACTCATTGACCGTGCTTCGCAATCCTCCAGATGACAAGAGAGCAGAGCTTGAAACTTGAACAATTCATCCACCCCTTCGTTTGAGCAACATCTTGGTGTGAGCAAGTTTTTCTTCATTCGTATTCACATTCAAAATTCCACACAATTCTCTACATGCTACGAATAGTCTTCCATGGTGAATTATTCATTTTTCGCGAGACTGTAGTCGTTATGCTACCTTGGCTTGTCAGAATCCAACTCTTGATCTTTTGCCATTGAGAATATCTTCCAAGATCCAAAATTGCAATTCACTTCCTGAGTTATGTATTTTATATTTATCACCACCCCAAAGTGTTTCCATTCGATCCTCATTGATCGTCCAATTAGAGAACGCTCCAAATTTAAGACCGGTGATGAAGTATTGCACTCTGTTAATTGAGAGCTGACAGGGACACACTTAAATGATGTGGCCTTGTTTGATGATCCGCACAACTACACTTGTCATTGGTTTTGGTTTGTTGATGAATAGATCCTTAAAACGATTAAGTGAAGACAATTGATGTAGACAAATTTCTCCCATTATCGATCTCTGCCAATAACAATGACTTTTGACTCTGAAGAGACTTCTGCCAATAGTTGTGACCTATACCGAATAATGAGGAAGTCAGAGGTTGCTTCTACTTCGAAGCCATTAGATTTGAATCACCACACTGTGCAGGTGTCATGGTGCATCTATGCAAGTGATGAGAAATTCGTAATGCGTCGAAAATTGTGACTCACCTTCGGTTGATATGCGATCGCAGAATCGACTTACGTTGACGTGTCCCAAGTTGGTATCGGTGATGTTCTTAGACTCTGAATGGAGCATCGAGGAGAGTAAAATTCCACGGAACCACGACATCATTTTTTTGAAGATGACATGATTGCAATAGAACCATGATTTTAGGCTATTACTTCCTTCTTACAAAACTGCACAAATCACCTGTGAAACTGACCTAGGAAAAATAAAAAATCTTGTTCTAGAAGTTCTCACTGGATGAGAGAGTTTATTAAGGTACCAAAATTTTGTGTGTCAAAGGGGTTTTTTCCAATCAAATTATTCAGTCAAATATTAAAGGTCAAAGTTGACTCTTCTGAAACTGCTGGAAAATGCACATGTAAAACCGTGAAAATCTCGTTTGATTTTAGCTCGGGAAAATATTAAACGTCACCTTGAATATATAAAACTTGGCAAGGGATCATATGAAGGTGGGGAGAATTGAACAAAATAATTATTTTCTCTTGAAGATCATTTGAGTTCAAAATATCAACTCTCAAAGTGAGTCACCTTGACAGGCTGAAAATTGCATGCACGACAAAATCAAACAAATTGCATTTTATTTGGATCCGTGAAAAATATCAAACAAGGTGTTGTGCATTTAAAATTTTGAAAATGAGTACATGAATTTGAGAAGAATTTAATGAAATAAACTATTTCTCTTGACAATCATCTGGGCTCGAGATACGGATTCTCAAAGTAGGCCTTCTACCAAGCTGAAATTAGTGCATGCGACAAAATCGAGCAAACTAAGTTTTTCTCAATTTTGTGAAAAGTATCAAATGAGGTGCCGCGAATTTGAAATTTGGAAAAGGAGTACATGAAGTTGGGGAGAATTCAAAAACCAAACCTTTCTTCCGACGATCATCCGACTTCGAGATATCGAGCTCCAAAGTTGATTACTTCAATGTGATACAACCTGACCACGCATGTTCTTTCCGCATCTATCGCTTTCTTTATTATATTCATTTTTATTTGTTTTGATATACAATGGTAATGTGTTTGAATGTGAGATATTTTTGTTTGAATACTTATCACTAATGCGTGATGTTCAATTTTAATATTTTTAATTCACTCCTCTATGTTCCCGATTTGAGATGCTTGATTTTAATAAATGCGTGAATTATAATCTTTTGCTATCGGGCGTGTGAAGTTTTCCTTTGCGTGAATCGTGACTTCTCTTTGCATGCGTAGAACAATGACTTCTCTTTTGCATGGAAATTGCCTAATTTTAATGGATGCGTGGAGATTTGCTTTATCAATGCGTGAACCTGCTCTTCTAAGACAAATGTGTGGCCTTTGCAATGCATGGAGGACTATTTTAGACTGCTAGTTATTCCTTCTACCCACGTGGCCTGCTGGCTTTTCCGTTGGAGATTGTTTTCTTCTTCCTAGCGTGATGGATCTCCTGCTCTTGAAAATGCATGGTATTTACTTCACGTGGGTGGATTGTTTTCTTGCTTTCCCCACATGACTTATTTTGATGTTTTTACTAATGCATTGAAATCTTTTATCCTGCCCAAACTTTACCAATGTGTGGACTATTGTTTACTCCTTCCTTGTCTTTCCCACGTGGCTTATTTCAACAAAACAAAACAAATTTTTTTTGGAGAGTTCTTTCCTTGTTTTTTTTTGTGGAAATTAACCTTCTTTTAATGAATGCGTGGACTATTGGCTAGTGTGTAATCTGCTCCTGCTATTTATTTTTGACAGTTGGCTCTAATTTCCTTGGGCGTGGGCAATAGTTATTTCTTCCTCCTCCTTACACTGGTTATTTCTTGGTTGTTTTACATGCTTATTTCCCTCTCCTTCCACGTGGCCTGCCTGATTTTGGACTATTTTTTAGTTGTCTTGGACTACGTGATGATCTCCCTCTCCCCCGTGGCTGCGTGGAAACTCTTCTTGGGCTTGCGTTGAAACTTGTTGTTTCTTCCTCTCCCTACTGCGTTGAAACTGGATATTCTTTTGGCCTGGTTTTGGACTATTTTCCCTCAATGCGTGGAGATCTTCTTTTCTGCCTTCTTCCTACTGCGTGAATCTATCTCCCTTCCCACGTTGGTTTTCTTCTTTGTTTTAATGTGAAAATTCTTCTTTATCTTGGGTAGCGTGGTGATTTGTTGAGGGATGTGATAAAATATTACTCTGAGACATTCCTTCAGAAGAAATTAGAAAGCTTCGCACAACTTCTTCCAATGATTTTGATGGAAGGATTTTATGAGGATTTAGGAAGCTTCCTCACAATTGTTTCTTATTTTTCTGTTAAAATAACTTCCCTCTTCCCCGGGTAGTGGAATTAATTGGTAGGGGAAGTGGGGAAATAAACAATGATTTTCCAATGGAATTGGCAAGGCGGGCTAACAATCCCCACTTTATTTCCCTATGTGGGAAATCTGAGATTTTTTTCCCCTTTTTCAATTCATTGATTTGGCAATCAATGGAAGAAATCCCACAAGCGGGGAATTAAAATAAATTTTCTAGGAAAGGGGAAATCCGGGTCTGGAAGCCAATTTGGCATTCGACAATGGGAAGCGGAAGCTTATTTTTCCCTTGAAAATTAAAATAAATCTTGTCGAATGAATTTTAATTAATATTTATTTAATTAAAAACCCCAAAGTTCTTAAAAATTGATTTTATCAAACAAAGAGTAATTAATTAATTAATATTTAACGTAGTTTAAGACCTGGCGGGAGGAGTTCTCACCCGAAATGGACGAAATGAAGACCAGAACGATCACAAAAATGAGACAATCGCGATGAGAGCGATAAATCACACAAAGTAACACTTTTGAAATTTTCAAAATTTCCATTTTTATTAATTTTGTGAATTCAAAATTAGCTAATAACATGGGAAATGTCTACTATAGAGTAATACCCTTTGTCCCAAAAAAATGCAGGGGAGCTACATATCACCCTACTATGACATACATCTTTCATGACCTCATCCAGAAGACCGTATAATAATACATAGATGATCTCTTAGGAAAATCTAAATGATGAAAATACCATCTTGTTGTCCTTGATTTCGTCTTTGCACATCTATTACAATTCTTTCTCTATCTCAACTGGATAAATGTGTATTTAAAGTTCTCTTAGGAAAACTCCTTGGATTCATTGTATCTATTAGGGGAATTGAAGTCGACCCTACCAAGGTCAAGGCCATTATCGAAATGTCTCCTCCATCTAATCTTAAACAACTCCATATCCTTCAAGGAAAACTTCAATCTATATATCGCTTTATCTCTCAACTATCGACTAGTATCAAATTTTCCATCACCTTCTAAGGAAAGATATCCACTTTAAGTGGGACAATGAATATTAATCGGCCTTCGACGCCCTCAAACAATATTTTTTATCACCATTAATGCTTACACCTCCATGTGATGGTGATCCATTCTATCAATATATCTACGTTATTGATCAATACATGGGATCCTCAAGCTAACACAAATGAGATAAACAAGGCAAGGATAAGGTTGTCTATTAAATAATCCACACCCTTATGTTGTCATGTAAATGTGCAACAGGGAAATTGACAATTTCCAAGCCTGACAATGATATCCCTGTAGCAAATTTTTCATGTTTTATCATTCCAAGTCACCTTGAGTCTACCCAGTCAATCCAAGTGACCTCCTAATTAACGTCATCTCAACCCTAGGTGATTTAGGAAATTAAAATCAACCCCTTAGGTGATTTTAGAAGTTCTAAAAAAATGCTATCTATAGGTAGTTTTGGGAAGGGCTATCACTGGCCTTCCTGAGACTTAGAAAACCCCTTGGAGGTGAATTGAAGGCCTAGAAACATCATGGAATTGATTTTGGAAGATTCAGGGAAGATTTGAGGAGTTTGGAGTAGTTTGATCAAAATTAGGGTTCACAAGCTAGGAAGTGCATAGGCTAAAACAACCGTTGAGCTTCCAAAGGTGATTCAGGGAGATTCAGATGGAGTTAGGAGAAAAAATAATAATTATAAAGGTAATTCCAAGATATGCAAGATGGTGAAATTATGTTTTTCACAAAACGTTGGCACATTGGAGTCCAGCGCTTTTCTCATGCACAAGTGGAGTACCAAAAAAAATACTTTTTAGGGAACAAATGGAAGAATAAAGACACGAGACTCCCACCATTGGATTTCAAAGGCCATTTCCGCTAGGATCATATAATAATCTCATCAAAAATTTATCGAACTCAAGTTATCGTCTGCTTCAAGTTTCCCTCTTGGAGCGAGTTTGGGAGTTAGTGAAATTTTGGGAGGACACGTGTTAGCTCTAGGATCTTGGCGGGATTTTTTGTCCCTCATGTCCCTCAAGGTTAGGGAAATAACACATGGAAAAATTCACCTAGCTTCCATAAGACATCCAGATCCTCATGCGACCTCCAAGATCACCGATTCGCCAGCCAGGTGCTTCAGCTGGATCTCAAAGCCTCAACCATCCGATCGCTGCAACGTGTCATCACCAAAAGCATCATGTAATTTGATGTCCCTCAGGTCCCTCATAGGTTAAGGAAATTAAACATGAAAAAATGTGCCCAACCCCTAAGGAGGATTTATGGTCACCCATATGACCAGCCTTCCAAGACCTCGGTGCTTTAAAGTTGATTTTTTAGTCCCCGCCATCGGATCTATGTCATGTGTCATCGCATTGCTCATTGTGGAATTTGATGTCCCTCATGTAAATTTTAGGTGAGGGATGTGAGGGACATGAAAATGTGCCCATCTCCCATCTCATCTTTATTTTAAAATTTTAAAATCCTCACCTGCTTCTCGCTTTTAACTTCTAACATTTCCGTGCAAAACTTGCTCTGTAACTCCCTGCAACTTCTCACCACCACTCCACCATTGCCAAATATTGAACCATCTCCACCATAATAAATAAATCCTTCACTCCATGATAATACACAGTGCGGAAGAAATATTGATCAAACTAAGAATGAAGAAGAAGAAGTTTGAAAATCTTGATTGGCGTGAAATGGAAAATCGAACAGATCTTGCAAACCGGTGCACGGATTGAAAAACTATATGTTGTTGAGTTATTATATCTTGAATTCCACTAAAAATCATATTAAAAATCCCATTCATAACAAGAAATTAACTCAACAAATAAATTTCACTTCCGGCTCCACGAAGAACAAACCTCAATTTCCTATCAAACCGGCAACCGGATCGAAGAGAAATTTCACCAGTGAGACAAGAAGAAAAAACCTATCGCAATGGAGATGTTTTCATCCCGAATGGAAACAAAAAATATACCTAAAAATTTCAAGCTCCATTAATGGCCACCATGACACAGTAGTGGAAAAAATCAGCGAGCTACCTCTCCACTTCTCAGGGTTCATGTGGGCAAAATCGCGCAAAACTTGGAGGGAATGATCATTGAAAACTCTAGTTTTACATGAACTAGTTTTTACCCCATGAAGTCCCTATTTTTTAGGGATACAAAGGACTGATTTTTCATTAGAGTTTTACTCTATCACATGAAGAACATTTGTGAAAAATGAAGCGAGATACCTCTTCACTTCTCAGGGTTCCAGTGGGTGAAACCATGCAAAACTTAGAGGGAATGATTGTTAAAAAATCTAGTTTCACGTAAACTGGTTTTCATGCCATGAAGTATATACTTTTGAGGGATATGGAGGGCTGTGTTTTTTTATATTATGCCCCCACCGATGAAAATATCATTTTCCCACTTGTTCAGATGAAGGAATTACTCAAAATGCAGAGCATGGAATCCCAGAATAAGACCTAGATTTTCAAAACCTGTTTTGTCACAATTTGACATTTGTAGTGCACTTACTAAAAATAACATGCCTTCCTACATAGGGGTTTGTTGCTTCAGGTAAGCCACCATTTGAAGAGGCTACGAAGAAGGCAGTGAACATAGAGGGAGTATCGCAGGAAAAGTCATCAAAAAGGTCATCTTGGCTCGTAATTGACACTTACTAAAAATAGTAAGTGGTTCCACAAGCCCTTGCTATAAATAGCCAGTTGGTCCAAAAAGTGAGAGGAAAACAGTAAGAAGAAATAATTCAAGCTACCATAGCTGGTTGAGGTTGGGAAAAGCTAACTATGACACTTACTAAAAATAGTAAGTTGCCCCATCTAGTTTCTTACTAAAAATAGCATGTCATTCTCAAAAGGCAAGTTTAGCACAATGTGACATAGAGGGATGATCATTCATGTCAAAACCATAATTCTGGATCATCCATGGGAATTTATCATAGCAAATTCAAAACTCATCTAAGGGAATTCAACAGTGTCTCTTGACACTCACTTCATGGCTTGAGTTGCATGAGAATCTTGTGCAAGGTGGAATTTATGGTCATTAGCAGAACCATTCAATAGTGTTTTTAAACACTCATTCCAAAGAATCTGTGAGCCAATTGGAAGGAGTTTCACACAAGTTTGAAGATTTAGAGTTTCATCGCATTGAGATTTCCATCAACGAGGATTAATGGGCTTCATTGGGAATGGCATCTCTTCATCTTCTTCTCTTGCTCTTTATCTCTCCTCTTCCCCCAACTTTCTCTCTCTTTTCAATTTTCTAATTTTGCATTGGGGTTGCAATTTTTCATATGTATTAATGTTTCTAATGTAATAAGTCACCTTTAAGTTATAAAAAGGGACTTAAAATTTTCCTAGGAAGTTGAAATTTTTTAATTTGTGCGAGGACATATGAAAAGGCATTGGGGGGTAAGATGAAGAGTCATATCTCATTCTATAAATTGTAAAGCCATTCCCATTTCAAAGGTTTGGTGATTGATTTTGTAAACTCAAGAGTGCATTGAGAGAACAAAAGAGATAGCCAAATTCTTCCATTCCCCTCATTCTCAAATTTCCTCCATTTCCCCACTATGTACAACTTTGGTTTGAGCAATCAATACAAGAAGGAGTTTCTAGCTTTCTTTGACTAAGGGATTTCATGATACTTTGTGCTCATCAAATTCTATTTGGTCTTATTACTACTTGCAGAGTTGTTTCCTCTTAATTTAGTGCATGTGATGAAGTTTCTAACTAGTGTGTGTAGGAATATGATTTTCTACCCACAACATTAGTTCCTCTACCTCATATTCTCACTGCCTTTCCCACTTCTAGACAAATTCCTCTCTAGTAAGTAATTGCTAGCTTTTCCAGTGGTCGGTGGAGTACCCCTATTAGATCCCCAACTACAAGGTCGCTAGGAAAAATCCATGTTTTTCACTTGTGCATGCATATACGATAGTCATTGTATCGGTTAAGTAGAGGGACTTAGACTCCCGAGCATTGGCAAGAAACCCATAAATTTGTCCCCAAATTTTTTTCTCGCCAATATTTTTTTGCACCAATCATGGGAAGATTTAACAATATTTGCACCCAAAATATGACCGTAAGGTATTGTTGTCACCAAATCACTACACCCTCCGAATGGCCGGATGTGAATAGGACATTCGGTGTGATTGGGAAACATGGGATCACCTCTCAAGCTATGGGACTTGGGCTCGAGGTGAAACTCTGGAGAAGGTTGGCTTCCTCTTCCTAAACTAAGTGTTGTACTACTCCTAGTGTAACAAAAATGATTATCTAGTCCTATGCTAACATTTTCATGGGGTTTTAGGGAAAGAGATTTACAGAAATGAAACTATACTAGGGATGGTGATGCACCGAATAAAGGGTGTCTTCAGATTTAGGAAGGGTTAATTTGAAGAGGGTGTGTGCACCACAGGTCAACTTCACCTACTGCAACTTAGAGAGGGTACAGGATACCACAAACTAAGAGACACGCGTTCCCTTTGTTAAACTTTATCAGACCGAGAAATATACCAGTTTCCCAGTGAAGAAGGATGAACTCAAGAAGGGTGAACACACACCACAACTCAACTGCATGCAATACTCCACCACTCGATAAGCACAGAACTCCAAGAACCTGCAATAGAAACTTAAACTACACTGCGCAAGTACAAGAAAGGCACAAAGAAGCATAAAAGGATGAAAGGACCGAGATTAGTCACAAAACACACACTTTTATTGCTTCAATAACATGCACAATGCATCATACATTCAGAAGAGGCAATAGTTTCCATTACAGTCTTGAAGAGGAGGCTTGAAAGTTATCTCAACACACAAGAACAACTTGCAGAAGAGAGAGGATTCTTGAAAAGTATACACTTGCCTGAGATATCTAACTGTCCAACTTGTCTGAACCATTGGAACCCTTTGAAATGAGCTTCCAACTTACATTTATAGAAGAATATGTGAGAAAGAAGAGGAAATGGTCGTAATTGCATTCCTAAAATGAAGGCCCATGATGTATTTATTACGAGCTTAGTTGAACCACCGAGAAGGTTCCATCATGGGTCATTAATTTCCCGATGACCTAGTCTTCTCAATTAATTAAAAGAACATTTAAATAATAATAAAAATATTATTATTAAAATATTTAAATAAAAATATTAATTTAATTAACATAATGTCGGGACCCCCGCTGACCCATTTGACTTGAAGAGGAGGGGGTCCATGTGGAAAGAGTCTCGCACAAATCTCAACTTGGTGAGCTTCAAATCCTCTAACTCGGTGTTGCAATCGATTTTGAACCCCACACTAACTCTTTCCTCGTCTTGGCAATCGAGCTCTTTTGCATTGAGTCCTTCAAATGGTGAGCTATCAAACTTGATTCTTATCGTTTTGCTAAAATGCATGTAGATCCTGTGAACCTAGCTTGACGCAAATTAAGACTCGCCTCACGAATGCCACTGCTACGGTCTTGCTTCAAACTCCAAATCGAGCCATTCTGAATTACCAAGCCACCTATATGCATTGTGAACATGAAGCTTTAACCCCTAATTGAAAGCCTCTACAAATACATTAAACTTTAACACCCGCGAGCTTATTCTTTATCTCGACTTGGTACCAATGTTTCCACAATATGAAAAGTTTGACTCTAAATCATACTTAGTGGATTTGATCCATAATACATTGGTTGTACCCATAGAGGTTAAACAATTCAATGAATTTAAATTATTTCACTCCTGCATGTTGTGCCATTTAGAAATGATTTTTGAGCTATGAAAATTGTTAGGGATCGCGTTACGTGGCCCCGTCATGAATCGATTGATTTCTCTGTGATAGCTCTAGTCTTGACAGATAGAGTTATTTCTTCTTGTTTTGGACCACATATTCACATGCATTCCACGTTCAAACTCCATGAAACAACACCATGAGCTCTTCAACTGATTCGACCTGGCTTTGTTTTGCATATCAACCCGAGCACCCAGTTGGCTCAAACTCACTTGAATGTCGTGCTTAACCCAACATTTCTAAAAAGAATGGTTTTACCACAATGCTCACGGTTCTTCCTTATCATATAACACTTGTAGTAAGAATGTTTTGGATTTTCCATAATAAGCACAATTTGTACCTTCCAAACGATGAGAAAATGCCATTATCAATAAAGACCTAATGCTGCCATGATGATGACCCAGGTTCATGCCCATAACATGTCGATAGACACCCTTAAGACTGATTCTTGGACAAAGAGACCTTCGGTATTTTGGCAGTGCACTCTGCAATCTAGGCTCCAACCAACAATTATGCCACTATTGGGATCTTAGTATGGAATGGGTAGCTGTGAGCTACACAATATACTCATTTTTTCAGAAACTAAAAAGATCCTTTATGTTACAATCTGCAACACGTAAAATAAGCCCTTCAAAAAGAATACATTGAACAACTGGGGAAGCCAAGAGGACCTTGGAAAAAATGTACAGTGACAACCATATGAATTCTTCCTTAGTCGTGGATCAAAGCTAATAGAAATAAAGCTAGATAAAATTAGCTTGAAACTGCAGTATAATCATCCATTTAAAACAAGTTTCTCTCGAACTCGTACAGAATACTTTTTATTGTCTGATTGGACGTACATAATGGAAGGGTATAAATATTGCCTACTGCCCACAGAGTTTCTCAAAGAGACCATTTACGAGTAACAAGGATGTAGCATGCAAAACGGCCGACCAGGTATTTCAGAGTTGACCTTCACATTCAATTCATTTTTAGGAGAAGCAATGCTGAGAAATATGAATCGTTTCATTCTGCACGTAATAAACCTCCATCTCCTGACTCGGGCAAATTTTATGAAGCCTTGAATAGTGTGACTCCAATCCATCGTATACGGCAGTGAATATTTGTTTCCTGCAGCTGTGCGTGGGAGCTTGTTTAGAATAAGGATAAGCCTACGAATTTGAGGGTGCATTCGATGCTGAACAGATAACAACACAGTTGGACAACCTGTTTGCTGGAAGCGTTCAAAAGGAAGGCTTCTACTGTACTGCAACATGCCTGCTGCCTGAATGATGATTTTGTCTCGCGACCACCGATCTGGATGAGTTTTCAGCACTGCTTTCCTGTCAAACACTCCACACATGAGCCACGACCGAGCCATTAACGCATCACCTTGGTTGGGTGAGATACAAAGCCACTTTCTTTCCTCACAGTGGTGAACTGAGTGATTCTTCAGGCTAAATTCTAAAATGTTCTCCTTTTCCCACGCATTCGAACTACAAGCACTGACCCCCACTCGCCATGTTACTCGATATCATTTGACAAATATCTGCATAATGAGATGAGCGGCCTGTAGCCTCCGCTGAAATCGGTATCACGTCGCGTTGTTTTCTCCATGACCCACTCCAATTCACAACTGTCTTATTAACCTCCTGGCGACCCGCACAAAGACTCGGACCACTCCAAGCTGCGCGGATTTCTATTTACACGGCCCGTGCGGAAATCTCATGACGGATTGCCATCTTAATATTTCCCATTTGGCAGTGTTTGCCTGAATCTCCCCTTCGCGGAAGTTTGGTCATGGTTTGCCAAACCAATATTTCCACGCTTGGCAGTGTTTTCCTGAATTCCCACGTCCGGGATTTCTTCTTTGGCTTGCCATCTTAATATTTCCCATTTGGCAGTCCACTCCGAATCCCCACATAACGGCTTGGCCAAATTAATTCACGGGCCCCGGCCTTAACTTCGCCACGCAGACTTGGCAAGTTTGTTCCTTATCTCCACAATTCCCACCAGCGCGCGGGATCTTCATGAATCTTCTCCTGCCGAGTTTTCCTTCAACAGATTTGAGGATAACATTAAACTCTCAGTGCAAACATTTCAGCTGTAGCTTGTAAGGTGTGATAATTCCGACAGAATCCTTTATGCTCGCCAATCTAGTGACTCGTTGAAGATGCTCATATAATTGCAAAGAAAATTGTGCCTCATGAATATTCTGATATGAAACAGTCCCACCTCTATGAGATTCGCTTCCATGAGTTACATCGTAAAACAAGTAAGATCTCGATAGAGAGTCTTTGTAATAAATTTCCTTAGTCTCTGCACTGGTAACACTCTTACTGTCACTTAATCGATTTTCATAAAAATATCTTGAAGGAAAATCCTGAATTTGAGGATGCATTCGATGCTGATCAGATAACAACATTGGACAACTTACTTGCTCAAACAGGCTTCTACTATACTGCAACATGCCTGTGCATCGAATGCTCGGCCGCTTTGAGCGTAGAACTGAAATTCTCCTAGGAAAGTTCCGTGAGGAAGTAATTGGCTATACACAAGAAGCTACAGGGTAGAGAAGTAAACTTATCTCAGAAAATGAGTGGCCTCCAAAGAGAGTTGATTGCGACAGCTGCCGCAGGGTGATCCCAAGGAACCGTTGGTGTTGATCTTGATGTTTTGGTTGCATGTGACCACAGTCATGATCAGTTGTTGTAAAATCTTGCCACTGTAGTAGAAGAACGAGATAAAGTTTTAGTTGAGTTGTCTCGCCTTTTCATTTTGGAAACTCTCTTCCATGGAAGAAGCTCGACCAAATCTTGAGGCAGCTATTGTCTCCGTCGAGTCATTAAACCGAACTCATATTCCAACAAGGAAGCATCAATCTCTCCATGTTGAATTAACTCCGAGTCCAACTCGTCATTTCTCTCGCCTCAATGAGCCAACCATCGGAACATCCTCTCGCTCCCTATCAAGACTCTTTTATGACAAGCCAAAGTTGGACAACCGAACTTACATTTCCTACTCATGAACTCGCTCTAAGGCTTGTGATCTCGAGTTATGACCGAGTTAGGATAAGGCACGAACTCCTCCGATGACTCATCTCTTTATTCTTGATTTGACACTCGCTTTTAGCTCACCGAGCGAGATAAGCTTATCGAACTCCTCGATGGCTCGCATTCTTGGAAAAAATGAGCGATCTCACCGATGGCTGTAAGTGGGTCCCTTTTAACAAACCATAGTCGGGGAAAAGGTCCTCCTCTTTAATGGGAGAGGTTCCCTTAGTGAAAGTAAATAACAAACTTATATACAAATGTACAAATTTCAAAGTGTGGAGTCCTGTTACTTTGAAACATTTTATGCCCAAAGATCATCAATACAAAAGGATGGAAGAATTAAGGAGATGAGGAAGGAAGAACATAAAAATACCTTTAGGAGATATAGATGGCAGTATCACCTTATACGTATTAAACCAGGGAGATGTAAATAGAATCATTCACTTTCATAACCAATATAATTCCAAAGACACAAAGTTCCAAAAATCATATAAACAAGAACACAAAGTTTCTTATCATAAAAGATGGATGATTCCCAAGTTTTAGACACGGAAAGAAGAAAAGAAGAGGAAGAAAGGGGAAAACTTCTTGTATTGATTACTTCGAATCTATTACTTTTACAGAGTACTAGATCCAACCCGAACAACAACATGGAGAATCCATTAAATAGTTTCCAAGAATGGTTACATTTGGTTACAAAAATGATGAAAACTGATTCGAGAAACCGATGTCTGAGTCTCTCCAATGCCTCAATCATTTCCATGTCTGGCAGTAAAAACCAAACACATTGAATCATCATTGTTTAATATGCCTTTCAAAATTTGAATATGAGCCATCCACGTGGGAGAGATTCAAATAGAGGCGGGCCTGAGGACACCTTTTGCATTTTGTGCCCTTTAGAGAAATGGCACTTTGGAACATTTTGGCCCACCCACCCACTTTTGATATGGTCTTGACACATGGCCTTACTTGAGTGGGGATAGAGTCATGGTTTACTTTTATAATTTTACCTCTTTTCAATGCGGGCTCAAAAACACAAATTACTCCACCGGCCCACCTCCCGCTTTGACCTTCGATGCGGGCTTAATATTTGAATTTTTCCCTTGGTGTGGGTGGGGCTATGGGTCACTTTTTAACTTTAAGCTCCTTTAATGAAAACAAGGCTCAAATTCTCAAATCACCCCGATTGCCCGCTTCCCTGCCTTGAATTTATATTCGGGCTTAATATTTGACTTTCTCCCTTTTGTTTGGTGGGGCTGTATATCTGACCTTGGACACATGGAGAGCTAGCACTCATTTGGAACTTTCCTATGATTTTTCCTTCAAAGTTGTGCTAAGATGACATGTGGAGAGCTCCGCTAGTTATTTATACTTATCCAATTTGGGCTTACTTCCCACTACTTTCCTCTTCTTGACCTTAGACACACGTGGAGAGCCGGCACTCATTTGAGTTCTACTTTGGATTTCACCTAAAAAATTGTGTCATTGAGGCATTGGAGGCTTCCGTGACTCCTTTCATACTTATCAATTTCAACGACCAACTTTGCCTCTCCATTGCTTCTTTTTGACTAGGACACGTGGAGGATTGGCACAAGTTTGAGAACTGCCCCTGGCTTTGACCCTTGAAGTTATGTCCGATGAGGCACATGTGGCGCCATCCGCTGAACCTTCCATACTTAGCCAATTTGGGCTTGTTTTGTCTTCATTTTGGACCTGGGACATGTGGAAAGCCTACACTTATTTGAGGACTATCCCTTGGGCCCCCCCTTGAGTTGCATTGTTTGGATGCGTGGAGGCTTCCATATTGCTTGAAACATGGCCATGCCACATCCAATCAGAGATATCCACGTACTACCCATGGATGTTGGGGAAAAATTGATGAGGAGGATACGCCCATCATTCCCGAATGATGGGAAGAAATAAAAAGAAGGGGAAAACTCCACCATTACGCCCGACTTTCAATTGTTCTCCATGGAATGGAAAATGCAAACAATACTAGGCTCGACGTGATCCAATACTCCAAGGTACTCGACTCAAAATTTTTTGAAACTTGACTTCAAAAGAGGGGAATTTTGAGGATGACAATAACTAGCTCTTTTTGGGGATGACTTGATAGAGGAATGAGGCAAGATCAAGAACCATAGGAAAACTCAAGGAAATCAGACTAGTGCCTTATCCATTGGGCAATAGAGTTAAAGGAAAACCAACACAGAAGACAAAACACACAAAAAAGAAAACAAACCAAAAGGAAAGATAGAAACAAAACACAAAGGAATGACCCAAAAACCAAAACACTATACAAAATATACAGAAGGACCACCTAGTCACCTAGGACTTGAACAACTTTAGATACTTGCCCACTATAAGGAAGTGGGAGAGGAGAACCATCCATATAATCCAAATAGAACAAATTTTCTCCAGAAAAATGCCTAATTTTAAAAGGACCAAGCCAAAGGGAATCAAACTTACCATGGCTTCCTCGAGGTTCATGCCTTTTGTCCCACAACAGAACAATGTCTCCTACTTGAAAATCTCTAGGTCTAGATTTCTTGTCAAATAAAGCTTTCACCTTCAGTTGATGAGCTGATATCCTATCAAAAACCTACAACCTGTCTTCATCCAACTTCTGGAGATACATGATCCTCTTGTCCAAGGAACTGGAAAAACTTGAATCTTCAATAGCCTTCATTAAGTGCAAGGCTGGTAATTCCACTTATCACTGGTAACTGGAGCTTCAACACCATACACCACTTGAAAAGGAGACATCCCAATTGCTCTTTTGGGTGTAATTCTATCTACCCATAGAGAGCATCATAGAGTTTCTTGTGCCAATTCCTCTGAGAGTCATTGACAAGCTTCCGAATGATGGTTACTAGATTCTTGTTTGTTGATTCTACTTGTCCATTCCCTTGGGGGTAGTAGTTTGAAGAATGAGCAAGGGAAATTCCATAACCATAGCAGAAATCCATCATCTTAAAAGAAGAAAAATTTGAAGCATTATCAGTCACAATCTTGTTTGGTACCCCAAACCTTATCAATATGTTCTCCTTAATGAAATTACACACTACCTCAGAAGTAGTGCTTTTGAATGGAATGGCCTCTACCCACTTTGTGAAGTAGTCTGTAGTAGTTAGCACATGAGTATGTCCCAACACTGGAAGGTGGGTTAAGAGTTCCAATGAAATCCAATCCCCACTGTTGAAAGGGCTCATCAATCACTACTGGCTTTAGTGGCAAAGCAACCAACTTAGGTCTCCCAACAAAAGTCTGACAGGATTCACATTTACCTACCCATTTGGATGCATCTCTAAATAGTGTAGGCCAATAGTACCTAACACAAAGGATTTTGTGAGTAGTGACAATAGAAGAGAAGTGGCCTCCACAAGCCTGATCATGAAAATCTGAGAACAACTTCTTTTGTTGCTCTTTGTCTACACACTTCAAGAATCTTCCATCTATGCCTCTCACTTGAACAAAGCATTCTCCCATAACACATACTGTGTAGACCTTAGCTTAATAGCCCTCTTCTCCTTGGAACTCAAGTGAGATGGACACTCTCCATAAGTAAGAAAATGTGTAATATCTACATACCATTCATCTATGTTGAACTGAGGAAAAGGACAACAGAACATCAACTACTTCTTTGGACAACGTTACATCAGCTCCTTCAACAATAAGCTCACACAAGCCTTTACCCTAGACTAGCTTAGTTGGCTTGATATCCAGGTCATATTCTAGACCTTTTCTACCCAATTTCTCTTAGTTCCAAACTCCTATTGTGTGAGAATAGACTTGATGGTTGTATCAGGAACAAGCACAACAGAGTGAGAATTAAGAATATAAAAATGAAACTGCTTGACAACTTTGACCACTACAAAAGCATGTTTCTCCATCATAGTATATTTCAACTCATGAGCTTTCAAAACATAGCTCATGAAGGAAATAGGAAGCTCATGATCCTCAAATTCTTCTGAGTCAACACAACAGCCAGGGTAAACTCTGATAGCATAACAATAGATGATAAAGTCCTTGTTGAAATCAGGACATGCTAAGATGGGGGTCTTAGCAATGGCTTGCTTAATACCTTCAAATGCCTCCTTACCCTCAGAAGACCAACCAAAGTTTTTCTTTCCTTTCATCATGTGAGAAATGCTCATAGTCAACTCTATAAAATTAGGAATGAATCTCCTCAGGAAATTAATCTTACCAAAGAAAGAGTGAACACCCTTTTTACTTGTGGGAAGAGGAATCTACTGGATTGCTTGAACTCTTTTTGGATCTATCTTGATTCCCTCTTTGGAGACAATGTGCCCCAACAACTTTCCTTCAGTGACACAAAAGAAAAACTTCTTTGGATTGAGAGAGACTCCATGCTCTCTACACTTCTGGAGGACTATTCAAGATGTTGAAAGTGATCTACCCTTGTTTTAGAGAAAATAATCAAATCATCAAGGTACACAACCACACACTTTCCCTTCAAACTACCAAAATCCAAGTCCATTTCCCTCTAAAAGGTGGCACCAACATTGATAAGACCAAAAGGCATTCTCTTGTAAGCAAAGGTGCCCCAAGGAGTAGTGAAAGTAGTTTTGTGTTGATCTAGGGTACTGACCTCCACTTGATTGTATCTAGAGAATCCATCCAACATAGACAACATCTCAGAGCCTGTGACAACTTGCAAAAACCTGATCCATCATGGGAGAGGGTAGTTTTCCTTCAAGAGAAGCTTGATTCAAATTCCTAAATCCACACAGATGTGAATCTCACCATTCTTCTTCCTGATAGCACAATGTTGGCAATCCACATTGAATGGTGTATAGGAAAGATGATTTTTTCCTTTAGCAACTTCTGAATCTCCTAAAAATAGTGCCAACAACCTTGGGATTATATTTCCTTTGTTTCTACTTGAATGGTTTGATCCCAGTTTTAGAGGGATAAAATGTTGCATCTCCTTTGGCTAAAAAGCCTTGAGATCATCATACAAATAGCAAGGACATCAACATACCTTTTAATAGATTTACTACCTTCTTCTTCTCCTCCTGAGTGCAAAATTTCCCAATGTTCACCATCTTGGGTTCATCAAGACTCCCAATATTAACTTTTTCACACTCAATGCAGACTACCGAGCTCCTTGGGAAGTTTTAGACTTAATGTACCTATCATGCTTATCAAACAGGTCTTCCAAACTCACCAACCCTTTAGGGATCTTGTTACCTTTCAATTTGATGTAGCCATCTTGATCCATCTCTTCCTTGATATCCCCTTCATTAGAGGATACACACTCTCTAGGAAAGGTCTCACTTCCTTCAAAATACAACTGGTCAAAATTATCCCTAAGCTCCAAGAAAGAGAGAAAATGTTGATCATCATTGAAAACTTGCCAGTTATTTGCATTATCTAGTACACTGCTGGGCCTATGAATCATTTCAATGGTAAACTTCTCCTGAGAGAAATTTGGATGAGGAATCAACAAAGATCCTGAGACAACTAGAGAATCATCTCTAGTGTTCCTTTCTCTTGGCACAACTTCAATGGAGAAAGCATCAAGAAACTCAATGGAATCCCAGACAAGATTCCTATAATGCTTTCAATCTCCTATTCTTGACTTGAAAAATATCTCTGACTTATTTCACAATAAGCTCTGCATCACCATGAGCACAAATATTCTTCACTCCCATCTCTTTTTCCATGCTCAATCCTAGTATGAGTGCCTCATATTCAGTTGTATTGTTTGTATTTTCAAAATAGAGCTTGAAAGAGAAAGGATGAATGTTCCCTTCTGAGATGTCAACACCACACCAGCCCTCAAAACCAGTTGAAGAGTAGCTTCCATCAAACTCCAGAGTCCAAATGCCATTGGGGTCATGAATAACTCCCTTGGGAAGCCTTGCCTCATCTTGTGACATAATCATGTAGTTCCATGCCCTGCATCCTCATAGAGTATCTGTGCTTTTGGGTCATCAGTCTTTTGCACAATGTACTCGTCTTTTTTCTCCCGTGTAAAGTGCTTCCATTTTTCCAATTAGTAGAAGAATTCTTCATTTTTCCATTGATCATGATCAAAGCATGTGACCAGTCCATTTGAATTTCACCTCCTACCTCCTTACAGAAATTTCTACTCAGCAACATCCCATATGAGGGAGGAATATCAACTACCAAAATGGTGGCTAAGACCCTTTTCTTTGAAAAGCAAAAAAAGCTACTTGTGCATCTTTAATTCTTCCAACCAAAGGCACTTTCCTACTTTCCATGGAATAATAGGAACCAAAGGCATGTGTTAGGGTCAGACCCAAAGCATGAGCTACCTTTGCAGGCATTACATTATCTGATGCTCCTGAATCTATAACACAATTACTGAGTTTATGGCCAGCTATGAGAAGAGTCACATAAAATGGTTCAATTTTCTCATTAGGGGAAGTGACTGCAACCACAAGGCTTGATTGAGGTGAGGAAGAGGGGGTGGGAAAAAGGCCTTTAGAAGTACTAGATGAGACTTTGGATTTGGAATTTACAAAGTTTACCATTTTAGCAAAAGCTTTTGGATGAGTCTGGTAAAACTCTGCCTCTAAAATTTGGATTTTAGTCTTTTTTAGGTGATCAATGATATCAAAAGATCCAGAGGTAGATGGGGCATCATTGCTAGGAACTTGAGAGACTCTTGATCTATCAGTTTTAGGATTTGAAGGAGAAGGAGTTTTGGAAATAAAAGTAGAAGAAGAAGGATTAGCATTACTCACCTTTTGTGTGGAGGCAGTGGGAATAGGAGCTCCTCTTCTTGCAATCACTAGGAATAGTTGTAGGAAGCTCCTTGACTTCTTGGGCTGCACCACTTTTTCTTTTTTTTGTTTTCTCCCAAGTCATAACAACATATGACTCACTATTCATATCAGCCACTCTCTCATCATATTCATCTTCATCATCCATACCTTCAGTGGTGAGGAAATGAACTTGAGATCCACCAAGCTCTTCTAGTTCTTCAACTTCTTCTTCTTGGTTCTTCATATAGATTCATTACACTCCTCATCATCAGGTTCTTCAACTTCACAAGTTACATTGACTAGAACCTTGATGGGTGGGCCTTCAATAGCCAATCTAGTCTAAGAGGAAGGCAAGGTTCCTGGGCTGAAAATTTTTCCTTGGAACATCCTAGTAAGGGGTATGTTGAGCCAATTGTTTCTTGAGAGCAATGAGATCATTTGCAAGCTTCTATACTAATTGATCGAAATGGCTCCAGGGGAAGAGGAAGAGGAAGAAGCTTTAGATTTGGAGGATTCTCTTTTCAGTTTACCAGACATGATCAAATCATCCTCAACACTAATAGCCAAATGCTGATCAACATCCAAAGTTGCAAGGTTAGCTCTCCTTAGTGCATAACTCACTTTAGGCAACTGGGCATTGAGGAAGAAGCACTTTTGGATTTGATCCACTAGACATGAGTGTTCTGTGGAATTTTATTAATTAGCTTGTTGAATTTAGCCACAAACTCCCTCATGGGCTCAAATGGCTCCTTCTTGATATGAGAAATTTGTGCTAACAGAGCATGCACATCTTCAACAGGTTTGAAACATCTACTCAAACTGAGTCGTCATGGTATTCCAATTAGTGATAGACCCAATAGAAGATGGTAGAACCAATCAACAACATTGTCCTGCAATGTCTCCACAAAAATCCTTGACAGAGACATCTTCATGTTCAACCCCAAGAATCCCACATGCAACAATGAAGGCTGCAATGTGTTCATCTGGATGAACCTTCCCATCACCCCGAACTTGGGAAAACTTTTCCTGTTACCCCTAGGTAACTCATGTAATGGCTTGAGGAAGAGCAAGAGGCCCAACCTATTGTCCCCAAGGCAAAGGAACTACCATCTTTGGAAAAATTTATTGAAGGGGAACTGAAACACCAACAAGAATCAAAGCATGGAGATTAGGACTGAGATGTTCCTAGGAATGCTATCCTTGGAGTTTCTATCTTTAGTAGGAGGTGTGCTTGTAGAACAAGTCCCTCTGTTCCTTCTTGCTGGAAGAGAGAAGTTTTTTTGCTCCAAAATTGAAAATGGGAATCCTCAACCCCGAGAGCTTTCCTCCCACGTGTATACCATAGAGTCACCAGACCAACAATGATCTTGAAGTTGTTCTTTTTAGAAAGGGATCCATTAAAATGAAATCCCCAAAGAGTCACCAAAAACTGTTGGGTTTTAAAATGATCCTTTTAACAAACCACAATCAGGGGACAATAAGTCCCTCCTCTTTAATGGGAGAGGTTCCCTTATTGAAAGCAAGCAACAAACTTATATACAAATG
The DNA here is from genome assembly GCA_018340775.1 of Taxus wallichiana var. yunnanensis. Classification (NCBI taxonomy): domain Eukaryota; kingdom Viridiplantae; phylum Streptophyta; class Pinopsida; order Cupressales; family Taxaceae; genus Taxus; species Taxus wallichiana. The sequence goes on from CM031242.1 coordinate 696,708,387, forward strand.
TACAAATTTCAAAGTGTGGAGTCCTTGATACTTTGAAATGTTTTATGCCCAAAGATCATCAATACAAAAGGATGGAAGAATTAAGGAGATGAGGAAGGAAGAACATAACAATACCTTCAGGAAATATAGATGGCAGAGTATCACCTTATACATATTGAACCAGGAGATGCAAAATAGAATCATTCACTTTCATAACCAATATAATTCCAAAGCACAAAGTTCCAGAAATCATATAAACAAGAACACAAAGTTTCTTATCATAAAAGATGGATGATTCCCAAGTTTTAGACACGGAAAGAAGAAAAACAGAGGAAGAAAGGGGAAAACTTCTGTATTGATTACTTTGAATCTATTACTTTTACAGAGTACTCAGGATCCAACCCGAAAAACAACATGGAGAATCCATTAAATAGTTTCCAAGAATGGTTACATTTGGTTACAAAAATGATGAAAACTGATTCAAGAAACCGATGTCTGAGTCTCTCCAATGCCTTATCCATTTCCATGTTTGGCAGAAAAACCAGATGCATTGAATCAGCCATTCAATCTTCCCCTACAAAATTTGAATATGAGTTGTCCATGTGGGAGAGATTTAAACTGAAGTCGGGCCTAAGGATGCCTTTTGCATTTTGTGCCCTTTAGAGAAATAGCACTTTGGAACATTTTGGCCCCCACCCACTTTTTTTGATATGGTCTTGACACGTGGCCTTACTTGAGTGGGGACAGAGTCGCGGTTTACTTTTATAATTTTACCTCTTTTCAATGTGGGCTCAAAAACACAAATTGCTCCACCGCCCACCTCCTACTTTGACCTTCGATGCGGGCTTAATATTTGAATTTTTCCTTGGTGTGGGCGGGGGGCTATGGGTCACTTTTTAACTTTAAGCTCCTTTAATGAAAACAAGGCTCAAATTCTCAAATCACCCCGATGGCCCACTTCCCACCTTGACTTTCTATTCGGGCTTAATATTTGACTTTCTCCCTTTTGTTTGGTGGGGCCGTATATCTGACCCTAGACACGTGGAGAGCTGGCACTCATTTGGAACCTACCTCTTGGATTTTTCCTTTGAAGTTACACCAAGATGACACGTGGAGAGCTCCACCAGTTTTTTATACTTAGCCGATTTGGGCTTACTTCCCACTTGACTTATGTTGACTCTAGACACATGGAGAGCTGGCGCTCATTTGAGTTTCGCTTTTGGTTTCACCTCTAAAATTGCAAGTGAGGCATGACGTGGAGGCTCCTTTCACTACGACCCGCTCATATTTAGTCAATTTAAGCCAACCCTACCTCTCCATTTCCTCTTGACCATGTGGCAGGAATGGCACATTTGAGAACTACCCTTGGCTTCACCCTTGAAGTTACGCCGATGAGGCACATGGCGCCACATCTCACGAACCTTCCATACTTAGCCGATTTAGGCTTGTTTTGTCTCCATTTTGGACATGGGACATGTGGAAATCCTGCGCTTATTTGAGGATTGTCCCTTGGGCCCTGCCTTGAGTTGCACCATTTGGATGCATGGAGGCTTCCGCTATCACTTGAAACATGGCCATGCCACATCCAATCAGAGATATCCACGTACTACCCATGGATGTGGGGAAAAATTGATGAGGAGGAAACACCCATCATTCCCGACTATGGGAAGAAATAAAAAGAAGGGGAAAAACTCCACCATTATACCTAAATTTCAAATTTTCTCCATGGAATGGAAAACTGCAAACAATACCAGGCTCGATGTGATCCAATACTCCAAGGTACTGAATCAAATTTTTCAAAACTTGACTTCAAAAGAGTGGAATTTTGAGAATGACAACACACTGCAATAGTTTCCAAAAGATGGCTGAAGGAAGATACACCAGGTTGAGTAGGTCGAGGGGTGTTTTTGATACCAATTTCAAGGCTGTACAAAATCAACAAAAATGAATTAGAGATAATCCATAATTCTTCTCTCAATTCTCCTTCCCGAACCGGTTTTCAATCATTTCACCTTGCAATCCTATCCAAACTCCCATTGACACCGCCTTCAAATTCTTCCATTTTTCAATCACCATTGGGTATTGAGTCCCCGAAAGAAGAAGAATTCAAAGAATAATTTGTAGAAGTAAGAGCTAAAGTAGAATAAGAAATGATAATGGAAGATGAAGCAAAAATACCTCAACCCATTGTCATGTGGGGAAGAAATACATGCCCAATTGCTCTTGAACCACCTCTTCATGACCTACCAATAGGTTCCCACAAGAACTTTCCAATTTCAAAGGTGATGGCACACAACATCCTAAAGAATACATCACTACTTTCATGACATCATGCAGAATTCTTGGTGTCCAACATGAAGATATCGTTGTAAGACTGTTTGTGGAATCTCTCTAAGAAAAAGTAGCAGAATGGTTCTATCTCCTACCTTCCCAATCCATCACTTGTTGGACGAAATCAAGACTTTCTTCAAGGAAAGATTTAAATCAATTGAAGATTGTTAAGACCTCTTGGTGTAGTTGGCTCAAATGAAGAAAGGATAAAGTGAAACTATGAGAGACTTCATGGCCTGTTTCAACCGGTTGCTTCATAGGATACCAAAAGAAGATTCACCATCTGAAAATAATGTCAGGAGATTCTTTATTAGTGCTCAATCACCAGAGGTGAGAATTTTCCTATGAAGATTACAACTAAGGGATATTGAAAAGAACAAATATTGGACATTGAACTTGATGACCATATCATACTATCTAGAAAGATCAAGAATCCCTCAAAGGGTAAAGCTCAATGTCCTGAAGACGAAAGAACCAATCCTTTTTTACAGAAAATGGTAAATGAAATGACATCGTTGAGGAGGGAAAATTTTGAATGAGTTTCTTCTAAAAGAAGCAATGGAAATCAGATTACAAGAGCACCCCAAAGGATTTCCTTGGAGGCCCCACATGTCAATGCAAGTTGTAGGAATAAGGAAAATGAATAAGATCTCAAACAAGAAAGTGAAGGTGGTGATTTTATAGAAGTTGATGAACTTGTGAATGATACATAAATTAGATTTTTTGAGTATTCTGGAGGTGATGAAGATGATGAAGAAGATGAACCCAGTTTCTCATGTGTGGTATTCACTCATTCTCAGTATGAGAAGGGAGTTTCTTCCTCCATCACTACTAAAAATAAGAAGACTGAAGATCCTCTAGTGGCGACTCGCAAAAAAAAAAAAATCAATCAAGGATCTCCACTCCCACCCTCCATGAAGTCTACATTATTGAAGCTTGATCTTGTAGCAAGCAAGAAGGCTCTCATAATTCTAAGTAAGTCTTCTAATGCCTCTTCTAATTATAAATCTAAATATGCTCCTATAAAAACTAGTGTTTCAAAAGTTCCTAGTGTGTCATTCAAAATACCCTCCATTCCCCAAGCATCAAACCCTACTTCCAAACCTATCCCAACTCCAAAATCAGTCCCTTCATTTCCCTTGTCCAAATCTTCCCCTTTTGATTTCATAGAATATGTGAACAAAGCCAAAGTAAAATTATCAAACTGAATATTTGTAGACTCATCCTGAACAATTTGAGAGGTTCATCTGATATATCAAGGAATGGTAGTTTGTCACCCAATGTGGTAACCCCTAGTTCTAAAGGAATACTACCAAACCCACCTACACCTCCCTCTCAAAAAATGCTTTCCTTGAGTGCATTGAAGACTGAAAAGGTCAATCCTTTCCACGTCTCCCTTCTTGTTGGAGAATATGTATTGAACAATTGCATAATAGATTATGATGCCTCTGACAATGTAATGCCTATAAAGGTCACCAAGGCTCTCAAACTCACCATGAATCCACCCGATGGATCTTATTACTCCCTAGAGTCAAAAGAAGTCCCACTTGTAGGGAAGGTCAAATATGCATAGGTGGCTCTCACCAAATTTCTAGACAAGAAAGTTTCAACGATGATTTTGGTAGCATACATTTTGGCTTCATTTGGAATGTTGTTAAGTAGGGGTTTCTGTCAGTAGTTAGGGGGTAAAATTTAGATGAATTGGTCTTCCAAACCATACCAGTGAAGGGGGACATGGAGAAATTTCTTCTAGAGAATAAGATGAGGTACATGGTATAAAAATCTAGAAGTCCAGGAACCAACATATTGTATCAAAATAGCATGTAGATGAATCACTTTGTGACAACCAAGGAGGAATATGAAATTCCCATCTTGGTAGGGACAACCATGCCTTCTCAAAGAGGCATGGACCTTGAAGAAGCATTGAGGAGATTTGAGTTACAAGAGGGAAGCCCCGAATTTCCTGGATGATGCAAACCATGAAGAAGAGGAAATGGTTCTTGATTATATTCAAACAGAAAAATCATCTTATGTTCTTATTCATGATGAAGAGATATACTCATTCCCATTTGAAGATGAGGACTCCCTTGATCATGTCACCCAGGAAGATACCAAGCCAGTATGCAATGAGCCCCCAAACAAAGGGGGAAAGAACTATTTTGTATAAGAATTTCTAAGAGCTCATGGAATAAAAAGAAGACTCGAGCTCAAGTGTTGAAATCCTAATGCAAGCCATGAATCTGCAAGACAAACACAGAGTTGACTTGTAAGCCTTAACTAGTGTGAAGATTTGCCATGTTTAAATAAAGCAACAGGAAACATATGATACCCCTCCTGAGCAAATGGTTGATGGATGTAATGATGAAATAGAGTTGTTTTCTTTCCCATTCAAAGAGGAAGAATCTTTCCGTGATGAAGAAATTGAAGCAAAGAGTTTTGAGGCCTTTGAAGTGAAGCTCCTCTGGAAAAATGAGTGATAGAATGCAGTGATTCCCAAGATGATGAAGTAATCCCTTGGATAGTTTCCTTGAGCTGAAAATAAAGATCCTTTGAAGGTATACAAAGATGAGCTGTAGGAAGTGACAAAGGATATCTTTGTGCAAGAACTATTAGATGTAGTGGAAGTTGTGGAAGACCCCAAGATGATTCTTGATCTCTTAACTTGTGCCATGGCCATACAAGACAAGTATGAGGTTACTTCCAGCCCTCCCCGCAAGACTCAAACACTTACTTCCAGTCCTCCTCTTAGTACTCAAACACCTCATAGTGGAGTAGAGATAAAGGATGAATCTAAGGTTTCTCATGGAGAAGATATCAGTGAGTATAGACCCGGGAAAGAAAGTAACTCAGAATATTCAAGAAATTTGAATGAAAATCAGCTTTGGGGAAGTAATGAGATTCTTAATGAAGAATCAACTATGTGGATAAATACGAAGGCAACTAGCACTATGAAACCGATTTCAAAGAACATGAAGGAAATGGAATTTCTAAGCGAAGGCCTGAGCATCAAGAAGCTCATGTAGGCTCACTCCTACAAAGTGTACATACAAATGTGAAATCACCTAGATTTCATAAGTAGCTGAGGAGAGGAGGCTACTTTCTGGAACTAATCAATGGCTTTGCAGAACATCATCATTCGGTGTTGCCTCTTCAGGGGTAAATTTTGAGGAATAAAAAATGCTTTAGTGAAAGTGGGTTGTCCCCCACCTTGTACCATAGGTGATTATTAGGTGTGTTTCCATTTTTTTGTGTGTCATTTCATTTCCATGTGTGTTGTGTGTTTCCTTTCATTGTTCTTGGTGTTTATGTGTTTCCTTCTTCACTCTATATCTCTCTTGTTGTAAGTTTTACATGACTCTGCAGGGCCTAATAGATAAGGCATCGTTCAATGGATCATATGGTCTAAAGTTGAGATTATAGATTATCCATGTGATGTGTTCATTGTGTTTATTCTGTGTTATGCCCCCAAGCTAGAGCAGTTGTTTTCACACAAATGTGCAACAAGGAAATTGACGATTTCCAAGCCCGATAATGATACCCCCATAGCAATTTTTTCATGTTTTATCATTCCAAGCCACCTCAGGTCTGCCCAATCAGTCCAAGTGACCTCCCGATTAAAGACATCTCATCACCCTAGGTGATTTAGGAAAGTAAAATCAACCCCTAAGTGATTTTAGAAGTTCTAAAAATGTTATCTCTGCAAGCAAGTGTTGGGAAGGGCTATCACTAGCCTTCACAGAATTGGAGAAACCCCTTAGAGTTAAACAGAGGATCCAAAACCAACATGGAGGTGAATTTAATGCCTTGAAATAAAATGGAATTATTTTGGAAGATTCAGGGAAGATTTGAGGAGTTTGGAGTAGTTTTATCAAAATCAAGGTTCACAAGCCTAAGCAGTGCATAGGCCAAAACAATTGTTGAACTTCCAAAGGTGATTCTAGGAGCTCCAGATGGAGTTAGGAGAAAAAAATATAGTTAGAAAGGAAATTCAAATCCCTAAAATATGGTGAAATTATTGTTTTCACAACACTTTGGAGAATCAGGCCCACAAGTAGTTTTTCAAATGCACAAGTGGAGTATCAAATAAAAAATCCACTTTTTAAGGGATCAAATGGAATAATAAATAACTGAAATCCTCCATTTGATTAAAAATTCCATTTCCAATTAGGATCATATAACATTTCATCAAAAATTCCATCGAGAGCTAAATTTATCATCCTTTCAAGTTGCCCTCTTGGAGCGAGTTCGAGAGTTAGTCAAATTTTCGAGGACATTAGTCAAATTTTGGGAGGACATGTGTCGGCCCAGGGAGCCTGGCAGTATTTTGTGTCACTCATGTCCTTCAAGGTTAGGGAAATCACACATGGAAAAATTCACCTAGCCCCAATAAGACCTCCAGATCCTCATGCGACCTCCAGGATTGCGCTCGCCAGCCTCTCAGTGTGCTTGCAGGAGCTCAAAGCCTCAATCATCCGATCGTTGCCATGTATCATCACCAGGAGCGCCATGGAATTTGATGTCCCTTAGGTCCCTAATAGGTTAGTGACATCAAACATAGAAAAATGTTCCCATCCCCTAAGGAGGACGTTTGGTCACCCATATGACCAGCTTCCATCCCCTCGGTGCTTTAAAGATGATTTTTTAGCCTTCATTCCTTGCCATCGATCTTCGCCATGTGTCGTCACCTTTCTCACCATGGAATTTGATGTACCTCACATCATTTTAGGTGAGGGAGGTTAGGGACATGAAAATGTGCCGATCTCACATTTCAGCTTTATTTAACAAAATTAAAATCCTCACCTACTTCCAAATTTCTAACTTCTAACATTTCGTGCATAACTTGCTCTCAGTAACTCCCTAAAACTTCTCACCACCACTTTTCCATTTCCAAAGCTTGAATTGGATCCACCATATAAAATAAATCCTTCACTCCATGATAATACATAGGTCCCAAAATAAATATTGATCAAACAAAGAACGAAGAAGAAGTTTGAAAATCTTCATTGTCGTGAAACCGAAAATCGAAGAGATCTTACAAACCGCGTGCACGATTGAAAACCATATGTTGCTTTGAGTTATTATCTATCAAGGCCATTAAAAATCATATTCAAACCTCTCATTTGTATTAATTAATTCTCACAAAAATAATTTTTTTCTTCCATCTCCACGAAGAACAAATCTCAATTTCCCATCAAACCGACAACTAGATCGAAGAGAAATTTCACTAGTGAGACAAGAAGGAAAAACCTATCGCAATGGAGTTGATATTTGTCGTAAATTGGGAAAAACTAGACCTAAAAATTTCAAGCTCTATTAATGGCTACCATGACACATTAGTGGAAAAAATCAAAGAGCTACCTCTCCACTTCTCAAGGTTTCAGTGAGCGAAATCACAAAAATTGAGGGAATGATCATTGAAAAATCTAGTTTCACATGAACTAGTTTTTGCCCCATCAAGTCCCTATTTTTAGGGGCATGGATGAATGAGGTTTCATTAGAGTTTTTCCTATCACATGAAGAACATATGTGAAAAGGTAGTGAGCTACCTCTTCACTTCTCAGGGTTCCAGTGGGTGAAATCACATGAAAATTAGAGGGAATGATCGTTGAAAAATCTAGTTTCACGTAAACTAGATTTTTCGTGCCATGAAGTCCCTATTTTTAGAGATATGGAGGGATGTGTTTTTTTTAGTATTCTTCCACCACTAATGAAAATATCATTTTCCCACTTGTTCAGATGAAATAATTACTCAAAATGTTGAGCGTGAAATCCCAGAATAAGACCTAGATTTTCAAAACCTATTTTTTCTTAATTTGACATCCATGGTGCACTTAATAAAAATAGCATGCCTTCCTACATAGGGTTCTATTGCTTTGAGTAAGCATAGGCTAAAAATAAGGAAGCGAACACAAAGGGAGTAAAGCATAGGCAAAGTCGTTAAAAAGGTCATCTCGGATCACAATTGACACTTACTAAAAATAGTAAGTGGTTCCACAAGCCCTTGCTATAAATAGCCAGTTGGTCCAAAAAGTGAGAGGAACACAATAAGAAGAAATAATTGAAGCTACCATAGCCATTTGAGGTTGGGAAATGCTAACTATGACACTTACTAAAAATACTAAGTTGCCCCATTAGTACTTACTAAAAATAGCAGGTCATTCTCAAAGGGCAAGTTTGGAACAATGGGACATAGAGGGATGATCATTTAGGTCAACACCATAATTCTGGATCATCCATGGGAATTACTCATAGGGAATTCAAGACTCATCTAAGGGAATTCAACAGTGTCTCCCGACACTCACTTTGTGGCTTGAGTTGTAGGAGTATCTTATGCAGGGTGGAAGTTATGGTCATCGGAAAAACCATTCAATAGTGTTTTTAAAAACTCATTCCAAAGCATCTGTGAGCCAATTGGAAGGAGTTTCACACAAGTTTAAAGATTTAGAGTTTCATCGCATTGAGATTTCCATCAACGAGGATCAATGGAATTCATCGGGAATGACATCTCCTCTTCTTCTTCTCTTGCTATTTCTCTCTCCTCTTCCCCCAACTTTATCTCTCTTCTCAATGTTATAATTTGTATTAGGGTTGAACTTTTTCATATGTATTAATGTTCCTAATGTAATAAGTCACCTTTATGTTATAAAAAGGGACTTAAAAGTTTCCTAGGAAGTTGAAAAGTTTTAAGTTGTGCGAGGATATATGAAAAGAAATTGGGTGATTAGGGGATCATTTTGTAAAGTTCCCCCTAAACATTCCTAAATGGTGTCGATAAAAATATCATCTCGAGAGCTTTCCAATGACTGTGAGAACGCGACAAACGGACATCGGGAGTTCTAGTTATGTCTGGTCAAAGTTCGGTCAATGGGAAAGTCAACTCTGGTCAACTGGTCAATATTGGACCAATCGCACTGTGACATGTGGCAAAAGGCATTGGAAAAATTGAAGGGGTTTTATCCACCGGTCTTTGACAATCGTGAAATGGAATAGTGCATCGGAGCAAGAGGCTCAACTTTTGTTACAGAGGGGAGCCCGACCACCGTGTGGACTATGGTATTATCGCCAACATGGTGGGTCCACAAGCCACCACGTGGCTTGCCACCACTCATCAAATTCGTTCAATTTTCCAATCGCAGGTCAACAGGTGGTATTATTTGCCATATTTCATGTGGGTCAAATTTCAAATTACCTTGTAATTATTTGCCATGCATTATTCCCAAATTCCACATACCACGCATTATGCCACAAACTATATATATTAATGTTCAAACATTAGTATTCAAATTTCCACTTACCCAATTAAACCGCCACATGCTAAGTCCATTTGTGAAGGAGGGAAGTGGTGGTGGGGGCATGCAAAGCCATGCATGGAAATCCATGTGGTGATCAAGGTGGGGGCAGTTATGCTCACGTGGTCTTTTGACCACTTCACATGTGTGGAAAAGGCTTTATAAAGCCTTAAAGAAATATCAACCCACAAAATGTGGGATATACATCCACTTACCTTGCGTGGAAAATGGTGGAGGAGCCGCTAACATGGGGATGTTAATCCCATTTCATATGCAAATGTGCCAAATTGGGATTGTTCATCCCATTAAAAATGCAATCCGCCCAAATGGGAATTTTTATCCCAAATTACATGGTACGGGTTTAGGCTAATATTAGCCTAAGATAATATGTAATTGCATTTTTCAAGGGCCCTAAAATTGTATAAATAGGGTACCTAGTTCATTATAATGGACACACACAAAATACGAAGACAAGCTCAGAGCTTGGAAGGCGAATGAGAAATTGTTGTTGTGTGAAGACCTAAATTATTTAGGCATTATTATTTTTATTATTATTTGTTAGGCAATAATAAATTAAATATTTGTGATTGGGAGTAAATTATAAACTACCCAATAGGCCCATTGAGCCACACCAATTACTTGCAAATCCTGGATTGTCGACCGGAGTGCTAGCGTCGCATTGATAGCATCGGGAAGGCCGATCGAAGCCGAAGGAGATTGTGCATCAGGAAAGTGAAGAACAATTCGACTGATCATCGGAAGTTTTCGAAGAACTGGTGTACTGATAGGCAAGTAAAATTCCATTAGGTTTTCTTGTGAAAGTACTATTATAACTTACAAGTTTTGACTAGTGGAATGGTTTGACCACGAACCCGAGACGTAGGAAATTGCCGAACTCCGTAATCAATCTTTGTGTAATTGTCTTTATTGTCTTGCATAATTTTTAAATTGATTACTTAAAAGGAGAAAATTTCAGGAAAATAATTAAAGCCTATAAGGGTTCGAGATCAGGTAGTAATAATCTGATTATTTTCGAATCATTGGGGGTAGATGAAGAGTCATATCTCATTCTATAAATTGTAAATCCATTCCCATTTCAAAGGGTTGGTGATTGATTTTGTAAACTTAAGACTACATTGAGAGAAAAAAGGACATAGCCAAATTATTCCATTCCCTCATTCTCAAATTTCCTCCATTTCCCCACTATGTACAAATTTGGTTTAAACAATCAATATAAGAAGAAGGATTTTCTATCTTTCTTTGACTAAGGGATTTCATGATACCTTATTGAGCAATCAATACAAGAAGAATGAGTTTCTATCTTTCTTTTACTAAGGGATTTCATGATACTTTGTGCTCATCAAATTCTATTTGGTCTTATTGCTACTTGCAGAGTTATTTCCTCTTAATTTAGTGCATGTGATGAATTTTCTAACTAGTGTGTGTAGGAATCTGATTTTCTACCTAGAGCATTAGTTCCCCTACCTCATATTCTCACTCCCTTTCCCACTTCCGAAAAATTCCTCTTTAGCAAGAAATTTATAGATTTTCCGCAGGGTCAACGGAGTGCCACTATTGGATCCTCGACCACAAGGTCACTAGAAAAAAATCACCTTTTTCACTCGCACATGCATATACACTAGTCACACCGGTTAATTAGAGGGAATTAGAATCCGAGAGCATTGGCAAGAAACCCACAAATTTTTCCCCAACACACTTTCTCGCCAACAACTTCACAAATATGAAACCCATTATTTCAAAGAAGAAAAGTTCTGTTGTTCCTTGTATTTTGCAACTTCCAAACTCTGTCATTATCTTCTCAATGAAAAACCTTATGTATTCACATATTTTAATCCACTAAAATCCATGCAATCTAAACCATATCACAATTGTATTATAACCAGGATGGCTCATGCTCATGGTAGAATTTGACATTAAATTTATCTCTTAAAAGTCCATCAATGGTAAGGTCATCACTAATCAGCTTGCCAAATATCCCCTTACCACCAATCATTCACCTTGTGAATAGTTTCCTAACAATTCTATTAACACCCTTGATCAAGATAACACCCTCTCAAAATGACCTTGTTTTTTAACAGTCCAAATAAAGATAAAGGGGTGCATGAATAGTCATAATAACCCTTGTGAAACCCCTATTCAGTTATCCTTCAACCCAATCTTCAATTGCACAAATAACATGGTGGAATATGGATCCGCCATCATGGGACTCCAGCACCGCTTTGCATTCTTGGGCGTAAAATCCTTGACATTTATGAGGATTCTCAAATCATCATGAATCAAATCAAAGGGACCTATTAATGTAAAAATGAGATCTTACAAAAATAGAAAGCCATCGTCTAAGATCCTTTAAACTCTTTAACCATTATGAGATCCAAACTACCCCTTTCTCATCTAATAAATTTATGTATACCATGGAATCTCTCACATCTCTTATACCTCTATCACCAGATGATTCTAAAATTTTCATTGTTGTATATAAACTTAATCAATTTCCTTATACCAACAATGATATTCTGACTATCAATCATATAGAAGATAGCCAATGTAACACTTGGTACATTCAGAGATACAAATATCTTTCCACAAGAAAATTTCCTTAAGATCTATCCATAAATGTTAAAATATATTTTCAACAATGTGTATCCCACTATGTCATACTAGGGGTATCCTTTATTAAAGATGGGTTGATATCATTTTCCTCTAGTGTCTTAAATATCTAGAGGCTCATCAAGATATATAAGAATTCCATGATGAGATATGTGGTGGAGATCCGTAACACTTTAGTCAAGTTGTTGATAAATAGATCTTATGGATGGGATACTATTGGCCTATGCTTAAATGAGATTGTTGTGACTATGTCTTGCATCAAATGTCATAAAAACTCCAACCTTACACATGTTCCAAGTCATGCTTTCCAACCAGCTCAAGACCTATGGCCTTTTTCACAATGGGGACTTGACCTCATTATCCTTATTAACCCTCGTTCATCACAACGACATAATTCCATCATCACAACAACTGAATACTTTAAAAATGGGTGGAAGCAACCCCTCTTATCTCTAACAAAGAAAATAAAATTGTCAATTTCATTCATCATCACATTATCTATCACTTTAGCATTCCTCATAAAATCATCACAAACAATGGTAAATCATTCAAAAATAAGAAAGTTTAAAATTTTTACGACACTTAGAACATCTAACTCGGTTTCGCCACACACCCTACTACCCATAAGATAATGGTCAAGCCAAAGCATCTAATAAAACCCTCAACAATATCTTACCCAAATCTGTTGATCATAATGGTAGATATTGGAAAATTCAAATCCCATTTATATCATGGGACTATTATACTAACATTTGAACCCCTACGGGTGCTACACCTTTCTCCTTAGTATATGACATTAAATTTTTCTTCCCCTTGAGGTCCGTGATTCCATCTTTCTACGTATCTCTTCAGACCTCATCTCTGATGAGGATTATCATCAAGAATGCCTATCACAACTAGAACCATTAGAAAATGTTGAATAACTTCCTTGAACATATCAATATTGATCAAGAACGGATCAAAAGAGAATATAACAAGTGCCTCAAAGAGTGTGACTTCAATGTTAGTGATCTTGTCCTAAAATAAAATCAATATGTCGCTAACATGGAGAATAAAAATGTGGGAAATTTTCTCAAACTGGATTGATCCATATATTATCACTCATAAATATGGGTTTGGAGCTTATTTTTTAGCTTCCTTGATTGTAAATTAGAAAAAGAACCTCTTAATTCCTTGCACTTATAGTCTGTTTTATTGTTAAAATATTGACTCACATAACCTTAGTCAAATCAAAGTCTCCCTCCATCCATTTACTTATCTCTTACTTTCCTAATGATTTAGAATTATGTGGTTTCCCATCAACATACAAATTATGACCTTAAATATGGGCATGTTGTCTAGCATGAAAAATTGATTTTTTTTTGCCATGACAACTAAGCCCACACTCAAAAATCCTTGAACTAGGTAATATAAACCTACCCTTTGGCCAATTTTTGACTATGTAAACCCCATCATGGCTAAGAGGGATGTGATAACTATATTTTTAAAGTGCGTTTCATGTACAGTAAGGTGGTAGGAAGCAATTCATGAATTTATTCTGGTCCACTTTGAAGGAACTCCTCTCGAAGGCCAACAAAGGCCCATTTTAAGGGTTTTTGCACCTAGTAAAGCAGACCTTAGGAATGAAAAATAAGAGATGAAGCATCTATGAAGTGTGTTACAGAGATATGAGATCATAAAAGGAATTTGAGGGAATTTGTGAAATAAAAATCAGGTTTATGAACAATCTATGCAACACCGGATACTTATAGCACGGTGTAGGGAAATGAAAGTAGTAAAAAGATAGTCATCTTTTTCTATATGTTGTGGGAGCCTTAGGATATTTTATGAAGTGAAAAAATACTCATTTGAAATATAAGGAGGCCTAATTCACATTAAAAAGGTTTTGAGATATTCTACCATCCATATTTTGAAATATTGACCTAACATTACGATGAAGATCCCTGATCATGGTGGGGATTCAAATGAGAATTCCAAGAGTTATTTAGAGAGTTGAATAATGATTTTAATCCCAATGTCACATATTAAATTACCTCTTCACTCACAATGTTTTGGTTGTCATTTTCATCATCATATGTTTTTGTGGTAGTCCCTTTCATCGACGCACAACAGATTGAGCATAATTAAAAGGGGGGTAACTTTAAAATTTTTGTTAGAATTGGCTACTAAAAGTTATGGGAATGATCTCATCAGATATTTTGGAGTGAAAATAATATAATGATTTCCTAGTAACCCTTAAGGAATCTCTCTGGGAAAAAAATCACTTGAGGAGTGAAGATGAGTTTTGTGAAATTGTCCATGGCACATTTGCACACATGCGATGCACTTTTTCACCTTTCACTTGGTGTAAAGGGGCATTAAGTGAAAAAAATTGCACCACCAAGGTGAAAAGAGAAGGTTTTAATATTTCGTCACTTAAGAAGTCATTTGGATGGTTAGGTGAGTGTTATGCACTCACAAGTCATTTTGCCCCCTCTCCATGTTGGGCATGACCCATGTCGCACCTGCAAGGCCCTTCTACACCTTTACACCTGGTAAAAATTGCATGAGGTGTAAAAAAGTGTTCCATTAAGGGAATAATGTGTTTTTTTCACTTAAGTGACAACTTCATGTGTTAGGTGCATGTTTTCCACTCACACCTTCACCCATTTCCCCCCATAATGAACCTTTCCCTCGGCACCATTTTCCACACTGTTGCATCTTTGCACTTGGTGTAAAAGTACATCAAGTGAAAAAAGTGTGCCACTATGGAATCTCCCCCTCTCTCATCACTTACCAGTTCACACTATCTTCCTAGGTCATGTTTTCCACTCACCTCACTCATCACCCTTGTCCCCCTCCTCATTATGACTACCCCCATGGCACATTTTCACCATGTTGTTGCATATTTTCACCTCATTTACCATTAATAAGTGTGGTAAAGGACATGAGAGGCTCATGGACCCATTTAGTAACCCATAACTCACCCTCAACCTAGGTTAAGAAAGAAGTGCCAAAGGTGGGTCAAGGGTGGGTTTTCTTAACCTAAGTTAAGGGATGAGTGTTAAATCAATACTTAGCCATATTTTGGGATTCTTTTCAAATTTTTATTTCCCTCCATTTCTGAAGGTGATGCTTCCATGAAGAACCAGACACCCCTCATGCTCAAATCACTCTTTTTCTCATACCTCACAAACCCTACTCCGATCTCCATGAGATTTGAACTGAAGCTTCCCTACATGAACGCATTTGGAATGAGTTTTTACATGACCTCATTAATTACCTCATCTATTTTTTATATTAATCTAAAAATTTCAGCCATGGAAAACCCCTCCCTCTTATCTACGAGTTGCAACAAGCTAAATGAGCTAAAATTCGAGCATGAGATCCTAAAAAATTAGCTTTCTAATGAGCACTTTCTTACCCCATGAAAATGGGTAGCATTGGAGTTATGAAGGACTGTTATTTTTCTGCATTATGCCTTTTCATATGAAGAAAAAATTGACATGAAATTTTACTTTTCATTTCGTGAATATCTGGATGAGAGAAACCCTTAAAAATTGGAGCAAAACATCTCGGTGAGAAGTAGAATTTTTGGAGACCTTTTTTCGTCCGATCTAACACACCGCTGAAAATTTATATTTTTAGTAAGTCCCAATTAAATAAAATTAATAATGGTAGTATGTCTAAAGGATGAATGAATTCAATACACTAAGTTCATTCCCCAGGAGGAAAAGTGCTCAAAAGTGACAATTCGGTGAAATTGCCAAAACTAGTCACCCATGAAGAACTTACTAAAAATAGTAAGTGTCCAGAAAAGGCTAAAAATGGTCATGGTTGTTCATCATCCATTCCTAAATAATTTAAACATTTATGGAGGAAAAAATCATGATTTCAAAATGGGTGGAAAAGTGGCATTGTGTCTCAAGAAGGAGAAGAGCCTTCTCGGTTCTCTGCTTTGGTCACAATGGAGCATTTTGGTCTCAATGTGTATTTCTCACTTTGCTAGATGGGTTGATCAAAGGCTTGAAGAATGTTCCATAAAATATATCACCTTCACTCATCACATGATTGGAGTGATCTTCACCTCATCTCATGGATGGATCCATTTCCCCAAAGCCTCGGATCATCAAGTTGATTTTTTTAGAAATGGTCTCAAGTTGCATCAAGAACTTGACATTTTGGGAGGCATTACAATGTTTAAAAGTTTGAATGTTTTTTAAAGTGAGGTAAATCACCCTTCATTGTCTTCAATGATCGAAGGATCTTCTAGTGAGGTCTTAAAGGGGAAAATTTTCAAAGAATCAATCTTCATCGGCAGAGCATCACTACGTTGCAGAAGGTCATCATGGATCAAAATGTCATCTTCAACACCATAAGATATGATATATATTTAGGGTAGAGGCATATTCATCCCTTATTTGGAGAATTCCTTCCTCTCCTCTCTCATTCTTTCTCCTCTTCTTTCCTCCTAATTCCTCATTGTACGTGATCATGATTTTTTCGCTATTCATTTAAGTGATAATGAAATATTTGTAAGATGTAAAATTACTCCCTCAAATTATAAGAGGGGTACTTAGTTTGTCCCTTCCTAGGATAAAGAAAAGTCACAAGCTGAATAGGAACATGAAGATTCATGTGGGGGTAGAGGAAGAGTTGAATTGTAAAGCTATAAAAGGAGATGACCTCCTCATTGTAAAAGGATGGTTAATTCTTATTTACTAGCTCTTATTGTCTTTCTAGGAACAAGTGCCTTCATTTCCTCTATTCTCTTGTCTATTGAAATTTTATCTCCATCTCAACTTATACTCCAAGAGCATTGTAAATTGTTAACATGATGCATTTTTTTGTTTCTTGTAGATTGTTCCTCTTTCTATGTGAATGGTTTATTTTTATTGATGCAAGTGAAATACTTTGATTTTAACACAATAAAATCAGTAATACTATTTTTTGGTTAAAATATACCTCTTATTTCCATTTCCTATCTCTCTCTCTCTAAGAAATTTTACTCCCTTGTATTCCATACAAGTAGTTGCCACAGGTTTAGGGAAGTATTCCTATGTGTTCCTCACATGTGGGCCACCCTTAAACATTAGTTTAGTTAATATTTGTTTCCCTAATTTCAATAAATGGAACTTTCCCATTCAAGCAGAGAGGCACCTAGTCCTAGATCCTTGGTGAAATCTCATAATTTTCCCTTGCAAAAATTATTTCACCAACAGGGCACCATGTCTCTACTCATAGCATATTCCACATGGAAAAGTTCCCCACTCATAGTTAGGGAACCCCACAATCATTACTATCACACTATATCTTTATCTTCCCAATTGATGACATGATAAGGATGTACATGTAGCTTATGCATTTACTTTATTCCTTCCAAATGGTCACCTAGGCTCACCCTTAGCTCCAAATTTCAAAATATTTATGGGATGGATATGATCAAAATATAAACCAATCCCTCAAAGGAAAATCATCAATAAAAAAATTTATATCAGTCAATGTGTATACCACTCCCTCGAAGGATGACTACCTAATTAAAGTATACACATGGAAACAAAAGGACTTCCCACATTGATCAACCCTCATATTCAAATAAAATAGAAAATAATCCATCCCAGAAATCTTCCCGCATCAATCATTTTTACCATAAGACACAAGATTCCCACATCGATTAGCTTGTGTAATATACAATAAAGCTAGTGTAGTACCGAGGAACCTTCAAGAAGGACTCATTTCCTTATAAATACTACACACAAACCTTTCCCATGTCGGAAAAGGGTGAATACAAATATCCCATATGCATCCACTATCCTAGTATGACTAACCATTGTGGGTTATATGTTAGCATTAATTATAAGGCCACATGTGCAATGTCATACACATAAAAACTTACCATCATACACTATATATGCTAAGAATAGTATAGAAACAAATATCCCACAAGATGTTCTTAACCATCATAAAGTGCATAAAAATAAAACAAAATCATCATTTGTCACAACCATATCTAAAATCATCAAAACCACATATATAGAAACTCATAACACATACATCTTTAATCTAAAAACATACATTTCAAATATCTCCATAACACATCACATCAAATCATAATAAAACTCAAACATAACACAAAGGTTGAAATCATATATATATATATATATATATATATATATATATATATATATATCATTAATGGCTCCAAAATCCTCATACATCAAAAATATCACAAAAAGGCCTACAAACTATGAGGTGAACTGTAACCTAATAAGTGAATACTCCCTCTAGCACTTCTCCCCGATCTCCATCAAGGTCCCTCACCAGAACCCTCTATGACTAGTACATACTCACGGTGCTCCCCGATTGATCTTGTCACCACCGATCCATGTACTCAACATATCAAGACTCATCTAGAAACATTCGTATAACTATGGTCTCATAATAATACAAATCATATCCTAGAGCCTGTTATTAAGCCATGGTCACACTAGCAAGTGGCCCTATTTTTCTAATGGCTTGTTCCCTAGCTACCTCTATCTCGGCCCGTGATACCGACCTTTCCATCACTCTAAATTTCCACCACAAGATCTACCTCTTATGATGATATCTATCTCTATTTGTTATATCCTGAGTGCGCTCTCCTGCATGGTCGTAAGTTAGTGGCTAAACCCATCTCTCTAGAGTGATCATGTCCCACTCTTGAGTCATGAAATCTAGGGTAACTATGTCACTATCTCACTCTATGAAAAAGTGGCCCTCTTCACTACCCATGCATCCCTCTTAGTCTCCGGACTCTCCACCACTTCCTATAATTAATATAATCCATCTTTCTCCTCTCTCCCTCAATAGCACCCTCCAGGGGGAACCTCCACACATTCTCACACCTACCTCTCAAAACCATCCACCTATCCCTACCACCATGTAGTATATTCCTTATCATACCAACATCATCCACACCTACCTCGCACCCATCATAACCCGCACTCTCTCCTCAACCACCATTGAAAGTGGCTCCCAAACCTCGACTTTTCCACATCTCGCATCTCCATCATCTAACCTATAGGAAACAGACACCTCAAGCACATCCTATACTAAAATGAAATGTTTCTTGACTCGATTAAATTTGATTATCTCTACGAATGATTGGATTGTAGACCCCACACCCACATTTCCTATCGAGTATCCCTCAACTCCCCTCTACCCTTACCAACACTGGGAAACCTTTGTATGGCATCCATACTACATCTCATGCTTATAACCCCGCCAGAGCCACTTATAATAATCCTCTCCTCTCACTAGCCATATATCCCTGAAATATGATTGCCTCCTCATAAAACCAACACTATAATGTAGGTCAATCCATCCGGACCATGGTAATCCTCTCGGTCGAGCCATTACTATATGCTCATAAGCCCAACACTCTAACAAAAAGGCCACATAACCTCCAAATATCCTCCCTCTCCTCAAAGTACACAACTCCCTATATTTTTGAGCTAGCAAGGTGGGATCCCAAGAAAACATTATCCTATGCTCTAACATATCACCCACCACCCCAGTCAACATCCATGAAAACCTACCACCCATTGATTCGGTAGGGCATAATAACTAATACCGATCATCATCATAGCCACCGAGCCTGCCCCTCCTCATCATCATTGAAAAATGGGCCATATGAAAATCCCTATATTATTTTACCACATCCAAGGCATCATCACCATATAGATGGTGCATGGAAGTACCATTACTCACCTCATCTATCACATACATATTCTACCCCTTAACTGGTAGTAATAAGATCAAAATCACTCAACAAAACTTTAAAATAATGCTTAATATTACAAAATCACTGGAATCACTAGTGATTCTACTGAATTTATGATGACCCCTTATAATTGCATTTGATCATATGAAATTTCCAAGGTGATTTCATAAAAATCACATACAATTTTCTTGTAATTTCCTCATTATTAGTGAAAAGCAAAAATAAACAAAAAATCATCAAAATTCAAAAAATCAACTTACATATATAAGGTTAGGTCTCCAATGTCTTTGACTACCTCCAACTACCTCCATCACTCTAAAAATGCTATAAATTTGGAAAATTGAAGCACACAAGACATTTTTCTCTAAAAGTCTCAATAACACAAAATGACCCCTCATGGGATATTTATAACAAAATTTTCCCACCCTTAGGATCATTGACGATCCTAGATAATTATCAGTGATTGAATAAATTACTAGGGATTCATCTGTATGTGTAAAACACCCTTGTTTGATGTCTAAAACCTGTCAAAACCCTAATTTTGATCATAATCCCTATTTTTTATCCTCTAACCCATTCATCCATCCCATGAGTATACACATCCCTTGTGAATTTCACAATTTCAAAGTATGTGCTTCCTTTTTTGGGGCCCCAAGATCCTATTAAAATATAAATTTATCCTATTTATATGGATCCCGTGTGTTTATTAATCCACTATCAATTCCCGAGTCTCTCAAGAACCTTTTCCATGCCACATCTTTTAAGTCATACATCTATAGGTCAAGAACCCATTAGTTCCCCTATAACTTGACTTCATGATTTCATGACCCTACCTTCATGGTAACATATCTCATACAAAGCCAACATTTCTCGACACACCTTGGATTTTATAGCTTTCCGTGAAAATTTTCCTATCGATCCCTACAAGTCATACATCTATAGGTCAATAACCCATTGGTTCCCTATCACTTAAATTATTGGTTGTTTAAGCCCACCTTTGTGGCTATATAATTCATGAATGGTATTGGGGCTTCTTGAATCAAAAACATTTATTTATAAATACAATTTCACATAAGCCTATATGCCATTACATTTATACATCTATTAATTCAAATCAAAGACCATCACACCGACTTGTAATGGCCCCCAGTTTGAGGGGTATCGCCTATCTAGTATCTTATCCAACACAAATCCAACCATCTCACTCATTTTTTCTAATGTCTTGTCCATCACAAACCACTTGATAAAATGAGGTAAATGTAGATAATCACTTTTGACACCCTTAGGTGACCTACCCAAACAACTCATAATTCATATTTTAATCACTATACCTAAGTCCCATCATTCCCTAAATCATAATCTACACCTATAATATCTATTTACTCTTGTAAATATTCACTTACCCCCTCCTAAACCACCTAAACCCATTTTATCCTAGTAATTCCAAACCCTCATAACCTCCTAACCTCTCCAACATAGTCTCAGAGAGTGAGGAAGCACGAGAATCAATAAGGAATTCATGCACATCAAGGAATTTGCACTCGAACAGAGATGAGAAGTATCTCCAATATCAAAGAAATAATTCAACTACAAGAAAATTGTGGATGTATAAGAAAACATGTCTACTCATGCTCATAGATCAAATGAAAATGTATAAATAGTTCTATATAACTCCCAATGCATGATCCATCATACCTCCATAATGGAGAAGAGGAGTTACTTTCTAGAAATGGAATGTAACTCATGTATGACACACATTGACACATATGAAAGAATATGTCATGACTCCTAGGACACCTAATGACCCATGATATCACCTAAATGAGATGACTCACCTAGTGAGGTGGTTATTCACCTAATTAATTAATAAAAGATGAAAAATAAAATTCAAACTAGCACCCCCTTCATCGTAACTTAGGATGAAGCAATGCAAGTTAGAAAACCAAAGAAAAATGGGTCCTCGCCACTATGCCTGATGAGATAGCAATTTATGATAAGGATCTCAAGTAATGGAGGAAAACCCAGTGGAAAACGAATCCACTTACAAGAGATAGAATACTCCCCTAAAAAATTAAAAATATGCGTCAAATAGGTCTCGAGAAAATAAAGGAATGATAAGGTACCCATGTACAAACTACAATATTTCTATGAAAATAATATAAGAAGAAATGCTATCCATCCTCCCAAGAAGATGAACCTATCATAAGCCACCCTATATCAAGTGAAGAAGAAGATCCCCGAAGTGACAAGGTGTTGATCCCATCCAAGGAATGATGCTCCATATGTGAGGTAAAAGTTCTAACTACTTTATGAAGGGATTATGTGTTTAAAGAAGCAAAGAATAAGGAAAGTAGAAATTTTTGTAAATGTATAGAAGAGTGTATGATGTCTAATGAGTCCTAAATCAAAGTACCTACTCCCTAAAAAGTTTGTAGTGGACTAAAAGTAGGTGGATCAAGAAATAACTCCTCAATATGTGGTAGGTGATAATTGAATGGTGGAGGTGGGTTACATCACTATGGAAATCAACTATGCTAGAAGAGAAGTCATCATCATTAGAAGTGAGCTCAGAAATATCATCAAGTCCAGGTGAATCGGATGAAGAATCTAAAGGAGGAACAAAGTGAGAAAAGGAGTAAAGCTAAGTGTGATGATCAACTATACCAACTACAATGATAGTGTCACTAGACAACTCTCTGACATAAACAGAATCCAAAGTGAACTCCACCTACATGCCTTGACTAAGATCGGTGATATGATAAATTGAAAGGAGATTAGTTTTTAGTGAAGGAATGCTAATCACATTGTTAAAATTTCTACCATTCACTTCAACATACCCTCTCCCAAATCCCAGTGTATAAGTGTCGTCACCAAACCAAATAGAATACATATCACATGGCTCTAATGAATCAAACTCTATGTATGAAAAGGCCACATAATGAGATGCACCCGAATCAATAACCCATGTAGGAGTAGGTGACACAACTACAACTAAAGATCTTCCCTTTATTTTCTCCTTATTTGATTCTTTTTTTGTTTCTCTCTCTTTCTCTTTCCCTTTTTTGTTGTATTTTTCCTTATAAAATTCACGAGTTGATGATGAAAATGGATTGAGAGACTTGGGAACTCCTATTTTGTTCTTCTCAATAAGACTCGTGAGTAGGTCAATCTTATTCTTCAAATATTTTTCTTCATGTCTACTAGTGCAATACCCACATTTGATCTATTCTTTAGGAGGTTTAGAACTAGAAGAGGAAGTGGAAGAGTTGGATTTGGTGGTGGATTGGTCCTTTTTGTTCTCATGATCCTTGTTGTTTTGTTTCTTCTCTTTTGAAGCCTTTGGTTTTTCATGACCCACAATGAGAGCATGGGATTTTGTGGATTTTAGAGTACCCATCTGAATTATCTTATCATGTTCCCTAGTCAAATCAACAATAAAATCATCAAAGGAGGGCATAGTCCAAATTGCACCAAGTTCCCTTTTTATAACATGGAAGGTAGAGAAAAAAATAGAATAGTTAAGACCAAGTTTGGAAAGGACAGAAAGTATGAGATGTGAGTCCTTTTTGTCAATTCCAAAATATTTCAGTTGTAATCTTAGAGATTTAAGTTTGGTGAAGAAGTCTTGGAGAGTGTCAAAACTGCTAAGGATGAGACTAATCAACTCATTTTCTAGTTCATGCCCTCTCATTTCATCTTGTTTCCAATTTTTTTCTAAGGTATCCCAAAATTGTTTGGGTTTTTTAATTGTGTTAATATCAAAGTGCAGTTCTCGTGATACAGAAAGACACAAAATCCCAAAAGCTTCATCACATTTTTCAAACCATTTCTCTTTCTTTTTATAATTTGTTGGTTGAGCTTACAATCCCATAGGTATCCGATAATTTTTTTCACAAGGCGAGAGATATGACATCTTTCCATTTGTGATAGTTAAAGGGAGTAAGCAAGGGAACCACATTGAGATCCATAATAGATAAGAATGAGAAAAGAAAATATAAAAAGAAAAGAACCACACAAAATAAATACCCCCTAATTACGACACTTTATAAGTAGTGCGTTGATTACACGCAAGTGTTTGTGTGATGTGAAGAAGTTGGTCTCTCGCCTTATAATTAGAAAAATATCACACAAGTGTGGACGCCACAATAATATCAATCATACGCAATGAAACACACTAATAAACACAAAATCAAGAAAATAAGGGAAGAAGAAGACTCTCTTATTACAAGGTTGTGGAAAACGGGCTCACTAACTTGTAAAAGAAGAATATCCTTTACAATAAGGTGAAAAAGGGCCTAGAAAAGCCTAATAAGCCTATTTTTAATCCAAAATTGATAGAAATTTCCATTTAAATTTTAATGTTTTCTTAATTTAGGATAAGATTAATTAAAAATAATTAATCTAAAATTAAAAAATAAGTTAAAAAAGAAAGGAAAAATTTACCTTTGAATGCCCAAGATCCATCTCAACTTAGCAAGCTGGTTAGTGATGGGCCGCAGCATAAGCTAGAGTCTTTGGGTCACCAAGTTGTGAGGATGGCCAAGGGTTACATTGGAGGGTTTGAGTTTCTACCGGATGAGCTATTGAGGAGGATTCAACATGTTAAGCTACACAACTAGGTGAGTGTGACCGATGATCTAGGAAATAACACGATGAACTTCCAAGTGTTATGCTTAAAAGGAAAATAACCGAGTTGGGAGTGATAACGAGCTAAAAATGTAATGGTTCCATGTGTTGAGTAGGTGAGGTGAACCATTGAGCTAGAAACATAACGGTAGTAGAAGATATTCACGAGGATTTGAGGTTTGACTCGTGGCATAGCGCAAGAATATTCCAACATAAGGTAGGAGCTAGAAAAAACCAAAGTAAAGTACGGTGAGTCGAAATCTCCACTACGAGCTCGTAATAACATTGTGGGGAAAAAAATAGAGATACAAGTCAAAACATGAGAAATGTAGAGCTAGGGGTCAATGCAAGGTGGCGAGCCAAGAACCAATGCAAGAATGTAAGCAAGTAGAGTCCAAGGTTTAACGGCGAGCTTCAAGTAAAACACAAGCGAGAGTAAAATGAGGAGGTGTAAAACTAATACAAAAACTTGGTCGAATAACATAGGACAAGGATTAAGGGGAAAAATATTACACTTCTAATAGATGTGTTGACTTTTCAAGTCACCGTTTATCCAATTTTGCACCCCTTACAAATTGGCCAACTTGACAATCAGTGGAATAAGGCAAGATAATAGAGCCTCAAGAATAAACTAGAAGGTACATATAAGTTTCATGGTTTGGGGAAAAAGAAATCATTTCAAGGCATCTCTCTCTATTTAGAGGATTAAAAAGTCCAAACACTTAGAAAAATTCATCAAAACTAGGAAAATCCAAGAAAATATGCCAAATAGGCCTTTGGAGGAACATGAGGAATAATTCATTTGCTCCTCCTTTCTCTCGCATTGTTGCATCAATTGCAAAAAGGGTTTTGAGGGCTTAAAATTAGACTCTTCGAGCACCAAGGGAATAGTTCCCAGTTTCTCGTATCCATATTTTTCCCTCAGGGAAAAATATTGGATTAGAACAACCCCGCACTGAAAGGACCTAAGAAATCACATTTAGATCCTGTGCAAATGTTGCAAGGAAGTGGTGAGGTCTCAGAAGGTTAAACAACCCTGTGTGGGAGAAATCTAGAAGATGGCTTTATCGAGTATAAATTGGGCCTTAAATCAATTCTACAGTTTCAGTAGACTCACAAATAGAGTATTAGGGTCAAAGGAGAAGAAGCAAAGGTGTCATGAAGAGGCTAGGGCCAAGTAAAGGAAGAAATCTGTGAAGATCCGAGTCCTCGGCTCAAAACAGATTCGAGAATGAGTCCAAAACCAGCTAAGTATGGAGGATGTTGTGGAAAGAGCCATGTGTCCAACAATTCTTCTCCAAGGGTGAGTCCAAGAAAGGAATCTCAAATGAGCGTCACGCCTCCACGCATCTAGGACCCCAAAAGTTATGTGGCCATTGAAAAGTATTTGGCTAGACAAGAAGGTGCTAGGTGTCACCTCGTAAATCCAAGATGGGATCCAAAGGGCAGAGACTCAAACAAGTGCTAGTTCGCCACATAGCCCAGGGTCCAAAAAGGAGGGGAGAGGTTGTTGAAAATTCCAACCCTACAAAGGCTTCCAAGTGTCAACTCAATGCTCCTCCAAGGGAAAATTTTGATCAGGAGTTTCAGCAAGCACAAAGCCTCCACGTGTCCAAAAAAAAGGGGACATAGTTGGGTTGAATAGTCAATGCGTGGTGGCAGGCTAGTGGAGAGTGCCAAGTTTCCAAATGGTGCTAACTCAAGGGTGAATTAGAGAGAGGGTTTTGAATAAGCTCCAGACATTGCTGCGTGTCCCCTGGCCAAGGAATATGACCGCCCAAAGAAGAGCTTAGCCGAGAAAAAAAAATTGAGCAAGCTGGAAGAGGAAGCCACATCTCAGCCCTATGTTTTTCAAAGAGAAAAATATAGAGGCCACCTTTAGAGAAGTGCTAGCCCTCCATGTTTCCCATAGGTCAACTGGTTTTCCTGCCCTTTTATACAAACTCGATACAAACTTCAAAGGGGCATATCTTTCGACTCAGGTCTCGAAATATTGCAAATATGACACCATTGGAAAGATCTCTACTTGGCCCATGCCATGGAGATATGAAAATTTTAAGTTTGGGGAGGTTAGGTAAAGGAAAATGGAGAAAATATCTTCAGGGCCATTAACGTGGGATCTATCTACCCTAACAACCATATCAGATTCAATCTGCTCCACTGTTTCCTCCTTCTTCGAGGCACCAAACCAGAGATTGATAAAGTCAAGGAAAATTTTGGAGGTAGATTTTGAGGGAGACATTAAAAGCAGTGGTTGAGCTTCAACCTGCTTTTCCCACTTCTCTCTCTTTCTTTCTTCTCTCTGATTGAGTCTATAAATACAGGGTTAGGACTCATTGTAAAGGGTTGGACATTCTTCTGTTTTGCAAGCTCCCTTTTCTTTTTGGCAAAGGAACTCATGTGGAATTTTCAGACCTTCCACTAGATTGTAATACGTTTTCTACCTTTTGGCCACTTTGTAATGCATTGTATTAATATGTAGAGCAATAAAACACATATGTGATCAATTTTAGATCCTTTCTTGTCTCTTTTGCTTTCATCTAGTCTTTCATTATAGATCTGGTTATCTGTGCTTGGTTATTGTATGCATTTTGTTGGTTTGTGTCTATTAGCAAAATAAATGTTTATCATTCCTTTGGTACATCACCTTATAACTTAGTTTGATTTCGTGCATTCCTTCTATCTCTATCTCCTTTTCAAAACTTAGATTAGGTTTAGGAATAGACCCTCTGCAAGTTTTCACGTATGCACCTAAATAGAGGAATAGGAACCAGCCTTTAATCTAGAGAGTTTTTCCCACCTACGAAGTCCCACACTTTGGGGGAAACCTCAATGTTATGATAATCACACAAAATGAATCTACCTTAGAAAATCAAATCTCACGACTCATTTGGGGGTGCTGTGATTTTTCACTAACAGTTTTGGCACACCCAAAGGGGATTGGAAGTCTTCATGTTTATTACAGTAAGGTTGATGTGCACTTGCTGTGATTCTATCTTTTAAGAAGCTCTTAAAAACTGCACATCTAGTGACTCCAAAAGGGACATAATCCACTGGTTTCATTTTTCCAAGTTTCCCAAGTTCATGAGAAGGATATAAACAAGGTCACAAAGAGAGAAGAAGGATAGTTTGTACACATACACTTGTCTCTAGACAAAAGGAGAAGAGGAAGAAGAGACCATGAGGTCTCTATCTCCACCAAACAGAGCCTTATCGACACCTCCTCCTAGTAGGCTATTCTTTCAATCAAGAAGGATGCTCAGGCCAATCAGGATGGCTCAACCAAATCCTTATGTTAATTTCACTAGCAGCAACCCACTTGCTCTAAATGTAAAAATCCAGTCCCATAGAAACATTAAAGAGCATCCCATGTCCAAGATATTGCAAATGTCTATACAATCCACGAGATCCATGAGATGGATATTATAGTCAAGTTGTTAGCCTCTTCACTCAAAGGTAAATCTTCACAATGGTTCAGGATCCTTGAAGTAGGCTCTATTCAAAATTGGAACCAGCTATGCATAGCTCTTCACAACCAATTTGGAGAAAAGGAGATAACCTATCCTTGCTAGAGCAATTGACAACAATCAAGAGAGCTCCAAATGAGAAACTGACGGATTTAAACCTCATATTTCAATGGACTTGGGACAAGATTCCAACAATAGTAAAGCCCACTAATGAAGGTGCCTTCTTATACTTTCTTAGGGCTTTAAATTCTAATATTTCTTTGATGATTCAATCAATGGGGGCACAACCTTACCTGCAGCCTATATCCTTTGCATAGGATCTCAGAATCATTTGATTTAGGCTGAAAACTTGATCCTAGGCCATCCATGCCTCTATACCCCGAGTTAGGAAACCCAGGTACCATCCAAATGCCCACATTAGCTCCTATACCCACCCCTAGGAGTCAAAGTTCAGTTGAAGCCTCCACTTCATCATCTAACACCTCAAAGGAGCTTCAGGAAGTGATGAAACAACTGTAAAACCCGGGAAATGAGCTAGTAACCATCAAAAGATAGCTAGCTCAAAGTTGTAGGCCATATCAGCCCTAGGCTCAAGATCATGCTAGAACCCCGTATCGTAAAAAATAGACCACCACCCAGGCTATAGGTCGAGTCAACACCAAGGAAACCTCAAGCTACTAGACCTTTCAGTCATACAAACCAAACACAACTTCAACATCAAGAGCATTAGTTCCAACAAAAAATAACATGAAACAAGAGTATGAATGGTGTTTCCCATGTAATTAGCCACAAAATCACTCAATGTGCTTCAATAGCACATTAAATTAGGATTTGATGGTGCAAACCATTGGCGGGTCACAAGAACCTAGCCACAAAGAAAGTTATTAGTAATGGGATTAGAAAGAGGGACCCCCAAGAAAAAATATTCTTGTCAATTAGAAGGTTGAAGACTTATGTGGAATGAACCAGACTCCTTCTCAAAGTATAGTTACCAATACATGGTCTAAGAGGAGAATTATTGGAGAAGGACATTCACCAAGCTCAGGTGGTCTTCAACCCTCCGTTGCTCAACAAGGTATTGGCATTCAAAATACAACTCCCAATGTGCAGAGTCAATCCAAGCCACCTTCCAGACCTACTCAGGCACCGATTGTAATAGCCCATGTGCAAGAGAAAAATGTGCTAGGGAAGGGACAGCAAAAAGAAAGTTCATTTAATATCATCGAGCAAATGAAGAGGACAAGTGTGAACATTTCACTATGGGAGTCACTAGCTATTCCAGGCAGAGGGATCTATTGCAGACTGCCATGGCCAATTGGTCAAGCTCAAGTCAACCCCTAACTAGTAAGAGAAAGTGCTTACTAATGCAACTCAACCTGAGAGAAACCCTAGAGAAAAAAGGTAAGAATCTAAATACTCCTCCATTTTATGTTTCATTAATCATTGGAGATAAATTGGTGCATAACTACATGATTGATTTAGGGAAAGTAGTTTTGTAATGCCCAAACAAATAGCTGATCAACTGGGTCTCTAGTATGAAGTCATCTCTAGAGGAGTAGTACAATTGGATGGGATAAGCAGTGACCACTATTGGAGTCATCAAGGATCTGAGTCTCACTCTACATGCCTGCCCTAATGTGATCATATCAGAGAACATGTCATCATAGACTTGCCACCACATTTTGTGTTTTGTTTATCCAAGGACTTCATTACCAAAATTGGAGGCTACTTGTTTGCTTGACCGGTCACATATGCTCTTTATAACAAGGTATGGAGAAAAGGCCCCAATCAGATCCAAGCCCATAGCGCATCATCACATTGAGTCTTATATATGAAGCCTAATCAATGTAAATTGTTCGATTTTGATCGGAGGACCTCCTAAGAACTTCTGAAGTAGATACCAAGGTGGGGTGTATCCCGGACCTGACCCTTGATGAATGAGAAGTCAAAAGACATGATTTTGATCCCTATAAGGAGATGGAAGAATTTGAACTAGGAGTCTACTGCCTGCATGAGGAGAATCATCCTCTTCCTGACATCATTAAGCCAGAGCACAAGGATGAAAATGAAGTTTGGCAATTGTTCTTTGATGGCTCTAGGAGTAGACAAGGAGCCGGAGGTGGAGCTATGATTGTGTCCCCCCAAGGTATGAAGTATTATTCACTTTCATATTTTAGTTTTCCTGCTCAAATAACACTACAAAATATGAGGCTTTGGTCCATGGACTACATTGGGCCAGAAGACAAGGAATCAAGAACCTGCAGTGTTTGGTGATAGTGAACTAGTTGCCAATCAAGTCAAAGGACAAAATGCTATCAAGAATGACCTACTCAAAGGTTACAAGAATAGGGTGTGGGACCTCATTGAGGATTTCAAAGCCTTTAACATTATGTCCATACCTAGAAAGGAAAATGAATTTGCTGACAAGTTTGTAGTAGTTGGAGCAACATTTGATGTGGTTGAAAACATCAAGAGGGATGAAGGACAACCACATATCCATGTAGTTGTGAGGCCAGCAGTGCCAAATAATAACACATATTGGCAAGTGTTTGAGAATGATCAGTAGATCATTAATGTTTTACAAGAGGAGGCTAAATTATAAGCTAGAAATCAAAGCAGATTAGAGCAGCAATATGGAAATCAAGTAGTACAACTGCATACAAATAGGATTCCCAAAGGCCTAGTGACATTGGAGTCTATCTTCAATCCCAATGATTAGTTTTGAAAATAAATCCAACATATAGATCAAAGGGAAAGATTTAGAGATAATTCTAGTTGGAGAAGGAAAAACACTACAAGTTGGTAAGGTGGCCACCGAGAAAGAAAGGTATGAATTCATACACCTTTGCCAAGAGTTTCTAGATATATTTTCTTGGAGCTATGAAGACCTAAGAGGGTTCAATCCAAAGTTAGCCCAACACACAATTGAGCTAGATCCAACTGCTAAGCCCATCAGGCAGAAGCAAAGACCAATCAACCCACATATTGAGCCTCTGATGAAGAAAGAACTGAACAAGATGATAGAGGCAAGTATCATTTTTCTAATCAAACACTCAAGCTGGGTCACAAACTTGGTCCCAGTTAGGAAGAATAATGGGGAGATTAGGTTGTGTGTTGACTTTTGTGACTTGAATAGAGCCTCCCTCAAAGATCACTACCCACTTCCCTCAATGGAGTAGATCTTGCAGGTAGTGTCTGGTTCAGAGAGATTCTCTCTCCTAGATGGATACTCAGGGTACAACTAGATCATGGTGAAAGAAGATGATTAGTTCAAAATGGCTTTCACCACCAAATAAGGTACCTATGCCTACAAAAAAATGCCATTTGGATTGTATAATGTCGGAGCCACCTTCCAAAGGGAAATGGATATGGAATTCAAAGGGCTGATCAAAAAAATAGTGCTGATCTACCTGGATGACATTACTATATTCTCTAGAAATGCAGCAGACCATATTTTTCACCTAAGGTAGGTGTTCCAAAGGTGTAGGAGATTCGGGGTATCATTGAACCCCAAAAATGCATATTCTTGGCCCATGAGGGTAGGATTCTAGGCCACATTGTGTTAAAGGAAGGTTTGGAAATCGACCCAGAGAGAGTTGAAGCAATAAGAGCATTGCCATTACCAAGCCATAAGAAGGCTCTTCAAAGCTTCTTAGGAAAAACTAATTTTGCTTGCAAGTTTTTACCAAACTTTGTTGCCCTTGTCAAGCCAATCATGTTGATGTTAAAGAAGAACTTGGCATTTATGTGGATAGTTGAAGGAAAGGAAAGTTTTGAGGCCATTAAAGAAGCTATATCATAGGCCCCAACTCTCGTGAATCCATATTTTTCCAAGGACTTCATACTATATGCCTTTGGAGGCAGTGACATAATTTTTGCAATCCTAGTACAACAGAACAAAGAGGACACATAACAACCAATTACTTTCTTCAACCAGGGCTTGAAGATTATGAAGTGAAATACTCTTTCATCAAAAATTAGGTCCTAATAGTGATAAGAGGATTGAAGAAGTTTAAGCATTTGGTCTCAAACAATAAAATCCAATTGTTAGTCTCCCATGCAGGAGTTAAAGACTTCCTTCTTAGCAAGGACCTGAATGAAAAGCATGCAGAGTGGATCACTCATGTCATGGAGTATGACATTGAGATCAAGGTCACTAAGCTGGTCCATGGGAAGGGATTGTGTGAGTAGCTGGCCTCAAGTCAACAAGAAGAAGCAAGTGATGAAAAATAAACTTTTTTTGGTCCTATAGGATAGTCAAGACAAAGAAAATGAGGATGTGCCCGCTCCTTGTTGGACTCAGAACATGGTGCACTTCCTTCAAACATGCATGTGTCCTCCAGAAATGAATAAAACAAAAAGGAGGCACTTCAGACTATAGGCCATCCCATATGTACTTATTGACGGTGTCTTGTTCAAAAGGGATATCAATGGTGTCTTGTTAAGGTGCATTGGGACAAATCAGGTTGAGAGAGTGCTACAAGAGTTCCATGATGAAGCAGCTGGAGGCCATTTTTCTCCATGAGTGATAACACTTAAGATCATGAAGGTGGGTTATTATTGGCCTAGAGTGTTTAGTTATTACTATGCGTGGATCAAAAGTGCAAGAACTATTCATTCTTCGAGGCAAGGAAAAGCTATTAGAAACTTCCATTGCACTCAATTTTAGTTGACCAACCATTCATGCAATGGGGGTTAGATTTCATCGGGGTCATCAATCCAAATTCGAGCCAAGGTCAAAAGTGGATTCTAATGACAACAAACTATTTTACCAAGTGGACCGAGGTAGTGGCACTCAAAGAAGCTAATGAGTCCAGCATATTAGACTTCTATGAAGGGATAGTGACCAGATTTAGAGTGCCAGCCACCATTATATCAGACAATTCATTGCATTCATAGGTTCCAAAATCACCAATGGTCCATTAGGAATGGAATTTACCTGTGCACTTCATCAAACTATTACCCTCAGGGTAATGGCCAAGCTGCATCCATGAACAAGAATCTGCTGAAGATTCTTAATATAAATACGATGAAAATAAGAGGACTTGGCACACAAAACTCAAATAAGCCTTATGGGCTAATAGGACAACACCCAAGAGGTCTACAGGAAGCTCTCCATTCAAACTTGTCTATGGGAAAGAGGCAGTGTTACCTATATCACTTGAGTTGTCAGCATTGGAACTCATGAAGCAACTGGAGGTGTCCAAGTTTGAACCAATGGAGGCCAAATATATAGAGCTGATGGAATTGGAAGAGACCAAAGAACATGCACTTCAAACAATAGATAAGGATCAGGCCTCAATTAAGATATGCTTCAACAAGAAGGTAAGAGCAAGGACCTTCTAGGAAGGTGACCTAGTTTTGAAATGGGATGCGAGATCGGGAAAACCAGAAGGAATTCCAAGTTTGATGTCATTTAGAGTGGCCCTTACATGGTCACAATATGTAAAAGTAGCAATGTTTTCCAATTTTCTACATTGGATGGTGAAAATTTACAGATTACAGTGAATGAAATCTATCTTAAACACTGCTACTAGAAGGAAGGTTCTCACCCGGTACATATTAGTTTAGTGTCTCATTCCTTTAAGTGCTTGTGCACATTATATTGTTGTAGTTTAGGTTGCTTTTCTCCTAAGTGCTTTGCACGCTCTGCATGATCTACTTGGAGCATGTATGAATTCAATTTCGTATATAGTTTTTGTTGTTTTGTTGCTCTTACACAACTCATTATGAAACAGATGAAGTCCTGGTCAAAATAATTTTCTACTCTAAAAAACATCATTTCAAGATTTCTTATGAAGATTGAGAGAGAAAACAATCGTGCTCATGAATCGAGAGGTAGAATTAGTTTGCAGACCATTGTTCTCGATTCCACTCCCAATGGATAAGATAAGGAAATTGGTATTTTCATCTAGCAGGTAGATACCCCGTGAGTCACTATAGATACCTAAAATTATAGGGTACTACACTCGCTGTAAAGGATGTTACACATGCCCCAATGATGATACAGGTCTCCTTGTAAGGTGTTTGGAATCCAGAAAGGCTCACCATGTATACACTTGTACCCCGCATGCCCCGCTCAGCCTCCATGTGCCTTGTTTTCCCCTTTTCCCCCTTTTTCTTGCATTTTTGTCTTCAGTGACGGAACCGCCACCTTGCTGGGTCTGCGGTCCCATGACCACCACCTAGGACAGGGCGGTGGTCCCGTAACCGCCGCCCTGCACAGGGTGGTGGTTTTTTTCATGTTTTCCAGATTCCTCCAATGATCGCGTCAAATGTAAATCTTCAAATTTACATGCTTTCTTCAACCACTTTGGCTTGCATTAATGTTTTGCTCCCTGGGAATAGTGTTTTTCCTTTGTTTATAGTAAAAGAGATCAAATGGGAGTTACCCTCTGGTAAATGCATTGGTTATAAATAGCCAACTTGTTTTCAAGCAAATGGCCCCTCATCTTCTCAATTCTCTTATTTAGTTTTTGAATTTCTTGCTTAGAATTCTATCAATTTTTGCATGTTTTATTTTCCTTTGTTGTGTTTTAGAGCCATATAATCTTCTTGTTTTAGTCTTGTTCCATTGCTTGCTCCATATAATCAGTTTAGCATAGAATAGCTTCATTTCTAGACTAGAATCCATTAAAGTTGCAGGTTTTGTTTTGTCACAAGGATAGATTCTAAAACTCTTGGTACACTTGTGTTGTATTCCCATAATAAATCCCGCTAGGAATTGCATAGTCAAGCTCTGTTCACTTGCACTATCCCTCTCCTACTCACATTGTATTCGGTCTATATCCAAAGCTACCATTGTTCGAATACCATCTTCTGTTGATACTATCATATACATGCTTTTTTGGATTCACGAGAACATGAAGGAATGAGGAGATCACACTTTGAGGGCATGAAATCACACACAATGTTGGATTTACCACTATTACGTTCAAAATGCCAGGTTTGAGCTATCAAAGTTCTAGTTACAACGTATCAAATAGAGTAGTGAATCATTTTATTTCAGTTAAGCTCACTTTCAATATTGCCAGGGAAGCTATGGGGAATGATAGTTTTTGAGAAACTATGATTTGTTCCTCACTTCTGAGGTAGGATTGAAGGTTTTCAATTAAGTTAATTAGCTATCTTTTATCTAGATTCACACATTTGCACAGGTGAATAACCACACTAGGTTATCTCGTTTGTTTAGTTTTAGTATAAAGTATTTTAATTGTTGTTTGTAATTATAATGTTTCAATCATGTATTTTGTTTAGATTAGTTTCCCTTTCAGCAGTAGTATAAATTGTTATTTTCGGTTTAAGAGACTTCATTTTAAATTAGATAACACTTAGATCCTAATTAGGAGGATAAACCACTAGGGAATTTACGCTACCCGCTCATAGCCTCTAAATCTCCCCTTTGTCATTTCAGCTACCAAGAGATCACACTACCAGATCTTAGTCATTGATCCTCCCATGGTTAGCCATAGGAAAGTTCCTTGCCGATTCTCATCCTTGCCTATAGCTTTTTCTATCATAGAGAATTATCCATAATCCTGGTTGTGGCTTCATCTAAGTCACCCACATTACAAACCACCGGTTGTCTCGGTACGACCTCGGGAGGTCAGGTACAGGGAAGGTCACTTGTTGATTATCATCCTCGCATGTCACTTTTTTGTCGTACAAAATTGGTGAACCTGACGTGAAACAAACTAATATTTCTCTTTCTATTTTCATTTCTTCCATCCACCTTCACTCTTTCCCATTATTCTGTGGGTATTCATATACCCCCCAAATATGTCGGGATATGATGCATATGGCAAACCTCTCTCAGGTCTCAAAGTAAACTATAGTAAAAAAATAGACAACCATCGCCCTCGCTTTCTACATGGGCTGATAACTATTCGAGTAATTACTTGTCATCTCAAACTCCCCCTCACAGAACTAGTTCTAGTTCTTTATTTTGAGTTGAGGAGTTTGATCAGTTTGCACAAACACAATAGCAACTAGAGCCATCAGGCTCTAACAATATGATGTTTACTGGAGAATCCACTTCATCTCCTTAGGTCTTGTTTAGACCACATATCAGTAGACAATCAGACCCACTCCCCTTTTTGGATGAGGAGTACTTAGCACGCTTCGCTAAAAGTGAACAACGCTTCCAAAATATGTATCCACCTATAGGGAGTTTACAAATACAGTCTGATGCCCTATTCTAGGAGAACACCCCCATAACTCCACCTATGGGAAATACCCTCGGTGAAGCTTGGTAGGGTAACGACCAATTCATAGCAGGGTATCATACCCCCTTACAACCTCAAGCCATACAACAAACACCCTTAAGGAAAAGCACTCGCATCTTCGCCATGGAGGTCATTTCAGCCTTAGCTGAGAAGGTTAGAGGGCTAGAACTTTCTCAAGCAAACCAAAATTCATATTTTGGGCAAGCGAGAATCCCCAACCCTCTACATCACCCTAGTCAAGTTGACCTCCTTACAGGAACAGGCACGTTAGGCATGCCTCCTCAAAATCCTTATAATTATCCACAAACACCAAACTAGGACAATGTTTTCAAACACCGCTCTAGTTGAAAACATGACACCTCCCGGCTTGGCACCAAACAACCCGTACCAGAACAATGCTCCTCCTTTTTAAACATTTATTCAAAATCACCACAAGGAGACATGTTCTCTTCTCCCGAGATGTTTGTTCAACCACAGGGATTCCCTTATGTCCCTACAAATGCATATGCTATGCCATATCAACAACCCATTCCACCTCAACCCCCTCAGCAAAGCCCATCGATGGTTGAGGCCTACGTAGTAGGGACTTACTCAGAATATTTAAAAGAACCCCTAGACTTCACCATATGAAGCATTATGCTTCCAAGACCTCTTCCCGATTTTCCCAAATACAAAGGGGAAGGAGACCCAAACACACACATTAAGGCCTATGCCACAACCATATGGGAGTTACTCCCTTGGGACGGGGTTGTCACTAAAATATTCCCTAAGACCTTAGAAGGTATTTCCCTTGATTGGTATTATAGAATACCTGAAGCTTTGATACACTCATTTAAACAACTCGTGTCAGAATTCATCAAAGCTTTCGACATGAACAAATTGTTAAGAATGGGAATCAGGGAGTTCTTACATATCAAACAAGAACATAATGAATCCACCACTCATTTTATCCAAAGATGGCATACGGTTCTCTACTCATCAGTGAGTGCTCCAAATATGGATCAAATGGAACTATGTGATTTATTCCTTAATTCACTCAATAGAGAGATAAAGGAAGAAGTCCAAAAGTTCCCACTAAGAACTTACGATGAAGTACTCGAGAGTGCTCTCCGAATCGACCAAGCAACGATTGATAGTGGTCATAAGACATATGGGACAAACGGGAAATTAACCACTCCCAATCAAAACACCACGGCCTATCCTAATGCTAGGAACGCTAATCAAGGACCTAAGATCCTTAACAAGAACCATGGGGTTACAACAGATGGAGTAACTGACCAAGCTAAAAGGGAAAATGTTGTAAACATTTTGCCACCTGTTAATAATCAGCGAAATAATAATTTTACCCCAACAATCAACGTGGTGGATTTTAATCGTCCACCACGACAACAACAACAACAACAATGAAAAGTCCAAACATAAAGTCCAAATCAAAACCCAAATATCAAAGTCAAAACCAAAGGCAACAGCCTCAAAATTTTAACTCTAACAACCAGCAACCTTATCAGAATTTCGGGCCACAATAGGTTTTAAATCAATAGCCTCGAAATTATAATCCCAATCTATATTGTGGCTTCCACAAGATTCAAGGCCACAATACTAGGACTTGTCATGAATACAATAAATTCATGCAGAGTTTTCCAGAAGATCAAAAACAACTCTTTATAGATATGTTTTTAGCAAATTCTGTAGTACCCATGCCAAACACTTATGCAGAGGCAGTTTCCCCTCAAAATGCATCCCTCAAGATCTCCAATGACCCGCTCCCAAACCATTCTAACAACATCATAGTTAGATCCTAATGAAAAAAATAAGGGTGTCATGATAGAAACAATGATCATGAAGCTTCAACTTCATTAAATCCACCAGTCGCACCCCAATTAGGAACTCGACCTCAAACTAAGATAGTTGGTTTAGTGGAGTTAGATTGAGCTACCCATAGAAACCATAACAAGAACACAAGATTATTCTTCTCAACCAACTCCAAGTTATTCATTAGAGCTAGACAACACTCAACAAACATTGGTAAAACCTATAGGTGCCTATGATCTAATTAATGATTTAACTAAAACCTTCTCACACATCTCCTTCTTGGATTTGTTAAAGAACTCTCCCACCCATAGGGCTGCCCTCTTAGAAGCATTAGGCCTTGGCCATTTAATCAACATCACTCCTCCTCGAAAACGTAAGTAAACCATGTGGATTTTGACGTTTATCCTCCGGGCAGCCAAATAGGGATACTGAATTTATATTTGATATAAGCAAAATGCCAACAGATGCTGAAATTACACGAAGAGGTGACCCAAATTTACATTTACAAGTTTGGGTCTATAATAATTATGTTAAACGTGTAATGGTTGATGATGGGGCAATAGTTAACATAGTCCCCTTTGCTTTCCTTCAAAAGTTAGGATATGGAGAGACAAACTGTTCCATGATGTGAAATACACTAAGAGGTTATGATAGCCTCAAAGCCACTTCGATTGGAACCATAGTTTTACCAGTCACTTTAGGACCCAAGATGGTCCTCACCGAGTTTTATATTATAGATCGGAAACCAATTATAATATGATCCTTGGTCGGCCATGGATACACCGCATGAAGGCAATCCCTTCCACGCTTATTCCAAGAAATAAGATTTCTACACTTAGGGAAAATATTCATGGCACAAGGTGACCTAAAACCCTTTGATATACACCTAGCTGATTTAAAGAAAATACCAGGTGTTCACTCCAAGTTTGAACTCCCAACAAATCAACTTTTCAAACCAACTAATTCACAACCAAAAGAAAAGCTGATACCCACCACTGAGTTGGAAATTTCAAATCCAGCTGAGGACGTTCCAATACTCAAAAGTGAGACCAATGTTATAAAAACAATATCACTAGGGACTACCACAAAAAATTTTTTGAGTTGCTAGAGAAAGACTTACCTATTCTCCTACCATTTGATTCCATGGGTATGGGACACACCCTAGGAATCGCTTCTCTTCCATCAGATGAAGTTTTTATGGTAGAGGTAACCAAAGCAAAAGAAATAGATATGACAAATATCCCAACATCCATTTTTCCAAGTGAAGTATTGGACTCTCCACTTCGATGGAGCTAGATGTCACTTTGGAGCTTGGGCGGGGGTGATATTTACTTCACCTGAGGGAAAGATCCTACCTTTCACCTTTAAATTAAACTTTGAATGTACAAACAATGGAGCTGAGTACGAATCTCTCCTCCTTGGCCTCATCCTAGCTAAAAGAATGGGTGTCAATGAACATTAGAGTGCTAGGAGACTCACAACTAGTTATAAACCAAGTCTCTGAGGTATATGAAACTAGGGCTGAACATTTATAACTATACAAAATAGCCGTGTTAGATCTAAGCAAGGGATTCAACTTCATATCAATTAAAGCAATCCCACGAGAGCAGAACCTTCTTACAGACTCAATAGCAACCTCAACTTCCCGTTTCACCCCAAACAGTGAGTTGGAGGACACAAATTTCACGGTATCACTTAAATACTTGAACCATTAGTGCGTAAAATACCAACAAACTTCACTCCTAGACTCATGGAGAAGCTGAGAGGATGATTTTTCTATCATGGTCACTTTGATAATGATAGAATCACTCTCGAATATCTAAATGCCTATGCAGAGCTACACCTTGCTCATCGTATAGTTGATCTTTCCCTAATACCTCATTCCTCTTCCTACTTTGGAAATCCCATGGTAGAGTCTCCTCCACAGAAAGATCTCGATATCTATGAGATAGAAAATGGAGAAAGCTTGGAATTACCTCCAGCCCCACTTGAATTTGAAGAAGGTAATGCTTCTTTGATAGAAGAAACCATTGATATAAACATTGGAATGGAGGAGGAACCAAGAATTTTGAAGTTGGGATCCTCGTTAACTCCAGAGGAGATAGAAATACACACCCAAAATCCTAAAATAACATCAAAAGGATTTTGATTTAACTATAAAGAAATGAAGGGCATTACACCACAAGTCGCGGTACATAATCTTGTCACTAAACCAGATGTGAAGCCAATTAAACAGAAGTCAAGACCAATGAAGCCAAAAGTGGCTCTCATGGTAAAAGAGGAAGTAATAAAACTTCTCCAAGTAGGATTCATCAAACCCATTGACTATTCACAATGGGTATCTAATATCATTCCCGTCCTAAAAAAGAATGGGAAGATACACATTTGCATAGATTTTCAGGATATTAACAAAGCTTGTCCCAAGGATGATTTCCCATTACCATCCATTGACATTATCGTTGATGCAACAACTGGATTTGAACTGTTGTCCCTCATGGATGGGTTCTCAGGGTATAATCAGATTAAAATATCATAACAGGATCAAGCCAAAACCACATTCATAACTCCCTGGGGAACTTATTGCTACGTTGTCATGCCATTTGGTCTTAAGAACACCGACGCTACGTATCAGTGGGAAATGACTTATATATTCCATGATCTTATCCATAAAATTGTGGAATCCTATGTGGATGACTTGTTGGCCAAAGCCAAGAAATGTTGTGATCATCATAAGTGCTCCGTATCATCCTCTCACGACTAATCGAATATGGTGTCACATTAAACCCAGAGAAGTGTGTGTTTGGTGTGACAGGAGGCAAAACTTCTAGGCTACATTATATCTTCACGAGGGATTGATGTTGATCCAGCCAAAATACGGGTTGTTCTCAAATGATCCCACCATCGAACGAGTCTGGAATCAGGTCATTTCTTGGGAAACTTGGTGCAATCCAAAGGTTCATCCTAGATTTAAGTTTTGTCCATTCATCCAATCAACAATCTATTGAAGAAATATTATAGCGTTGATTGGACTGAAGAATGCAACGAGGCCTTTGAAGTAGTTAAATGCTTCTTGTTGTCTCCACCCACGCTAATGCCTCCCAAGCCAAACCACCCTTTGATCCTATACTCACGAGCCACTCATGTCTCGCTTGCTTTGCATGCTTTGGCTCAAGAAGACGATGACAAATGAGAACATGCGATCTATTTCATTAGCTGAACATTTGCTCGATTATGAAACACGTTACACACAGGAAGAGAGAGAATGCCTTGCCATAATTTTTGC
The DNA here is from genome assembly GCA_018340775.1 of Taxus wallichiana var. yunnanensis. Classification (NCBI taxonomy): domain Eukaryota; kingdom Viridiplantae; phylum Streptophyta; class Pinopsida; order Cupressales; family Taxaceae; genus Taxus; species Taxus wallichiana. The sequence continues at coordinate 696,749,768 of CM031242.1, forward strand.
AACAAAATGTTTGAGACATTACATGTTAAACCAGGAAACAAGGGTCATTGTAAAGATAGACCATTTACGAACATTTCTCACACAAGGATCTTTATCTAAAAAGGTGGGTGTTTCATAACCTTAATGGGAGAATTTGAGTTAACGTTCGTGAACTAGAAATCCGTTAAGGGACAAATCATTGCAGACTGGTTAGCTGACAATCCACTAGATGGAGGTGAGCTGGTAAATCTAGACTTTCTCGATGAGTGTGTATACTTTGTCGAAACCAGGCCCCCATCTCTACATGTCCCTGGTATACTGATATCATCAATTTTATCATGGACCATACATACCCAGAAGGTGCCACATCACAACAAAGAAGGCGGTTATGCATTATTACCACTAAATATGTTGTTTTAGACCAGTACTCTATATCGTAAAGCCTTTGACAACATACTTCTAAGATGCGTCGACATAGAAGAATCCAAAAGATTCTTCATGAATCCCATAGTGGGATATGTGGGGGCCACTTCGGTGGTCACCACCACTACTGCAAAATACATCGGATGGGCTATTTTTGGCCCACTCTTGAGCATGATGCAGTGGAATTTGTACGTAAGTGCCACAAATGCCAAGAATTCTCTCACAAGATTCACATGCCAGCATAATCCCTGTAACCAATAACGACTCTGTGGCCCTTCTCCATGTGGGGTCTAGACTTGATAGGGAAATTCTCTCCCTCATCAACCGATGGCCATAATTTTATAATTACAGCCACAGAATACTTTACCAAATGGGTGGAGGCCATGCCTCTCACCACAATACCAGGTTCGGTAATTGCCAAATTCATTCTGAACCAAATTATCTATAGGTATGGCGTCCCACAAGTCATTATCTCAGATAATGGCACGTCCTTTAAAAATGACGAAGTCCATGAGTTATGTAGCAAATTCAAGATAAACCATCATACGGCCTCTCTTTACTACCCTCAAGCCAATGGGTAGGAGTTGAAGCAACAAACAAAATGTTAAAATCTATTCTCCTCAAAATGGTCAAGGAGAAAAAGTAAGATTGGCATTTAAAACTATATCTCGGCCTTGTGGGCCCATCAAACCTCAATAAGAACACCAACAAGAGCAACTCCTTTCTCATTGGTATTCGGAGGTAGAAGCGTTCTCCCACTTGAGGTTGAAATACCTAGTCTCTGTATCTCATTACAAGGGATTTTGGATGAAGAAGCTTATAGGGAGGCACACCTCTCTCAACTAGAAAGCCTTGATGAGGCTAGGTTAAATGCCGAACAATGGCATAGAGCCTATGTTGACCGGATGTGCTTGGCAGTACAACAAAAAAGTCTATGAGCGAGAAATATATGAAGGAGATCTAGTTCTAAGACTAGACAACCAGATTGATAAGAAAACCGGTGAAGGAAGGAAGTTTCGGCCCAAATGGTTGGGCCCATACCAAGTCATGAAGGACTACGAAATGGTGCGTATCTTTTGTGCACTAGAAGGTGAGGAATTCCGTGGTGAAACTGTTAATTCCTTACATCTTAAGAGGTTTTACATAAAAAACATCAAAGTCATTACTAGTACATTATAGCTACCTACATTGCATTAGTCTTTTAGCTACTTCATTCTATCCATTTCGTAAAAATGGTAGTCCAGGAGCTTACTCTTAAAACAATTATGTTGCAAATTTATGAAAATATTGGCAAAAGCATTCATATCACATCTCTCCAAACATCATCAACTATTTTCAAATCTTCTCATCAAATTTGATAGATAAACATTGACGAAACCATACCAAGGCCTGCATACTTGGCTTTTCTCTTTCTTTCTACTAGGTGAAGTTGTCCTTACCTATGATCTATTCTAGAAGCTTCTTGGTGTCACATCTATCCCTCTTAAATCTCTTTGAAAGAAAGGATATCCCAAAGTCATAGATCAGAAATATCAAAATCAAATGAAATCAAAACCACCAAGCAAACAAAATATTTTATTTTACACACTTCTTTGCCCCATCAACCTTCGGTGATAAGCCCACATCTCTTATTGGTGGTGTGAGGTTGGGAAAGGAAAGAAGTGCCCTTACTCACCTATATCTTGCCTTTGGTGACAAACCCATGCTTCTTACTAGTGGCGTGAGGCAGGGTGTAGGGGGTCCAGTCACACAAATGAACAAATCTTGGTATGCTAAAAACACAAATCAAATCCTATTAAAAGAAAACAAATATCCAAATTCCAAAGAGATCAAATCCTCAAAACTAGATTTTGTCAACCAGGTTGCCATTTATGAATCTAAGTCTAGATAAACTGAAAAGTAAGTGGCCTTCTAAGCTTGGTAGTAGTTAGGTAGGGTGGGTGTGTAGGTCCAAATTGGTTTTGTTACTGGTTTATATGTCTCTCATCATTCCATTCAATCAAACTCATACAACTTGTGCCCTTCCTAACTCTTGGTGTTGAGCCCTCAAATCTTACTAGTTGCGTGGATTTGGGATTGGGGCAAGTTCATCTCTTTATCACTATGCATTCATCATGTTTTGCCAACATAAGAAGAAATCACACATTGCCCAAAGAGTTCAAAATTTTAGTACTACCATATGTTAGTATCATCTCATATCAACATTACAAAAACATACAGAGTAAAATATTCTATCTACTATCATTTGTTATCCATTGCATACATTTTAAAAACATGAAAAAAAATATTCTAAAAACATCTAAGTACACATGTAGAAATGAGTCACAAAATTCAAGATGCCAAGAGTCTAGATCCGATCACATACATATATATATATATATATATATATATATATAAATCAAGTTTCATATACAATGCCATCATGCACTAGGCATGGTCAAAACACTCAATGAGCCCAAAAAGTACAAAAACACTCGTATAGACATCTGAAAAATACTACAAAATAGTCTCTCAATCCCTATGGGATCCCTCAGAAGGTGCGTAGCCACACCTTGGACTTCGGCTATGCCGGCACTTCGAATGCACTGAGGGCTCACGGTCACACTTGATAGCTATCTTTTCACCATGAGAATGGCTCCTCCTCATCAGGCGCTTGGCTATCCTATATCCAGCCACCTCGTCTGGAGAGAAGTCATGATCTTCACCTCATACTAGATAGAGGGAAAACACATCGGTGTGCCTACCGGCTGTTGAGGGCTCCCCCATGTCCATGGAAAGCTCAACACGAGTCTTCTCCGAGGGGAGAAGCAAGGTATCGGTACACACTCGGCAAATCAAGTCTCACCACTCATCAGCAGTCAGCTGTAAACAAAGGAGAAAACAAGTTAGAAAAGAATCAATGATAGAATCAAGAGTAAACAAAACAAAAAGAAATAACAAACTAAGATGAGTCTAACTAAAACAAATGTCAGGAGAAGAGTGACAACTCACTAGGATTGCTAGGCCTCCAAGAAGGATCTCTAGGATCCGTGCCTGCCACTGACACCGCCACCACTGGTGCCCCTCTCCCACATCTAGGGCAATGTGACGGCCTACATAGACTCACCATCTCCACTTGGGTCCTGAGAGAGTAACTCCTCTAAAACCAGAGTCACCCTCTCTATGCTCTCGCTCCGCCCTCTCGGCCTGTAGGATCTCTGGGTATCATGCCACTCAGGATCACTATCATCCCCCCACTCGTCTCACTAATCTCCATGTCCTCTATCTCCTCCTCGATCTCTCCCCTAGTGAACTCCTCAGACTCGGAGTCCACGTCAATGGGCTCATCACTGCTATGAGCGGGACCAGTGGCAATCCAAAGTAAGGGTGCCTGAGGAGCACCGGCTCTCCCTCGTGCACGTACCACCCTCCTAGCCATAATAGGAGTACCGGGTGTAACAATAGTCCAACCCTAGCCTCTAGGACCTCCTCGAGCCTCACGGATAGATCTATACACTTGGCATCACCAATAGGAGGAGCATGCCGCTATAGGGGAGGCCAAACTGCTGTGGAACTCTGTCAAAGGGGTGTATCTCCAACTTCCCCGCCCTATCTATCAATTGGTTGGTGGTCTGATAAGAAATCAAAGTGACGGTCTCCTCTCCCCATACCCCTTGCCATGGCCTAATAAGGAGTGGCCTCCATGTCTGCAGTAGTCGGGAAGCCACTGGCTGGTGGGGTGCTCTAAGAACTATCATCCCCATCCACCTCTACCCCTGATGGCCCCGGGATCCTCCACCTCTACACCTCTCCCATATGGGATAATGTGCTCATACACCTAACTCATGACAAGAGTCGGGTGGCTCAGTGAAGACTGCCCCTATAAATGGACTACCTTGTATAAGTCATGGTAGGTAGTCCCGAGGATATCTGCTCCCCAGAGCATAGACACGTCCATGGCCCTCAATCTGTGTAATAATAGGGGCCCAACAATATAAGAGGGTGTCCCTCCCTTGTCCCCAATCAATGTCTGGATGCAAGGATGCCCATAATGGCCTTGCGAAGCAAGGGAATGTCTGACTCAATAATAGAGCGGATCCTCACACCCTTCTTTGATCCCATCGATATGACCACATCTCCCATATAGGTGGCCCATTGAACCACCTGTGATCTAGATATTGCTGTCTTAAGAGACAGTGCCACCCAAGGATCAGAACCCCCAGTATATGGTAAACATCCTCCAGGGTGATGGACCACTCACCCCTAACTCCTGGCAATCAGAAGGTGTTCCGATCCACATCCCAATATGAGAACAAGTCACACAATATGTGACTGGCAGGTGCAACATGAGGAACCTGTGCAATCCTCCATATACCAGCCCTCTGGAGAGTATCCCGCTCTGCCTAGGAGAGTGCCTCCAACACTTTGAGAGCCAATCACACTCCCTCTCCCGGCTCCATCTGATGTACTCCTCCTTCTTCTACATACACCCAAAAACACAAAAAGGAGTAAGTTAGTACTAAAATCCAGTTGAAAAAACTAGTAAAAACACGTAAAAATTTTATACATGCAAAAAAAAGTTAAAATTTGTATTATTTTGTCCTCTGTCATGGACCACCCCCACTGTGCGAGCGGTGGTTCCATAACGACACCACCTTAAGGCGGCGGTCCCATAATGCCCACCACTGCGCGGGCCGTAAGGTCTATCCCATGAAACCAAATGAGCCATAAGCCCTAAAAAAGCTTAAAAACAAGAAAAAAACCCCCTTTAACAAAAAAAGAAACCTACCCTATGGGCGCCCCCCCTAAAGACACATTTAAAACTAACATTTTCAAAAATGATCCCCAGGGAAAGATTTCATCATTTCCACATTTTAGGTTTAAAAATGATAAATCGAGAAGAACTAACTTGAGACTTCGTAGGTCGATGTTCCACTCTCGGAGGCATGATCGCTATCTCACCATGAATGTTTTGACTATACTCTCGTTGAAAACCATCACCGTGGGTCCCAGAGCTCAAAAACTATCAAATCAATCCACGCAAATGAATAGTAAAATGACTTCATTTTATATAAATAGCCCTCTTAATTTGATTTTGAATGTCTTTCGTAGGGTCGGAGCACCGATGGAGGTAAGTTCTAAACCTCGCATAGATGGTAAGTCCTCTTTTCATATCAATTCAGCCTTATTTCTCAATTTGTTTTATCTATCTACACTTGAGTCCCCTTTTTCATTTTGCAGGTAGCGAGATCTTGGATGGTGACTTTCCAGCACTGGGTGTGTCAGGTATAGCTCCTAACTCCCCATTTTGGGACCGCCATACTCGGATCCACCATTTTACGCCTCTTCATGGCTAAAACGCTTCTTCGAGGGGGTAATATGTATGTACCCAAAATTGTAGGGTACTGCACTACCGAATGATGTTACACATGCCCCAATGATGATACAGGTCTCCTTGCAAGGTGTTCGAATCCAAGAAAGGCTCGCCATGTATACACTTGTATCCCTGCATGCCCCACTCAGCCTCCGCGTGCTTTGTTTTCCCCTTTTCCCCCCTTTTTCTTGCATTTTTGTCTTTAGTGATGGAAAACCACCCCTGCCTGGGTGGTGGTCCCATGACCGCCTAGGACAGGCGGGCGGCCCGCCGCCTTACACAGGGGTAGTGGTTTTGTTCACATTTTCTAGATTCTTCCGATATCACATCAAATGTAAATCTTCAAATTTACACACTTTCTTCAACAACTTTGGCTTGCATTAATGTTTTTGCTCCCCTAGGAATAGTTTTTTCCTTTGTTTATAGTAAAAGAGATCAAATGGGAGTTACCCTCTAGTAAATGCATTGGTTATAAATAGCCATCTTGTTTTCAAACAAATGGCCCCTCATCTTCTCAATTCTCTTATTCATTTTTGAATTTCTTGTTTAGAATTCTTACGAGCTTCATGTTTTGCTTCCATTGTTGGTTTTTTTGATGTTTATATTCATCTTCTTGTTTTAGTCTTGTTCCATTGTTGCTCTCCATATAATCAGTTTAGCATAGAATAGTTTCATTTCTATATTAGAATCCATTAAAGTTGCAGGTTTTGTTTTGTCACAAGGATAGTTTCTAAAACTCTCGGTACACTTGTGTTGTATTCCCATAATAAATCCCACTAGGAATTGCATAGTCAAGCTCTGTTCACTTGTGTTATCCCTCTCCTACTCGCATTGTATTCGGTCTATATCCAAAGCTGCCATTGTTCGAATACCATCTTCTGTTGATACTATCATATACACACTTTTTGGATTCACGAGAACACGAAGGAATGAGGAGATCACACTGAGGGGACAAAGTCACACACAACTGGATTTACCACTATTCTGTAAATGCTAGGTTTGAGCTATCAAAGTTCTAGTTACAATGTATCAAATAGAGTAGTGAATCATTTTATTTCAGTTAAGCTCACTTTCAATATTGCCAGGGAAGCTATGGGGAATGATAGTTTCTGAGAAACTATGATTTGTTCCTCACTTCTGAGGTAAGATTGAAGGTTTTCAATTAAGTTAATTAGTTGTCTTTTATCTAGATTCACATATTTTCATAGGTGAATAACCACACCTGGTTATCTCGCTTGTTTAGTTTTAGTATAAAGGTAGTTTAATTGTTGCTTGTAAATTATAATGTTTTAATCGCATATTTTTTTTAGATTAGTTTCCCTTTCAACAATAGTATAAATTGTTATTTCCAATTTAAGTTAATTCAGAGACTTCAAAACTAGATTAACACTTAGATCCTAGTTAGGAGGATAAACCACTAGGGAATTTACTACCCGCCATCATAGCCTCTAAATCTCCCTTTGTCATTTCAGCTACCAGGAGATCACACTACCGGATCTTAGTCATTGATCCTCGTTTGCAAAGGTTAAACAACCCTGTGTGGGAGAAATCTAGAAGATAGCTCTGTCGAGCGGACCTCGGACCTTAAATCCATTCTATAGGTTTCAGCAGAGACTTTAAAATAGAGTAACATGGTCAAATGAGAAGAAGCGGTGCATGGATAGGCTAGGGGCAAGAAAAGAAAGAAACCGTGAAGAGCCGAGTCCTTGGGCTCAAAATAGTTCGGAATGAGTCCAAAAATTGGCTAAGTATGGAGGATGTTGTGGAAAGAGCCACATGTCAGAATGACACTTCTCCAAGGGTGAGTCCAAGAAAGGAATCTCAAACGAGTGTCACGCCTCCATGCATCCAGAACCCCAAAAGTTGTGTGGTCATTGAAAAGTCTTCAGCTAGACAGGAAGGTGCTAGGTGTTGGCTCGATGAAAATCCAAGATGGGAGCTAAAGTGTAGAGACTTAAACAAGCACCATTTTGGTTTATATGTAGCCCAAGTTCTGAAAAGGAAGGGAGAGGTCATTGAAAATTCCAACCTTACAGAGGCTTCTTAGTGTCAACTCGACGCTCCTCCGAGGGAAAAATTTTGATTGTGAGTTTCAGAAAGCATAGAGCCTCCATGTGTCCAAAAAAAGGGGACGAGTTGGGTTGAATAATCAATGCGTGGTGGCGGGCAGGTGGAGAGTGCCAAGTGTCCAAATAGTGCTAACTCAAGGGTGAATTAGAGAGAGGGTTCTTAAACAAGCACCAGACCATCGTGTGTCCCCGGTCAAGGAATATGACCCCGCCGAGCAAAGAGCTTAGCCAAGAAATAAATAAATTGAGCAAGCTGATGGAGGAAGCCATGTGTCATCCCCATGCTTTTCCAAGAGAAAATACCAAGGCCACCTTTAGAAAAGTGCTAGCCCTCCACGTGTCCCAAAGTTCAAAATATGGCCCATTTTTTCAAATGAGTTTTCCCGCCCTTTTGTATGAACCCGATACAAACTTCAAAGGGGCATATCTTTCGACTCATGGCTTGAAATATTATGATCTGACATCATTGGAAAGATCTTGGCTTCGCCCATGCCATGGAGATCTAAAACTTTAAGTTTGGGGAGGTTAGGTAAAGGAAAATGGAGAAAACATCTTTAGGGCCATTAATGTGGGATCCATCTGCCCTAACAACCAAATCGATTCAATCAACTTCATTGTTTCCTCCTTCTTTGAGGCACCGAACTAGAGATTGATGTAGTCAAGGTAGATTTTGGGGGCAAATTTTGTGGGAATCATTCGATTCAATCAGCTTCAACCTGATTTTCCCACTTCTCTCTCTTTCTTTCTTCTCTCTGATTGAGTCTATAAATATAGGGTCGGGACTCATTGTAAAGGGTTGGACATTCTTTTGTTTTGTAGGCTCCCCTTTTCTTTTGGCAAAGGAACTCATGGAGTTTTTAGACCTTCCACTAGACTGTAATACGTTTTTTACCTTTTGGCCACTTTGTAATGCATTGTATCAATCTGCAGAGCAATAAAACACGTATGTGATCGATTTTAGATCCTTTCTTGTCTCTTTTTCTTTCATCTGGTCTTTCATTATAGATCTGGTTATATGTGCTTGGTTATTGTATGCATTTTGTTGGTTTGTGTCTATTAGCAAAACAAATGTTCATCATTCCTTTGGTGCATCACCTTATAGCTTAGTTTGATTTCTTGCATTCCTTTTATCCCTATCTCCTTGGTAAAACTTAGATTAGGTTTAGGAATAGGCCCTCTACAAGTTTTCACGCATGCACCTAAACAGAGGAATAGGAACTAACCTTTAATCTAGAGAGTTTTTCCCACTGTAAAGTCCCACACTTTGGGGGAAAACTCAATGTTATGCGAATCACACCAAATGAATCTTCCTTAGAAAAGCAAATCTGACGACTCATTTGGGGGTGTTATGATTTTGCACTAATAGTTCCTTGAGTTCTCCGATTAATCGATATGAATGACATATTAGAGAGGAGGAAGTGTTGTGGTGAGTCGGGTGTTCGGGGAACAAGTGGAGCAGTTCTATGGGGTCGTTGGTTCTCCAATCAGCCAACACAAATGAATAATGGAACAAAGGAACTTAATAGAGGATGAGAGAGTATTGTGGATAATATGTTTAAATAAGGAACCAGTGGAATAGGTGGAATTATTCCATAGTTCCATCAAAGCCCAATTCCCCATAAAACATAGAAGAACTATGGAGTTGCGGTTATGATGGGTCCTATGAGAATAAGTGGAACAATCTTGCATTTCCTTAGTTCCCCGATTGGACGCTTCATCTACACCAAGATCAAACACATTAAAACGAACCATGGAGACCCATGTGGAACCTTGTCATGACCATTATGAGCCCCCTGAACTTTGAATGGTCATAACTTTAGTATTTTTCCTCTAACTTCAAATCCCACAAAGTTAGTACCATTTGAAATCTTTCAAAGCATGTACTATATCCCAACATTAAAATATATAGTTCTAGGTAGCTCAAAAACCACATTTTATGAGGTATGGTGCCCATTCCTTCTCCTACAAGAAAAGTATTATGGGGAAATGGCCTTGCGAAAGGGTGCTCATGCCTATCATTAAACATTTAATGCAAGTTATTTGTGGTTGGAAGTGAGAATTCAATTTTCCCTCTCTTTTCTCTCCTCTCTCTCTCTCTCTCATTTATATATATTGTAAAAGGATGATCATTTGTAAAGGTTAGACCCTCTTGTAATGCTAGTGCATCCTTCTATAAGTGTTGCATGTGTATTTTGAGTTGCAAGCCTCAGATTTGGATATTTGCAGGGTGATTCTTGCCTTCCTCCTTCATTGTAATGGATTGTGCATCTATTTGAAGCAATAAAATTCATGTTTTGTGGCTATTATTTTCCCTAGCTTGTGTTTATTGCATTATCTTGCCTCTCTATTGCATTTTTGTGTATTGTGCATGTTTATTCTCATCTTTTAGAGTTATTTTTGTTGTGCTCCTTGAAATTAGAGTTTTAATGCTATGTTTGATTGTGGTACTCATCTCTTCCCTCTCCTCCATTTTCCTCTCATTTCCACTCATTTGAGAGTGTCTTTCCCCATTTTCTTAGTTTTATCACCTCTTTTAGCTTATGATTTACCATTTTTATGCATCTTTCTCTTCCCTTGCCCCTTGGATTGTTAAAGTAGGATTATATAGTTACATTTCCTTCCTTAGGAGTAGTTTAACATTAGGATTAGGTAGAGGAACCAACATTCTCTAGAGGTTTGTCTCAAGTAGCCAGTCCCCCACAACTTGGAGACAATCCCATATTACCCAAAATACTGATTTCTCATCCATTCATTCATGAAAAATTAGAGGGTGTTATTTTTAGAGATAACACTCACCTCGCCAATTCACCTTTTATTTTATTACTTCCTTGCAAAATTTTCCCTTTTTACGAAAAACCATTTTTGAGAAATATTTCACAAATTTCTTGTATATCGGAAAATTTCCTTTGTATTTAGGATTTTGGGTTCATGAATCAAATTTTAATTTGTGTGCAAATTACTTCTTAGACTTCAAACCTGAAATACAAAGGAAATAGTGTATTTCATGAATTGGGAATCATATTGCAATTTAAATGTAAATTACAAAGAGACTTCAAACCTAAAACCGAACCCAAAATTACATTTTGGGTTTTGTGTTCTAATTTACAATTTACATGTAAATTGAAATTCAACTTTCAAACCCGAAAAGCAAAGAAAATAATGCATTTCAAATTTCGGGTTCTAATTGTAATTTACATGTAAATTTTAATTTGACTTCCAAACTCGACAAAGTTGTAAAAGTGGGATCAACTTCTCACACATTAGTTTCCACCAACTCACACGTGTCATATATGTGTAATTAATGTGTCCTTTTTCTATTTAAAATAAAAATTCCATGTCTTTTTCACCTAAAATTTGTACGCTCCCTCTTTGCTGACAACCCTCCGATTTCCAACCGTACCTTTTCACATTTTTTTATATGATTTTTCACATTTTCTCCTTCAACCCATTAACTTTTTTTGGTAAGATCTAATGTTTAAATGTTTCCTGCAAAGATTTATCTTATCTTTTAAGACATTTTTTCCATTTTTCTTTAGGAAATTAGGGTGTTCTTGTTTAAGTTTGGTTTTTGGCTTTCTTTTTAAAGTGTTTTTTCTTATTTTTTTGTTTACTATCCCTATGGGTCCCTTTTCTTTAATTTTTGTGGTTTTTTATGAAGTTTAAGCTTAATATCTAAGGTTTCTCAAAGGAACGGGAATTTTCAATCAAAAGTTCCAAATTCAAAGATTCACAGTGTTAGACAAGTGCTAACTTCCAAAGAATATTACTTCAGAAGTTAGAGGGTGAAAAATAAGGTTTTACTTACGCTTAGTCTTTTTCGTCATCAATAGTTGTAAAAGAAACATCGACTTCCATCCCAGCTTTTTGGAGGTTCTAAATTGTAAAACAAGCATCAATTTCCATTCATTCTATTTATAGAGGTAGATGACTACATAACAAGGATCAAGTTATGAAAAATACCATTACGGGAGTGGGAGTTTGTAAATAAATTTTGACTTCCACCTTGTACATTTCAAAGGTTTGTTGTTTTTCAAGACCCTACTTGCGCGGATTTTTTTCAAGGTTTCTAGGGATATTTTAGATATTTTTTCGAAAGAAAATGATGGAATATTTATCAAAGGATAAAGGAAAAATAAAGTACACTTTTCAAGGTATGACTCCCCCTTTAAGCATCACATGAGACCTCGACAATATTGGAGATACTAATCTTGGACACATTGATTTATCAGAATTTTGTGAAAGAGTCGGAGCTCCATTTAAGTCTTCTTAAATCAAGAGTATTTATAATAATGGAATTTACCTGGCCAATTCCTTTCCACCTTCTATGTAATGCCCAAAATTTGTACTCGTGGTAGTGGAACATTATGATTCAAATTACCAAATGGTAAAAGATAAAGATGGAATAATAGTGATTAAATTAGGAACTGAATAATTCAAGGACTTTCTAAAAATTATTGAAGTTGAGGGCTATGCATCAATCTCACCCAAAGGAGATCTCAAAAACTAGAAAGGAATTCTTGATGCTTAGGTTAAATTCCTTAACAAGAGTTTCCTAGTAAAGCCTAGACCAACAAAGTGCAAATTTCTAAAACCATTCCTCGCTCAGACTTCATATAGGAAGTAAATGATATAATCACATTTTTGAGAAGAGTAGTAGGACTCCCTTCTTCAAAATATTTTCAAGAATGGATGTATCAATATATTTCCACTATTCACAAGAACGTTTATCTCATTCGATGGGTGGAACACATCAGTGATTCCATACACACCCAATTATTGGAAGTCCAAACTATGAATTCTTATCTTATGTATGCCACATCAGAATGAGAAAATATCCTAGATTGAAATCCATTAGTTCAAGGAGCCATGCACAAATTTATGATTTATATCTTCAACTAACAATGAAAGAAGGGTCAAAGCACTTTAAGAGAGTAAATGATGCCTTATTCTTTACCATTAGGTATACTTTTGATAGAGATCTTTACAATCGCCAAATCTCAGATAGTGCATGGAATGTGGTTAGGATTTGGGGGTGTATCTTCCTACAATTCCCAAATTTCACATACATTAGAAAGGGAGGATTCTCATGTGTTTTGTATAATTCACCAAGGTTCCAAAATGATAAGTGGGTTTTTATGTAATTGGTCTGACAGTTTCTCCACCTCCATAAGTATCAACAAAGTAGGTATAAGGTATATGTTGAGTTACCCGTAACTTTGGGTCAATATATATGTGCATCATCATACAAAGCCAAAAATGTTGAGGGTGAGATGTAACAGATGATGATAAAAACCTATCACCCATGAGTTAGCTTTGATTACTAGGGTGTAGTTGGTGGAATCGGACCAACTGGTGTCCATATACCACAATTGGAAGATATTTGGATCGATTGTAGGGATGAAGTGGCTATAAACAAAAAGGCTTACTATAAGATGAATCTAGAGGAAGTGGCTAAATACATGATTAAAAATGTTCTTGAAGATATCCAAGATTATGGGGAAGTCCTGGATCACATTAAAGATCAACCATTTCCCTCAATCAATTGGTCACTCCAGAATGTGTTGTTTCCAAGGAGTGTGAGGCGAATATTCTTAACCAAACACACCAATGGTTTCTTTTATTTGGAATTTCTGCTAAGGTTTGAGAAAATACTATACTATCATGACTGGTACAACTAGTGGTGGGCCATCCCACTATTAAAAATAAGGAAATCCCACTCCCAAGCCTCGTAGATTCACAATTGTGTGCATGGGGTTTGGTACTTCTTCTTTTGTTACTTTGATATGAGTCATTGATTTGAGTGTATCTCCATATTCCACCAAGAAAGTGTTGTAGTCTCCTCTTCCAGCTCCTCCTCCTTCTTCCACATTATTAGTTCCTCTACTTCCTCCACCCACATCTTCCATTCCTTCTCCTCTCATTTCCCCTCCTACTTTCACCACTTCCTCTCCTACCATGGTTTAGCTATTTTCCTCCCTTCCATCCTGTCTCTCATCTGGGGATGTCTTGGCTATGAGTTCTCCTTTTAAGACTCCCCTTCCCTAGAACCTTTTCCCACATCTTTACTCATCACTCTTCCCATTGCATCCATTCCTAAAACTATATTTTCATTCCTTCCCCACTTGTCACTCTTTCTTTGCCACTCATGACTTTACAATAACAACCATTTCATCAACAATTATTTCTACCACCATCATTTCTTTTCCTTTTCCATCCTCCTAGTAGTTGATTTATTCTTCCACTCCTTCCTTGCTGAGTAGGTAGACCCCTAAGAAGAATAAAAAGATACCTATTGTTTAAGATTTCGATCTCAACACCTTGGATCTAACTCTTTGACACCAACTAAAAAGGAAAAATATTATTTCTCACTTATCTATTGATCAATTGAGGGAAATATTTGTTGACATTGTGAAACTAGCTACAAAAAAATCTAAATAAGACATTAGAAAATCTGATTATAAAATTTCCAATATCTCCTTCGGGAAAGCCACTCTTGAAGGGGCCAGACAGATGTCCATATTACCATTGGTAACCTTTTGGATAATTTAGAAAAGATAAGGTTACCAAGGATGAGATAAAGAGAAAAATTGAACAATTGACAACTATCCTTCACAAAATCACATAACCCACTCATTCTATGCTTCTTTCAATATCAACAAGATTTCATTATACTTATTTCTCTATAGTTAAAAAAATTAGACAACAAGGGAAGAAATTTGAAGCTTGGATTGAATGTATGGTCCATGAATAAAAATAAGTGATTGAATATGTTGTAGTTTTGTACATTGAACTTGAACCAAAGAAATATACTATGACTAAGATGTATGATATTCTTAAGAGAAGAGTGTGATAATTGGGAACTCACTCTAGAGGTTTGGACAGAGGTACTAAATGTTAAATTTGATCTTATACTCGGATAAGGGATCATTTAAGAAACTTAAAAATATTTGAATACAATGAGGCCATTAAGTTCCACATCCAAATGCTTAAGGAGGAAAATTTGAAATTAATTGATGGAAGAAATGAAGGGATTGATGCAGAATTGATGATATCATTGATGAATTTGATAAGATCTGTTATAGATTTAAATATGATGATCTTAATGTACTGCCAATGGAAAAAATTGTTGCTTTGCATTCACGAGAAAGGTTAAGGAGGATACATGACTAACCCAATCCTTTAGTCTTGAATATATTAACAAGCTTGTGATGTATCAAAATTTCTTGAGCCAACTTTGGAAAATTATAAATCAAGTAAAGAAACTACTCAAAATTGAACCAAATAGTTGACTCTGCTTTGAGGTCCTAAATAACTATGTGTGAGGACTTGATGATAAGGAAGTACACAAAATCATCAAATGATTTCTTAATTATCAGTAGAAGCAAGTTGGAGAGGAAACGGAAACTAATATAGATCAGGGGCACATATGTTAGGGATGGCGTCGATCCCAACCGAGTTTTACAACCATTTTTGCATAGTCTTCCAACCATAGTTCACCAATCGAGTTTCAAGTTTGACCCAGCCAAATTTGCACAACCACCTAGCTATTTTTGAGTATTTTTTCATAATGGTAAATGCATCCTATTTTAGAATGTAATTAGTTAATAAGAGGAGCCAATATTTCTCAACCTTCTTAGGTATATATAGGAGGATGCATTATGTATTCAGGAAATTTTTGATCTATTGTATAAGGAGGCTCTTCCCTTTTGAGCACTTGTGTACATGCTTAAGCCTTAATATTATTTATGCATAACTGATATCTAGCCTTCTTCCACTTCTATGTGTTGTGTATATTGATGGTGAATGTTGTACTTGTGAATCTTTCTTTCCTAGTGCTTACATAATCCATTTTACCTTCATATGAAGTTAATTATTCTCTTAGAAAGTTGTATGTTGTGAAAAACAAATATTATTTGTGATATTTTTGGAATCGTATATAAATCCCTTTTGTTATTGTTTAAGTTTTTAACCTTCATACAAATTATTTATGTTAAGAGGTAAAGATAGGAAGTTGTGTATATTGTTATCCTTATGTTAAATATTTTGTGCTTGCATAAGTTAATCATTATGTTCCTTAACTATTAGTGCATCACCTATTTCTTGTATTCCAGTTATCATTCTTCTATTTTCTCATAAAAAATTGTATAACTTGTAGTTTATTTCTAGTATCATAGGTTTTGCAGCCTAATATTTCATCAGATGCATAATAGTTTATTAGGAATCCAACCTATTATGGAGGTTCATCCCAAGGAGCCAAAATTCCATGCCTTAGGGATGTTCCTATGTTGCACTAGATCATCTAACAATTTTGTGGGTGTACGATCCAAGTGAAAACATGATGTACAAAAGAGACATCATGAAAGTAACCATGCATAGTCAAGGATGAGTCTTAGGGATGCAACGGTTGATATACGATGTAAGGGGGGGAGTAGAATAAGCAAAACACATGATCTAATTTATGATGATTCAACATGCACAATCGAGACACTAGAAGATAAGTGAGCAAAATAGAGGGAGAGATGACAAGCCGGGAGGGCCACCTTGATTCCCAACTCATCGAGGTGGGTCCGAGTTAAGATAAGAGGGATCTCACCACACTTCAAAGTAGCTTAACAAACTACTCTTGAAACCTGATTTTTCTGCAAGAACCTACACAAAAGACGCCATCAGTAAACACACGAAACTAGCAAATACCCAAACAAAAAGACCTAAAAATACAAGTAAAGCATAGATTAAATATTAAAGAACTTGTACATGAAACTAAAAAATTCATAAAACTAAGAGTAGTGAGTAACGACCATACCGAGAGACACGATTTTGAACCATGATATCTAATACCATTTGAAAGTGAGGAAGCATGAGGATCAATAAGGAATCTATGCACATCAAGGAAGTTGCACTCGAACCAAGATGAGAAGTAGCTCCAAGATCAAAGAAAGTTCAACCATAAGAAAATTGTGCATGCATAAGAAAATAGGTCTACTCATACTCATAGATCAAAATGAAAAGGTAAAAATATGAGTGTTGTGTAACTCCCAATGCAAGACCCATCATACCTCTATAATGGAGAAGAGGAGTTACTTTCTAGAAATGGAATGTAACTCATGTATGATGCACACTGACACATATGACATATTTTATGACAAAATATGTCATAACTCCTAAGACACCTAATGACCTATGATCTCACCTAAGTGAGATGAATCACCTTGTGAGGTGGTAATTCACCTAATTAATGAATAAAAGATGAAAAATACCACTCACACTAACACACTCTTACCCATGTTATTCTCACTCCCAACCTGAAACCCACCCATTTAAAGGTGTTTTTAACCACTTTCAAGTGAGTTTTCCCCACTTTTCCCAGATCATCAATGACTCCTAAAAACATTGAGGATTATATATAAATCCACTAGATTCCTTGAATGGGGATCCCTCGACATTGTATCAAAACTTTGACCTTCAAGGAGTCCGAGATGACATCATTCATGATATCTTAGTACCCTATGGAGCCATACCAATCCATTGAATATCCCGCATCATCGTAAGACCTCTCTATAAAATTCATTATCTACATTTTGTATTATAGGCAAGGTATTGTTGTCTCTTTAAATCCATTGTTTATCTATGTATCATTTCTAAGAACAATCCATTTATTAATCACACATTTCAATTATAAATTCATATTCTATTCAAATTAGAAAATTACACAAAGAATCACAAGCGATTCTCTCGAATCTCCAACGAATGATGTAAATCAAAAGCAATTCCTACTTCTAATCCCTTTAGTCACATATTACATGCTTTCAATCCATTTTATAATATGTTTTCTACTAATCTCTATGTTTCAAGTGTCCTATATCTATAGATGATTGTTCTAGGTGAAGGGCGCGAACCAAACACCATATTTGAATTACCAATTATGTGACAACCATTCATGTGGGAGTAGTAAAATATTGACTACGAATTAAGTCTTTGTGGCATCAATTTCACACCCAATCTAGGCGATATCACTAGAAATTAGAAGTTATCCTCAAACAAAGTGATGAGGCCAACCATTACTTGGGAAGAAGTATTTAACCCTCCCCATCCTATCATCGAGGATGTTAACTGAGTTCCTCCATCTATATCATTTAATATTATTTGTATTTCCATCATTATCTCTAGCTTAATTGTTTAAAAATGAGTTGACACCCATCAAAGGAAGCCCTTTGGTTCTTAGGATTGTCCTTTTCTAAGAAACTTGTCATATAATTATCTAACATCTCTCTTGTTAAGTTGTCTACTTGTATGTAGGTTTCCTCATTCTCTAGGAAGAAGAGTCTCTTGTGCTCATTTCAATTTTTACATATCGACATTGTTGATCACAAGTATCATTAAACCATGTTATTTTCTGATTTTTGTGATTTATTTCATATAATAAGAGTGAATCCAAAATCTAATTAAAAATAATGATGCGTAGTACTTGAGAGTGCACATTCTTACTGAAGTCGAAATATGCAAATTTGAGAAAGGAACATATGTTCTTGGTACACATTATTTTTATATGATCATCTATATTAAACATGTGGTCTTTATCACTACCAAATTGTACACTTATACATTGGATTTGTAGTGTAAAATGAATTTTCCTTATCTCTCATAATAGGGGATCAAACTTATAGTGTTTAACAATAGTTAAATGGATTTTGTCCATATTGATACATGTCCCTTGGGAATGTGAATTCCCTACTCATCACAAGTGTTATAGGACTTGTGTGAACCTTATATGAGATCAAATGTTTAGAATGCTTAGCATGATGGTAATATATAAAATGTGTTTAACACAATTATATGTTAATAATGATATAATACCAATCATGGGATCTATGTATATGGGTGCTAAGGTCCTTAATTTTATTTATTTTAGACCTATCATTGTATTGAGTTTGTTCCCACGAAACAAATGGGAATTGTTGATGTTACCTTACTCGTGATAAGGTACCTTCTTATGAATGTTGTATGCAATTTAAAGAATTGTTTAAACAAAAGGGTTATAAAGAAACAAAGTGTAAATTATGAAAAACTATGTTCATCGTGGAAACATTCCTTAACCTATTACTCCTTTAGTCCATGGTATTGTTTTTGTTTTCTCTCTTAGTGCCAATGTGACATCACTTTATGAATCATATTATTCACTATCATGTTAAACATTTTTAACGAATCTCAAGCTTGGTGTAATGGACCTTCCCATTTCACATAGGTTGGCTTATAGTTGTGCCACAACTCTCTCCCTTTGGAGTTCTTAAAATAAGGGAATGTTGGCATCATGGTTTGTGTTCATGCACCGAGGCACGTTGGTGTGGATAATGGAAACAATCAAACCTTATGTTGTGTTAAAGTGCATAGACAACTAGTAAAGTAAATAATTTTTTTACCATGGTTTTAGTGTTGATTTTTGGGTGTGAAATTATGGGCATTATACAATCTCAACTCTCCATTCTTCTATAAAAATTTCCACCACCCTCTATGCAAAAAAACTTAGATAAGCTTAAGAAAACTACATCAACTTGAAGATCCATCAAACATACAATGATGAAGTGTTGCTAGATTTGGCAGCCATCAACAAGAAAGCTACAAGTCTTCATCAAATAGTCTTGGGTACATCCATTCAAACCAAGGAGAAAAATTTGTCATCAAGGTAAAGTGAGATAATCTCTCTTCCAATGCTCATTATATTGATTTCATTTGCCTAATCGGAGGTGTTTTATTTATCTATAGGCTAGGATTTCTAATGATTTTTAGGGATTCTATCATGTATGCTTAGAGGTAAATATTGCACAAACACAAGAATATACATGATCATAGATGTTGGAATTACCCTTTTCCCATTGGTCTTGCTAATTTGGAGGTATTGTTTACACTAATAAGTGTTGTCTTTTTATTTACAAATTTATTTTAATCACTTTCACTTATCTCGATCATGTTTATGATTTAAACTCTAATATGATTCTATTAGAGTATTTTACACTAACACATGTGAATTGTGTAAACTAGTAACTCTAGATTCATGAAACTCTTATTATTTTTTACTTGTTTATTGTATGCATTATGTATTGTGTTTATCTTGTATGTGGACATTGGAATTCTATATGTGTGTGTGACACTTTCATGTCCCTTATTTTTGTCCTCCATAGAATTTCCTATGTGGTCCTTCGACCCTTGTTTGAGTGTGTAAACACTTGTGTTCCCCTTTATGCGTCCATTTGACCTTTCAATATCATATTATACATGGTTTTCTCGTGTAGCATTGTTTTCTTGTATATTGATTTTGTGTGTGTTATCTCCTTGTGCCATTATTTCTATCATGCACTCTCTTAAATGGACATGTTATACATGGAATCTATCTACAATTATATTCTATGTGTTCTAACAATGACTATATGATATATCTAAAATGGATACACTTAAATTATTTTTAGTCAAGAAATCTTCATTATATCTCAATCATATCAAAAGAGGAGGAATTTAGTGGGGTTATTACAATAATATAAATCAATTCAGGCACACATACAAAATTACAAATTACAAAATATAATGGTACATGTTACGGGGACAATCACAGGTACATATATAAATCTAGCATGTAACTTCAATCTAGACAAAGCTGTCCCAAAACAAGACAAAATTGTCGGATGGTAATTTCCTAATCAACTATATTGTCATGGGCATATTCAAACATCGAATTTTAACATTTTTAGAAGATATAAGTTTTTATAGTTCTCTAATATAGGTTTAGGAATAGATACACAATAACAAAATTTCAACATAGAGATTCATTACATATTATGACACAATGCATGAGACATGGTGACAGCTTAAATCTAAATATCCAACATCAAGTTACACATTTTATAATTAACATGCATTTACATTATCATATTGGCATAGAAGGGGCGTGAAAATGAGCATCATTTTCTATATTTTCAAAAGCACTAATACAATACATGGTGGGGGCATGAGTGTACTTCATGCTCTTTCAAGTTTGCACAATTAGGATCTAGGTCCATATGAAATGGTGTGATTATATAGATGGATGGTTTTAATATGGGTATGGTGACACAACCCTCGGTACATATGGGTCTAGTGAAACCTTGGGTCACCATTAGTCTCATTCCCTTGTTTAGGATAGTTAGGTCTAGTAACATCCAACTTCTTTTGGTATTTTGTGTGTTAGGTCAAGTGAGACTTGATATTTTTCTATTACCTCTAAAATGGGTTAAATAACACCCATCCCCTTTTATTCCATGATAATTATACAAATTCAAGGTTGATCATCCCTAGTCCTCCTATAGACACCCAAATTTGGGACATATCCCTTTAACCCCTTTCGATTCATTAATTCGACACATATACCTAGCTATGGTCCCCTTCACCACATTAATATTAATTTAATTACTCATAAGTAAATTAATCCCAATCCTCACACTATTATTATTTTAATTACATTAATTAAACTAATATCCACCTCATCCTGCCACATCATCCCTCTACCTCTTTCTAAGACCTATTCTTAGCCTATTAATGAACCTAGACTAAGTATCCACTTATCCTAACCAACTAGGACTCTTTCTAACCCTAACCATTCATGACCTATTAATCCTCTAACCAATTCCATACTCCTATTAATGCCATTCAACACTCTAGACTAGAAAAAATCGAGATCATGCCAAAATTAGCAAAGATTAGGTTATTTTTGGCAACTTGGACCAATTCTCCTTAATAGACGTTGGTTTTCCCTCAGCTAGCTCCAGGTTCCTAACCACCGTCGGTAGGTTAAATAAGAGTTTGTAACTCTTTGTTCATGTTCTAAATCTGAATTCATGGGCTTACACTTCTTGCATTCACATGTTCAAGAACTCATTTGAGATTGCAACCTTCCAAAGCATATCAAAGCATTCAGACATCATCCAATTGATCCACAAGTTCTTCTAGAGTTCCAACACACACGTAGAATATATTGTGCCAATTTATTTCTATATGCACTCCGATCACCACCTTCTGCAACCACCACCACCATCCACCTCTAGGATACATTCAACAAGTAAGTGTTATCTCTCCTTTGTCATTTCTAGTTGCTTAATTTGTTTTATTAAGTTATCTACCATTCCTTTTATTCCTACCTTACTCGGATCTAATCCCTAGTGCCTTCACCAACCATCTATTCATTTAACCTCTAGGGCCTTGCCTAAACCTTTATATCAACATCTCTGAGTCTTAACAAAAATACCACAAACCTATCCAAAGCCCCATCACTCTCTGTGCAATCACAGAGAGTGCCCAATTCTCAGTTTTTGACATTACCACCCAATTTCCCCTACCGATACCGATCACCCAACCGACGTCGATCTATCTCCATAGCCGACATCGGTTGCCAAAACGACGTCGTATTTAAGACTAACAATTTTCCCTAAACCAGCAAGGTCACAACTTTCCCAAAATAACCCAAAACATTGCCTAACCTCACCCGCACTTCACCTACAATACCTACCAAACCTACATATCCAACCTAGCCCATCAACCCTTCGGACCAAGCCTAACCTTGCTTTTAAGTTAAATTTGTTTATTATTTTTAATAAGAGACACCTAAATCTTATTAATTATAGTAGGAATCATTGTTTTGTCATTTATTCTTACATTAAGTTGTATTGACAACCATCTAGGAAGTACCATACTTCCTGTCACTAACATTTTCTAGCAGTCCCACTACCATATATTATTTAATATTCTCTTGTGGTCTTGTTGTGATTTATAGGTAGTTCCTCCTAGCCAAAAGGAAGCTCTCACATTCAGTTTGATCGAAAGTCTACAATGCGTGCAATGCCTTCTTCTGTCTACATAACACATGTATTCCTCCTACGCTCGTTACCTTCTTATCTATTTTATCACATTACTTTGAGGTGAAACATTTTGGCATGCCGATGGGACCCTATCATTTGTGTTCTTTTGCATTGTTCAATCTTAGGGAATCTTATTTGTGTGTCTATTTCCTTTCGAAAGAGTGCACATTAAAATTTCTCCTTGGGAACATTCTTCTTCTTCTACTTGTCTAAGTGAAATTTGTATTTTGGGTTAAAAAGAACACTTCTTTTTATATTGTCTTGCATTTAGTAAAGGATCATCCTCTTGACCTATTCTCTATTTGCTACGTTGAATTTCACTTTCGATTTGGGCTTTAAAATCTTTGCATTTCATCATGTGATTGTTGCATTTAAATCACTTAAATTTATTTGCAATATATATACTTTGGAGGTCATGACCATTGATGATTGGTGGGAATTAAATGTAGTTCACTTATTACACACACACCCCAAACCAAATAAATGAATAATTTATAAATTTCTTAAACATCTTCCTTCTCGGTAATTACCATTAACAAATAATAATCGATTAACGATGGATTTAAGCGGTGTTCTAGCCATTCATCATATCAGAGTTGTACCACATGTACCGAAAGGTATATTAGGTCCCTTTATTCAAAACAAACATGAAACCAGCCATAGACTACTTATAGGTCACCCTCGTTGACCAAAAAAACTCTATTCTACTCATAGTCAGTTCTAAAGGGCATAAGCCACATAACATTAAAATCTGAAGCATAGGATTTTATGTGTTTGTTATTTTTGCCTGAATTGTGTTTTGAGGTGTGAGGTCATTTCCTCTTTTTTTTCTTATCCTTCACATCCCACCATCATAACTGGTGTATTCGGTTCATTCTGGGTGTGTTAGGACTCATCACTGCCCTTCTTAGTTTCTGGGTTGGTGTTTTCATTTGACTTAATCACCTAAAATTTAAAATTTCATCATCTTCTCAAATTTCACAAGAAACTTCACATCATTTTCTAATGACCGACATTGGTTACCTCTTCATACTGGCATCGATTGACTGACTAGCATCGGTTCCTTAATGTTTTGGTTATTTTTCCCACAATAATATTTAATTCACATTTAGATATTCTATGTAGAATGCTTCTATCAATGATCACCTTTTTGATTATTTGTTACCATTAGCAGAGTTCAGGTCCACCTGATTTACGTTCTTCATCTCCAATTTTTCAAATTTTCCATTTATTCATAATAATCGACATCAGTCCATCAACCGTAGCGTTACCCTACTAATGTTGGTCTATGTGTTTTGATTTTTCTATCAAAATAGTGACTAGTTCTCATTTTCTAGATTTATTGTATCATTTATTTCTATGTTTCTATGACATTAACAAAGCTTAGATCACCTATCTTACCACTATTCACATGGTTTTTATTCACGAGACAATGCCCTAGTATTTCACACTAGCCATCACCATTACCCTAGCCCATCGCTGCCTTCTATTTCTTCACCTATGGACCCCAACATACCTCCCATTATACCTACAGGTGATGAGGAATTCACAAAATTCCTCAATCATAATATCATCTCCCGTAGTATTACTTACCCCATTCTTCCACCCATGACACATTAGGTTGGCCTTTGTTCGGTATGCCTACCACCATGTCTCCCACTCTTGCCCCCACTTCTGTTATTAGCATCAGTATAGTGTTACCCACTTTAGCCTCATCACCCGTCATTTCTCAGATTGACCCTACATCATTGATATATGCTACACCTATGACATCTATCACAGCTTTTACATCTGTCACCCCTACGACGTCTACCCCACCATCATCTGTGGATCTTAGTGTAGGGATCCCCACTTTGCAACCTCTAGTTACGTTGACCCCTTTTTAGAGTCTAGTCATGTCTATCCCTACTACTTTGCTACCTATCACTATAAGGGTCTCAACGTACATTCCTCCCACCTATACCCTGTCTTAGCCACCACCTGTCACCTACACCTCCCATTTAGGGTATATGCCATCATCATCTACCACCACCTATATGCCCCCTTCTCAATTCACTTACTCAAAACCTCCATATACTGGTATGCCACCTATAACTTACTCATCGTATCCACCTCCTTCTACCACTAGACATGTACCTTAATCAAATTTGACCATAAATTTGATCAAGATGATGATGGATAAGATGTAGACCCTAGAAGCATTTGTTTCCATCTCCCACAATTCTCTGACTTACGACGAGATTTGTAATGATCCTATTCACCCTTATATTCCAATTCATCCATACCTTGCACATTGGGAAATACCAAAGTTTAACCAATTTAATAACAAGAAGGATTCACAAAAACATTTATGATCTTTTAAACATGTATGTTATCTGATTTCCCATGATGACACCCTACTTCTTCAAACTTTCCCAATGTCCTTGATAGGACCTACCTTAGATTGGTATAGTGCCTTACCTAGGCACTCTATATTTTCATTTAACCAACTAGCCCAGGCCTTTCTTGATCATTTCTCCATCAACATTGTCAAGAAGGTTACCATGACCAACTTGTATTTGATACACCAATATGAAGACAAGTCTATCATAGATTTTGGCATGCATTGGCAGAGCCTTATTAATCAACTTACTTTCCAATTGCAATTGCCTCAAACTGAACTAATAGAGTTGTTTACTAGGGCTTGTGCTAGACATATCTCCCCAACTCTCCAAGTCCAAACCTTCCAAATGTTTGATGAGGCATTCACAATGGCTCAAAAATTTGAAACTCGTGCTATTGAAGAGAAGAAATTACAATTGTGCAACAAGAGTGCTCCCTTCAAACCAAATGACTCTTCTTCTTCTTCCAAACCACAAACCAATCATTCAAGTATAAGGGATCCACCAATGTGATGGTCCTGAAAGTTGGTCCATCTCATCCATCTAACCAACCAAAACCACCTTCTACTCTTTCTCCTATTCAGAAATTTCAATATAAGTATGAACAATGATGATATACTCCCATAGGGGAACCTTACTCCTCTGTGTTGTAGAAATTTTTGAAAGCAAGGGTTATCATCCTTCTTGATCAAACCACATATTGGTTTTGATCCTTCTTGTCCTTTTCCTACATGGTATAAAGAAAATGACTATTGCAACTACCATCATGTTAGGGGTCATAGTGATGGCAACTGTAAAACATTCAAGAATATTGTCTAGGAGATGTTAGATAATGGAGATCTCGTCCTTGAAAATCCTAATGCTCAGGAAAACCAAAACTTGCAAATCTTTAAAAAGCCTTTCCCAAACCACAATCAATCATCAAACCAAACATGTGAGACTTCTAATGCCAATGTTCATGAGGTCCACACCGTCTTTGACACTGTACCTATCTCTTCTACTTAGTTACCTCTCATCCCCTCTATTGAGGAAATCCTTACGCAAGCTCCCCTACCCACAAAAGAGCCTAATCCTTCTACCCCTCTACCCATGGAGGAACTCCTCACATCTATCCCTTCATCTATAGAAGATATTACCTCATCTATGTCCCAAATCATTGTAGATCCTATCACACCTATTCCTCTACCCATGGAGGAACCAACTACATCTACATCTTTGCCTACCATTGAATTATCTTTCCTATACCTCTACCTAAGGAGGAACCCATTTCACTTGCTCCTCAATCCAATAGAGGCTGACCCTATCAACCTTTCTACCTAAAGAAGATTCTATATCATGTGTTTTTCCATATCCTTGCCCCATTGAGGAGCCAATCGTATCTCTTCTTCCTATAAGTGATGCTTCACCGAGGGTCTTCTAGGATCCTGTCGATCTTCTAGCGTCACTCTTACCAATTGAATCTAAGGTAGAAGCCTTCCCTGTGTCACTTAACTTAGAGTTTTGGATAGGTGTCACAACTCATTCATCACTTTCTAAACCAAAGCAATTCTCACGTTTGGTAGACCAGTTGGAGTATGTTGATCACACCACGCTCTGGGCACCTACGAATCCCAATTTCTACTCAAATGCAAATGTTTCCCATAGATACCTCCACCATTTATCTAAAGGTATTCTAGTCAACCAAGACCGCAAAACCTAAACCAGTCATATCCATTCCTTCATCAGCTTTTCCTTCACCCCAACCTTCACCTGCACCTAAATCCTCATCAACATCCAAATCTTCAACTAAACTCACCACTACACTAGGGGTCCACCCTACGCCTAGTCTAGTGCATCCTGCCATCAAATTAGACCTGACTACTACACAACCATCCATCATGAAGTCAACTTTTGTGCCTAAGAAGAAGCCACATTCTCCTAGGCCTTATTCACCCTCATCTCTTCCATCGATCTTAGGCCCACATCCATCAACCTTGGTTAAACAACCACTTCACCAAGGCAAGTCTAAGGTACGACAACCTACATCCACACCTTCACCAGATGCCCTTACCTCTTCACCAAAACAAACCCCACGTGCGGCAGCCCACACCCACACCTTTACCATCATCACACCTCAACCCGTACCTACACCTATACCTTCATCACCGCTTCGCCCACATCCATACCTTTACCTGTAATACATTTTCAGCCCACACCTACACCCTCATCTTCATTTCCCTTTTTGCATACATCATCTATGTTACCTCTCGCTAGCATAATCACTTTCACCATGACTCTTAAAATCTTCATCATCTTCCATGTCCCCTTCTACCTCACATGCCCCACCTACACCTTTACCCAAGAAGGTGCAACCTAAATCAAAACCAAAAACAAAATCTTCATTACCTACCAAAAAGGTAACTCCACCTACACCACCTCAATCAACACATGTTTCACAACCAATATCCATACCTTCACCCAAATCTAGTCTAATTTTGCATTGTGATCCATTGGTAGGATCCTATGCTAATGTCCTTTCTAGGTTGTTAGAAACCTCGGCTATCACATTACCTCCCATCAAACCTTATGACCCACTCAAACCTAAACTAGCAGGGTTTGACGATACTAAGATCTATGCATATCATCATTCTCTAGGACATGATATCGAGGATTGTAAGGCACTTAGAAACATTCTCCTTTAGATTTGTAATGTAGAAATCCCCTTGGAAGAAGATGACCAATTAGAGGAGGTCGTCATTCTTCCTTTCCCCTGTCGCCATATGACCTAAACCCATAACTATTCAACATCCTTCACCTCCACCTCCACAGTCCTATTTTCCTCCTCGACCTTTGAGATTAACATGGTCCGGATTAGAGAGCTAGCCCAACCCCCTCCAAAATGCCAATGTGCCATACTCATTTCACAAGGTTCTTATCCCACACTAGGTTTTTGTCCATCCTATTGTTATACCTTTCACGACTCATCTCCCTCTCTTCCTTAGATCAATATGGTTCAAGTTTCCACTCAAGCATAGAAAGATAAAGGGAAAGAGATGATGGGAAACCCATCCACTACACCTTTACCCAACATTCCATATGCACTTGCACCCAAGGTAACAATCATGCAAGCCATTATATCCGATTTCTGATGGCGTTACACATCACACCATGATCAAACAACTGCATCAATCACCTTTAAAAATGTCTTTGTATGACCTCATCCAAACCTCTAAATCTCACCAACATGCCCTTATTTAAATCCTACAAACCATTGAGGTGCTACCAAATGACCCTTCACCCAGTTGCCACCATTTTCACTCCTCATCACATGGTTTCTCTTACTACTTCGCCCAAGACCTCCATTCCCACTACCACTCATCGATTTCCGTTTTAGTTTCTCTGACTTAGAAATTGCTCCTTTCCATTCAAAGGATCCTAACCCCACCCTCTTCATATCTATCTACATCGATGATACTCACGTCCAACATGTTATGATTAATGGAGGTGTGAGCATCAATATTATTTCTTCTTGTGCATATGAAAAATGTGCATACCTTCCCATTGCATGCATAATAACCTAGTTATGCTACATTCATTCAATGATACCATAACCACTACCCTCGACACCATCATTCTCCACATCCGTGTGGGCCCCCACACCATTCTTGAATTATTCTATGTTCTTGAGGGGGAATTCTAATACAACATGCTACTGGGCTGACCTTGGATTCATGCCATGGGGTGTGTACCTTTGACTTTACATCGTTGCATCAAGTTCAAATATGAAGGACACCCTTATACTATTCAAGTAGACCCTTCACCTTTCAAAACATATAACATGTTGTATCGACCTAATGATGTCCTTATTCCAGTTAAGGCATCTACCACCACCACTGCCTCACCTACTTCCGCTACTACTTCATCTTCTACTACCATTTCCACCTTTTCTACTATCAGTAACCACTTCATTATCTATTGTTACTTCCTCTACCACTTCATTACTTCTCCCCAATGCTTCCGCAACTTCCAAAGTTAACCCTTCTTCTTCTTCTTCTTCTTCCATTCCTACCACCCAAGTACCTACTTCTGACCCTTTGGAAGGTGTTTTTCAATTCCTTACATTGGAGGAGTATCACCTGTACAATATCGATACCTTCCAAACTCCTCAAGAGTATGGAAACCTTCATCAACACCCGCATTATGACCATCGTGTAGGAGAAACCTTTCCATATGGTCTTGCTCACCTGCACACCATCTTCACCTTCTTTACCATATTCACCTAGAAATCCTATCCAAACTCATGTTGATACTCCCCCTTCAAATTCTCCCATTTTAAAATTGCCTTTAAACATTGAGTTCCTAGAGGAAGAATAATTTTAAGAAGAATCCGTAGAAGCAACAACTGAAGATGAAGTAGAAATAACAATGGAAGCTGAAGCGAAATGCCCCAACCTTGTTCCACGGGAAGAAATATAAGTATGCTTACTCTTGAACCCCCTCTTCATGATCTACCAATAGGTTCCCACAAAATTTTTCCAAAGTTCAAATGTGATGGCACAAAAATTCCTGAAGAACACATCAATGCTTTCATGACATCATGTGGAATTCTTGGTGTCCAACATGAAGATGTTATTGTAAGACTATTCATGGAGTCCCTCCAAGAAAAAAGAGCAAAATAGTTCTATCTCTTGCATACCCAATCTATCACTTGTTGGAATGACATAAAAATAAATTTTGAGGAAAGATTTAAATTCAATGAGGACTATCAAGATCTCCTTGTTTGATTGGCACAAATGAAGAAAGGAGAAAATGAAACTATGAGATACTTCATGGCTTGTTTCGATTGGTTGCTCCATAGGATACCAAAAGAGGATTCACCATCAGAGAACAATGTCAAGAGATTATTTATTAGTGCTTAATCACCGAGGTGGGATTTTTCCTATGAATATTTCAACCAAGGGATATTATAGAAGCAAAAATATTGGCCATTGAACTTGATGATGATCTCATCCTATTTGGAAAGATCAAGAATCCCTCAAAGGGTAAATATCAACATCCAAGAGATGAAAGAATAGATCCATTGCTGCAAAAAATAGTGAATGAGATGGAATTGTTGAAGATGTAATTTTTGAACGAGCATCTTCCGAAAGAAGAAACAAAATCAAATTATAAGAGCACCCCAAAGGCTTTCCTTAGAGGCCCCACTCATCAATGCAAGTTGTAGGATTTAGGAAAGTGAAGCAGATCTTGAACAAGAAAGTGAAGGTGATGATCTCCTAGAAGTTGATGAGCTTGAGAATGATACACAAATTAGATTCTGAGTAGTCCCTGAGGTGATGAAGAAGACAAAGAAGATACACCCAGTTTCTCATGTGTGGTATTCACTCATTCTCAATATGAGAGAGGAGCACCTTACACCACTACTACTAAGATCAAGAAGATTGAAGATCCTCCTATGGTGACTTTGGAAAAAAAAATCAGTCGAGGATCTCCACTCCCACCCTCCATGGAGTCTGCAAACTTGAATCCCGATCCTGTAGAAAATAAGAAGTCTCCAGTAATTCCAATTAAGTCTTCCAATGCCTCTTCTAATTCTAAATCGAAATCTTCTCCTATAAGAACTAGTGCTTCAAAAGTTCCTAGTGTGCTATTCCAGATACCCTCCATTCCCCAAGCATAAAACCTTGATTCCAAACCTACCCCAACTCCAAATTTAGTCCCTTCATTTATATTTTCCCCATATGATCCCTTTAAATTCATAGAATATGCGAACAAATCCAAGTTGCAAATTACTAAAACTAAATATCTACGGAATCACCTTTAAAAATTTTAGAGGTTTTTTCAATACACCAAGAGTGGTAGTTTAACACCTAATGTTTTAGCTTCTAGTTTGAAAGGAATACTACCAAACCCACATACACCTGCCTCATAGAATATGCTTTCTTTGAGTGCATCCAATACTGATAAGGTTGAACCTTTCTATGTCTCCCTTCTTGTTGGAGAATATATATTGAACAACTACATAATAGATTATGGTGCCTCGACAATATAATGCCTATAAAGGTCACCAAGTCTCTCAAAATAACCATGACTCCACCCAAAGGTGTCTCTTATTACTTTGTGGATTCAAAAGAGGTCCCATTTGTAGGGAAGGTCAAAGATGCACAAATGGCTCTTTCCATATTTTCAAAAATAAAGTTTCAACAATGATTTTGGTAGCAAACATTCTGGATTCATTTGGAATGTTGCTAAGTAGAGGTTTCTATTAGCAATTGGGGGGTAAAATTTAGATGAATTGGTCATCCAAAATCATACCAAGTGAAAGGAGGCATGGATAAATTGTTTCCAAAGAAGAATATGAGATACACAGTGTAAAAGTCTGGAAGCCCAGAAATCAACATCTTGTATCAAGATAATAGGTGGATGAATTAATTTGTGACAACCGAGGAGGAAGATGATATTCCCACCTTGATAGGACCATACATGCCTTCCCAAAGAGGTATGGACCTTGAAGAAGTATTGAGGAGATTCAAGTTATTAGAGGGAAACCCCGAATTACTGGATGATGCAAACCATGAAGAAGAGGAAATGATTCTTGATGAATATCAAATGGAGAAACCAACTTATACTCTTACCAATGAAGAGGAGATGTTCTCATTCCCATTTGGAGATGGAGATGATCTCAGTCATGCCATCCATGGAGGGACAAGACCAACTTGTGATGAGCCCGCGAAAGGTTTGAAAGAACTATTTGTACAAGAAATGCTTAGAGCCACGGAAGAAACAAAAGACCCTGAGCTAAGTCTAGAAATCCTGATGCAAGCCATGAATCTAAAAGAAAAGTGTGAATCTAATTTAGAAGCCTCAACTAATATGAAGATTGGCTATGTTGAAATAAAGCAAGAGGATAAATATGATGCCCCTCTTGAGCCAATGATTGATGGATGCAATAATGAAATGGAGTTATTTTCTTTCCTATTTGAATAGGAAGAATCTTTCCATGATGAAGAAATTAAAGCAAGGATTTTTGAGGCCTTTGAAGCTGAAATTCCTCTTGATGAAGGATTGATAGAATATAGTGATTCCCAATATAATGAAGTAATCCCACCGGATAATATCCATGACATAAAAAAGATTCTTCAAGGTGTACAAAGATGAGTTGTAGGAAGTAATAAAGGATATCTCTCACATGCGAGAAGTATTGAATGTAGTGGAAGTTGTGGAAGACCACTGAGCTGATTCTTGATCTCTTAACTTTGACATGGTCATACAAGAAAGTATGAGGACACTTGTGATCCTTCTGTCAATACTCAAGAACCTCATAGTGGAGAAGAGAAAAAGGATAAGTCTGAGGTTTCTCATGGAAAAATTTCAATGAGCATAAACCTGGGAAAGAAAATAATCTGGAATGTTCAAGTAATGTGAATGAAAAGTATCCTGGGGAGTGGTAGATGATCAATGAGGAATCAACTATGTGGATAAAAATGGAAGGAAATGACACTATGAAACAAATTTCAAAGAACATAAAGGAAATGTAATTTCTATGTGAAGGTCTGAACATCAAGAAGCTCAAGTAGAATCACTCCTACCAATTACATAAACAGTCATGGAAGCACTTGGATTTTATAAATAGTTAAGGAAAGGAGGATACTTTTTGAACCATTTAATGTCTTTGTAGAACAACGTCACTCAGGGTTTCCCACTCAAGGGTAATTTTTAAGGAATGAAAAGTGCTTCAGTGAAAGAGGGTTTTCCCCCGCCTTGTACCTTAGGTGATTATTAGGTGTGTTTCCCTTTTTTTGTATGTGTTGTTTCATTTCCATGTGTGTTACGTGTTTGTGTGTTTCCTTATTCACTCTCTCTCTCTCTTTCTATCTTGTTGTAAGTTGTACAAGACTTCGCAGGGCCCAATGGATAATGCACTTGTCAATGGATTATATGGTCTAAAGTTGAGATTATGGATTCTCGGTGTCATGCAAATGTGTAACAAGGAAATTGTTAATTTCCAAGCATGAAAACTATACCCCTGTGCCAAATTTTTCATGTTTTACCCTTTCAAGGCACCCAAGGTCTACCCAGTTAGTTCCGATAACATCCAATTTGATGTTAACACATCCCCTTAGGTGAATTAGGAAAGTCAATTTAACCCCTAGGTGATTTTAGGAGTTCTTAAAAATGCTATCTCTAGGCAGTATTGGGAAGGGCTATCACTGGCCTTCCCAGGACTAGAGAAACCCCTTAAGTGGAAAAAAGGAGACAAATCCAACATGGAGGTGAATTGAAGGCCTTGGGAAATCATGGAAGTGATTCAAGAATATTCAGGAAGGACTCGAAGAAGTTGGGGTAGTTTCACCAAAATTAGGGTTCACGAGGCCTGGCGGGCACAAGCCAAAAAAGCTCTTGAACTTCGAAGGTGATTTTGGCATCTTCGGATGGAGTTAGGAGAAAAAAATATATTCGTAAAGGGAATTCAACTCCCTACAATATTGTGAAATTAGTTTTTTCACAACACTTTTGTGTAATGGGTCTGCAAGAAGTTTTCTCATGCATAGGTGGAGTATCAAATAAAAATATGAATTTCGGGGATCCAATAGAGAAATCAAGACCTTATTATACCACCATTGGATTCATAAGGAAATTTCCAGTAAATATCATATAGCATTTCATCACAAAATTCCATCGTAAGCTCAAGTTATCTTTGTTTCAAGATGTCTTCTTAAAGAGAGTGTCCCTCATGCCCCTCAAGGTCGGGGACATAAATCTTGGAAAAATGTTCTTATCCCCCATAAGACATATGGACCCTCATGTAACCTCCAGGATCACCGGTTCAACATCCAGTGCTTGTAGGAGCTCAAATCCGTCATTGTTGGATCTTTACCACATTTTATCACCTTGCTCACCATGGAATTTTATGTCCCTCATGTCCCTTTGAGGTGAGGGACATCAGATATGTAAAAATTTTCCCAACCCATAAGGAGATTCCTGGTCACTCATGTGACCTCTTTAAGAGTGAATTTCCAAGCCCCATGTGTTTGTCAAGCCTTCATTCTTCACCATCGGATCTCTGCCACGTGTCATCACATTGCTCACCATTGAATTTGATGTCCCTCATGTCCCTTTTAGGTGAGGGACATAAAACTTGAAAAAATGTGCCACACCCTTGTTGTGTATTTTTTTAATAATTTAACTCCGACACACACCTTTTCCCTCCTTTATACCTTGACATAGCTTTGTTCATGCTTTTCCAGACACTTGGTCCACCATTTTTTCTCCAAAACATATCCTCCATGGCCAAAAATCCTTCACTCCATGAAAATTCCTAGGTATCGTAGAGAAAAAAATGTGTCAAAAAAAAAAAACGACAGAGAAATGAAGAAAAATGAAGATTTTTCGCCAGATAACCACGAAGTCACCTAATCAAAAATATTCATATCTTGCAAAATAAAAGTCAGATTGAGGTGTCATATTTTGTAGACTTCCACATTTTTCAAGATGATCAAGATGCAACAAACGAGAGGTCAAATGGTGCCATGAAACATTTGTTCTAACAAAATCCCGTTTCGCATCGTGCATTGGTTCACATTTGTCGGATTTCCCATCAATCCGACAATGGAAATGAGCTAAAAACTTGCACACAAAATCCAAATGAAAAACCTATCACAATGGAGTTATTTTCATCATGAATGGAGAAAAAAATAAAACCTGTAAATTTTGAGCTCCATTAATGGCCACCATGGCAGCTCCGTGCTCGAAGCCACTACCAGGTGAAAATTTTAAATTTTATTTCCAGAATTCTAGTAGGAAAAATTATGTGAAATTTGGAGGACATGATCACGATGATGAGCCGAGTCCAAAAATATGTTCCATCACAAACCGAGCATCGGAAAGCCACTTTCCAAAAATAGTAAGCTTTCCTACATAGGCTTGCTATCTTCGGTAAGTCTTCATCAAAAGTGACTACAACAGTTGTGGTGAAGGCAATGTGCACCGAAGGTCACCAAGAAGTTAGAATGAGTGTTCAGAGCATAAAATAGTGAAAATGACCACTTACTAAAAATAGTAAGCTCTCTATATGGGTGCTTACTAAAAATAATAAGTCACCAAGAAGTGGTCAAGGTGAAGGTAGTGTGCACAGGATTGAATGAATAATTTCATCACATCAAGATGGTCAAGAAGAAGCAAGAATCACCTCTTACTATAAATAGTAAGTCTCCCATGTGGGTACTCACTATTAATGGTAAGTCATACTCAAGGGCAGTTTTGGAACATTGGGACATATAGGGATGATCATTCAGGTCAACACCATCATTCGAGATCATCCATGGGAATTTCTCATATGGAATTCGACTCGTCTCGAGAGAATTCAACAAAGATCTCTCGACACTCACTTCATGGCTCGAGTTGCGAATATCTTATGTGGGGTGGAAGTGTTAGGATAAAATATTATTATTATCTTAATTAATTATGCATTGCATATTAATAAATTTATTAGTTATTGTTTTATGGTTATATTTAATTATAATCATCCTTTTGCTTGTTTGAATATTACGAGAGCAATTATATTGTTTTAACAAAGATATTTGTAATTATTCATTTGTGCTTCCAGGATGTTATTGGAAGCTTGTGTAATTTGGAATATGGTTGCACACTGTGCAACTTAGATTCTTGTTTTATTTGGATGTGCAATATCTATAAATATTGCAGCCCATTCTTTATAATGTCATTTGATTTCACATTAATATATTTTACAGGCTTCTGTCCCTATTTTGTGAATCATCATTTGGTACCAGAGCAAGAATCTGGACTGTGAAGGTGTGGAAGAGAGAGCAGTAGAGAGAGAGGAGATTGGAGAAGTGTTTGCAGCATTTGAGAGCTTGTGCAGCCTCATGCAACCTCCCAGCCCCATCCTTGCCTCCCCCACATCCTCCTATTCCTTCCAGGTGTTTGGAAGGCAATTTTTTTTTGCACTCACCTAGCACCAGAAAAAATTTGCTGCAGTATAGATTTTTTTTTAAATAAACAAATTCTGCAGTCACCGTGCACCAAGCCCTGCATCGAGCCATGCATATTGGAGTATTCTATTGTTGAGTGTGTTGGAGACCTGTTTGCACCAAAGGTTGGGCCATTTCTAATCTCCTATGTAGGTTTGTTGTGTATCACAAGTATTTTACATTGTTTAAAAGCCATACATATTGGCGTATATGTGTGTTGGGAAAGGCCGAGATGCCGTGGCAAACCCGTATACGAGCAAGGAGAAAGGTGTCCCCTACATTGGCAAGTGAAGCTCCACCACTGTTCTCATTTCCATGACCCCTAAAACTCTACACAAGAAAAAAATACTGTGAAGAAATAAATCAAATACATCAATCTCTATACAAAGTCACACATATACAAAGCTTTGTTTAAAGGACAACACCTCCTCATTACTCACACGTACCTCCTCCCTGCTCGAACACACCACGACCTGCACAAAAAAAAAATAGCAATCAAAGTAAGGGGTAAGCAGCAGCATTAAAAAAAAAATGGTGGGTAATACAAAAATGGCGACTCTGCCAAAGCACAAGCGGTGACAGATAAAAGGAAGGAATAAATTAAAACAAATGAGCGGTCGATTCAAAAGTGAAAGAATTTATCAAATGAAAAAAGTGGTCAAGGTTGTGCAAAACTCCAAGCTGACCTACACAAAGAAAATGGTGATAAATTATATAACAAGCGTTTGCAAAAAATAAATAAAATAAAAGTGGTGGAGATCATCAAAAACAAGCAAAAGAAAAAAAAACACGTAGAATATGAAAAGGCGTTTCAATCTTTGCAAAGGGGTCTTTACACAGTAAAGGAAATAAAAATAGAAGCTTCAGATCCATTTTTCATGCAAGAGGAACCCTAAATCCACATTTCCATGCATGCAGCCACGTGGGACTTCTGCCAGGTCATTTTTTACAAAGATAGGTTGAAATTTACCTTCTTTAAATATAATTTGCTTCAATACTTCACCAAGCGCTCATAGCAGCCTAGTTGGTAAGTTAAAGTGACTTGGGTAGATGAGGTTTCAGGTTCAAAACCCACCTCCAACAATTTTTTTAAACCAATTTTGAATTTGGCGGAAAAAGTTGGTGGGACCGCTAACTTTAGCAAAAATTTTGAATTTAGTTATAACTAACTAAATTTAGCGGAGAAATCCCTAATTTAGGGTAATTTTTTTTTCTCCCATTCAGCCTGTTTTTTCATTCCGGGAAACTTTCTCCAAAAGGGGGATACCTAAAAATTGCATTTTCAGCTATTTTTTTGCAATTCTTTGCATTTTGGGTCATATTGGGCTCAGGAGGCCACCAGGGCCCGTAAAACAAAAAAATTGCTTGCCATTCAAATTTTCCAGTTTTTTGAATGTAATTTGTATACTACATTATATTGTACTAATTTTTAGGTTGCCATAGTCAACTAAAAACTTTGTAACTGCTCTGAAACTGGCAAAATTGTAATACAAAACAATATAAAATTGGTTCTGTAACACTCACGAGATCCTAGATCTCATTCACAGTGTTCGGTATATACGATGCCTCTGGAAGCACTTACGGGTAAAGCCATCATGACTACTACTACACTTAATTCCTAATATATCTACAACAACATCGTTTGGGCATCAACCCTTTAAATCAATGGGGAGTAATAAGGTCACAGTGCACACACTATGAGCCATCCCATCCGTTTGTGAATGATTTCACGACATAAATATGGACTGAGAAATTAACCGAGTATATAGCAAAGTTACACACATGTATGAGGATATTTCTTTGAGCCGGTGTCAATAATCAAATAGACCCCATCAGTATTGTCTTGGTACCACGTATTGAATTCTTTCATGTACGTTAACGCCTCTTTCACGTACCATCGAGTATATAGAAAGGACAAGATTCTTCCACGTACCAATGGTTATATTAGAAGGGCATGTATATAGAAAGGTCTGGTATATTAGGCTGACGGTATATAGATTGGGAGATCTAATACCTGGAGTGATAAGATCCAAACCCTGTGAATGATCTCTGCAAAAAGGGCACCAATGCCCCCAAATTTTTTTTCTTCTCGGGTTCACAACTACTCGGAGGAAACAACTATGTTTCATGGAAGACAAAAATCAAGACACAACTTGAGTTTGAAGAAATCTAGCTCTGCTATGAATGGTACTCGACCGGATCACTACGATACAACATAACAACGGCAGTTTGAAAAAGCAGATCAGAAGGCCAAACTCATCATCTTGTTTGGAGTGTCTGATGATGTGCAACCTCACATTTGAGATGCAAAATAGTGAAAGAAGTGTGGGATAAATTGAGCACAGTATATGAGGCCAAGAACAAGAATGTTATACTAAATTTGTAGAGTCAGTTACACACATTAAAGTTCAAGCAGAATGAAAAAATAGAAGCTTTCTTAAGAAGAGTTATAGAATTGAGGGCTTCACTTCTAGCCCTAGGAGAACTGGTCACAGATGATGCTCTTGTTCCCATTGTTCTAAGAGCACTCCCCTCTTCTTACCACATTTTTGTCACAACACTAAATGTGTCAGATACAACAGTTGGTTTTGACAAACTGGTAAACCTACTGCAACAAGAGGAAGTAATGCACAATAAGGATGATGAAGAGGAGTAGGCATTGTCTTCACATCAAAAATGGAAAGGAAAAGGTAAAGGAAAACCTAATTCCTATCAGAAGTCCCAAAATCAAAATCAGTATCAAGGGACAGACAACGTAAAGAAAGCAATATCATATTTGTAAAAGAGGACATAACCTACAATATTGTTGGTATAATACTTACAAGAAAGGTTCATCCAACAACTCTGGACCTCAACAAAAACAATCTTACAAGGGAAATTCTAACAAAAATCATAGGTAGAAAAAGGGGAACTGGAAAAGAAGACCTCACCAGCAAGGTAATGTTGCTTGAGCAACAAGAATAGTCGATAATGAAAACTTATTGTTCACTATTCAATCAAGTGAACCATCCACATCATCTAGTGATGTCCGGTATGTTGATTCGGGAGCCACTTGACACATGAACGGCCACAGAGACTTGTTTATTTCAATGAGGGACACACCATTGAAAAATTGTGTTTTGTTGGAAGATGATTCTTCATATACAGTTCAGGGGATTGGGAACATTTCTCTACCCCTTGGTTCATGCAAATGCAGACTATCAGATGTCCTATATGTCCCTGGGTTGACAAAGAATCTTCTTTCAGTTAGTCAACTCCTTGATCACAACCTAAAAATTGACTTTGATAGTCAATCCGGAAAGAAAACGTGTTTGATTCGAGACAAATCAAGAGGCTCAAAAATAATTGCAAAAGCCTCCAATGTGGGACGCATGTTCCAAATTGATTTTGTTCATAGAGATGATCAAGAACTTGTGGCTAAGAACTCCACCTCAGTACAGTTGTGGCATCAGAGATTTGGTCATGTAAGTTTCAAATATCTCAAAACACTTCGCCAGTGTAATATGGTACATGGGCTACCATCTCTTTAGAAGGATACAGACAAGTGTCCTCACTGCCTAGTAGGAAAACAACACAGAGATTTGTTCCATAGGAGTATATTTTGAGCTCATGGTAAACTTGACCTAGTTCATACCGATATTTGTAGTCTGATGTATCCAAGTCATTCTAGGTTCCAGTACTTCATGCTTTGTGTTGATGACTATTCGAGAAAAATGTGTATTTTCTGTCTTCGCAAGAAAAGTGAAGTGTTTAAAACCTTCAAAAAATTCAAAGTAGCAATTGAGAAAAAATTGGTTGTCACATCGAACTCTTTGCTCGAGATTAAGAGGGGAATTCACCAGTGATGAGTTCAAATACTACCTACAAACTCACGGGATTCTTCGACAAATGCTTCCTCCACACATACCGCAGCAAAATGGTGTTGTTGAGAGAAGAAATCATACTATCATGGAAATGGTGCGATGCATGATCGATGATTCCGACTTGCAAAGACATTCTGGGTAGAAGTAGCAAAGAAAACAGTGTATTTGTTAAACAGCACCCACAACTTCTCTTGATGGAATAACACCACAAGAAGCATGGTCAAAATGGAAACCATCCATTACACACCTTAGAGTATTTGGGTGCAAAGTAAGCATGCACATACCCAAACAGAATAGAAAGAAATTGGACATGAAGTCACAAAACCCATCTTCATTGGGTATAGTGAAGAGGCTCTTGGGTATAGATTGATGGATCCTAAGACCAGAAAAGTCTACACTAGCAGAGTGTTAAGTTTTTTGAGAAGAAGGAAGCAGAGACTCCTCCTCCAGACTCACAAGATGTAAAATTTTCACCTGTTGTAAAAATTGAAGCTGATGTTCCCTCAGAAGATGAAAGTGATGATGGGGATGATGGTGTTGATAAAAAAGAACCACGACCCATGGGAACAGTTAAACATATGCCTAAATGGTGTACAAGTACATTGTGAGATGCAAGAATGGATGCTCCACCGGATACATCCACCCCTAGACCATGGACTCACACTATAGCAAGGGAAGAAGTCAACTTTACTTTGATGAGTAGAGTTATTGAATCTGATGAGCCCTCTAGAGTCCAGGAAGCCCTACAGTCAAAATCTTGGAAAGATGCCATGGATTATGAATACCAATCATTGATGAAGAATAACACTTGCAGCTTTTCAATCTTCCACCAGGAAGAAACCCATTGGATGCAAATGGATATTTAAAACAAAGTACAAAGTAAATGGGACAATGGACAAGTATAAAGCAAGACTTGTAGCAAAGGGGTATGCACAAAAAGAAGGCATTGACTATGAGGAGACATTTTCTCCCATAGCTAAGATCAAAACAATCAAGATGATATTTTCTCTAGCTACTTAGTTTGGATGGAAAGTCCACCAAATGGACGTAAAAAGTGCCTTCCTAAACGGATATTTACAAGAAGAAGTATATATGACTCAACTTGAGGGATATGTAGTACCTAGTCAAGAAGAAAAGGTATGTAGACTCAGGAAATCTCTGTATGGCCTCAAACAAGCACCTCGGGCTTGGTACATCAAGATTGATGAGTATTTTGTACAACATGGATTTGTTAGAAATCCATACGATCCCAATCTCTAACTCAAAAACAAGGGGGAGATGGTGATTGTTGTTGTCTATATCGACAATCTAGTCATCACTAGCGATTCGGTGAGGATGATCGATGCAACAAAGACAGATCTTAATCGATCATTCGACATGACTGATCTCGGGCTGATGCATTACTGTTTTGGATTGGAAGTATGATAGAAAGAGAATCATATTTTTGTTTCTTAGATGAAATATACCAAGACTACACTTGAGAAGTTTAGGATGATGGATTACACACCAATTGCTACACCTATGGAGAATAGATTACAGTTATCTCGTTCAGATCCATCTCCTGAGGTAAGTACCACTCTCTATCGGTAGTTGATTGGGAGTCTCATTTACCTAACCTACACTAGACCAGATATCATATTTGTAGTAAGCTATCTATCCAGGTTCATGTAGGAACCCAAATTTTGTCATTGGAAAGTAGCAAGGTGCATTTTGAGATATCTCAAAGGATCAATGGATCTTGGTCTAGAATATAAGAAGAACGACAACTTCTTCTTGACTGGATATTTAGATTCAAATCATGTAGGTAACATTGATGATAGAAAATCCACTTTTGGATTTGTATTCTTTATGGGATATGGACCAATATCACGGGAAGAAAGAAACAACACTTTGTTTCTCACTCTTCCATAGAAGCCAGTATCATTAGCAGAGAAGTTTGGCCGTGAAGTGATTTGCTACGTTGCATACTAGAAGGACTTGAATTATCATAGGACAAACCGACCACCATGTATGTTGACAATGAAGGTGTTCTCAAACTTGTTTGCAATCCATTGTTTCATGAGAGAACAAAGCACGTTGAGGTATAGGTTCATTTCATACGCAAGCATGTGTTGAAGCACAACATCCAACTTCAATTTTGTCCAACAGCTGAACAACGGGCATATATTATCACAAGTCACTTACACGTGACAAGTTTGAGTTGTTCAGAGAGTTCCTCTCCACATCCCTTGAGACAATGCACAATTAAGGGGGGGAATGTTAGGATAAAATATTATTATTATCCTAATTAATTATGCATTGCATATTAATAAATTTATTAGTTATTGTTTTATGGTTATATTTAATTATAACCATCCTTTTGTTTGTATTTGAATATTACGGGAGCAGTTATATTGTTTTAACAGTATATTTGTAATTATTCATTTGTGCTTCCTAGATGTTATTGGAAGCTTATGTAATTTGGAATATGGTTGCACCTATGCAACTTAGTTTCTTGTTTGTATTTGGCTATGCAATATCTATAAATATTGCAGCCCATTCTTTGTAATGTTGTTTGATTTCACATTAATATATTTTACAGGCTTCTGTCCCTTTTTTTTTTGAAATCTTCAGGAAGTTACGATCATTGTGTAATCATTCAAAATGTTTTTAAACACTCATTCCAAAGCATCTGTGAGCCAATTTGAAGGAGTTTCACATGATTTTGAAGATTCAAAGTTTCATTGCATTGGAGCTTTCCATCAACGAGGATCATTAGAATTCATCAGGGCAACATCTTCTCTTCTTCTTCTCTCTCTCTTCTCTTCATACCCCCAACTTTCTCTCTTCTCAATGTTCTAATTTTATGTTGGGGTTGCACTTTTTCATGTCTTAATGTTCCTAATGTAATAAGTCACCTTTATGTTATAAAAAGGGACTTAAAAGTTTCCTAGGAAGTTGAAAAGTTTTAAGTTGTGTGAGGACATATGAAAAGGCATTGGGGGTAGATGATGAGTCACCTCTCATTCTATAAATTGTAAATCCATTTTGATTTCATAGGGTTATTGATTGATTTGGTAAACTCAAGAGTGCATTGATAGAACAAAGGAGATAGCCAAATTCTTCCAATCTCCACATTCTCAAATTTCCTCCATTTCCCCACTATGTACAAATTTGGTTTGAGTAATCAAAAATACAAGAAGGAGTTTCTATCTTTTTTTGACTAAGGGATTTATTGATACTTTGTGCTCATAAATTCTAATTGGTCTCTTTTCTATTGGAAGAGTTATTTCTTCTCATCATAAATGCATGTGTTAAAATTTCTAACTAGTGTGTGTAGGAATCTAATTTCTACATGCAATCTTAATTCTCCTATCTCATTTCTCACTCCCCTTTCTTAACTTACGGACAAAGTCCTCTCTAGTAATAAATTACTATATTTGTCATGGGGTTAGTGGAGTGCCCTTGTTGGATCCCTAACCACAAGGCCACCAAGAAAATCCACCTTTTTACTCACGCAATCATATACGACAACTGCACCGGTTAAGTAGAGGGACTTCGAATCTGAGAGCATTGGTAAGAAATCCACCAATTTGTCCCTGAAAAATTTTCACGCCAACAAGACCTACATCCATTACCAGTTGGGATGATCTTGGAACAATCCTGTGTAATTATTTTGAGGATAATTCAGATCACCTGTCTTTGGTAGAGAAATTAAAAAAATGAAGAGATCACCTAATGAGTAGATGACTTATTTTAAAATGAGATTTTAAAAAAATGGGACCGAGTCCCTCAAGTGATAAGGCCTACACCTAAACATGCATTTATTTATTATTTAAAGGCTTTGAATAGTGATATTTTAGTCATGATTTAGTCCATGTGGGTAGAAAATTACCAACTACCTATAACATTGCTATTAGTGCTAAGAATAGTCTTATTCAGACCAAGAACTTGCTCCTAGACCTCCAATGCCTATATTCCTAGAGATTGAGACACCATATTCTCACTTAACCCTTGAGTTATAACCTATTCCAACCCCAAGAAATAAAATCTCTAATGAAGCATCTACTTCCTCAAGTACCTCAGTTGATATGCAAAAGGTAATGAAATAGTTGAATTTTATTTGGAATGAGTTGGTATCTATTAAGAGGAATCAAACCTAGAATTTTAGACCTTACTAGCCTCCATATGAACTTAACAAGGCCCCTTACTAGCCAAAAAATATTTCATCCCAATCTCTAAATCAGAATCGAATCGCTTCCTTCTACAATTCATTTCAACCTTGTAACCCAAATGTAGCTAGCTCATCTCAATCCTTGGTTCATGTCCAAAACAATATTGTGCAAGATTATGAGTGGTGTTTCCTTTTCATCTTCCACATAACTAGACAACATTTACTAATGGAATTATGAACCAAGCCTTGATGGTACAAGGTTCGTATGTTTCTTAAGATGCAACAATAGAAGAAAAGTAGCAATAAATAGTCATTCAGAGACAATCCCAAGTGACACTTCACTTGTAAATTGGCAAGCGGAAGACTTTTTGGAGTAAATCAAAATTTTCCTCAAGGTGTGGATAAAAATACTAGATCTAAGAAGAGAGCTATGGAAGAGGGATATTCAATGAATGTAGTTACTCCTCAACCTTCTTTGACACCCCAAGGAAGAAGAAATCAAAATGTATCCCCAAATGTGAACAATCAACCTAAGGTACCTTCCATACCATCTCAAGTGCAAGAAAAGGCTATTATAAGTAAGGTGCAATAGAAGGATAATCAAAATCCATTCAACATCCTTGAGCAGAAAAGGAAAAAAATGTGAGCATATCCATGTGGGAGTCATTATCAATTCCGGGATAGAAGGATCTATTGCAAGTGACATTGCTAACTTGTCTATTCCAAGTGAGTCATCCAAGGAACGGTACAAGGTTGTCCTTACAAATTAAATGCAACAAAAGGAGGATCAACTCCAAG
Source organism: Taxus wallichiana var. yunnanensis (assembly GCA_018340775.1). NCBI lineage: Eukaryota > Viridiplantae > Streptophyta > Pinopsida > Cupressales > Taxaceae > Taxus > Taxus wallichiana. The sequence goes on from CM031242.1 coordinate 696,794,636, forward strand.
AAAAAACATGAAACCTCAACATTTCTATGTATCTATGATCATAGGAAATCAATTGGTGCACAATTGCATGATTTATTCCAGAGTAAGTAGTTTAATCATGCCCAAGAAAATTACTGACTAGCTAGGGCCTCAAGTATGAATCTCTTTCTAAAGGTGTGGTGCAACTAGATGGAATAGCAACAGAACTGTTGGAATTATTAGAGGTCTAAACCTCACACTACATACATGTCCTAATGTCTCATTTCCTCAAGATGTATCCATAATTGATCTACCTCCACTCTTTGCTCTATGTCTATCTAGGGATTTCACTTGCCCGGACTGGAGGATACTTATCGGTAGATTGGTCTCACATGCTCTTCAAGACTAGGTATGGCACATAGGTCACTATCAAGTTTAAAAAAATTCTACATACCATATAAAACCTTATGATCTTAGCATTATCAATGTAAATTACACCTGCCACACCTTCTTTACCATCTTCACCTATCACATTGCCATCACCTACAGAGTCAATGGATCCATAATCCATACCTCCTAAAAAAATTGTGAACACCATTTCCTTGGGACCTCTAACCTATCATCATGATGATGAGGCATCCTCTTCCCTTCCACTTCTTTATCCTGACATGTTGGAAGAAGACACACCTTCTATCAACATTGTTCAATGTCAAGATGATGATTCCATTCTCACCTATCTAGGTGTAGAAGATTATTACATTCACCAATGGTCGTTACCTTCTAAGACACAAACCATGTTGAATGAATCGACCATAGAGATCAACATTCACACTTAGGATGACCCTCACATGCTTGAAGATAGGCCAATCTTTAGATTCCACCAAACAAGAAGCCTTCACCTCTTTCCTCTCGAGATCATAGTAACTCTTTTTCTTGGTCTTATGCCGATATGCTTAGTATTGACCCAAATATTGTGGTGCATAATATCGTTACTATCCCTGATGCTAAACCTATGAAACAGAAGTTGTGAAAAATGCATCCACACATTTCCCTTCTTGTGAAAGAAGAACTCCAGCGCCTCCTTTCTATTTCTTTCATTCTACCCATTGACTATCCACAATGGATCTCTAACATTGTACTTATCACCAAGGCAACAGGGGGACTCCACATCTACACGGACTTCCATGACCTTAACCTCACTTTCCTTAAGGATGACTTTCCTTTACCTAGCATAGACCAAACTACTTGATCTTACAACCGGCCATGAGATGTTATCTCTCATGGATGGGTTCTCGAGTTATAACCAAATATTACTCATGTCATAATATTAACATAAAAATACCTTCATCACACCTTAGGAGACTTTCTATTATCGCATCACGCCGTTTGGCTTGAAAAACACTTGTTCTAATTAACGGTGTGTATGACCTATATATTCCATGACATCATGCATGACATATTGGAAGATTATGTCGACGAACTTCTTGGTAAGTCCAAAAGTCATTCTGAACACCTCCCCATTATCAAAATAATCTTACTGCCTCATTAAATATTGCATTCACCTTCAACTAAAGAAGTGTGTCTTTACATTCCTCCCTGGAAAGATCCTTGGTTTCATCATCTCTTTGCGGGGCATCAAAGTTGATCTCACCAAAATCAAGGCCATTTTAGAGATGCCCCCACCCACTAACCTCCGATAACTTCATAGTTTGCAAGGAAAATTACAATCCATTTGATGTTTTATTTTTCAAATTTTTGACCGATGTCACCCTTTTCATCACCTTCTTAAAAATGATGTCTCCTTCAATTGGAACGATGAGTGCCACAAAGCCTTTGAAGCATTCAATAAATATCTTCTTTAACTACCTATAATAATCCCATCTAAAGATGACACACCTTTCTACCTATACATTTTTTCCACTGATCATTCCTTGGGTGCCATGCTCACTCATCATGATGAGCAACACCGAGAACAAGCAATTTATTACATAAGCCGTACACTTTTAGACTATGAGACTAGATATACCCATGCTGAAAATCTTTTCCTAGCCTTAGTCTTCGTCGCCACCAAACTTTGCCACTACCTACTTAACCATAAAACCTTCATCGTCACTAACACCAACCCTTTGCATTACATGTATGCCAAACCTTACCAACATCAACACACCTCACATTGGCTCATGCTCCTCACAGACTTAGACCTAGAGTTCATTCATTAAAAGTATTTCAAGGGACAGACCATTGCAGATCAACTTGCAGACACTCTACTTCCGAAAATCAATCTTCTAACTTTGATTTCCCGGATGAATCTATCGCTACCCTTTCCATCGATGATTTTCCTGTTGACCCTACCGTTTACCAAATGACCTTATTCTTTGATGGTTCTAAATGTCAATGTGGGGGTGGTGCAGGAGTCATCCTCATTCCTCTCGATGGTGAGCCTATGCCTTTATCATTCAAATTAGACTTTGAATGCACCAATAACATCACCAAGTATGAAGCACTTGTCTTAGGTCTTCAAACTGCCATCACCTTAGATGTTAAATCCATTAATATCTTTGGTGATTCTCAACTGGTTGTGAACCAAGTCAATAGAATATACCAATGTCGTAACAAGGTCCTTAAAAATATAAGTTCCATGTCAACTTAATTTTGACCACCTTTGACCATTTCCTCCTTCAAACCACTCGTGATCCACCAACAAATTCATGGATACCATGGCTTGTCTCACCTCACAAATACCAGCCTCACCTTCTGACTCAAAAATATTTGTCACAATACAATGATTACAATCGCCTTCCTACATCATTCTCAACATTAATTTTGTGGGACGTATCAAAACCGAGACACACAACATTTGGTATAAGCGATCGCTAACTACCTTTCCCTTTCAATGCTACCTCTAGACCTCACTCATAATGGTCAACATGCCTTCCTCCACAAGGTCTCCCATTATGTCATTATGGGAGGTCTTCTCTACAAATATGGCTTTGATGGTATCCTACTTAGGTGCCTCACTAGTTCTGAAATTCCGTACACAATTAAAGAATTCCATGATTGGATTTGTGGTGGAAATTTCAGTGGTCATGTTGTTTCCAAATGTATCCTTTTCCTTAGCTATTATTGGCCAACCCTTAACCAATATTGTTGTGACTATGTCAAACGTTGTGTGAAATTTCAGCAACATGCTAACCTTCACCATACTCTTAGTCATGCCTTACAAGTTGCTAGGGACTTTTGGCCCTTCTCTCAATGGGGTTTGATCTCATCGAGAGAGATTAACCCTCATTCTTCTCAACGTCATCAATGGATCATCACAACAACCAAATATTATACTAAATGGGTAGAATCCATCCCTCTCATTTCAACTAAAGTTGAGAAAATATGTGAATTCATCAATCACCACATCATTTGTCTCTTTTGTGTTCCTCGTCACCTTATCACTGACAATGGAAAACAATTAAAAAACAAAACCCTATGCAAACTATGTGATGAATTCAACTAAGTTTTTCATCACCCTATTACCCATAGACCAATGGCCAAGCTGAATCTTCCAAAAAAACCCTAAACAAAATTCTTATGAAAGTCGTTAATGATACTAGAAAGGATTGACATACGCACATTCCTTTCACCTTATGGGCTTACCATACTAGCATTCGTACCTCTACCAATGCTACACCTTTTTCTTTGGTTTACGGCATAGAGGTCGTCCTGCCTCTCAAAGTCCAAATTCCATCCCTTCATATCTCACTAAAATATAGTTATCTGATAATGACTTTTGCCAAAAACATTTGGCACAACTTGAGCTATTAGATAAACATCATTTAAACTGCTCTCAACCATCTTCAAATATACCAAAATGTATCAAAAGTGCCTATGAAAAATATGTTCAAGAATGTAATTTCAAGGTTAGTGATCTTGTTCTAAAGGAAAATCAACACGTAACCAAAGCAGAGAAAAGAAAACAGGGAAAATTGTTCCTAATTGGCTTGGACCCTATATTGTTACCCCCGCCTATGCATCAAGAGTTTATCATTTATCTTCTCTTGAAGGTAAACCTGAACCTGAGCCCCTTAATTCCTTGCATCTTCGACCATTCTACTATTGAATAAAGTACTACATCACTTTATGTCACCTATATGCTCATCCCTTGAGTGAACCTTTCCTCCATTTACCTATTTTAAGGACCAACGACTAAACTAGAATTGTGTGATTATCTATTACCATTTAGCCTTGTCTTCAACATGAGTACCATGGCTCTACTCATGGCATGATTCTCATGGATTTTTTTCCTTTTCAAGATGGAATCCCATGGTTGTTCGTCACTTGAAACTCCTCTTTCATAGCTAACCTCTTTGTGTTATGGTCTTTCCTTCACAAAATAGGCCTATACTCCTTTATAGTCTTGTCCATGACTTCAAGTTCAAAATAAAAAGAAAAAATATACATGGGATAACCAAAAAGTCAACTCCTTGAGTCAAAATTCTCGAAAATAGATGAATCCCTCAAAAGGACATCTAATTCTCTTTCTTGTTGCTATAAGTAGACTACTCCCTCAAAGGATAGCTATAAAAATCCAGCCTTATATTGTATTTAGTCTATCCAAAAAGAAGACTAATCTATACTTCTCAAATAAAATAATTCTAGAGTTTCTCGCATTGATTAGCTCCAAGAAGACCTCAAGGAGAACTTATTTATCCCATTATATACTTCTTGCATCGATCAATCTATATATACAAAAAGAAAAGAAAAAAAAAGTCAAGAAAATACAAACTTTTAGTCATGGACTTGCCTATTCTGGTTTTGGGTATCTTGTAGAAGGGGCATGTTGTCCCACAACAAGGTTACACTAAAAATGAACCCTTCCACCTTACCTGTTGTTTTATTATCTTCTAAACCAACTCAAGGGATGAAGCGTGTACTTTACACATTGTGATCACATAACTTCTTTCACCTATAGACCTATCACATCATGCAATGTATCTAGGGACTTACGTTCAATGAGTCTAAGGATATGAAATTTAGGGTCTTTGCCAACTTGGGGCATTTCACTTATGTTCAGTTCACTCATTTGTTTACTTATTTATTCTTCTACATAGGACAAGACCCTTGACACTTAATTTCTAGGATTTCTTCTCCTTTCACCTACATTTACATCCATTATCTACATCAATCAACTCATCTTACACATCCTACAACCTAGACACAACCATGCCTAACTTACCTTACCTCATCCACCTACTCACCTACCTCATCTTATTCTTCCCTATCCTATGGGATAACTACATCAGCCTGAGGCCCCTTTTGCAAGGGCTATGTAGGTAGCACTCTTAGGGCATGGGGCCCTTTGAGGTTAGCTCGGTTATTCTCTTACCGATCCTTATTTCCCCTATCAAAATTTAGTTCCCATGAAAAGAATAATTTGGAAGTTAACTCACAAACAAAACCAAACACTACATAAGTACATTATCATTTATTTTCCATAATACCCATAACTTGGAAATTAAATCGAAACACATAAAATTTAACCATGCCTAACATCTAATTTTCACGACATCAATACAATGAAAATCAAATCACTCAATCACATAACCAAATCACACCTACTCATCTAGTTTCCATAAACATCATAACAACAGAAATTAAACCATTTCAACCATTCATTCACAAACTATATAGACTCAACCATGCCTAATCACCTAATTTCCATGACATCAATACAATGGAAATACAATTCAAACATATATCACTCACACAACCCATGTCTAAAAATATTTAGATTTCCATCACAACAACACTTACAAATTTTTGACTCAATCATGCCTACAACTTCTAATTTTCATGACTCCACCATGCCTACATCTGACTCAACCATGCCTAAATCACCTAGTTTCCATAACAACATTAACTTGGAAATGGAACCAAACCATGCCTACATCTACTTTCCATGATAATAGTACAATGGAAATAAAATAACATCATATATAAATATCATCATCAATCTATACATCGAAGGTCTGTATATCAATACATTGAATATACAGGTATAAACATAAGTATCTCAAAAACCTCATATACAATCTCACCTCTTTGGCATGTAGGCTGGTATATATATGTCAAAAATAAAAATAAAAATATAATATCATCTCTATCTCACCCATGTGAGGGTTCGACGCCTTTTTTCTCTCACCGATACCCTACTCTAGTCTTGGTCTCCACCCACTCATAATCTCTCTAGTACCCTCGTCTAGTCTCGGATTCTATGAACTAGTCACCTCCCTTTGGCCATGCCCATGAGATAGGTGACTACCTCATCATATTGGTACTATGAGTCATCTAGTAGGCTACCTCTTGGGTCATATTCTTAGCGTATTTAATCACATGAAGACCAAAATCTAATAACTTATCTTGATAGTACCTACCTCGACCTCACCTACCACAACATCTCTCAGTACCTATCCATCACTCTCACCCCCTCTATGGACCTTGTGCTGGTACCGGTGGTCTCGCCTTGCTATCTCGTAAAATGGTACCATGTCTCGGTGCTTATACTTTTACAATAGGACCTTGTCCCACTACCGTGCATATGTTGGTGCTTGTGTAACTACCTAGGACCGTAATGCACCCACTTGTGCTCCTCGTGATGTGGCCATTTACCCTTGTAATGTGACTATATGGGCCTGTAATGCTACTACTCGCCCCCATCATCCATCTATTGTTGGTGTATGTTTAGGAGCATAATACATATAACCCATCCACCTTCCCATGAAGGGTGACTACCTATGCTGTGCTTGTGTGAGTTGTAATTGTAGGGTGGTGACATGTCCCTATAGTGTGTCTCTCTACACTATGACTGTGGCTAAGTCTGGTTGGCCTGGCCTCGGTGGTGCTTCCTATAGCTGGGATATCCACAAGCACTTGTATCCATCACATCTCCACCATCATACACTATCTCACCTCTTCTCCTTCCCTGTAGTATCTATTGGATGTGGTGGAGAAAATGTCTCTCCACATCATCCCTGTGGTACTGTGGAAATGGTGGAGGCACATCCTACCGCAGCCCAAACTATCACCTAACCTAGTCCACCGGTATCATCTCGTGCTCCCCAGGCCTCCATCCATGTATCCACCTAACCAATTGAAACCCTTCCATCTCCACTACCATACTTCCATAAGATAGAAAATCAACATACGTCTACCATATAATATCCAATTACATATAATCCCTCAAATACACACTGTAGTATAACACATCTCGTGCAGCCTCACCACCCCTCGGATGTTCTCCTACCATCACCCATCTCCTGAAACCAAACATATATACTCCTCCATAGTATTCTTATTGGAGAAGGTCTACTAGATGTACACACTCTATGTGTTCATAATCCCAAATGAAGTGTAGTAGATAGGTGCAACATACATAGAATCTATAAATCCTCTGATATGCCCATAACTCCCTATACATCTCAACTAAAAATTTTGTGCCCAAGAAAAGTAGACTCAATCCTCAATCATATCATAAAAACCCCATCAATTCCCGAGGATATCTCCCACCCTCTGAATCATGAAGTGCATAGCACCCAACTGCCACCATCATCAACACTACCAATCTGGTCTCCTAAGGATAGGTTACATACATATCCCCATAACTAATGCTAGCATTGTGATCTCTCAACTCACCCATCACCTCTCCAAACACTGCAACTATGGGCTTGACTGACGCATCTAATGAAATTTGATATACTGCTCCCCCTACAATTGGCAACCACAAAATCCTATAGACAATCTCCAGCGTAATCTTCATCTCACTGGTAGGAAAATGAAAGGTATTAGTTGTTGAATCCCATCTATCAATGAGAGTGACCATAAAGTTATGATCTTAGGAAATCATGCTCTATCACCTCATGGCATTGATCCCAACATCCTGCATATGCCTCCACTCCTCATCCGTAACACTCGGCCACATTTATACCAATAGAGGTGGCACCCTATCTCACATCATAAGTTGTTGCCTCACCTACATCATCACCAATAAGCCATGTTAATCAATTTAATATTTTGATTGTCTACCCATCTAACCCAACCCACTACCTACTTATGCCTTTATTAATCTACCCATTTTCATCAACTTGTTATTTTCCATTAAGTCTACCTAGCCTACACCTATACACTTTATCGGTTTCTTTTATTTTCACCTCATCAATTGTTTGCAATAAATTACTTCACCCACCTTACACCTATCTTCAACTATTTACCTATATTCTTAATCATTCGACCCACTTTCCCATACCTCACCCACCCCATAATTCGTCACATAGCCCTACTATACCCTATTTTACCTACCTTAGTCCCAACCCACCCCTTCCTTACTTTTTGCCTTCCCCAACCCCATTTTCCTATGCTTGGTCACATTTCATAGTGAATGACATCGGTTCCCTTGATCGGTATTGGTCACCGTCTCCCACTAACGCCGGTTAATCCCTACCGATGCTCGTCGAACCAATACTAAAGTCGGTCACTAGTTTGGCCCTAGAGCCGAACCTCGACATCCCATTTTTGTAAAAATTAACAAAACTACCTAAAACCTACCCCACACTACCCACATCTCACCCACATTCATTCACCAACCTATTTAACCTACATTTGGCCCTCCCCATGCCCAATTTCATCATTTTTACCCAAATTTTCAATTTCATTTTTTATCCCAAATTCGATATTTTTCTACCTTAGTTTAATCAAAAGCAACAAATGGATTTCTGATCCTACCTCTACTTGCCTCCATCCCCATTATGGGATCTCTGGTCTCTGCATTGGTGGTCCTCCCACATCGTCTCTGCCTCATCCATGCCAAAATCTACTCTCTCATGCTCTCAACCAATCGAATCTCACCAATCAATCACATGGGCCCATCAATCGCAATCCAATCACCCACTACCCAATTGTCAACTAAACCTAAGGAATTTTTTTGTCATTTCTATCATCAAACAACTCTCTGTCATTTTTTTACCAAAAGTAGAAACACACAAATGAATCCATCAAACACGGGTTTTACCTTTTTAAACCCAAATACGACCTAACTGACAATCTGATATCGTGTCATAATTAACATGCATCGGATTCACATGATTGGTATCATTTTACACTTGACCGGTATCGGTTTTCCTGCTACATGACCCACTATACCACTTTTAATCACATTTGATTACCCAAAACCATTTTCTTATTACCCAAGCTTCCACCTAGCCTTATCGCCCTACCTAATGACCTTATCACCTACATACCCAATCACACTATCAGGTGGGGCATGTTTTTCCTCTACCTTGGGATTACGTACGGCCTTATCTATTTACCCAACTCACCTACACCTATTTGACACTCAAATTTTCCTACTCATAATACCTTGCGACATTACTACTCGTGTTGTTTTCCCTACTAGCCTTACCTTGCCTTATGTCATGTTGTTTTTATTGACTTGACCAAACCTATTGGTGCTTTAGAAAATACCTAATGCCCATTCTGACACCTAGTCTTGTTGTGTTTCCAGGACCGTATCTTGTACCTTGGATACCTAGATCACATCTTCCTTGTTTCGATAAACAATCGACCTTTGACGATGTAGAGTTCGTGAGCTCTTCAACCTAGTGCCTTGTCACATTCTACATGTGTGTGTGCATTTGAATGCCCCCTCCCTATTACCTACACCCAAAATCACCATTTCCCATACCCATACCCTACCTTATTTTTCATCACCTACCATTTTATCAAACCCCTCACCGATTCAGCCTACTACTTCATCAATTCTAGGTTTAAGGGGGATCATCTCCACCCATACCTGGGGAAACTTGACTTCAACCCATACCTAGGGCAACCACTCCTATTTTTGTTAGCATTGCTCATCAATACAAGCTATGCAATAAAAAGGGGCAAATGTAGACACCCAAATTTGGGACACATCCCTTTAACCCTTTCAATTCATTAATTTGACACATATACCTAGCTATGGTCCCCTTCACCACATTAATATTAATTTAATTACTCATAATTAAATTAATCCTCATCCTCATACTATTATTATTTTAATTACCTTAATTAAACTAATATCCACCTCATCCTGCCACATCAGCCCTCCACCTCATCCTAAGACTTATTCTTATCCTATTAATGAACCTAGACCAAGTCTCCACTTATCCTAACCAAATAGGACTCTTTCTAACCCTAACCATTATTGACCTATTAATCCTCTAACCAATTCCACACTCCTATTAATACCATTTAACACTCTAGACCCGTAAAAATTGATATCACGCCAAAATTAGCAAAGATCAAGCTATTTTTGCAACTTGGACCAATTCTCCTTAACCATCACTAGTTTTCCCTTGGTCAACATCGGTTAGGTTAAATAAGAGTTTGTAACTCTTTGTTTAGGTTCTAAATTTGACTTCTTGGGCTTACGCTTCTTGCATTCACATGTTTAAGCACTCCAACAACCTTGCAACTTTACAGAGCCTATCACAACATTTATACGTCATTCAGTTGATCCACATGTTCTTCTAGAGTTCCAACATATGCAACAAAAGGCACCGTGCCACTTTGTTGCTATATTCACTCTATATCATCACCTTTTGTAACCACCACCACCATCCACCATCATGCTACATTTAACAAGTAAGTTTTGTCTCTCCTTTTTCATTTCTAATTGCTTAATTTGTTTTATTAAGTTATCTACCATTACTTTTATTCTTTCCTTACCCAGATCTAATCCCTAGTGCCTCCAGCCAACCTTTTGTTCATTTAACCTCCCACGCCTTGCCTAAACCTCGTGTATCAAAGATCTATGAGTCTTAACAAAAACCTCAAAAACCTATCCAAAGCCCCATCACTCTCTTTACAATCACAGAGAGTGCCCAATTCTCGCTTTTTGACAACATCATCCAATTTCCACTACCAATACTTTTGCTCACCCAACTAGCGTCGATTGATCTCCATAGTCGGCATCGGTCTACATCCCCATAGCTAGCATCGGTCACTAAAATGATGTCAGTCTCTGAGACTAGAAATTTTCCCTAAACCAACAAGCTCACAACTTTCCCAAAATAACCCAAAACCTTTCCTAACCTCACCTAGACTTCACCTACAATCCCTACAACACATGCAAATCCAAACCAACCCATCAACCCTCTAGACCAAGCCTAACCTTTCTTTTTTAAGTTAATTTTTTTAATAATATACACCTAAATCTTGTTAATTAGAGTATCAATCATTTCTTTTTCATTTCTTCTTGTATTAAGTTATATTAAACAATGGATTGACAACCATCTAGGAAGTTCCATACTTCCTAGAACTAGCATTTACTAGGTAGTACACTCTTTGCCATATATTATTTAATATTCTCTTGTGGTCTTGTTGTGATTTACAGATAGTTCCTCCTATCCAAAAAGAATCTCTCACATTTATTTTTATCGAAATTCCACAATGTGCGCAACGCCTTCTTTCGTCTACATAACACAAGTATTCTTGATACACCTATTACCTTGTTATCTATTTTATCACATTACTTTGAGGTAAAACACCTCCATTGGTTCATTTTCAATCCCTCCCTCTAATTTCTTCAACAAGAAGTTCCTACCTTCACAAATAAAATATGTGTACTCCTTCCATGTTTTGTTTAACTTCAGTTTTCAAGTCTCAAGTTTAGTTTCGTTAAAAATTAAATCTCAATTATGTATATATGGACACTAAATACACTTTATGTTGCAAGTTTCATTATGGGGATCTTACTGAACCAATCAAACACCCACTAAGCAATAAAAAATTGAGTTGTTTAGAAGAGAAAATGGCTAAGTACTAGCCATGTGTGGGGTTAGAGACCGCATGCAAAGGGTGTGTGAAGGTGTGTAACACGCGGAGAAGGATTAACACGTGAAGTTCGTGCATGGACACAAAGGGTTTCAAGACTTAGCCAATTTTATACAACATGACTAAGTTTAGAAAATAAGAAGATGGATCGATGCTCAAGAAAGATCCAAAATAGACAAAATCAAGATAGCTTGGCATACATGCAAGGGGCTATTATTAGGAAAATAACATGCAGAAAAGAAAGGAATGACACATGGAGATAGGATAATTATAGAAATTAAATCATGGTTAAAGAAATGTATTTATAGCTTGAACTATTTTAAAGCGGATTTATAAAAACATGTAGGTTATAGTTATAACACACCTATTATTAGGAAAGGTGCATGTAGGCGGTGAAGGGAAAGTCCCCACCGTGTATAAATAGGTGATGCACTATGGTATTTATCAATCCAAAGGAGTGAGTGACTTGTTGTTATGCCTTTCATGATAGTTTTGTATTCACATATGGTTCAACGCTTGATTGTAAGCATTATATGATGTAATCACCACTCTTATTATGTGATTAGTTATGTTTTTCATTGATGGTTGTATTTACATTGCAAGGATTATTATATTTGAATATGGCTTAATGAGTATTTTAATATTAATAGTCATCCTCTATGAATGATTTCCTTATTATCTATGTTGTCAATTCACCAAGCTATGATGTATCTTTCTACATGAATGGTTATGATTATGAATATGCATGTCTAACATCTTGATAAGCAAACAAAGGAGGGACTAGGAGGCTGCACACGCTTTGAGTGAGCTTCTAGACTTGACTAAATGAAGTGCCAACACACTTAGCTAGGTATTGGGGAATAAAATATTACATTTTGGTTATGTTCTTTGAGACTTATTTTGAATTTTTTTACCAGGATGTTGTATGCACATGGTGTTCCTATTGTCTTTGGAAAATATTGAGATGTGGGTGTATGACGGCCATGACACGGTTTTCCGGACATACAACACTGGGACCTAATTTCAATGTGTGCTATTGGGTGGAAGAAAACCTATATGATTACATATATGAGAATTTATTCAACTTATTTCCAGTAGAATTGTATGAGTGGTTGGCAATGTATGCACAAAACGGGGTGTCCATTTTGGAAGAAAGAAATCGTGGATGTAGAAAAACTATCAAGCGTTTGTTGATTTGGATGAACCTTGGACAAGAGTTGTAGATTGTTGATGGGAAGGTGTGATACATAATTATACCTTAGAGTATGTGATTTCAACATATTCATGCCCTGATGAAGCATATTTATAGTTTTTACATGATCCTATGATATCATATATATGTGTGCTACCTTTAGCAATGAAGATCTTGATGGTTGAACTTAGAATGTATAACTTACCAATGGTAGGATAAAAACCCACCGCATGTAGGGTCGGGAAGCAGGTTTGGGAAGGATGGTGGTGGGATAAGTAGAGGGAAGATAAAGGGAAGAGAAACAAGTCAAGTATAATGATGCATGACAGAGGATGGTTGACGATGTGATGAGGTCAAGAAGAATGATGAATGGTGAAAGTGATGAGAACCTTGTAGAAGGAAAGGGACCACATGATCATATCCTCTATACATGGGGAAAGAAAATTAGTATATCCCCTTCGACATATGATGAGGATGAGTATGTGGAGAGAATAAGAACCAATAGCATGCATCGACCCCACCTGGACCCCTGTCCCTTATGCAAGGTGCTTGGAATCCGGAGGTTGCTATAGAAGATCATCATAGTGAAGGTGAGAAGGAAGGTAATCAGGTGTCACCACATTGGGTAGGAGATAAAATTAGGCATGTATTGTTATCAAATTGGGAAGCACAAAAATTAAGGAAACATATATGATAGCCTTGAAAGGGCACCCGTGTTTAGACATAGTTTTATTTCAACCAATTTAGTAGGCATGACGTCGGACAGAGAAGTGGCACACTACCATTTGGGAGTAGTAATCTTAGTAGAATTATAATACAAATTATTGGTGTGTATTTTAGCATGACCACATGGACAAAAGGTAATTATTCGATAGGCCCCAAGTCGTGATGGGAGGCTAAAATTTTTAAGGACAACTAACGAGTGAAGGTAATCCCGGTGGAAGATCAAGTTCTAGATCTGGACCCACTCCAAGTCAAGGTCCACAATAGCCACAACAAAAAGCCATAGAAGAAGATACCTCGGATATTCTTTGAGATGTCTCTTCACTTACCATAGTATAGAGGTGTAGAAGATGCAGTTGAGCATGTGCATAAGTATGACTTATGAAATAGTTGATACATGAAATATGATCCACATCGAATTCGGTTAATTATGATGCATTACACAAGACCTTTTAGCTGAGTTTTATATCCCTAAGTTCAAGAAAAATATCATTAGCGTACTTAAGGATATCAAATAGGGTTTATTGGAAAGTGTGAGGCAGTATGATGTGTTTTTTAAAACTTTGTTTCCAAGGTGTCTTATCATATCCATCGAGTTAGCATGCGCGATGGTTTTTGGAGGCTTATTGAATACTTTTCAAAGTACATTATCACATAAGACATTCACTTATTTGCGCGAGGTGTTAGAGGAAAAACTATGTGTAGAATCGGTTAGAAGTGTTGACACACAAGTAATCCCATTTCTTAATGCACAAATTGTGGTAATGACCTCTCATTTGGAAATGTTGTATGCCAATTCAGCTCATAAGACACATAGTAGCTTATGGTGTACTGATTACAAGGTTAAGGGACATACATAGGATAATTCCGCATGTATTAGTGTGCACATGTTGTTAACATATTGTGAGATTTGTTATAAGAACCATGATGTTTGGAATTTTCCACTTTTCCAACACGCGACAAAAAGAATGTATCCGTGTATTGAAAATTTGTGATGTGCATACCCATGACACAACCTACTATAGTTTAATTTATCATATTCATGAGGAATGTGAGACTAGGTTACGCTGCACCACTATGGAAACTAGCGCATAGGAGAAAGAAGGAAAGACCGGCGAGGAAAGACCATAAAGACAAAATAACGGTAATGGAGGCTTCGAGGTGGATTCGGATGAAGAGGACATGGTGGTAGAGGAAGGTTTGTGTGTGAGATATGTTATACTTGTGGATCACGAGACCAATATAAGCATGAGTATCTATAAAAATAGGTTTGTGTGTATTGTGTAAAGGTGCACAAGGTTGAGGATTATCTAGATATATATGCCCATATGTGTAAGAGCAAAAAAATAAAAATGGCATGACTATGATTAAAGTAGAGCATGAAAAGCATGAGTAGTGGGAACCAAAGGATATTGTTGATCCTAAAATTTATCTCGATATTAGTGACTACACATGTAGAAGCAACACATGTGTAATCATATTAAAGAAAAACCACTTATCATAAGAGAGGAGATCATGCATGTTAAATATTCAAATGTTGCTTAGCAGCGAAGGAAGTCTATCAAAAAACTATGGGTGTCATGAGTGAGATACAAAGATGCATCCGACACTTGAAAGAACAAGTGAAAAAGAGGTAATACACATAGAATACTAAGTTACCATAGAAGTATATTGATGATTTTAAGGAGGTGTGCCAAATGTTGGGTAGGAAAACATTATTCATTTACTAGGAGAATGGTTTTGAGATAAAATACAACATGTAGGGATTGAATGAGAGTGCGCGAGATCCTTCATGAAAATTTACCACTAAAGAACCATGAGTATGATACTTGATGCAACCTAGAATTTACCAAAGAATAACCTGTGCTTTGACACATCACTCATCCTAGACCGAGTGCTCACCCAAAGTGTGCAAAGGTACTAGGCCCTCTTTAGGGTTGCTTGTGTAGGATGTTAACAAGATGAAGAGTTAATGTATTCAGATCCATAATTAGTATAACATTCTACAGAGCATATTCCAGATCTAGATCTAAAGAGTAATAGATTTAAGTAATAGCCATAATGAATTCTTCCATGCAAGATCTAGTTGTAATCATGTTTAACACCTTGAATCAGTCAATACACTCCATTATATTAAACAAATAAATACATAGAAGCTTCTTACAATAAGTAATACCATAAGCTCATGCGTGCATCAGATCTGGCAGCATAACTTCACAATAATTCATATCCAATCCTCCTATACTACGTAGATCACTACATATTTATAAGGGTGGGGACTTTCCCTTCACCGCTTGCATAATTCCCAAAATAGGTTGCATGCTAAAAATAGTTATGCACCTTTATAATAATAGACACACATGCAAGTGCGCTAACAATAGATCTCTTCTGGTTAACTGGCAGTAGCAATTCTATTATTATCTTAAACCCATGCAAAGCACTTAGTAGACGCTCTTCCCAAAATAGAATATGTGTTACACAAGTCTTTATCTGGTTTGTGTGCTATGCACACTATCTCCAAAAATAGTCCATACTCCTGAAAATGGCTAAGTCTTGTGTGTGAAGATTCTATTATGTGGTTCCTTTCTCATTCTCCTTAACACATGGGACTCTTCACACACATCAAAATCAAGCTCATCCATGTGAGTTTGCATGGACCTTGACATTTTTTTCCTTGCGTGTGTGGATGTAATGTTAGGGTCCATCAACTCCCATCCATACAAGTCCTTGAGGCCCACTGTATTCTAAAATCGTGTGTGGAAAATTTTACTTGTGTCCTCTTCATAGCCCATGACTGGTGCAACATACTCTCCACTTTCCCTCCTTGATCTTATCCCCTTAGGAACTTGAGTGCCAAGGTTTGGAGTTGGATCCTCTATGTCCTGAGAAATATCTTGCTTTATTTCTCCTAGCTTATTTACTCCTTCTTCAACCTTCATTTCTTCATCCTTGGGCTCTTCCACATCCTTTGGTTGTATAGGATATCCAGACACGCTCTCTTCAGACTCCTCTGCCTCCTCATTCAGCTTCAATTTTCTCCTTCTCTTCTTAGTTGTCTCCTTCTGTGGAGAGAGTCGTGGTGATATTCATACCGACTGTGGAGTTCTTGTGCCTTGTTTCCTTGTTCTCTAGAACACTCTCTTGAAACGGATCTCTCCTTGGATTACTTCCATTCCTCATCTTCCTCTTGTTCCTATGGTGGGGTACTTGAACACTCGGTCTCCATTTTGTCTATAGGTTTCCTCCGGCCTCTATGTAATAAGCCATCACTTGTCTTCACGCTCTTCCTCCTCCTCATCTACCTCTATAGGTTCGGTGGACTTCAGAGTTAGTACATCATCCACCGTATGCTTTCCCTTCGGTGGCCTTGGTAGTGTGAACTCATTCTCCACATATTGTTTACTCTCTATCCTAGGCTTAAGATGAAGTGTATACGAGTGTTGCTTCATATCCCCAATTTCAAAGCTTACATGCTTCATGTTTCTAACGTCTAAAATTATCCTCTCAATATAGGTAGTCTTACTCGGATATACATACATCTTCCTCAGGCGTGTGGTAGTCACATATTACAATGTCTCGCAACAAAATTCAGGCGGCATGCATCAATAAAATGATAAACTGATGCCTAGAAGCAGCGTGTTATGAAGGCATATGGTAGTTTTCACCAGGGGGCTCTAAGTCTCATCCTTCATTGCAAATAACACGATGCGAAGTGTTGGTACACCACGAACTACACTTCCTTAGCCACCACCAAAGGCAGCTCCTTAGGGATGTGCCACTCATCTTCAAATGTCATGCGGAGCTGATCATACATATCTCTACCCTCTACTTGAATGACCCACTCATTGACCCTTCACACAAGTACTTATCAAATCTTTTTGCAAGGGACTTGTTTTGCATGGGATGCTCCCAGGATCTTATTCTTTGGCCCATTGGGCACTTCGATCTCCATAAATACAAGGGACAATAGGATAGTGCCGAAATTGATTTTATCACCTGTGCACACTTCCTTGATGATAGTATCTACAATATAGCCTGATATGTTATTAATTACTCCCTGTGACATTCTCCTTGCAATGTGTAGCCATATTGTATTCACTTATGACCATCTCTCTTGATCATTCAATTTGGTCAATAGATGTGTAGCTGCATGTACCACTGGGTACTTCTTCAATTTTTGATATCCATTCCACGTGGACCCTTGGTATACCCTAACTCCTTCTGTGTCTCCAAGATTGTTGCTTTATCTGTCAAGTCACTATCCAAATCCACTCTTGTGCCCTTTAATCCTATTATTATTAAAATCAATGTGGCTATAATCCTTACCCTTCGTCCGACGAAATAGAAAAATTCTTCATGTACTCTACTCATCAACCACTGGTACAAAGGTTCATATTTTCTGAAATATGGGAGCTTGTATAACTGGTAGACTCCAATATGCTTTAACAACTTCTCTCCAATATCATCATACACTGGCATGTCCTTTGTTGTGCACTTGTTTGTCTTTGTACTCAATAGCGCATCCAAATCCTTTTTATTATCCAATGTGCGGTGGTTGTAATCACTTATCTTGCACTTACGGATGTGAGAATCCCATTCTTGTCCCACTATCATGCCTTCTAGGTATTTCATCTCTGAGAAATCACTCTCAGGAGAAAATTCAACTTTTTCCTCCACGTTCTTCTTTCCTTTAGCTCTTACGGCATGTGCTTTCCTTGGTGTCATCTCAGTAAATCAAAACTTTCTATCCTTTGTGGTGTGTAAATATTTTCTTTCTATATTTTGTAACAAACAAGTCCAAACCCTAGCTTAAATCTATGTGCCCTAGTTGAAATCACGTACCCTCACTCTTTTACAATGATTTGCTTTGCTCAAACACCTCACCAATGGGGACATAGCATTCTCCTACGCACAAATCTACTCTCCACGTCTAGTTTCACACCCTTCCTACCTCAACACGATTTTCTCAACTCATTTTTCACTTAGCTCGTTCAAATTTTTTTGATTACAATAGTAAAAATGAACTCGCATCCCATCCTTATATAGATTTTCAAAAAGTTAGTGCATTTATTGCTCCTTCACCTACCAATAATTCTCTCATTAATTGACCATTTTCACAATTTTTGCGTGGTACATCTTTGCACCTCAGCTATAACCTTTTAACGTGCCTTCCTACCTTTTGGCTACAAAATTCTCTTTAGCATGCTTCCATGTGCTTGAGTACCTTGCCATTGTGCCTTCTCCTGGTAGTCTCCACGGTCCATTGCTTACCTCACATTATATTGTTCCTTTGTTTATCTCCATCTATGGTCCTTATTTGGAAGCAATCTTCTATCCACCAACTCTCCAAACTTGAATAGCACTTGTAGTAGTTTGTTCCTTTATGTGTACCCATTTTTCAATAACCACCCCACACAAATGGTATGTGTAGTCCTCTCGCATAAAAATATTGCAAATTGTAATTAGCTTCTGCGTGTAAACACGCTTATTTCACAAAACACCAACTAAATTGACAAAGTATAGTGAAAAAGAAGGAAATACATTAAAGGAATACATAGTTGAAAACCTAATCTAAATGGAAACACTACCTTATTACAAACACCAAGAAGACTTATTTATAGTAGGGCTTCATCCTACTCCCGTTGAAGTGACTAGGTAACTGTATTCCCTCAAGCGCTTATAATTGAAAATCTCTTGTTTCAAATATGTAAGTGATAACATATGGTCCTAACCAATGTACTTTGAGTTTTCCTAGATGGCATAGAAACTTAGAATCATAAAGAAGCACCATTTGTCCTATCTCAAGCTTTTTGTCCCTAATGTGCTGTCTATGCCATGCTTTTTCCTAACTTTTTCTTGCTTCGACTCTAGAGTGTTGTTTCTCTTTGCTCATCCATCTTAATCAAATGTTTAATTTGTTCTTCTAATGCTTTGGTTCATTAACTAAACCACCAACATGTGCAATACACAAAGAAGGTAGCATGAATTCCATAGGAATAATCGCTTCGCACCAAACACCAATTGAAAGGGTATGGCCTTGTTTAACCACTTGTAGGTTGTTCTATATACCCAAAGCATGATAGAAAAATTATCATCCAAATATTTTTTTCCAACATCACAAATTTTTGTCAATGTCGGCTCAAAATCTTGTTGAAAGCCTCATTAGCCCCATTTTCGTGAGGATGATATGGTGTGTAATCATGAACTTATCCAATAGAATTTTGATTGTCTCATTCAAAAATGTGTGCCCCTATCACTTGTCAAACTCAATAGGCATCCATACCTTGTAATAATATTTTCCCATATAAACATGGTTGTTGTAGCTGCTGTACAAATCCTTTGTAAGTGCTTCTTATGCCCACCTTATCGGATAATATATGCAAGTGATGATATAATGTGATCCAGTCCTACATACAGCTAGCTAAATAGGAACCACAAAATCTATATCCCATTTCTCAAATGGTTATGTACTAGGAATAGGTCTTAAAGGCATTTCATCTCTTTGTCTTGGTTTGCCAAGGCACTAACAATGATCACAAGCCTTGCAATATGCCTTACAATATTTATACAAGGTCTCCCACCATAATCCAATGAGTAGAATCTTATGTGCAGTGGTGTCACCTACATAGTTCCCACCTACAATACCACCATGAGCCTCTTCCATGATATATGTGTGCTCATGTTCTAGTACACATCGGCACAATACTTCATCTTAACCTAACTTGTACAGATCACCGCTAATCAACATAAATGGTGTCGTATGAATGGAAATTTGTATATTCTCTAATGATTTCATTCCTTCTGGGGCCATACATGTACGTAGAAAAATAGCAATGTCCTTTAATTACGATGGCATGCGTTGTAACCTATATAAATTTGCATCGGGCATGGTATCTTCAATTTCCTACACGTCTTCTCCTAACTATATTCTAGATAAATGGTCGGTCCAAAATTACTTTTCCCTAGTTTTACCACAACTGTAAAATCAAATTCTTGGAATAAGAGTACCCATCGGCATATGCACCCCTGTAAAATGGGATTATTTACCAAATACTTCAATGCCATGTGGTTGGTATAGAATCCAAATGGTGTTTCTAGCAGGTATTGTCTTAATTTATGTAGCGCATAGATCATTGACAAAGCTTCGCGCCTGACTGTAGTTGTATAATTTTTCTCTACAGAGTCAACTTTCTACGAGCAAAAAAATAGGATGATCTATAATACCTTCTCCAGGGTTGAGCCAATACCATGCCAATGGTCATGCTAGAAGTGCCCACATGTACATGAAATGGTTGGTCCCATGAAGGAAAGTGCAAAATAGGTGATGTAGTAAGTTTTTCCTTTAATGTCTCGAATGTGCACTATTGCATTTCTCCCCAACAGAAATTCCCTTTTCATTTTAGTAACTCCTCCAAGGGTGCATGACCTTAGCATATCCTTTAATAAATTTTCTATAATACCCAAGTGTGACCTAAGAATCCACGGACCTCCTTTGATTGGTAGGCTCTTCGAGGCCTATAATGATGGAAACCTTAGTTGGATCAACCAAAAACCTTCCTTGCAGATGATGTGCCCTAATAGTGTGCCAAATGGTGTAGCAAATATACATTTCTTGA
Organism: Taxus wallichiana var. yunnanensis; assembly: GCA_018340775.1. Classification (NCBI taxonomy): domain Eukaryota; kingdom Viridiplantae; phylum Streptophyta; class Pinopsida; order Cupressales; family Taxaceae; genus Taxus; species Taxus wallichiana. The sequence goes on from CM031242.1 coordinate 696,815,981, forward strand.
TGTTCAAAGATATGCTTAACTGGGGAAACATCTTTCAAACATTAAGCATAAATTTTCACAATGATCCTTAACAAGTCCATACACCGTCCAGTCATCTAAATAAACCTACAAGAAGTTGTGAATAAAATCTTTGAACGCTTGGACAACTATGCATGAAAAATATAGCAGAACATTTTTCAGACCAAAAGGCATCATAGTATAGGCAAAAATTCCCCATTCAGTGGTAAAAGTAGTCTTTTCCTGATCCTCTTGTGCAATCCTAACCTAATGATACCCAGAGAATCCATCTATAAAGGAATAGATCTCATGCCCTATAACGCCTTATAATATTTCCTCTGTGAATGGCGTAGGAAAAGGATTAGTCACACATGTAGCATTCAGCTCCTTATAGTCCACACAGATCCTAATTTGACCATATTTCTTTATACTAATCACCATTGGGCTAACCCATTCTCGACTGTCTAAGGGCATGATGATTCTAGACTTCAACATTTTGTCAATTTCTTCCTTGACCTTTTCAAATGCAAGATAGGATTCATCCTATAGAGTCACTTCCTAACCAGATGGGAACCTTCCTTAAGCTTTATATTCATTTTCCTAATGATTAATGCATGCCTTTTAGTTCATGGTATCCCCTAGGAAATAAGTCCTAATAATCTCATAGTAACTCAATGATTTTTGCCACTTTAGAGTTAGACAAATAGTTCCTAATTACGGCCTCCTTAGGCTCATCATCTGATCCAATATTCACTTTCTTTGTTTTCATAGGTTCATGATAGGCATGTGTGGTCTTATCCGCACTTTCCAAAACTTCACACCTACATGTTGAATGATCTACATCTAGATTTTCCACTTCCTCATCATCCACTAAGTAGAGCATCTTTCCTTTTCATTTCTCAAAGAAAGTGCACTTAATTAGTGTGGTGTTTGTCTCTGTTTCTTTAGTAAAATGTTCTCTAAGTCATTTCCATCAAATAACTCTGAATGAGATCTTCCACCTTTGATTGTCTCTCATAGTTAACCACTTTATAACCCTTAATGTCTCTTTTACTAGAGGTTTAGTAAACAAGTAGTCAAAATTATGGATTAGTCTTGTAATCAAATCTTGTCAATTTCTAGTCTCTCTATGGAGTTCTCGCATATACATACCAAGCACACGCACAACTTTGTAAAGTGGAATAAAAATTTTGCACCTAAAGTGAAGGTGGTAAAGCTTCCCGCCCTTTTCTAGAGTCTCTCACAATATTGAATGTGGTGCTTGAATAGGTTGATTACCACGATAAGTGCAGATTTTATTAGATGCATTGCTCCTAGAAAATTGAGTAGAAAGAGCTATCCCGATTTCATTCCATCCTACAAGATTATCTCTCAGTAAACCACCCACCAGCGCACTACTATCCTCATGCGGGGTATATGCTAGCATATTCTATCTCTCCAAATTTTTAACCACTATTCTTCCATGGCGCACATAAATATTGTAGGGTCTCCTACTCTTGTGTATCGAGGTATTGAGCTATTACCTATTCTCTTGATACAACGAGGTCTATTGTTCTACACAAATGTTCTTCTTAATTCATGCCCTACCAACTCATAAGTACCATGAACCCAATTATCACAAGCAATACTTGTGGTATCACTGACTGACTATGCATCTTCCCACTGGAGAATCCCTTCCTTAGATGGCTCAAGGACCTCTAGGTCTCGAATGGCACGCACATAGATCCAGTTCAAGTCTTCTTCACTTAAAGGTTCAACATAAGGCATAGATTTTCCATCTGTTAATGGGATAATAACTCTTTCCTCCTTATTTTCAAAACTGATATATCCCTTGTTGAACCATAGATCAACATTATTTACATAGCACCAAGGGCACCCAAGTAGATTTGGGAAGCTATCTTGCTTCTACAAGCACTAAAACCTCAAAATGCTCAGTGAACTTGGCTCCCTTTATAGTAATGGCTAAATCTTTTAAAACTTCGATGGGATTGGCCTTAGTTCGGTTAGCCATGAACAATATATTTGAAGATGGCTGCAATAGAGGCCTCCCATCTCATACCCATGCATTTAAATTAAGAACATTGACTTTTGCGCATGTATCTATCAATATATTACTTAAAATCCATCCATCCACAACAAAATTCAAAGTGATTCCCTTGTCATAGTCTAAGCTAGGGGGAAGATTTGCATGTAGGATTTTTCATCCGGTCTCAATACTTTTTCGCAGAGTGTTTCCTTTAGCCAATTCGCTAACGATGGAATGATATTCTCTTAGTGCAACATTTTGCACACTTCCTTCAAGTCATCAATATCATATTATATCATCTCTAATGTTTTATTTTGTTTTATCCTCTGTGATTACTCCTTGAAATATTGTATTTTACCCTAAAATTTATTAGTACCTCCATGGTTTCCCAATACATGTCCTTGTGATGGACAAGATCTGGGTCTTGTGCATGTAGAACATCCTCCTTAGTAATGGTAGGCTTTTGTTGCAATGCTTTGCTTTGGCACATGATGCTTCAAAGCACATGTAGTGATATTTACATGCAATACTTTGGATTCTGGTTCCAAATTAGGCATCCATTGATTTTTCATAGTGCATTGTATCCTAACCATCCGTGCTGACTTTGTTTTTTTTTTATGTTTCTTACTAAGATGCTCATATAAGTCCGAGCATCTTCATAACTATAATTATTTCCAAAAAGAACATGTAATATTCTAAGGACATTCACCCTGTAGTGGTTAGGAGATCCGCAGATATAACATGTTCCATGAGGAAACTTTCCTCATCCACCACCATGACCTCATTATACAAATCCACCATGGTATCCTTGGCCTCTTCCATGACCTCCTTCCAAAACCCTTTATTATGATCATAGTGCACTTGATTATGATCCTGATCTTGATGCTCATTCTTACCTTTAGAGTTATCTAAGACTCTATATTTTGCACACCAATATCTATAGCATTATGGATCTGACCAATTAGTCTATAGTCCTCTCGTATTATGAGTCGTGGGCCTACAAATTTTGTAGTAGCAAGAGACGTTCTTCCTTATTGTGCATTGTAATAATGGGCGGTGTGGCTAGCATCATTGTTTACATGACATATCTCACGATCTAGCAACAATGAACGTACTAATATGCGTGGGGAAACTATCCTTGGTGTGACCTTCCACTTCACAATCTATACACTAAATCCCCATGCATGTCTCATGTGCTGAATTTGTTGATAGCTTCTCAAAATGCTTCACCATAGCTATAATCTATGCTTCCAAAAATGGGCTCACCCCAGTGTCTATACTTCCGATTGCCTTAGTGTGAAAATATGCTTCAAGTTCTTCGCATGGATCAGTGTATGTATTATGTGATAGCACCCTTCTAAATGGTGTAATCATACCTCTAATGAACCATTGCAGCATTTTGGCTTGCGTGAATATCATAATAAAGCTTAGATAATTTTTTTTTGAAATGGGCATCATACTCTCGACACTCTCAGTAGTTCCTTGCTTAATATCCTTAAGCGCACTTATACTATTCTACTCAAACTTAGGGATGTGAAAGTCTTTAAGGAAATCATCTTTTAATGTTTTATAGTCTATGTAATTCTGGTCAAGGTCAAATGTTCTGTACCCATTGTGTGTGTTTCCTTCTAATGTAGTTGCAAATTGACTTGCCCTACGCTCGAAGTCATAATGACTTTTGCGTGCCACATTATTTCACACATGTGCACATGTTCAGCAGCATCTTCTATGCCCCTATATTCTGGAAGATGAAGAGACATCTCCATGTAAATATTATGGGGTTGGTGTGGACCTTTCCCACCTAATCTAGAACCTCCTATGTTTCCTCTACCTCTAGAACCATTAGATCCACTAGAACTAGAACCACCTATACCTTCGATCCTCCACCTGTAGCTGGAAGTGGACTAGAAGATGTACTTCCCTGTGTCCCAATAGTAGTACTGAACTGAACCCCTACCATTTGTGAAGTGTTACCACTCCCAGAAGTGAGTCCAAAATTCTACGTGCTTAAATTCTATGTAGATGATGCACTTAAAAGGTACCTCCAAATAGCAAAGAATACATCTTCCTATAATCAATGTACTTGTTATGTGACTTACTCCTGCTCTCCCACTGCCTAAACTAGCTTGCTGATTATTTGTCATACTAGATACTAGAAAACCAAGTGCAAGGGCTAGGTTGTCGGGTAGATTCAAATGTGCGCTTGTGTCCCAAGTTGTCTCTGCTGGCGCGCTTCCATGTGAGGCCGAGGGGGGTTCCCTGTCATGCTTTCCCAAATGGGGGAGTTCCTAATGCTCTAGATCTACACTTTCTATGTGAGCTCCAAATCCTTCGTGAGCCATCTCTCTCCTCAACTACATTTTCTCGCAACATCCCGTTACTTCTCTATTTCCCTCTTACGCACCTCATTATATTTAATCCACCTTTCTTCTCTCTACCTTTCTACCGCTAGGTCTTCCATCTTTCACCAAACCCGATCATGCCCCGCATGAGGTGGGGTTTAGTTAGCCATTGATTTTCTTTCCAAGTTTAGGGTCACCATCAAGATTTTGATCGCTAGTGGAATGCCTTGTAAGTAAGTTCCCCTGGGATATCGTAAAAATGCAATTCCCTACCTTTGTGCAAAAATAATTATAAATTGAGTACTCCAGAATATAATTGTTCAAAACACCATGAAACCAAGTATCTATAATGCATGTCCAAATTAGATTAGCATCATAAAGGGCCTGAAATTATTCCTACATCTAAGACAAGTGTGCAATACCTCCAATTCCTTTTAGATGCATAAGCAACCAGCCACTCATACATTTCTACTAGAAAAATAGTGAAGAAGATCTCATACAAAATATCATACATATTTTGTTCCACCCATGTGCATGCATTAAAATCAGATCCGATGTTGAACCTCCATGTATATTCTTCTTCTAGATCATGTATCCACTCCTCAAAACTTGCTAGGGTCAACCGGTATGTCTTTATAGCAAACCATCCTGAAAAAAATTGAAAAGAGGTCCCGACAACGGAACCAATGATGCAACCTAGAATTTACCAATAATAACCCAAGCACGTTGGCACATCACTCGGCTGACCGAGCGCTCACCCGAAGTGTGCAAAGGTACCGTGCCCTCTTTAGGGTTGCTTGTGCAGTTATAAGCAAGATGAAGAGTTAATGTATTCAGATCCATAATTAGTATAGCATTCTACATAACATATTCCAGATCTAGATCTAAAGAGTAATAGATTTAAGTAATAGCCATAATTAATTCTTCCACACAAGATCTAGTTTTAATCATGTTTAACACCTTGAATTAGTCAATACACTCCATTATATTAAGCACAATAATTACACGAAGCTTCTTACAATAAATAATACCATAAGCTCATGCAAGCATCGGATATGGCATCATAAATTCATAATAATTCATATCCAGGTCCTCCTATACTATGCGAGATCACTACATATTTATAAGGGTGGGGACTTTCCCTTCACCGCTTGCATAATTCCCAAAATAGTTCGCATGTTGAAAATAGTTATGTGCCTTTACAATAATAGACACACATGTAAGTGCACTAACAATAGATATCTTCTAGTTAACTGACAGTAGTAATTCTATTATTAGCTTTAACCCATGCAAAGCGCTTAGTAGACACTCTTCCTAAAATAGCCTATGCATGTCGAGAAAGTCTTTATCCGATTTTTGTGCTCAGTATGCTATCTCCAAAATATATTTGTACCCACGAAAATGGATAATTCCCGAATCTACCCTTTTCTTTTACTCGCATTTCCTTTCCTATCCTTCCACACCTTTGGTGACCGTGATTTACTCTGCACATGAATCTTATGTGTGCCTTCTCCTTAGTATCATACTCTTGTCCACTCAACAATAATGAGATCATACTGGATGTGGTAATAGATGGTTAGTTGGTGAGTAAAATTCTTATTAATACTGATACACGAAGGTAAATGTTCGACATAGGATGCTTGTTACCGGATGGGAAGGCCACCATTTTAGTTATCCTCCAATGTGATGTACATGGAAAATAAAACAAGGGCCATGCCCATTGGGGTGCTAAAGGATGATTCAATCACTATTCAAGGAGCTAAATTTATAGGTGATTTTGAAGTAATAGAACTTGCTAAGGTAGATAATTTCCTTGCATTGCTTGGATGCCCTTGGTGCTATGCTAATAATTTGATTTGCGCTTCAAATATATATATATATATATATATATATATTAGTTTTGAGAACAAGGATGAGCACATTGTAATACCCTTAGATGATGTGAAATTTGTGCCTTATATGGAGCCTATAAATGAGGAGGAGCTCAAAAAATATATGCACATATGGTGCATGACCACGATAATATAGAGCCATCTAAAGGGGGCATGCTTCATTGGGAAGATGCATAATCTATTAGTGATACAACTAGTGTGGCATGTGATAATTGGGCCCATGGAACTTATGAGATGGTAGGTTGTGAGTTCAAGGGAAGAGTTGTTAGGATGATTAGGCTATGCATAATTAGATGTTTGGGCAAGGATAATTTACAAAGGTACAATGGGGAAGAGAAACTTGACTATTTCTTCTGTTTGATTAAAAAATAGTGGTGAAACAAGGGAGATAGATGAAACATGATGGTCTATACATTGCGATGGACAATAACACATTAGTGGGTGACAAATAAATACAATCTATTGGGCTGGTGTGAGATAAGAGTAGCCTTCATAAAAATATTTACTCAAAGCAATGTTCCTTCACTTATATATGAGTATGATGGGAAGAACCCTGCTTTGGTACATGTCCACAATTTTGAGAGACATTGGGGACAAGGAAAAGAAGCTATACAACCATCTCATTAATCAAACAAGTTTTACTCCACTCTGCAAGGCTGCACATGTGTTTGGTATGTGCATACTAAGATAAAGCAAGAAATAATAAATTGGTGCGACATGACATAGTGTATTGTTCATAATTTTGATTATTTTTATAATAATCCAAAATCACATGATGCATTGTGAAGTGCGTCACATTAGGAGATAGAACAAATATAGAGGAAATTATGATTCAACAGATAGGAGATCATGAGATTGAGGCACGCGAGGATGTGTTAAAGACAAAGAAACATTATTGGGGTGCGCATGAAAAGAGAAAGAAAAAGGGAAGATGATCTACATAATTTTGGATGAGGAAGTTGAAGACATGGACATTAAGCACACAGAGAGTGCCATGAAGAGATGGATTCTACAAATGAGTAGACGCACACATACCGCATACCCTTGAAGAATAAGAAAGTGAATATTAGAACTAAGGATGTGCTTAAAGAGATAATATTGGTCAATACCTAAAGTTACAAAGATTATTGAGTTGTTGTGTGACTTTTAGGATTTATTTCCCAAAGGATATCATGATTTAAAGGGTGTACATCCATCGTTGGGAGAGATGAAGATCAAGTTGAAGTAATGTGTGTGACCAATCGGAAAATACCTTACACGATGAATCCAAACCTATGCGTAAAGGTAAAAGAGTAAATTGACAAGATGCTCAAGTCGAGAGATCATTAAACCTATTGAGGAATCTAAATGGATCAGCCCCATGGTGATTAGTATAAAAAAGGATGGGAAGATAAGGATTTGTGTTAGCTATAGGGTCATTAATGTTTCATGTGTGATAGATCCTTTCCCTATGCCATTTATTAAATAGATCCTTGAAGGTGTAACCGGGCAAAAAATCTATTCATTCATAGATGAGTTTTTAGGTTACCATTAGGCGGGGTTACGTGTGAAGATCAAGATAATATCACCTTTGTAATCTGAATGGGAAATTTGTTCATACATCATCATGCCCTTTGGATTGAATAATGGATTGATAATATTCTCGTGCATAGTTATTCAAGCATTAGAGGACTTCATTCATAAGTTTTTGTAGGTTTACTTGAAAAATTTGACCGTGTATGGGCTATTGAAAGATCATTGTGAGAACCTAAGATTGATGTTCAAGAGATGCATATGATTTAACATATCCTTAAACATCAATAAGTGTATATTTTCCACCCCCTTTGCCACTTTACTTGGGTACATTATTTTCAAGGAAGATTTTTTTAGTAGACACAACTAATATTGCAGTCGTTTTAGGAATGGAAGAACCAACAAATCAAAGTGAAGTGCATGGTTTCTTGGGGCATATTGGTTACTACAGGAAGTTCATTAAATCTTATTCCAAGATCACTGTGCCCTTGGAATAATTTCTCAAGGACAAAGGAAAGGTTTATTGGGGTGACACACAACTACATGCTTTTGAGACCTTGAAGGAGAAACTAACAACCAAACATATCCTATGTTTACCTTCTTGGAATAATCCTTTCCATGTACATGTAGATGCATCTGGTATGGAAATTGGTGCATTCTTAGCATAACTAAGTGATGGAAATTTGTATCATCCGATTTACTTCACAAGTAGAAAATTGACACCAATTAATCGGAACTATACAACGACGTAGCACGAATCATTATCCATGATCTACGTGCTTCATAATTTCACGTAGTCCTTATTGGCCACACCATTTATATTTTATATGGATCACATGGAATTTAAGTCTTTGGTCGATAAATCTATTTTACAAGGGTGCATTTATCGATGGATTATTTTGTTTAAGGATTTTGATTTCACAATCACAACAAATCCAGGAAAGAGCAACCTAGGACCCGATCACTTGTCTAGGATCCGTTGGAAGCACAAGGGACCGAGAGGGGGTGAATAAGGGCATATGATATTTCATCAACTAGATCTACTTCCAAATTCAATATCATATTCTACCATTTCCAGATCTGAATTCTTTGTTCATACCATTGTACTTTCTTGATCAAACATCACAGTCATTTTTCTTATACATAGAGTTAGTTTGTGGGGAGATAAATATTTACAATCTAATATTCCTAATTGTAGAAATGAAATTTTAATCTACTTGCAGAAAATAAAATTCTAAAGAAACTACTTACCAAATACCTCCCCGACACAGAATTTGCTAAAAGGTATTCTACTTGTCACTAGAATATTCTTTTAGAGAACTTTGAATCTCCTAATAACATCGTGTCCCCGGCAATGGTGCCAAAATGATGAGGGTCGTCAATCCTCACCATTAATAATGTCAATCTAGGGCTGGTGTTTGATGGTTGTATGCATTAAGAGAAGAAGATCTTGAAAGCAACTCCTTTAAACACAAACCAAACTTGCATAAAATAAATCACACTTGCAGAAATTGAAAGCCACACTTGCAGAAATAAAGGCACACTTGCAGAAATAAAGTTTGCATAAAATAAATCACACTTGCATGAAGGAAATCAAACTTACAGGAATTTAAACACACTTGCATAAATTGAAATTGCTTGAATTGGAAATAAACATAATTAAATGAAACACATGCAGATTCACAACAGACTGAATTTTCACAATACAAAAATAAAAACAATACAACAAAATGAATTATAGACAAATGACCATAAACATAAATACACATATCCATATTCCTTGAAATGAGTAGCCAACTCATTTCTTGGAAGATTATTTAAATCATACTTCCGATTTTAAAACTACAGAATATTTGAGAGGAAAGAACAAATCTTTATTTCTTGGGAGAAAGAAAATTACATATCTTAGTGTGGAAGGTTGCATTTATAATTCATGCATCCAACCAACTCCTTATTTTAGGAAATACAAATTGATCTTATCTTTATTCCAATCCTAACAAATAAGATCTTAATCTCCACAAAATATGGAGAGAGATATATTATTGAATTCAAATCTTATCTTGCTTATTTTAGGAAGATTTACTCCCAAATCTTCTCCTTGCTTTTTGGTAATAAGAATCATAATGATTTTATTCTTCTACATTATTGGAAGGAGGTTTTTCCTCAAAATATGATTTTGACCAAATACCTTTCCCAGATTTTCCATTTGACTTTGTTGTTTTTTATTGTTGAACTTTTAACGCTTGTCTGATACGCTTTTTCCTCAAATTGCAGTTCACTAAAAGTTATATTTCTCTTGATTGGTAAAACTTGTAACAAATCTGAATGAGGTTTTTGTTATGAAATTTCTATGAACAAAAACCTCTCTCATATTTTCCATTTGAATTTCTTGTTTATGTTTATGGAATTTTTAGTGCTCTCGATACACGTTTCTGACTGCACTCACTAAAAGTTAGATCTCTCTTCATTGGTAAAACTCAGTAATGAGATATGAATGAGATTTTTTTAAACACATTTCTATAAAAAACCTCTCTCATATTTTCCTTTTGGCTTTTGCTTTTTCGTTTATGGAAATTTTAGTGCCTGTCGATACACTTTTCCTCGATATGCAACTCACTAAAAGTTAGATCTCTCTTAATTGGTAAAACCTGTAGCAAATCTTAATGATGTTATTTGTAAAAACATTGCTATGAACAAAAAAACTCTCTCAAATTTCTCATTTGGCTTTTCTGTTTTTGTTTATGGAACTTTTAGTGCTCATCTTATACACTTTTCCTCGGATTGCAGCTCACTAAAAGTTAGATCTCTCTTCATTGATCAAACTTGTAGCAAATATAAATGATATTTTTGTTAAACACATTGCTATGAAAAAAACCTCTCTCATATTTCCCATTGGAATATTTGAGTTTTCACAATCCCTCAAAAACTATCATTCCATTGATGCAAGTTCCGGAACTAAAGCTGTCATTCCTTTTATGCAAGTTACGGAACTAAATCTGTAAGTTCAAACTAAATCTAATGTGTCCATGAATTAAAAGTTCTAGAACTAACTTTAATTCAATTGATACAAGTTCTGGAACTAAATCTGCGAGTTCAAACTAAACCTACAAGTTCCGAACTAACTCTGTGAGTTCCAAACTAACTTAAAACAACTATAACTTTTGCATGTGACCTCGGATTGAGATGATTATTTTTTTGAAATTGCATAATTTTTCAAGAGGAATATGAATATGAAATTATATTTGATTTTAAATGTATTATTCATGATCAATTCCACTTTTCCCAATACTAGCATTATCTTTCCTTTATGGTCTGTATACATAAGACTTTGTATCTTTTCCCAAATAATCAATAGGATTAGTCAAAAAAATAGATAAAAAAGATTTCCAAAGAATGAACAAGATATATATCTTATACTCTATCTTAAGCAAACTATAAGTTCCTAGATTAAATTTAAATCCACTTTCAAAGGTAACTTAGAAGGACAAAATAATGGTAATTTATGGCCAATTTATGCCCTCATCAATGGGCACAAAGATAAAAATGCCCTTACATCAAAACCATACATAGGAATTACAAATAAACCATTACACATGATTAAAATATTATTTAACATTAATACATGGTTGAAATTTATCTCAACCAATCAAATTATTTCATTTAATGGGCCTAGTGCTCTTTGTATTTCTCAAAACAGTTGTTTCCTACACCCTTCAACACCCTAGAAACTTCATTATGCCACCAAATAATTTCTACTAAACCAAAACATTCCATATTACCAATTTATGCAATTTCTAAAACCTTTATAACAATTCTAAGCAACTTATAAGTCTTGAATAAATCGCTTGCTCAAACCACAACCACTTTTGTCTTCACCAAATCAACCTACCAAAAGCGTTATTTCCAAATGTAAGTTCATAATTTTTTTTATAATAACATTCAAGACCTCCAAATGAATTCATTAGATGAAAAATTCATCCCTCTTCACATTACAGGTAATATAAATCATCACCTAATCCATCTCATGCTTCAATAAACTCAAAACTTGCAAAAAAACACATCCTATCCTGCACTAGTAAAAACCTTCATGTCCAAAGAATGGCCTAGAAAACTCATCAAAACACCTAATTATGAGGAAAACATCATGTTTCTGGAAATATGTCTGAAAAATATTTCCAACACATTTTGAATCATCTCAAACTCCACCTGTAGCTCTAGATATGACCATTTTACTAAGCACTACTTTTAAGGCCTCAAAATTTCCCTTTGACCAGTCAACTTGAATGGACCTCATTTGACCATGTACCTACATTAACATGTCCTAAAACCTCCATGGACATCAATATAAGCTCACATAAATTCCATAACATCAATTTAGCTCATACCTCATTTGGACAACCTTGTCCCAAAACCTTCTTCTTTAGAAATTGGCATGTTTGAGTGGGGCCCACTCATCATCATGACCTCAACCATACATTTATGGAAATATATAATATTCATATACATCATCAAATCATAAATTTTTATGAATCAATAAAAACAGGCTCACCATACCTCTTTTCTCGCAAGTTTGCTCCTAGTTAGGGTTTAACTAGGGTTTTAAACCACTTTATCTTCTTAACATTCGTTCATAAAAACATGACGATGAAATGACCTCATTATTTTTTAAAACCTTATATACTCACCATAGAAACATACCTAAAATCCACAAGGTCCCATGGGAATCACAAAATTCAAGGTGAACATCATAAGTCCCAAGTCTAGTTGGAATTTCACTAGATTTTGACCCCGACTCATAAAAAAAAACATAACATGAAAATTCTAATCAAATAAAGCTAAATTTTTTCTAAAATCACCATGACACATTATACAAACATCTTAAATCATCAAAATTTCATCAACATACATCAAACTCTCCATCCTATCTAATTTACATATCCATTCCTTAAGGTTTCTCACCGTAGAAGCTAGGGTTAATTGAAAGAATGCTATAGCTCAACATGAAACCACTTAAAATGATATTCTTGAATGTAATCATTAATTATCTCATATAGCTCCATATCTCAATCTCATACCTCATAGCAAGCATGTCTACTCTAGATGAGCACTTGTAACATAATCAATCACCTCGTATCGCACCATGTCACTAATATGAGTGCCCAAGAACTCTCCAAAAATTCTATTAAACATTCCAGCATGCTTCCAAAGCATCCAAGAAGCTCCTGACATCATTCAACATCACCTAGGCACCTAAATAGGCTTGCAAGAACAAGCAATCCTCACTGAATCTCACTGTATCATCAAGTACACATCTGAATCATCATGCTAACATCACATAAAACATTATCTGACCCTACTCCATCATCCAATTTGTCATTAATGTGGTTTTTCATCAATGACAACACCTATAGGACCACATGCCAACAATCTCCCCTTTTTCATTGATGGAAAACTACCTAAAATTCTCCCCCTTTTTACATTAATGAAAAAGGATACCTATAACAACATATTCTTCACCTACCTCAACTTCATAACATCAACTTTTGGTTAGAAACATCAACCAAAGATCTCAACTTAGCACAAGATCTTGAGAAATCACTCAAACCTGATTTTTCCTTCATTTCAAGCATGCAACCACCATGCTACCTCTCGAGACAAGAAAATAAAACATCTAAACATAATCAATAAACAAGAAAGAAGCATAATATTACCATATTTGGATCCAAGACATCATATTTCATCTTCTAGGCATGCCAAACAAGTAATTTTTACCTTCAACCATGTTTTATGCTTCAAGAACCAACTATAACTGAGCATTATCTGAATCATAAACATTACATACATTCCAAAAATGTCAAGAATGAGTATAAAAAATAATTAATCCATATTTCATAAACATACACCACCTTGTCTAGGCTTAGACTTAGCATTACCATGCATTTTCTTTGCTTCCATGCCTCACTAGCACTAAGAGATCTAAATAGTCCTTTTAGCACATTTAGGACCAACTTTGGCATGCCATATAACCTCATACACTATTTAACAATACAATTTATAGCTCACTTGGACTTAAGACCTCCATTTCTAGCCCACAAGCACAAAAATGAGATACTAACCTTGCTCTCTTGTCTTGGAAGCATTTTGAACAATATAGCTCTACCCTAAAAACTTTCTTAGTTTATAACAAGCATACTTGACTGATATCATGCATTTAATGAAAAAACTTGGCCAATTGATCATGTAGATACCCAATACATACCTCCATTGCCTTGAGAGACACTAATGAAACTTCTAGAAGTTCACACAATCACTACCCTTTGTCATGATGATCTTATTACACATCCGAGCAACAATTTCATACCTATATAAGTAGCTTTTCTTGTCACTTTGTAGCACTATGGTACTCCTCAAGAGACCTAGAACCATCTTTTTGTCTTGATCATGTCTTAAGAACAAAATCATTTGCTTCACTATATCCATATCTCATTGCACAACCTCTAAGAACATTCTCAACACAATATGCATCATCACTATGCTTTCTTGGACACCTAAAGGCTTGTAGGTTAACTTTTGAGGCCAAACATAAATCTATTCTCCTTTTACAGTCACTAGATTCCAGATCATCATTTCATTGATGACATATACCATATGGAGCATTAAAGGTGGTCAAGGAAACTTGGATTATACCTCTTACTTTGTGCTACAAGCATACTCTACCTCGATAGCACATCATGACATGTAGATATCTAATGTTTTTGTCTCAAGACATGAATTATGACCACACCACCTTCTACCTCAATGTGATTATTCATCAAGAACAATACATGTATCCTTCATAGCACATAAACTTACCAAGAATGAAGCTCACATATGTCTATATTTTTATGTGCATGTTTTTACTTCAACATATTAGACAAGTAAGTATAGACATCAGTTTTTGACCTTGAGATGATGATCTAACCCTTCTTACAAAACTTGATGTGTGACATAACATTTCACTTCACTCGGAACTTTCAAAGACAACCTCTGGAATTCCTTGAACCATTGATACAGGACTTTAAGAATTCATGCACTCTGAGCCATCCGATAAGACCATCTTTTGCCACTAATAAATTTGAGATACCACCAGTAGCACTGACACATGATGTTGAAACAATTTGAGACCTTCATGAATTCTTATAGCATCTCCATACCTATATCTTTACACTTCTCCCCTTTCATGAACTTTGTATCTTCATTATCATTTGAACTAGCTAGTAAGCAACCATAAAATCTCCTTGTCTATGATAACCTTATGCATCATCTCATAATAGTATCTTTTCAATTTTACACTTGTAGATACACACTTTTCAAGACATCATAAATCACCGAGTATAGATTTTTCTTCACATACCTTCATATAAACTTATAGAATGACATTTATATACAGCTCAAGACAAGTAATATTTCTACTAATACATCATTAGGGTTTCAAACTTCTAACCCTTCCTACTGATTATCCATGCTTAGGCATAATTTTGATTCATCAAGAGCTTATCCTTCTCATACTAAGGCCCGAGAACACTCCTAAACATTCACTTTTCTTTCATAGACTTATAAGACTTATTAGTAAGTACTATGCTACCTTTAGTTGCATAATATTCCTTATTAACACTATTAAGAAGAAATTCATACCCTTCTTCATTAATATCTCTTGATTTGAGTAAATTAATCATGTAGATCATCCATATCCTGTCATGAATATAATATTAATCCCATTTTATCACATTCAAATCAATTGGAATGTCTTAGAGCACACAAGAAACTATCTATTACCATGTGTTAATACATGTCTACTTAAGTACAATCTTAAGGCATCAATATTGCATAGAGAACACACCATTATCCTTTTAACCTTCTCAGCATCAATTGATATTATTCAATGGTTACAAAATCATATACAAGACATAAAAGCTCTGAGAAACCTCAAGATTCCACTAAACCTACTTCACATCTACAAATTTTCTCAAATACAATCTGCTTTTCTGGATTTGGATGACATCAGATCCATCCATTGATATACAATCATTCATGAGGAAAAATTGTCTAATATAGATACCCTTTTTTCCATTACAACTCCAACATACACCTTGAGAGAACATTCCAAAGGAATCATCCCTAGATCTCAAAAGTAGACTTTACATATTAGGCATTTTAGCACTAAAATTTTCATTTTACAACTATGTCAAAAACATCTATGTAATTAAGTAACTTCAAGGTATAAGACCAATTGAAACATGATTTCCACACATTCTAGGAAATTTTACAAACCATTAATCCTAAAACCTCCATTTGGTCATTCATATACATCATTTCATACATACTTCCCAAAGTACTTTGTGAAAGTCTAGTCTAGTCGAGAGAGATATCTCAAATACACATATTTTCTCTTATAACCTCAAAAACTTAACCCATACCTCTGTGATAACACTTTTCATCGTCTTTGAGTACAACTGACCTAATTTGGAGACATAATAGGCATTTTCTTACCCGAAGTCACCCTTTCTTGCGTTGAATACCTTCACGTACACCTTCATAGGATCTTATCTTCACAATTTTTGTTCAAATCAATATTCTTGATGAATTTTCACATCTTCAACCTTCTCATATATGCAATTACACTCCTTGAAACACTTGACATGAGATTTAAGGACTTAAAATCCAAAGGACATACTCAAAAACACAAATGATGGCCAACATGGACTACTTAGAGTGAATGACTTCTTTATGACTCATAACCTTCTAAAATAATCTTCTAGGATAAGAGCATATATATCATGGACTCATGTATATACTTAATACATGCCTCTCTAACTCATGAAAAACTCAAATACATCACATAACCTAGACGAGGCAAAGATCACGGACCATAGACTCATTTAACACGATCAACCCCGTACATAGACAAAAGTAGACATTCCATATTAATTTCATAACACAAATAATCTTTTTGAGAACCACATTATGACTAAAATACCAATTGAAATAACTCATACAAACATATTAAGCAAGACAAAGTAAACATAGACCTTAATAGCACCCAATGACCATCATATTGATATTTTGACATTTTACACATAAGAAAACCAACTTGCACCATGAGAACATACTTAGAGACACTGAAATGAATTCCTCAAGCACATGGAGGAGACACACATACTAACAAAAAAATCCCCCTCAGATGAATGCTTCATATGCATTTATATACCTTCAAGAAGCATAGTGAAGGTATATGAACACAAAGATGAGCTAAAAGAAGGTCTTGAAGAGGTCCCAATCCCCCTTACATACTTGAAAAACTCCTTTTTATTCCCTTTCTAATCTAAGTACTGAGAAACACTTCTTCTTTCATAGATATCTTCTCTTGATGAGACACCATGGTCTCCTCTAGGTTCCCAAGTCCTTCTAGGACCATTATCATACATTCTAGGTCTCGAACTCATATAGCTTGCACTTTAGGACCTTGAGAGATTCTATTTTAATTTTAATAGGCTTAATAACAGTCCCTTACAACATGAACAACTCTGTTACAACTGAAACATACCACTGTACCTCTTTCCTTGAAGTTATTACCATAAATAAATGCAACATTCAAACAAGAACCAACAATATGGCCTACTTCATTGCACTTGTAGCATATAACTAATCCAGGGATCCTCACCGAGAAACACCAATCTATGATATTTTCAAAATCAGTTATAGTCACTTCCATGGCATGGAGAAAAATTAGATGATTCTGTCGATATCTTGTTTGCAGGAAACATAGCTCGTTGCAAAAGTTATGGCCCGCTGAAATTTTTGGACAACTAGTGAATTCAGTAATATGTGTAGAGATGATGCATGCACATGTGGACCAATCAACATTTTCCATGTGGAAAATATGGGTGATGGAGCAAAAGGGGGATTCTAGACTAGTCTTGGCCTCCTTTACTTCACATCTATATTGCATAGTTTCTGTATATATTTTCTTCAGTTTGCAATTACGGGATGCATGTGGGATTATTCGTGTTTATATTTGTAAAGAAATAATATCAAATCCCATTAAATTTGCACATATATTAAATAACCATTCTATCCTTCCCATACATTTCCATGAAATGAATTCAAACCAAGCACCCAAATCAAGGTGGACCAAGTCAAATGGCTATCAATAGCCAATGCACATCTCTAGGCCACCCATACTTAAACCCTCTCTCCTCCAAATGCGCCATGAATGTGGGATCTTATCCCTATAAAAATGCGCCCCACATGGAATGGGATTTGAACCTGGGCCACTTGGGTAAAAGGATAAGGATTTGACCACTGCACCATGCCTTTGGAAACGTTATAAAGGAGCTCTGTTTTACTAGTATTGACATTAGAAGGTGACTATGATATTGTTTTGCTCATAACTTGAGCTAGAGAAGGAATTTTGAGGTGATGTAAAAAGTGACTCTTGTAGAAATATTTGTAAAGATTTATTTTCAATATTTTAATAGATCATTCCCATTCAACCGGACCCAAAGATGTAGGCCACAAGTGCCAAACTCCATTATCAATTCTTGTGTCAATTTGTTGGTGATTCATCTCTGTATTTTTGATTTTACATAGTACTTTCAGTTTTATTTCCTTTATTAAAAATACAAAAGGTTATAATAGTCAATTTTTATATCAAAAATCAATACAAAGCAAAGTTAAGTGTGTGCACAATTGCTAGTTAAAATTGATTTTTAGATCACTAGTATCAGAGCTGGTTTTGACTGATTTTTGGTTCGATTAATGGTTTTGGATTACAAGTTGTGTTTTGGATGTTAACATGGTCTTGATCTAAGAATATTGAAGGAGAGTTAGTTATAGGAGATCCCAAAATCGGTACCGATGGTCTCAAAGTCCTATAATGGTGGATCGAGAGGAAGAAAACTTTCGTCAATCATTCCTACATATAAAGGAAATGTTGGAGGAAATGTACCAAGATAGAAAAGATAAAAGGGAACTAGAGAAGGTAAAAAATAAGATAGCTCTAGTTCTGATATTCCTAAAGGTGAACCTCTAAAATCTGATTTTCCTTCATTAAAGTTAGATATTAAGTTTGAATTTCCAATGCATACTTTGGAGAGATAAATGCAGAGAAGTTAGATAATTGGATCAAGCAGATAGAAGTATATTGTAGGGTTCAAAGAATTGGGGATGATGAAGCAAAAATTCATTTAGCAACTCTTTGAATGGGTGGCACAACACTCATTTGGTGGGAGAGTAAGCTTCAGGAAGTGGAAGAAACCAAAGGTAAAGCAATCACTTCTTGGTTTGAATTTGTTTCAAGTCTTAGGCAACAATTTTATCCTCTTGGTTATAAGCAACAAGATATGATGGATTGGAAAACATTAAGACAAACTAAGGGATAAAGTGTTCAAGACTACACATAGGAATTTAGGAAAAGGGCACTAATTTTGGGAATTTCCATAAACACGAATAATCGCTTCTTGCTTAAATATATTGGTGGATTACATAGTTACCTAAGGCATGTGATTCTTGTTTTAGGTCCTACTAATCTTGATGCAATGTGTGTTCAAGCAACCCATTTGGAAGCACGAGGGAAAATGAAAAAGGATTCCTCTTCCTCTTATTTTAAACAAAAGAACAAGCAATATGAAGGAAAAGGTTTGAAAGAACAAGGAAAAGGAAAGGGTAATCATAAGACAAACTCTATTGTTAAAAAGGAAGATGAAAAACCATTTTGTAGTCATTGTAAAAAGAACCATGATGAGTCTAAATGTTGGAAATTACATCCTAAATGAAACCTAAATGGATGGTTAAGAAAGGAAATGAAAAGAAAACAAACAACTCAGTTCGTGATCTTGGGTTAGATTCGTGTGATGAAACCAAGATCATAACTATGATTTTTCTAAGTAAATCAAATCTTTCAATTTCCAACAATATTACTTCAAATGTTGCATCTTTTCTAGTAAAGAAACTATACATGATGATAAGAAAAGGAATGAGATATTCCACATTAGAGTAATTTCAAAGCATACGAAAATTGATACTCTTTTCGATAGTGGATCTCAAGATAATCTAATTTCGAGGAGGTTGTTAAGAAATTAGGACTCAAAATTATCCACATCCTAAGCCTTATCCTTTGGGATAGGTTTATGATGATGCAAAACTACAGGTAACTAAAACTTGTACTTTTAGATTTTCCATTACAAACAATTTTATAGATGAGTTTGAATTAGATGTAGTTCCTTTGGATATTTGTGGGGTGGTTTTGGGAAGTCCTTATTTGTATGATCGTAAAGCAATCTTCTATAGGGAAGAAAATAAATATTTTCTTGTAAAGGATGGAATTGAGTTTATTGTTAGAGCTCACCATGAAAAAAATGATCTATCCTTGGTAACTATAGGTCAAATGAAAAGGCTTGTAAACTCAAGAAAAAAATTTTGTGCTCATAGTGGTCAAAGCCAAAGAAAAAGTACATGAGATGACTTTTGAGAATTGTGATTTGAAACATAAGGATGAATTGGTAAAAATTGTTTCGATTTTGATGATTTTTTCATGATCCACAAGGTCTACCTCCCAAAAGAGGGGTTCAACATGAGATACAGTTGCTTCAAGATGCACCTCTTCCCAATATCATAATGTACGGGTTGTCAGTAATAGAGAATGAGGAAATCAAGAGATAGGTAATGGAACTTTTGGCTTAAGGTATAATCCGTCCAAGTACATCCCCATGTGGTTCACCAACTATTTTGGTCCTAAGAAGGATGGCACTTGGATAATGTGTGTTGATTTCCATGCTTTAAACAAGATTACAGTAAAGAATTGTTACCCTCTTCCCATAATAGATGATTTACTTGGATCAACTAAAGAATGCAATTTATTTCACTAAGTAAGAATTGTAGAAGGTGATGTTTGGAAAACTGATTTTAAAATGAAATAGGGATTATTTTAATGGTTAGTGATGCCTTTTGGTTTGTGCAATGCACCAACAACATTCATGAGAGTTATGAATGATAACTTTAGACCATTCATTGATAATTTCTTTATTCTCTACTTAGATAATATTCTTGTTTTTAGTAAATCATGGGATGAACATGTTAAACACATCCAAAAATTCTTAGATGAACTAAAGAAAGAGAAATTGTATTTGAAGATGTTAAAATGTGAATTCGGTAAAACATCTTTAATTTACTTGGGTTATGTTGTAGAAATGAAGAATTGAGAATTGATTCTACAAAAATAGAGGTTACTTTAAAATGTCCTAGACCCACTAATGTGACGGAATTTAGGATTTTCTAGGTGCGATTTAGTATTGGAGGAAATTCATTTCTAACTTCTCATATATTGCATCTCCTTTGCATGCTTTGACAAGTATTAAATAGGTCTTTCAAAGGGGGGAGGAAAACAACATAAAACCTTTGATACACTTTGAAAGAGAAGATAAGTACCGCTCAATCTCAAGCACTTCCAAATTTACAACATTCATTTGAGATTGAGACAGATGCTAGTGACTATGCAATGGGGCATTTTGATGCAAAACAAACGACCAATGTGTTACCATTCAGAAACCTTTACAAGTGCGGTAAGAAACTATTCAACTTATGATAAAGAGTTGTATGCTTTGGTTCAAAGTGTTAAAAAGTGGAAGCATTATTTAATGGGAAAAGAAAAAATTATACATACTGACCATCAACCACTTCAAGATTTCTTACAAACACAAACCAAATTGCAGCAGTCTAGACATTTAAGGTGGATGGGATTTTTGCAACAATTTCATCTTATAATTAGGTATAAAATTGTATTCAAAACAAGGTTTTTGACATGTTATCTAGACCGCTTGAGTGATAGTAGCATCCATTCTTTTGCAACATATTTCTTTAGCTCATGTTAGTTACAAGGAACGATATGTTAATGATGTTGATTTTAGAGAAGTGTATGAGGATCTATTAAGTGGGAAACAAGTAGGAGAAAAATATTATCATTTGCATGAAGGATTATTATATCATTCTCAGTAAACTTTGTATTCCGAAAAATGAATGTGTCCATATGATTAGGGAAGCACATACTTGTCTTATTTCGGGAATTTTTGTGTTAGTAAGACAGGTTGCACATTTACGAAATATTGTTATTGGCCTAGAAAGCATGAACATGTAAACATGTATATTAAGGGATGTGTTCTTTGTCCCACAAGCAAGCCAAGTAATAGGAAATTAGGACTTTACACTCGTCTTATTGTTTTGACAAGGCCTTGGGAAAGTGTTTCCATAGATTTTGTAGGAGGCTTGCCCATGACATGAAAGAAACATGATTACTTATATGTGGTAGTAGATAGATTTAGCAAAATGTGTGTGTTGGTTCTATGTACTAAACAAATAACTCAAGGGAATTGCACATTTTTTTCAATTTTTTGGGTTCACTTTAGATTACCTACTTCAATTATATTTGATCGGGATTCTAGATTTCTTGGGAAATTTTGGTCACATTGTGGGGTTAATGGACACAAAATTGAAAAAGAGCACTACTTTTCATCCACAGACCGATGGTCAAACAGAGGTTATAAACCACACAAGAGTACATTTTCTTAGGGGCTATTGTGGAAAACACCCTAAGTTATGGGATGAACATCTATATTATGTGCAACATGTTTATAATTGTGCCTTACATTCTTCTACTTTAACGTCTCCATTTGAGACATGTTATGGATATCTGCATTATTCTCCTTTAGATGTATATTATGAACATGAAATTGTTGTTAATGCTTTATGACAAGGATAAAATATTTGTGCAAAGAATACAATAGGTTCATCAAGTATGTCCATGAACAATTGGAGAAAATTCGGACTAAGCACAAAACTAGGCATGATAAACATAGAACTCGATCACAAGTTCAAATTTGGTGATTCATTTTGGCTTCACATCAACAAGGAAAGGTTGACAGTAAAGGTAAAAATTGAAACCTATACGGTATAGTCTGCTCCAAATATTGTAAAAAATGGTAACAATGCTTTCCTGTTAAATTTACCTCCTTATATGCAAATCTACTCGATTGTAAATGTTGAAAATTTAAGAGTGTATGAACCGCTTATGATCATTGATCATGATGATGCTAACATAATACCTTCTATTGATGATTTCACTCTTGAGTATCTCGATGAGTTGCGAAGATGTCATTTTGGACAGGAAGGTCGAACTTTGCGAAAGGTTGATATTGAGTATCTTCGTGTTGGGTTCAAATGCATTCATCCGAACAAGGCTAAATGGATGGAAAATGGAAAGGTGAGGGAGAAACATCCTCACATATTCACCAATAGTTGGTCCAAAAATCATGCCGATTCACGAAGGTCATGGGGAAACAAGCCAACAGTGTGCAAGGCATAGCCCCTCTTTGAAATAGCAAAGCGAACCTGGTTTATTGCTAATCTATCAAGCATGAATCTATTCAAATCTACACTATTCTAACTTCAGGGGGTTTGGGATCTCATCTCGGTAGAGTTAGTTACAAAAATGAACAGAAAGGTAGGAGGGAAGGAATGGAGGAGGGTAGATCCGAATGAAGAAAAGAGATGAATTACAAGATAGAAAGGTCGAAGGTTTATTCTTTGGGCTGGTAGTAAATGATCCAAACTTACTTGCATAAATGATTAAAGAAATCCTAATGAACATATGACAATAGTAGGAATGAATCTAATGAATAAAAACATAGATCTAACTTAAGAAAGATCTCGATGCAAATGACACACACATTAAGCACAAAGTCTAAATATGTGTATTAATATTTCTTCTATTGCAAGAAAACACAAAATCTTTCTCTCCTCACTTCTCTTTTCATACAAAAAATGTTCACCCCTAGAATACAACAAGTATTCTAGTATTTATAGAAGGAGAGGAGGAAAGAAGACAAAAGCCAACCCACTACTTACAAAATATCTTACAAGATATTTACAAAAGATCTAGAAAATATCTAAAAAGTCAACAGTTGACTTGGGCAAGTTTTTGGATGGCAACATCCCATGGTGCAACATGGATGAGGTCATCGTGTATGCCAACATGCTTCTTTTTAAAATATTTTACAAAAATGATCAACGCATTCACGAAAGGAGAAACTACTCTTCATCATCCCTCTGCTCAAACTTGGAGTCTTGCTTTTGATCAGGAGAGTCGATGTGACACTACACTCGATATTCTACAAACTTGCGGATCATTTCTTGAATTTGATCATGGTTGGGACCATTAAAATGGTCGCGAATGACTTTGAAGGTTTCTTTCTCATTCTTGAGCTTGTCAGGTAACTCGATGAATTTTTTGCATGATTCGATTAAAAAGCCAATGAAATCATGGCAGGCCAAGAGGTTATTGATTGACTCTCGGTTGAAAGTGACCTCTGCTACCAAACCTTGAGTGATGATAGCCTTGAAACACTGGAATGTATCATTTACTTCCCTCAAGTTATATGATTCACTTGAGCATCTCTCGAGCCATTTTTACAATTGTCCGCTCCCTGTTGTATCATGTTTCCAAGGTTTCATCTTTGATTTTATCGATTCTCTCTAGGATATATTCCATCTAATCAACCTGGTAATCTAATGCAATGAGAGATTTATTATGTGCATGTGGGTGATTGATAACGCTGACATTCAATAGGTCGTCAGCTGAGCAGTTAACCATTGCTTGGAACATTTCATGTCAGTAACCTAGCATCATCCAACTCTTCAGATAGGGCACTTACTATTGCTTGCAGCTCCTTATTTTCTTGAGTTATATCCTGATAGAGCAATGTAAACTTCCCAAGAATTTCCTTACCATCTCTGAGGATCCACTTGATCCAAGATGATACTACCATGCCTTGTTCACCAATCTTAACATATTCATTTATTTTCTCTTGATTGGGAACTTGAATGGGTTCGGGCAAAGAAATAGCCTACAGGAGGAGTGTTTCCTATTTTCTCGCAATGCTTGTAGGAGATGTTTGTTTTATTCTTTAAGTATTATTTTCTCCTCTTTTGCCTCTTGGAGCTTCTTGCAAAGAGCATCCACAACAAACAAGGCTTCCCCTTACAGGCTTTCAAACAAGGTCCCCATTGTGACTTGAGTCACCATGAAGTCTGTGGGAGACAGATATTCTTTTCTCTTGGTGGGATCCAAGAAAGCTA
Organism: Taxus wallichiana var. yunnanensis; assembly: GCA_018340775.1. NCBI lineage: Eukaryota > Viridiplantae > Streptophyta > Pinopsida > Cupressales > Taxaceae > Taxus > Taxus wallichiana. The sequence goes on from CM031242.1 coordinate 696,840,916, forward strand.
TCTCCATGACTCTTTCTCCCAAGTGCCTTTAGAAAAGTGAGTTATCGCTTTCTACTTCTTGGTTCCCTTTTTAGAATGACAAAGAAATCCATGGATGCAATGGGAACTTTCCTCTTATGTTGGCTCAGATGGTTAGAAATCCAACCATGACTTATGGGAGTGGGAGCGGAGGAAGAAGAAGAAATGAGAGTGAGAGGGGGAGCAACTGTAGAGGCCTCGTGGAAATGTGTTGAAACACTCGGTGGTGGAATTGATAGGGAGTCCAATGCACCGATGCTTTTGAGGCTTGGACTTATGAACGGAAAAGAGAAGGACGTGGAAATGAAAGGGATCTTCATCGGATTGAGGAAATATTGGGTGATATATCTGCGAGAGAAGAAGATGGTAGAAGTGGGAGATGGAAGGGAGGAAGGGAGAGAGGAGAAGACACATCCATAGGAATAGATGCTTGAATGATAGGAGGAGAAGGAGGAGCGAAGAAGGAACGTTGGGCACCTCAAGATTTGTAGTTGTGATAACATCTCGTGGACATATCCATTGGAATATATGTTGTTCCTTGTTCGTCACCTAGAGACACCAGGGTCAACTACTTGCTTCTCAAAAGTAGGAGGAAGATCTTCAGGAGTAGTGGAAGAGGGAACGCTGGGTACCTCTTGTCTGCTTGGTTCTCCCACCTTGTCCTTTCCTTTTCCTTTTGGCACATGGTTCGGCCTTGAGGTGCACTACTTGAAGGAGAAGTAGTGAAGTCAACTCTAAGGTATGTAAGGCCATTCTGATTGCACCAATGTTTGGTGTGCTATAATGTGGGTTTAACCCTTTCTTGAATGGTCTTTAGCGCTTTAGCTCTGTCGATCTCTGCGAATGGCTAGTTGTCCCCATCTGTGTCAATGTAAACCTAGTCGATTTATTCATTAGTCTCTTTGAATTTCTTTGGGACAATGGCAACGCCATAGTGGATGATCTCCTCTAGAGCTAGCCGAGAGTGATCCTTCCACCTAATGTCTATCTCATTAGTTAGATCTATCCAAATGTCCTCGATCTTGGGAACATGGATGGGATCAATTTTTACCTTCAGAAGGCAACTCCGGTAGTCAAAGGTTGGCCTTGCTGCACGGGAAGTTATCATTTAAATTCAACAACTCTAACTTAGCATACATCTCCGTGCTTTAGCAAGTGTAGGGAAAGTGTATCATCCAACTGTAAGGGGGAATGGAGTTCCTCCTTTCTTTCTCTTCATACACTTTTCATGATAAGTGATTAACTACCTTGACAATTCCAGGAGGACCAACTTCAGCCCTGCAAACCTTGGCAGCTTTGTTGGTTCTCTCTCAAAATTCATGGCTTTGAGGTATGTGAATGTGGGGAATTGTGTGAACAATGCTCCCCATTTATTTGTAGCAGTAATCACACTCAGGTTGGTTCAACTGTGTCTCATGTTTGGTCTCAACAAATAGAATACCTCATAGAAGAAGGCATCATTTATTTTGGAGAACTAGTAGATGCTAGCTTCCATCCTTAGCTCTGGTAGAACTTGTATATCCCGACTTGGTGCCATACCCCATTTCGAGTTAACCCCGTGAAATCCCTTTCTCGACGCAAAGCAGTGTATACAACGTAGGAATTCATGTAGAACTTCTCAGTTATTAGAACTTGTTGAAGTTGCTATGAGATGGTGTCACTTATGATTTCACCCCAGCCGAAGCATTGATCAGGTGCATTTTTTCTCATATTCTCCAGGTATCTCAGCATCCATTTATGGAAATGATGGGCATCAGGGAGCCCGAATACTCTACTCAAGAATGTGATTGTATCACTCAATTATTCATTAAAATCACTTCGATGGATGGTTTGTGGCCATCTAGACACTGACTTCTTGTTCTTCAGATAGAGTTCATTCATCATCTGCATGCACTTTGATCTTCAGTATCATCCCATGCCTTCTTGTAGTATTCAATGCTTATTTCCACATATTGCCTGTGATGAGGAATGCCCAAGATCATCTCAAAGTGACGAGCTATGAGGTTTATGATTGTCTCGTGTTCTTTATTTTCAACACATCTAGTGTCTTTGTTATAACATCGAGCAACCAACATGATGAACTCATTATTTATGGCACTCACTGGAAGCCCAGCTGCAAAGTGCAATCCGCTACCTACTAATTTGTTCATCCATGGGCCACTGCTTGCCTTGGTGGTCCTTACCCAAAAATCATCCATGTCAATATGACCCAGCTCAGAGTCTCTGATGTCAAGGTCACACTCTGCATATGAGTCAGGCATTCTGACTCTCTAGTACTTGTACTTCATTTCTTGCTCTGACTGTTTAGCTTTAGCTTTAGCTGGTCTCTTGCTTGATGAAGACATATGTGAGCTTGAGGATGGATGTTGTTATTCTACAAGAAGAATCAAGAAGGTCCAACACAAAAGAGCCATGTCAACCATCATGTTATTCATAATGAAATTTTGAAGAATAACAAAACACCTTCGAATGTGTGAGAAAATAGTTAAGTTTAGCTTGCAGAAGGAAGAATAAGCAATTTTAAGCCTTAAGGCGCAGGGCGCAAGTTTATAGCAAGTTATAGGGCTTTTATTACTAGGCACGCTTTTTGGGGTGTCAGCATGTAAATTCTTGTGCTAAGCACATTTAGGAAAGTGTCAACATGAGAAAAGTGGTGCCAAAGGGGGAAGCGCATGGCGCGGATCTGCAGCAGACAACATTTCATGTTGATGTTGTGAAAGTTACGCTCGCACCTCATGAAAAATCTGGTAAGTGTTCTTTGGTTGGGCGCAGAAAAGGTTTGTGTTGCATGAGTTTAAAGTGTGCCAAAGTGCAACTTTGGAAGATGTTGCAAGGAAAAATAATGCGCCGTATTTGTTTGGTGCACTTTCCGAGCATGTAACATCTCTGAAAATGGCGCCGGTTTTTAACAAGCTTAATAGTTCATGGCAATTTTCTTAATTTCTTGATTTGGATTTGGATTTGATGGGAAGAAAGAGAAGTTTGTTGGCAAGGCAGTAAGCAGATATAGATGGTTTTTGGTTTACTTTAGCGGCAGAGCCCTTCCAGATTGTAGATCTGGAGGGGGAGGAAAAGAGGGTTTCAGCTGGGTTGGGGATTTTGAATGTGTTCTTTAGATTTTAATTATTTGATACAAGCTCTAACATTCAACATAATTAAACAAAAACCACAAATGGGAGATGAGCCACTCTCCTGGTTTTATAAAAGACAAAGAAAGACGAAGGGTCCACAAACTCGAAAACGACACATGAGGGCTGATAGGGATAGCTGACATGTGCAGAGAAAATACCTTTCGTAATTTTCAATTCATGAAAATGACATATGGCAGGCTCATATTTATAGAAAATATGGAAATTATGACCTCACCAAATACTTTTGGCACGATTTTGGGAGTGTCGACATGAGAAAAGTTGCGCTTAGAAAAATGCTTAGCGCAAGTTTCTTGGTGTCGACACAACATTCTCGGTGCCAAAGGTTTTAAGGGGCTCAACGCTTTGTATGTTGACATGGGTAAAGTTGTTCCAAGTGTAAAAGGGCATAGTTTTAGTGATGTTAACACAACATTTTCAACGCTAAAGGATTTAAAGGGGCACGAATTTTGGGATGTTGACATGAATGAAATGGTGCCCGCTTTAAAAGGGCACATTTTGTGAGTGTCGACATACAAATTTTTGCTCAAGGATAAGCTTAAAATGGCCAAGTCCATAAATAAATTTTTGTTTAAAAGGGAGTTTTGGTTCCACTTCGAATGTTATCAAACTTCCCTAGGGGTCAAAATAGAATTTTGGGTATAGTTACCTGTAAATTGCCCTTGTCAATTTTGTAGGATAACAGCTGGTTCTTTCTGGGGACTATCTTTGAGTGAAACTTAAGGTTAGAGAATCCCAGATTTTTCATGTACCTATCCATTGGGTTACAGAGAGTAAAAAACAAGGGTGACCAGGGGGTGAGAAAAAAGGAAAATAAAGGGAAAACACAACAAACAGAAAGAAAACACACAACGAAAGAAAAGAAAATGAACAAGAAAAACTCGTACAAAGAAGAAAGCAAGCTCTACTTCCCGAAGATCTTCAGTGATGTCCGCCCGCTATAGGGAAGCGGGATTTCAGTTCCATCCGATATGAGAGATAAAAACTATTCTCTCCATTGAGATGCTTGATTTTGTATGGCCCTCTCCAAAGAGAGTCAAATTTCTCGTGCATACCTTTCGCTTCTCTTCGTTTCTCCCACAAAAGAATAGAACTCCCACTTGAAAATCTCTACTTAGCTTTCTTGTCAAATAGCCTCTTAACTTGATTCGATGTTCAAGTGATCTTATTGACCACTTTCACTCACTTTTCTTCAAGTTCCATCAGGTACATAATCCTCTTTTCAAGAGAATTATGAAAATTTTCATCTTCAATTACTCGAGCCAAGCGCAGAGCAGGAAGTTCCGTGGAGATAGGGATTTCAGCATTGATTCCATATAACACCTAAAAATGTGACATGCCGAGAGACCTCTTTGGAGTGATACGATCCACCCACAAAGCATCATACAATGATTTGTGCCAGACCACTGGTTTTCATCAACTAGCTTCCGTATGATAGTTATCAGGTTCTTGTTGTTGGATTCTGCCTGACCATTTCCTTGAGGATAATAATCAGAGGCATGAGCCAAGGTTATTCCGTATCCATAACAAAACCAATTACTTCTCGTGAAGATAAGTTGGAAGTGTTATCAGCAACAATTTTGTGTGGAATGCTAAATCTCACAATAATATTCTCTTTGATGAAGTCAAAACAACTTCAGAAGTGGCATGCTTGATAGGTATGGCCTCCACCCATTTTGTGAAGTAATCCATTGTTGTTAGGACGTAATTATGTCCAACACTTGATTGAGGATTGAGTGCTCCACTGAAATCAATTCCCCATTGTCTGAATGGTTCATCAATGATGACGGCCCGAGGGGAAACACAACTAGCTTTGGTTTGCCAACGAACTGTTGGCAAAGTTCACATTTTGCTACCTAGGTGGCTACATCTTGAAATAGCATTGGCTAGTAGTACCTAACCCAAATGATTTTGTGTTCTATCACTGACAAGGAGAAGTGACCACCGCATGCTGAGTCATGAAAACTCTCCAAAAATTTTACTTGATGCGGCTTGTCAACACATCATAGAAAAATGTTGTCAATTCCGTGTTTATACAATCCATCATCCCATATGACATATCTTGCAGCTCTGAGCTTCACCGTTCACTTTTCCTTAGTGGTTAGGTGAGTTGGGCATTCATCATAGGTGAGAAAGAACATGATATCATAATACCATTCCTCATTGGTTGCGACAAACAAAACCATGGGCAAAGAATCTGCTTTCTCCAATTCATTTTGTTCTCCATCAATGTGATCGGCTCTCTTCGATTGCCTTTGAGTCTTTATTTTCAGCCATTAGCTGACACAAACCTTTACCTCTTACCAACTTAGTTGGTTTAATTTCTAGATCATATTCTTGGACCTTTGTGATCTAATTCCCTTGTAAGATCCCTAAATCCTGCTGAGTTAGGATAGACTTAACAACACACATGAATTCAGCACTACTATATGAGAATTCAAAATATAGTAGCAGAAAATTTTGACTGCTTTTACCACATCAAAGGCATGATTTTCCAATTGTGACATCTTCAGTTCATGAGGCTTAAGAGGAGAGCTCATGAAAGAAATCAAGGATTCAATATCTTCGGGGTTCTTTTACATCAAGATAGCTGATATAGTATGCACAGATGCATAACTATACATGATGAAGTCTTTGCTGAAGTCAGGACACAATAGAACAGAGAATGTGTGATGGAGATTTTACGTCTTTGAATGGTGTCTTTCCTTCCTCACTCCATCGGAATGTTTGGGACCCTTTCATCATATTAGATATATGACGAGTCTTCTCAACAAAATTAGGAACAAAGCGTCTAAGAAAATTTACCTTTCCGAAGAAAGAGTGAACACCAGTCTTACTTGTAGGAAAATTAAGGCTCTGAATAGCCTTGACCCTTTTAACATCTATCTTAGTTCCTTCTCTACTGATGACATGTCCTAGCAGCTTTCCTTTGGTGACCCCAAAAACTAACTTCTTGGGATTTAGTGAAATTTTGTGCTCTCGGCATCTAATCAAGACTTGTTCCAAATGATCGCAGTGATCACTTCATCTTTTAGAGAACATGATTAGGTCATCTAGGTAAACTATAATGACCTTTCCCATCATACCTTTGAATGCAAAGTCCATTGCTCATTGGAAGGTGGCACCGGCGTTGATCAAACCGAACGACATTCTATTGTAGGCAAAGGTACCCCAAGGAGTGGTGAACGTTGTTTTGAACTGATCTTTAGGTGTGACTTGAATTTGATTGTAACCTAAAAACCATCAAACATAGACAACATTTCTAAACTGGTTACTACCTATAGCACTTGATCCATTATCAACAGTGGATAGTTATCTTTTAAGGATGACTGGTTCAAGTTGCGAAAGTCCACGCATATGTGTATCTCATTATTTTTCTTCTCGCACAGGCACAATATTTGCAACCTAGGTACTGTGATGAATTGGAAAAATAATTCTTACATCCAGCATCTTTTGAATTTCAGCCTGGATGGTACCTAATATTTTTGGGGTTGTAATGCCTTTGCTTTTGACGAAAAGGCTTGACATCGTCCTTGAGCGGAATGTCATGCCAAATGTCCTTTGGCTTGAAAGACTTCAGATCAGCATAAGACCATGCCAACACATCCATGTACTTTTTCAGCAACTTAACGAATTTTCACTTTTCCTTGGGCATACAACACTTCCCGATATTCATGGAATGAGGATGTTCCACAATACCCAGATTGACGGATTCAATTTCCGAGAGAAGAGCAAGGATCATCTTGTCACTTTTTCTTAACAAAATAGTCATGATTATCAAATAATCATTCTAAGGAAACCAAACCTTTCGAAATCTTATTTCCTTTGAGTTGTATCATTGTATCCTTTTTAGATTCATGTGCTTGACCGGTGAGAGACTCATGACACGTAGAAGTTGATCCATCAAAATGAAGTTCTTTGAAATTGTCATCTTTCTCCAAAAAGGCAATAAGTTGGTTGTCATCATTGAACACTTGCCAGTGTTGTGAATTATCTGCACACTTGGGTGAAAAACCACTTCAATGGTATATGTATTTGTTTTTAACCTTGGGTGAGGGAGCATGAGAGATGCTGAGATGGCCAATGAATCAGCCATGTCATTTTGAGCTCACGAAATTTCTTTGATTAAGAAAGCATCAAAATCTTCGATGTTATCCCATACTGCATTGTGGTAGTGTCTAAGCCTATCATTTTTTACTTGATATATCCCTTTTACCTTATTGACAATTAGCTCAAAGATCACCTTGCACTCTCGCATTCTTAATTCCTTTCTCTTTTGTAGCTTGAATGCCAAGTAACAAGGATTCATACTCGGTGGTATTATTCGTATTGAAGAACCGTAATTTGAAAGAAAAGGGAAAATCTCCTCTTCGGAGATACTAGAATAGCCTCAACACCGCATCCGCTTGTTACACAACTATCATCAAACTACAATTTCCATACTTTGTTGAGATCCTCTTTTTAGATGAGAGCATCCATTCAATATGAGTTGGTGGATAGGAAGTAGTTCCCCATCCTTGATGATTCGAAAATAATCTGAGCCTTAGGGTCATCAGAGTTGGTGACTAGATATTTCTTTTGTGACTCTAGTTCCAATGTCTGCATCACCCCTTTGACAGGAATCCTAGCTTTGGACCAATCCATATGAATTTCCCCAACTTCTTTACAAAAGATCCTCCCTAGCAATATCTTGTATGTTGCTGGAATATTAGCTACGAGAATAGTCATTTTTACCCTTTTCTCAGAAATGCCACGAATGCGAACTGTGCATCCTTGATCTAACCAATCAATGGTACCTATTTGGTTTCCATGGAGTAGCATCTGCCAAAATGTTTAGTAAGTGTGAGGCCCAAAGCATGGGTGACCTTTGCTAGCATAACATTATCAGAAGCTCCAGAATCAATTATATAGTTGCTTAGTTTATGACCATTGATCAAAAGAGAGATAAAAGGTTCAATTATCCTTGATACGGAAGTCGAGGCAACATTTATGCAAGACGTAGGAGGAATGTGAAGAATTTATTTTGGGGAAATAGGAGGGATGGTAGCCTGGCTTTGGATATACTTAGTTAATCTTATAAGCTGCTCTAGGTTGGACTTAAGGTACTTGGCTTCAAACATCTAGATCTTGGTCCGTTTAGCGTGGTCGACTATATTGAATATGACCAAGGGTTACGCTAACGAAGGAATGAGTCCTTAATTTTACATTTGTAGAGGAGGATTACTAGTCTTTATGGGATTGGAGGAAGACTGAATTGGAGGAGAAATGGGAGGAAAAGATTTCTTTACAAAAGGTTTAACACGAGGTTGAGTAGGAAGGGGATAACCTCTTTTAGTGATCGTTGGAGGTGGAGTTACCACAGCTTTTTCCTTTTATTTTTCAGCAGCAATCTTTGCTTCTTTTCCTTGCGAGTGAGTGAAAATTGTGTATGATTGACCACTCACATACCCTTGGGTACTCTCTTCTTCATCATATTCCTCATCTTCAAATTCCATATACCCAATAGTAGAGTCACCAGTCGGTTCACCGACATCTTGATCATCTTCATCTTACGACGAAGGTTCTTCGTAATTTGGATCATCTTCTTCAATTTCAACCAAAGCATTAACCATAGGGGATTCAATTGCTTACCTTGGAGAAGCAAAGAAGCAAATGTAGCCTTTAGGGGGCATTGTTGGGAGTGAAGTTCCTTTGTGGGATATCTCGGTACGGAGTAGTAGACGATGTTTGAGCCAATTACTTCTTTAATGAGAGCAAGTCATTCACCATCTTCTAGAATGTTGGATCTAATGAGGTAGCCTAAGAAGAAGTTGAAGCCTTTGATTTTGATGGCTCTCATCTTAACTCACCGATATAAGAAGGTTGTCTTCTATCCGAATGGCCGTAGCTTGAGCAAGGGCCAAGGTGGGTATCTATTCCTATAAAAGTAAGAAACTTACTTTCAAACTCATGGCATTCAAGAAGAAACACTTTTGATTCTCTAATGTCGGCATCATGGCAAGTGGCACATGGTTGATCAGTGAATTGAATTAGGTGATAAAATCACGCATGGTTTCATTGGCCTCCTTCTTCATGTGAGTGATTTACAATAATAACACAAATATGTCTTCTGAAGGTTTGTATCTATCTTCAAATGTAGTCCGCAATGTGGCCCAACTGGTGATGGATCTAGCTAGTAAATGTTGGAACCATTCTAATGTAGGCCCTTGCAAGGTCTCCGAAAGAGATGTACTTGATACATCCTCATGAGTTACGTCTAGAATGCTACATGACATAATAAACGTAGCTATATGCGCATTTGTGCTTTGATTTCCGCTCCCATCAAATTTCGGGAAATTTTTGTGATTTTCGTGAGGGAGGGGGTTGACTAGATGTGGCAGTGCTAGAGGACCCATGGCATTTCCCCATGGTACAGAAAATTTACTTGCCATTTGAAAAGTAGAAAAAGAATGCGAGTAGGGAGTGTGGTTCCACTTAGCAAAAGAGCACTGCAAGTTGATGTCGAGGCACCCTGTGAAATCCGGCTCTTTCGTGGAAGCGAGGCACTTCTTGCTAATTGATCCACTGAGCTCAATGATGTGAATCGCGCTGAAGTGATACTAAAATTGTGCCTTCAAAGTAGATCAAAAATTGGATCAACTTCTCCATAAGCTCTTCTGCTACGAGTAAATGGTTCACCCGCCAACATACCCATTTAGATCTGCAACAATTAGGAGTAGATTTACAACAATCTTTTTGTTTATGCTTGCTGATTTTTTTATTTTTCTTGCAAAAATCAGCAACATGTATTTTTTCAATATTTAATTTTTACCCTCTTAAATAACAACCGATTGTAGTTTTCTAACAAAGATTAATAAGGATAAAAAAGTGGGTCAATTTAGTAGGCTAATTTTCAGATCTTTGACCTGAATTTTGCAAGGTTTTGAAAATAACAAAAAATGTCATAATCTCGGATCTATTTGAAATATACAAGTTTTTGTAAAAACTTGGTGAACTAAAAGTTTCTATCTAGTCCAGATCTATGGATTTCATACGAAAATTTTTAGTTTTGATCACTTATGCAAAAAATTTGATTTTCAAAAAAGGGTTAAAATTTGTAATATGGTAGTGAATTTTATAGTTTTTAGTTATTTCCTTAGTTTTGATCCCCAACGGCGTCGCCAAAAACCGTTGGTCGAAAAAATCTGTTGGTTAGGCGGGTCATGGGGAAACAGACCAATAGTGTGCGGGCATAGCCCTCTTTGAGACAACAAAGTGAAACTATTTTATTGCTAATCTATCAAGTAGGAATCAGGCAAATCTACACTATTTTAACTTCAAGGGGGTTTTGGATCTCATCCCGGTAGAGGTATTTCCAACAAAAATAAAAGGTAGGAGGAAGGAACAAAGGAGGGTAGATCGAAGGAAGAAAAGAGATGAATTCCAAGATGGAAAGGTCAAAGGTTTATGCTTTGGGCCGGTAGTAAACAAGAGCCAAACTTACTTGCATAAATGATTAAAGCAATACCGATGAACATATGACAATAGTAGGAATGAATCTAACAGAATAAAAACATAGATCTAACTTAAGAAATATCTGATGCGAATGACACACACATTAAGCACAAAGTCTGAATATGTGTATTAATATTTCTTTTGTTGCAAGAAAACACAAAGTCTTTCTCTTCTCACTTCTTTTTCATACAAAAATGTTCACCCCTAGAATACAAGTAGTATTCTAGTATTTATAAAAGGAGAGGAGGAAAGAAGACAAAATCCAACCCACTACTTACAAAATATCTTACAAGATATTTACAAAGATCTAGAAAATATCTTAAAAAGTCAACAGCTTGACTTGGGCAAGTTCTTGGATGGCAACATCTCATGGTGCAACATGGATGAGGTCATCGTGTATGTCAACATGCTTCTTTTTAAAATATTTTACAAAAAGATCAACGCATTCATGAAAGGAGAAAATACTCTTCATCATCCATCTACTCAAACTTGGTGTCTTACTTTTGATTAGAAGAGTCGATGTGACACTGCGCTCGATATTCTACAAACTTGTTGATCATTGCTTGAAGATGATTATGGTTGGGACCATTAAAATGGTCACGAATTACTTCGTAAGTTTCTTTCTCATTCTTGAGCTTGTTAGGTAACTTGGTGAACTTTTCACATGCATCGACTAAAAAGCCAATGAAATCGTGGTAGGCCAAGAGGTTATTGATTAACTCTCGGTCGAAAGTGACCTATGGTGCCAAACCTTGAGTGACGATAGCCTTGAAATGATGGAATGTATCATCTACTTCCCTCAAGTTATACGATTCACTAAGCATCCCTGGAGCCATTTTTACAATTGTCTACTCCATGTTGTATCGTGCTTCTAGGGCTTCAACTTTGATTTTATCAATTCTCTCCAGAATATATTCCATTTGATCAACCTGTAATCTAATGCAATGAGAGCTTTATTATGTGCACATGGGTGATTGATAACACTAACATTCAATAGGTCGTCAGCTGAGTAGTTAACCATTACTTGGAACATTTCATGTTGTAACCTGGCGTTATCCAACTCTTTGGATAGGGCACTTGCTACTGCTTGTAGCTCCTTATTTGCTTGAGTTATATCCTAATAGAGCAATGTAAACTTCCCAAGAATTTCCTTACCATCTCTGAGGATCCACTCGATCCAGGATGATATTGCCATGCCTTGTTCACCAATCTTAACATATTCATTTATTTTCTCCCGACTCGAATTCGAATGGGTTCGGAAGTAGCTACAGGAGGAGTGTTTCCCATTTTCTGCAATGCTTGTAGGAGATGTTTGTTTTATTCTTTGAGTATCCTTTTATCCTCTTTTTCCTCTTGGAGCTTCTTGCAGAGCATCCACATGAGACAAGGCTTCCCCTTACAGGATTTCATTTGAGGTCCCCGTGCGTACCCAAAATTGTAAGGTACTACACTGCCAGAACCACATGACACGTGCCCCAATGATGATACAGGTCTCCTCGCAAGGTGTTCGGGATCCGGAAAGCTCTTCGAGTGTGCGTTAACATCCCACATGCCCCTCTTAGCCCCGCGTACTTTGTTTTTCCCTTTTTCCCCTCTTTTCTTGGCCTTTTTCTCTTCAGTGATGAAACCGCCACCCTGCCTGGGCGGTAGTCTCGTGACCGCTGCCCTGAACAGGGCGGCGGTCCTATAACTACCGCCCTGCTCAAGGCGGTGGTCCTTTACGTGTTTTCTAGAAAGCTCTTTTAACACGACTCATGTAAATTCAACATTTTACCAGCTTTCTTTCACCGCCATGAGCTTGCATTTATGATTCTGGTTCCTTAGAATAGTGTTTTGCCATTGTTTATAGTTTAAGAGTTCTATGACCACCGCCATGTTCAGGCGGTGGTCCTTTACGTGTTTTCCAGAAATATCTTTTAACACGACTCATGTAAATTCAACGTTTTACCAGCTTTCTTTCACCGCCATGAGCTTGCATTTATGATTCTAGTTCCTTGGAATAGTGTTTTGCCATTGTTTATAGTTTAAGAGTTCTATTTGGTTTTTACCTTGGGTAAATGCAAATGCTATAAATAGTTGGCTTGTGCTCAAGAAAATGGCCCCTCATTCACTTCTCATCTTCTCATTTCAGTAATTCAGTCTTTTATCTTGCTTAGGATTCATAGTTTAGTTCATTGCATGCTTAGTTAGCATTGTTTTACTATTGGTAAGCCACAAATCCATCTTGTGCAAGCAGTGTTGTTATTTCATCCAATCCATTGGAGTAGAATAGCTTAGGAAGCCATTAAAGTTACAGGTTTGCTCCTCAAACAGGATAGTTTCAGGTTCTGGATGCTTTATGTTGCATGACTCACAATAGATCCCGCTAGGAATTGCATAAGCCAAGCTCTGTACTCTTGCGCTATCCCTCTCCTACTCGCATTATATTCAGTCTGTGTCTTGAGCTACCTTTGTCCCAATATCTACTTCTGTTGATGCTAGCATTACACGCTTTTTTGGATCCACATGAACACGAAGGAATGAGGAGATCACACTGAGGGGACAAGATCACACACATCATCGGATTCACCACTGTTCTGCAGAATCCAAGTTCTAGCTTTCAAAGTTCTAGTTAGAATCATATCAAATAGAGTAGTTAATTACTTTATTTCAAAAATTCTATTCTCCATATTACCAGTGGAAGTCATGGGGATTGATAGTTTCGAGAAACTATGATTCACTCCTCACTTCGAGGTAGGATCGAGAATCTTCAAATAGATTAGATAAGCTATTTTATTGTTTAGAATAGATCTACAAATTATACAGAAAGATAGCTACACTTGGTTATTTTGTTTGTTTTAAATTATTATTTTAGTTTTCATTTCTAGATATTTTAAAATAGCTGCTTTCTTAAATTCATAAAGTTCATCAGAAAATACAAAAATAGAGAAATCATATATAGATATATTCGACATAGTTAAGTTTCATTTTACTGTAGTTCTTTTTACATTATTGCTTTTGTATGACAATCATAGGACCTAGAGAGCCCAGAGAATACGTATTCGAGCCAATCGTGCCTCAACCCAATCTCATCACAGCGATAACTGATATAGATCAAAATCTTAGGATTCAAGTCTTCCGAACAACGGTAAGCTTGCAAGAAATCAATTCCCAATTGAGTGGGTTAAACGTGGAAGACGACCAAGCACACACGCTTTTGGTCAAATCAACCGAACTACATTACCTAGAAACATTCATATGAATGTAGAAGGGTTCGAAAGAAAACAAACCTTTGGTTGTGATCCTTTGGTCCCATAGCCGATGCGGGAGACACTCTTCTAGATATAGATACCACTAAGAATCTAGGTTGCACAAAATGCTCCGTAGGATATTCGAGAAAATCACACGATTATTGATCCTAAATATAGAAGATGAGAAAGCATACGATTACGGATATTAGGATTAGGACTTGATTTCACGCATGACCATAATAGGTCCACAACAACTAAGAATCTACGGTTGTGACCCACAAATCCCGCAGCCCAACGAATCCATAGGAGAATTAGACATAGACACTAGCCTATGCACACTAGTATTCCGGTCTACCCCACTTCCACCTATCATCATCGAACAATTATCCTTGCTAGACACAGCAGCTAACAGAGCTAGGGAATTCTGGACTAGGCCAGAGAATCGTCCATAGAATTGACTACATTTACCATCCACCATATGACCCTGTCCGGAGAAATACACGAAACTATCCCGGGTCATTTTCCACGTATTCCACAACCTATAGATCAAATCACGCTAGAACTCGATATTGATTGGAGCCTTCGAGCAGTCATCCTTGCTGACCGATCTATCACACCAGTTCAAGTTAGGAGGGCTTTCTTTGCCTTAGACTCACAAATTCCACTAATACGTATCGAAGACATTAGATTGCCTAACTAGTTTGTCTACATCTCACACATATTCCATACCCACCAGCTGTCTTGGCATGACCTCAGGAGGTCGGGTGTGAGGAAGAGTCACTTGTAGATTCCCACGCTCGCATGTCACTTTTCCGTCATACAAAATTTGTGAACCCGACGTGAAACAAAAAAATTAGCCTCACCTTCTCCATCTCATTAGTCATTTTCTACCTCATTAACCATCACTTTCACTCCCTCCCATTATTCTGCGGGTATTCATATACCCCCCGAATATGTCGGGATTCGATGCATATGGCAGACCCCTCTTGGGTCTTGAGGCATACTACGCCCAACAAAATAGACAATCATCACCCTCACTCTCAGTATGGGGTGACAACTACTCAACTAACCAGTTGTCAACACAAACTCTGAGAATCAGATATAACTCATCATTTCAAACTGAGGAGTTAGATCAGCTCGCTCAAACGCAACAAACAGAGCCTTCAGGCTCGAATAACATGACGTTCACCGGAGAATCTGGTTCATCTCCTCAGATGCTACTTAGACCACAAATTAGTAGACAATCAGACTCATACCGAGGTTTAGATGATGAATATTTGGTACGTTATGCCAGGAACGACCAACATTCTCAAAGTATGTATCCACCTATAGGAGGTTTACAAACACAACCCGAGGTCTCTTTTCAAGAAAATACCTCTATGCCACTGCATATAGGAAATACTCTCGGAGAAACTTGGCAAGATAATGATCGGTTCATAACAGGGTATCACGTACCTATAAAAACCATGGTATACAACAAATGCCACTACGGCAAAACATCGTGACTTCACCAAATGAAGTCATTTCAACTCTAATAGAAAAGGTTAGAGGGTTAGAACTTGCCCAAGCAAGTCAAAATTTACAATTCATGCAAGCAGGAGTTCCAATCCTCCACACCATCCTAGCCAAGTAGATCTCCTCACAAGAGTAGGCATGTTAGGCATGAATCCTCAGTATTCACAACAAACACCAACTAGACCCACCATCTCTAACACTGTTCCTCCCGGTCTAGTATAGAACAATCCATTCCTGACAGTACCCCATCATACTTAAACATGTACTCCAAATCACCACAAGGGGATATGTTCTCCTCTCCCGGCATGTTTTCTCAAACACAGGGGCTTCCTTATGCCCCTGCCAACACATACGTTGCGCCATACCAACAAACCATCCCACCACCGCTCCCTCAACAGACACCGTCAATGGTCAAAACATATGCGATAGGGACATACTCAGAATATTTGAAAGAGCCCTTGGATTTCACCATACGAAGCATCATGCTTCCAAGACCTCTTCCCGATTTTCCCAAATACAAAGGAGAGGGAGATCCAAATGCGCATATCAAAGCTTATGCTACAGCCATTCGAGAACTACTCCCATGGGATGGGGTTGTTGCTAAAATATTCCCAAAAACCTTGGAAGGCATCGCTCTCGATTGGTATTATAGAATACCTGAGGCTTCCATCCATTCGTTCAAACAACTCGTGTCAGAGTTCATCAAGGCCTTCGACATGAACAAATTATTAAGAACAGGAATCAGAGAGTTCTTACACATCAAACAAGAACACAATGAATCTATCGCCCATTTCATCCAAAGGTGGCATACAGTTCTTTATTCTTTGGCAAGTGCTCCAAATATGGATCAAATGGAACTATGTGATTTATTCCTTCATTCTCTTAGCAGAGAGGTGAAGGAAGAAGTCCAGAAGTTCCCATTAAGAACTTACGATGAAGTACTTGAGAGCGCTCTTCGAATAGATCAAGCAACAATTGATAGTGGTCGTAAAACATATGGAGCAAATGGGAGGTTAATCGCCCCCAACCAGAACACTACAACTTATCCTACTACCACGAACGTCAATCAAGGACCTAAAATCCTTAAAAAAATTGGGGTGTAAATAACAGATGGAGTAACCGACTAGTCTAAAAAGGTAAATGTTATCAATACTCCATCACAAACTTACAACCAACGAAATAAAAAATTTACCCCGACAATCAATACAAAGGGATTTTAACCATCCACAACAACAACAACAACAACAAAACAACCCAAACCTATACACGAGGTCCAAGCCAAAATTCAACTAGGTACCAAAACCAGAATTCAAACCAAAAACAACAAACACAAAATTTTAATAGACAATGGTTTGATCAAAATTTTGGGCCACAATACACATCAAACCAACAAACTAGGAATTACAATCCTAATTCGTATTGTGGTTTCCACA
The DNA here is from genome assembly GCA_018340775.1 of Taxus wallichiana var. yunnanensis. Classification (NCBI taxonomy): domain Eukaryota; kingdom Viridiplantae; phylum Streptophyta; class Pinopsida; order Cupressales; family Taxaceae; genus Taxus; species Taxus wallichiana. The sequence continues at coordinate 696,857,755 of CM031242.1, forward strand.
AAATTCAAGGCCATGACACTAGAACGTGTCGTGACTACAATAAATTCATGCAACGCTTGCCAGATGAACAAAAACAACTTTTTATGGATATGTTCTTAGCAGATCCTACGTCACCAACGTCAAATACCTTTTCAGGGGTAGTTTCCCCTCAAAATGCACCCCTGAAGATCTTTAATGATCCACTCCCAAATCACGATAACAACAGGCTAAATCTAACTAGGATGAACAAGGGTGTAATGACAGGAAACAATGATCATGAAGCCTCGACCTCACTAAATCCATTAGTTGCGCCACAACTAGGAAGTCAGCCACGACCTAAGGTAGTCGGTTTAGTGGAGTTAGACGCTGAGCTACCCATCGAAGCTATAACAAGGATGCGAGAGTATTTCTCTCAGCCAAGTCCAAGCCACCTACCAGAGGTAGATGACATCCAACAAATCATAGTAAAACCTGTGGGAGCCTATGATTTGATTAATGACCTAACAAAAACCTTCTCGCACATTTCATTCTTAGACTTACTAAAGAACTCTCCTGCCCACAGGGCTGCTCTTTTAGAAGCATTAGGTTTAGGTCATCTAATTAACATCACTCCACCACCTGAAACACAGGTAAATCATGTGGACTTTGATGTTCATCCTCTAGGGCAGGCAGATAGGGATGTCGAATTCATATTCGAGATAAACAAAATGCCGAAAGATGCTGAGATCGCACGCCGAGGTGATCCAACCTTACATTTGCAAGTATGGGTTTATAACAACTATGTAAAGCATGTGCAATGGTTGACGATGGGGTGGCAGTTAACATAGTCCCCTTCTCTTTCCTCCAAAAGCTAGGGTATGGAGAAACCAATTGTTCCACAACTCGAAATACACTAAGGGGCTATGATAGTCTTAAAGCCACCTCGATTGGAACTATAATATTACCGGTCACCTTAGGACCCAAAACCATCTTGACTGAGTTTTATATTATAGATCGGGAAACTAACTATAATATGATCCTTGGCCGACCATGGATACACCGCATGAAGGCAATCCCTTCTACACTATTTCAAGAAGTAAGGTTTTTACATTTAGGAAAGGTATTCATGGCCAAAGGTGATCCAAAACCATTTTATGTACACCTAGCTGACTTAAAGAAAAGACCAGGCGTACACTCAGAGTTTGAGCTCCCAACAAACCAACTTAATAAACCTACCGACGCAAAAAAAAAAAAAAAGTTGGTACCTACGATAGATCTTGAAACTATAAGCCTAGCCAAAGTAACTCCAACCCCCAAAGATGAGGCTAACACTGTAGAAATAGTATCATTAGGAACTACTACAAAGATTGTTGAACTGCTAGAAAATGATCTACCAATATTCTTACCATTCGATTCAGTAGGCATAGGATATTCCCTAGGCATTGGCTCTCTTCCAGCAGAGGATCTCTGTATGGTGGAAGTAGAATATACAAACACAACAGATATCCCACCGTCCATATTCCTAGTCAAATATTGGACACTCCATTTTGATGGAGCTAGATGTTGTTACGGAGTGGGGGCAGGTGTAATCTTTACTTCCCCTGAAGGAAAAGTCTTACCTTTTGCCTTTAAACTAAATTTCGAGTGCACAAACAATGGTGCTGAGTACGAAGCCCTCCTCCTTGGCCTCATCTTAGCTAAAATAATTGGTGTTGATAACATCAAAGTCTTAGGAGACTCACAATTAGTAGCAAACCAAGTCTCTGAGGTATATGAAACCAAAGCCGAGCACTTACAACTTTACAAAAAAGTTGTATTAGATTTAAGCAAGGAGTTTGACTTCATATCAATTGAAGCAATCCCGCGAGAGAAAAATCTTCTCACCGATTCAATAGCAACTTCAACATCATGTTTTACTCCAAGCAATGAGTTAGAGGATACCTGTTTCATGGTATCCCTTCGTGATGAACCATTGATAAAGACAATGACAAATTATCTTTTAAACGGAAATGAATCTACTATCCTAGACCATGTTGATAGTGATATGGCCACTTTGGATTACTTAAACCTATGCGGCACTACATCTCTCCTATCATATGATAGATTTGTCCTTAATCCCACATTCGTCTTCCTACTTCGGAAATCCCATGGTGGATCTTCCCTCACAAATGGAACCTAGCATATGCACAGTAGAAAATGGGGATGATTTGGATTTACCTCCAGCACCACCTGAGTTTGAAGAGGGTAACGATTCTTTGATCGAAGAAACAATTGATATTAACATCGGAATGGAAGACGAACCAAGGATATTGAAACTAGGGTCCTCGTTAACCCCAGAGGAAGTAGAAATACACACTCGGATCCTCAAAGAACATCAGAAGGCATTTGCATTTAATTATAAGGAAATGACAAGAGTTGCACCCCACATCGCGGTGCATAACCTCGTCACTAACTCTGATGCAAAGCCAGTTAAACAAAAATCGAGACCCATGAAACCCAAGGTAGCTCTCATGGTAAAAGAGGAGGTAATAAAACTCCTCCAAGTAGGATTCATCAAGCCAGTTGATTACTCCCAATGGGTATCTAACATCGTTCCCGTTATCAAGAAGAATGGAAAGATACGCATCTGCATAGATTTCCGAGACATCAACAAAGCGTGTCCTAAAGATGACTTCTCGTTGCCATCCATTGATGTCATTTTTGATGCAACAGCTAGGTTTGAACTTTTGTCTCTCATGGATGGATTCTCAGGATACAATCAAATCAAAATATCTGAACAAGATCAAGCTAAAACCACGTTTATAACTCCCTGGGAACTTATTGCTATGTTGTCATGCCATTTGGTCTCAAGAATGTTGGTGCTACGTACCAGCGAGCTATGACATATATATTTCATGATTTAATTCATAAAATCATGGAATCCTACGTAGATGACCTGTTGGCTAAGGCCAAGAAGCATTGTGACCATCGGAAGTACTCCGCTTCATTCTCTCATGTCGATAGAATACGAGTCACGCTAAATCCGAGAAAATGCGTCTTTGGTGTAACAGAGGGAAGCTCCTAGGTTACATCATATCATCACGAGGGATAGATGTTAACTCCTTTGGGTGTCCTCAAATGGTTCCACCTTCGGATAATCTGGAATCAGGTCATTTCTCGGAAAGCTAGGTGTAATCCAAAGATTCATCCCAGACTTAAGTTTCACCATTCATCCAATCAACAATTTACTCAAGAAATATTATAGCATTAATTGGAATGAAGACTACAATAAAGCTTTTGATGCAGTTAAGTGTTTCTTGTTATCACCACCTACGCTAATGCCACCTAAGCTAGATCACATGTTAATTTTATACTCACGAGCTACCAATGTCTCGCTAGCCTACATGCTGGCTCAAGAAGACGATGACAAGAGAGAACGCGTGATTTATTTCATTAGCCAACATGTTGCTCGACTATGAAACACGTTATACCTAAGCAGAATGAGAATGCCTCACCATAGTTTTTGCAACCAAATGCCTAAGACATTATATGCTAAATCAAGAAACAAGGGTCATGGTAAAAATAGACCATTTACGAACTTTCCTCACACAAGGGTCCTTATCTAAAAAGGTCGGATGTTTTATTACCTTAATGGGAGAATTCGAATTAAAATTTGTAAATCGAAGTCAATTAAAGGACAAATCATCGTGGATTGGTTAGTGATAACCCATTAGATGGAGGTGATCTAGTAGATTTAGATTTTCCGGATGAGTGTGTATACTACATCGAAACCCAACCCTCTATTCTAAAGTGTCATTAGTACATGGATATCATTAATTATATCATGGACCATACGTATCCGAATGAGCTACACCACAACAAAGAAGGCGGTTACGTATTATCATAGCTAAATACATCATTATAGAGCAAGTACTCTATCGAAAGCATGTCGATGGGATGCTCCTAAGATGTGTCGACACAAAGAATCAAAGAAGATTCTCCATGAATCCCACAAAGGAATGTGTGGAGGCCACTTTAGTGGTCATGCCACCATTCATAAAATACATCGAATGGGCTATTTCTCGCCTACTCTAGAACATGACGCACAGTAGAGTTTGTGCGCAGTGTCATAAATGCCAAGAATTCTCCCATGAGATCTATATACCAACACAAGCTCTACAACCAATCGCTACTCCATGGCCCTTTTCTAAATGGGGCCTAGATTTAATAGGGAAATTCTCTCCCTCATCCATAGATGGGCCATAATTTTATAATCATAGCCACCGAATATTTTACCAAATGGGTGGAGGCTATGCCTCTTACTATCCCCGTAACCGGTTTCACGTAATCACCAAGTTCATTTTGAACCAAATCATTTTCAGATTACGGTATCCGAAAATCATCATCTCCGATAATGGAACTTATTTTAAGAATGAAGAGGTTCGCGAACTATGCAATAAATTTAAGATATAAGCCATCATACACACTTCCTTGTATTTTTGACCCTTAAGCCAACTGGACAGACAAAGTGAGCGACAAATAAAACACTAAAATCCATTCTCCTTAAAAATCTCCATGTCGAAAACAAATGAGATTGGCACTTAAAGTTATATCTAGCCTTATGGGCCCACCGAACCTCAATAAGAACACCAACGGGAGTAACCCTTTCTCGCTAGTATTCGGGGCTAGGTAGTTCTCCCACTCAAGGTTGAAATACCCAGCGCATTTCATTACAGGGATTCTTGATGAAGACGCTGTCTAGAAGCACTCTCTCCCTTAGAAAGCCTAGATGAAAAGGTTAGATGTCAACGTCATACCAAATCTTTGTCATGACCGGATGTGCCGGAAATATAACAAGAAAGTCTCCTGAACGCGACATATATGAAGGTGATCTAGTTCCCCCTTATCGGCTCTATAATACGGGATATATCATATTGTTGAAAAATGTGAAGTAGAAGTGTTCTACGAAAAATATAGACATAGGGGATATTTTTCAAGGGTAGGCGAAGCCGACCCTAAAAAAAAATAAGTGTAATTTTTAGACTAAATGGTCAGGGCCCATACTGAGTCATTTTCAAGGACTATGGAAATGGAATATACCTATTATGTATGCTACCACTGAGGACTTTTCCCGATCAATTCCCACCTCAATATTTTACACGTAATGGGTAGACTACTTATATATCTATCTACATTGCATTTTCATATAGATTAAGTTCATATTGTCCATTTGTTTCGTCACAAATTGTGATCAAAATTATTCTCATAATGGAACTTCATTAAAAACTCATGATGTTCACGGCATAAACAAATTTAAAATCCATCATCTTCCTTCTTTGTATTACCCTCAAGCCAACGGACAGTCAAGTGATAAATAAAACACTAAAAGCCATTCTCCTTAAAATGGTGAAAGAAAACAAATGAGATTGGCACTTGAAGTTATATCCAGCCTTATGGGCCCACCAAACCTCAATAAGAACACCAACGGGAGTAACTCCTTTCTCGCTAGTATTCGGGGCAGAGTAGTTCTCCCACTCGAGGTTGAAATACCCAATCTCCGCATTTCATTACAAGGGATTCTGGATGAAGATGCTTACAGAGAAGCACATCTCTCCCAATTAGAGAGCCTAGATGAAGCTAGGTTAGATGCTGAGCAACGACATAGAGTCTATGCCGACCGGATGTGCTGGAAATATAACAAGAAAGTCTATGAACGCGACATATATGAAGGTGATCTAGTTCTAAGGCTAGATAGCCGGATCGACAAGAAGACTCGGTGAAGGAAGGAAATTCCGCCTAAATGGTTGGGCCCATACCGAGTCATGAAGGACTATGGAAATGGTGCATACCTCTTATGTATGCTAGAAGGTGAGGAATTTGGTGAAACAGTCAATTCCCTACACCTCAAGCGGTTCTACGCGTAAGCAGCTAGCACTACTTATATATATATCTACATTGCATCTTCATATAGATTAGGATCATATTGTCCACTTGTTTCGTACACAAATTGTGATCAAGGAATCTATTCTCAAAGAAATTCATTACAAACTCATGATGTTGTTGGCATAAACACTTTAATCATACTTCTCCATTTTCATGATATCATCAAATTATCTTAGAATCATTTTATCAAATAAAGCTAGACATGACAAAGTCTTAATGGTAACCATACAAAGATCTGCAAGTTTATTCTCACTTTTGGTTTCTTCTTAGGATAGGTGTCTTGCCTATTGTCTGTTCTAGAAGCTTCATGGTGTCACATCTATCCCATATGTATATCTCTTTGGAAATAAACACATATTGACATTTTACTCAAATAAACAAGTCAAGCATTGATCAAAATAGAAAATTTTAATTTTACACATTTCCTTGCCCCACCAACCTTTGGTGATGAGCTTACGTCTCTTACTAGTGACATAGGGTTGGGAAAGGATGGAAATGCCCTTACTCACCTATGCTTTGCCCATGGTGATAAACCCACGCTTCTTACTTATAGCATGGGGAAAAGTGTAGGGGGTCCTCTTGACAAATAAATGCAAAAGGTCATACACAAACACTTCAAAATTTGAAACTTTGAGTAAAAAACAAATGAATCAGATGTTCAAAATCCCAAGAGAGTTAAAATCCTAAAAACCCATATTTTGTCTACTATGTGGCCATCTACGGGTCTAAGTCTAGATAAACCGCAAAGCAAGTTGCATCCAAAACTATGAAGTCACTCGAGTGGAGTAGACTTGTGGTGTCCTAATTTGGTTCCACCAAACCTTTGTCTGTCTTTCATCACTATCATTTCACTACACCTCATAACTTGCGCCCTTCCCAACTCTTGGTGATAAGCCCTCGCATCTTACTAGTTGCGTGGAGTTGGGGGTAGGGGCAGGTTTATCTGTTCATCATAATGGTTTGTTTTCATCACTTTGCCAAAACAAACATGAAGTATCCAAAATTGCTTACAGAAACTAAGATTCAAAATCACATTATATTTACATCATCATATATCAGCATCATGAAACACAAAAGGAAAGTAAAACACTTACATCATTTGTTCACCATTGCATATATTCTAAAAAAAGAGGCATATAAACATACATCATAGTACATGAGAAACTGGAAATAGAAAGAAAGTCCATGAATGCCAAGATTTTGATCGAGAACGAATACATATATATATAAATGATCAACGTTTATATACAATGTCATCATGCACTAAGCATGGTCAAAACACTCAAAGAGCCCGGGATATACAAAAGAATATATAGTACAAAATCTACGAGAGCCAAGTGGCTTCTCAATCCCTACGAGACCCCTCTGAAGGTGCACGCCCACGCCTAGGACTCCGGCTACGCCGGCACTCTGAATGCACGGAGGGCTCAGGATCCCGAGGCAAGCCACAGTCTCACCACGAGAATGGCTCCTCATCAAGTGCTCAGCCATCCTGTACCCCACTAACTCTGTGCGAAGGGTTGATACCATCCTGGCCACATGCCAGACTAGAGCGAAGACATCGGTATGTCTACCAACTGCTGAGGCTCCCCAGCATCCACGGATAGCTCTGCGCGGGTCCTCTCCATGGGGATCATCAGGGTATCAGTGCATACCCTGCGAATCAAGTCCCGCCACTCATCGGTGGTCTCTGCAAACAAAGGAGAAAACAAATTAGAAACCAAACAAGAAATTAAAAGATACAAGATAGCAACTAAGGAGATCCTAACAAAGAAACAAACACTAGAAGGGAGAGAGGGTAACTTACTCGGATCACCAGGCCTCCAAGATGGATCTATGGGATCAGCGCCCACCACGGATGCCGCTACCGACTGAGGGGCTGCTCCTGTGGCTGGAGCAACGTAACGCCCCGCAACAGACTCATCCTCCCCATGGCCCTGGGAGAGTGGCTCCTCTGAAACCAGAGTCACCCTCTCTGCACTCTGCTCGGCCCTCTCCGCCTGCATGATATCCTGGGTATCATGCCACTCAGGATCACTGTCCTCGGTCTCCTCCTCTGTCTCTCCCCCATAAACTCCTCAGACTTGAGTCTACCTCAATGGGGTCATCGCTGCTATGGGCAGGACCCGCGGCAATCTGAAGTAAAGGTGCCTGAGGCGCACCGGCTCTCCCTCTGGCACGTAAACTATCCTCCTGGCTGCAATAGGAATGCCAGGAGTAACCACTGTCCAACCCCGGCCTCTAGGCCCCCCTCTGGCCTCTCGGACTGATCTAGTATACTGGCGCCACTGGGGGAAGCATACCCATGTATGGTAAGCCAAACTGCTGAGGAACACGGCCAAAGGGGTGCATCTCCACTCGCCCCACTCTATCAATAAGCTGCCCTATCATGGAGCAGGAGATCAAGGTAAGAGCCTCCTCACCCCATATGCCTGCCATAGTCTGGTATGGTGTGGCCTCCATGTCGGCAGTAGTCAGGGAGGCAACTAGCTGATGAGGTGCTCTAAGCACCGACATGTCTATCCATCTGGCTGCCCTCACAGCTCCAGGATCTACCACCTCCACACCCCTACCATAAGGGATGAAATGCTCATAGACCCAACTCATGACTAGGGTCGGGTGGCTCAAGGACTGCCCCTATAAACGGACCACCCTGTATAAGTCATGGTAGGTGGTCCCAAGAATATCTGCCCCCCAGGCATATATCCGACCATGCCCCTCTATCTATGTAATAATGGGGGACTAGCAGTATAGTAATGTATCTCCTCCCTTGTCCCCGATCAGTCTCGAGGCAAGGATCCCCATGATGGCCTGGCGAAGTAAGGGGATGGGCAAAGAAGGAATGGATCGAACTCTCACCCCCTTCTTCGACCCCGTGGAGATGACTGCATCTCCCATATATGTAGCCCACTGTGCAATCTATGCCCGTGAGCCTGCCGTCTCTAGGGTGAGTCATCTCCCGATGATCGGGACCCCCAGAATACGATAGACATCCTCCAGTGTAATAGTCCACTCACCGCGGACCCCTGGCAATCGGAAGGTGTTCCGATCTGCATCCCAGTATGAGAACAAGTCACAAAGGATGTGACTAGATGGTGTAACGTGGGGCACGCGTGAAATGCATAGTATCCCAGCCCACTGAAGAGTGTCCTCCTCATCCTGTGAGAGGGCATCTAGAACCCCTGGGAGCCAATCACACTCCCTCTCTCGACTCCACCGGATATACTCCTCTCTCGCCTGCATACACCCAAAAACACACAAAACAAAGCAAGTTAGCATCCAAGTAATACTAGAAAAATCATGAAAGCATGTAGAAATGCTAAAAATACAAACACAATCTCAAAAAGAGGTTCCTTTTGCATTCTGTGCAAAACCGCCGCCTTGAGCAGGGAGGCGGTTTTGTAATCGCGCCTTAAGCGGCGGTCATGAACACCACCGAATAGCGGCGGTCATGTAACCACCGCCCAGGTAGGGCAAATGGCGGTCGAAAACCCACGTGGGTTTTTAAGCTTAAAAAACTTAAAAAGTGTAAAAAATGACCATTTTACCTAAAGACAAAGCCTACCCAGTAGGCGCCCCCTAGGTGGACCTTTTAACACTAACATTTTCAAAAATTACCCCCATGACAAAGTATTTAGCATTTCAAATTTAAGGGGGTAAAAAGGATAAACTAAAGAAAACTAACCTGTGATCTCACGGGTCGATGTTCCGCACATGGAGGCATGATTGCTATGTCGTCACAGACGCGTTTGACTCATTCACGCAAGAAACCATCACCGTGGGTCCCAGAGCTCAAAATCAATCAAATCGACTCACACAAATGAATAGGAAAATGGGCCCACTTTCATATATATAGTGCCCTATTCGCTTTAAATGACTTTTCACAGGTTTAAAGCACTAACGGAGGTAAGTTCCTATCCCCGCACAAATGGTACATTCTCATTTCCCTATTATTTTAGCATTTATTTTCAAACTATTGTGTCTATCTGCACTTGAGTTCTCTTTTCGTTTTGTAGGTAGCGGGAATTTTGGATGGCATCATTTCAACACACAGATGTATTAGGTATAACTTCTAACTTCCCATTTTGGGACCGCCATACTCGGACCCACCATTTTACGCCTCTTCATGGCTAAAATGCTTCTCCGAGGGGGCAATATGTACGTACCCAAAATTGTAAGGTACTGCACTGCTAGAACAACATGACACGTGCCCCAATGATGATACAGGTCTCCTCACAAGGTGTTCGGGATCCGAAAAAGCTCTCCAAGTGTGCGTTAACATCCCGCATGCCCTGCTTAGCCCCCACGTGCTTTGTTTTTCCCTTTTCCCCTCTTTTCTTAGCCTTTTTCTCTTGATGTGAAACCGCCACCACTGCACCGGCGGTCTCGTGATGCCACCACCGAATAGGGTGGCGGTCTCTAACCTGCTCAGGGTGGCGGTCCTTTACACATTTTCCAGAAAGCTCTTTTAACACGACTCATGTAAATTCAACCTTTTACCAGCTTTCTTACACCGCCATGAGCTTGCATTTATGATTCTGGTTCCCTGGAATAGTGTTTTGCCATTGTTTATAGTTTAAGAGTTCTATTTGGCTTTTACCTTGGGTAAATGCAAATGCTATAAATAGTTGGCTTGTGCTCAAGCAAATGGCCCCTCATTCACTTCTCATCTTCTCATTTCAGTAATTCAGTCTTTTATTTTGCTTAGGATTCATAGTTTAGTTCATTGCATGCTTAGTTAGCATTGTTTTACTGTTGGTAAGCCACAAATCCATCTTGTGCAAGCAGTGTTGTTATTTCATCCAATCCATTGGAGTAGAATAGCTTAGGAAGCCATTAAAGTTGCAGGTTTTTCTCCTCAAACAGGATAGTTTCAGGTTCTGGACGCTTTATGTTGCATGACTCGCAATAGATCCCGCTAGGAATTACATAAGCCAAGCTCTATACTCTTGCGCTATCCCTCTCCTACTCGCATTATATTCAGATGTGTCTTGAGCTACCTTTATCCCAATATCTACTTCTGATGCTAGCATTACACACTTTTCTGGATCCACGTGAACATGAAGGAACGAGGAGATCACACTAAGGGGACAAGATCACACACATCATCGGATTCGCCACTATTCTTGCGAATCCAAGTTCTAGCTTTCAAAGTTCTAGTTAGAATCATATCAAATAGAGTAGTTAATTGTTTTATTTCAGTAAATTCTATTCTCATATTTCCAGGGAAGCTATGGGGATTGATAGTTTGTAAGAAACTATGATTCACTCCTCACTTCTGAGGTAGGATCGAGAATCTTGCAAATAGATTAGATAAGCTATTTTATTGTTTAGAATAGATCTACAAATTACACAGACAGATAGCTACACTCGGTTATTTTGTTTGTTTTAAATTATTATTTTAGTTGTCATTTCTAGATATTTTAAATAGCTGCTTTCTTAAATTCGTAAAGTTCATCAGAAAACACACAAAAATAGAGAAATCATATATAGATATATTCGACATAGTTAAGTTTCATTTTACTGTAGTTCTTTTTACATTATTGCTTTTGTATGACAATCACGGGACCTAGAGAGCCCAGAGAATACGTATTCGAGCCAATCGTGCCTCAACCCAATCTCATCACAGCGATAACTGATATAGATCAAAATCTTAGGATTCAAGTCTTCCAATAAGCTTAAGAAATCAATTCCCAATTGAGTGGGTTAAACGTGGAAGACGACCAAGCACACACGTTTTGGTCAAATCAACCAAACTACAGACCCTAGGAAACATTCATATGACCGTAGAGAAGGTTTGAAAGAAACAAACCTTTGGTTGTGATCCTTTGGTCCCACAGCCAGATGCAGGAGACACTCTTCTAGATATAGATACCAGCCTAAGAATCCAGGTTGCACAAATGCCTATAGGGTATTCTGAGAAAATCACACAGTTATTGATCCTAAATATAGAAGCTGAGAAAGCATACGATTACTGGATATTAGGGATTAGGACTTGATTTCACGCATGACCATAATAGGTCCACAACAACTAAGAATCTACGGTTGTGACCCACAAATCCCGCAACCCAACGAATCCATAGGAGAATTAGACATAGACACTGGCCTACGCACACTAGTATTCCGGTCTACCCCACTTCCACCTATCATCATCGAACAATTATCCTTGCTAACACAAAGAAACAGAGCTAGGGAATTCTGGACTAGGCCAGAGAATCATCCATAGAATTGACTACATTTACCATCCACCATATGACCCTGTCTCGGAGAAATACACGAAACTATCCCGGGTCATTTTCCACGTATTCCACAACCTATAGATCGAATCACGCGAACTCGATATTGATTGGAGCCTTCGAGAAGTCATCCTTGCTGACCGATCTATCACACCAGTTCAAGTTAGGAGGGCTTTCTTTGCCTTAGACTCACAAATTCTACTAATACGTATTGAAGAAATTAGATTGCCTAAATAGTTTGTCTGCATCTCACACATATTCCATACCCACCGGTTGTCTCAAAGATGACCTCGGGAGGTTGGGTGTGAGGAAGAGTCACTTGTAGATTCCCACACTCGCATGTCACTTTTCCGTCGTACGGTCCCATTATGACTTGAGTCACCATGAAGTCTATGGGAGACAGATCTTCTTTTCTCTTGGTGGGATCCGGGAAATCTATCTCCATGACTCTTTCTCCTGAAGTGCCTTTAGAAAAGTGAGTTATCGCTTTCTACTTCTTGGTTCCCTTTTTTAGAATGACGGAGAAATCCATGGCTGCAATGGGAACTTTCCTCTTATGTTGGCTCAGATGGTCAAAAATCCAACCAGGACTTATGGGAGTGGGAGTGGAGGAAGAAGAAGAAATGGGAGTAAGAGGGGAGTAACTATAGAGGCCTTAGGGAAGTGTGTTGAAACACTCAGTGGTGGCATTGACAGGGAGTCCAACGCACCAATGCTTTTGGGGCTTGGAGTTACTAATGGAGAAGAGAAGGATGTGGAAACGGAAGGGATCTTCATCAAGATTGAGGAAATATTGGGTGACAGATCCGCGAGAGAGGAGAAGATGGAAGAGGTGGGAGATGGAAGGGAGGAAGGGAGAGGAGAAGACACATCCATAGGAATAGATGCTTGAATGGCATGAGGAGGAGGAGTGGAAGAAGGACCAATGCGCATCTTAGTATTTACTGATTGTGATTACATCCTGGGTGGACGTATCCATTGGAATATCTGTTTTTCTTCATCACCTAGAGACACTAGGTCGACTACTTGCTTCTCAGAAGTAGGAGGAAGATCTTCAGGAGTAGTGGAAGAGGGAACGCTGGGTACCTCTTGTCTACTTGGTTCTCCCACCTTGTCCTTTCCTTTTCCTTTCGGCACATGGTCCGGCCTTGGAGGTGCACTACCTAAAGGAGAAGTAGTGAAGTCAACTCTGAGGTATGTAAGGCCATTCTGATTGCACCAATGTTCGGTGCACTGTAATGTGGGTTTAACCCTTTCTTGAATGGTCTTTGGCACTTTAGCTCTGTCGATCTCTCTTGAATGGCCAGTTGTCCCCATCTGTGTCAATGTAAAGCTGATCAATTTCTTGATTAGTCTCTTTGAATTTCTTTGGGACAATGGCAATGTCATAGTGGATGATCTCCTCCAGAGCTAGTCGGGAGTGATCCTTTCACCTAATGTCTATCTCATGGGTTAGGTCTATCTAAATGTCCTCAATCTCGGAACATGGATGGGATCAATTTTTGCCTTCAGGAGGCAACTCTGACTACCAAAGGTTGGCCTTGCTGGGAAGTTGTGCTTTAAATTCAGTAGCTCTAACTTAGCATACATCTCCCGTGCTTTAGCAAGTGTAGGGCAAGTGTATCAGCCAACTATAAGGGGGAATGGAGTTCCTCCTTTCTTTCTCTTCATACACTTTTCATGATAAGTGATTAACTGCCTTGACAATTCTAGGAGGACCAGCTTCGGCCCTACAAACCTTGGTAGATTTGTTGGTTCTCCCTCGAAATTCATAGCTCTGAGGTATGTGAATGTGGGGAATTGTGTGAACAACGCTCCCCATTTCTTTGTAGCAGTAATCACACTTGAGCTGGTTTGATTGTGTCTCATGTTTGGCCTCAACAAATAGAATACCTCATAGAAGAAGGCATCATTTATTTTGGAGAATTGGGAGATGTTGGCTTCAAGCCTTAGCTCTAGGTAGAACTCGTATATCTTGACTTGGGGCCATACCCCATTTCAAGTTAACCTTGAAAATCCCTTTCTAACGCAACAGCGTATACAACGTAGGAATTCATGTAGAACTTCCCAGTTGTTAGAACTTGTTGAAGCTGCTATGAGATGGTGTCACTTATGATTTCACCCCAACCGAAGCGTTGATTAGGTGCATTCTTGCTCATATTCTCCAGGTATCTTAGCATCCATTTATGGAAATGATGGGCATCAGGGAGCTGAATACTCTACTCAAGAATGTGATTGTATCACTCAATTCTTCATTAAAATCACTTCGGTGGATGGTTTGTGGCCATCTGGACACCGACTTCTTCTTGTTTGTTGCGACTCACACGACTCCCCGGATGCGGATCGGGCTTCTAGGTTGATCACTCTAGCACCCAAAGTGATTGCACAACATGGAAACCTCTCTCTAAGTGTGGGGACTTGTGAAACTTAGAGAGGAATCTCCAGATTAGAGGTTGGTTCCTCAAACTCCTATGTTTAGATCTAATGCTTGCACAACTACGAGAGGTTTAGATCCTAATCCTACTCTAACTTGCGAGGAGACGGGGTAGAAGTGCAAGAAATTGAAACTAACTAAAGATGGTGATGCACCAAAAGGAGTGGTGAAACATTTCTATCAAGCAAATAGAAACAGACCAAAGTTTATAACATAAAACATACACAGGTGATCGATATAATTCAAGATTTGAAATGAAGCAAATAATACAAACAAAGGACTGAAAACCATTCACAGAGCTTGCATTATCATTTCTAGTGTCAAAATCACTGCATTACAACCTCAGAGAGGTAAAAACTATTACAATCCTTTGGAGAGGTCTGATTCTTGTATCAATCACTTCTTTGGAGGTGAAAGAAGAACTCTTCTATGTCAAAATTGTTCTCCTTAAATGAGCCAAATCTGGCTTTTACATTGCATGGGTCGAGCCCAGGGGACAGAAAACATACAAAAACATGAGAGCCCATCCCTCCTTGACTGCAGATGCATTAAAACGGCATGGGGACCTTACAAACCCATACCTTTCTTTTGACCAGAATTACGGGAGAATCGACCCATTCTGCATTAAATTTGGTCGCTGAAATGTCACTTCTGGCCATGAACACGCGTCAGAGCCGTTTCTCAATTTTCTCTCTCTAGACTACACCAAAACTCAAGATTAACCCCAAAATCATGTAGATAATTTCACAAGCTTTCCGTTGATATAAATAACGTGCAAATCCGAGCTCTGGATCGAAAGATATGTCGATCTGAAGATTTAGGGCACAAAACAGGTGAAAATGCGTTTTTGAAATTTTTCCCACGCTCTGCCACCTGGATGACACGTGGCACGCGCTGATTGGATATGTAATTCTCTCTCCTCTCTATCCCATGGGTTTTCTTGCTTCATTGGACACGTGTCCTCTTTTTATTGGCTCGGGTCAGTGCTTGAAACCTCGCCCTTTGACTTTTGGACTTTCTCCTTGTGACACGTGTCGTGATTTGATTGGTCCATGGGTCTGCCGCTTTTCGCGCCCTTCACGTCCTTTTGTCCCAGATGTCCCGGTCTTTGTTTGGGGCGAATCCTCCGATCCACCCGAAATGGGCTTCCTTGTCCCTTATCCGGCCGATGACACGTGGCGTTGCTTGATTGGCTTTCGGCTCCTTCGGCTATCCGCGTCCCACGCGTCCCTTTGTCCCAATGTCCCCAATCTGAAACTTCTCTTTTCGGGTGAACCATCGAGTTCGCGTCCTTCACGTCATACATTTGTTCCAAGCTGTCCCGGATGCTGGGACAAATTCTTCGGTTCACCCGATTCGGCCGGTTCGCGTTCCTTTGTCCCACATGTCCCAAAGCAGTTAGTCGATTTTCTTCTCCTTCGGCCGAACCGGCTTTCCGCGTCCGCGTCGTGCCACTACCATGCCCAACTGTCCGTGCTAAAGTTCTCTGTTTCGGCTGATCCGGTGGTTCGTGTCCTCACGGCCCGAATGTCCCAAACTGTTTTGCTCAGCAGTTAGTCAATTTTGCTTCCTCCTTCGGCCGGATCGGCTTCTCGCGCCCTGCGCGTCCTTCTGTCCCAGATGTCCCTTTGCTTCGCGGGCCGCCTGGAGGCTTTTCGGCCGATCCACGTCTCGATGTCCCTCACGTCCCTACTATTGCGAGGACTAGGACTTAGCCAATTTTCATGATTTTTCCTGTCCCAAGCTTGTTTTTGCCACTTTTTTCACCTTTCCTCAGAACTTGCTCTTTTCAACTCTGACAGAAAGTTAGAAAAAATGAGGGGACCCTGGAAACATGATTTTTGCCCTGGATCAATCAATTTGCCTGGGACTTGAGAATTCTGATGTATGTTATCGAATTAACCCTGGGGGTGAATTTGGATAACAATTTGGTGACTCAGCGGGGTCATCTGCCTGCTAGATGAAAAGACCAGTTGCCTGAAGCAGTCCATTGGGCATGGAGTCATCAAATATTCTGTTTAGAACCCTAACTGACTCAGAATGTGCAAGGAGGAAGATGGAATGTCACCTGATGAAAGCAAGGACTGCTAAACATCTCCATGGACAGCAAGCTGTGCCAAAGCACTTAGGGAAAACAAAACTAACCTACAATAAAACAATGTGCACAAGCACTTGGAGGAAAGAAAATATAATCTAATATTTACAGAGGTAGTGAACTTCCCTCTAGAAGCGCGCTTGAGATAGATTCCATTGACTGGAATCTGCAGTTCTTCACCATCCAATGAGGCCAATTGGAAAGCATTGTTGTTCTTGCACTTTGTGACCATGTATGGACCACTCAAAATGGCATCAAATTTTGAATGCCTTCCCGATTTTGCTCTATCCACATCCCATTTCAACACTAGATCTCCAACTTGAAAAGATCTATCCTTGGCCTTTCTATCAAAGGTCTTCTTGATCAAAGCTTGATCCTTTTCCATTGCTTGGGATGCCTGATTTCTGATCTCTTGTAGCTCCATCAACTCTGCATACCTCACCTCCATGGGCTCAAACTCTAGCAACTCCAGCTGCTTCATGAGTTCCAATGTTGGCAACTCAAGTGACATGGGCAAGATTGCCTCTCTTCCATAGACAAGCCTGAATGGAGAGCTACCTGTGGATCTTTTGGGAGTGATCCTATCAGCCCATAAGGCTGATTTCAGCTTGGTGTGCCAAGACCTCTGATTCTCCTCAAGAGTCCTCCTAATGATCCTCAACAAGTTCTTGTTTGTAGACTCGGCCTGGCCATTACCCTGAGGGTAATAGTTCGATGAAGTGCTTAGGTAAATACCGTTCTTGACAGCCCACTCAGTCACCCTAGATCCAATGAATGCCAATGCATTATCAGAGATTATTGTAGCAGGTACACCAAATCTAGTTGTTATCCCCTCATAAAAGTCTAAGATCTTTAGACTCATTTACCTCTTTGAGTCTACTTGCTTGTCCATTTGGTGAAGTAGTGCACTGTGGTATCAAAAATCCATTTGTGCCCTTGGCTTGAATTGGGATTAATGACTCCAATGAAGTCCAAACCCCATTGCATGAATGGCTGGTCAACTGAGATTGGATGCAATGGGAGGGCTGCAAGTCTCTCTTTTCCTGTGAAGAATGCACAATTCTTACACCTCTTGATCCATGCATAGCAATCACTGAAGATTTTAGGCCAATAATAACCAGCCTTCATGATTTTCAGAGCTGTCACTCTTGGTGCAAAATGGCCACCAGCTGGTCCATCATGAAACTCTTCTAATACCCTTTGAATCTGACCTATGCTAATGCATCTCAGCAGCTCCATTTACATCTTTTTTGAACAAAACTCCATCAACGATGGCATACGGGACAGCCTGCAATCTGAAGTGTCTCCTTTGGGTCTTGTTCATCTCTGGAGGGCATAGGCCTATGCCTAGGAAGTGCATAATATCTTGGGTCCAGCAAGGAGTGGGGGAAGCATTGTCTTCTTCTTGATTGCCACTTGGCTCATGGCTGTCTGGACCTATCAAAACAGCCTCTTCTTCGTTGCATACTTCCTTTTGCTTCCCCAAAACCAGCTGCTCACACAGTCCTTTCCCTCTTACCAGCTTGGTGATCTTGATATCAATGTCATATTCCATGACACGGGTGATCCAACCTGCCCTTTTCTCATTCAAATCCTTGTTGAGGAGGAAGTCCTTAACTCCAGCATGTGAGACCAGCAACTGGACCTTGTTGTTTGAGACTAAATGCTTGAATTTCTTCAAGCTTCTGATTACTGCAAGTACATGCTTTTCAATAAAAGAGTACCTCACCTCATAGTCATCTAGGCTCTGGCTGAAAAAGGCAATCAGCTACTCATCATTATCTTTGTTCTTTGTACTAGAATGGCAGAAATAGTGTCATCACCTCCAAATGCATAGAGGATGAAATCCTTGGAGAAGTTTGGGTTGATGAGAGTTGGTGCTTGAGAGATAGCTTCTTTGATTGCTTCGAAGCTCTCCTTGCCTTCTTGTCCATTTGAAAGCCATGCTCTTCTTCAGCATTTTGGTGATGGGCTTGACAAGGGCTGCAAAATCTGGGACAAACCTCCGAACAAAGTTTATCCTTCCCAAGAAGCTTTGAAGAGCCTTCTTGTGACTTGGCAATGGTAGTGCTCTTATGGCTTCAACCCTCTCCTGGATCAATTGCTAATCCTTCCTTGGAGACAATATGGCCAAGGAGCTTTCCTTCATGTGCAAGAAAGATGCACTTCTTGGGATTCAAGGACACTCAAACTTTCTACACCTCTGAAACACTTGCCTGAGGTGAAAGAGATGGTCTGCTGCATTCTTTGAGAAGACAGTGATATCATCTAGGTATACCAGCACTATCTTGTTGATCAAGCCTTTGAATGCCATGTCCATTGCCCTTTGAAAGGTAGCACCAGCGTTGGACAGCCCAAATGGCATCTTCTTGTAAGCATATGTGCCCCATTTGGTGGTGAAAGCCGTCTTGAATTGATCTTCTTCCTTCACCATTATCTGATTATAGCCTGAGTATCCATCAAGTAGTGAGAACCTTTCTGAACCAGCTACAACTTGCAATATTTGCTCCATGGAAGGGAGTGGGTAATGGTCCTTGAGGGAGGCTCTGTTCAAGTCTCTGAAGTCAACACACAGTCTGATTTCTCCATTTCTTTTTCTCACTGGCACCAAGTTTGCAACCCAACTTGAGTGTTTGATGGGGAAGATGATACTGGCCTCAATAAGCTTGCTTAACTCTTTTCTCATGAGAGGTTCAATATGGGGATTCACTGTGGCCTTTGCTTTTGCCTAACAGGCTTGGATTCTGGATCCAGCTCAATAGTATGTTGTGCCAACTTTGGGTTGAAACCTCTTAGATCTTTGTAAGTCCAAGCAAAGATATCTGGGAACTCTTGACAAAGCTGAACAAAATCAGATTTCTCTTGTGAGGTACTTACTTTGCCAATCTGCAATGTTTTGCCTTCTTCCACTAAAATAGGCTCTAAATCTTCACCCTTCACTTGAATGTTTGCTTTCTCCTTCCGGAACTGATCATTCGGGTTGAAGATTGACTCCAAGGTTATGAGGCCTTTTGGTAATTTGTTAGTTCTCAGTTGTACTACCTGATCACCATATTGCTGCTCCAACTTGTCTTGATTTCTGGCGGAGAACTCAGCTTCTTCTTGTAGGAAATTAACAATTTGCTGATCATTCTCGAAGACTTGCCAACTTGTGTTGTTATCCGGAACAGCTGGTCTCACAACCAATTTGATATGAGGCTGAGATTTCTCACTTTTGATACTCTCTACAACATCAAATGCAGCCCCAATTGCTGCAAGTCTGTCAGCGGCTTCATTCTTTTTTCTTGGGATGGAATTGATGCTAAAAGCTTCAAAATCTTCAATAAGATCCCATACCCGATTTTTGTAGCACTTAAGCAGATCATTTTTGGCAGCATTTTTTCCTTTGACTTGGTTTACGACCAGCTCACTATCACCAAATACTTGTAAATTCCTGATGCCTCTCTTCATTGCCCAGTGCAGTCCATGAATTAAGGCTTCATACTCAGCTGTGTTGTTTGAGCAAGAAAACTGAAAATGGAAGGCTGAGTAATACTTTATACCTTGCGGTGAAATGAGCATAGCTCCTCCTCCTGCACCTTGTCTACTCCTTGATCCATCAAAGAACAATTGCCATACTTCATTCTTGTCCTTATGATCTGGCTTGGTGATGCTGGGGAGAGGTTGATCCTCTTCATGTAAACAATAAACCCCTAGCTCAGATTCTTCTATTTCTTGATAAGGATCAAAGGCATGCACTTTGCTTGCCCATTCATCAAGAGTCAAATCTGGGATGCTTCCAACCTTGGTGTCAGCTTCATCAGTGCTTGGATAATCTTCTTGATCAAACGTTGAACAGTTGGTATTGATTTGGCTGGTAGTGTAAGGCTCAATGTGAAAGTTCACAATAGGTTCAGACCTGATTGTGGCCTTAGTTCCATACCTTGTTCTAAACAACATGTGTGACCAATCCACCGAAAGATAGCCTCCAATTTTAGCAGTGAAGTCTCTTGACAAGCACAATGCAAAGAGTGGTGGCAGGTCTATGACTGACACATCTTGTAACACTATTACGTTGGGACATGCGTGCGATGTGAGGCTCAAACCTTTGATTACTCCAACCGTTGTCACTGTTGTCCCGTCTAATTGCACTACACCCTTGGAGATGACTAAATATTGAAGCCCTAGCTGATCAGCTATTTGCTTGGGCATTACTAAACTACTTGCCCCAGTCGATCATGCGATTATGTACCAACTTATCCCCTATGATCAATGAAACATAAAATGGAGGGGGCTTCAACATTTTACCTTGTTGACCTCCATGATTTCCTTCAGTGGCGGGCAGCATTTGTGAGTAGTACCTTCTCTTGCATTTGGACTGTTGATTTGAAGTTGACCAGTCCTTCATGGTAGCTTGTAGCAAATCTCTTTGTCTTAGGATGGATAGGGATTCCCACATTGATATATTGATGTTAGTCTTCTTCATCTGATCATGATACGAATGGGATGAAGTATCCCTTTGTTGTCCCTTGGTTTGCACATTCACCCCTTGCACATGGGCAGCAAAATGGTGGCATTTGAGTTGGCCTTAGGGGCTGTTCTTGCTGCCCTTGTGCATTTGAAATTGGATTTTGTTTGCAACCACTTGGAGTGAACCATGTGAGGTTGTGGATTGGTGGGGCTAATGGTTGTTCTTCACCCAAATTTCTCCTTTTGACCTTGTGTTGGCTGCAACACTTTGAGAAACTATTTGATTCATGCCACAAAATCTTGACTTTGCCGATTCACTAATGTGGTGTCATTTGGGGCTGATTCTTTTTGGAATGTTTCTTGTTGTTGATTGTTTCCTTGACCGCCTCACCCTCCACATGGTTTGTCACCATCGATGCTTGATTGAGAGCACCATTGAAACACATGGATTGGTTATGAGGCTCGTTGCATGGAAAGCACCAATCATATTCTTGGGCCATGTTATTTTGGACTGGCACTAATGCTTTAGAAGCAGATACAACATTGGGGTTATAGGGCTGAAATGGTCTATTAGCGGGAGGCCTTACTTGGCTTTGATTTTGATTTGCAGCCTGATTTGGTGACCTATTTTGTTGGTATGGGGGCCTAGCCTGGTATTGCGCTTGAGGCTGATACGGTCTAGCACTTTGAGCTTGCTGTCTTTTGATAGTAACCAGCTCATTTCCCAAATTTTGCAACTGTTTCATGACCTCTTGGAGTTCATTTGAAGCACTAGAGGATGAAGTAGAAGTTTCACTTGAACTTTGATTTCTAGGGGTGGGAACAGGAGCCAAAGTGGGTGCTTGACTAGTGCTTGGATTTTCTAAGTTTGGATACAAGGGCATGGGAGGCCTAGGAGCCAGTTTACCAGCTTGAATAAGACAGTTTTCGGCTCTAATGGCAATGCTATAAGCAGCAGGTAAGGTTGTGCCTCCCATAGATTGAATTAACATAGAAATATCGAATTCAAAGCTTTAAGGTAATATAAAAAAGCACCTTCTCATTGCTGTTGGCACACTACCACCGAATCCTATCCCAAGACCTTTGAAATCTGAAGTTGAAGTCAGTCAGCTGCTCGTTGGGAGCTCTCTTGATAGTTGTCAACTGCTCCAAAAGAGACAAGTTGTCTCCCTTCTCCCCAAATTGCTCGTGAAGTGCAATACACAGCTGATTCCAGTTTGTGATAGAACCACTCAAGGCTCCTAAACCATTGTAATGCTTTACCCTTGAATGAAGATGCCAAGAACTAACTTGTGACCACTTGCATTTCATTGATTTCATGAATTGCACAAAGGTTAGCAATATCTTTAACATGATCACACAGGTAGTCCGATTTTCTCCGGTGAAGTAGGGAATGTTCTTGAAGGTGCAATAGGAACTGGATGTTGTGCATTGAGAAAGTGGGCTGATGCTGTGAAGTTGACGTAGGGGTTGTTCTGAGCCATTCTGATTGGTCTTAAAACCCTTGTTGACTAAATGAAAGGTCTACCAGGTGGAGGAGTTGAGAGAGTTCTGTTTGGTGGAGATGGAGACCTCTGAATCCTTCTTCCTCTTTGCCTTCTTCTTGGAGATAATTGCAGGTATTCAAACAACACTTCTTCTTCTCCAACTCTTGACCTTGTGGTGATTCTTCTCATGAGTTTTCAGGGCTGGACTTGGAACCAAGTTGATTCTTCCCCTTGGAGTCACCAGATATGCAAATAATAGCTCTTTTAAGCAAGAAAAATGCAGCAGATGCACATCAACCCTACTACAATAAAAATGAGACCTCTAGTCCCACCGGGCATGCCAAAACTGTTGTTGCAGACTCACAACACCCCTGGATGCAGATCAGGCTTCTAGGTTGATCACTCTAGCATCCAGTGTGATTGCACAACATGGAAACCTCTCTCCAAGTGTGGGGACTTGTGGCCGAGAGAGGAATCTCCAGTTAGAGGCTGGTTCCTCAAACTCCTCTATTTAGATCTAATGCTTGCACAACTACTACGAGAGTTCAGATCTTAATCCTACTCTAACTTGCAGGAGACGAGGGTAGAAGTGCAAGAAATTGAAACTAACTAAAGATGGTGATGCACCAAAAGGAGTGGTGAAACATTTTGTCATGCGAAAATAGACACGAGACCAAAGTTTATAACATAAAACATACACACGTGATAATCGATATAATTCAGGATTTGAAATGAAGTAAATAATACAAACAAAGGACTGAAAACCATTCACAGAGCTTGCATTATCATTTCTAGTGTCAAAATCACTACATTACAACCTCAGAGAGGTAAAAACTATTACAATCCTTTGAGAGGTCTGATTCTTGTATCAATCACTTGCTGGAGGTGAAAGAAGAACTCTGCTATGTCAAAATTGTTCTCCTTAGAAATGAGCCAAATCGGCTTTTACATTGGTGCATGGGTCGAGCCCAGGGGACAAAAACGTACAAAAACATGAGAGCCCATCCCTCTTGACTGCAGATGCATTAAAATGGCATGGGGGACATTACAAACCCATACCTTTTCTTTTGACCGATTACGGAGAATGCGACCCATTCTGCATTAAATCTAGTCGCTGAAAAGTCACTTCTGGCCATGAACACGCGTCAGAGCCGTTTCTCAATTTTCTCTCTCTCAGACTACACCAAAACTCAAGATTAACCCCAAAATCATGTAGATAATTTCACAAGCTTTCCGTTGATATAAAGAACGTGCAAATCCAAGCTCTGGATCGAAAGATATGTCGATCTGAAGATTTAGGGCACAAAACAGGTGAAAATGCGTTTTGAAATTTTTCCCGCTCTGCCACCTGGATGACACGTGGCACGCGCTGATTGGATATGTAATTCTCTCTCCTCTCTGTCCCGTGGGTTTTCCTACTTCATTGGACACGTGTCCTCTTTTGATTGGCTCGGGTCAGTGCTTGAAACCTCGCCCTTTGACTTTTGGACTTTCTCCCTTGTGACACGTGTCGTGATTTGATTGGTCCGTGGGTCTGCCGGATTTTCGCGCCCTTCGCGTCCTTTTGTCCCGGATGTCCCAGTGCTTTGTTTGGGATAGAATCCTCCGATCCACCTGAAATGGGCTTCCTTGTCCCTTATCCGGCCGATGACATGTGGCGTTGCTTGATTGGCTTTCGGCTCCTTCGGCTATCCACGTCCCACGCGTCCCTTTGTCCCAACTGTCCCAATATGAAATTTCTCTGTTTGGCCGAACCGCCGGTTCGCGTCCTTCGCGTACATTTGTTCCAACCGTGTCCTGACTGCTGCAGGACAAATTCTTCCGGTTCACTTGATTCGTCGGTTCGCGTTCCTTTGTCCCACATGTCCCAAAGCAGTTAGTCGATTTTCTTCTCCTTCGGCCGAACCGGCTTTCCGCGTCTGCCGCATACTTTTGGCCCGACTGTCCCGGTGCTAAAGTTCTCTGTTTCGGCCGATCCGGGTGGTTCACGCGTCCTCACGGCCCAAATGTCCCAAACTATTTTGCTCAGTAGTTAGTCAATTTTGCTTCCTCCTTCGCCGGATCGGCTTCTCACGCCCTGCGCGTCCTTCTGTCCCAGATGTCCCTTTGCTTCGCGGGCCGCCTGGAGGCTTTTCGGCTGATCCACGTCTCGATGTCCCTCACGTCCCTACTGTTGCGAGGACTAGGACTTAGCCAATTTTCATGATTTTTCCTATCCCAAGCTTGTTTTTGCCACTTTTTTCACCTTTCCTCAGAACTTGCTCTTTTCCTCCTGGACAGAAAGTTAGAAAAAATCTGAGGGGACCCTGGAAACATGATTTTTTGCCCTGGATCAATCAATTTGCCTGGGACTTGAGAATTCTGATGTATGTTATCGAATTAACCTAGGGGTAAATTTGGATAATAGTTCTTCGAGATAGATTTCATTCATCATCTCATGCATGCACTGATCTTCATTATCATCCCATGCCTTCTTGCAGTCTTCAATACTTATTTCCACATATTTCCTGTGATGAGAAATGCCTAGGATCATCTCAAAGTGATGAACTGTGAGGTTTATGATTGTCCTGTGTTCTTTATTTTTGACACATCTAGTGTCTTTGTTATAACATCAGGAAGCCAACATGATGAACTCATTATTTATGGCACTCACTGGAAGCCCAACTGCAAAGTGCAATATGTTGCCTACTAATTTGTTCATCCATGGGCCACTGTTTTCCTTGGTGGTCCTTACCCAGAAATTATCCATGTCAATATGACCCAGCTTAGAGTCTCTAATGTCAAGGTCACACTTTGCATATGAGTCAGGCATTCTAACTCTCTAGTACTTGTACTTCATTTCTTTCTCTGATTGTTTATCTTTAGCTTTAGCTAGTATCTTGCTTGATGAAGACATATATGAGCTTGAGGGCGGATGTTGTTGTTCTGCAAGAATAATCAAGAAGGCCCAACATAGAAGAACCATGTCAACCGTCATGTTATTCAAAGTGAAAGTTTGAAGAATAACATGACACCTTCAATGTGTGAGAAAATAGTTAAGTTTAGCTTACAGAAGGAAGAACGAGCAATTTTAAGCCTTAGGGCGCAGGGCACAAGTTTACAGCAGGCTGCAGGGGATTTTTATTGCTAGGCACACTTTCTAGGGTGTCAACATGCAAATTCTTGTGCTAAGCGCATTCAAGAAAGTGTCAAAGATAAGAAAAGAGGCACCAAATGGCGAATCGCATGGTGCGGGTCTGCAGAAGATAACATTTCATGTTGATGTTGTGAAGGTTGTGCTCACGCCTCATGAAAAATCTGCTAAGTGTCCTTTGGTTAGGCACAGAAAAGGTTTATGTTTCATGAGTTTAAATTGTACCAAAGCGCAACTTTGGAGGATGTTGCTAGGAAAAACAGTGCGCCATATTTGTTTGGTGCACTTTCTGAGCGTGTAACATCTCTGAAAATGGTGCGAGGGTTTTAACAGTTAACAGTTCATGGCAATTTTCTTGATTTCTTGATTTGGATTTTGATTTGATGGCAAGAAAGAGAAGTTTTTTGGCAAGGCAGTAAGGATATATAGACGGTTTTTGTTTACTTTAGTGGCAGAGCCCCTTCCATATTCGAGATCTAGAGGGGGAAAGAGGGTTTCAACTTGGGTTGGGGATTTTGATTGTGTTCTTTAGATTTTAATTATTTGATACAAGCTCTAACATTCAACACAAAAAAATGAAAACCACAAATGGGAGAGGAGCCACTCACCCAGATTTATAAAAGATGAAGAAAGACGCGAGGTCCACAAGCTCGAAAATGACACGTGAGGGCTGACAGGGATGGTTGACACGTGTAGAGAAAATACCTTTCACAATTTTCAATTCATGAAAATGACATGTGGCAGGCTCATATTTATAGAAAAATTGGCATTTATGACCTCACCAACTACTTTTGGTGCAATTTTGGGAGCGTTGACATGAGAAAAGTTGTGCTTAGAAAAATTCTTAGCGCAAATTTCTTGGTGTCAACACAACATTCTCGGCTTGAAAGGTTTTAAGGGGCACAACGTTTTATATGTTAACACAAGTAAAGTTGCAACTTGAGTGTAAAAGGGAACGGTTTTGGTGATGTTAACACAACATTTTTAGTGCTAAAGGATTTAAAGGGGTGTGAATTTTGGAATGTTGACATGAATGAAATGGAGCACACTTCAAAAGGGCACAGTTTTGTGAGTGTCGACATACAACTTTTTGCTCCAAAGGATAAGCTGAAAATGGCTAAGTCCATAAACAACTTGGTTATTTAAAGGGAGTTTTGGTTCCACTTCAAACATTATTAGACTTCCCTAGGGTCAAATAGAATTTTGGTTATAGTTACTCGAAATTACCTTTGTCAATTTTACGGGATAACACCAATTAAGTTGACTTTTGGGGTCCAAATGTTTCTCGGTGGGGAGGAATGATCCAGGATCCTCACCGAGAAAAACTGATCTATGATCTTCTTATAATCATTTATAGTTAGTTCCATGGCGTGGAGAAAAATTAGATGATTTTGTCGATATCTCGTTTGCAGGAAACAGAGCTCATTTGCAAAAGTTATGGCCCGCTGAAATTTTTGCAATTGGAAAATTCAAAAGTATGTGCGAGAGATGATGCGTGCACACATGGACCAATCAACATTCTTCATGTGTAAAATATGGGTGGTGGATGAAAAGGGGGATTCTGGACTAGTCTTGGCCTCCTTTACTTCACATCTATATTGTAGAGTTTCTATATATATTTGCTTCAATTTGCAATTACGGGATGCATGTGGGATTATTCGTGTTTATATTTGTAAAGAAATAATATCAAATCCCATTAAATTTGCACATATATTAAAAACCATTCTATCCTTCCCACACATTTCCATAAAATTAATTCAAACCAAGTGCCCAAATCAGACCAATTCAAATGGCTATCAATAGCCAATGCCCATCTCTAGGCCACCCATACTTAAACCCTCTCTCCTCTAAATGCACCATGAATGTGGGATCTTATCCCTATACAAAATGCACCCCACATGGAATGAGATTTGAACCTGGGCTGCTTGGGTAAAAGGATAAGGCTTTGACCATTGCACCATGCCTTTGGAAACGTTATAAAAGGAGCTCTGTTTTACTAGTATTGACATTGGAAGGTGACTGTGATATTGTTTTGCTCATAACTTGAGCTAGAGAAGGAATTTTGAGGTGATGTAAAAAGTGACTCTTCTAGAAATATTTGTAAATATTTATTTTCAATATTTTAATAGATCGGTCCCATTCAACCAGACCCAGAGACATAGGCCACAAGCGCCGAACTCCGTTATCAATTCTTGTGTCAATTTACTGGTGATTCATCTCTGTATTTTCTGATTTTACACAAGATTGCAATGTCATTTCCTTTATTAAAAATACAAAAGGTTATAATAGTAAATTTTTATATCAAAAATTAATACAAAGAAAATTATGTGTTTGCAAAATTGCTAGTTAAAATTGATTTTTAGATAAATAACATCTTTAGTATGATCATTTCTAGTTTCTTTCCATGGCTGAGTAATCAGTAGGATCAAATCTCTTGATGAACATCCTCTTATTTTTTCTTGGCTCAAACACTCCTAAATTCCATCCACAATCCTTGGCTTTATGACCATACTCACAACATGAATGACATTCACCATGAAAGGACCCTACACCATTCTTAGGAGACATTTTCTTGAAATCTCTATCTCTATGACCAAAAAAATGACATGAGAAACAATAGCCATTGAATGATATTTCATACCTTGATGCATTAGGTTTCCTAATAGGCTTGGTATTCTCATTTTCCTTGGTGTATGTCACCCTCTTTTCTTCCTTGGAACTCCATCTTTCTTAATTGAAACAATGTCCTCTTGCTTCATATGTATCCTTATCACTAATATGTGTTTACTAAGAAGATTTTCTAGGTCATTTGCACTTTTCTCAAACATTTTTAGTTTTCTTAAAACTAGATCAAGTCTTGAATGTAAAGACTTCATGCCAATTTCATACTTGATGCACTCATCCTCCTTAGACTTGAGTCTATCATTAAGTAGAGAAACTTGTGATTTTAGTTGAGTACATTATTCCTCTTTGACCTTTATAGTTTTAGAAAAATCCTCCATTTGTGACTCCATAATCTTAATTACATGACTATGCTCATGAACATCTTCCTTGGATTCAAGGATAGCTACAACTCTCTCTAAATGTTCCTCTAGATGCCTTGTGATCTCATCATGTTCTTTACTCTCATTCTTCAACTTTCCTTCAAGGAGATTAATCTAGTCTTCATGGTTTCTCATCATTTCATCAATTTGTTGTGTGAGATTTTGGTTCTCATCTCTATCATGAGAAATTTCCCTTTTTACTACTTCCCAAGGTGACTCTTCACAATCTGAATCTAAATCAAAAAATCCTTCTCCAAATTCATAAGTTACAACTCCTAAGGGAGAATAAAATTTAGGAAAATTTTCTAAGCAATTATTACCTTCACTTAAGTAGAAAAACAATCATCTTTGGAGTTCTTCCCTTTCTAATAATTATTCTTCTTACCACCCATTTTTGCTTCAAAATATCTCCTTCAAGTTGTTAAGCATCTCTAGAAGGACCTACTCGATACTAATTGTTGGAAGTACAAGGAAATGAGAGGGGGTGAATCGACAAACAAATATTTTTGTTTAATTTACCAATACATACAATCATAAATTTAGATATTTAATACAACATTTGTAACCATGTGTGCAACAATAATCACAATAAGATGAAAAAAGTACTCTACACAAGAACACCATATGTAAGTGGGAAACCCTCATGGGAATAAAACCCACTTAAACTTTTCTTATATTACAAAAAGAAAAGAATTTTAGTGAAGAACCAAATTCAAAAGGAGAACTAACCCCTGATTTAGTGAGGCACCAACCCCACAAGGAGCACATACCCCTAATTTAGTATAGCACCAACCCTACAAGGAACACCAACCCCTAATTTAGTGAAACACCCACTCCACAAGGAGGCTACAACCCCGTAAGACGCGATCAAGAACCCAATCAATCACCTTATGAATATATTATCTCTGATTTTTCTTCTACAACCGATGGATACCAAGTATTCATCTCACACTTCTTCAACTCTTCATTTAAACCCTACGTGTCCAATCCTTCACAAATAATCACTATCTTCACTTCACAAGCCTTCATACTCATGCACACATTATTTATGATCTTCCTCAATCAGTAACACACTTGTTTAAACCTCAATTCATGCTTTAACATCTGAAAATATCTCACACCTTGCGCGCACACACACACACACGACTAGATTACAAAAACACCAAAAACTATGCTTTTATAAGCTCCTCATGATTTCAAATTGAAACACAAACTCTTTCCTCCTTTGCTCAACCCATAAATCAAGGAAAAATACAAAATTTTAATTACAATAGTCACAAGTGACCTAAGTAGGTCGGCCTAGCTAAAAACCTAATTACATGTGCCAAAAATGGCTCAAAACCCCATGGGCACAAAGATAAAAATGCCCTTACATCAAAACCATACATATTCATGACCCATAAACCCTTACACATGATTAAAATATAATTTATTTCATTTAATGGGCCCAAAGGTGCTCTTTTTATTTCTCAAAATAGTTGTTTCATACACCCTTCAACACCACGGAAACTTAATTATGCCAAAAATCACTTCTACTCAACCAGGTTGTTGGTCATTCAAATGTGCACCGTGTCTTGGATCTGGAAGAACTAAGTTGTTTGAGACAACAATGGAACCATCTCCAAGTTGTGGGACCTTGCACACTTGAGATGGATCTTCGGAGAAGGTCAGTTCCTCTATTTATTTCTACTGCTACTACTACTCCTAATGCTTTGGAAGGGAAAACTAAGCTAAAAATGTCAAGAGACCACGAATATATGGATAACATAATGGAAAACTAATCT
Organism: Taxus wallichiana var. yunnanensis; assembly: GCA_018340775.1. NCBI lineage: Eukaryota > Viridiplantae > Streptophyta > Pinopsida > Cupressales > Taxaceae > Taxus > Taxus wallichiana. The sequence goes on from CM031242.1 coordinate 696,888,297, forward strand.
AGCAAAGGTGATATCACTAGAAAAAGAGGGATGAACACCATCCGTTCTAAGTGAAAATGAAAAGAAAGGCATGAAATAAGGCTAGGCACGCGTAGCACAAATAAAACACATTTACCGTATTAGTTTCACGGAACACAACTAAAAATGGAGTTGTAAGGGATGTAGAGTGACATAGTAAGCATGCAATGTAAACTAAAGGAAATAAGAAAGAACAAAAACAAGCTTAGGAAATAGAATAGTCACAAAAATTATGCTTCTATTGCTTCCAAAAATGCATGAATATTCTGATGGTGAAAGAGGCCAATATCTACATCCACAAGCCAAATTTAGAGGTTTGTGACTAAAAATACAAAAATATGAAGTCCTTAGAAAAATGCGTAAGGATCCAAAGTGTTCAACATTAACAATGAGCTTAGCTCTTACATTTATAGATGAATCGATGGACGGAGAAGAAGAGGAGGGAAAACCCAAATTTGAAATACAACCACTAACAAGAAGCATTTAATGCCCAAAATCCACCTACAAATATGTCAAATGCATTTCCCCAACTCTGTTTGGCAAGTTGGAGAAGGAAGGAAGGTAGATCAGATCAAATCGATTGGTTGGAGTAATCATATCTACTAATTAGTTCCTAGATTGACGTTTTCCCATTTCTCACCTACCAGATCCACCAATAATTTGAATTTGAATATCTAACATTGTAGCCTACATCACCAACTATCGATTGAGACTAGGCGTGTGGCAATAGGAGCTTTGCAGCAAAATATATGGTTGTCGAAGCTTTTAAGAGCCACCTAGGCAAGTAAAACATGTGGCGCATGCTAATTGTTTGAGAAGATGGCTAAATGTGAAAATACTATGTTGTTTTCGCCACATGTCACTCATTGATTTGTTAGAAAGATTTGGCGTCCCTGGTTAGCATGCTTTGATTGGTTACATGTAGCACACTCAAGCTTGTTAGAGAATGATGTGGCATAGAATGACACAGAGGAGGGTGCAAAAGTATGCATGTGGAAGAATGAGGCATGGAAGAAAGATAGAAGGAAAGCACGTGCAATCACCAGTACACGTGTAGAGGAAATGGGGCAAACGGGTGAGTGAGAAACATATGGTCAAGGTATAACTATTACAAAGTAATGTGTGGGGTGCACGAGAGGGCCAGAGAATTAGTTGATTGAAGCAATTACAAGGCATGTGCGCAGGATGAATAATTGTTGGGAAGAAGGTGAATGCGTAGAAGGTGTGCATAAGGAAAGGGTGGAACAGAGAGGAAAAGGAAAATGGAAGGGAGAATAGTGGAGAAGTAAAGCACACTTGGTGCGCGATGAAATGTAGCCAATGGAATGTGCCAAGTAGATATCTAGAGTGCGTGCAACCTGCAATGAAGGTCTTAGATCCAGAATATATATGTAAGTTGTCCTAATAACTAGGAAAGTTGTTTGGATAATAGTTTTGGTGACTTTTGGGGCTATCTGCCTCTGCTAGATAAAGGAGATCAATAGCCTACAACATCCATTGGGCATGGATTCTACTGTGTAATCATGAAATTTTGATCTTTAAATTTGAAAAACTTCCCTTTAAAGTCACTTGAATCATTTCATATCTCTCTTATGAATCCTACAAAACAAGCTCACCATACCTCTTTTTCTACAAGTCGCTCTTAGCTAGGGTTTAACTAGGGTGTTAAACCACTCTATCTTCTTAACATTATTTCATAAAAAAATTGAAAATGAAATGACCTCATTATTTTTGTGAAACCTTATAGACTCACCATAAAAATATCCTTGAAAGTCACAAGGTCCCATGCAAAGTACAAACTTCAAGGTGAGTATCAAAAGTCCCAACTCGAGCTAGAATTTCACTAGATTTTGACCCTATCTCATAAAAACTGCCATAACATGTAAAATTCTCATCATGAAAACCTAAAATTTTTCTCAAAGAACCATGAAACATTTTAAAAACATCTTAAATCATAATAATGTCATCAACATACCTCAAACTCTCCATCTCGATCTCATTAACATAGCCATTCCTTAAGGTTTCTCACTGTAGAAGCTAGGGTCAACTAAAAGAATGCTATAAATCCACATAAAACCACTAAAAATGACCCAAACATACCTAATACACCTTTATATACGTGAATGTAAGCATCAATGAGCTCATATAGCTCCAAATCTTAATCTCATACCTCCTAGCAACCATGTCTACTCCAAATGAGCACCTGTAACATAGCCAATCACCTATATCTGCACCATTCCATTGATATGAGTGCCCAAGAACTCTCCAAAATTGTTATCCAAAATTCCAATGTGCTTCCCAAGCATCCAAGAAGCTCCTACCATCATTCAACATCACGTAGGAACCTGAATAGGCTTGTAAGAGCAAACAATCCTCATTGAATCTCATTGTATCATCAAGTACACATCTGAATCATCATGCTAACATCACATACAACATTATCTAACCCTACTACATCATAAAAATTTCATTAATGTGTTTTTGCATCATTGAAAACACCTATAGGACCATATGCCAACAAGATCAACTATAGGGTGAACGCCTGTAGCATAAAGGATATTATGCCAGATGCTCAACTATTTAGATTGAATCATGCTCTAACATATTTAGAAGACATTACACTATTATTATGCATTGGACTTGTGCCTAAAGGAATGAATACTATGGAAAAGAAACAACTCACTATTTGCACTGTGCCCTATCAACTCATTTGAGGAGACCTGTAGAGATGAGGTCTTGCGTAGATGTGTGCTAGAGCATGAGCACATAGATATCATGGAATAAGATCATAGGAGAAAATATGGTGGGCACTATGTAGGTGAGGCCATGGTGTGCAAGCTATTATTAGTTGGCTTATGGTGGGAAACATTATATAAGGATACTAAAGCATTTATTAAGGCTTGTAATCATTATCAGAGGATAGAAAAGCCTATAAATAGGGATGAGATGACATTGATGCCAATAACAAGCACATAACCATTTGAGAAATGGATAATTTATTTTTAGGACCTATTGCACCACCTGCACATGAGCAGGGCGTGTTATATCATTACAATTACTTACTACTTGTCAAGGTGGGAAGAGGCTGCACCTACAAAGGATTTCACTATAACAAAATCAACTAGATTCTTATGGGAAAATGACATAAATAGGTATGGATGTCCATTGAGCCTTACAAGTGATAGAGGGACTCATTTCTTGAATAAAACTATTCGAATTCTACCATCAAAATTTATGGTGGCTCACCATAAGAATTCCCTCTATCACCCCTAGGCCAATGCACGGCTAAATCTTTCAAAAATATTTTGGGACAAACATTGACAAAGATATGTGATGTTGGAAGAAAGGATTGGGATGATAAGGTGTCATCCGTGCTTTGGGAATATATAACAACTTATAAGCGGTTGAATAAGGCCACACCCTTTTGGTTGTTTTGGCATAGTTCATCCGTGTTACCCATTAAGTTTATGTTATCATCCATGCATATTGTGTGGGTAGAAGGATTATATGATGAACAGGAAGTTGATGAGCGCATTGATAAATTAATACAACTAGATGAGTGGTGCGTAATTGCATGTTAGAGTCGAATACAAATAATTTAAGACAGTAAGGCTTGGCATAATCAACATATCAAGAACAAGTCATTTGTTGTAGGAAAGATTGTGCTCTGCATGAATCAAACTTTACGTGCCATCCCGGGAAGTTGATAGTTCATTGGTTAGGACCCTTTGTAATAACTAAGATATTGGAATCATGTGCATGTCAATCAGTAGGTCTTTGGAGGGTACCATGTTTCCCAATTACTTTAATTGGATTAGGTTGAATCCCTATTATAAATAAGTTTTCTCTATGTTTGTAATAAGGCAATATTACCACATAGATTAGATTTCCTTTTGTTATATTTTTATTTGTTTTGCTTTGTTCTAATAAGCATGTTCACACGCATGATTTGATTATTTGTTAATTTGATATGCAAATGGACTGCACATACTTTTAGTGTGGGGTGAATTAAGAGTAAGTGTGTATGCATGAAGAGAGAAAATATGATGTTGTTACATCTTACGGAGTTAATACAAGAGCATGTGATAGTGTGAGACAAGCGCAAACCTAAAAACTTTGGTGCATGGTATGGGAGGATAATGCACAATGGAAAATAATATTGGTTTGTGTAATGGTGTGAAAAGGTACTCGGTATGTTGGTAGGCATGGAAGTTTTCACAATTGGAAACCACGTGAATGGAGGGCCGCGCAGTGTAATGCGAGGGAGGAAGCAACATGATAGACTACTTTGTAGATGGTGCATAGGAAGATCGGTGTGTGTATAGAAAAAGGTGTACAAGGATGATTGTGGCACAGGGAAGAAGTTGCACACCAAAAGATTACAATTGATGCATGCGGAAGAGAAAAGCATGGGGAAAGAAAAAGTGCTTTTCAAACAAAAAGTACTTTAAAACAAAAAGTGTGGGAAAAAGTGAAAAAGTGTTTTAAAGTTAAAAATTGATTATCGGTGGAGTAATTAGTGTAAAAATCTACAAATATGGGACAAATGAGTTCATTATTACCTTGCATTAAGATATTTGTGTGATTAAAAGTTGAGCAACTAAGTTTGAAGAGTGAATTGCAAAGACGAAGATGAACCCGAGTAGAATGCACAAGCCCTTAGTTGGGGAGCTACTTCAAGGAAGAGGAAATAGTAGCTTGGAGAGAAGGTGTGAGGGTACAAGGGAGTAAAGATTGGGGTTCACATAGTTGGTAGTTGTAGAGCTAGGGTTAGTAGAATTTGGGAGTCAAGCAAATAGGGAAAAAAATTAGGACAACAAAAGCACAAGAGTTGGAAAGAGTAGGGATTGAACATAAAGATTAAACACATGGCACCGAGGAGTAAACAAGTAACCTTCGATTACCTAGTGCACATTTTCGAAGAGTCCGTAGTCTCAAATTTGAAGAGAAAAATTTCACCACAAAGGGCACCCAAAAACAAGCAATCTAGGGAATAACCACCAAGAATTGGTTCTCAAAATGCAATACCCACCGAGGTAATAGTGGGAGAGCAATGGACATCGCAACTTAGGAAATGAAAAATCGTAAGTACAATCATCAAGCACACAAGGCATGATATTTCCATAAACAAGGATGTTTTGTGGGAGTTACCCACCGGATAGCGAGAAGGGTGGGTTATTATGGATGATACATTGCAAAAGGATTTGGAGAAGGTAGGGGTTCTTTAGTTGTTCAAATTTCCCTTCTTTGTAAGACCTAGGCACCTCTTCCAGTCGGTCGGTATCATGTGTACACGATGATTATTTATACTTTTCCTAAGGAGGATGACGCTAACAACTAGGTTAATAGGAAGAGTGACCAGGTTATGTGATATTGGCGAAGACTTGGACCTTGACTTGCGTGATGAGACTAAGATTGAAGAGATAGCTACAAATTTTTAGTATGATAGGGAACACAAAGCCATGAATCTTGATAAAATTTATGACCTTGAAAAAGAGTATCGGCACTTGGGCAATTAAAGCTAGGAACCTATGAGTGATGGAGTGAGGTAAATCAAAATTTCCTTAATATTACACACAAGACTCAAGACAATATTGCACAATACATAGAGGGGATTGTGGAATAAGAAAGAACTTAGACATATAAAGGGGATAAAACAACTTGGGGATCCATCTTGTTGTTGATCATCTTCTAGGAAATTGGTGTACTAGATGGATGATATGATGATATGTGGATACACCCCATTGAGGAAAAGACCCCTACAAAATAATTTTCCCAATTTACAAGTGATGGCGCAATCTCAAATCCTTATAAGGTGTGCCTGGAAAAGTGGTATAGGAGAATGCGTAGGGAATTTGAAAATGAGTGGTGCGTCCAAGGGGAGTTGGGTGGAGAGGTAGACCAATAGGAAAATTTTGCAGTCATGCAACACTTTAGCCTTGTAAGATTTACAATGAAGAATAATTACATCGGTCCATGGTACAAATTACCATTTACATTCACCCCCAAGTAATTCAAATATATCATGAAAAAAATTAAGGATGCACAACCTTTAAGGTTTGATACAAAAATACGATTGATTAACACACCTTTTGCCAAGCAATAAATATGATTCCAATCCGTCATACCTAGAAATGATGGAGTTAGATAATTTAGATCTCAATCCAATTATGACCTTGGTGGTGGGCAATAGGGCATGCAGATTGTTTTTCAAGATGTGACCAAATATGAAGGATGTAAAGGAGGTTGAAGTCCATGACTTACCTATACCACAACCACAAAAGAAGTATACAGTGAAGATTCCAAAGAGAATGCAGGAAGATACTCCACCTATCGAAGAAGAAGAAGAAGACATTTTGTTGGATTCAAGTAGAAGAAGGGAAGTACAAATAAGGAAGAGGGAAGAAAGTAAGGGCGCAAGCTCTTCCCATCCAACAAAAGGGTCTCCATTAGTAATGGCAGACAAACCAAGCCCATTGAATAAAGAGAAGGGTCATAAGAGGCCTCGAGTCATTTCGACGATGAGGAAGAGGAATTGAAAAAATATGTATTTGAAGAGGTAACATGCAAGGATTTTGCACATAGAGAGGAGGAAGGAGAAGAAGAAGACGTGCATAATGGGAGCCTACACACATAATTTCAGATAAATAAAGAGGAGATGCACAATGCATAAGAGGAGGAGCCCTCAAGTAGATAAGGAAAAGGGTGATGAAGAATATGTCATCAAGGAGGTTAAGGGTGTTGGTGAAGAAACAAGTGAGCAGGTTGTTCGTTAGTGCATAAGATCCACTTGAGGAGATTGCACACCAAGGAAGAGGTGATAAGGTGATGACCCCTCCCCCAACAACTCTAGAAGGCATTAAGGGATAGAATCTAGAGTTTGGTCCCCAAAGAAGAATTGTTTGGATGGGACCTAATTAATAATGACAGATGATGATTATCACGCACTAGAAAGGTGTTTTCATGGAGCATTCATACTCATAAAGAAGAGATAGACTTTTAGGTATGCGATAGGTATTATTCCAAATTGAAGTTTATGAAGGATTTAGTAACATTATATAATGTGATTGACCCCACTAAGTTAATTGATGACCAAGCCTGTAATACGCTAAATAAGATGACAGCTTGAAGTTGCACGTAGTAATTTGGAAAAATCAGCTATGCTCAAGGTGATGTTGAATAATAAAAAGGACAAGGAGAAAAATATTCAACAACTCAAGGAGGGGATAGGGGAACAAAAGAAACTTATGGCTGATGCATATGATAAAGCAATAATATACTAAAGGGCATCATAAGCGCATGCCTTGAACTTGTCGTGTAGGCCTAAAATGTGTATTCAACGAAGTTAGATTATCTTGAATATATTTTTGGATGCTACTCAATAAAATAAACAGTGGCGCAAGGTCATCAACATAATAATTAGCTAAATAAAATAAGGAGAATAAGCAGGAAGTGAGGCCAAGATATCAGAATATGAGGCACTGATCACTGAGATCAGTGAGGCCCTTAATAAGGTGGAATAAACATTTCATAAGTGCCCAAATTTTGACCCAATTCTTAGCACACACATTGCACATGAGGAGGTAGAGCTAAGAAAAATCTCATCTAAAATGAATAATAATAATCTTGAATGGGAGAAGGTCATGACAGAGTAACAACATAGAGAGACTTGATCAAATTCATTAAAGACACACTCGAGGAAAGGATCAAGGAAGTTAAACTCATGGTCATGCAAAGAATGGATGCCTTAGAAACTATGGTCGTGGACTTGAATGTGTTAGTCAAAGAGTTAAAGGAGAAATATGATGAGATTGTGTTCGAGAAAATATCTCGGTATTGTTGAGGCCGCGCACTTAAAAATCTATAAAGGAGATCGAGCGGTGGAAAGAATTAGAAAAATTCTTGAGGAGGAGTTTCCATAATTTCTCTAGCCACCTCGAGCCTAAGTATGGATCTGCGTACTTGGTGAATTCTCATTATTTAATTCATGGGGTTATGACCCATATTCTTTATTCTTCAGAGTTATTCAATTCTTTGATTCATTTATTCTTTGGAGAAGTGAGTTTGTTTCAAATATTGTTGAGGATGGGCAATACCATTAGTGTGGGGTAATGTTGCGTGGAGAAAATGGCTAAGTACTATCCATGTTTGGAGGTTAGGACCACATGCAAAGGGTGTGTGAAGGGGTTTGCAACATATAAGAGGTCAGCGTGCGAAGGTCGGTGCATGGGCACACAACATTTTGGGACTTAGCTGATTTTCCAAAACACGGATAAGTTTAGAAAAATAGAAGATGGAGTGAAGCTCAAGTAGGATCCAAAAATAGAAAAAAGAAAGATAGCTTGGCATACATACAAGGGACTATAATTATGGAAAACCACATGTAGGTAAGGATGAGAATAACACATAGAGATGTGACAATTATATAAAATAAATCATGGTTAAAGAAAGTTATTTATAGCTTGAACTATTGTAGAAGCAAAGTTAGAAAAGCATGCAAGTTATATTTAGAGCACGCCTATTATTGGGAAAGGTGCATGTAGGCGGTGAAGGGAAAGTACACACCATGAATAAATAGGTGATGCACTGTGGTATTTTCTATTCTAATGGGTGAGTGACGTGTTGTTATGCCTTTCATGGTAGTTTTGTATGCAATTATGGTTAAACACTTGGTATCAGTAAGAATTATATGATGTAATCAACACTCTTATTATGTGATCAGTTATGTTTTGTCATGGATGATTGCATTTAGATTGCAAGGATTACTATATTTGAACATGGCTTGATGAGTATTCAAATCTTAATAGTCATTATCTATGAATGATTTCTTTATTATATGTGTTGTCAATTCACCAAGCCATGACGTATCTTTCGTATGAATGGTTATGATTATGAATATGCATGTCTAACATCTTGATAAGTAAACAACAAAGGGACCTGAGGCTATGCTCACTTAGGGTGTACTTCTAGGCTTGTTTGGATGAAGTTCCAGTGCACCTAGCTAAGTATTGGGAATAAAATACCACACGAGAAAATACAAGGTATGTTTATACACTTAGATATATATGTACTTTAAGTAAGAAAATTCATTTATAGGTTAAAGGGGGAATGTAAACACCTAAATTTGGTAATTTCACACTTTATAATGTCACTCTTGATTTTATCCCTTTAACCATGACTCACACACCTATTTTGAGCTCAATTATCATATCCTAGTCCATCTTTAGTCTTATTGTAAGGCTTTCTCTCCTCATTGACCGCTCAATCACTTATAGAAACACATATCACTCACAAGAAGTCCCATTACTCTTAGTTAGCATGTAAAAATATCCACAACATCATCCCTCACTAATATTACAAACCATTAACCATGACCAAATCATTAAATGGTATGGTCATGTGTTAAACAAACTCGCCATGCACCACTAGACAATCAATTTCCCGCCATATCTTTTATGGGTTGACATATCCACTATAGGTTAGCCTTGATGTAAATTATATCCACATACCCTTATATAAATAAGTCGAATACAATCACTTATTAATTTCACACTCACTTTACATTTTCAAGAGCTCCTCCAAAGATAAATTACTAAAAGGAAAGTAAATCTCTCATAATATTCACTAAATCAAGAGCAAACATTAGGAGCAATCCCTAAATAGGCATGGAGTGCTCTAAACTAGGTCCAATAGTTAACCTTCCCAAATCAAGAGCCTATAAATCCAAGTCAAACACAAGAAATCCAAATCAATACAAAGCAATTATCAAGTATTTAAGTTATCAAATATAATTGCATCCATGTAATATTATGTCGCATCTCTATGTAGAGAACTACATGTAGTTTAAGGCATCTTTGGAATAGTTCCAATGTAGGTGATGTTCAAATTGTGCTTCAACCCAACCACTAATCTTTTTGCATGGTTTTTACCAAAGATTAGGGTTTTACATAAAGGTGGTTACTTTTAAAGGGTTTCGCACATGATCGAGACTTGATATTTCACATAGATCCATATATCAATCATTTGTAGAGGACCTATAAGTTATAAAACCTCATTTATAACCCAAATAAAATCATTCATGAGGACCAAACCATTAAATGATCCAATCACGTGTAAAGTGGTTCCATCTTTGAGCATAGTATGGTTCCACCCAGATCATCCCTTTGTCACACCCAAATCAGTTTCATACCGGTGAAAAAGGTGAGTACACTCTTTTCATCTATCTATGTTTAGTGCATGCTCTAATTGATTTATTTGTTCAAATCTAAATGTTAATGAACTAAAGTTTATTCAATCGTTTGAATATATAGCGTATTTCTAACTCTAACCCAAATTTAAATTAAAAACCTCCAAATTTTACATACCTTATTTATTTATTTTCATGCTAAATCAAATGACAACAAACATAAAACAATGAAAAACATGTATAATACTTGGAGAGCTTTACACGTCGCCCCAGCTTATAAACCAATATACTTATGTAATGAAGCACGACCACACTCCCAATGTTCATGAGTAACTTCATTTTTTCCACATCTCTATGAAATAAAAATTGCAAATGGAATAAATAAGCCATGGACCACTAGTCAAAGCAAGAAAACTCGTCACCAAGTCAACCCCAAGTGATCTTGCTCTTAATGAAAATTGATACTTTCAAGAATAACAAACACATAAAAAACAACATTTTTCAAAATAAAATATTATTTAAATTTAAAGACTTTTAAAAACAAATACTTAATTTTTATTGGTCATAATATTTATTTATTTATTAGAAAAATTAATATGAGAGTTTTAATGTTTTCATAGTCCATAAAATTAGAAAAATAATTTATGAGATTAATTGTATCAATTTTTTGAACAACGTATTTCAAATCATTGTCCATAATTCATCACTACATTCAATTCTTTCTTAATGATGAATGATAGACAATGATTCAAACGCGTTGTTCAAAAAATCGACGTCAATTAATCTCAAAAATCATTTTCTCAAATTAATATGATTAACAAATTCCTTTCAACTAATAAAATCAACTTAAAAACATTTTAAAATGAAAGAAAATATAGGGACTAATATATGAACGAGGTATCTTTGCACTTTAAAATGAAGTTATAAATGATGCAATAAAATAAGCATGTCGTAGTTTGTATATATTCTTTTAAAAAACATAAATTGTGAACATCCTCCTTCCAAATTTAATAAAGGACCTTCTTCACCAAACATTAATTGTTCTCACGAATCACGATCACATTTTCAAAAGTTATTTTGTGTTCAATGCTTTCAAGAGGTCACAAGGAAAATCTTTTTGATTATTGCTGGTGTAATACACACTATGTGAAATGTTGGCAACACACCATCCAAATATAAGCAAAGTTTCCATAAACAATATGGTTAAACTTATTTTTAAGTAGTTTTTAAACATATGCAAAATTTATAAGGCTTTTTTTTTTTTATTAAAAAAATGTATTTATTTATTTGTTTGTTTGTTTGTTTGTTTGTTTAGTGGGTTGGTTCAAATGTTTTTAGGTGGGACCATAAGAGATGAATTTGGTTTATGTTTTTTCCTTTAAATTTTATATAAAAATATATTTTCATTTTCCTTATACATCACTTGAATTTATATTTTAAAAATTCAATTTTAATAAAATTAAAATTGAATTAACTCAAAGAAACTATTGATATACACGTGGGGGACTCTGTTACACTCAAAGGGTGGTTTACATTAACCTTGCCAACTCATGTTTCAAGTGTCAATCTATATAACACAAGTTTTAAGATTGTCCTTTTTGGCAATGCGAAACAAAGTCATTTCAAAGCCATTTGTTGAGCCCTCTCATGTTAATGGCAAAGATGGTTGGACCATTGTCATTTATAAAAAAAGAATAAAGCTCTCATTTTCAATCCTTTGTTAGGAGCTCTCAAAATTATTAAGCCGCAATCTAGCCCACTTCCAATTACACAACTCCAAGTCTTCTCTAGTTTTAGCCTTGACTTCAAAAGAGACATCCCAAACCGCCAAAGTGCATCCCATAAATCCTTCTTTGACATTAGTTGAGTTAATTTTTTTCATTTTATTTTATAGGATATTGATGATTTCAATTTTGTTTGTGTTCTTCCGTGTTCTCCTTGTAAACGGGGAACAAGGTGATCTTGGAACCCTCCTTGTCACCTTGAGGAAGGAGAGTTTCCACCACAAACCGTAAAGAAAGCTCACTCTAATAAATAGTTGCTTTCTAACCAGCAATGATTTTTTCGAGTAGTTATAAAGCCCTTTTGGGCATGAATTGGAGGATGTCTCTTAATGCTAGTTCTTAATGAATTGTTTCTCATGGAATATCGGGGTCTTACAAACTCTATTCACAAATATGCATTACAAGATTTTTAGAAGAGATTTCTAGAGATGGAAATTCTTTATCGAAATAAGTTAATGTGGTTAGATTCATGCTAGATCCATGATCATTAAAGTTATATGGCCAAATAGTTTAGCTTTGATTAGTAAGCATAAGTCTAGCCCTAGAGGAATTACGACTTTTATCACCCCTAAATGGAGGTCTCATTATGTTATTCATGGATGTGACCTAACAAATGATGTATCTGTGGCCCGTGTTATTAACATTAATAATTGATCATTTAGAGTGATTAATGTTTATGCATCTAATGACATGAATGACATATGAGCTCTTAGATGCCTATTTGGTGTTGTGTGGTGACTTCAACATGCTTGAGATGACAATTATCGACAAGATTGACCATCTACCCATGCGTTGGTTCACTTTGAAAAGGGAATCCTGGATGCACATGCGAAATAATTTTTGGTTAGATGACCTACTATTTCTTGTCATTCTATCTTGGTCGTTTAACACACTTGGTCTAATTTTCACCAAGGATCTGAAAGAGTCTTCAAATGACTAGATCACACCATGCTTTAATTGCAGCCTTTCTTTTCATTTGTCGGTGGTTTTCGATTCTTGGTGGAAGTCTGCGCATATATATGGTCCTTTCCAACTATTTCCCAATCTATTTTCAAATAGAATGGAGTTTATCAAAACTAAAAGTCCATACCACATAGTTTTATCTCAATACCTCCCTTTTGCATCATGGTCCCACCCTCCACCACATTAGGTAATTTTAGGTATTTGTGGCATAACCAACTAGCATACCATGGTGGATTCAATGGTGGAAAGACGCCATTAGGTCATTGACATGTTTCTTACACACCTTTGGGAAACAATTGGCCAAAATTCAACACAAAGCATAATTTGCCACAACCTTGGAGCTAAGCCACTCATTAGTTGTTATGGAACAAAATCCCTTTCATGATCCATTATAGAGGCAAGTGGAAAATATTTAATCTCACATCCAATCTGCGGATGTTTACATTTCTAGAGGCACTCAGATTAAAGCTAGATTGTACTAGCTAAAGGCGGGCTATTGGGTTTCTAATGAATGCTTCCATTATCTCAAAGCCAAACATGCACATAACAACAAATCAAATCCATCCAAGATGGTTCTCAACATCTATTTGAAGTTCTAGAGATGGTTAAGGGTTTTTTCATCCATTACTAGTAGGGTTTTAAAGCATAAATACCTCATCTTAAATGAAAAATGATTCTTGAGAAATGCATTTTTGTTGTCCCTTACAATATTTCACAAGATTAAAGGGTTTCTTGTGATAGAATGTTAACTCTCGCGTATCTTTATGAAGTTATTTCTCAAATGGCTAATGATAAAGCCCCGATCATGATGGGATACCTTGTGAATTCTATAAAACCCTTTGGGATGTGGTTGGAAATGACCTCTTCCAAATGTATTTGGAAGCTTTTCACTCCAATTCACTTAGCCATTTCATTAACCAAGGCCACATCAAATTCATTCCCAAGATGGGGGACCCAGAGCTTATTTGTAATTGGAGGTCGATTACCTTTCTCAATGTCTCTTACAAAATCATTGTCAAATCCTTGTCTTTATGCATCTACTACTTATTACTTGCAATTGTTAGTCTAGAGAAAACAATAGTTAATCAAAATGGATACATATCGAGACAAGAGATTATCATGGTTTGAAAGGGGTGGAATGGAATCTCCGGTCTCAACACAAATCCTTATTTGTGAATATTAACTTTGAGAAATCTTGTGATATGGTTGAATGAAACTTCATTATGGCCATTCTTAAAGGGCTTGGATTTAGACCCACCTATATCCACCCTATGTCCATACTTTTAATTGATGCTTCAACTTATCTTTCTATCAATGGTGTCTACTCCGAGATATTTGGGATTTTCTACTCTAATCACCAAGGCTTCCCTCTTATTTTTGCTCTATATGTTTTAGTAGCTAAAGGATTTTCAAATCTCTTAGCCAATTCCACTTCACGTGGCTTGGTGAAAGGAATCTCGTTGTTGAGGTTTCCCTCCATACAACTAGTCAATGGTCACTTTGCAGATGACTTGTTTCTCACCTTATTAGAAGATGAGAATAATTTTCAGCAGATCCTTGCATTGCCTCAAGGTTTATTGCATTCCCTCAAGCTCAAATATCCAATGAAAAAGATGCAATGGTACGAAAATTGATTCCCATGCCACCTCCATGGTCGGATACCTTTCGATGGAATTGGATTCAACATGGATAAATATTCCTATTCCTGGGCATCCCTTATACTTTCCAATAAATCCCTCCCATCTCTAGTAGTATGTGGTGGATAGAGTGGAGAAGAATCTTTTATCTTGAATCATGAAGCCAATCTCATTGGCTAGTAAGTTCTATATTTTCTATAAATTTCTTTCACACACATGTGTATTCTACTTATTGTTGGCCCCCTTCATGAGATTATCACAAAAACTTGATAAGTTGCTTAAAGAATATTTGTGGGTTAGCTCCGAGCTTGGAAAAAGGTTTTCATGGAGTTTTTAGGAATTATTTTGTTTACCCAAGGAATATGGTGGCCTCAATTTGTTATATGTTGGCCGCTAATATTATACCCTCTACACGAAATGGTTTTTGATCCACTTTGAAGTTCGGAAGGAATAGAAAATATTCTTACACAATTACATATTATAAGACACCCATAAGGTCACGAGACCTCAATGGGTTTAAATTTTCACAACTTGCTCTTTATTAAATCTCCGGTGAGAATAGTGGGCTCCTTTGTTATTAAAATTATTTGGAAGCCTTGAGAGAAATGAGACCTCGACGGGTTTATATTTTCACAACTTGCTCTTTATTAAATCTATGGTGAAAATAGTGGGCTCCTTTGTTATTAAAAGTATTTGGAAGCCTTGAGAGAAAATCAATCCATGGCTTTTATGGAATGAAGATGAATTTAGAAATGGTCTCTCTATCAATTCTCACTTAATGTGGTGGTCACTTATTACTAAGTTCCAAAATGTTCGTATGGAGGAGGTCCCATGGGTGTGTGCCCTCAAGATTTTTGGATGAGGGATTCACATGGTGCAAGACATCTATAATCGACAACTCGAAGGCATTTTATTCGGACGAAGCTAAGATTAAATTTTCCATATCCAATGGTGACCAAGGGTCCTATTAGGAAATTATTAAAACAATTCTAAATGACATGTCGCATATCTGGGGTTATTTCCTCTAGGTTATGGTGGAATGACTAGAAAAGGTTTCGAAACACTTGTTTAAAATTACTTAACCAATAATGGATATGATTTGTTGTCCCCTAAGAGATTCTCATTATGTATAAATTCAACTTGCGTTAGTCGTTATGATCTTCTCGGTGTGTATTGGCAACATAAAGTTTCTATTATTTGATCAACCATTATTGAGCCTAGGATTGCTCATTTGGCTTGGTTTTTTCTTTATCAAGATTTACCCATTGGCCGCGAGGATTATTCTTAGGTGTTCCAATCCCCATTTCTCATTTTTTTGGTGAATTGAAATCCTTATGCACATTTTTTGGTTCTTTTCACACAACTCAAACCATATGGGTTTGGATTCATGATTTTTTTCAGCCCTATCGGCTTGAACCATTCAACCCGACCTAGCATATTCTATTAGGGGATTGGCTAGGCATAATCATGGACTTTACCCAATTATATCATTCTTTTAGAGTGAAAATTATTTTCTTCATTTGGAAAGAGATCAATTCATCTATTTTTTCATTATGTTGATTGCAATTATTCATCTTTTAACAATGCAATGTTTGTGTCTAATGCTTTTTACGAGATCCAAGTGTAAATATGGAAGGTGGAATTGAAATTGACCTACCTCCGGACCTTATTGGATCACTAGGGTAATGTACCTTGTATTTTTGCTCGAGTTTCTCCACCCTTGTCGATTGGGATCACTTGTCGAGGGGGTAGAGGTTGTCAATACAATCACTCTCGTTCGATATCATATTTTTTTGGATGGGGCTTGCGACCTCATTTCCAATCTCCTTCATAGCCTCAACGTGGGGGTTGGGCTAGTCATTTCCTCTCCGTCACATCTTGTTGCCACCTCTTGTAGACAACAAGTTCCCTTGATTGGCCTTGGTAATTTGACGCCTTAGAGGGTAAGAAAGAAAATTTGAAAAAAATAATGAAGGTATGAAAACCATTTCCACTAGTTTGGAGCCCATTTCGATGGCCAAGACCTGCTAAATGGCAAATGGGAAATCCCGATGACCGAGATCCTATATCTTTGACTCTCTTCGTGGTTGTTTCTAATTCCTTTTGTTCTCGTTTTATGATGTGATCTTATAATTGGTTGGTTGCCTACAAGCTCATTTTTGGGGTTTCCCATACCTTTAACCCGACTTAAACTTGTGTACTTCCATAATACAAAATTTATTGTGAATAATTATACTATTTTATATTTATTAATATAACTATTTTATGAAACTAAAATTATATATATAAAAGTTTCACACACACACACACATATATATATAGTTTAAATGATACATCAATTTGATATAGAATTCCCAAAAAAATCCAACATAATATTTGTATTCTTAAAATTTCAATTCAATAATCAAACTTTAGAATAAAGCATACTATATTCTTAAATTTAAATCTCATAATTAAATTAGAGTAAACTATACCATGCTAATCTACTTTTTACATTATCAATCACAACTTTCTAACTAAGTTTATAATTAAATATACGTTTTCATAAGTTTAGATGTGATTCATATAAATAGAAAATATACAAGAAATATTGATAAAAGGATGTGTAATATATAACATATATTAAGTAGAAACATATTAAAATATGGAATGGTGAAATTACATTCATATAAGTTATACATTAACTTTGAAAACATGTTCTATGTATGATTTTTGAAATATAGAATGGTAATATTCATATAAGCTATATAGAGACTTTAAAGCCGATTGTATGTATGAATTTGTAAACGATGAAATTAAAAATAAATAATTTGATTGTTTCCAACTTTCAATAAATTTTGTCATAAACAATTGAATATTTAAACTAATAACTTAATTAAATTAAATTATTTTCTAGATTTTTAGTAGTGTATGTTTTTGAAGTCATTTTAAAATGAATATGATCATGAATTAAAATGTTATTTAAATAATGAATATTCTAAAATGTTATCTTGATAAGAATTAAACATAAAAATTAATAATTATGAAGTGGTTTTTATTCCATTATTAAGGAAATAGAATTTGATATTGAAAGGAAATCTCTTTTCGAAAATGTGTGGGTTCCTTTTTATTTGTTGAAGAGTTGTTTAAACGGGTTGCTGACTACTTGGTACTCTTTAGTTGCCCCCTCTTTCTCCCTATCGACGCTAAGTTCGTTCATGTTGTTTTTGGTTTCCCATATGATCATGACTATATGTGGTTTGTTGGCCCATGATTTTATGGAATATTTGGCTTCTCCTTTTTCCCCTAGTCTTTGTTTTTTACCCCAAGTCGACGTTAGTCTCCGTAACTATGATTTGGCTAAGATTGTGTCATATCCCACTTGTTCTAAGGAAAGAGGATCTGATTTAAAGAAATTCAAATCCTTTAAGGATTGAGATCAAATGAATATAGTAATGATAAACAAAATCTAGCATGTAAATTACAAACAAGTATGCAAGATAGGAAAATGAGAATGACTTAGCTTGTATCGGGAGATCTGGTTGATTTTGGGCTGGAAATTAACTAAAACAAGATATATCTGGAATGTGCAAGATTTGTATGAGAAACTAATATCCGAGACTTCTTCGAATAGGAGCACCCACAAGAGGACATGATCGTCGGGTCTTTGAGTGTCTAATCTGGGCATTAGTGTCCTTGTAATAGCTTTACTTCGGTCTTTTTGGGGTTTGAACTTGGTTCCTTCCTTTTGTTGTTTGTCACTCGACATGTTGTAGGGTTCCATAGACATTAAATCATGCACTTTGGGTATCTATCTAGTCCCGATCACGACTATTATTCATATGATTCCAAAGTAAAAAAGTATGAATTGACCTATGTCTTTGGCCATCTTTTCTTGCTTTCTATTGCCTTTGTTGATCTTACACTCCTTCTAGCCCAATTTGTCTTTTCGTACTTCATAATTTCTCACTCTAGACACCAAAGACCGAGCTAGGATGCCAATGCCAAGTGCCCCGTCCCCTCTCGGCGCCCGACCTCTTTGTACTTTAATCACATCTTTTGGGTCATTTCTATCCATTTCTATCCGTTTAGGCATCTTATCTTTTGGTAGTCATACTTTTCGGGGTTAATTACAAATTTCAAGCAAGGGAATCATATAAATATAAAGTTATGTGATCATAATAAAGGACCAAGCACTAAACATCAGCTATCACCACCTAAGGTTGAATCTAAAGGCACTATCAAGAGCATTCAAACATCCATCTAACATCCACACAAGGGAAAGGAATTGTATTCTTCTGCATACACTTCATAGAAGGGGATGTTCATTATTTCATGCAAACATCTATTTAAATATTTTACATAAAGCCTCTTGCCCGCTATCAAGTGCAAAACACATAAGAGCCACCTAGGGCATGATTTTGATACACACACACACACACACACACATATAACTACATTGGGTCTCGAGATGTAGTGCAACACTCGATCATAATTTCACTTGTTTGATAGCCAAGGATAGTCGATCCCTCATTTTCATTATTTTCTTTTTGGGATTTAATGCGCTTTTAGGGTTTTGTAGGTCATTTGTTTATTGTAGATTACAGGTGACATTGGAAAACTTGATGTGACATACTAGCGATATGCGTGAAAGGACAGTGAACATCTTGTGTCCCTCCGAAGGAGGTTTTCTAAGGTTCTAAGTAGTCACAGGCACCCAAAACAGGTCTACAACGCCTGGCAAACGTCACTTACCCATTCCGGTAACCCAATCTAGGAAGATCTTACGGCCGCATAATTTTCCAAGCTCTTGTGTGACACTTCTCACTCTTTGTTCATCATTTCATCAATTTGGCACAGCTTCAAGATTATTTGTGAATTAGCTTAGTCTTTTTATCCCTTCTTTGCAACTAAAGTTTCATGATTTATAGCTTATTTTGTTTGGTTCAAATATGTATTTCATTGCATATTTAATTTACAAAGTTGTTACATAATTAGTATTAGGCATCTATTTATTTCAATATTTACTTAATCATTTAGTGAACCCAACCGTTCAAACCCTTCCTTCTGAGTATGTCTTCATCTTATCAAGTCATGGATCAACCTTCTTATCATTCTTTTCCTCCAACCAAGGTTTCTGGCATGGTTACTACGATGTTGAATTCATGCAGTTCGTACTCAACATCCACTTGAGTCCTCGCTTTATTTTTATTAACAAAAATAATGGTGTAATGGCGTAAATGGGGGTATTAGGGTATTAATGTTAATCTAATTAGGAGGACTAAAACGTTGTATAAATGAAACTAAAACAATATAGAACAATTGTAATTAATTATTCTAAGTGAAATAAAACCCTAAGTATGTAAGAGAGGGAAGAGAAATGGCTTAGCTGATTGGAAATGATTGTCATCAAAGTTGTTGCGAGATCTGAAAATGAAATCAAGAAGTGTAGATGAACACTCAGGGACCTTATGAAGGATAGATCTAGAGGATCTAAGATGACTGGGTCTCTTGGGAGTGTACTAGGGCACCCTGGGGTGCCCTAGTCTACAATCTAGGTGCTTTGAGCACTGTAAATGCTCAAAACTTGAATATGATATGGTCGCAAGTGGTTTCTTTGAGTAATGCCTTCATGCGTCGTTGGATCTACCGGATGAGCTGGAAAATGAATGACTTGCAATGCAAAAGGAAGTATCAAACCCTAGAAAAATAAAATATTCAAATGAATGGGTCAAACTAACCTCAACCGCCAAACTAGTGGTCTTATCACTAAGTGTTGCACTACATTTCGGACCCGGATGTAGTTATGGTGAGTGTGTGCATGTCAGTGCCCTAGGTTCTCTTGTTCCAGTTGTACTTTGTGAAGTAGCGAGCAATAGTAACTATAGAAAATGTAAATAGCATGTGTGCATGGAATAGAATAAAATCCCTCCCCTATGCAGTGTGTGATGTAGATCTCCTAGCCTTGATGCATGGAACTATGTGGATGCAAGTGATGTAATGGATGTAACTCTAGATGGAGTGATAGTAGTGTGTAATGTTATGACCTAGGACCCTTATTATGGTCTTATAGCTTTATATTTATAGGGATCTCAAGCTTAATTTTGTAATTAATCCCATAAGGTTGACTAGGAAAAATATAAAGATAACAAAATGGCTAAAAAAACCCCAAAAAGAAGTGGGAAAGGATGTGCATAGACTAGGGTGCCCAAAGTGGGACCACGGGCCCCGGGGCCCCAATACAGGTTGGGGTGCCTTAATTTTGGGCTAGAATGATGGGGAAATTGTGAAATGGGTGGATAAGTGTAATAAAATATGCGGGAATGACAAAATAAAATATAAAATAAAGATGGCCAAAAGGTGGGATTAATTAGTACTTTATCCACTTGAGAACCTTCTAAATAGTAGTATAAGATTGGGCTAAATAATTCCTAAAGTGCATGATTTTGTGTCTACATTTTGCCCCCACTTTATGTTGGTGAGCGAAACACTCAGTAACATAAAGTAGATAGAGATGCGTACCTAATATCCATGTAGAGTGTAGAAGAAGATGTGTCGATGGACTAGACTCAAGCATGGAATGACAAAAATAAAAATGTGGAGGAGCGGATTCTAAAGATGAAAAATGTGCATAAAAAGTGATGAGAGTGAACCTAGGGTGGAACACATGTGTAGTTGTTGTTGTGTGTAGTGTACTTGCATGGTTAGTAAAGGCAAGTGTCTGTAGCGGTGTGTTGTCATTTCATCATTTTTGTTATTGTTGTTGCCCCCCAATTTGACTGTTTGTTTCTCATACGATGGACCTACAAGGAGAAAATGATCAAGTAGTCAAATATGTATGTATGTAAAAAT
The DNA here is from genome assembly GCA_018340775.1 of Taxus wallichiana var. yunnanensis. Taxonomy (NCBI): domain Eukaryota; kingdom Viridiplantae; phylum Streptophyta; class Pinopsida; order Cupressales; family Taxaceae; genus Taxus; species Taxus wallichiana. The sequence goes on from CM031242.1 coordinate 696,909,716, forward strand.
GTTATGTAAAATATGCAAATGTAAAATATGCTAGAAAAAGGTGTAAATGGAACATGTGCACTTGATCCATGTCGAGAGAAAGGGTGTAAAGATATCTTGTATTGTCATGAGTTTTTTGGGTGATCTCACGCCACCTGGTTGAAGAATTATGAGGAAATGCACTATGTCCTCCAACTTTAACCGCTTATGCTAAAATGTGAGAAGAGATCTTTGTATTGTCCTGGTTTTTAGGTGATCCGACACCACTTTAGACGAAAAGTGTAGAGAGGCACACCCACTGTAACCCCAAGCCTTTAATCACTCCACAAAATTTCCAAAGGACACCATGTCTATTATGGCCACTATGTATGGAGTTCATAGATTGGTCTAAACTCACTCAATGTGTCTGAAATGGTGTAAATACGTTGTGTTAGTAGAAAACCAACAACTATTCCCCCTCTTTGGGGCGCATGCGACATCGTGGAAAGGATAATGCAGCCCCAAAAGAGGACCAACCACACTCTGACATGTAGAAATATGCCTTGTAGGGGAAAGGGAAATGCTTGGTAGATACCAAGGCACACACAAAAGGGGATGGCTAGCCAAAAAAGTGTTATTCCAAAACACATGCATGTAATAAGTGGAAAATACACAGACAATGTAAGAACTACAAAACAAAGTAGTGTAAACACGCAAGAAAACAAGCATACCACACAAAGCGGGTTTCAAACATGGGACATCACTCACGATGTCGCAAGACACACAAGGCCATTATGGCCACAAATACCAGACAAGTGTGCACACAATAAAGGGAAAAGGTCATTTATAATGGAAAACAAAGCAGAAAAGTAGAAACAAACAAGTAGTCATAGAAGCATGTAATCCTGTAAAACAAATGTTGCACATGGAATACCCATTACATGTTAGAGTGATAAACAATATGTCAAAGTGAGTATGAACAAGTAGTATAAGATGCTAAGGTACAAAATGAAAAATAACACATGGATAAGTTGAATGTGGATGCCCCTATAACCGGTATAGGAAGGTTAGAAGGTGAGCATCCATGCCACGTGTAGAAGTCTTGTATCTGCGATCACACTAAATAAAGGTGTGAATGCGCATGTGTGTATGATAATGACATATAAGAAAACAAATATAACATGTGTAATAAAGTGAGCATGTAAAACACTAGTAAACAAAATTAAATGCCCCCAAGACAATGCAATATGATGTGGATGAATGGAATGGAATGCAAGATGGAATGATAGGAGAAACGTGCCCCCTGAGTGGATGGAATTTGTATGTAGTGAGGTTCATTTTTTTCCCCCTCAGCAATCAAGAATGAACCGTAAACATGAGTACATCATCGGGAAATGGTTGAGTAGTGTAGGTTATATCTAGTGTATTGTGATGAGTGTGTATGTGTAGTGGTGATGAAATGCGACATGTGGTAAGAGGTGCATGGACCCTATAACGGAAGTGTATACCACAACTTATTAAATGAAGGAGTGATGATTTATCCCTAAGCGTATATCACTATAGGATGAGTGTATGGGGATGAGACATATGGAAAGATGAGTGTGGACCCTATAGCCTAAGCATATACCATGACATGTTGAATGGATGAGTGATGATTTATCCCTAAGCGTATATCACTATGAGATGAAAGGATGAAAATGGGTGACGATTTAGCCTAAAGCGTATGTCACTATAGGATGAATAAGAAGGGAGTGGTGATGTAATCTAAGGTGTATGCCACTAGAAGATGATAAAATGAGGGTGGTGATTTATCCTAAAGCGTATACCACTACAAGATGATAAGAAGGGGTGAAAATTTAACCTAAGGTGTATGTCACTAATGTGTGAAATGGTGGATGAGGAAAATGTCACATGGAAATGTAAGGTCCATTTGATTGGTAAACCCTTAGTAGTCAAGTATGGACCGAGGAACTAGAGTGTGTCATAGGGTAGTGAGTGCAGTGTAGAAGACAACATAGTATAAATGACCAAGTGATGAATATGTAATGTAAATGCATGGTGTGGACAATGCAATGCAATATGTGTAATGGATAGGATATGTAATGTGTGAAATGCAATAGGAAATGTAGATAGGAATGGAATATGCATGGAGGATAGAGGAAACTAGACCCATATATAATGGAATCTAGTGTAGTATAGAATGAATCAGATGGATGGATGTGCTATGTGAATAAGACAATGTAATGTAAGATGCAGATATAGGTGTGGATAGAATATGTAGTGATGAGAGGTAAAGCTAGACCCATAGATAATGTGACCTAGCGTAAATATAGAATGTATGGATGAAATCTAAAACTAGACTCATATATAATGATGACTAGTGTAGCGTGTATGAGATGAATGATGGAGAAATGACTAATAGATGAGGTATGTATAGGATAATATGTAGGCTATGTATAGAAATGATGATGTGAATGTAGTTGTGTAGGACCTAAGAGTGTGTCATGCAGTGTGTGGGGTTCAATGTAATGGTAATCCCTCAATAGTCCAAAGAATAAGCTGAATCACAAGAATGTGTCAATATGGGGAACGAGGGTGCTATGAAAAAGGTGACTAGGAAATTCCATCAAGAAAATCATCTTTGTCTTGATCAAAACCGGTAGGAGATGCGTTAGAAACTTGGTAGGTGATAGAATGAGGCAGATCGTATAAAGATGCATTACGATGAAGGAGATAAGCATTCATCACATATTCTTCATCCGTAAAAGCAATTGGTGGGCAGCCATGAGCACACCAACGTGAAATGTTAGGTACATATGCAGGAGAAGAATCATTAGCAATGGAGATAGTGCCGAAAGGCATGGGGAATGAGAGTGAAGAATGAAGCGGGTCAAGTGTGCCGCCAATATAATCAAGCCAAGATTGTCCAAGTGTAAATGGTAAGCCATGGGCAATATGTGCAACAAATACTGTTAAGTGAAAAACCATAAGCCATAAGTTCTTATAATATGGAAATAACTATGATAAAGGTGGGGTGAATGGAGTGGTGGAAATATGTCATTAAGTGTCATACCAAACCTAGGTAAGAAATCATGTGTACATATAGTATTAGAGCTAGCGAGATCGAGAGGAATGTGTTCCCAAAATGTCTCGATTGATATATAAGGTGCAGGTGAAAGGGGGTCGTGAAACTATCTCTAGTGGAGAAGAAGATCAAAAGACATCAACACTATTAACATATCCTTTATATAATACCATGGAATTAGTGTATGGAAGTTTTTTGAACAAATATTCACTTGGACCATCAACGACAAATGTTTATTTGAAATAAGAATTTTTCACACCAAGAGGGGTGAAATCCAGTTGTTGTAGTGACTCATCAGTGAGTGTTACAACATCAACTTCATCATCAGATTTGGTGGAAACATCGGTATGTGTGTCATCAGTTTGGGTAGCACTATCAAGGACATTAGGTAGGTGGTGTGGAGTAGGAGGAGAAGGAAAAGTAGAAGATGGTGGAGGTGGAGCACTAACAGGGGACAAATATAGTGGGTGAAATGATAGCCGAAGTGTGAGTAGAGATGGGAGGAGAAGTGATGTCAGGGGTATTGGAGGTGGGTGTACTAGATTGACCAATGTCATATTTATCCAGGTTAGCATACAAAATGGGGTGAGGAAGTGGAGAGGCATAGAAGTGGCATGATCGATGTGACAATATTTGAAGGTTTCGCGAATGAGTGATAGTATGTTCATAACCATCATGAAGGAATTTGACACATTGATGTATGACAAAGGGGAGGGATTGCATGGTGTGGATCCAAAGTATTCCTAGGAGGAGATTAAATTTTAAAGAATTATTGAGGACATAGAATTCATTAAGAACTGTTTTAGGTCCAATGAATATGGGGAGATATAGTGTCGAGACATGTGCGAGTGGATGATTCGTAACCATGGATGAGGGTGGAGTTACGAGAGATGATACTATCATTGATACCTAATTACTATAATAGATAATGGTCACAAATGTTAATGGCGGACCCATTATCAATGAGGACACACTTGATACAAGTAGTGCTAATGATAATGGTAATGAGAAACACAACACAAAGGTTATTTTAGCGGTGGGTGATATGTCATGTAGTTTGTAAAGGAGATAAAATGAGGAAAAATACAAAGAGATTGAATGAGATGGGAAAAAGCTTCAGTAGAGTGGTCACGTTCGATGTGAATAACATGAAGGGTAGCCTCGAGTGTGGTCCAAAATATAGCTAATTACACAATAAGTCATAAAGTGATATTTTAGTGGGTGTATTCTTGAGCTGGTCAATAATATCATAACCTTTGGAAGTAGCTAATGGAGCAGCAACAAGTGTGACTGGGTGGAGGAAAAAAATAGGGGTGGAGCAAACTGGTGGAGGAATGTGAGTGCAGCGTGTAGTAGTGATGACATTGATGGATGGGTCAGATGCAGGCATGAAAAAGCGGGGGTGTTGGGTACGCACACGCATGAAATCGGTGGCAGTAGTAACTACATTAGTGATCTTGGTAGGTGTATAGGTAGGATACGAAGATTGGGCCATGACTTGATAAGGAGATGACATGGTGGAAAAATATGGGAATATAAAACCCTAGAGGGTGGTAGAAGGGGATGTTAGGTTCACTAAAATGATTAACAAAAATAATGGTGTAATGGCCTAAATGGGGGTATTAGCGTATTAATATTAATATAATTAGGAGGACTAAAACACTATATAAATGAAACTAAAACAGTATGGAACAATTGTAATAAATATTTTAAGTGAAAAAAACCCTAAGTATGTAAAAGAGGGAAGAGAAATGGCTTAGTTGATTGGAAGTGACTATCGCAGGTTGTCACAGATCTAAAAAATCAGTAAGTGTAGACGAACACTCAAGGGCCTACGAAGGATAGATATGGAGGATCTGAGATTATTGGGGCACCTGGGAGTGTACTAGGGCATCCTGGGGTGCCCTGGTCTACAATCTAGGTGCTCTAAGCATTATAAATTCTCAAAACTTGAATCTGATATGGTCGCAAGGTGTCTTCGAGTACTTCCTGTTTATCACATTGGATCTACCAAATGAGTTGTGTAATGACTTGCAATGCAAAAGGAAGTATCAAACCCTATAAAAATAAAATATGTAAATGAATGGGTCAAACTAACCTTAGCCACCAAACTAGTGGTCTTATCACTGAGCGTTGCACTACATTTCACCCATATGTAGTTCTGGTGAGTATGTGTATGTCATTCCCTAGGTGCTCTCATGTCAATCGCACTTTGCAAAGTAGTGAGAAATAGTAACTATAGAAAATGTAAATAACATGTATGTGCATGGAATAGAATAGAATCCCTCCCCTATGCAGTGTGTGTGATGTAGATCTCCTAGCCTTGATGCATGGCACTATGTGGATGCAAGTGATGCAATGGATGCAACTCTAGATGGAGTGATAGTAGTGTGTAATGTTATGACCTAAGACCCTTATTATGGTCTTATAGCTTTATATTTATAGGGCTCTCAAGCTTAATTTTGTAATTAATCTTGATAAGGCTGACTGGGGAAAAGATAAAGACAACAAACAGCTAGAAAGGCCCCAAAAAGAAGTGGGAAAGGATGTGCATAGACTGGGGCACCCAAAATTGGGACCAAGTTACCTCGGGGCACCCTAAAGATAGGTTGGGGTGCCCTGATTTTGGGATAGAATGATGGGGCAATTGCGAAATGGGTGGATAAGTTTAATAAAATATGTTGGAATGATGAAATAAAATATAAAATAAAGATTTCCAAAGGGGGATTTATTAGTACTTTATCCACTTGAGAACCTTCTAAATAGTAGTATAAGACCGGGAAAAATAATGCATAAAGTGTATGATTTTGTGTCTACAATTACGCCTATAGCTGATCCTACTATCAATGTAGTAACTACTTGTTGCACCCGCCTCCTACAAATCTCCCGCTTCTATCTAACCACTTATAACTTCTACAGCTCCTCCTGCTACTTCTAAGGGATATGATATCATCGAGCATCCTAAGAATGCACCGGCCAAAATATCTCTTTATGAGTTATTGTGTAATGTGCTTGATTTTCATCATACATTAGAATCCACCCTTTGTTATTTTCATATTCAAAGTGATAATTCTTCAAAGGGCATTCACAAACTTCATTTAGTCTCTCAAAAATCTGTTGTGTGCTATATATTTCACTAATGAAGACATCTCACCATTTAATATCGACAATCCATTTGCACCTTTTCTTATCATTGTTGTCATTGGCATTATTTGCATCAAGCGTACACTCATTGATAATGGATATATCATTAATTTATGTGCTCTTTTCCTTTTAAAACAAATTGGTGTCGCAAAACAATCTAATTCCTAATAATTTCACTCTTATTCGTGGTTATGATTCAACTACTTACACATGTTTGGGAACTATCATATTACCTATACAAGTCGACCTAAGACTGTCCCTACTAAGTTATTCATTATCTATATCTCTTTTCGATTCAATCTTTTATTGGGTAGACCCTACACACGGTGTTATCCACTATTCATCAATGCGTTAAATTCCTACATGATGGTTATGAACATACCATTATTATGGACCTTGATCCATTCAAATTCTAACACATGGACCATGTTATCGCCATTCTATTCCTCCATCGCAGCCTATTCCATATAGCAATATTGATACATATAGTGTTGGTCAATCTAGCACTTTACAACCTTCTTCCACCACTGCAAGCAATCTGGTTATTTCCACTCATACTACTGCTATCATTTCACCCATAATGTCTACTCCTATAAACACTACCTCTCTACTCGATGAAGCTACTTCCACTCCTACATCTAGTGCACCTTGATACTATTATCCAACATGACAACACCAGCCCTGATGATTCTGATGATGAGGTCGATATCATTGAGCTTACTAATGATAAATTGTGCAATCTCAATTTTACTCCTATTGAGGTAGATGATTCATATTTTAATGATACTATCATTGTTTTCAGACTTGGTGAATATCAATTCAAAACACCCCCTCCTTCCACTAATGATATGGTACTTAATCGGGGTTTTTCCATACTCTAGACATCATTTCACCTTCTCATGGGTAATATGCATCTGCACTTCCTCTTTTCACATGCACGATTTTTATGAATAACTCTTATTGGTGTCATATTCCGTTGGACCTTACTTTCTATACGATACTATTTGTACTATGATATCTCGGTGTTGCCTCACTCACCCCATCTCTATCATGGATGTGTTCTTATTATGGCCTCCTCGACCTTCGTGTCTTCCATCTAAATGTGTTTGTTGCACGCACCCCTCACATTTCTCCACTAACACTTTGAAAATCTTGTCTTGAATACATTGGGGGTACTTTGGACCCTATTAATACTAGTATCACATTCCCTATGTCGTATATATGTGTTTCTATCTACAATTATTCATCTCTCAGCTACTCACAAACTCTCACTCATTGGTATGCACATGTATGTCCACAAACACCTTTCACCAATGAAGAGTATGTAATTACCATGTACTATTTACACTTTGTAATGGCTCCTTATATGATCCACTGCATACAATCGCTTACCAAGTTTCGATGCACCTCCATTTGGCTTCAATCGGGACAATGATGATCTCCTAGACAATGTCAGTTGATTATTTTCATCATTTCATACACTTGGGGCCATCATACTTATTCTCCCCCTATAGCACTATTAATTGTCTTACATATTATACACATCACATCTAGTCTTTCTCACACACAACGTACACATCTTGATACATGCTTGTATCTTCATTACTGATGACGCATTGTGGTGCTATGGTTCAAACTTTACTGTTGAGGGCATATTATATACATGAACCTCACATGCTACACATTTAACACTTCGTGCATGCTTGACATCTTTCTCTCACATCTTCTACCACATACTATGTGCATTATTCACTCCACACATTCACGATATATCACTCTTGTATCTACTTTTACATGTTGCACTCATTACCCTATGACGCACTCTAGTTCTATGGTTAATAATCGATTCTTTGAGGATCTCACTCTAAAATGAACCTCACCACACTCACTCACTCTCTAAGCTATATGCTTTATCGATCATATCTTTCTAGCGCACAATTCAAACCATTTCCCGATGATGCACTCTTTCTCTACCATTCATTCTTGATCACTTTGAGGGGAATGTATAAATGAGACTCATGACATGAATACAAATTCACACTCACTCGGGGGCATGTGTCTCCTATCACACTCACTATGCATTCCATTCCATCTCATCCACAACATACTGCATATCTTGGTTGCACATTGTTCTTACTTAATTATACTAACATGTAAACTTTTCTTACTATGTTAGACTGATACATCAGTATGTCATTATCTTTTCTATATACACATGTGGTTCACTTTCCTTCTAGCTATGGATGCAACTTTCATATAGATCGATACACACAACACATATGCTTGATATAGTACCTATTACCAGTCCTGAAGTGGCTCTTGGGGGCATCCACTTTCACACATTACAGGTATTATTGTTTCATTTTTCATAGCACACTACCATATCAAATTATTTAGGCTTTGACATACATTTTTATATTTATAACATGCTAACTGGTGCTTTATGTGCAAAATTTGTCTTGCATGTTTATTTTCTTCCATGGTTGTCTATTACATTTCTTGTTATTGTCTACCATTACTTTTCATTATATGTCAACAAGTTTGTGGGCTTTTCCATATGTCTTGCTTGCTCTCTAATTATTTGTATTCTTTCACCCACTGTGGCCTTGATTCTCTTGTGACATCATGAGTGATGTCCCATGTTTACAACCCACTTTCTGCGATCTACATTGTATTCTTTCTTGTTAGCTTACAAATTGTATTATTGTCTACTAGCTTACATCTTGTCTTTTACATGTCTCATTTATCTTTCTTGCATTAACACTTGTTTTCAAGCCACTTTGTTTGCATGTTCCTTGGTTTCTACCAAGCACATTCCCTCCTTCCCCTATAGGGCATAAATTTATGTTTAGTGGTTGGTCCTTCTTTGGGCCACATACTCCTCACCAACGTCGCATACACCCCAAACGAGGGGGGGAATATTGGGTGAATAAATCACCCTATACAACGGTCTATAGTAACATCTTAGCAAAGTTCAACACACAGTCAACATAATATTTAGTCTCTTAAACAACCCAAAACCTGATTTAGATCTTTGGCACAACACCGAAACTAGTGCCTAGACATAGATAGTAACACCCTGGACCCCTAACCCTTCTTAGACACCGTAACCGGGGGTAAGTTACACATATTTTCTTAATTCATCACATTTTTGGTAATTTACAAAATGGATCTTATAGAATAGGCAGTCCTTGACAAAGACTCGACATACATGCATTACACTTTATTTTCTACTTTCACATTGGATCGGAATCATTTGAAATGGATCATATTTTTCTCACCATCTGCAGTGGTGTTCTATACTTTAGGAATTAGTTAAAGGTTGGAGGATGACACTAGAATTTTATCCGTACACTTCTTCATTCTTGGCGTGAGATTGCCCAAAAAACCTACATTAAATGCAACTCGACGTGATATCACCCGAAAAATTCATTCTTCTACATCATCTTCAAGATCCTTTCTATCTCTTTTCTCATCATGGATTAGGTGCACATGTTCTTTTTCACATTTTTACATACTTTTTACTCGTTTTGATCATATACACGTATTTGACTACTTGTTCATTCTTCTCTTTTACAGTCCATCATTATGGGAAACGATAGTCACATCATTCACACATCATCACAACATCAAGCGACATCAAAAACAAGTAAAATCATGACATCTACACATATGCTCCCGCCCTAGAGTCACCATCATCATTTTTTTCACTTCCTCTTCTCTAGCTTCCACGCTTCACATTTTTATCACTCCACACTTTTCCTCATCTCTTGACACACTTTTCGCCATCAACCTACATGATTATTAGGTACACATCTCTTATCTACTTTATGTTATCGAGCATTCGTTCAACAACATAAAGTGGGGGAAATGTAGACACTAAATCATGCACTTTGGGTATCTATTTAGTCCTGATCACATACTACTATTCATATGATTCCTAAGTAAGAAAAGTACTAATTGACCCATGTCTTTGGCCATCTTTTCTTGATTTTTGTTTCCTTTATTGATCTTACACTCCTATCCCAATCTGTCTTTTCATAATTTGGCATTTCTCACTCTAAACATCGGTACCCAACTAGGACACCAACACCAGTGCACCCCTATCCCCTTTGGGCGCCCCGACCTCTTTGTACTTTTCTCACATCTTTTGGGTCCTTTCTAACCATTTGGGCATCTTATCTTTTTAGTATTCAGTATTTTCGGGGTTAATTATGAAATTTAAGTAAGGGAATCATATAAATATATATTTTGGTGATCATAATAAAGGACCAAGCACTAAGCATTGGCTATCACCACCTAAGGTTGCATCTAAAGGAACTATTAAGATAATTCAAGCATCCATCTAGCATCCACACAAGGGAAAGGGACTACATTATTTTGCATACACTTCATAGGATGGGAAGTTCATTCTTTCATGCACACATCTATTTACATCTTTTACATCTAGCTACTTACTCGCTATCAAGTGTGACACACACAAGAGCCACCTAGGGCATGATTTTGACACACACACACACACACACACACACACACACACACACACTACATTGGGTCTAAGATTTAGTGTAGCGCTTGGTCGTAAGTTTACTTGTTTGACAATCAAGGACAATCCGACCCCTCATTTGCATTATTTTCTTTTTGGGATTTGATGCGATTTTGGGGTTTTATAGGTCATTTCTTTATTGTAGATTACAGGAAACATCGGAAAAATTGATGTGACATACTAGCGATAGGAAGCAAAGGAAAATAAAAATATCGCAACCCTCCGAATGATATTTTCTAAGGTTCTAAGTAGTCACATGTGCCTAGAATAGGTCTGCAGCGCCCATAGGTGCCCCGACCCATTCCAGATACCCCTACCCGGGAAGATCTTACAAATCACACAATTTTCTAAGCTCATGTGCGATACTTATCCTTTTTTTCATTAGTTCGTCACTTTGGCACACCCATGATTATTTTTAATCAACTAAGTCTTTTTATCCCTTCTTTACAACTATGGTTTCATAATTTCTAGCTTATTTTGCTTGGGCCAAATATATATTACATTGTATATTTAATTTATAGCATTGTTACATAATTAGTATTAGGCATCTATTTATTTCAATATTTTCTTAATAAGGTTCTTGTATCATACTTGTTCCTATTAAACAAACCCTAAATTACTGTAAAAATATCAAGAAAACATTAGATGGAATAAATAATGCATATGCTTGCTTTAGACGACATCGGCGGTCACCCCAATGTGATTGTCACTTATTGTTGTGCTACATTTTAGATTTTATGTAGTTTTTATGAGTGTGTGATTGAATTATGTCCCTTGAACCTAGGTTTCCCTTTTTCCACCACACCAATATGAATGTGTGCGATGGAATTCAGAAATTTTGCTTCCTATGCAAAGTGTGACCAATGTAGCCCAAATATAGTCTTTGAATGTTTCTCTTTTCCCAAGTAGTAGATAGTAAGTATTAGCCCCAAATTGTCCTCTTCTTAATAGTTGTGAGTAATTCATATATATATATATATATATATATATATATATATATATATGATTCCCTTGTTTGAATTTCATCATTAACAATCGAAAAGATAACCTAAAGTGATAAAAGAGACTCTAGAAAAGACACCAAATGATGTGGCAATTCAAAATCAAGAAAAGGAGGGAAAGGGACAAAAGTTCCCAAAGGGGATAGTAGCGCTGGGGCGCTCCTATCCCTAATGGGTGGTAGTGTCTAGGATGCTCAAAAGATATAACAATCAATACAGATCTGGGTCACATGTCATTTAGTATCCAAAAGTAAAGTGGTCATTCCATAAAAGAAAATAATAAGAGTGTGGGAAAGATAAAAGCAATGAAAGAGTAAAACAAGTGTTGTCTAGTCTTCTTGTTTAGGAATCATGTATATAATGAAATACTTAGAGGTGTGATGTAAGTAGAAAGGGCATCATTTTGGGACTATAGGATCGTATTAAAATAATGAAAATAACATGGGTTCCTACATGAAACTTGGCATTATCTCTCTTAGGTGTAATTTTTGTGCGGGTGTGTATGATTGTTGATTTATCTAATCCCATCTTCCATTTTCTTAACTTGAGGTCATTGCGTGGTTCATGGAACCATTATATAAAATATGAAGGCCTTCCTCTTCGATGCTTTCATTGTGATCATTTTGGTCACTTGGAGAATTCTTTCTCTTTCCATGGAAGGATGTCCTCCTCTCCTCCCTCTCAATAGGTTTGGAGGAAATGGGTTGGCTCTCTAGATTTTGAGTTTGTTTGGTGTAACCATGGTAAATTTTTGCTAATGTTTTGGCCCTTTACCTTCTCTTCTCCCCTCATCCAACTTGGTTTGTGAGAAGGTGGTGGTCATGCCTAGGGTTGGAAAGGATCCTCCTGCTATTGGGGACCCAAGGCCGACTCCTTAAATGGAGATTTAACCTCATTGGCTTCTTTCATTTCGTAAAGTTATTCCTTCCTTCTCAAATTTACCTAGTTGGTTGTCCTTGGTGGATTTGGGTTTGACAATGAAGCCCAAAGGGAATCTATAAAAATAGAGAGGTTAGGATTGGAAGTCGGGAAATGGTGAATGATGGCTCTTACATAACGTTAGAAGACTTCCTCTTTTGAGGTGGGAGAAGGTTTTGTGCTACCCATAGCTAATCCTTGAGTATGGTATGGATTTGTTTAACCTTGAGGGTTTCCCTTTCTTGTTACTTTCTCATTCGTTGATCCATAGGGATCCAGAAAAACACACCACTTCATCAGTTCCATTAGCACTAAGAAGGAGAAACAAGAAAAGTGAATAAAATGAGGTAAACAAAGGTTCTGGAAGGAACCACCGCTCTGTGCAGAGTGATAGTTCTAAGATCTGTTGGTCCGCTTGTCAGGCAGCATCTGACACTTTCGAACAAAAAAGAATAATGGAATGCGAATGGATGTGAATTTGAAGCGCCCAACCATGTCTCTTCCCCTTCCATGCCCTTTCACATCCTCCAGTGCATGGGAGGACATGGGAAGGCCTATAAATGCATGAAAGGAACAAGAGAATAGGCATTCAAAGATCTAGAGAGATCAAGAAGCAAATTTGAATGGGAGCAAGTGAGCAAGATTTTCATGCTCGAGTAGAATTATAGAAGTAAGGTGTAGAAATAGAGAAAGCAAGTAATTGGAGATAAGGTTTGCATTGTTGCATCTTTTCATACTTATTGTAATCTATAATTGTATATATTAGACCAATAAAAGTGGGAAGAAAGAGTAGTTTCCCTTCTCAACTGGTTTTCCTCCATTAGAGGTTTCCAGGATAAAATTGTTGGTGTTGAAGTTTGAATCCTTTCCTTCTCTACAATTTCCTTTCTATAGCACTAGATAATTAGTCACGAAGCTCTAATTTTTCAAGCAAATCTATCATTTTCCAAAGTTGAAAGTAGAACAACATAATTGTGTGATTCGTAGAGTTCCAAAGTAGAAGTTTACGAGATAATTTGATGTGGCTTTATTGACCTTTTCTTGACAGAGATGGGGTTTTTAATGATAAAAAGCTAATGTTTTCTAGTTGTTTTGGGTTTTGAAATGACGTTTCTTTAACATTTGGTTGTTTTCCTATGGTGTATTTGTTTTGTCGGGCATGTTGTATTTTCGCTATTGGGATGGCCCCACTTATGCTCTAACTCTAGTTCATAGCTCGGTCAAAAGCGTATTTACCCAATAATTAGACAAATTTAACCCGTCCACTTAAAAATTGTAATACTCCCGGTTCACAACATATTAAGATTTATTCCAAAATTCAATATTCAATCATCACACCTTGATTCCTTATGAGATAATTTCACTTAAGATATGCCTAATGAAAAAATAAACAATGGGTTGATAATATGTCTCTCTAAGAATCTCAATGACAAGAACACATTTCCTTATAAGATAATATTACTTGAGATATACCAACTTATATTTTAGACACAATTAAAAATGAAAAATAATAGGTTCTTCAATATGAATTTTTAGAGAGGAGTTAAGTAGGAGAACAAATATATGGATGAACAAAACATTAACTGGATGAGTGAGTGTAGAATTAATATTCACAAATATTTAGGTACTAATTCCTTTCTCCAAACCATGTTGTGTTCTTACCTTATATTGAAGAGGTTTCAATAGGATTTCTAGAATCTTGAGACGCCATAATATTATATACACTTTTTTTTCCCAAGAACAAGATAAGGAATTTTGTAACATGAGTAAATACCTAATAGAAGCCCTTATGAAGAGTGGGTTCACAAGATTGAGTGCTCACACGGGATTATTTGTATATATGAAACTAGGAGGTCTATCTATACTAGGATTAAGGAACATTATGTAGACATTCGTTTTGAAAATAAAGACAAGTCAAATTTTACAGAAAACTCTTGTAGAATAGAACACTTCATCAACATTGAGAGGATCAAGGTTCTAGCAATGGAGAACCACTTCCAAAAGTGTAATATGAGGGAAGCCACAAAGATAGGTGGGCATTCAGTCAACCTTTATAGAGATGAGGGTGGGGTATTAACCATACATGGAGATCAATTATGTATAATTTAAGGGCTCCCCCACACACTCCTCTTCTCATGTCCAATCTTATTCCTAGTTCTTCTCACTTTAGGTGTCCTAGTTTTTCTCCTTGTTTTGTAGTTTTGTTTCATGAACCCTCACCTTCTATGCTTAAAATTAATAATTGAAAATAATAAAAATTATAATATAATTGATTAATTAGGTTTTAATCTTGTTATAGTTACAATTTACATTGGTAAGCCTTATAACTATCTTCTTAGCATTATCATGCTAATCTATAATAAATATTGATAATAATATTTTCTTTTAAAAATTTATGTGTGTAAAATTCAATTTTATTGTAATTGAAAACATTAAGAACTAAAACATGGATAATCAAAATTAAATAATGGTATAGTATTATAATCTTTGTATAAATTTAAGGAGTGCTAGTTGTTTATTTAATGAAAATTCAAAGAAATAAAATGTTATCATAATCTAATTTATTGTTTTGTAATATTTCCCAATGGCCTACTTTTGCCACCAATAAGATTTGTAATGACTTCTCAACCCTATAATTTTTCTCTATCATCTTGTCCTATTTAAGTCTTAGTTTGTTGCTTCTCACACTATTTGTATTTTCTCTTGATGATGGTTCACATGAAGTAACCCAAAACATCGAGAAAACATTTTGACAATTTTTTCCCAAAAATGTTGCATATTCATGGAATGTGAAAATGTGAAATTTCTCCATGGTTTTCAACAATTGCAAGTCACATAAACATTTTTGATATGTTTCTAAACGTTTCTCTACTTTTTGCAACATACTTTGCAATGTTGTTTATAACATCATGTTCTTAAAGTACCAATTGCTAATCTACTTTTGCACAACATGATCGCAACACATAACAATTATGAGTGTTGACATGGTCATCACTTTTTTGTTCATATTTTTTTATCTCGTGTCTCTGCATCTACATATAGATTTTATCTATTGAGATGTAAAGTCTAGAGGGATGAAAGACAAATTTATGTTATTAATCATGTACACAAACATTAACTACATACTTTTACAATAATTCTTCATTCTTGAAAACCTTATTTCCTCTTTTTTCCATAGGCAAGCCCCATTTTTAAAATGGTATGACCCTCTACATAATTAACCAAGTCTTTATAGTCTTCTTTTGGATCTATTTGATTAATATTTGATATGTTCCTCAAACATGGTGCAAGCTCAAATCATCTATTCCTTGAACGACATACACAACTATATTCATTTATATTTTTCTAGTAGTTATTTACTATGAGATAAAAATAAGTTGTTAATAATTTGTTTTACTTGTATGTTCTTTTGATGTGCATCGCCCCGAGGATTCCATGCATATATAATTCCTTTGAAATAGTTTTGGGAAACTTTAACTTGATAATTATTTTCCCAATCTAATGTGTCCATATTTGGTGCTACATCCAACCATAAGAAACCATGCAAATGTGGAGACCCTCTATGTTTCCATTCATATATACACAAAACATATTTTTTCTTCATTAACTTTTGTAGTATCTCTTTTTGAAACACTCAATTTTCAATGTGCATTTAATGTGAAACTATATGAGGATGGTTAATTATATTTTTGATCACCATATTTGTGCTTCACGCAGATTTGTAGGTGGAGTTCTTGGAATAAATGCATGGAGGTTTTCCCGGACATGTTTGCTACACTTAAAGTAGAGAAGATGGTTGGTGTTCCAATATGATGTAATATGTCTATTAATTCTACACGACACTTTGTTTAATAGGAATGTGATCCTCGTAATGTAGTTTCATACCACATCAAATGATCAACAAGATGAGATTATGGCATTATTAGATTAATAAATTATAATGGGTAATTATTGAAGGCTATTTTTTCAAAAATGCAAATACATTTTGAGCTCGAATTCACAATATCTTGTTCATAGCAAGATACTTAAACCTAAGGTATTTTCTAAAATGGTTATCTTGATATCTTATTAGTTGTTTCCAATGGTCATGTAAATCTACACACTTCATTCATGGTTCTATCCAACCACACCTTTTATTAGGGAATATAGTTAGGAACGTTATATCTAGTAAAGTCACATTTTCATTGAGTGGAAATGTACTAATTTGTGGTCAATATATTAGTTCACTAGGATTTGCATTTGGATTATTTTCCCAAGCACGAATGACTTCTATCTCTCTCAAGGAATTGAGTTGTTTGGTTGCCATCAATGATATATGATCTCGATATTTCCTTCATCCGTCTCAAGTCTTGAACCTAAAAAAGCATATTTGTTTAAATCAGATTGAACTCCTTGTGGATAGAGTTTAGTTTTTCAAGACATTTGAGAATGTATTGCATGGGAGATATTTTAGTGTTGTTTCATCTATCTTCATATATATCTATAGAACTTATTGTTCTCAATATTATATTTAAGTGCATTATATACTCAATCTTTATTCATGGGAAAGTTGTATGCGCTTCTAGATTGTTGTTTTCTTTGTACTATGATAATCAAAATATTTGACATATGATGTGATAAAGTGTTTGAAATTTCATTTACTTTTCCCGGAAAACAAATCAAATTCCCTTCTTTGTATTGTCCACTTTTTGCATAGGTTACTTGAAGATATGGATTCATGCATGAAATCGACATCGCTTCCACTTGAGTAAAGTTTGTCATTTTAAGTGGCTAAGGGCTAGGATCCGTATTATTAACTTAAAAAAACTTATGGATAGTTTTCTCTTGTTAGCATCTCCTACAAATAGGGCCTTAAAGAGCTAGATGAATATTCATTCCAACATAATTCTCTTGATAGATATAACACATTTGGAATGTAAGTTTGTGTAACTCACATCGAAACAACAATTGTATAATCTTAAAATATATCTCAACAATATTTTTCTCCTCTTCTTCTTGGTTGTGACATCATCTCTTCATGCCGATCATTGTTGCATATGTTATTTCCAACATGAACATCCATTTCTATATTATCTGTCATTTGTAGCACATAGTTTATGGTTAATGAATTCATTCCTTCATAATTAACCTCAACATTAGAATTCTTTTGATGATGCCTTTGAACTACACAATTACATTCTCATTGTTGTTGTCTTTCACCTCGATGCATTGATTTAAATGCATATCTCTTTCCAATCTTCATCTTAATTTATGTTGATAATCTTGAGACGTTTGTGTGCAATATGCTACCATTTCATCTCGCATGTCTCATTTTTATTACAATTCTTAAATTGGATTTTTTTCCATATGTTTAACACATCTTTCTCATTCAATCTCATTTAAACATGTTGGAAAATCATGTTGCTTGGCATTTATGGATAAACGAGCCAACAAAGGTGTAGGGCATAGCCCCTCTTTGAGTAAGCAAAGCAAAACTAGTTTATTGCTATTCTACCAGCAGGAATCTATGCAAGTCTCACAAATTCTGCCTTCGGGGGTTTGGGATCTCATCCCAGTAGGGGTGTTTCCGACTGCGAAAAGAAAGGAAAGGAAGAGGGGATGAAGAAAGAGTAGGTCCGAAGGGAGAAAAGAAATGAATTCCAAAGCAGAAAGGTCAGAAGGTTTATGTTTTGGGATTGGTAGTAAACAGAGCCAAACCTACTTGCATAAACGAGCAAAGCAATACTGATGATAAATAAATGACAATAAAACAGAAGCAGATCCAACAGAATAAACACACAGATCTAACGTAAGAAAGATCTAATGCACATAACACATGTATTCAGCACAAAGTCTAAATATTGTATTAATATTTTCCTTCTGTTACAAAAAGCTCAAAGTCTTTTCTCCTCACTTCTATTTTTCATCTGAAAGATATTCATCCATCCATAATACAACAAGTATTGGGGTATTTATAGAAGAAGGAGAGAAAAGAAGGCCAAAAGGAGCCAACAACTTATTTACAAAGATATTTACAAAAACTCTAAAAGTCATGTTGACTTTTGACAACTTGATGGATGACATCATCCCATGATGCAACATGGATGATGTCATCATTTGTATCAACATACTCCAGATATTCCCAAAAAGAAAGTCGAAGAAGAGAGAGAGAGAAGAAGAAGAAGAAGAAGCTACTCGTCATCGTCATCCTGCGGCCGAAAGGGGGTGGACTGCTTTTGTTGTTGCTCAGGTGACGAGATATGGAATTGAGAGTGGTATTCCATAAACTTGTTGATCATTGGCCCTAGCTGATCCTGGGAAGGATCCTTGTGCCGATCACTAATCACCTCACAAGTCTCCCGCTCATCTATGAGTTTCTCGGGGAGTTTGGAATAGTCTTTTTCCGCTTCAATGAGTAACCCAATGAAGTCCCAGCAGGCCAGGTTGTTGATAGACTCTGCGTCAAAAGTGACCTCTGGCCCCATCCCTTGAGAAACGATCTCTTTGAAGATCTGGGTGGTTTCATCAGCTTTCCTTAAAGTGAAGGAAGGAGTAAGTAACCCTGGCGACATGTTAAGAACGATCCGTTCCATTTGGTGCATCGCGTCCAGGG
Organism: Taxus wallichiana var. yunnanensis; assembly: GCA_018340775.1. Taxonomy (NCBI): domain Eukaryota; kingdom Viridiplantae; phylum Streptophyta; class Pinopsida; order Cupressales; family Taxaceae; genus Taxus; species Taxus wallichiana. Next base: position 696,928,960 of record CM031242.1, read on the forward strand.
CTTCTTCCTTTACTTTGTCAATCTTTTCTAGGACAAATTCTAGCTGATCCACCCGGTAATCTAGAGTGGACATGATTTTGTTGAGGGCCCTGGGATGGCCGAAGACGCCGAACTTGACCAGATCTTCGACTGAACAGTCGAACATTTGTTGGAAGGTCTCGTGCTGCAGTCTAGCATGTTCCAGCTCTTCCGATATGGGTCCCGCTAACGCTTGGAGCTCTTTATTCACCTTATTGATGCTTAGATATAAGTTGGAGAACTCGGTGATTACTTTTTCACTGTCTTTGAGGATTTGGCTCCTCCAAGCGGAAACGGCCATACCCTGCTCACCGATCTTTGCATACTCATTAATTTTCTCTGGCTGAGAAGCTCAGAAGTCTCGGTGGCAGTTGTGGGAGGCGCACTACCCATCTTCTGTAAGGCTTGGAGTAGATATTTGTTTTGCTCTTTCAATTGCCTTTTCTCTTCCTTTGTCTCTTGAAGCTTCTTGCAGAGGGCGTCAACTGCAGAAAGGGCCTCCCCCTGAAGGCTTTCAGAAGATGTCCCCATTGTGACTTGGGTCACAGTATAATCTATCGGAGACAGATCCTTTTTCTCCTTGAGAGGATTGGGGTACGCGATCTCCATAACCCTCTCTCCCACAACACTTTGAGAGAAGCGCGTGATGGGCTTCTGCTTCTTTGCCCCCTTAGATGGGATTACAGAAAAGTCCATCGAGATGATGGGAACTTTCCTCTTTTGCTGACTTAGCTGCTGGGAGATCCAGGCTGGACCTATGGGAGAAGGGCCGGAAATGGAGAAGGGGGCAGCTGCAGTAGTAGAGGGGAAAAATGTGGAGACACGTGGAGGTGGCATGGAGAGAATAGCCGAAGAAGTGCCCACGGGAGGAAGGGAAACTACAGCTGCGGAAGACATAGGAAGGGAAGGGAGCTCAGAGATGAGGGAAGAAATGGAGGGGGAAAGATCCGCGAGGGAAGAGAAGATAGATGAAGAAGCGGGGGGAAGAGTAGAAGAAGGGGAAGAGGACACAACCAAAGGGATGGTCGCTTGAGTCACTCGAGGAGGGGAAGGAAGAGAAGAAGAAGGGACAGAAAGGACCTCGGTTGTTGTAGCAATGCCGACATCCTGAGTGGATGGGCCTATTGGAATATCCTCTTCTGCTTCTTTCTCTGCGTAACCAGAGTTATTACCTGTTCGGGTGCGGCGGAAGGAGGACTTGCTGGAGCTTCCTCCTGAGTGGTGCTGGATTCACCCTCTATGCCTTTGCCCTTGCCTTTAGGTTGTTGTTTAGATCGGGGAGGTGCGTTACCCAATGGGGAGGTTGTGAAATCAACCCCAAGGTAGATTAACCCGTTCATCCGGCACCAATGCTCTGTCCTGCGCAGAGTCTCCCTGATCCTCTCCTCAATCGTCTGAGGTGCCTTAGTTCTATCAATGGCTGGAAAAGGCCAATTGTCCCCATCCGTGTTAGTATATACTTGGTCTATTTCATCTTCCGTAGTTTGGAAGCCTTTGGGGACAATTGCTACCCCATATTGGATGATTTCTGCCAAGGCTAAGTGAGAATGATCCTTTCTCCTGAGCTCAACCTCATGGATGATGTCGATGTAGATGTCCTCGATCTGAGGGACGTGGATTGGATCGAGTTTCACCCTTGGCAGACAATTCCTTGGGTCAAAGGTAGGCCTGGCCAGGAAATCATGTCTCAAATTAAGCAGCTCCAGCTCTGCGAACATGTCCTTTGCCTTGTGGTGGGTAAGGCATGTATATCGGCCCACTGTGAGGGGGAAAGGAGTTCCACCCTTCTTTCTTTTGAGGCACTTCTCGTGATATGTAATCAGGCCTTTGTCTTGGCACTCCAAAGCAAAATCAGCTTGGGCCCAAAGATACCTCGGCAGATCTAGTCGGCTCTCCCAAGAAGTTGGCTGGCCTCGAGATAGGTGAATGTGGGAAATTGGGTGAACATGGCTCCCATTTCTCGAAATGCTGCCACTATGCTCTTGGTCGTGCGACCAGTAAGTCATATTTGGCCTCAACAGGCAGATGATGTGATAGAAAAACACATCGTTAATCTTTGTGAATTGAGAGATGCTATTCTCGGCCTCACCTGCAGGTAGTACTCATATATTTTGACCTGAGGCCAAACCCCACTTCGTATCAGGCCTGGGTAGTCTCTCTCTGACGCTGCAAAGCATAGACAACATAGGAGTTCATATAGAATCTTCCCGTTGTAAGAAATTGTTGAAGCTGTTCAGAGATTGTCTTTGCTTATAATCTTTGCCCATTCAAAGCGCCCGATCGGGCATATTCTTATTCATGGTCTCTAAGTACCGCAACATCCATTTATGGAAAAAGTGGGCGTCAGGAAGCCCAAAGACCCTGCTCAGGAATGTGATGGTGTCACTGAGCTCCTCTGAGAAGTCACTGCGGTGGATGATTTGAGGCCATCGGGTCACCACCTTTTGTTTTTCAAATAGACCTCGTTCATCAGTTGCATGCACTGATCTTCGTTGTCGTCCCAGGCCTTAATGCAATCCTCTCGGCTGACGGCCACGAAGTGCCGGTGATGAGGGATGCCGAGTATTATCTCAAAGTGGCGGGCAGTGAGGTTAATGACTACCTCGCCCTTGTCATTTACGACACACCTTGTGTCCTTGTTGTAGCACCGGGCGACCACCATCATGAATTCATTGTCGACAGGCGCTGACTGGGATTCCTCCAGCGAGGTGTAGGGCACTGCCTATCAGTTTGTCCATCCATGGACTTCTTGTTACCTTCTGAGTTCTGACCCAGAATTCCTCCATATCAATGTGACCCAACTCTGAGTCCCTGATATCTAGGTCGCATTCGGCCTGGGAGTCAGGCATTCTGACTCTCTGGTACTTGTATTTCATCTCTTCTTCTGTAAGTTTGGCCTTGCCTTTGGATTTGGTAGGTCTCTTGCTTGATGTAGACATATGTTCTTCCGAGCTTAGTTGTTGATCTCGCACTTACCTACGCGAAGAAGAAGCGAGACCCAATGCAAAAAGGTTGTATTAGCTATTTGATCTTCCATTGAAATGTTGTGAAAGAAAGAGTTAGTGATTTTGAGGCTCGGGCGCAGGGCGCATGAAAGCTGCAGCTTACAGGGCTAAATAGGTAAGGTGCACAGGAAAAAGGTGTTGCAAGGGTTAAATCAACACCAAAGGCGCATGGCGCATAGATACTGCAGGGTACATTTTGTAAAGGGCGCATAGATTCTTCATGTTGCAGGGAGATTTGGTGCACCCAAGGCGCATGTATGGTTTGTGTAACAGGAACTTCTCGTGCACCAAAGGTGACTTGGCGCGGCGCACGGAGGGTCTACACAACATGATGTTGTTGTAATGGGGAATGCGCTTGTGCCTTCAAAGCTTTGTACTTAGCGCGGATTAAGCTGATGTTGCACCGATGCTGGGTGCACCAAGGAGGGCGCAAGGCTAGTGCTTGCAGCATGCGAAGGAAGCGCGCCTTGAGGGCGCAAAAATTCATGATGTAACAGGCATGATGGGTGCGCCATTGGCGCAGATTTTAATCATGTTGCAGGGGTGACAGATGCGCCAAGGCGCAACTATTTTTGATGTTGCAGGACGTGCCAATGCGCCAAAGGGAAAAAGGAAAACAGAGTCTTTTTTAGAGCTTTAATCACCCTCAGAGGGTTTTTTCACAAGGTTTAGCTTCTCTTTTCTTTTCTTTTCCTCTTTTTGCAGGGTTATTTGGGTAATGAAATGGCTTAACCAGAAGGGATTTAAACCATGCTTTCAGAACAACTTCCTCTACCAGCAGATCTAGAAAGAGGGGGAGGAATATGGAAAGACAGCAAGGGGGACTAGATCAATATTTCAATCCCAAAACCAAAACAACAAGCATACAAAGAACCAAAATGCCAAACACATGAAAGAGATAAGAACCTCTTACCGGATAAATAGCGAAAAACGTGCAAACGGGTCCACTAGGTGTTTGAAAACGACAGTGCAGACTTCGACAGGCTCAGAGAATACAATAGAAAAACGTGATTGCTCTGGTGATAATGACATTTACGGTGCACGCAAAATATATATAGGTGAGTCAGTAATAAATGCGCCACCAACTTTGTAAAGGGCGCATGAAAATTACTGTCGACATAGGAAAGCATGCGCCCTTTGGCACACCAAAGCATTTGCCAGCATGGAATTAAGTGCGCCTTTGGCGCACCAAAAGTGGTGTCGACATGAGATTATGTGTGCTTGGCGCACCAAAAAGTGGTGCAACAAAAGGGTTGCTAACACGAAGGCGCATGCGCGCTTGCAAATCCACTAATAATTCCATTAAATGACATTTAATGTCAGAACGGACTGCGCACGCAGGAAGACTCAACATATCAAGGCGCACCAAAAGGTGTGTTGACACAGGAAAATATGCGCCAAAGGTTTTAAAGGGGGCGCACCAAAAGTTGGTGTTACATAGTAATTCCATGCGCCCAGCCAAAAGACCAAAAATGACTAAGTTCGGAAAACCAGATTTCCCAAAAAGGGATTTTGCAACGTTCCGAATGCAAGGGATCCCTAACAAGGGATCGGAACAAAATTTTCGGTATGGTTATCGGTAAAATTTCCCTTGTCAATTTTACGAGATAACAAAACATTGCCTTAGCTCTTCTATCATTTGTTCACATTGGTGTCTTTGATATTGCTAGGATGTTCTCTTTGATATTCTCTTCGTTCTCTTCATTTCCAAAATTCAGTTTTGGGCGAACTAAACCTACAATACAATTTTTTTTTAAAAAATATTTATCAAATATTAAATAAATAACAAACTATAGTGATTGTGTTAATGTGTATTTGATATAATTTATTATTATTAGACATGTATTACATAACTTTATATAAATATATAATGTTATTAATATTATATTATCATAATATGGCTTATTTATTATATCTAAAATAGTTAGTGAAAATATACGTAAAAGTGAATATAAAAATATCTAACCATTAAATATAGCTATATTTTAGAAAATTGATAGTTAATATATCAGAGTAAAGTTATAACGTCTATCTTATTTTATTACAAATCTATATATGATTAGATTAAAGGAAACACTCAATAATATATTCATAAAGAACCTCCCCCATAGGGGTAGGTCTTTTAGATCTCCCCGAAGAATAAGAGGGAGAAGGGTGACTATTTATAGTCGTAGTCAGGCCAGCCGAGCCCGTAAATAAAGATATAAAGGACCCCGGTGAAGTTAAATGGTTTAGAGATTTTAATAAAGGGCCAAATCTCATGAAATTTAGTGAGGACAATGACCAATTTCAACCATTTCAACCAAGTACATTTAGACTACAAAATAAATGAATATAATTGTGGATATTATTAATTGGGAGGGGATTCATACTCAAATTATCTAGAAACCACAACCAAATTAAAAATCAAACTTAAAATCAACAGTGACAAACTCCAACCAATCAATTGAGACACATCAAAGATCACATGAAGACACGCAAAATAATAAGAGGGGAAAGATCAAGATTTCCATTTTAAGTGATAATGTTTCATTTGACTTACATATACACACTTGTGTTTAACAAAGAGAAAGTCATTTTTTTAATTGATATAAAATAAAAATTTGCAATATTAATATCTAATAATTTAAAATATAATTACCATTTCATTGATTATTTACATAATTGTTAGATACAACAACTATATAATAATGTATAAATTATACAATAATATTTAATATTCTGATTTGATAGTCCCCTTTCAATTATGAAGGGTTATAATCCAATTAATGAAGATTTAGTTCAATATAGTTGTCACATTATCCACCAGAGGTTGGGCCATTAAAATTGTGAAAAGGGCAGTTGTAAGCATAAAGTGTTGTCATCAAACATTTTCTACTGGACGAAGAAGACCCACATAGTCCGCAACACTAGAGATTCAACGTTAGGGACCCAAATTCATTGGTAGAAACTGACATTACATACGGTCCATTAAAAGAGTATACTATTTATGTGTTGTACGCTGCACCACGTCAACGCCTTGTCTGTAAAGGATAGCGTGCAAACTTTTTGGATGTGAAGTATTTGGGTGGCATAAAAATGGCCACCCACGTCATCTCCTTGTATGAATCATGGATCTTCACATCTTCATCACATTTTATCATCGCTCCACTGTATATATATTATATATATCAATCCACTGTAAATATTCAGGTTATGGGTGCAATGGAGTGTTACATTTCCTTGTGGATATGTGTGTGATCAGATTCTGCATGCCACCCTGTTGTTCTATGCATTGTTATACCATGTGTGAATTGTATTTCGTATATCATATGCAATTTTCATTCCCACAGGAATGAGTGTTTGAGCTGCCCAACTTTCTCATAACAATTGATGATGCTAACCAAACCAGTGTGTTATGTGAAGTGGGTGCTCTTAACAATATTGTTCCTGAGAACCTCACATGGACATATCCACTTCTCATGCAGTGCAGCAGCCTCGTATATGTCTTCCTCGTATTGTTTTTGGGCATTGCATCAGAACAGAGCAACATCGAAGAAGAGGAGATTAGATGGCGTTGGGAAGTGAAGGAGACGATGGAAGTGGTGATATTCATGGAGATCAATGCATGAATGAAGCAGCGTATTCATCAGATTTAGAAGAGAATAAAGAAGAATGGGAATTGAGGGTGTGCACAGTGGTTGGGTCTTCAGGTGCATCAGACTCCATTGGAGCCCTTGCATTTGATCCAAGAGATAATCAATGGCTGGCCACTGGAGGAATAGCCAGAAAAATCAGGCTATACAACTTCAACAGTCTCATAGATTTAGGAGAGCAGGAGGAGGATTCGATGGAAATTGATGGGAATGGTACGGAGGAGAAGAGAAGAGGATCCAACGGTAACGATGTCTTATATGTTGAGAAGAGCTCGTGTATAGAAGCTGGTGTTATCTGCACTTCTGCAAAGTTGAGCAGCCTGAAATGGGACCCTGCCAGTGGAGATCAGGTTATAGGCAGTGGGGACTATGATGGGGTTGTTACAGAGTGGGATGTTGAGAGAGGGGTTGCAGTGTTTGAGAGAGATGAACATGGTGGGAGAAGGGTATGGAGTGTTGATTATTGTCACTCAAATACTAGCCTCTGCGCTTCAGCTTCTGATGATGGCACAGTGCAAATGTGGGACAAGAAAACCAATGATACTGTCATGGTTTTATCACCACCATCAAAGAGGCCAGTTTGCTGTGCAGAGTTTGATGCTTCCAATGCCATCCTATTTGCCATGGCTTGCTCTGATCACAGAGTTTATATCTATGACATAAGGAAAATGTCACCTCCTCCTCTTGCTTCTTCTTCTTCTTCTTCTTCTTCTACCTCTGCTCTGTTTGAGTTGCATGACCATAGCAGGCCTGCAAGTTATGTTAGATTTTTGGGAGGCAACCTTGTTGTTTCTGCCTCCATTGATGGCTCTCTCAAGCTGTGGGACATCTCCAAGTCTATAGAAGAAGGCATGGTGCCCGTGAGGACTTACAGAGGGCATTCTAACAGGAGAAATTTTGTGGGGTTGTCTGTGTGGCAAGAGGGAGGGCTATTGGCTTGTGGGTCTGAGAGCAATGAGGTGTTTGCCTATGATAGCAGGTGGGGAGCCCTATCTGGCACAATAAATTCGACGACACGAATTTGGGCAGGAGCAGTAGCAGTCATAGTGGTGAGAGTAGCGAAGATTTTAGCAGGAGAAGGAGGAATTTGTGTTTTGTGAGTGGGGTTTGCTGGAGGCAGAAGCCCTGGGAGTGTACTCTTGTTGCTGCAAATTCTGATGGCGTGTTGCAGGTGATTATCGGAGAGAGAACACGTTGAGGGAGGGTTTGTCTGGGTGAGTTTATTATCCTGCCGAAGGCATGGATATTGTCTTCACCTCACCCATTAATCTATTTCTCTTCCCTCAATCAAATGTTGCCATGTGGATTATTTTGGTATGGGACTATAGTTAGTTAATTTATTTATTTTTTAATAATTTTAAAACATCATTTATCTCTCATCTCATTCGCAGTTAGCTTTTCTCTTTATTTGTGGCAGTTTTCGAGGAAGAGAAATTGTCCAACCTTGCATTTAATGGCGTAATTGTGTATGACAGGTTTCAAGCATTGTTGAGGGGCTCGAGAATGGCCCTGTCTTTGTTTTGTTTGACCGGATGTAATCTCTGAGCGATTCCATTATTTGCAGAGTCGTAAGCTTTGTTAGAGAGATTGGACAGAAGACTGGAGGTCGTGGAACTGAAATTCTCTGTATTGCTCGTGAGTTCGTTTGCATGGGCGAGAAGAAGCATGTCGGTATCTAGTGTCCATCGTCCCGACCCTGTTTTGCTGCCACCGCATGGGCTGTGCGCCTCCGTCTGTCTCTGTTTGTCGTTTGCGTTTGTCATTGGCTCCTTCAACGGTAGTTCGGCTGTTTTGGGGTTCACGTGGAGATGGCTCTCTGTCGTTGTAGGTTGCTTGCGGATGCTGGTCAGATACATTGACAGTGCATAGGTTGTGAGGGTTTAAGCAGACTAGGAGGGGCTAATAAAATTCTGTGGGCAAATAGACAGTTGTTCATGGTTGCAGCAGTTTGCGAAAATTCGGTGCTACTAATTACAAGTATTACCGTCTGATTATGTTCAATTTTAGGTGTTTCGATTCTTTACTTAGTCAATAGTTATTAATTTTCCTTAAAACCTGTCGGGATCTGTCTTTTTTACCTATCATAGTTGTCTGCAAAGTTAAAATCCAAAGCCACGCCATGTAAATGGCGTAAAGATGAAAATAGTTTGGATTACGCATTTTGTCAAACAAATCACCTGCTTTCTGTATGCTTTCACATTTTGGATACGTGTAGATCCGGGCAGTCACAGGTAGAACATCTGATAAATATCCATTGACGGAAGCTAAAAGAATGCTGATAGAGGTTGACGAACCTGCTTTTCCTGTGTCGATTGCATCTGCTTACATATGTCCAGTGCTTTTTCAACCCACCCATTTTTTTGCATACGCAACAATCATATCATTCCATAGGACCACACAAGATGTTTGTTATTCTGTCAAAGCATTTCAAATATTTTTCTATTCCTTTTTTACAAAAGATGAATTTTAATTTGTTAACAGTATTTCAAATGTCCTATTTTAGTAATATTTTTTTACATTTCAACTTCTCATATATACAAGTAAATACATTTTATAGGAATTAAACATTCAAATGTGGAAATCTAGGTGATGGTTATCCAAAAAGCATCCATCATTTTGTACGTATCATTGGATGAGACTGAACAGGGGCTGTGAACTATTTGACATAATGCCTTGAGGTAGATTTCTTACATAACTGTAGGTTTGCTTTCATTAGGACTGAAACAATAACATATATTACTAATAGTTTTCCTGACCATATTACTGTGGTTAGTTTGAAATGTAAAAGAATTATATTTATAAATCAAAATTGAAATATATGTTAAAATTCCTAATTTGTGTGAGTATTATTTTTGTTTATCAGGACTACTCCCGCCCTGAAGCTGAAAATCTATAAAGAGAAATTATTAGGTGCACAACTGACCAAAATCGACCCAAAAAGTACAGATAGCTAACAGAGCAACATGAGAAAAGACCCACTGATTTCAATTTCTCCACATCTTTCTTTCTGTGAATCATTGAATGAATTACAGAGATGGCTGCATTGAATGAATTACAGAGATGCTTCAACTTCTGGCTGATAGGCGTGCTCTCATCTTTAATGGCCACTTCACAATTTTGGCTGTCCATGACAAATATTGTCTGTTCCTATGCTACTTATGTTTTTCCCGATATCTGCAGGCTCTAATTCATGGTTAGAAATACTTCATTTCTTGAACCATCTTGTGTGTTTTTCCCAGGTCTGTGTTTGTCCTCACGACATATGCAAAACACATCTGATTTGTGTGGTACTTCACAGTTCGTCTGATCTTGCTGTTTGTTAGCCATTGTGAAAATTTTTCGACCGAGTAGGCCATAGTGTCAACAAGATTTATACACTCTATGCGACTTCATATTTTAAAGTATTACAGTCTACTCATGAGCTAAAAATTAGAAGACCATTAATATTTCTTATTCTTTTCCAGTGAAATTCAGAGCCAATGGTAAATGCTAATATACTCCCCTGAACGGTGTGCTTTTGATGTATCCCCCACAGCTCAATACTAATATTGTATGCCTATGAGCAATATTACTGTTAATTACATGTGACAAGATATGTGTAAATACAACACTCTCAGTTATGTTGTACATGTTGTAATTTGATTCCCAATTATGCTATGTAATAATTGTACTCTCTCCTGCAAAAGAGGAACAACTTGTATTTAACAAACTTTCTGCTTACTGTAATTTGCATATGAAACTTGCAAGCACTCTTTGCTTATCTGTGCAATCAAATTGTATAGTGTTTACTGCTATCCTGAGAGTATTTATCGGATATAGTCTTTTGTTATTCATATTGCTACTATAGGACAAGATACAAAACTTTTTTTTAACATATTTCAGTTAGTGATGCAAGGTTGTAGGCGTTTTTTTGTGATTTTAATTGTATATTACAGGTGAAAAAATTTAGACACAACAGGTATGAACAGAATATACAAATATGTATACAAATTACTGGAATGTACAGCCAATTGACACAGCTAAACCGTCAACTAATTTTCATTTGATAGGCACAGGTAATTTAAAATTGCAGGCCTTATCAATTACAGTTACACACTTTTTCATCACAGGCTCAATATGAGGTCTGTGTTCTGTAATTTTGTTGCTATGGTACTTTGTCCACTATTTGCTTTGTACTTGGATTCTAGTTGCAATAACATTTAACTCTCTATGTTTTTAGAGCCATTTCTTAGGATTTTAATTTGGCAATAGCGGAAATCTCTTGCAGATTTGCAACAACAAAATGAGTTAAGGATTTTAGATGTACTGGAAAAGACAAACCAAAAAAATTACAAATTTAATAAAAGGATATTTGATCACTGCTATTTTTAAGGCCCAAGTATATGAAATTATATCAGGCATTACTATTGTGGCCCTTTTCATTAAAAAAAACATTGTCTAAATATCCCCTTCTCATGTTGTCCCCTACCTCTGTACTATACTCAATTGTGTTGCCCCTTAAAATATAATAATAAACAGAATTAAGGGCAGCAGTTTGCGAAAATTCGGTGCTATCTAGGTACGTGACTGCTTTTGTTATTTTTTATTTTTGGAAGCTCTTATTTGCTTATCTGTGCAATGAAATTGTATGTTGTTAATTGCTAATTACAAGTATTACTGTCTGATTATGTTCAATTTCAAGTGTTTCCATTCTTTACTTAGTCATCATTTTGTACGTATCCTCTAATCATTGGATGAGACTGAACAGGGGCTGTGAACTATTTGACATAATGCCTTGAGGTAGCTTTCTTACATAGCTGTAGGTTTACTTTCATTAGGACTGAAACAATAACATATATTACTAATAGTTTTCCTGACCATATTACTGTGGTTAGTTTGAAAGGTAAAAGAATTATATTTATAAATCAAAATTGAAATATATGTTAAAATTCCTAATTTGTGTGCGTATTATTTTTGTTTACCAGGAGACTGAATCTAAGAGTTGAGTACGAGCCTGTATTCAAAACTAATAGAAACTTTCCCAAAAAGCATTTTTCTATACAAAGGAATGTATATTGATACTTCAGATCAAGTCCAATAGAGTTACAAAAGATTACATTTGTCTTTGAAAAGAATCTACCTCTTCTCTTACACCAGGACAACTTGGAGCACTCAACTGCAGCTGAGATCTGAGTTGAGATTATATACATTTGTTATGCCAATGAAATGATACTTCTTGCATACATCAGATACTTAGAGTTGACTTTCTTACGTTTTTGGTACATTATCAGGGCTTTTCTTCAAATGCTTCCCTGATTTTTTTAAATGTAACTACTATTCACCAAATATCAAGGAAATTAATGTTTTGGACCGAAAAAACTGCGAAGGGAAAAACTTTACCATCTCCGGGAGAAGATGGGTTTCAGTGGTAAAAAATGAAACAAAAAAATTCAATAGGATATGCCAGCTTTGATAGAATTTTCATCGTTTTTGGACAGGAAGTTGCATATTGTACACAATGAGATAATGACATTCATTTAACCAGTTTTTGTTCCTCTTTGTATTTTAAAACATCTGTGACTTCATTTTTGATGAATATAGTTGAGGATAAGTGGAGAAGCAACTTACATTTTGTAATCTATCACCAAAACTGAGCCTTTTGCAGATTACCTGTCATGAGGCATTGTTTACAGTGACACTTAGTAGCCTATATTAAAACTGTCAGAGTTTTAGTATTCCTTTTTTACTATGTAAAAGTGACATTCACAGTAAATATCGGCTCATTTCATTCTTTGCACAATAATTAAATTTCCTTACATTCTTCAATGGGGGCTTGATTGTGGTTGAAGTCTCATAACAAGAAAGTGTCATTCAAAGATAAATAGCCGGAAACTATTGAAAATATTCGGCTAAAAATTTTGCTAAAAAGGCAATGATAAGATCAGATGAAAGGCATCTACACAAAGTGCATCTCTCACACCTGATATAGTTGGCCTTACAATAAAACTTCAACTATCACAAATGCACAAAAAAATAGTAAACTTGAATTTTTCAGGCTATCAAACTAATGACTGTTGGCGAAGTCTATTTGCTTCCTTTCTTGAAAATTATGGACTTTTTTGTTGCCTCAGAAACTGTGTCCCACCAACTTTACCTGTTTTTCTCCCTCTTAATTTATCAAATGTTTTCACAATCAGATGGTATATCAGACATTATATTCATTTTGGCTGTTATTTGTATATATTATTATTTTTGCCCTAATCTAAGACCTCAGTTATTAGCTTCTCCAATTTATCAGTATTTGTTTGTAACTGTATATTTGTATCACATATCTTCTTATATGGTTTGTTCTCTTTAGTGCCACACTTATATCTGCAACCACCTATATTTTCTTTGCTTCATCCCTTCTTTATACAGCATTACACTCCTACCTTTGTTTTCCCCCTCAATGCTACTGAAACATACATGCCCATTTCTTATGAATGCTCTTTTCCTTGACATTGCATTTGATGTCAATAGCCTCCCCAAAAAATGAACAAAATCACGTTCGAGGCCTACATCAGTCTCCATCGTAGAAAACGGCCTTCCCCACAATCCTCCACGGCGTATATTTGCTCCCCTAAAAAAGGGAGCAACTGCTAGTTTAGTATTGGTCCAGTATAGATGAGTTTTCGCATCTACATATCTTTATTTTGTCTTCAGTGTGGTGTCCATCTATGGTTCTGACCTGTCGCTCTTGTAACTACCAATGTGTAACATGCCAAATGATACAGAAGGCGGACTTGAGAAAATTGGAAACTACAACTTTATGGAGGCACTTTAATCTTGTAAATTCAGACTTGTGCCCTTAAATTCAAACTCCTCCTTTTGGTCTGGTGCTTAAATATTGGAAAGTTGTGTTCTATCTGCTGCTGTCATCATAGCTGCAGTTTCTCTGCCTAGTAATTTCCTATCATTTCTTTGGTGGGTTTCGATTATATTTTGGTTTAGGATTTGAGATGCTCTGTGTTTGGTTTTTTCTATATGGTGTTACAGTCACGGGTTTATGTTCTTGTGAAAAAATGAAGCATTTTCTGAGATATGTCCCCAATACATTGGAGCAGGCCATAAACCTGGTTGGGAGATTGGCCACGCGTGGAAGTGTTGAACCCTGAACTTTGAGGTGTGTTGCGAAACAGATCGGTGATAACTCGATCCAGATTAGCAAAATATGTACTGCCCTGTGTGTAAGTGGAGGCGTTGTTACAGGCAGAGCTTCTATACTTGGATATGACTGATGGAAAACTCAATAGAAAGAGCGAAAGAAGAATAGAAAAGTAGGGATTGAAGCTCATCTTGTTCTTCCTATAGTCAGAAGAATTTTGCAAGCCCTCAGACGTAACTATGCATTACAGGTAAGATAACTATAATCGGGGACAATTTCGCTTCGTGTGAACAGTCTCTTTCTCAACGATGAATTAAATGGAGAGAGGCGGCGCTGTCATCTTTATTCAATCGGGAAAAAAGGATAGGTGATCCTTGAACTTAAAAGACCAGAATAGGGCAGGTGTAGGTGTCAATTTCCAGTGGACAATGGGCTCGAGAATGGCTCTCTCTTTGTTTGGTTTGACCGGAATCTAGGCTCCCCGCAAGTTGCGCCCACCCTCGAATGGATTTGTTCAAGGATCAGCCAATTGTTGGCTCTGCAAATAATGGATTCACTCAAGGATCAGCGAATTACACCACATCCCAATGGTATATGGTGTAGTTCATAAAATGCATTTTTGTTGTCTACATGTACACTAACAGGTTAATAGTGATTTTGTTGTGCAGGTACAGACATGGTGGTGAGGTGCTACTTTAGTGGAGCTAAAACCTGGAACCCTAATCGACATGTTCAGTGTATACAAAATCGCAAGAGCGTTTGCAGTAGGACATGTATTCCATTGTCTCTCTGTCTGATTTATGTCCTGCCTCCGGTAAGAAGTGGAATTGATACACGAACTGGTTTCTAAAAATGCATCGACCCTATGATCATCGAAATGTACACGTTAATTGCCAAGCGTTGATGTCATAGTCAATCCGACAAACAATTAACTAGCTTTTTGCTCATCTTTCAAGTATTACAAATTTGATTTCCATTTCTACAATTTAATATTTGATTTCCTATTAACTAAATACATGATTCTACATAACCCTTCCATTGCATCCACATTATGCATTGTATTTCACGATAATCTACACAAAAAACAACACAAGTTCCCCAACATTAAAAATCAACTCACAACGAGAAAAGCTAAAATCAAGTGCTATGATTTCAAGAACTACTAAAGAACAACTCATTTCTACAACAAAATATGAACACTTTTATTTTCCCGTATACAACTTTACTTTAGTAGCAAATGGATTTGTATTGCATATTTAAATTAGATTAAAAAAGGGTGGCTCACACACCCTTCAGCGGTGCACATTTGAACAACATTTTAAAAATTTGTTTGTCTCATACATTCCACAACACCATCACCAATGGAATGGCAAATCCCTTGCAATAAATAACAAACAACACCAAAAACTTCACCTTCGGCAGGATTTGCCATATCATGGCCTTGTTTAATAAAGGCATAGGTAGGTGGTATTACAAGATAGCTTTCCCAAAAATGAAATCTTCAACCTCTTAATGACTCAGGTTTTAAAATAAAATAGAATGAACTTACTTAACTATCTATCTATCTTAGAGAACGAAAAGAAATATAAGAACTTACAATTACGGTTTGCACCATTATTCCTTTTAAACCACAATAAATCTGCTACACTTTAAAGTGTACTTGATAGAATTGACTATCACTTTGCACTCATTGTAAAGCATGTAGATGGAGAGGGGGAAAAAATAGGAACATACTTTAAAGGATGAGATGATTTATTTATTTATTTTATTTTAATTTTAGGGAATAGTGTAAAGGGGAAAAAAATTAGTTATATGCATATTTTGTATTTTAATGTGGTGAGCACTTTGTATGTGGGGTATGGAGACATCTAGTTTCATTAAATTTTTCTTATGAAGGCGAAGTTGATGTTATTTTATTTGTAAAGAAATAGAGGAAAAGAAGAATGAATGAACGAAAATTTAAATTTGTTGAAACACTTTTTGAGATGGTTTTTAAGAGGTATATTTGATTTTGTGGTAGTATGTGTATTTAAAGGTATTTGATTGAGATTGTTTTAGACTATGAAATTACAAAGGAGAAGGAAAGGACCACTAAGAAAAATATTCTTTCCACATTCAAAACTATTGTCTTAATAAGAGGTTCCTTTCTATTTTGACATCACCTTGTTGGCATAAGGATAATAGTTTATTGTGTTTGGATATAAATCATTTTTCACTCTCATTCACTTCTCTTTATATGAACCATTGGCACATTAACCCCCTAAGAGTGATGTTTTATGAGGCATTACCAAGAGTCGGGATTATGGGAAATGGTTGGGTTGGTTAGCAATACTTGTGAGATAAATTTGAAGTGTAGTCCTTAATACATTATATATCTTATCCTTTACATTTCTTACTCATTTTTTACGTTCTTCTTCATCACCTAACTACCATTTTATAATTGCATATATATATATACTTAATAACATATTTATACCTCCATTAGAATGCCTTTTATCACCTCCTAAGCCTTCCCTATGATCCCTTCATTTGTTATTACTTAGAGCCGACAACATCGACTATGGTCGATGTGATTATTTCTTTATCATCGACTACCTCAACAACAACCGATGTCGTCACTATAGAGAAATGTAATTACTAATCACATTCCTTATTTATATGTGCCACTTAAAATCATTCTCCAAGAAGCATCATCATCATCATCTATCGGTCTTCCTCCGATCAATAAGGTGTTTTTATAGACACTCAAAATTGACAACTTACCCTTTGATCATCGTTGGTTTTGACAATGCACTCTTGCTAATACAAACACACTCTTTTTATCCATCAAGTATATCATGAGCTTTCTTGTCTAGCTTGTTTAGTGATACACACTACCATATAAACAAATTTTGAGAGTTAAATGCATAAAATCCATAGAAAATTTCCACTTGATAGGTGATTCAATAAAAAATTATTTACTAATCTATTTTATATGAATCTAAAACGTCTGAATCGCTATAAATGAAACATACTAAAATATGAATGCCACACAATTTATTTGATTTTATAAATGAAAGAAAATAGGTGGGATAAGGTACTTACCTTAATTTTTCTTACCTCGTAATGACACGAGACTAAGTAGTATGATGAAACAGATGAACAAATTGTAGAGCAACGAGCCTCATAAATATGCAATAGAGGTGGAAATGGCTGGATTGTGGCGCTGGAGAAGGATGGGGGTGCCCGGAGCACTCTGGGTCTAAATTTTGGGTGCTCTAGTCTACGAAATGGTTGAAACCTAGTTTTGATATGGTCGTTAGGGCTTCGTACTTACTCATTTTTGTCACAAGAATGTCACACTTGATTTGTTGATGTCACGGTGAACTTATGATGAAGAATCACTTGTAAAAATCCACACAAAGAATCAAACCCTAAAAAGAAAGATGCGAATGAAGAGGTCGAACTATCCTCACCGCCACAATGGTGGACTTACAACTGAGTGTTGCACTACATCTCATACCCAATGTAGTTATGTGTGCTTATGTGTGCAATAGTGCTCCTAGGTTTCCCTTACACTAATGACGCCAAGATAGTGGGCAATAGCTAGATAAAAATGCAAATGTGTGGATGGAATAGAATGAACTCCCCTTCCTATGCAAAGTGTGTGATGCGAATAATGCCCAATGTAGTCCCTTGTTCTATGTAGATAACTATGTCTTGATAAGAATAGTCTGCCCATATAATGGTATGTATGTTGTGTTTATATAGGGATATCTTGTTTGAATTTCAACACTAATGACCCAACATGTTGACTAGTACCTCGGGAGATGAGAGGGAAAACCAAAAGACCAACCTCAAATGTCAAAAAATAAGATCAAACACAAAGAGGACAAGGGCACCTAGGATGGATAGGAGAGCCTAGCACTAGTGTCCAACCCTGGGTGCTCTTGTCCAAAGATAGGTGATGACAAATGAGTGAGAACTGAAAGACAAGGATCCCCAAGACTCGACTAGAACTGTGTGTATGAGTGACAAGTGTGCAAGACAAACAACAATAAATACCAACAAGAAAAATGAATGGACTATGGGATGGGTCATCAGTGAATACTTTTCTTACATAATATCCATATATAAAACAACATACTTAACGGTATAATAATAATAAGTGTGTGATTTTGTGTCTACATTTTTCCCCACTTTATGTTGGTGAGCGAAAGCTCGGTAACATAAAGTAGATAGAGATGCATACCTAAGAAGTCCGGAGAAGCCCATGTTACTGAAGTACACGAAGAGTGTAGTAGAAGTATGTTCTAAATGAGAGCATATAGCGTGATGAACCATGAATCAATGTGTTGATCCATGTAGTATAACGAGAGACGTGGGACCGTTATGAGGAGCGCTAAGTGAGATTGATGATTGTGATGTTGAATGATTGGAGATTTTGATTTGTTGTTGATGGAGATGTGATGGGGAAGGGAGTGATCAACTCCCCAACCTAATTGCGTGTGTACGATAAATTGAGGATTTGGGCGTCCCGGCATTGTCGAGGAAGAGTGTAGGAGAAAGGTATTTTATTCTCCAACTTTAACAACATCCTCAAAGAATCTAACCATTGCAGATAAGAAAAGATCAATTTTTTTATTTTGGATCCAAATTTGTGATTAAATGTGTTGACCCATATAAGAGCAAGATAGGAAAGGTAATGGTGTCTCATTGCCCCCACTCCACAGTGTCACCTTGAAATGTGTATGTGTTTTCTTCAATGTTAGGTCATCTCAGTAAACAATCACGAAATGTAGTATAACTTCCCATGTTAGGTCATTTGGGAAAGTGGTGATATAACTCCCAAGTCAGGTCATCTGGGAGGATAAATGTGTTGTGCTCGTGTTGATTGATTGATGAGATCTTGGTCTTTGTAATGATTGAAGTGTATGTGATTGATTGATTGGTTACTCATGGAGATATTTTACAATTTTTTCCCCGTGTTAGGTCATTAGGGGGAATTGACTAGAAAGTGATGTGAAATGTCGTATGGTGTATAAGAAAATGTTCAAAAATGATGAATTATGAAATTTAGAATGATGACGTAATGGTGTAATGGGAATTATAAGGTGACCCCAATTGTATGCCCCCATTTTGGTGAAAGGGGAAGTGATAGGAGAATGAACGTTGAGCCTAAAGTAAGCACATGATGATGTGGTGGACAATGTATGAGAAATATCACATATGTGTGTGTATATTGAATTTAAAACAATGTCAAGGAGAAATAATGTGTGTGTCATGTGTACAATACAAAAGTAGGTAGAATTATGGAAAGAATGCCATAAATAGGGTAGAAATCAAAGTGAGCATGCTCAAGTTATGGGCAAAATATTGCAACATGTATTAATTAAGAAAAATGAATGTGAAGCATGACCTTAGTAAAGTGGGTAATGGAAAAGTTACTATAAATAGTAGTGTGAAAAAGTGATTAGGCAAATCATTTGTCTTTTGTGCAAGTGTGATGTGAGCTCTGGGTGTGTGAGGATGTTGCAAGTTAGAGCACTGGGACCAAGTCAATTCGAGATGATAACGATAACCGTTGCATCACATATGACGATGAAGTTGGCAAAACCATGATTTTTTTCAAAAAAGTGTATTGATATTAGACGTTTTTGATGAAGTTTCGTGAAATTTGTATTTTTAATTTTCTTGGCAATTTTGACCTGGACAATAGCAATGAAGGCGCTAATGACCTTCGGGACAGAGCACCCAAACATGGGCGCTAATGTCCTGCTCCCGGCTCCCAGGTCCTAATTCTAGGCGCTTGAGTCCAAAAAGTAGTGGTTGAGTTCATAGTGATGTAGATGTAAAAATTGATGTGTGTCGATCTTGTAAGTTAAATGTATGATGTTCTAGTCCATTTTTTGGTAGTTGTTTTATGGTATGCAAAGGGATATCCATTTGAGAGAGTTTCGAGGTGACTGTCATTTGAGTACGTTGCTTGGATTAGGATTTTCGATGATGAGTGGGATGTAATAGATCGTGTCGACTCGCGACACATAACGAGGATGGGGATGATGCCCCATAATATGTCTATGCTTACAAATTTGTACGAGAGGTGGTATATGGACTCTTACACATATTGGTTTCCCACATGTGAGATGAAAGTTACACTAGAGGATGTATATCACATATTATGATTATCGATTGTTGGCGGAGAGGGTACATGAAATGTCCCTCTTTCTCGAATAAAAGCATCGAAGACCTTTGGCCCATTTTGTCAACCCGACGGCCAAAGGAAAAATATAAGGGTGACTTAAGTCACAATAAGTTATTACAAAGTGCAAAAAGAAATATTTATAAAATTAATAAAGCACTTGTATTAATTTATTTGACTTAATAATAAATTTGTAATCTCTAGATAGGTGCATTGGGTCTAATATTATGTTGTATCCTTTCTAGGGAGAGTAGAAAAGAGACCCATGCTATTTTTGTGTCATCCCTAGGCAAAAATGTGACTTGGACAAAGGAGGGAAAGTGGAGTTTAGAAAGGATAAAAATTATTACTCTTCCCAAGAAAAATGTGACCTAGTCTAAGAGAATGGCGACTTGGGTAGGTGAAGTTTTGGGGTGCTTCTTGCATAGAAATCACACAAAATCCTGATTGGGTGTGTTGGAGGTATTTTTTGGGCCAAATTCCTTTATAAAGGGAAGAGGTCGACCTTGTAAGGCATCTCATACTTCTTTTATCAAATTTGGAATTTGTCTAAGCTTTGTGCTTTGCAAAAATATATTCAAGAGGACGAAAACCCTCTTAGAAAAAGAGAGGAATTTCCAATCAGAAATTCCATTGAGCTTGCAAAAGAATTCAGTAATTTTCTTACAAATTTGTGGAGCTTTCATATGAAGAACTGGAGGAGACATTTTGTAGCAGCATTTCTCTAATTTTAGGAAGTTAAGCGACCCATCCTTTGGTCAGTTTATGGTAATTGAAGATCATTCCAGGTCTGGATTTCATTGCCTTCATTTATACTGTATTTCTGGCTGCAAATATATCATTCTCAGCATTTTTGGAAGGTATTACAGCATAGTTTCAACTCTCTAAAGAGGTAGATTTTATGATAATTATTTCAGTTCAGTTTAGCCTCAATAAATTCAGATTTCTCCTCATTTCGGATGCATAAAAGACAGACCAGATTTATAAAAATAAAATATAATTGTTGAGCATCTTTGTATGAGTTTCTTACTCTTATATTAGTCGCCATTCCTGAGTATTTAATTGCAGCAGGTTTAACTGAGTTTATATGGATTCATTATCACTTTTTAGAGCTGATTCGACTTCCAAAAATCTGTATATTCCATTGGAGCTAGGGTATATCATTGTTGCCATGAAATTAGCTTGAATTTCTCTATAAATCTAGTCGCTTTGGCTTGATAAAATTTAGATATGTAGACTTAGTCTTTGGATTAGCTTCTATTGACTTGTATTTCAGTTTTGGGATTGCTCCTAATCTACTTAGAACTCAAGAGCCCAATCGGGAACATTACAAGACATATTATGGCAATGGAGGATATGCAGCAATAGGCGATGGCTTGTAGGTGATATTTTATGGGGACTCGTGTTCTTTTGGAGGCTCGGGATTAGCATAGATGTTATTATGAGATCAGGGGTTCTGTGATTGCAGAAGTTTATTTCCATGGTGATAGTGTCATCGATTGCAGTGAAGGGTGGTGGTGTAGGCATTTTATATAAGATGCATGATATATGTCATTGGATAGAAGAGGAGATCACTAGGTATTCTTGGGAACGATATGTGTTAGCCCACATGTACAGAGATCTATACATGTTTATCTAGGAGGAGAATGGTGGTGGTATTTAAGCTATGACATTGTTGCATGCATGGGCCTATGAGCATATTGCAGTATTGAGGCCGACTTGGAGGAGTGCGTGGAGAGTGAGCAAGGCCGAGATATATTTTTAGGAGATGGGTAGGTGTATGTGGCAGGAGGATGGATATTGATGTCTATAGAGTAATGATAGATTGCATAAAGCTAGATGTCGTGATATGGAGGCCATACCGAGACTACATAGGATGGACACAGGATGTAGTAGAGATACGATGTATACGACAGATGATGTGGTTAGAGGATTAGTTTCTATGGGTGATCGAGTTATTTCAAGGTGAGAGGGTTTCGCGACAGGTTTGGTATGCCCTGAATGTGCCCTCGAGCCATATGTATGGGTTAGAGCTATTAGGACATCATAGCCCAAAACAAAGCAATTAGTATGTCTAGTGACAGACGAGGAGGATGTAGAGATTGTGCCGATAGATGTTGACGACACAGATGCACCGAGGCATACCGTGCATGGTGGGTATTGCATCGGTGGGTATATTTATTTCTTGTTCTTCTAACAGCGGTGGGCACACTTTGGCAAGAGGAAGAGTAGAGGGGAAATTACATGCTCCTAATGGTGTAGTGGCGACAATAGTAGAGCATGAGTATTTATATAGTTATGTTGTATGATTTGTTACTTGGTTGTGTAATGGTCATGGTTGTCTAATGTGTTGTTCTTATGGTTGTAGGTGATGTGTATTGGTCATTGATTGTGGACACCTTCGTTTGCACGTTGACACATAATGTGCCCATCAATATACTCGCGGGTGGAGGAATGTTAGAGCACATGGATGTTATTGCATGTGAGCATGCCCATCTATTTGAGATAGTGGCAATAGCAGCAACAATGTGTATCATGCTACCGAGCAAGAGATAAAAGGAACGCGAGGAGACACAACGAGCTAGAGAGGTCACAAATGGTGTCCCTCTAACACATGATGTATTTACACATTTTGTTGAGTTACAAGGCCACTTTATAGAGCAACAATAGAGGTGACATTATTTTGTAGGCGGGTAGAGAGGTATAGAGGTCGCGATCAATGACGCAAATTTAGTAGCAAGGCTTCGAGTTCTAGAGCTCTTGCAGTACCATAGAGTGACAATGATGATGAGATATGATATGTATTGTTGGATTGTTGTAGGTTAGTTTCCCCAGGTGATTGGATGTTTTGTAACTATGATTGTAAACTATATATATATGGATTTATTGGCATATGATCATTGTATTTGATGTTTATTGATATGTTGTTGTGATGATGATGTATGATTCGGTGATTATTTTTATGATGTGTGAGATGTAATGTGTAGAATATTGGTTATGTTTGTTGAATTGATTCGTAATGCATAGCTGTTGATTATGCATAAGGACATAATTAATGATGAATATGGTGATAGATAGATAGATGAAAAGATAGCGTATATGTATGTAGTGTGATTGCACAAAGTTTAATTGTATGTATGAATAAAATTGTGATTAATTCAATAGAGTAAAAATGAATGATTTGTAAAAAATATGAGATAATCGCAGTAGTGTGGTGAAGCATGTGTTAGTATAATGAAGATGGGGGAGAATAGCGATGCCCCCTAGTGTATAGATGATAAGGTTCATTTATATAAGACCCCTCAGTAGTCAAGAATGAACCGTAAAGAAAGAGTGCATCATCGGGAAGTGATATGATTGTAGCGCAACAGCTAAGAGAGTTAATTATTGTAATAGATCCCTCAATAGTCATGTAAGAACCGTAAGAACACGAGTGCATCATCGAGGGGTAAGGTGATAGAAATCACCTACCAAAGACCAAGCTAGCGTGAAGCGGTGGAAGCATGTGGAATGAAAGCAACATGAGTGTATGAGCCAAATTGAATGTAATTGACAATAAAAGATATGTGGATTCGGATTGGGCGGGTGACATTGACATTAAAAGATCCACTAGTGTTTATGTATTCATGATGTATGGTGGTGTTATCATTTGGATGAGTAAGCGGCATGTTGTAGTCACTTTGTCCACGATGCGAAGCAAAGTGCAAGGCATCTACTCATGCTTGAAAGGAAACCATTTGGCTTAAACGTCTGTGTTTTGATATTGGTTTTGATGCGGGGTAGATTACTATCCGGTGTGACACCAAAGTGCCATTCTCTTGGAAAATAATCCTACTTTCCATGTCGTAACAAAGCACAATGATGTTCAATTTCATTTTGTTCAATATTGTTAGGAATTATTATTAGTGCTCACATTATTATAAAAGTTAGATTATAGTTATGTTGAGTTGATATTACAATTGTTATAATATATTGTTTTAACAATATATTATTATAGAGTTTTGTTGTACCCGTAAAGTTATAAACGGGTAAGTTGTTTGTTGACTTCCTATTTTCTAGGAAGTAGTTCTTCTATTATATTGGCTATATATTAGCCAAATATGTTGAGCATAAATATATAGAAAATTAATAATATATTCTGTGTTCGTACTGTGTAATTCTGTACCAAATTTAAGATTTGGTATCAGAGCGATTAATGGAGTCCTGAGATAATCTATAGGGCAAATCCATTGCTATGCTATCCATGGTGGCCCGTGTATGAATTTTTTTTGGTAGGAGAACCTGATATTGCTGTGGACTGTATGTAAAGATCTGCACGGTGAAGCGGTTTCAGATCATCTTGTATTTTACTGCGCATCCTATGGAGATACAGTGGTCAGATCTGATTCAATAGGATCAAAAGTCTTCTCTACGTGGCATACAAATCTGTATTGTTCAACGGTTTTATACTTGATTTCATTCAAGTTTCTTGATGGTTTCTTCTATATAATGCATTCTCTCTGTTGTTCATTTATTTTTTCTCAAGCCGTGAAGCCCTCTCATCATATGCATACGCTGTCCTGGTCACGCATTCCCCGGAGTATTGAGAAGGCGTATTGATTGTCCATTCTACCCAGCGCATCGGTCTACAACATTGGCATATTTTCTCAGAGTTCGTATTCAGTCTCCATCACTGTGCTACGCATCAGTCTCCATCACTGTGCTACGCATCAGTCTCCATCGTTTCCTGATCTGAAACTTGAGGTAAATCGATCTGTTTTCCATCGGCTTGGAAAAGAGACGTGAGCAATATAATTTGTGGTTTTCCAGAGATGTGCGCCTACATCCGTGTCTTGTGGATTGTTTCCGTCCAAGAATGCCGAGGGAAGCAGTTCGGATTGGAATGAATGAGTCAATTCTATGAATGCCGTGATAAGCTGCTCCTCCATCCGTGTGTGCAGTCCACCAATCACTGTTCAATAAACTACAGCTATGACATCTGGTATCAAATCGACGCAGCTGGTTCTCTATTCGATTTATCGACTTTGAGTATGTCTGTGTCAAATCGGTTTTTAAGTATTTGTTTAATTTTTAGTGATAGGATGATGAATGTTGTCATTCTTAGTGAGTGTTTGGTGTTACTTTGGTTAATTTAAATATTTGGTATTCAAAATTTAAAAATATCATTGTGAAAGTTAAGTGTAGTCTTATTACATTTGTAGACACTTAAAATTGGTTACCCAATTTAGTGTCCCCTCTCATCCGTTTACTTGCCTAGGTAACCTGGGGCACGTTCACGTCACCAACTATCCCCTTGGGATATTATCCAATTTGTGATTTAATCACTTATTCCAAATTTAATTCATCCCATCACATCTTACCCATGAGTGATTAAATATTAAATATTTAATTTCGCTTCTTCCCATGCATCTTAATCACTTATCCACCCCAAATTTATTCTACCCATGTATCACATCTATTTTTAATCTTCCCTAAGCGGGATATTTTCCCGTAGTCGGGATAAGTCTTATTTTTCTCGAATCAATCAATTTAGGCACCTCGGGAGTCTTTTCCGCGATCGGCGCCGACCCATATGGTCGGCGCCGATTTTCTAGGAGCGGCGCCGATTATAAAAGCAAGCCCAGAACTCAGTTCTAGGGACCGAAGAGAGCGAAGAGACTGAAGAGGAGATTACGAACGAGCGAAAAAGCGAACAGAGAGCGAAAGATACAGGTTGAGAGAAAGAGAGATCTTTTTAGCATCAATTGTATCAAATTAGGGCAGATCCTGTCCAAATCAATCCCTGAGAGGAGCACCGTTACTCTGCCCGTATCATATCAACATCACACACCACCGTCTATCATCTGGTGACTCTGTTCCAGTGTCTCTCCATCTTCGGCACATCCAGCAGACCACATTCATATTCCAATCCCCGAATCTCATCGCACAGTCCCTGATTGGTCAGTCTACCTTCAGTCGACGCCGATCTTACCCAGTCGACGCCGATCACATCAGTCGCCGCCGATTCTACCCAGTCGACGCCGATTTCCCTGCAGACAGGTAAAAGGTCACAGGTAACACAAATCCAGCATTATTTCCCGCCTCTGTTTTACAGATTTCTGCTCACGTTTCGCTTTTTTATTACTGCAATCAGAAAATCTAGTCTTTATTTACATCTTTTATCATGTATGCTTCTTTTCTTTATTGAAAACGTGGACTGACATCCGCCAAGGAAGCTTATCGCTTCCCGGACCCGCTTCTCGGGCAGTCCACCCAAATATCTTCTAACGCCATCTTTTTCTGTCAAGCACCGATGTTTTGCAGGTTACTCAGATCTATTGTGCAAATTGCTCGTGTGCGCCCGTCTTGTCTACATCGGCTTCCTCATCCGTCTACATCTTCATCAGGTATCGATTTCATTGGAGTTTTTCAGGGTTTTTGTGTTTAGTTTGGTACATTAACTTGGACAGGTAACAAGCGCAAAATTCTTGATCTACAACATTTGGGTTATTTTTGTCTTGTCTCATAATATTATTTTAGAGAGTCTTTGTCATCTTTGAGTCAGTTTTAAAATATGTCATTTTATTAGTATCTTGTATTAGAGTCTTAAATTGTATAAGTTTTTATTCAATATATTTGGCCATGTTTTAATATAGTTTTTAGGGTCTTTTTGTCATTTTTGTACCAGTGTCAAAATCAATACCGAGTCAAGAGTTATTTTGTATGTCTTATGTCATATAAAATTCCGTTAATATGATATGACTATAGTCAATAGTCATTATAGTATAAAATTGTCAAAAGATTCAAGTTGTATGTCTATAAGGAGAGTCTTTGTTAAAGTCGTGTTTTGGTCATTTTGTAGTCGTAAAAAAAATAAAAATTTCCTTACGAGTGCATTTTCGGTTGAAACCGACACTCTAAAATATAATGGACATTCCACTAGAAAAATTCAATGGTCTCAATTTTCACACATGGAAAGTCAAGATCCAGATGCAGTTGATGAACAAAAATCTTTGGAGAATAGTAGATGGAAAAGAACCAGCACCTTCAGATCCGACCAGATTGGCAGAATGGGAAACACGGGATGATAAAGCCAAAGCCATTATTGGCCTTGCCCTTTCGGACTCTGAATTACATTATGTTGATCTAGATAAAAACTCGAAGGACATCTGGGATAATTTGAGCAAATTATTTGGTTCAAAAGCAGTCAATGCAAAGTTTTCTCTAAAACTTCAGTTGTTCAAGCTCAAAATGAGTGATGGAGATACAATGTCTAGTCACATCAACAATTTACGATCTCTTCTGAGACAACTTGCAGAAGTAAAAGCTCCAGTAGACGACGAGGATGCAAAAGCTATTCTGCTGAATAGTTTACCACCCAAATACAGTAATGTTGTTTTCACTCTTGGTCAGATACCTTCTAACTCATTGGAAGATATGATATCAGCTCTCCTAGCTGAGGAAAAACAGACCAAAGAAGATGTAGAAGAAGAAACAACAATGTATGTAAAAAGGAAGTACAAAAATTTTTCTAAATATAAAGAGGAAAGAGAATGTTTCTACTGTAAGAAAAAGGGGCATACAACTTCATTTTGTAGAGCTCGAGCTCAAGATATACTTAGTGGAAAACTCAAAGGAATTGAGGCCAACTTTATTACTGAAGAAAGATCAGAGAATGAGGAAGAACAAGTAAATGAAGACAGTGGTTCTGAAGACTTCTTGTTCTGAGCATGAAACTGGAGGAAGGAGGCAAACGGAGGTTGGAGGTCATTCAGCGACCTCTCGTCAGTTGCCAACGACGAGGCCGCATATCAGCTTTGGTGACAGGTGTGTGTGCAGTTTGATTTTAGTGCTTCCAGTGTGGTGTGCCTCAGTTATAGTAATCTTGTTTTCAATAAGTGGAAATTTCACATTGAGGGGGGGAACATCATTCCAATGTTCCATTTCCAGTATGTCGCTTTTTTCTATGTATGTATGAGCAATGAGATGTCAATAGAATTTCCTATGTTATTCCCTTTGAAATGTGATGAGGGCCGATGATAGTACTTGGCACATCATGATGTGGTTGTACGTAAACCACTTGAAAACCTTCATTTGTGGTTTGTGGTAAACCAATAACAAAACCACCATTCTTGGTTGTTGGTAATCCATTCATAAAACCATCACTTTGTGGTTTGTGGTAAACCAATTACAAAACCACCATTCTCGGTTTGTGGTCAACCGTTTGCAAAACCATCCCTGAGGTTTGTGATCATCCTGTGAAAATCACCAGATCATGAGCAGGTGCAAGTACAAAGGCATGTTTTCCCCATGTTCGCACTAAGGGGGGAATGTTAGGAATTATTATTAGTGCTCACATTATTATAAAAGTTAGATTATAATTATGTTGAGTTGATATTACAATTGTTATAATATATTGTTTTAACAATATATTATTATAGAGTTTTGTTATACCCGTAAAGTTATAAACGGGTAAGTTGTTTGTTGACTTCCTATTTTCTAGGAAGTAGTTCTTCTATTATATTGGCTATATATTAGCCAAATATGTTGAGTAGAAATATATAGAAAATTAATAATATATTCTGTGTTCGTACTGTGTAATTCTGTACCAAATTTAAGAATTATATGGTAGAAGATGGAAAGGTGAAGTTGACACTCTAACGAATGTTGCAAATGCATTGACAAAGCCGGTGAGCATAGAGAAGTTTAGATGGTGTTCGGAGTCTATGGGCCTCACAGCTTCTAGAAGTTAAATCCTATTAATTTCATTAGCTCCTCA
Source organism: Taxus wallichiana var. yunnanensis (assembly GCA_018340775.1). Classification (NCBI taxonomy): domain Eukaryota; kingdom Viridiplantae; phylum Streptophyta; class Pinopsida; order Cupressales; family Taxaceae; genus Taxus; species Taxus wallichiana. The sequence goes on from CM031242.1 coordinate 696,957,680, forward strand.
AATGTGTTTGACAAGTGGGAGAATGTTGGGAAAAAGGTGTCTCAACCTTTGATTTTTTCGTAGTTGCATTGATTTTTTCTAAATATTAAATGTTGTTAACTTTCTCATCGTGTCTTGTGAGTTACAACTTGCAATTTTTATTCGATGAGGAGACATGTTAGAAGGTTGATTTTACCATTGGTGATTGTTTTAGAAATGTCTAATTTATGCATTGTAAGCTCTTATATTGAACACCTATATTTTGGAGTAGTAAGGTGGTTGTTTTTAAAGTGTCGTTATGCTATCGAATTACTCCGAATTGTGAAGAATTCTCAAGACTCCTACAAGAGCATAGCTTTGAGAATATATTGTAATTGTTTAATTATTGTTAAATAATATAATTGAGTTGTGTTTTGGAGTGTGGGTTTTTTCTCCTGAAAGGTTTTTCCCCACGTAAAATTTTGTGTTATGAGTTTATTGTTTATCTTTTTATGATATGTATGTGCATCTAAGTTTGTAATTGTTAAAGGTTTTTAATAATTTTTTTGCAACTCTCTCATGCTTAGGTTAGTGTAGGAATTTGCTTCTCGTGCACCCGGATTCCTTTTAGACATGAGCCTACTTTCCGTGTTCCAAAATTGACACGCTTGAACATGCACTAAAAATGCTGCCAAACATGAATTGTCTCGGCATCCCGCTTTCTAATTTCATTAGGGAAAAAAGGTTCAAGGCCTATTCATTGTGACCATGTTGGGCATACCCTGCAATCATCTCATCACATGAGATTATGCTTTGTGTGGGAATTTCATGAAACATTTGCCCAACATCCTCTATTCTATCATGTCTGACATACCTAGTAATCATTGTGTTCCATAAAACTACATTCTGATCAGCATCGTTTCAAAAAAATAGTTTGCATCCCCTATGATTTTACAACTACAATCGCATGTGTACAATGCAATGTGAATGTTGAATGGTATATGTTATTTGATTTAGAGGGATAGTTATTACTTTTGTAGTTGATGTTGATAACGGGTATGATTGATTTTGTAAGTGGAAAATATAGATGAAGCATTACATTTAAAGGTTTTATCTCTACATTTCAAATTTCTTACAAATTCGTACATATACATTTTCAAATCGTATATCATGAGTGGTAGCATATCGCAGAGACTATTTTATTTGAATTAAACATGAATACATTACACAGACTCTAATCAAAGTTGAAACTGTATAATTTTATCCAAAGACTATTTAACTATAAGGAAGAGAGATTCTCATTTTCTCAATCTGGGCACTGGGAGAGTCCTGAGTTTAAATTTGATGAATAATGTAATGACTTACTACACTACAACCAGGATTATCAACCAATGTAGGTGAGTGAAAGGTCATAGAAGAAATGACTAATACTTGAAAATAGCCACTAAAGCAAAGACTTAAATAATCCAACAAAGTGCAATATCTAAATAAAGATTAATCACTCCCTTCAGAAAGTCAATTATGAGGAAATTGAATGACATCCATCTCAAAACGAAATTGTTTACATTTGTTTGGGTTTAGTAATACTATTGTGCATAATTATAGTTTTGTACCATTCAAATCATCCAAAGGCATTTACGAAAGGCTCTGCAAACAAAATGGAGCAAGGTGATATAACTTACATGGCTAGACATGATTTCATATTGTATAGATTATCAAACAATAAATCAGAAAGCAATATCTTATTAGAATTTCTTTATTGACACATTTATTTTCTACATTTAGGTTCTCCAAGGTTGGTGAATGTTTTCTAAGGTTGGTGAATTTTCTAGCTAAGAAGAAAACAAAACAAAATGCAAGTGCAATCTTTGAAAAATATTGAATTGGATCTCCTCCTCAGTTTTGATGTTAGATGAAACTCAAAAAGGTTCTACAATGAAGTGATGGCCAATAGACTAAAGAGGCTGATACCCCAGATGGTCTAGGAGGCACAAGGAAGTGTTGCAGCGCAGAATGCATAATATTTATGCAATTCCCATAACATATGAGGTCATATAACAAAGACCTAGAACATTTGGTAGGCCCGGGAAGATGAAAATTTCACCAAAGTTCAAATTTTCAAAAAGATTCCTAAAGGTTCAAATCTGTATAACATACAAAATTATACACAAACACAAAAATATAATATGTATTGATATGGCATAGATATTCCCAGTACCATTGTTGTCCAAGAGCACAATTGTGATGCTCAGATGGAATTAGAATCAGAGCTTTCAAGTGACTTTGAGGTATATCCAATCAGCTATATAGGGGCTTATAGGGTAAATTAACTGAAAGTTTGGTCAGACCGTTACGAAAAAGGTGAAAAATCATCTATCTTTTGTTAACGTAGGATGAGAGCAATGTTGTAGTAAAATTAGAGTGGGGTATCATAACATGTAAATCGATTGGTTTCATATCTAATAGTACTCATGTAAGTGATTTTTCCTTCTATTTTGTTAATGAGAAGAAATGAACAACTATATTCGTGCATACTCCAATGAATTTCCTACATTCAAATGTCGAGACTAAAAGGCTCCCATGATGGTCTACATATTAAATAACATACACACAACTTTTGAATTATGTTACCCAACAATTGACACCTCTATGTTGAGTGGTGCTTAATTGTCCTGAATACTATCAAATGCTTAATGCTCTTTTTTCAAAATGATGTGATTGTGTCTTCATGGCAATAATTGTCATATTGTTTATAATTATTACTAAGGGTCAATGGTTCATTTACATACTAGGAACTTGCTTAGGAGCAGGCACTAGAAACATCGAATTTAGAACTTTGGAAACTTCATGCATGGTGGGTTGATCAGAGGGTTGTTTCTTGGTGCAAAGCAAGGCCAACTGGAAGATTTTTCTTACAATCCCAAGATCCCTACAGGTTGCTACAACTTCTGTATCAATAGTTTCCATGACTGTGTTGTTGTCTACTTTTGATAGAATCTATGTTCACATTCCAATGTCAAAGACAACTCCATCCACATTTGATTTCTCCATGCTCCAAATAACAAACCTTAAAAATACTTAAACAATGTACAGTGTAAGCTCCGAAAGAAAATTAACAAACATAAATCTTACCAACTGAAGAAAATTTGAGTCATTGTCCTTATATTCCTTCACGTTAGCAACTCCAGAAGAACAATTTTGTAACTATATACATCATATTTCTCATTAATCCTTAATGTTCTTGCATATTCAGGGTCAATGTAGCCAATGGTACCCATAACATAGGTAGAGGTGTGGGTTTTGGCCGAGGAAATGCACTTGGCAATGCCAAATTCTGAAAAATGTGCTTCAAAATTATCATCCAAAAGAATGTTATAAGTCTTCACATCCCTGTGAACAATGCATGGGTTACAATCATGATGAAGATATGCTAATCCTTCTGCAACACCATTAGCAATCTTTAGCCGAGTGTCCCAGTCTAGCTCAATCTTTTTGACAATCCTATACGAAAATAAAAATTTAAAAACACTTGTTAGATTCTCCAACAATCCATTTTAATTAGAAGGTTAGAGATTGATTGGATTCTTATGAATCTACAATGTACAGATCCATTTTTCTTCATAACGTAATCGAATATTACTAGAAAACATGAGGAATCAATGTTGGTGGAGGTGACAACTACTTTACTACCAACATAAATACTTTGCCTTTTGAAGACTTCTGGCTAAAGGAAAATGAATATTTAAGAGATCTTAGTCACTCGAAGCATTTGCAGGATTTGGGCATTCTTTAGGACATATTGAGGGATTAAAAAAATGTTTGATGGTAGTGAGGGGTTAAGGATTCTGAATATTGGAATTGGGCATTCTTCAGGACATATTGAGGGATTAAAGAAATGTTTGATGGCAGTGAAGGGTTAAGAATTCTAAATGTTGGAATGTTGGTGGAGGGGAGGCCGGTGCCTTTTGAAGACTTTTGGCTAGAGGAAAATGAATATTTAAGAGATCCAAGTCACTTAGAACACTTCCAAGATTTGGGCATTCTTTAGGACATGTTGAGGGATTAAAGAAATGTCTGATGGCAATGGAGTGTTAAAGATTTTGAATGTTGGTGGTGGGGATGATATGAATGTTTTGCCTTTTGAAGGCTTTTGGCTAAAGGAAAATGAAAATTTAAGAGGTCCAAGTCACTCAGAGCATCTGTAGGATTTGGCCATTCTTGAGGCCTTATTGAGGGATTGAAATTATATATGTTGAATTATTAAGTTGTAATACTAGTGTTGTAAGCTGAGTAACCCATTGGAGATTTGAATCGGCAAATAAAAGTGGCATCCATCCATTATTCACTTCATAGATAAATCCTTCAGAATATCAACTTCCCTGATGCTTTATAGTAGAGATATATTATGCTATAATAAACAAAGATGTGTTATACTATGTGATTTATTTGAAATGAATTCTTGGACCAAGAGCTAGTTACATCCTTAGTGTTTTCCTTACATCTACATGCTTAACTAGACAACAGCTTTCAAGATGATAACCATGGACACCAATCCTCCTTTCCCTCCCCTAACATTAATCCCTTTCATCTATACCAACACCATTCAATCTGATTATTAAGTATAGAGTAGAAATTGATGCCACATACTTCATATCGATATAGAAAGCCATACTATCACCAAATTCATCTTATTTTTCACATATTTCGGCCTTGTTAATGTTCGGAAGAAACTCTACAAAATCAAAATGCACACCTACAAGTCTACGGTTCGTATAGTCCCCTAAATTTAGCATGCAACTAACTACAAAAATGACACAAAGCTCACTAATTTAGGTATGATCCGCCCATGATTTCCTTGCGTTGAATATGTATTTTATTAAAAAAAGTATCTATCAATTAGGACGTTTGGCCTAGAATATCCCTTGAGTGAACTGTTGGAGCTCAAATGTGCACCCGTGCCCAAATCATAGACAATTCGAGATTTGAGACAACATGGGACTGTCTCCAATTTGTAGGACTCAAAATGAGACAGACCTCCAAAGAATGTCGGCTTCCTCTACATAATCCTAATGTTAAACTACTTCTAGGAATTGAAATGCAACTATCTAGCTCTACTTTATCTTTCCAAGGGACCAAGGTGAGAAGGAGATGCATAAAACATAAACCTAATCTACATAGGTGATAACACCAAAAATAAGGGCATGAACACTTCAACAACAAAGAAAATGGAAGGAAATGATGATGAAGAGGGCAAAATGAAAGCCATAGATCAAAACTACGTCCAAAGTTCTGGTTTTAAGATGCACAATGAACAAGATTATGAAATAAGTCATACATCACGCCTGTAGATAAATAAGACGAAAGAGAATGCAATAAAACAACAACTTAGGCAGATACGAGCCACAAAAACAAAGATTTTATTGCTTAGAGATCATACACAGATCATCACAATATAGGAGGAAAATGTGAAAATAATAGAACTCAAGCCCAAGGCATGTGACCCTTAGAATTACAATGCAAAAGACACTCGTGCAATTCCGAAATATCCAACATTAAAACAAGGAATCACTTTATAATCTATAGAAAGATAGATGAATGAGAGAAAGAGAGGGGAATTTGAATTCCTCCCTTTTCCCCCCAACCACCTTCATTAATTTCCATAGGGGATCTAGTTATCTCTACAAGTCCAATTACGCACGCCATTACCTACTAAAGAAGGAATGACCCCCATATTCCATTTAATACTGGTTGTTGAGCTTATTAGAACATACCCTTTGTGTGCTAGAGAATTCTTCTTTCACTTCTCCTACCTACCAACGGTTACTTCATGAAATCCAATTTCCTTTGCATGCAGAGGCAAAAACCTTCAAATAATATTAGACTTATGAAAATCAAATCAAATTTGATATTTCTAAACTCTTTCGAGATCCGAAAAACTATTACTTTCCTTTGATACGTGGTCTTCCTAGATTCCATTTTGCGTGACTTTTGGCTTCGTGGCTCTTGCTTATGTTCGACGTAATCACAAGCCTTTTTATTTTATTCTCGCGGTATTGATATAGTACAAATTGACCTTATGTTGACTTTCACAGTTGGCAATTCTTTATCTCGTGTCTTTTACATTTGCTTTTTTCTGCAGCCTTACAATTTTTTTCCTTCATTCTATGGTACTCAAAACCTCTGTGGACTTGTTTCCTTCATTCCATGGATTTACTTGACTTCAAAGCAACATATTATCCTTAGCCATGAATTTCAACCCTTTATCCCATGACATGTTTAAATCCTTTGCAGTCCTCATTTCACCTATCCTAGCTCCTACAATTGTTCAAATTTTGGTAAGGGTGTAAAAATAGACAACATTTTTGGTGACTCATAGGGCCATCTGCCTGTTAGATGAGATGATTAGTAGCCTTAGCATCCATTAGGCATGGATTCAGCCAGAAATTTCATGAATCTTCTTTAGTTGCTCTACATTTTATTCTCTCGAGACAATTTTCAAACAATCCTTAATATTTCAAATCTCCTTTCCTTGGGCGTGTAATTTGGAAAATATGATGAAACGTGTACAAGAACATCTCCAGAAACAAGATCTGCAAAGCACTTAGGGAAATAAATATATACTACCAACAAATCAATGTATTGAAAGCACTTGGAGGAATTGAAATTCTAAACTATTATGTACAAGATGCATGAAATATCCTAATGAGAAGGTTTGAGATGAATCCCATTGACTGGGATTTGAAGTACATTCCCATCAAGATCAGATAACTCAAATGAGTTAGCCACCTTACAAGCGGTGATGATATATGGTCCACTCCAAATAACATCAAATTTGGAGTGTCTCCTTGGTTTAGCTCGATTTGTGTCCCATTTCAAAACGAGATCCCCAACTATAAAGGTGTTATCTCGAGCCCTTTTTTCAAACCACCGCTTGGTTGACATTTGATGTTGCTCCCTCCTGACCATGGCAGTATTCTTGTTTTCCTCTAGCTGTAAAAATTCCACCATCCCGATTTCTCTCTCGATCCGTGCCTTCAATTCAAGCCGCTGAGCTACTTCAAGTGAAGGAAACTCTAATGATAATGGTAATCTTATTTCTTTACCATACACCCATTTGTAGGGATAAGTGCCAATTGGTCTCTTTGTTGTTATCATATCTTCCCAAAGAGCGCTCTTGACATTTACGTGCCACTTTCTTTGATTGATGTCCATTGTCCTTTTCATAATTTTGATCAGATTTTTGTTGGTAGATTCTACCAAGCCGTTCTTGAGAGTAGTAATTAGACAAAGTTTTCAGATAAATCCCTAGTTCCAAAGCCCAACCAGAAATATTTGATCCTAAGAATGGCTTGGTGTTATCGAAATGATGGTTTGAGGAATGCCAAAGCTTGGAACCATGTCTTCAAGAAATTCCAAGAGAACTGATTCAATGGCCTCCTTCAATGGCGCGGCTTCAGTCCACCTAATGAAATAATCTGTTGTTGTGAGGACCCACTTGTGACCAACATTAGATGGAGGATTGATCATACCAATGAAGGCAATTCCCCATTGAGAAAATGACCTGATCTGCTTGGATTAGATGGAGTGACAGAGCTGCCAACCTTTTCTTTCCAAAGAAAGAGTGCACATTCCCTACACTTCCTAACCCACCTGTGAGCATCCGTAAACAATGTAGGCTAGAAATAACCTACTTTTATGATCTTCATGGTTGTGGCTTTAGCAGAGAAATTTCCTCCTGAGAAACAATCTTGGAAATCGTCCAAAACCTTGTCACATTTTTCACCTTTAATGCATATGAGAAATACCCCATCAATATTTCTTTTGAAAAGGACATCATTAATCAATGTATAAGGGATAGATTGTAGCCTCAGATGTCTCCTTTTTGTTTTGTTCAATCTAGGGGATATGTACCAATAGACAAAAAAATGACGTATCTCGTAATCCAACCGCAATAATTGAATACATTTTTCTCATCGATCGCCATTCAAAGATCGCATGGAAACTCATCATTTAGAGGTACTTCATTCATGAGGGTGGTTTCTTGAGGTTCTGCAACGTCTAGAGCCAACTTCTCACAAAGTGCTCTTCCTCTTACTAATTTTGTGGCCTTGATGGTCACATCATACTCCATGATCTTAGTCACCCATCCAACTCTTTTCTCACTGATCTCTGCTCCCATAATGAAGTCTCTAATGTTGGAATGTGATACTAAAACTTTTATGCGACTAGTAGCAATCATACTTTTGAATTTCTTTAAGGCTCTCATGATAACAAACACATGTTTTTCAATGTGATTATACTTGAGCTCATAATTCTTCAGTGTTTGACTAAAGAATGCCACAGGTTGCTCCATTCCTTGATCATTCAGTTGTGTTAAGACCGTGACTATGTTGGATTTTGCCCCATGAGCATATATGATGAAATCCTTTGTATAATCTAGGTTAATCAATGTTGGGGCTTGAGCAATCTCTTGTTTTATCTCTTCAAAGTTGTCATTGCCTTCCACAATACATTTGAATGATTCGTCCTTCTTGAGCATGAGAGTAATAGGTCTTATCAAACCCACAAAGTTAGGAATACAATGCCTAACAAAGTTGATCTTTCTAAGGAAAGACTACAGCACCTTCTTATAAACTCGATAATGAGAGAGCCGTGATAGCTGCAATTCTTTTTGGATCGATGGAAATTCCCTCCTTTGAGACAATATGCCCCAAGAGGTTGCCCCTAAGGACTGCAAAGTTGCATTTTTGGGATTAAGAGACACGCCAAACTCCCTGCATCTTTCAAATACTTTCTCTAGATGCTTCATATGATCTGCACTCTTCTTGGAGAAAACAATGATTTCGTTTAGGTAGACCAAGATAAACTGATTGACATATCCTTTAAAAGCAATATCCATTGCTCTTTGGAAGGTAACACCTACATTTGATAAGCCAAAATGCATCTTTTGATAGGAAAACATTCCCCACTAGGTGGTGAATGTGGTTTTATACTGATCCTCCTCTTTCACTTTAATCTGGTTAAAATCAGAATAACCATCAAACATGGAAAACCCCTTTGCCCCAACTACAGTCTGTAAAATTTATTCCATGGAGGGTATAGGGTAGTGATGTTTGAGGAAGGGTTTGTTCAAATCTCTAAAATCAACACATAGCATGATTTCACCACTCTTCTTTCTCGATTAGGAACTAGAGTTTCCACCCAAGTAGAATACTTGATTGGAAAAATTATTTTGGCCTCAATGAGTTTGGAAAGTTCCTTTCTCATGAGGGGTTCAATTTTGGGATTGATTGGCCTCTGTTTCTGTCGACTAGCTTGATTTTGGGATAAAATTCAATGGAATGTTGGACTATTTCTAGATTGAATTCTTTTAAATCTTCATAGTCCCATGAGAATATATCACTGAATTTTTTACGTAATGAAACAAAAGCTTGCCTTTCATTTTCATCACATACCTTTCCAAGTAGAAGTTTCATGCCTAGAGCAATTGAAATTGGATGACAATCATCTTGCTTTACTACCATGTTATTTTGTGCTCCTTTAAATTCATCATCTGGATTGAAAATATGCTCCAACATGACTAATCCCTTGGGAAACTTGTTTGATTTTAGTTGAATAATTTGGTCCCCATAGACTTCTTGCAAATCAGCTTGCATCTTTGAGGAGAATTCCACCTCATTTTGGATGAACTGCACAATTTTTTCATCATCAAATACTTTCCAGTAGGTTTGATTGTCTGGAATAGATGGCCTAACCACCATTTTGATATGTTGGGCATTCCCTTTAATTAAATCCTCAACAGGGGAGAATTGAGAGCCAAGGGCCACCATTTGTTCTATGTCTTTATTCAATTTCCTAGACACAAACTGTAAGTTAATGGCATCAAATATTTCCAATAGGTCCTAAACTCTGTGTTTGTAGGCCTTCAACAACTTGTTCTTTGTCGCACTTTTTCTGCGACTTGGTGAATGACCAATTCAGTGTCTCCAAAAACTTACAACTCCTTTATTTTCTGCGATCAATAAAGCATACACTAATGCTTCGTATTCTACTACATTATTTTAACATGCAAATTGTAGTCTATGAGCAAAGAAGAATTTTTCATCTTGTAGAAAAATGAGCACAACACCCGCCTCGGCTCCATTTTTGCTTCTAGAACCATCAAAGAACATCCACCATAGTTCAAAAACATCTCCCTTATCTAGTTTGAATGCCATAGGTATCACAGAGTCTTCTTGGAGAATGCAATAGGTTCCTAGACCAATCTCAAATTTTTGAGCTCTTGATCATAAGGATCAAACTTATGATCTCTTTCAGCTCATTCATCTAGCAATAAGTCAAGCATGGGAAGAGGGAAAATCAGTTCATTCAGATTTGAATCTTGTTTGTGTTCATCTAAGGAAAGCTGATTGGATAGGAGTGGGATCAAATGATTTGATATGGTAAGAAAAGATGGGCTCAGCTTGTATTGTGAATCTGGTGCCATATCTGGTCTTGAGAAGCATCTGAGTCCAATATGAGGATAGATAACCACCTAATTTTGTAGTGAAATATCTAGACAAACAAATGGTGAACATGGGAGGAAGTTCAATGACTTGGAATGCCATGGGTTATGGTAAGGATTGGGAAAGCATAAAGTGTTAACTCAATATTTTTTCTTACGCCCACGACATTCACAATTTATCCATCAAGTTGTAAAATTACCCTAGACACATGACTGTATTGGAGGCCTAAGATATCAGTAATTTTCTTGGGCATTACAGAGGTACTAACCCCATAATCAATCATACAGTTATGAACTAGGTACTTACCCACAATTATTGACATATAAAGGGTGGGGTTTTAATGGTTTTACTTACTTGATCCTCCTTTTCTTGATGAGACATAAATCGCGGTATAAGCCTTTTTGTTATTGGATTCACGAAGGCAACTTCTTGAGGGCTTCACATAGGAGATCTCGCTGTGAGGGAATAACAAGTGCATCCCACATCGAGACATTGATATTGGTATTCTTCATTTTCTCAACAATGTTGAATGGGAGGCCTATGGATTTCTACATTTGTAGCATACTTCCTTCTTTCCTTTGTTGTGGTCACATTTTATTTAGTGGCTTTGCTTGAGGAGCAATATCTTTGTCCTCGGGTTTGCCAGAAGCTCATGTGGCATGCTCTTGGTCACCATGGCTTCCTTTTCCTTGGCCAGGGCTCTTACTTGATCTGTAGAAGGCCGAAGACCGAGACTCCTACATCCTTTTCTTATGTCACGTATTATCAGCCACACCGATTAATGGTCTATTTTAACTTTCTACCACTTGGTTGACTACACAAAAGTCCTCAGCTCTAAAGAACATGAGGTTTGTGTCATTTTTAGTCTCTTGATTTTCTTCCATGGTTGGATTTGGCACCTCTAGCAAGTGGTTCTTGTTGACTGGAAGAGCTTTAAACCATGTATGCTTGCAGATGCATTTCCCTTTCATAGCCAAGTTGGTTATGCGACAAATTACATGGGAAACACCACTCTATTTCTTGTGCCATATTATTTTACACAAGAACTAAATCCTGGCTTGAACTAGGATCAAGAAGTGATTTTGGAGGAGGGATGTTGCTAATGGAAGAGGAGCACTTTGATTCGCCATCCGTTGTTCTGCTAGTTTTTGCATATCTTTGATTGGGCTGCTAATTTCTCCAAGGTTGATATCCTTGATTAGAAGGATGCCCTTAACTCTAATAATTCTTATAGGATTGGGCTTGCTTTTTTCTAGGGATATAACTTTATTTGTTAAGTTTCTAATCAAATCCTTCATCTCATCATCCTCTTTTTTGAGCGGGAGTTTGGGAGGCGTGAAAGCGAAAATTGAGGACTTGGATAAGGGATAGGAGAAATAGAAGGTTGGATAGCCTTAGGTAGTTCTCGGATACAATGTCATGGGTCGTATAGGAGCTAATTTACCAGCTTGTATTTAACTATTTTCCACTCGATTGCAATTACATAAGAAGGTGATTAAGTTGTTCCTCCCATAAATTGTACCATACAATATATAACATAATTAAGAGCTTTTAAAAAATAAAGAAAAACACCTTCATTTGTAGGTCTTATAGAACTGCAATTCTATCCCAAGTTCTCTGGAATCTGAAGTTGAAATCTACCATTTTCTCATTAGGTTCTCTCTTGATTGTAGTTAACTACTCCAACAGAGAAAGATTATGAGCTCTTTCTCCAAACTAGTTATAAAGGGTTGTGCACAATTGATCCCAGTTTTGAATTGTTCCTGCTCCTAAGCTTCTAAACCACTGAGTGTCTTTCCTTTAAGTGATGAAGCCAAAAGTTTCACTGCCACGTCCATCTTAGCAATCTCATGGATAACACAAACATTTGCAATATCTTGAATGTGGTCAACTGGAGTAGTGTGATTTTCTCCAGTAAAATATGGAATATTCTTCAAGGCTGCTACTAGAATAGGATTTTAAGCATTCAAAGAAAGCGGGTTGCTACCTGTGAAGTTCACAAATGGATTTTTTTGTGGCGGTTGTTGTTGATGAGCCATTCTAATAGGTCTAAGAACTTTTGTTGACTGTAAGAAGGGCCTGCTAGGTGGAGGTGTTAAAAGAATTTTATTTGGAGGATATGGAGATCGTTGAATATGTCTTCATCTTTTGTCTCTACCTAGGGATAACTGCAAGTATTCAAACAAATATTTTCTCTTGTTCTCGGTCGTGTTTAGATCCTTCTCATGAATCAAGGACACTTAGATCACAAGTACTACTGAAACCAATTGATGTTTCGAATTGAGTAGCCAGATGTATTACTGCAGAGCCTTCAAAGGCTAGAGTTTCACCAAGATACACATAAAAACTTGATAAAACTGGAAATATTAATTTCACTGAGTCCCATCGAGCATGCCAAAAATTTTGGAGCTCAAATGTGCACCCATTCCCGAATCATAGACAATTCAAGATTTGAGACAACATGGGATTGTCTCCAAGTTGTGGGACTCGAACTGAGATAGACCTCTGGAGAAGGCCGATTCCTCTACTTACTTCTAATGCTAAACTACTCCTAGGAATTGAAATGCAACTATCTAGCTCTACTCTAACTTTCCAAGGGACCAGGGTGAGAAGGAGATGCATAAAACATAAACCTAATCTACGAGAGGTGATAACACCAAAAATAAGGGGATGGACACTTCAACAAGAGAGAATATAGAAGGAAACGATGATGAAGATGGCAGAATGAAAGCCACATATCAAAACCACGTCTAAATAAAATGTGAAATCATCATAGAACTCAAGCCTAAGGCATGTGACCCTTAGAATTATAGTGCAAAAGATGCTCATGAAATTCTGAAGTATCCAACATTAAAACAAGGCATCACTTTACAATATATAGAAAGATAGATGAATGAGAGAAAGAGAGGGAAATTTGAATTCCTCCCTTTTCCCCAACCACCTTCGTTAATTTACGTAGGGGATTTGATTATCTCTACAAGTCCAATTTTGCATGCCATTGCTTAATGAAGGAACAACGCCCATACGCATTTAATTTTGGTTGTTCACCGTTTATAACGAGACCCTTTGTGTGTTGGAGATGTCTTCTTTCACTTCACCCACCTACCAAAGATTTACTTCGTGAAATCCAAATTCCTTCGCATGGAGGAGGCCAAAATCTTCAAATAATATTATATTTGTGAAAATTAAATCAGATTTGATATTGCTAGCCTATTTCGAGAGATCCGCGAAAAAACTATTTCTTTCCTTTGATACGTGGTCTTCTTGGATTCCGTTTTGCGTGGATTTTGGCTTTTGTTGCTCTTGCTTATGTTTGGTAGCATCACAAGCCTTTTTCTTTTATTCTACAGATTGATATAATGCAACCTTATGTTGACTTTTGTGGGTTGCCAATTCTTTATCCCGCTTTTACATTTGCTTTGTTACGTAACCTTACAAATTTTGTCCTTCATTCCATGACACTCAAAACCTCTGGGACATAATTCTTTCGTTTCATGGCTTTACCGACTTATTTCACTCTTTTATCCCATGGTATGCTTAACTCCTCTACGGTCCTCATTCCACATATCGTGGCTCCTGCAGTTGTTCAATTTTTTGTAAGGGTACAAAAATAGACAACATGAACATATAATTCAAATATTACTTGCAAAGGTAAGTGATTTTCTATGATATTTCATCAAACACTTAGGCTCACACAATCTATGTTTGACAATAATTACCATAAGACACTAAAAATTAAATCAAACCTATGAAATGTATGTTTTTTCTTCTATATTCTCATAATCTCTTATTATCATCGCTACCACAAGTAATAAACAGTCTTACTTTCTTTTTTTGGGTTTTCTTCTATTTCAATTTAGATCTATTTAAAGCTTCAAAACAACCATTACCCAACTGGTAACAACTTTCAATATAAAATTTCTCCACAAAACTAAAAATAGGAAAGGTACTTGCCTGACAAAACGTTTCCCTTGATTTTAACTGTCTACAGCAAGCAAAACGTAGTTGGTTTCCCTCCCCACGTACCTAGCTCACACAAAACTCCAGGTTCCTTCTTCCTATCCAAATTCTAAGGTTGTTTCTCCATAAATTAAAAGGCAAACCAGCTCTCTTGAACTTCATGGTGGCTGTTATGCATTCCCGGCTTTGTGGCAAATAAACCCCCAAAAATTAGCCTCCCTCAAAGGTGTTTTTAACTAATTTTGCCAAACCCCAATCAAAATTGAAAGAAATAAAAGAACCCGATGCACATGGGGAAATGGGTAGCAAAGAATGTTACGGGAACTCGGGTGCTGCAAAAAACATCGGGGAAAGGAGACTGTGGTTGTGGCAAGAGTGCTCAAGTGTCGTCCTCCATGTGTCATTCTCGCTCTTTTCCTGCAAAATATAACCCTTTGGCCTCTCAAAACAAGCAATTTCCACAATGGCTAAAAATATCTAAAATGTCTTACCACCCATCAAATTTAACCTAATGTCATGAACAACCGTAGGATATTTACCATAGGGGAATGCCTTTCGTTGTAATTAGCATACATGTCAACAATTACGTTGGTACAAATGACTCAAATCTACTTTTGATAACTTGAACATGGACCTGCTTGCCATGTGCCAAAGCCTCGCAGTTAGTACATACACTTATAAGACTCACAAAAGTAATGCAATCTGACACCATTCTTGTCCCTTGCATTTTCCGAAACAAAAACATCGCCTCTTCCCCATACCCATGCTGAGCATATCCTGCAATCATTGCATTCCAAGAAACGATATTCTGTTCCGGAAATTTGTCAAACAATTATCGTGCAACATCAATGCTCCCACATTGGATAAGAGCTGCAATCATAGTCACCCATGAGAGCACAACCCACACACACATTTTGTCAAACACATGGTATGCATCCTCAATATTACAACATTTATCATACATTCTGCAACATGAGCATTGCTCACCAAAGAAAAAGGTTTAATACCCACGCTTAATAACAATACCATGAACCTTTTTACCTCATTCCAGAGCTTGAGGGGCTGAGCATGCGCTCAAAACACTAGTAAATGTAAAATGGTCGGGTTAAGACTTGCCCTTTGCATCAATAGAACAAATTCGAGCCTCTTCGTTGAGCCCGTGCTCGACATATCCATCCACAATATGTATAAATATAATGCGTATATATTATATATATTCTCACACCACAAGTCGTAACCACGTAAGTAATAGTCTCTATACTCGATGTTTGGACTAAATTCATTTCATCTTCTCTTAAAAACTGCATACGAAACTCTGATTTGAATTAGTTGATTAAAAATAATAATAATAACATACTTTTTTACAAATATAATAATCTAAATTAAAATTAATATTTATAACTAAAAATTACTTATATATGTTGTTGAAATTATAAAATATTTTGTAACAGATTAAATTATATATTTTTAATTATTTTATAAATGTAGTTTATTTATTGAACAATGAAATTTGTTTTATAATTTTTTAAAATATATTATTTTCTAATTAATTTATCACAAACTTTAATTTATTTATATTACGCAAAGTAATAAATTAAATTAAAGTAAGTTCAAAATAAAGTAATTTATCACAAACACAAACACAAAGTCACAAACTAACTAATATTTATTTATCTAAAATTATTAAATATAAACTTAATATTAATCTCACCTTTAAATACTTTTTTTTGCTTATATTTAAAGCATTATTAATACATTTTTGTGAACATAATATTCTTTTTATTACTTTGTGTTTGTGTGTATTTTAAATATATTTTTTTTTTTTTTATGTTTTCCATAATTTAAGCTTTATAAATTGGTTTTAAATTCAACATTATTAATTATTACTTTATGGTTGTATATGTTATTGGAAAATGTAATCCTAGATTCCCAACAACCATATTCAGTTTTTTTTTGTTACTCCCAACATCTAATATTTTGATCTTCCAACAATGTGCATTACCCCTGCGAATTTAGGTGACATTTTTGAATCTGTTATAATTAATGTTTATTGGTGATTGGTAGTTGATATTAGAAAAACCTAAGGGAATGTTTTTTTGGGTCCATTTTAAAGGTTTTTTTTTCTTGAGTTACCTAGGAGAGGGCCCTAGCCCTTGTGGCATCACCAGGCCCACATAGATTGTGGAACCATCCAGGATAGGAATTTAAGCTCTCAACGAACCCATGGATTTAACCACATTATTGTAGCACCCTATCACCAAGTTATCCAAGCCGTCGGTAGTAGGTTGCCTTAACATGGAGTTGAGATTTGATCCTTAAACCTCTTAATTACAATGAGACCCAAGAATTGTTACACCACTACCCATTGGATAAAAATGGTTATGTTTTTACATCTCGTGGCGGTCTTGGACATGCCTCGTCGCATTGAACACAAGTTTCATGCTTGCCCCCAACCTCCATCGCATTGAACACCAAGTCGACTTGGCACCATGCCGAGAGCCACTGAAGCGGTGACCCCCACCCAACACCTGCCAGCCGAGTAACGACAAGCTATAGATGTGGCCAGCCTGAGGATTTGACCCCGAGAGCTACCGCATATAGCACACATTCCCCACTTTGTTAGGGTAAACCAAACAAACTAAAAGTGGTTATGTTTACCTCTCATGGCAGTGCCAGGACATGCCTCGTCACATTGAACATAGGTTTCATGCCTTCCCCCAACCTCCATCGCATTGAACACCACACAGAGCCACCTCTCGCCACCGAAAGCAACCGACCCACCCGACATTGCCTAGCCAGAGTAGCAGCGAGCTATAGAGGTGGCCAACCTGAGGATTTGACCCCGAGACCTCCCACATATAACACACATTCCCCACCGCTAGGGTAAACCAAATGAGCTTTCCATTTTTAAGTTTTGAATGTAGTTGTTGGTACAAATTTTCCAAATGTAGTTAGAAGCCAAACATAGTTGAATAAAATGGTAATTCCACAAAAGACAAAGTGCACAAGGGAAAAATAGAACCCAAAAGAAGAAAAATAGGCAATGATTTAATTTAATACATTAACTTTAAAATTCCAACTAGTTCCTTCATCACCGCCATTTTATAATAGAGTCAAACAAACAATTTATTATAAACCGGAAAAAGATGAAAGAAGACGCTCAACTTAAGAGAGTATTACGATGTATTTATATAGTAAAATTGTATCTAAAAATAGTTTAGGCCACGTCTCTAAAATTTTATATATATATATATCACACCAAAAATCGTAATCGCCTAGATAATAGTCTCTCTATATTTGATGTTCGTACTAAATTCTATCATATTCCTACAAACTTGAATTGTTTTTTTCCAAATAAATAATTTAACATACTATTTTATTAAATATTAATTTATATAAATAAGATTTAATGTTTATCATAAAAATTGGTTATATATATGAAATTATTGAAAAAATTGTAAAGAATTACATTTATATTATTATTAATTATTTTTAACATATGAACATAATTTATTTATTAGACAATGAAATTTGTTTTATAATTTTTTTTTAAAAGGATTTGTTTTCTAATTATTTTATATGTTATTCTTTTTATTTTAAACTTAATTAAACCCACAAGTTAACTCAAATTTATTAATCTAAAAAAACTTGAATATAATTAAATATAAATTTAAAATTAATTTTGCCTTAAAATATTTTTATGTTTGCTTATATTTCAAAGTAGTATAAAATGTTTTTTAAACAAAATATTCTTTATTGTTGTTTCTCTGTATTTTAAATACTAACATACCTATATTATATACATATATATAAAATATGTCGAACGATATAATTTAAAAGGAATTTATGTTACACATCTAAAATAAGCACCTCGTAAACTATACCTCTCGACATATTTTAGATGTGTAACATAAGTTCCTTTTAATTATACCTCTAGGCATATTTTACATATATGTATATATTATAGGTATGCTAGTAGGAACCGCAGGAGTTGAATTATACATAAAATGATACCAAAAATAAAGTCAGGAAAAGAAAATAGGAATTTAGTTCATGCATGAATGACCTTGATGAGAACCTATCAAATTGGTGACTTTAAGGCTTATATTATTAATAATAATGATCCATGCCCACTTAGTTCATTGGTGAAACTAACGATTCTTTCTATATAATATCGAGAACCCAAGATAGCATTCGACCCCTATATATTTAATATTTCCTTGAGTCATAAGAATTCCTAATGAATTTGATTGAATTACGTTAAGGTATATTTTATATCAATTAAAACCAACAATATCCAAGATAATATATAAAAATGTCACAAACAACAACTAAAATGAGAAAATGTTAACAATTAATCCTTTTAGACTCAAATATCTTACAAGGGACATCATAGAGGGATTTAAAGAGGGAATCATCTTTGTTAAGAGAATAAGTATAAGTAATAAAAATTTTAGGTCTATAATACACAAAGTTCTTATAGATTTTATTAGTAACCATATTATCATGTTCAAAAAATAAAGCATTATTTCATATGAATCAAAATGTGAAATGTACATCACATGAAATGACAAAATCATAGAATGAAATGTGTGTTACATAGGGGACATTATTTATATTCTAAGGACTTAAGTCACCAAAACCATCATCATCAATACTAGTCTTACTACTAATATTGATATTATTATTACAATTTGTAAGATATAGTATTTTATTATAATATTATTATTGTTATTAATATTAATGTATTTATTATTATTATATTATTATTGTAATTTTATTAATAATATTAATAATATCATGGTTATTTTCATCTTAATCTTTGTCGTTGTCACCATTGTCATTGTCTTTGGTGTTGTTGTTTTCATCATCATCATAATCATTGACATTATCATCGTCGTCGTTGTCATGATCTTCATTATCATTGTTGTCATCATCATCATCATTGTCTTTCTCATCATCATCATCATGATCATCAATACTCACTATCATTGACATGATCATCATCACCGACGTTTTCATCGTCATGATGATGACGATAATAATGAAAATGATTATGATGACAATGATGAAGGTGAAAATGATGATGATGGCATAAAATGATACCAAATCAGGAAAAGAAGGCGGGCATTTAGTTCGTGCATGAATGACCTCAATGAGAACCTATCAAGTTGGTGGCATAAGACTCATATTATTAATAATAGGGATCTCAATTCATTTTTGTTTATCGTCATGATCATCATCGTCATCATCTTCATCCTTATCACCACCATCACAAAAACCATCATCCTCATTGTCAATATTGTCATCATCACCAATACTAATCTCACTACTAATATTGATACTAATTATTATTATATTTTGTAAGAAATAAAAAATATTATTATTATAATCATTATTATTGTTATTAATAGTAATGTATTTATTATTATATTATTATTATAATTTTATTAATAATATTATTACTATTGTGGTTATCATCATCTTAATCATCGTCTTCGTCTTTGGTTTTTTCATTTTCATCATCATCATAATCATTGTCATTATTTTCATCATCATCATGATCTTCATCCTCATCGCAATCATCTTTGTCATCATTGTCGGCATCACGATCATTGTCATCGTTGTTGAGTATGGAGCTAAATTACTCATGTTTTAGCATGCAAATAGAACTTCTTTGGAAGTTGATAGTAAACCGGCATCGGTTACCTGTGCGACGAGGTTTTAATTAACTCTCGGGATTTATTTCTATTTTTAGCATTGGAATAGATTTAATGAATGTAATTGCATGGCTAAGTGCCCTAAAGTCTTAAACGACTATTTAAAGCATAAAGCTAGGGTTTAGAATGAGAGGATTGATCATAATTACAAGATAGTTATGTGAGAGATAATTCTTTGTTAAGAATCAAAAAGCTTGAAGGAAGAAAGTACTAAACATCTAAGAAGTGTAGAAGATTGTAAATCTTCATTGTATATCTTGTCAAAGCTTTGGATAATAGATTGGCTTGTTTCTTGGTGGACGTAGCCCACACTGGGTGAACCACATTAAATCTGGTGTTGATTTATGTCTCTTGTTTTGTATAATTCTTCTGGTAGAATATCCGCTTTTATTTACATGTATGTTTAGATCTAATATATTGTCTGTACAACCGGTGTGCTAACCCCAACAACTGGTATTAGAGCTTTGTTTGAGGGTTTTGTGTGTTGTGCATTTACTTACGAGAGAGTTTTACGATTGAGTGGGAGCTACAACAATGACATAAGATAATAAATACAAGGTAGAGAAGTTTGATGGCCGAAATTATCAATTATGGAAGATGTAGATTGAGGATTATCTATATCAGAGAGATTTGTACTTACTGTTGGATGATAAGTCTAGACCTACGAAGATGACTGATGAAGAATGGAAGATTCTTGACAGAAAGGCTTTGGGATCTATAAGATTGAGCTGGTAGCATCCGTGGCTTCCAATATTATAGAAGTGGCTTCTACGGTATACTTAATGAAATCTCTTGCTAATTTATATGAAAAACCTAGTGCTTCAAATAAAGTTTATTTGATGAAGAAACTTTTTAATTCTAAGATGCATGAAGGTGAATCTGCCTCTAGTCATTTGAATGATTTCTGATCTATTGTAAATCAGCTAAAATCAGTTTCAATACCCTTTGATGATGAAGTAAAGGCACTTTTATTCTTATGTTCTTTACCCGATAGTTGGACAACTTGGTAATGGATTTTAGTAATACAAAGATCTGCTAATAATATTTTGAAGTTTGATGATGTGGTTAATATAATCTTGAATGAAGAAATTCGTAGGAAAAGTACGGAGGAAACATCATCTGAAATGCTTTGAATGTAGAAAGTAGGGGCGGGCGAAGGAGAGATCTAAGAGTAAGAATAATGGGAAATCAAAATCAAGGGATAGCAGATCTAAATTCGAAGTAAGGGAATTACTTGTTGGAAATGTGGAAAGAAAGGACATGCAAAGAAAGATTGTTGGTCAAAGAATAAAGAGAACCAACAACCAGAAAAAGGTAAAGAGGTGAATCTTGTTGCATCAGAGGTAATGCAAGATGCTCTTATTCTTTTTTAAATAGTAGAATTGAATCATGGGTTTTAGATTCAGGAGATTCTTTCCATGCAACCCCTAATAAGGGTTATTTCAGAAATTATGTCCAGGGAAATTTTGGGCATGTCTATTTGGGTGATGATGAACCTTGCAGTATTACTAGTAAAGGGGAAGTTCATCTAAAATTGCGTTAATGGAAATACATCGGTATTGAAAGATGGGAGGCATGTGCCAAGCCTCGGGAGGAATCTTATTTTTATAGGGCAACTAGGTGAATCTAGTTACATGGTTACTTTTACAGGAGACTCTTAGAAATTCACCAAGGGTGCTTTTGTTGTGGCAAGAGGTAAGAAGGTAGGAACGTTATATTTATCTACCTATATTATTGATTCCTTTTCTACATTATCTACTTCAGATTCATATGCATACATATGGCATAATCGGTTGGGTCATATGAGTAAAAAAGGAATGCAGATCTTAAAGGCTAAGGGTAAGTTATTAGATTTGAAAGATTTAGATCTTGATTTTTTTGAGCATTGTATCTTTGAAAAGCAAAAGAGAGTGAGATTTCTTAAAGTTGGAGAAACTAAGAAGGAGCATAAATTGGAGCTTGTACACTCGGATGTGTGGGGACCACCTCGGGTAGCTTCTCATGGTGGATCCCGGTGATTATGTTACTTTCATTAACGATGATACAAGAAAGGTATGGGTATTGGTGTAGCAACTAATTAACACGATGAGATCCCTCTCCACCATTAGTTCGAGCTTTTGGTGTGATGGCAAGTCGTGTAGCTCTGATACTAGGTAGTTAAGCATGCCGCCCCTAGAGTAGTTCTGGGATGGGTGACCTCCCGAAATTCCCGGTGTCACTTCCTCTTAATATGCCGTTGGGCCTGATTGGGTGTATACCCGGCTCCATCGTGCGGGAGGGTATTGGCGTAGCAGCTGATTAACACAATGAGATCCCTCTCCACCATCAGTTTGAGCTTTTGGTGTGACGGTAAGTCGTGTAGCTCTGATACCAAACGATTTACCATCACACCAAAAACTTGAACTGATGGTGGAGAGGGATCTCATCGTGTTAATCGATTCTTCGCCAACAATGGGTTTATTGTATTAAACATAAATTTGATGTGTTTGAAACTTTTAAAAGACGGAAAGCCTTTGTTGAGAATGAATCAAATTCTAAGTTAAAGTGCCTTAGATCTGACAATGGTGGTGAATATTGTAGCAAGGCTTTCAATGATTATTGTTCAGTGAATGGAATACGTAGAGAAATAATAATTCCAAGAACACCACAGAGAATGGTGTTGCGAGAGAGAATGAACAAGACAATCATGGAACGTCTTTAGAAGTATGAGGATACATTCTAGATTTCCCTTTGAGTTTTAGGGCGAAGCGTTGATACAACGGTTTATTTGATTAATCATGGCCCTTCAAGTTCACTAGATGGAGGAATACCGGAGGAAGCATGGACCAAAAAGAGGCGGATCTTTCTTTTCTTAAATTTTTGGTTCAGAAGCTTTTGTGCATGTTGATAGAGAAAATAGAAAAAAGTTGGATGCAAAATCCAAGAGGTGCACTTTCATTGGTTATGGATCTGGTGATTTCAGTTTTCGTTTTGGGATTTAGAGAATTCTAAAATTGTTAGGAGCCGTGATGTTGAATGGAATGAAAAGAGAATGTATAGGGATCAAATTTTGGTACCCAAGGATGAAAAAATGAGAATTTTATTGATGAAAATGAACTCTCAAGTTTTAAAGAAACACCTTGAAATACACAAGAACCATGGTTGGTTAGGTCCCGACCAGCATCGGTCAAATGAACCGTCGATGGTTACAGAGGATCAAAACCGGCATCGGTTATCCGAACCGACGTCGGTTAGAGGTGACCATCGTCGGTCACTGTCATAAGTTGATACTAATGTCCAGGAGGTCCAGATTGAGCCTCCAGTACCCCAAACTCCCGTGAGAAGGTCACAAAGGGTAAGTAAACTTCCAGAAAGATTTTCACCTTCTCTATTTTATCTATTATTGACTGATAGTGGTGAACCAGAAATCTTTGAAGAAGCAATGCAGGATAAAACTCATGTTCAATGGGAGCATGGCATGGATGAGGAGATGAACTCTTTGGAATAGAACCAGACTTGGGATTTGGTTAAATTGCCAACAGGAAAGAGAACATTACAGAACAAGTGGGTTTACAGAATTAAGGAAGAAGAGGGTGGACAGAAAATGTACAAGGCAAGGATTGTAGTAAAGGGATTTGCATAAAAAGTAGGTATTGACTTTGGTGAAATATTTTCTCCTATTTTTAAGATGACTTCTATTCATACTGTATTGAGTTTAGTTGAAGTAGAAGATCTGCATTTAGAGCAACTAGATGTGAAGACGTCTTTCCTTCATAGTGATTTGGATGAAGAGATTTATATGCAAATCCCACTTGGGTATGAAGTCAAGGGTAAGGAGAAACTAGTGTGCAGGTTAAAAAAGAGATTATGTGGGCTCAAACAAGCTCCAAGGCAATGGTACATGAGATTTGATAGTTTTATGCATGAGCATGGTTACTTGAGATGTGAATCCGACCATTGTGTTTATTTCAAGAAGCTTGAAAATGGGAGCTATATTATTTTGTTACTGTATGTGGATGATATGCTTGTTATAGGATCTAGTATACATGACATTGGTGAGCTTAAGGGAAAGCTAGCTCACACATTTGCAATGAAGGATTTAGGAGCTGCAAAGAGAATCCTTGGAATGCAAATACACAGAGATAGGAAAAATAAGAAACTATATTTGTCTCAGGAAGCTTATATTAATAAGGTGTTGGAAAGGTTTAATATGCAAAATTCAAAACCTGTTGGTACACCTATGGTGAACACTTCAAATTAAGCAAAGATCAGTGTCCTTCATCACACGAGGAGGTTGAGTACATGGCACATGTTCCCTATGCTTTAGCAGTAGGAAGTCTTATATATGCCATGGTTTGTACAAGACCAGACATTGCACAAGCAGTGGGAGTTGTGAGTAGGTTTATGGCTAATCCAAGTAAAGAGCATTAGAAAGCAGTCCAATGAATACTCGGGTATTTGAAAGGGACATCTAGGATATAGTTATGCTATGGAGGTTCAGATATTTCATTACGTGGCTATGTTGATTTGGATATGGCTGGAGATTTGGATGGTAGGAGGAGCACTACTGGATATATTTTCATAGTAGGTGGAATGACAGTTAACTAGATTTCAAGATTACAAAAGGTTGTGGCTTTGTCTACTACAGAGGTAGAGTATGTTGCAGCTACAGAGGCTATCAAGGAGATAATATGGATGAGTAGGTTCATGGAAGAGTTGGGAAAGGGCAAAGTAATTGTAAACTATTCAAAGTGACATTCAGAGTGCAATTCATTTGGCAAAGAACTCAGCGTTTCATTCTAGAACAAAACACATTCAGTTGAGGTATCACTTCATACAATAGGTATTGGAGGATGGACAGTTGAATCTGGAAAAGATTCATACAAGCAAGAACCCTGCGGATATGCTAACGAAGCCATTAGTAAAGGAGAAGTTGGAGCTACACTCCACTTCTGTTGGTCTTCGAGTTTGAGGCTCGAGGAGGAAGAAACAAAGCTAAGGATGATCCAAGAATGGAACTGTATAGGTATAGTGTGCAGTAATTAATCTCCAAGTGGGAGATTGTTGAGTATGGAGCTAAATTACTCATGTTTTAGCATACAAATAGAACTTGCTTTGAAGTTGTGATAAATCACGGCATTGGTTAGAGTGTGACCGGCATCGATCGGGCAAGTTGGAGCCCAACGACGGTTGGGCAGAACCAGCATTGGTTACCTGTGCGACGAGGTTTTAATTAACTCTCGGGATTTATTTCTATTTTTAGCATTGGAATATATTTAATGAATGTAATTGCATGGATAAGTGCCCTAAAGTCTTAAATGACTATTTAAAGCATAAAGCTAGGGTTTAGAATGAGAGGATTAATCATAATTACAAGATAGTTATGTGAGAGAGAATTCTTTGTTAAGAATCAAAAAGTTTGAAGGAAGAAAGTATTGAACATCCGAGAAGTGTAGAAGATTGTATATCTTGTCAAAAGAATTGGATAATAGATTGGCTTGTTTCTTGGTGGACGTAGCCCACACTTTGGGTGAATCACGTTAAATGGTGTTGATTTATGTCTCTTGTTTTGTATAATTCTTCGCATGTATGCTTAGATCTAATATATTATCTGTACAAATGGTGTTCTAACCCCAACAATCGTCATGATCATCATTATCATCGTCGTCTTTATCACTATTTTCAACAACATGATTATTGTCTTTTTCATCATCATGATCATCACTACTCACCATAATTAACACAATCATCATCATTGCCATTGTCATCATCATCATGATGACGTTATTGATGATAATAATGAAAATGATTATGATAACAACGATGAAGGTGATAATGACATTGATGATAATGAAGATGATGACGTAAAATGATACCAAAAGTAAATTTGGGAAAAGGAGGGCATTTAATTTGTGCATGAATGACCTCGATGAGAACCTATCAATTTGGTGAGTTAAGACTCATATCATTAATAATAAGGATCTTAGCCCACGTAAATTTCATTGATGTTCATCGTCACGATCATCATCGTCATCCTCTTCATCATTATCACCACGATTACAAAAACCATCATCCTCATTGTCAACATCGTTATCATCACCAATACTAATCTCACTACTAATATTCACATTAATTATTATTACAATTTTTAAGAAATAAGAAATATTATTATTGTAATTATTATTATTGTTATTAATATTAATTTATTTAGTATATATATTATTATATTATTATAATTTATTAATATTAGTATTAATATGGTGGTTAGCATCATCTTAATCATTGTCATTGTCACCATCGTCATTGTCTTCGGTGTTGTCATTTTCATCATCATCATAATCATTGTCATTATTTTCATCATCATCATCATCACGATCTTAATATTCATCGATGTTGTCATCATCATCATTTTCATGATCATGATCATCTTCATTATCATTGTCATCTTTATCATTATTGTCATAGCGTCATCATCATTGTCTTTTTCATCATCAAGATCATCCCTACTCACCATCATTAACACAATCATCATCAGCGTTTTTTCATCATTATGATGATGATGATGATGTTGATGATAATAATGGAAATGATTATGATGACATGATGAAGGTGATAATGATGATGCTTGACAATGAAGATGATAACATAAAGTGATACCAAAAATAAATTCAGGAAAAGGAGTTCATTTAGTTCGTGTATGAATGACCTCGATGAGATCCTATCAAGTTGGTGACTTAAAATCATATTAATAATAAGGAAGGTGCACAAAGATGGCGGACCAAAAAGCGGACACAAATATACTTTTTGGCCACTTTGGCCATAACTCACTCATGTTATGGCTCGGGTGCGTTATAACACGAAAGAGAAAAATTGAGGTCACTATATAACATGGGTGTGTTATAACACGAAAGAGAAAAATTGAGGTCACATTATAACACAAAGCGTTATTGCTCGGATTTACCAACCTCAAACATGCTCACATTATAACATGTTCACGTTCATGTTTTGACATATTTTTCATTGCAAACATGAACACAAGTGTATTATAACATGCTCGCGTTATAACACACTCTCGTTTCATCTTCTTTGAGTTTGAAATTCCCAATTCATAGGCTTAGATTTTCCTTAGATATCCAAACCTAAGGTTTGGACTATGTAATCCATGAATAAATCTGTGTTTGACAAAAAAACATCAAAATCTCACATGTACACCCCGATATCTCATGCATTATAACATAATATTCAAATATATTATACTACAATGTCAAGCTCGGTTTTACCTTGGTGATGATATAATTATTTCTAAAATATGATTAGTTTAAGGCTTTCATCCATAATTTATTTTACTAGTGCCTTCTTTTCTTTCGAAAACCTATGCATATGTTTTGGTGCACAATTTATGATTTTTTCATCCATTTTTTTTTTTTTTTAAAAGTGGGTTTTATAAAATCCATTCTACACACACTAAAAAACAAAAAAATACTTTTTTTCTCAAAGTTTTGGGGTGTACAACAAAATATTTCATTTTCGGGATATGTGCACTTTGAAAATTAACAAAAATATATATATTTTTCCAAAAATTATGAAACATTAGTGGGACATCCCACATGGTCTTAGTTGACTTTCTACCAAAGAGATTTGAAAATTAATTTATAGAACTCAAAAATGGGGCGCACACACGTAGGTTCTTATCTTTTTGACACAAAAATAGACATAATTTGTGTGCACACCACATTTGACCCTCTTAATCTCCACCATTTTTGAAAAAAATTAGTAGTTTAGAAACTATATTCCAAGCTCTATGATACTCATTCTTATCAATTTGTCAAAATTTGAGCATATGCATGCCAAATTATTGGATGAAGTTCAGGTTTCGCTGATTTCAGAAAAATGTGTCCACTTTTGACCCCCTTTTGGTCCCCCATTTCCATGCACTTACCCATAAGGATCTCCACCCACATAGTTCATTGGTTTTCATTATCATGATCATCATCGTCATTATCGTCATTGTCTTTGTCATCCTTGTCATCATCACCAATACTAATATTGCTACTAATATTGATATTATTATAATAATTTATGAGAAATAAAAAATACTATTAATATAATTATTATTATTGTTATTAAGATTAATGTATTTATTATTATTAAAAATATTAATATCATAATTTTATTAATAGTGTTAGTAATGTCACGTTTATCGTCATCTTAATCATTGCCATCATCACAATCGTCATCATCTTCAGTATTGTTGTCATTTTCATCATAATCATAATCATTTTCATCATATTCATGATCGATATAATCATCTTCATCTTCGTTTTCATCATCATCATTATTATCACCACTATCGATTCGAAAAATTGGCGAGTTTTTTCCTTGACCACAAACCCTTATAGGCAATTAATTCTTTTCTGAAATTACCCCATAATAATAAAATTTAAAAGAATGCAATGCAAAACCATAATCACAATGCACACAGGTTGATAACATATTTAGACATAATGCCTATGTATCGAGTTCATAATCTTTGAATTGATTTATTATTCACTTCTAAATTGCAACTCTAGTACAAAATTACAATTGAAGTTATAATAAACATGTGACCAGAAGAACAAGAATCTCCTCCACGACCATCGAGTGATAATACCCCAGATTATGCAACATATTTGATCTCCAATGGTGTCTGAAGAACAAGAACCTTATACACGACCACCGAGTGACAATTCCTTGGCTTATGTAGTAGATTCGATCTTCAATGTGAAATACCCTTTGGCTCCAAAACCAAGAATCCTGGTGCTCCACTAGTCATGATGAGTTGATAATAACTCTCGTATTATGAAGACCCCAATGCCTCCGTTGTCCGATGCCAAATCTTCATATATGATCGGACAACAAGGATTATTCTTTACTCTACTTATGCGAGCTATTCGATTAGATGTATATTGTTGATGATGACCACCTTTCACTCCGTTGCATGACGATAATCTCTATATTGTGCTAAGTTGATCTAGTGTCGCCAATGATAGCTCAATGGTGGATAATGAACCTTTTCTAAAGAAAATGATTTGACAATACATCCAACGTACTAAAGCTCCAAGATCTAGTGCTTCTCTGTTGCTTCATCATGTCCATCATCTCCATGACATCTCTTGGCTCCATCATGAGAATAAAGGTTTATATTCGGCCTTCACACTTATCGGTGAGTAAATAGTAACTCCCATAATTTTTACATGTGCCTATTAAATAATAGGACTTATTTTCATCTTGTCAATTATAATATCAAACTTCATGATGATGATGATAATGCCTATACTAGTATGATATATGACATTATCTCCATATGCCTATATTATTACAATATAGGTCATATAATAATCATCGTGCCCATACTAATACAATATAGGCCTTCTTCTCCCTCATAAATACAATATAGGATGTATTTTAATCATCATGCACATACTAATACAATATAGGCCATCATGTTTATACTAATACGATATAAGCCTTTTTATCTCTCTATAATGTCGCCTTCTTCGACATTTTGTATTCTCCTCTAGCTTGGACTGGCTTGGGAGTGCTTTGGATGGAGAGAGCTTCATCTTCAAAATAATTCATATGTAAGTATAGGACTTACATATTTACATGCTTATATAGGACTTTAATATTTCTCCACAAATGGCCTTTATTATTTTTCTTGACCATATTTTCCTAGCTCCCTAAGCCTTCGAACTCTCCTTTCGGCTCTCACTTTGCATTAATGAGCTTGTGTTGAATGGAGTGGAAGAGGGCCTTTATATAGGTCAAGGGAGGCCTGAGCTCTATACTATATACCTTATCTCTCTAACTCCTCACATAGCCGCTTGGTCGGTGGGTCAATTAAGGCATTTGGTTTGTAGAGAGGTAGTTGTGGTCCAAATCCCATCGACACCATTGTGAGTTGACCCCGCCTTGTCAAGCCCTAGCCACACGTTTATCCTCTGCACCGAGTTGTCTACTTGCCACTTTTTTCACCTTCCCGATCGCTTTACATTGCCATATGTTTCCACGAGCTATCCTATTACCACACTGTGTGTTCTTCATCGTGCTGTGTTGGTCGTGGTATTTACCTCTGCTTATCGACATTAACATGGATTATTCCACATTTTTGGTGATATGGATGAGGGAAATATTTTATAGCCCATGGCGGTATGTTTAGTTGTGGCTTGGGCCGTATCCATGTTTTTTTCGCCAAAACATATATGCTAGCTCGCCCAATGGCTCACCTAGCTTACCACCCTTGACTCACCCGTGTGAATTCGATATCAACTTGGCCAATGCAATCTAGGTAAATTTTAGGGGTGAATATTCATGAAAAGGAGAATATTAGGAATTTTGAATTTGGTGAATTTTGTACTACCATATGGTAGCGCGTTCGCCAAAATTTTATGGGGCCTAAAAATTTGAATATAATTTCACCTTTGTGTTTCCGCCAAGGGTCAACTAATGTTAGTATATTCACCTTCATGTTATAACATTCTAATATATATAGGATTAATTCACCATAATATAGTCATATTATTTACATTATAAGCGTGTGAAAATATGAAATTATAAGACTAGAAGTTGAAGGATTCAGGAAAAAGTGAAAGACTCAAGAGGTAAGTGAAAAAGATAACTTTGTCTGTAGACTGGAAAGTTTTTGTGTTGACAGATGGTAACAATTATTCGTGTATTCTTTCTAACAATGAATTTTGTGATGATAGACAACAAGACAAATGTGTAAAGTTAAACGGTAATAGGAAAACGTTATCGACTAGAAACATGTATATGTGTTACCATTTGGTAATAGTTATATGTCTTATCGACCAGTAACACTTAACTGTGTTACCAGCTAGTAGCGGTATTTTCTGCTGTCATCCTATAACTTATTTTGTAGTTCAACTACTCGGTTGTGTTGTCGTTCATCATTGTTAAGTTGTGTTGTCGTGCGGTTGGATAAATTTGTGTTGCCGTTAGTATTTAAAACTTCTATATTTTTGTCACATGTGCAGACTTCAAAATCACCCATTTGATGGCCCTGATACAAATGAGAAAAGAACTCAAGGAAAAAGAAAACATGATATGGAAATTTCAAAATATTTCAGTCAGCCAACAGTAACCCTAGTGGCAAGAGGTAATTTTGACTCTTACTATGATAATGTTACTTTATTTTTTATTTACTTAGGAAGTTGTAAGCAAACCAATTTCTCTCAAATGTAGAAAACCCTAGCAATGAATTTACTCCAGATGAAATTACCAATCACCAGAGTAATTCAATTCAAATTGACAGTACTAATAATGCCATTTCCTGTCCAACTCAAACTTTTGATAAACATTCTAGAAACTCACATCAGAAACGTAAGAGTAAGAAGTGGACTATAAGAAGGAATTATAAATTTGAATGGTCAACCAAATATCCATTCATTGATCCTATTGAACCTAAAAATAATATTGATACTCCTACCGAATGTAGATGTGCTATATGTAGTTGGAAACAAGGCAGAGACCATAAAATGAAATTGACATTAGACACAATAGAGAAGCATTGTGGGAAGGTATATGACTCTAAAAATCAAGATGATGGAACAGTTATAAAAACAACTAGATGGAAAACTAAGGAAGATTTTTTACATATGAGATATGGTGCAGAATATGATAATCATCATAAACATCTTTGGGACCTAGTTGAGAAAGGTAGAACAATAAATGCTAAATTTGAAAAATCTACTGACGTAAGTCTTCAAGCCAAACTCATTCAATTCAGAACAATATTTTGAAAGGAACAATAAGAAGATTGTTCCAAGCCATGATCTCAAATGATAGTAGCACACCACATTAACTTTGCAAAATATAAGAGCTAAAATATCATATATGGTAATCCATCATAATCCATAATGCTCAATACATTACATTAGATCACATTACAATGACTTGAATTGCTCAATAAGAAGGATGTACATATAGGAGGAGGGAAGTGCAACTACTACCTAGATCAGTGGTGAAGAACTCTCACTAACTGATATTGGTAGTTAAGTTAACTCCACAAGACTAGCAAGTTAACTCCACACAACTGGTAAGCTAACTCAACACAACTAGTAAGCTAACTCCACACAACTAGTACACCTAAGCAAGTTAACCCAACAAGTGTAGGGCTAACCCAAGTGCAATAATTATCCTAATAAATAAATAAAATGATAAATAATAACCTACATTAACACCACCTATAAGTATAGCTTAGGTGGGCGAAAAAGAAGGTGGGTCCTGAAACAAGGCTTGATGAGGTACCCATGTACAATAACTAGAAAAAATGGACACCACAAGGTACCCAAAACCAATAATAACAAAGTAGAGAGAAAAATCCCACTTCAAGATATCTCATGAAGCTCAGCTCTAAAAATTCATATAGTGGTAAAGAAATTTGGTGTGCACTATGGTATGAATCCACTGCTCGATCAAAAAACTCAAAAACAAATGACATCGGGCTTCACCAGAATAACTCCATGTAAGGAGACTATCAATGGAGTGATATCGAAAGTGTAAAAAAACACCAAACATAATTTAATAAACTAATACAAATATTTGTGCCACGATCCAAGAATACTAACCAAGGAAACAAAGTAAATACATGAGATCCAAAAAAAGTGGAGTGCCATGATCCAAGAAAATCCAAGGTAACAAGGCAAATACACAAAACCTGAAGAAACAAGATCAACTGCTACAAATAGGTATGTCATGATCCAAGAACAATAACCAAGGCGAAAAGGAAGGACACAAGATCTAAATAAATAGAGTGCCACCATCCAAGAAAATCTAAGTTAACAAAGCAAGTACACGGACCCAAAAAAGTAGTATCAACATTTAACAAGGCAATGACACAAAACTCAAAGAAGTAGTATCAACACCACACCCTCCCACACCCTCCCATACTACTGAATGGGTAGAGTGACACCAAAAATTTGTATGAGTTGTCAACACAACTACTCAAACATTGACAAACTAACATTGGGCTTCACCAAATTGCTCCCCATAAGAAAGACTATCAACATGCCAAAAAAGTGTCGAAAATATAAATCTAGAAAATCTCAATAAACAAGAGAGATAAATGTTGGCACTTTATAATTAAGTGCATATTACAAATATGACATTTTAAATTTTTAGTTTATTTCTCAAAATAAACAATTCCAGTGGAACAAGCATGAAAAAATAAACACTTTTGAAAAAAAGGCAATCAAATTTGAGTTACCAATCAAAAGATATAAATTTATCAAGTTTGTGCTTTAATAAAAATAAATAAAATGCCATGCAGTCTTCGATTTATTTTCTAGAAAAAACTTTCCAATTATATATCTGCAAAATGGAAGAAGAGAAAAAAACACCTAGTATCAAATGTAAAAACCCCGAAAACCTCATAAATGGTTTTTCCAGATTTTTTGTCTCTCCGGCACGAATTTCTAAGATCCCCAAAAGTAGCACAGATCTACAAGATCCTCAAATCCTCGGAGCACAAAACAATGCAAAGTCAAGGAAAAAACCCATTACCGAACGCAAAAACCCGAAAAACCTAGAAAGTATTTTTCTAGATGTTTTACCTTCTTGACACGGATTTATAAATGGATCCATAAATCTTCAAATCCTCTCCATACAGAACTCTAAAAATTGGAAGAAAAAAACCCATTACTAATTACAAGAAGCCCAAAAAAAAAAACCTTTTTCAAACTCTTTTTCTAGACTTTTTATTTTCCTAAGACTAATTTCTTCCCTTGGCACGGAAATGTAGGATTTCTAGAAAAACCCGTAAATTGTTTTTCTGGATTTTATATTTCCTCGGTAAGGATTTACCCAAACAAAAATTTGTAAGATTTTCAGATTCTCACCAAATAGGAATGTTGCAAAGCGAAAGAAAATAAACCAATATCAAGGTGAAAAACCTAGAAAGTATTTTTCTAGATTTTCTATTTCCTCGACAAGGATTTCTTCCCCTAGCATGGACTTCCAAGTGGATATGTACGTGTCTGTGTCTACCTATGAAAACCAAAACAAACTCAAATAAAAACGGTCTCCTTCAATGGACAAGTTTATAGTTGTTTCTAGGGTTTTTCCACCTTCTAAATCCAATAGAGGTCTCCGATTTGCATAAAAATGGACACTATAACAAAGTACTAACAAATTCCAAAATATAT
Organism: Taxus wallichiana var. yunnanensis; assembly: GCA_018340775.1. Classification (NCBI taxonomy): domain Eukaryota; kingdom Viridiplantae; phylum Streptophyta; class Pinopsida; order Cupressales; family Taxaceae; genus Taxus; species Taxus wallichiana. The sequence continues at coordinate 696,992,003 of CM031242.1, forward strand.
GAAAACAAATAAACTCTTGCTTGCAAAAACTTACAGATGGATGTCTACATCATCTACCGCTCTAATACCATGAAATACATGATAAGAAGATTGTTCCAAGCCACATAGCAGATGATAATAGCACACCACATTGTATTTGCAAAATAGAAGAGCTAAAATATCATATATGGAAATCCATCATAATCCATAATGCTCAATACATTATATTAGATCACATTACATTTCTCATTAAGAAGGATGTACATATAGGAGGAGGGAAGTGCAACTACTACCTAGATCAGTGGTGAAGAACTCCCACTAACGATCTTTGGTAGTTAAGTTAACTCCACAAGACTAGCAAGTTAACTCCACACAACTAGTACACCTAAGAAAGCTAACTCAACAAGTGTAGGGGCTAACATAAGTGCACGATTTATCCCGATAAATAAATAAAAGGATAAATAATAACCTACACTAACATATTTCACATTTTAAAGAAGGGCATACCAATTTCATATTTCATTGATTATAAGATATTGTTTTAATCAAATGGGTTTCCAAATATTCCAACAACACATTGTTTAGATACCAATGCATGGGATACGACAAAGTGTATGGGAGAAATTGAAATCACTTATTTGAGAGAGAAGGTAAAAAAATGAAAAATTTATCACATTATCGATTGATGAGATCACATCGATATCATACATCCCGAGTATACATGCATGTCTACAATTTCAGTTATAGTAACCATTTCGGAGAAAATTATCTACTAGCTATGCACAAAATGATGTAGAACTACAATGCCGAGAACATCTCGCAAACTTGTTATTAAAAATTTGAAGGAAATAACTGGTATGGATGATTATTCAATCTCTACAAAGTTAATTTGTGTAGGATTTGAAGGCGTATTTTTCATGCAAGGTCACAAATTTGGACCTTGTGTTCGTCTACAAAAAAATGTAGCCCCTTACATGATACATATTCACCGTATGGCTCACCAAATTAATTTGGCTTACAAGATTGTAAGTAATTTTGAAAATTTTGCTAAGGTGGAGGAGCTGATATGAGACTTACATTCATATATGTTAAGCAGATCCTATAAGATATTTAGAGATTTAGAGATTTTATGTTGGAATAAAAATGGTAAAAATTGCTAAAATATGTTGACACAATATGGATAACATTGTATGAACCACCTTGCAGGATACAAGTCCTTAACATGGTATATGTTCAAGCATCGAGGAGTAGTGGACAAGGCTAAAGATCTATTGTATCGCTTGACATATTTAGAGACATTATTAACTTTATGCAGTATTTTTCCGGTGTTGAAGGGGAAACGAGTTTGCGAGAATTGAATCGGAAACGAGGCACCACAAAGTAGTTACACTCCAACGAAATCATGATAGCTCCAGCGATAGCAAGGAAAAAATTGATCAGTAATGGAAGAACTTGCTCAACAAAAATAAAGCTTGCATAGAGTAAAGACAATGAGTGTCTTGGCATGCTCATAAATGAATAGAAAAGGGGCACATATAGGGTGTTGAGTAACCTAGTGCATGACACATATGAAACCCTAAACCTAACCTAAACCTAACCCATGTGAGACGACCCTCCAACATGAGAGGAGGACACATAGGATAACTCACACTAACACCCCCCTTCATCGAAGCTGGGTAGCGGCTTTGATGAGTCAGACGGAAGAGGAAGACACTCCTAAACAACTAAGAAAGATGTGTCAATGGGGCCCAACAACTAAAGGCCTGATAAGGTGCCCATATACAAACATAATCTTTCTAGAAGAAGAAGAAGAAGAAAAGAAGGACTACATAGCCCTAAGAAGATGGGCAGTGTAGAAGACCTCACCCCAAGAAGAGACCGTAAGTGAAGAAACTTCATCTCAGTGAAAGGCTTGGGTAATAAGTTTGCAATCTGATCGGTTTGCAGAATGTACCGAATGTTGATGATACCATCATGAATAAGCTCCCGTATGAAGTGCATATGGATCTTAATGTGCTTCATCCGCTAATGATGAACTAGATTTATGTAAATAGAGATTGTGCTCGTGTTATCACAGTAGATAATGGTAGGCCACCAAAAGTGAATGCCAAACTTTATCAGAATACCTTGTAGCCAAATAGCTTCGTGGCGCGTTAATGCTCCTCTATATTCTACCTCTGTAGATGATATCGCAATTGCATTCTACTTCTTGCTAGACCAACTAATAAGACCGAACCAAGAGAGAAACTGTAGCCAGAAGTAGATTTCTAATGATCTAAGTCACCGGCCCAATCAGAATCTGTGAATCCAATCAAGTCAATATCAACCCCTCCATGATAGTGTATGCCATCAACATAAGTGCCACGAACATAATGAAGGATCCATTTAGCTGCTTTCCAATGCAGCTCATGTGGCTCCTGCATGAATCTGAAACAATCCTAACAGCATATGATAAATCCGGTCGAGTGTGAGTCAAGTAGATCAAGCTCCCAACTAACTTTCGGTAAAGAGTACCATCAACCAAGGGAGTAGAGCAATCTGAAACCAACTTAACCCCAAAAAGAAAAGGAGTAGGAGAAGACTTGTAATCGGACATCTGAAACCGAGCTAACAAATCAAGAGCATACTTAGGTTAAGAAATCAAGATTCTCAAGTTAGATTGTGAAATCTAGATCCCAAGGAAGTAATGAAGCAGACCTAAGTCAGTCATGGAAAATTTGTTGGCTAAGGGGATATTCACATAATCAATAATAGAGGAGGAGATGCATGTGATCAACAAGTCATCAACATATAGAACAAGAATGAGTATGGAGTCATCTTGCCAAAGAATATAAACATTTGGATCAGAGTGACACCTAGTAAACCCTGATGTAAGTAAGGAGTCCATCTTGGCATACCAATCCCAAGGGGCTTGTTTAAGGCCATAAAGAGACTTCATTAACTTACAAACGAGGGAGGAATCTTGGACATAACCCAGAGGTTGTTCCATATAGATCTCTTCCTCTAGGTCACCATGAAGGAAGGCACTCTTAATGTCTATTTGATAGACTTTCCATCTGTTTGTTGTGTGTAATGGCTAGGTTCGATTGAATAGAAGTCATCTTCACAACCGGAGAAAAGGTTTCTGTATAATCAACCCCAGCTATCTGGGAGAAACCCTTAGCTACTAATCGTGCTTTAAACTTTTCGACGTCTCCATCTACTCCATACTTTGTTCGAACACCCACTTACACCGAACGATTTTTCTTCCTTTCGGAAGAGTGGTGAGATCCCAAGTATCGTTCTTCATGAGAGAGAATACTCCTCATCCATGGCGAATCCCACTCGGGAATACCAAAAGCCTCCCGGAAGACTCTGTGGATCAAAAGTAGAGGTGAAGAAAGAGTGGGGTCCAATGAAGTCTGAGCGAGTACGTCTCATATTCAAGTATCTCCAACTAAATCGCCAAAGACACTTTGCAAAGTTTTCCTAGCCCAAAGGGGACCAGGAGGATCAGGCTCAAAGTCGGAAGATTCTTCACTTGAGTAAGAAGGGACATATTCCTCATCATCACTACTATCAAAATCAGAAGACTCAAGGGTCTGATGGTTAGGAGGATCTGGAAGAGGAGCACGCTCAACAATATCATCATCTGATGAGTCAGAATCTGAATCAGTGAGCTGAAGAACCTCAATAGGTGGAGAAGTAGAAGTCGAAGAAGACTCATTGAACTTAATACTTCTCTCAATATATAGCTTAGTAGAATTCATCAATCGATATCCCTTCATGCCATTAGGATACCCTACAAAGATACAAGGTTTGGATTGTGGTTCCAAGGCCTTGCATTTCTTCTTGGGAATCTGAGCCATAGCCTTGGATCCGAAGACTTGAAAGTGCTCAACATCAGGCTTGTGTCCAAACTAGGCTTCAAAGGGTGTCATCCCTCTTACTGCCTTGTGTGGAACATGGTTCTAAATGTAATTTGCACAATTCACTACTTCAGCCCAATACTGCAGAGGAAGAGACTTCGAGTGAATCATACAAGTGGCCATATCCTTCAGAGTACGGTTCTTTCTTTCTGTAACTCCATTCTGCGAAGGGCTATAAGCAATTGTATGTTACAAAGATATCCCTTTAGAAGTACAGAAATCCATGAACCTATTGTTTACATATTCACCTCCATTTTTAGTTCGAAGAACCTTGATAGACTGTTCTACCTGTTTCTCAGCAAGAACCTTAAAGTCCTGAAAATGTTCAAAGACTTCAGACTTAAGCTTAAGAAAATATACCCAAGTATATCGTGAATAGTCATCAATGAAGGTTAGCACATAAAGAGCTCTAGTAAACGAAGGAGAAGGAAATGGACTAGAAACATCATTGTGAACAATATCCAAGGGATGAGTGGCTCTCCAGGCTTTTCCTTTGTCAAAGTTCTTTCTGAGGATGCTTTCCAAGTCTGACAACCTCACAAAGACCCTTAGAAAACTTGACGTGAGGCAACCCGTTAACCATTTTTTTGACTCAATTGTTTAAGGTAACGATAATTAAGATGTCCAAAACGCTCATGCCATAGCTTACTAACCTCATTTGCATGAGTGAGTAAGGAAGTGGGTGTAGAATCGAAGTAAAGTGGGAGGTGTACAACCATGAACGGTGATCTCGCCTTTCCCTCACCCACTTGTAGTGTCATTGTTAAGCTCACGAATGATCACCGATTTAGGACCAAATTCCACTTGCATTCCTTCACCAAGGTGAGTAATTTGGTAAACTGATAGGAGATTGGTAGAGAGATCAGGAACACTCAACACTTGGTTAAATGTTCCCCCATCCATCTCTAACGATTCACTACGAAAATCGACACTTTGTCGTGTCATTACCCATCATGATTTGGGATATTCTACAAGGTTCGATGTTGGAAAACTCAACATGTGAAGAACCCATGTGGTGTGAGGCACTAGAATCTATAATCCATGTCGATGAAGGAGAAACTTTGGCTACAAGGGCCTTTCCTTTCTTCTTATCATTTTTAGCACCTTTTGCAGCAGAAGACTCGGCCTTTGGAGCACTTTGTTTTATGGATTCAGGAACACTTATTTTATTTTTCTCAAGTAAATGAGATAAGTGATCAATCTATTTCTTAAAATAGTGTTGCTCATCGTGACCAGTCTTCTTGTAATAGGAACACAAATACTTGATTTTCTGTGCCTTAGGCTCAGAAGTCAAAGTGTTTGTGTCATTTTTAGGTTTGATCTTGGTTTCTTTCTTAGGTTGATCCTTTGTTTCTTTCTTCTTTTTAGTCTTCTTTCCTTTCTAATACTTGCTACAAGTGCATGTGACCTGGACTTGAGAGACCCCGTTTGAATGAGTTTGTCCTGTTCTCGAATAAGTTGGGATGAAAAATAGTCAAAGGAGGGCATCGTCCAAGTATCACCCAAAGTAGCTTTTGTAGCGTAGAAAGTTGACACGAAGACAGAATATTCGGACCTACCTTAGAGAGAATCGACAAGATCAGTTGAGAATATTTCTTTTCTACTTGACATCCTTTTAACAATAATCTAATGTGGACAAATTTCGAGAAGAAGGCTTGTAGGTTTTCAAAGTCACTAGGATTTAACCCTAGTAGTTTTTTTTCCAACTCATGCACTCTCATGTCATCTAGTTGTCCAAACATTACATCCAGCATTTTCCACGTAGATGTAGGTGTTTCAGATGCCTCAATGTGGAAGAGCAAGTCAGGAGAAACGGACATGCAAAGAAGACCTAAAGCTTCATCACTACGGTTTAACCACTTAGATTTTCAGTTCATCATCTGGTTCAGTCTCAGTTCCCATGGTGATGCGGAATAACCCTTTACCCCTTAGTTTCATTATTATTTTCGATCTCCATTCAAAAAAGTTGAATGACATAAGCAAAGGAATTGAAAGTGCATCCATAGTGAGAGAGAGAGAAAGAAATGCATAAAAGAAACACAACCACCGGGATAATAACAACCCCCACTTTCGTACTTTTAGATTAGTGTGTTGATTACAAGCGGGTCCGTGTGTGTAGTTTAAAACACTTGGTAACTCGTCTTGCAATTAGTGTAATAATGCGCAAGAGAGGAGACCACAACAGTGTTTTGTGGAGCGCAACAAAAAGGAACACTGTAAACAAGCACAAGCCAAAAATAGAAAGGAGGCGAAAGCCAACCCTGGTGGTGAGAAAAAGCATCTCACGTCGCATGAAAGAATCCCTTTATCATAAAACTATGGTGGATGTGCTCACAAGTCCACGAAAAAAGGAATAGAACAAAGCTCAAAAAAATGAGCTAAATTAAGCAATACAAAGACACCCCCCCAGAATGCGGCACTTTATAGAATTTGTGCATTTACAAAGCTAATGATCCCATCATCTAGATTGCGAAAAAATATGCAACTTTGACTAAAGAAATGCTCAAAACCGAGCAACGAGTCAAAAGTTATAGCAAAAACCAATTCCCGCAATTGATGAGAAAAAGCCAATAAGCCTGCAAACGGATTAAAAAAGCACCCTAAACGCATGCAAAAGGTGTTGTATGTATGCCCATTGGAAATGGCATGGAATTTGAGATAGGTTTTTTTGTATTGCGAGGGGGATTAGCCACCTGCCAATCTCGTAGACCTCACCCTTCGTCTTCGGCACTCGACGGAAGGTTGAAAATACAACAAGCCAAAAGACCAAATTTTATAATGCCAAAGAAATAGTGTTTAAATAATGTGAATGAAATAAAATTAGATCTAATTTAATTAAATCTAATTAGATCTAATCTAATGAAGATTTTTAGATGAAGATTTTTAAATATCTATGGAAACTTCTAATTAAAACAAATTTCTAAATGGTTTTAGAAACTTGATTAAAAAACACGGTAAATTAGAAACTTTTAAAAACTTACCAAAAAAGTTTGATTTGTTTTTTGTTTTAAAAGAAAATCTTTTAAAGGAAAAAACCGAAAAAGGTCGTGATTTTGTTTTAAAGGTTTAAAAGAATTAGAAGGAATCTTTAAATAAAGAAAGATATGTAAAAACGCCTTAGAACTTTGTAGACTTAATACTTACCATGGTTAAAAAAGGCACCCAGAAGTTTTTAAAGGAAGTAAGTAATAAAGACTTACCAAAAGGAAAACGCGTGCAGGCCGCTAAAGAAAATGCGAGAGAAATAAAACCATGCGGGAGAGATTACCGAGTTATTTTAGAGTTAGCGGGCGTGGGCACCAAGGGTACAATCCACTCAAAAGAATTTACAACCCCACGATGTGTAGCAGCCACACCAAGTAGGAAAAAAATATAGAAAGAGTGCGAGCCATGCCAAGAGAGGTAAAAAAATGCGAGAGATTGGATAGCAGGCCACGCCAAGTGGAAAAGATTTGTTTGCAGGTGCGTGGGCACCAAGGAAAAGGACCTACAGTCCACGCATAAGAATGTAAAACTCCTTCAATAAAAAAACCGTGGTAGATGTGTTTAAAACGCTTGTGAATAAAAAAATTGTAGGCCACGCCGAGTAAATAAATGGACGGGTTGTCTTGTATTAGGAATAGTTTGAGCAGTTTGAAACAGTCAAAAATGGTCGAGAGGGACAAACGTTCGTTGATGAGCAACCATGATCAAGAACACAAAGATCTTGCGACCACAAACAACATGCATAGACAAATATCCTGCAAAAACCAGAGATCTTAAAAAATTTCACTTCCATTTTAAAATGAAAAGAATCTCTATTTTGGATTTGGTTACATCCAACTAAAAGAGCAGAAAAACCCCTGATTTCTCAAGGTATTTTGAAAAAACCTGCACATGCACAAGAAAAAACACAAAAAAACTTTCCGAGAAAGCTTGTTAGTGATATTTGCAAGATAATTTCCAGAAAATAGTGATCAAAAGACTTGCATGCAGAGTAAAATAACGAAACCAAGTAAGAGTAATCGCAACAAAAAAATTGAGTGCACGTTTACCCGATCTTAGCTCTAATACCATGAAAAGAGTTTGTGAGAATCGAATCGGAAACGAGGCACCACGAAGTAGTTGCACTCCAACGGAATCGTGATAGCTCCAGCGATATCAAGGAAAAAATTGATAAGTAATGGAAGAACTTGCAACAAAAACAAAGCTTGCATAAAGGAAAGACAACGGAGTGTCTTGGTATGTTCATAAATGAATAGAAAAGGGGTACATATAGGAGCCGAGTAACCCTAGTGCATGACACATACGAAACCCTAAACCTAACCCATGTGAAATGACCCTCCAACATGAGAGGAGGACACATAGGATAACTCACACTAACTGAAGGAAATAAACAACTTGGTGAAACATGCTCAAGAAATATCCATATACATTGTTGATTTTATAAAATTAAGGAGACAAGTGTGTATGATTTTAGATACCTTATATTACGCCCAAGACTGGATTCAGAAGCCAAATTTTGACATCTTCAAGGTTTTGACAGATACAAAAGATCCCAACATCTATTTAAAGTTCAATATCAGTGGTCATATTTGTATTTTTGTTGATGGGAAAAATATTCCAATGCACACTTTATAAAGAGATCCTTATGTAAAAGGTTCTAAAATTGAGAAAGTACCAGTCGAAGCTATCTTTTTGATGCCTTAGTTTCTTATACACGTAAAAAATTGATGAAGATATCTAAAACATTATCTTTTGAGATCAGAGAGAATTTTAAAAATAGTGAACACTTGAGGCCATGGGAATTGTAAATCCCATTTTCTAGAATCCGATGATTGATGAAGAACAAAGAGCTACAAACTTCAAGAAATCCATGACTGCACTTATGGAGCAGTTTTACAAATCTTCAGATGTTGATGGAGGGGAATTAAATGGTATATTAGACAGAAAATTACTCATATCACAGTCACAACATTTTTCATATACAATGTCTGATCAATATAAGTCTATTGTTGACCCAACAAAAATGGAGCTATCACACTATTATGGAGAAAGATGTATCAGAGTAACATTCTGAGAGAAAATATAAGTGAATACTTAAAACTATATGAACTCATACAGACAATGATTCTTGGGTCTTTTGCAGATGAAATGGTATTTAGTGCACTTACATTTTTTAAATCAAAACTTTGCAACAAATTGAACAAGAATTTGGAAACTTGTTTGAGAATAAATGTTTCAAGATATGGGGTGGACACATTTCCATATGAAAGAGCACTAGCTACATGGACATCTCTTGTAGAGCGTGGAGCTATCAAATAGTGAATAATAAAGTCGAGCTAATAATGGTGAAATTGACTTGGACTCTGATAGACAAGAAACTGCAACAAATATAAGAAGTGATGAAGGACCATTCAAGATAGGGTTACTTTGGCTAATGCATACAGTTGATTGTATTCATTTTTTGAAATATATATTGTTACTCGATATTTTTTTCATTTACATATATTGCGCATATAAATTTTTGAAATTTTTTTAATCCCTTCTATATTTTTAATAATGTTTGCAAATAACAGATGGTAGACATATTCATATTTGTGCAATATGCAAACTGGATGATGTAATAAAATTAAAGTTTGTTACTAATAAAGTATGTTTAATATTTGATTTCTCACTATCAATTCCATAGAATCAATTGTTTGCAAATATATTATAATCCATATATGATATATAACATCTTGATTATTGGGATTAATCAAAAACATATCGATCTATGACTACATCCCATCATGATTAATAGAGATAGTCTTTACATGATGAATCGAGATTCAACTATCAAGATCAACAACAACATGCACATTCAAGAAACTAGTTTTAATTATTGAGTTCATACATGTTTGAAACTAAATTGACAATGTAAATCCAGATTCCAGAATCCATATGTACTATTCATCAATTGTACAAGCTTGGAAAAAAAATGACTAAAGTTTTCATTCAATAACACTCATAAGAGAAATAAAAAGATAAACTATTTCACATAAAGATAATGTTTTCAATTTCCATTTGTCAAATACTTAATACATCAATGGTAACATAGTTTAAAGTTTTAATTGAAGTTAACTGGACCCTTGTCCTTGAATAGATTCAATGACATCTACAACATCCGAACTATCTCGGATGACACCAAAATCTACTAATTATTTTGCAACAACATGAATATTTTCTCTATCTTCGCGAGCTACATCTCCCGCTAAAAGGATAGAACAATCCTCATCAGTTTTTTTCTTCATAAGAATTTCCAGATCCAGTTCATGCTCCTTAATAGTCCTTCGTAAATTATTATTTTTCTTGTTTAAAGGCACAATTTTTTTCTTTAAAACCAATAGCCCCACGGAAACTCCCTCTCACTTTTCTAAGGTGTTCATTTAACACTGCACCTTTGTATTCAAAGTCTAGTATTTTGAATGCAATTAAAATTATCATAAATAGCATTTAGAATAAGATAAAGGATAACTATATATTTATCTAAAAATATACAAAAAAATAGAACTTACCACGACCAAGTCTTTCTCTAAATTAGAAATAGTGACAAGGTTCTTGTCACGAACTTGTCAGATAGTAAGACTGTGCCTCGGCATTCAACTTAGCCAATCTGTTCAACATTATTTTCAAAACTTCGTCCTCATTGTAAACATTATTAGTGATTTCATTTCATTTTTGTTCTTGAGCAAGTATAGCATCAATTGTCATCGGTTCATTTTTAACCAATGAAAAAAAAAATCTCTATTTTCATAATTATGATATCTCATTTATTTCTTTTATCATATATTTCACTCAGATGTCCCACATCTTCAACTCCTTAATGTTAGGAATAAAATTTTCCATGACAAGGGTTGTAGCATTATCTAACCCAAGGATGTCAAATAAAAGCCCAGTCTTTGCATCATCATCCATGTTTTCCTTCCCAGTTGGGGAAGGAGGATATGAATATCCTACCGATCGTGGCACTTTCTTACGAACAAATTACATCATATCCTTGGCATTCCTCCTTGACGTTGTCATGTCTAAATACATATCAAACTTAGGATACTCCTCATCCGTATCTATATTATTTAAAACATAAGTGCCTTTGGCAATCGACACACCGCCAACTGAAAAATTGGGAACTCGGATGTTGTGAAATTATGAGTTTCCTTATTCATATCTATTCCATGGTTAGGGAGCACAAGCCTTTTTCCCCTACCATAAGAAGTCGACAGAGGCGTAAGGGAGGTTAAACTGATGTACTCCTTGTGCGCGAGATGGAGTCATAGAAGAGAAGGTGGCCGTGGGCAGGTCTATGGGATGAATTTCAGATTGCAAAAGATCTGCAAGCATTAATACTTTAACAATATCATATTTAGTAATCAGTATGTTGAAAATTTGAAATTAAGAGGACAAATAAGTGAACAATAAGAACTTCAAATTAATAAGATTGAAATCAATAGATATTTCTTACGTTGTAAATATTATTTGTAAACGTGAGAATGTGGCAGTGGCACTAGGTGGAAGGGTGGTGGTGGCACTAGCACGACAAATCCTGGATTTAACGAAAACCAATTATTAATAATGATGAATTCATAAAAGAAATATAAAATAATAATATAAATAAAGTTTAAGTCACTATTTATTAGTTTCTTTGTACCAAAACTTGAAGGGCATGGATGATGATATGGTGTAGACTCACACTCTTCTAGTTCTTACTCAGGTATATATGTCGTGTCTACACCGATGAGTGTAGACACTCTCGAGTCATCGATGCGAGATATGCCGGAAAAGGTTACACATTAGGATAATGAAATTAGAAATATGTCATTGTCGAGAATCAAAGATTCAGATTATCATTAGTCTATAAATTATTTAATAAAATTAAAATGATTCTGTAGTATGTAAAACTTAAAACCTAGATTTTCATGTGCCATAGAAGAAGAGTGTGTTCTCTTCTTGCTTTGGGACCGAGCCGATTAGGAAGAATCCAAAGAACCATGCATTTGTTTTGTGTGCAAGTGTTGTTTTTAAACTAATGCTAATGTAAACAAAGACTAACACCTAAATAGTCTTAATTAACAAGAATTAAACAACATTATAAACACCATCATGATAAAAATTAATCAAGGGTTAGATGCTAACAATTATCAATACAAAACTATGAAATTAACTATGTTAAGCACCTAAATTTCCTCTATTATCTAACAACATATAAATGAAGGAACCTAGGTAGGTACCATGGCTATCAAAAATAGTTGTCCTTAATGTTCCAAGAACCTAGGAATGGGGGTTAATCAAAGTTGGGCTCTGAAGACCCTTTTGACACCTCCCATATGACCCAAGCACTTTAAGAAAGAGGCTTAACTCTTCAAGATGATGAAATCTCAAGGAAACAAGGTGCAAGCTCTTAATCTATTTGCTATATGCTTTACATTTTCTCTCTTAAGAAGTTTTAGGTGCAGGTATAAAGGTAGAAGAAGGGCTCCTTATATAGCCCAATGGATAAAGGAAACACTTCATCCCTTTGCATGTGGGATAAAGGTAAAACATGATTAGGAATGGAGAAGGTTGCTTTATTAAAGGTAACCTTACCTTAGAAGGGTTTAATACATGTTTAGCAAGTCATGGGAGTTGGGGGGTATTTTAATTAATCAAAGGTCATTAATTAATAGGTAGGTGTTAGCTTATAGAAGCCATTTAGAAGAATATTAGTGCGATTCAGGCTATTAGAAAGGGATTAAATCAATTTAATATCAATTTACTAGTTTAAATGAAGGGGAAGACTAATTAATTAATAATAATTAATTAATCAAGATAAAGGAAGTGATAATTAATGGAAGGTCATTAATTAGGTTGTTAGCTGAGTAGGTGACTTAATCAATTAGCGTATTGTAATTAATTGATGACAATTAGAGGGAATATGAGTGCTTTTGACAATATGTCATCTATTTGTGGAAAAGGAGATAATTAGCGCAATTTAAGTATTTAAATTGCTTGGGTGTAATTATAGGTGTCTACATTTTCCCCTCTTTGGGGTGGCATAAGTGACGCCACTTCAAAGATAGTAGACGAAAGAAATTTTTGAAGGGATAGGAGAAAAATTAGTAGGAGGGAGAAATGCCCCCTCGAGTGTCGATGGGGTGATGAAAGAAGTCGATCGACGATCGAAAAAGGTGAGATATAGGTAGAAGGATGGGAGGAGGCAAGATGCCCCGGTGAGAGAGAAAAGCAGGGGTGAAAAGGGAAGTGGTGTAGAAGAAATAAGGAAGAGGGGAGAGAAGAGCTTAGCCTCTAGCCACTGTTTATGTGGAACAAATTTGATGTCATCATATTGCCATAGGAACTACATCATTGGCCCTTATTAAAAAAAAAAAAAAGCATACGACAAAGGTAGAATGACATGAAAATCCATACTGCGAACAATTGTCCATTGCTGAAAGTACCAACTCCACACAACATACAAAAATGCAATGCAATACGAGAAGGAAACAAGCTCATCTAACAGGGAAAACAAGTATGAACACACATATCCAACCCAACAACGGTCAAGACAGTTGTACAAATGTTTTGTTATCAATGCTGGAGAGATCCACAAGTTCATGATTGACGACAAGGGTTAAAAAATGATTCCCCAAGCAAGGATACATGTAAGGGGAAATGAAAATGGACATGGGGTCCATGAAAAGCGTTTGTGCACAACGAAACAACACCAAGCAACCAAAAGTGCCCCAGAGTACAGACGAAGCAAGCAGCTAGCTTTTGTGAATGGTTGTGAATCCGGTGATCCGTGAGTCATATTAATCGGGAAGATGTGATACAAACCAATAGGATATGGAGAAAATACCATACGCAAGACACAAGTTTCATCCCTAAGAAGTTTTACTTATTAGGAATTTTTTGAAAAATTTGCCTTGTTTTTGGGATTTTTGATATAGTAAATGTTTGTATTGTTTTGGCTTTCTAAACCGTGATAAACAATAGAAGAAAGGAGAAGAAGAAAAAGAAGGGCCTAGGGGCAACAGAAAGTGCCCTAGGTGGAAGAAAGGAGAAACAAACGACAAATAATGTCCTTGTTTAGTGGAAAAATTAAGAAAAAATAATTATTTATGAGGGTGTGAAGAAGAATAAAAATCGCCAGGGAGCAATAAAATTTCCCAAGGGAGAAGAAAGAGGTATTGATAAAAATGCCCCAATACGGTGAAAAATGAAAATAATTATTTAATTAAAAATAATTATTCCACAGCTGAATAGAGGAGAAAATGGTGAGCTAAACGGGTGTTCCGGCCATCCGATCGATGAAAAACAGAGTTAATAATACCCCCCCAAGGGGGGTAAAAATATCACAATTAGTTCATTTTAACCGCTCAATTTAGAAAACTTACCGTGAGGCTCGACACTCGGAGAGATGGTGATCGCACTTGATCGTTTGAGGCATCATTTGTAGATTATAGATGATAGATCTGTAGACAATATCAAATGTTGTTTTCAAGTGTTATTTTGATGTATATGGACGGGATGATATGATGATATTGGTGCAGAGGGGATAGATTTTTTATTATGCGCAACCCTCTTGCCCCCATTGATGATATGATATGTGATGATTAGCTTAGCATACATGCATGATGTAAAACTTAGCTTTTTTGTTTATATATGATGTATAGATGATGCTAGATGTGATGATAGTGATGGTAATGTGATGTGAATGATAACAAAATAGAGCACATGCAAGAAACACAACCAAATGCTATAAAGAACACCAGGAATTAATGCAATACACCATGAATCACCATGCCTTATTAACAAGTAACAAAACACAACCAAATGCGTTAAGAAAGAAATAATGAATTAACACACTAGCATGTCGAAACCCACTACAACATGCACAAGCAAAAATGAATCTATTCTAAGCAAGAAAAGATAAACTATGAAAAAGTACACCCAAGCAACAAACAACTCAAAAGTAAGCCCGTAAAACACTATACAAGCAACAAGCAAAGCAAGGAAACAAGGCAATGCAAGTAAATGTTTTTGTAAGATATGTTTTCATACACCAATTTTCTATTGTTTAGGTTTTTGTGAAACAATTGTCTATTGTTTTTTTATTGAAACAATTTTCTATTGTTTTTGTGTTTTCTCAAAACAATTTTCTATTGTTTTTGTGTTTTCTCGAAATAATTTTCTATTATTTTTGTGTTTTCTCGAAAAAATATTCTATTGTTTTTGTGTTTTCTTGAAACAATTTTCTATTGTTTTTGTGTTTTCTGACGGTTTCCAAAGCTATGTGCAGGTAACCAAGAAAGCGTGGATGCCCCCAGCATTAGGTGGGGAATATACAAGGGCAGAAGCCACGCACTTATGAACAAGAAGGTGAAGTCGTTGAGTTGCCCCCAGCGTAAGATGGGAAATCACAAAAGACCACATCCCTCACAGACGAATAGAAGAAGGCAAAGCCGGATCAAGGCTGGACAGAATGGTGTGCACAAGGAAACTCAGAGGCAGAACCAGGTCCAGGCCAAAGACAACTACCCTTCGAATATAGAATGCTTGCGAACAATAAATCTTCTTGAGGTGCCGGAAACCGGTTTTCACCCAAGGACTTGCCCAAAGTGCCACAATTGTGTGGTTTTCACAAGTGGATGACTTGTCTCTTTTTCTGAATTTGTTTGATTTTTTATTTTATTTTTATTTTTATGACTTTCTTATGCCATGTTCAGGCATAAAACCTCTTAAGATGCATGGCGTTCATGTGCTCCCGGATCTCATCACCATTGGGGTGAGCCAACTTGTATGCCCCTATGCCATACTTGGCAACTATGACATAGTGTCCTAACCAATGGGGTTCGAACTTCCCTTTCTTTTCTCACTCTACTTTGGTGTTGAACTGGTTCTCCTTCATGACTAAATCACCAACCTCAAACTGACGAGGGATGATTCTCTTGTTATAGTTTCTGGAGACTCTATGTTGATATACTTTTAGGTGATTAAGAGCGCGAATGCGCTTCTCATCCAGTAGCTCCAACTCAGCCAATCTTGCCACTCGGTAATCTTCATCTTTATCTAGATAGTCTCGAAGAGAGATCCTCAGGGAGGGAAGTTCAATCTCTAAGGGGATGATAGATTTTGTCCCAAACACTAGGGAATATGGTGTCACACTTGTAGGGGTGCAAATGGATGTTCGGTAAGCCCAAAGGGTTGGATGAATTTGTAGGTGCCATTACGGCTTTGTATTGTTGACCATCTTCTCCATTATCCTAACCAAATTCTTGTTTGTTGCCTCAACTTGTCCATTACCTTGAGGGTAATATGGTGTGGACCATTTCAATTTGATTTGGAACCATTGGCAAAGACCTTTCACAGTTTTTTTCTTAAATGACTTCCCATTATCTGTAACAATGGCTGCAGGAATGCCATACCGACAAATAATGTGATTCATGATGAATTTAGAAATTTGTGCTCCTGTGACATAGGTTAAAGGGACGGCCTCCACCCATTTTGTAAAATATTCAATGGCTATGATGATATGTGTATGACCATCAGAGGAGGTAGGAGTAAGCTTCCCTATTAAATCGAGTCCCCATTTAGAGAATGGCCATGGGGTAGTGATTGGTTGCAATGGCTATGACGGAGCATGGATAAAATTTCCATACTTTTGGCAAAGCACACATTTTCTAACGTAATTGCAACAATTAGTTTCCATGGTAGGCCAATAGTAACCTACTCTCAACAATTTCTTAGCCAAGACCATTCCATTTGTATGCGCTCTGCATACTCCTTTGTGTACTTCCTTGATTGCCTAGATTGACTCCATCACATCTAGACAACGTAATAGATTCCCATCGTAGCCACGATGATAAAGTGTACCTCCTAAAAGGGTGTAATGGGCTATCTAGCAAATTAGGCTTTGCTTTTCAAAGCGGGAGATATCGGGAGGGAATGTACTATCCTTAAGATAGGTGAAAATGGGTTCATACCATGGTGAATGGGGACCAACAACCTCACAAGCCAGGCAAGATTCTGGCATGTTATATGTGGTTGGCATAGATTTTCTATGAAGAATGGCATATCATTATTCCCTAGTGGAATACAAAGCATAGATCCCACCATTTCCATAGCATCCATTGATCTATTCTGTGATCTTGGGATTTTCTCAAAGGTGATGCGCACAAAATATTCCTTTAGAGTTTCCACTAACTTCTTGTAAGGTATGAGTTTTTCATCCTTAACCTTATACTCATCATTAACTTGTTTAATGATTAACTACGAATCACCTACAAACTTAACATGATGAATATTCCACTTGATGGCCAGCTTCATCCCTGCAATGAGTGCTTCATACTCTGCAATGTTGTTCGTGTAAGGGAAGGCCAAGCGGAAAGCCTATGGTATAGGATCACCCAAAGGAGTAATAAGGACCACTCCTGCACCTGAACCATGAAATGTAAAAGATCCATCAAAATGTATCTGCCATACGACAGATTCTTCAATGTAGAGCAAAGAGGCATCTGGTAGTTCCAGACTCAAAGGCTCCGTGCTTTGCAAAGGTGCTTCTACTAGCTGATCTGTGAGTACTTGTCCTTTAACTGATTTTTGATGGACAAATTCTATATCAAACTCACTAAGTAGAATGATCCAATTAGCCATTCTACCTGTAAGGGTGGGTTTGGACAACAAATACTTGAGTGGGTCGACCTTCGATATGAGCTTGGTCTTAGTATTCAGCAGGTAATGGCGAAGTTTTTGAAAGGTAAAAATAATGGCCAAGCAAGCCTTTTCAATCTGAGGATAATTAAGTTCATAGGCAATGAGGGTGTGACTCAGATAGTACACCACTTTCTCCTTATGGTTAATGTCATATTGGGCGAGCAGCGCACCAATAGCGTATTGTGTAGCGGAAATATAGAGAAAAGTGGTTCTCCTAGAGTTGGAGGCATGAGAACAGGTGGATTGGCCAGGTACTGTTTAAGAAAAGCAAAGGCTTGCTATTGCTTGGGTCCGTAGATGAAAGCGGTTTCCTTTTTAAGAAAATGGGTGAATGAGTGACATTTATCTGACAAGCTGTGAGATAAAGTGGTGAATGGATTGAATTTTCCCTTGCAAGCTACGCAATTGCTTGATATTTTCAAGTGGAGGCATTTCAGTGATGGCAGACACTTTAGCAGGGTCTACCTCAATACCTCGTCTTGACACAATGAAGCCCAATAATTTCCCTGATAGCACCCCGAAGACACACTTCTTGGGATTCAATCTGACTTTGTATTCCTGCAGCGCTCAAAGATACGCCATAAAATGACAGGATGATCTTCTCTTGTTTTGGACTTTCCCAAGATGTCGTCCACGTAGTCTTCCATGATGTCATGAATCATATCATGAAATATTACTGTCATGGCCCACTGATAAGTTTCTTCCACATTATTAAGGCCAAATGGCATCACCTAATAGTAGAAGGTGCCCCAAGGAGTTGTGAAAGTTGTTTTGTGTTGGTCCTCCTCAGTGATTTTAATCTGATTATAACCTGAAAATCCATCCATGAGTGATAGCATTTCATATCCTGTTGTTGAGTCAACAATCATATCAATTTTGGGTAACGAAAATTCATCTTTAGGGCAAGCCTTATTGATGTCTCTAAAATCCGTATAGATTCAGATACCAACAGGTTTCTTACGGACCGAGAACAATGTTCGATATCCATTCAGAATAGTCAATTGGTCGAATGAATCCTACTGCAAGCAACCTTTCCAACTCTTCATTGACCAACAAAGCCTCTCTTGGATGCATCTTTCGGAGTTTCTATTTGATAGGCTTGGCCTCTAAGTGCACGACCAAGTTGCGCATGACCAAAGTCGGATCTAGGTCGGGCATGTCTTTGTAAGACCATGTAAACACATCAATGAAATCTCACAACAACATAGTGAACATCTTTTGTTCTCTAGCTGAGAGTGATGCCCCCAATTTTACTATCTTGGGATCTTCTTCAGTACCAATGTTGACATCAATGGTTTCTTCAACTAACAATTTTGATAAATCCTCCATACACGTAGGGTCGGAAGCGAAGGTTGAGATCTTCATCCAAGGATGTCTCCATGAGATTTTCATCCTTGGCATGGTCACTTTGTTTGTCCTTCAGTTTTCTTATTTGTTTGTTAGCTAGTGCCTCAAAGAGGTTTTCACTATGCGACTTGGACTTCGACTTTTTCCGAGGCTTTTCTTTAGAACTTTTTCCCTCGCTTTTCTTTAAATTTTTCTGACCATGAATTTTAACCTCCTCGCCGAAGTAAGCGCAGGTGTCTAAGTCGATAGAGAAACATTTCTTATGATCTCCAATGGGGATTGTATCCCATATGCCCATAAACTCTGCAATAGCCTCATCATTCTCGAATAAATCTAGTGGCACGTGACATTGTTGGTCCCATTCAATAAGGGAAGGGTATACAAGGTCAAGGGTTGGTTCAGTGGGGGTGATGGTTAGGACAATGTTATTCATAAAAAGGTTTGTTGAGGTTAGATCTTCATATTGGCTACAACAAGAATCCGTATCATTGTCTAGGTAATCGGAACTATCCTCATGCTCAGAACAAGTCGCGTCTTGATCGTTGGGGTGCACTCCATAAGGATGAATCCCAATGCCATATCTTTCTATTTTGAAATGTGGAAGAGGTACTGGTTCTCTTTGTCTTTGTTGATTCCTCCCACATCCTAGGCCTTTGTAGCCCATGGAGTACATCATTCTGCTAGATTTTTCATATTCCAGAGTTTGGTAACAAGATGGCTGAGTGTCCTCAGGGACCCAAGTAGTAGGTGGATCAAGAAACTTCTCCTCAGCTAACAAGCCTCCAGGCAGGAATGACCCAATAGTGTGTTCTTCTCTAGGTCTCTTAAAGTGGTAGTTGGGTCGACCTCTAGTCTTGGGTGACAAAGAGAGATCTGACACCAGGAGTGCTTGTTGTACATTATACTCCCCGCAACCATATTCCAGGATTTTCATCTCCCATGAATCAAATGGAGAGGTTGAAGTAGACGCCCCATGAGCACAAGAACTAAGTGAATCTGAATCCACGTGGGATTCCATAGCCTCAGACTGAAGAGGAACAGCTATATCTGCAGAGGGACATGCATATGTACCCTTTCGTGTAAAGCTATTGAGAGCTCTATAATGAGCAAAGGGCTCAAATCTCCTAGTATTGTGATCGTATGTCCCTCATGCTTCAACTTGATGCATTGATGAAACGTTGATGGCACGGCCTACATGGCATGAATCCATGGTCGGCCTAGAAGCATATTATATGGAAGTTCCAAGTATAGGACGTGAAACTTTGTCTGATGACAAGTGGGGCCCACCTCCACGGGCAGGGTAATGGTGCATGTTGACTCTCTTTCCACGTTTTCGTATGCGGTGATAGTAATAATATGGGACTCAAGATCTTCCTCCGTATGTCCCAATTGTTTGACCAGCTTAAGCATGTAGATGTTCAATCCCAATCCATTGTCCACAAGCACCCATTTGATTTTCCTATGGGTGACAACTACCTCGATGTACAAGGGAAGATTATGTGTAGGATTCGTGGCAAGGATCTCCCTATGGTTGAAAGTAAGATGCTCACTTGGGGCAATGGTTGCCACCGTAGCTTGAAGGTGTGTAGGATCGACTTCTAAAGGCACTCCCGACCCCTGAAGAGTTTGATACAGGATGTCCTTATGCACATTGGAAATCTTGAGAAGGTCTAAGATCAAAATCTTAGCGAAGTCTTCTCAAGCTGTTCTAAAAGGTTATACTTACCAGTATGCGGGGTCGACGGAGAGGGGTCCAGAATTACAAGGCGGGCGCGCCTTGTTACCGCAGTGTAGTCCTTTCCCTTAATCCAGATAGTGTTGACACGGTCAGTAGGGGAGTGAATACATCCAATAAGCAAATCCTAATGATTGTTATCTCTCTTGGTATATAATTAATTCGCGGCTTTATAGGTTTGGGATGACTCTCCCGATCTGGTTTTGCCTTTTCGACTTATCATGCTTGGGAATGGTTCCTTATAAATCCCCATTTTCTCATTAGGTGTTTGCAAGTGGCCAAGGTTATCCACCTCTATCTCCTCATTTTCAATGAGGTCTTGAATATAGTGGCGAAGTTGCAAACATTTTTCTATTTTATGACCTTTAACGTGATGCATTTTGCAATATTCATGCTCCTTATACCATGAAGGTTTGGGAGCGTTGTCGTCAAATGGTTGTGTTGTAGGATAGGTCATCATGTGGGCCACATCCAATTGTTTTAGTATGACTAACAATGGTTCATTGAGAGAGGTGAATGTTCATCGTTTTGGTGGTGGTTGAATTGGGCCCTTGGTCAGTTTAAAAGGTTGACCAGTTTGGACCATTTGAACGCGTTTGGAATCAATGATTCCATCTCCCACCATGTTTTTGTTTTTGTTGAAGATCTTGGGATTTTCCATGGGTTTGACACTTTGGTTGTTTTTAGATTGGTTTTTAAGGGTGCCTTTAGCAATGAGAGCCTTTTCTATCTAAATCCCTTTCTCAATAACCTCCTCAAAAGTACGGACACAATGCATTTGGAGGTGGAAGGCGATATCTGGGTTGAGATTGGGAATGAAGATACTGACCAGCTACTTTTCAGGGAAAGCACAAGGGAAGCAACTGGCTATCCCTCTCCATCATTGGAGGAAGCTAGCGAAGGTCTCATTTGGGCGTTGTTTGGTGCCACACAAGTCTGCCATGGTGACATCACTCTCTATGTTATATGAGAAGTGACACACGAATCTTTCTACTAATTCTGGCCAGGTGGAAATTGATCCCCATGGTAAGCATGTAAACCATTCCAATCTTTGACCTCCAAGACTCTTGGGAAAAAGTCTGATAAGGTAATTATCACTATAAGACACCTCTTGACATGCCATGTAAAAATCTTTAACATGATCTCTTGGGTCTCCCTTTCCTTTGTATTTGTCGAACTTTGGCATATCAAATTTCTTTGGAAAGGGTTGAAGGGTCATTTTTTTGTCAAAAGGATAGGGGCACAGCTCTTCATATTGATATTTCCTTATGCTCCCTATATTGCTCTCTTGTAATCTCGCAAGCGTCGCTTTCATAGACTACACTTCTTGTGCGAGCAATTGTTATTTAGTGGGAGAAGTACGGATGTAAACACGATGGTACCCTATGTCTTCTTCTCCTTTTTTCTGATGGAGTTAGTTGATCTTAACCTTAGGCCTTACCTTTTGAATGTTCTGTTTGTATCTTTATGTACATGGGAAGTAAGCAAAGCAAGTTGTCGGCTTAGGTTGCTAATTTGTTGTTAGATTGTGGCTTGGTTTATAGCCTCTTCTTCTAAAGGTTCCTCCTCTTCGTATTGTGGAGGTTCTTCTTCTATCTCAAGTTCTATTTTATTTCTTCGTGGTACTTTGAGGAGGGGTATTCTATGCCCTACCACTTTATCATTTTATGCGTAAGAAGTGGAAGCATGCATGCCTATTAAAATATCTTCCATATTGATAAGGGGGCGTTCTTCCTCAGTAGTTTCATTTGTTTGTAGTATTGGTTCCTTCTCGATGGGCAATTTGGCCCCTAATTCGATGACCCGGGCCAACACTCTGTCTTTGTTTCTAAGAAGAAATTCGTCTAGTAGAGTAGGGTCAAAATCAAAGTCCGCGCGTGGTGACTCTAATTCGTTTCCACTATGGTCGACCATTTCTTCTGTTTCCTTTTCTGCAGAAAATAGTGGTCCTAGATCGTGTCCGATAAATGGGTTTGACCCTTGTCTGTTAGAGGTTTCCCAAGCTTGCACCTATTGTTCCTCATATGTTTGTTTCTTTAACCCTAGACGCATCTTGGGAGCCATGTTTTCATGATAAGTTTCACTAAGGTAAGTTGTAGATTTGTTCAAAATTCAATGACTACCCCTAAGTGAAACACAAGATGTACGTGTTAAGAGTAAATTAATAGTGTGAGAATACCAATGTGATAGAGTGATAAAGTCACCAATGAAACAATCGTTTGGTACCAAAACTTAATCAAATGAAGTACTTCCTAGACTACATTTCAAAGTAATTTGTGACGTTAGATGATTAACAAGATGTCTCCACTTATGCCAAGTTCAAAGGAATGAACAAGACGTAAGTAAATACACGAAGTTAAATGTGATCTCCCAATCAAGATATACGACGAGCAAGCTCAAGTCTGATTAAGACCTATATCTTAAAAAGTGCCAATTACGATTTGCGAATGACACAACAATATCACCAAGATATGTTAACCCACTTTGCAAGAAAGTGAAGTATTGATATCGAGGTGTTATTGATATAACACGCACAAATGGTAGTGCCTAGCACCTTTTGAAATCGAGGTAATAATAAAACCAAACAAAAAAGCTCAAAGTATAGCTAGGAATAGTTAAGAATGTGTGTAGTGTAGCCGTACAATATAGGTATTTATGTCGAGTTTACAAGAAACAAGACGTAAATATCGAAATTGTAATGAATCTTTGGAAGTCTGCCGTGATGAACCACACCTAACTACAATGACGATCTTGACATGGGTATGTTAGCATATGGATTTCAATGCATGCGAATGACATGCAACAGTGTGGGAGCGAAGTCCCTCCTCAATGAAGGTGAGGCTGCCTTTATTGAAAACCAAAAGCTGTATTTACATCTGTACATTCAAAATTGTATGTGGGGGTGTTTTAGAACATCAATGGAATAAAAGTGAATGAAGGAAATGGAATGAAATGAAAGAAAGGAGTGGAATGGAATGGACTGAAAGAACATGCAAGAGTTAGGTAAAAAACAGAGCCTAATATTGCATGAAGAGAAAAGATGAATAACCAACACAAATAAAATGGAGTTTGAGTTAGCCAAACAAGAACATACAAAGGGAACACACATGAGCAAGTAGATAGTCAGAGCTTGATCACTGTGAACTAGAACAACTGATTACTAATGTTGACAATAAGATCAAAGATAATATTCGCATGCAAGATTCAAACACCTAACATCTAATGAACATAAGAACACCAAATGCTGCAAGAGACAATGAATGAGACACAAAGTTCTTATTCTATTAACTCCAAAATGTTTTTCTCAAAGAACACAAAGTTTCTTCTGGAAACAAAGCTTGCACAAAAGTATCTTCTTCTCCTCTCTCAAAGTCACCCTTACAAATGAGCCCCTCACTTCCTTTTATAACCCAAAAGTTGGTTACAAAGTAGTTAGGGTTTAATATGATCATTAAATAAGGCACTTAAGTGACCTTTGACTTTTTCTAACCAACTTTATTAAATCTGACCCAAAAATAGAAATTACTTAAAATATCCATGTTTCCCAAATAACAACACCTTTAAAAATATACAATAATAACCGATTGCCTTATCCATTGAAGCGGGGTCCGCCTTATCTCAAACGTGAGAAATGGACTCTCCCAATTCGCTAGATATCAAGAAAATCAACTTCTACACCGCCGGTGAAATTAGGATCTCTTGCTTTTGATAATTGAAAGGATCTAAACCTTCCCAAAGTTTCAAACATCTTTTCCTCTTACGGAGGTTCACTTGGCGAAGAATAGCCTCACAAAATACCTGCAATTCAAGAATTCTACTTGGCATATCATTAAAATTAACAATTTTAGGTGAGCATTCTCAAACAAGTTCTTCAATTTGATACACCGTTCCATGGAAACCGACGAGAAATTGTTGGCAGGAGTGTACATGTCTTTGAACAATCGTGAGAATTGTTCTTCCACCTGCTCCGATGAACACCTTTGATTATGCTCATTTACTAGGTTGCGAAACTCAGCTATGAAATCCTGGATCGAGGAAAGTGAAGCGAAAACTTCATTGCACATGTTGTCATAATGGATCATAGAATCCACAAGAAGCGTCTTTCTCGATTTGAGAGGTAGACACCAAAGGAAACGTGTCCCTCTATATTCAAATTCGAGAATCCCTTCAATAGCCAACACTGAAGATTCCATACTTGTCATCTCCTGCAGACTGGGCAATATCTCATCCAAATTTGATATCGTAGAAACAAAAGTTTCTTTGAAAGAAAGAATTGGATCTAGATATACACTGATATCTTCATGAAGCTTAACTACAGTCTTGATCGCTCCCTGGCCCAAAACGAGAATCTCCAAAAGCCAAGTTTTAGTGACATGGCCCAACGTGTTTATTTCCTTTGACAAATTAAGAGTCTCTTCATCTGGGGCAGCCACCGCATCAGGTACTGGGAAGGTGGATGATATGGGATTTATCAAATGCTGAACATACTCCACCAATTGACTCTTTTCAGCCTTGAGCCAAGAATTTTGGGACTTGTATTTCTCCAATCTTTTTAGCACGATATCAATTGAATCTCGAGCCATCGCCATGTCACTTTCTAACGTGGATCTCCCAAGTCCTAGTCTGGAAACTTCATAGTCGGCTGGCGTCATAGCATTACGCTCTTTATCCACTCATGGAATGGCAAGGTCTGCAAACTTGTTTCCATCATTATCCACCATTATTCAAGAAAGTACCTTGGGCTTCTTAGGAATGGTGTCATTCGATAGTTTGAAAAGGGCATCAAAATCAATGTCGATTGGCTTGACAACTCTCTTCCTTTTCTTCACTTCAGAATCAACCCAAGAAGGAGTTTCATTTACTATCTCGGCATATAGAATCCTGGAGCTTGAATCAATATCCTCATCATCCCTGACATCATGAGATCCTTCTTGAATCCTATCAACGGCCTCAATTTGAGGAGACACAACCTCAATGTCCAATTCCTGATCATTCGGGAGATTTTGGGAAATCTCTTCATGAACTACGTGCTCCGAAGTATTTGATATTTGAATTACTTGCACTTGAGTGGGTGTTTGTTTGAAGCATGGTTGAGGATCATTTCTTTACCACTTTGTATGAGTGCTATTAATGATGTGAGTGGAAGAATCTCTACTCGAGGTAGAAAATCCAGACACACGCTCCTTTCCTTCTTCAGGGTTTGGATCTCTGGATCTCTCTCTTCGTGACACGTTGCTCGGCGAAGTGGATTTCGGCAACCATTCTTTTCGGTATGTCGTGTATGATCGGATGGTAACGAAGTTGATCGAGAAGAAACCTTGGTCGAATGAAGGTGTCTGATATAGGCAATTTTGTGATTAAAGCGGGATTCGAATTGATTGAAATTTGGAAAGTTCCTATCATACCAAGATATGCTTCTTTCGATACTTGGTTGGTTCTTGCCATCGAGGTCATCTCTTTTGGTCCAATCGATTCGAGGCAACGGTGTGAATGCAATGGCATCGTGCGAGGATCAACGACATCTTCATCATCGGTTATGAATGAATCGGGAGGACTCGGATGTGGAAGGCCTTGATACGAGCAAGTGTTAGGCGAGAGTACTCCCGTCTCCTTACCTCATGTTCATCCGAGCAAGCGGCCCAGAAATCCTCCATGGTAGGATTATGTTGATACTTCGCTCCCATAATCATTTGCATATAACCATTGATATCGAACTGGGCTCTCTTCACATATGGATGGATAGTTATGAGAGCAAACTCCTTTTCCATTAGTTGTGCACTAAATAAGTTTGGGCATTGGTATTCCCCGATTTGGATCGGGAAATGAATTCCTGGGCGGTGCTTGTCACTAAGCAAGCAGTGAACTTGGAACAATTGTCGCGCCAGCTCCATTAACGCCCACCTATCACTGACGTACTTGGGAAGTTTCCACGGGGTCCCAGCAAAGCCACTCACGCGGATGTAGGAAAAAGATGAAAATTGTATAAACCAGGTTCCCCATTGAGAAATGACACTCATGGCTTCTTTGGAAAACCTTTCCTCGGTATTTCGATTCAAGTTCCGGATTACGCGGAAGGTGAATGCATCATTGACTCTTCTAAAATGGTGAGAACTATTTTTGAAGCTGAGCTGAGGGTAATAGTGAAAAACGTTGTTTGATGACCCCAGGATTCCTCTCGTTTCAAGTCCCAAAAATAGCTTTCTTCGTGCTACTGCATAGGTCAGATATGAGGTCATGTAGAAGCATCCAGTCATTTTGACTTCTATCAATTGCTTGTGAATGGTGTTGCTGATGATGGTGGCCCAGTCCACAAACTCCTTCTTGGCTAGGATGATACAGATAAACTGGTACATCCATGGGTGGAAGACCCTTGCAGAAGGTAAACCAAAAACTCGACTTAGGAGAGTGATCATGTCTCCAATCTCTTCCACGAACTCAACGCGTACAGTTCTTTGGGAGCCTGTCAATCCGAGGTCTCTTGGTTACCAGCCAATTGTTGTTAACCATTTTGCTCCATCTTAGGGGTTCTTCATCCCAGAAATCTTGCGCAGACTGGCGAGTGATATCTGCATTCTCAGGAAAATCAGGTATCCCGAGCAACTCCTCAATGTGTTCAGGTGTGATTAAGAGGAAAGGTTCGCGGTTGTCTTTATAAATTCCTCGTCTCTCAGGATCGTAATGCTCTGCACAAGCAATCACCAATTCCGGACACTGCACCGAGACAGGGAATGCTGCTGCTTGAGGTAGGCCACTGTGGTAAAGCCTATCAGAGAAAATGGTCTTGCCTTGATTTTGATAAACTCACAAAACTGTTGCACGTTGATATGACCCAGATTTGTATCGGTGATGTTGTCATACGCCGACTTAATGGAGCTGGGAGGAATAATTCCTTGGAATTCATATTTCAGGGCAGATTTATTATATTTTTCCACTGGCTTCCTCGATCTCCCTACAGATTTGGATCTTTCGGCCATTATGAATTTAACAAAAGCAGTGACTCAGGCACGCCAGACAATGCAAACGGGGCCGGGTCTCAGTCTCCAACACCCCGTCAATGCAAGAAAAATATTTCCGTTATAATATTATTATTATTATTATTATTTAAAAATAATAATAATAATAATTGTCTCGAATTACAAACTTTTAATATGTCAATAAAAACAAATCGAGACCAAGCTCGAATTCTAACTCTGACAATAACAATTAAAATCTCCCGATTTTAATATTTTGCGTGAATGGAGTTTCCTCTCTTCCCTGGCCGACGTTGGAGATATTCCTGAACTGCATTTGAACTGTTTTTAATCTTCTCCCTGGCACGTGTGTAGTCTTCCACTCTGGCTAAATAATTAATTCCTCTTCCTTGGCTAAGGCGTGGAAACTTCCTGTGCTTGGGTGTGGCTTTTGTTTTGATGTATTTTGCCTCTAGCTATGTGCTTTTCTCCCAAGGCGTGAGAAATAATCTTTATTTCTGTGTTTTAAAACCTTCTTTCTCTATGCGCAGCAAGAAGATTTTAAATCTTTTTTATTAAAAACTCCTCCAATCTGGCACATGGAACTCTTTCCCCTTTTTTTATATTAAAAACTTGTTCTTTCTTCCAGCTGGGTGCCTCCTTTGATGAATGCGTAGCTTTTTAAAAACTGTTCTTATCTCTAATAGCTGTGTGGAAAAGAATTTTTATTATATTCTTTATTTGATTTTAATATACTTGCCCACGGTTCAGTTGGGTCGCGTTTTTTTTATTTATAAAATTACAGGCAAACCTTATAATGATGCAAACAGTAAAAACAGTATTGGCGCAGGATCAATCGATGAAATTCTCGAGAGTATGGGTCACGTTTTTGTCACGTATGCTTCACACTGCTTTTTTTGTATGCTTCTGCGCCTTTGTTGTACGGTGGTTTGGGCTGTGCGCCTCCTCTACAGAAAAATGCGTGGAGTTCTCCTTCTGCATGCGTGGAGTGGTCTCTTTTCCTCAGTTGTTCTGTATGGTTGCAGACCCGCGTGCCTCGCACTGTTCTGTATGCTTTTTAAACTTCGCCCCAACTCACGAATTCTGGCATGCTTCATCAAATGCTGCAACAGATGTATGGCAAGAATATGTTTTTGTTTGCTGGCGCGGCCTGCATGGAAGACTGTTCCCTTTTCTTTCCTTTCCTTCAGTGTGTGGACAGCGGTTTGGGATGTGTGGGAAATAAATTCTTTCTTTGCTTCTTCCAATGCACAGGGATTTTATTTGTCTTATGGAAACTGTTCTTTATACAAAAACTTGTTCTATTCTTTAAAAAACTATTTCTTGGCCAGTGCGTGGGCTTTATTTGCATAATGCCAAACAAAAAATTATGTCTTTATGAAGAAAAAGAAGCCTCTGACTTTTTCCACCGGGTTTGATGGAGGAAGTTACGAGGATTAATTCAACTTCCTCACATCCCGGGTAGTGGCTTAAGTGCCAGGGGAAATGGGAAAAGTAACGGGCAATTGCCAACGGGAATGGCAAAATGGGTTGGCAATCCCCGTCCAATTTCCCCATGTGGGAAATTGGGGAATTTTATGCCCGTTTTCCAATCCATGATTTGGCAATTGGCAGAGGAAAACCCACGTGCGGGAAATTTGAAAGAAATTGCCAGGAAAGTGGAAATCCGGGTTTGGGATGCCAACCCGGCAGTTGGAAACAAAAGCTAACTTCCCCGGCACTAAAACTTGTCGGATGAACCTTCATTTATATTTATTTAATTAAATACTCCTTAAGTGATTAATTTAATCAAACAAGGAGCAATTAATTAATTAAATATTAATTAATTATTTTAATGTGTTTTATAGCTTTGGCGGGAAGAGTTCTTGCACGAAAATCACGAAGCGAAGACCGAAACGATCACAAAAATAAGGCGATCGTAAGAGTCCATGAACATGCGCAAAGTAATACTTTTCACAATTTTCTAATTTTTAATTATTCAATTGTTTTTGACAATTTTGCGGAGTAAAAATTGGCGATAACAGAGTATCAAGATCACAATAGGCTACCAAATGACGTGAAAACACCTCCACTCACTTTAGATGTTTAACTAACCCACCCATGAAACATGGATGGGCGTAAACGGACATAAAAGTGAGAGAAAGCGATCGAATGGAAACACAAAGGTAATCACACCTCTTTTGATCAACAAAGTGTTAAAATAATATGAAGGAAATAAATCAAGAAAAATGATGAAAAAATGCTAGCCTCACTTGTGAGAGTTTCACCTTGCCCTAAGGCAAGCAAAAACTAGGTGAAAGTAATACGTCACACGTTTCTCAAAAAGAAGGTTCACAACTCAACACTTTGTTTTAAAATGGTGAAAGTGGGCTCTGGCCAAAGTATATTCTCCTAGGTGGTTCTCTCGCCTAGGTGTTACAAAGTTACCACGAGCGGCGTGATTTACCCAAAAAGTTGCGATGACTAGTTTGGGAGTATCTCGGCTTTACTTTACCCCCTTCAAGAATAATAGGCAACTAGTGTGTCTACATGTACCATCACTAGGGTCACCACAATGGACAACCTGTAATGCTATCTCACAAAGGAATCACTAGTCAAGTAGGTAGTGTGAAGCACTTCCCATTTTGTCCACAAGGTTCCCTCTTGCGTGGACTACTTTGGGGTTCCTGGAACCACCCCCATCATTGTAGCTTAAGGTGTTATGTCAAAGGGGTTATGTTCCAGTTGAGAAGAAAGGGACGTACCCTTTTCCAAAACCTGCAATACAATGTTTTGAATATTTTGTTCTTTTTATCTTGTTTAATTAGGTGTGGTTTGGTTGAACACCTTTTGGCAACTACGTATAACAATGTATTAGTATTTTTGACTTCGTTTTGATTCCTCCTTTCCTTAACAAGCGTTTTTAGGTCCCGCACTCAAGCATTAGTAGTTCTCCAAGAAAATCACATTATTTAAAAGAGGATTAAGAGTTGCTTTTGATTCTCAAGATCATCCAAGAATGCAAAAGAAGAGCATACACAACAAATAATCCAACTAAAAAGTAAAGAAAATCTTTTCAATCAATGAACCATACAAAGTTCTTGATAAATGTTCATTCCCCTAAACCAAAAGTGAAAGATGAAGTTTCCAATTTACCAAATGTTATAAAATGAAGACTAAAGTTGCTTTTGATTCTCAATATCACCCTAAGATGCAAGAGAAGAGCATACACAAACTTTATCCCAACTATATAGAAATGGAAAACTTCAAATCAAATGACCATTGAAAAATGTTTTGTAAAAGGTTCATTCCCTTAAGCAAAATGAATAATCAAATTTCCAAGTTTAATCCCAATGTTAAAAATATAGAGATCAAAGTTTTTTTATTCTCAAGATCACTAAAAGGTGCAAGAGAATAGTATACACACGCTTTGGTCTAAATCCAACATTCATCAAAACATTAGACATGTTAGAAAATGACCAGTTTTAAACTAACAGAAAAACTTGCAATTTACGTAAGTATAAATCTTGAATTTATGTTTTCATTGCATAGTAAACTTCAATACCTTTCCAACGCAAAAAAATGGAGTGATTTTGAGTTCGGGAGCAAACGTTATGGCCTTCGGAAGATGGGTTACACATATGCTCTTATGCTCATGGGTATGCACTTGACATGCACTCAAAAAATGTTAAAAACGTCTCTTAATCTGCAAAATGGGTAAATTTTTCTAACCAAGATTCAATTTTGACAACAACCCATCACATCAATATATGAATAGAAGACTCAACGCTATCAAACATTAATATACATGCTCAAGAACTTAAAATTTTCAAGAAATTGACAAAACTAGCATGTAGAATGATGAAAAAGTAAGCTCTAAAAATGAAAACATGATGAAATCTTGAAATTTTCTCACCAAGATTTAATTTTGACAAAAACCCACCACATTAATATGTAAATAGAAGACTCAGCACTATCAAACACTAACCTACATGCTCAAGAATTTAAAATTTTCAAGAAATTGACAAAACTAGCATGTAGAATGTTTAAAAAGTAAGCTCTAAAAATGAAAACATGGAGAAATCTTGAAATTTTCCCATCAATTCCAATTTTGACAGCACTTCACCTCCTTTATACCTACAAGGAAGACTCAACACATGCAAACTCAATAAAACAAGTTAAGAAAAATAAGTTAGATCAACATGTGTAAAAGAGGGTTAGTAACCAAAAATGAAACTTAACTACAAAAACTTGAAATTAAGTGCAAAGGACAATGGAGTAAGTCCCACCAAGTGTGTCAAATGTGTGCAAGTTTTGTTTTTAAACTAATGCTAATGTAAACAAAGACTAACACATAAATAGTCTTAATTAACAAGAATTAAACAACATTATAAACACCATCATGATAAGAATTAATCAAGGGTTAGATGCTAACAATTATCAATACAAAACTATGAAATCAACTATGTTAAGCACCTAAATATTCTCTATTATCTAACATATAAATGAAGGAACCTAGGTAGGTACCATGGCTATCAAAAATAGTTGTCCTTAATGTTCCAAGAACCTATGAATGGGGGCTAATCAAAGTTGGGCTCAATACCCTTTTGACACCTCACATATGACCCAAGCACTTTAAGAAAGAGGCTTAACTCTTCAAGATTATGAACTCTTAAGAAAACAAGGTGCAAGCTCTTAGTCTCTTTGTTATATGCTTTGCATTTGCTCTCTTAAGAAGTTTTAGGTGTAAGTATAAAGGTAGAAGGAGGGCTCCTTATATAGCCCAATGGATAAAGGAAACACTTCATCCCTTTGCATGTGGAATAAAGGTAAAACATGATTAGGAATGGATAAGGTTGCTTTATTAAAGGTAACCTTACTTTAGAAGGGTTTAATACATGTTTAGCAAGTCATGGGAGTTGGGGGGTATTTTAATTAATCAAAGGTGATTAATTAATAGGTAGGTGTAAGCTTATAGAAGCCATTTAGAAGAATATTAGTGCGATTCAGGCTATTAGAAAGGGATTAAATCAATTTAATATCGATTTACTAGTTTAAATGAAGGGAAAGACTAATTAATTAATAATAATTAATTAATCAAGATAGAGGAAGTGATAATTAACGGAAGTTCGTTAATTAATATTAGTGGGTAAGCAACTTAATCAATTAGCGTATTGTAATTAATTGGCGGACAATTAGAGGAATATGAGTGTTTTTGACGATATGTCGTCTATTTGCGAAAAAGGAGATAATTAGCACAATTTAAGTATTTAAATTGTTTGGGCGTAATTATAGGTGTCTACACATTTATCTCAGTATTAACTCTATAACCAAAGATTTATCGGACATGGTGGCATGAATTGTATTGTTCTCACCGGACCCCTCAGTCCCAAAGAGGTTATCTGAAGTGAATTATCGCATGACAATGTTACGTGTTTCACTTGCTTTGACCTATTCAAAACAGAATTACATATTACATATTTATAAGAATTAATTTAACAATGATTTTTTTAAGGAATTAAGATTAAAATTTAAATGCTTTTAAAACAAATTACTCACCAACTGTTGGTCCATAGGAATTCCATGTTTATCCATATTCTCGTGAAGAGTAGTTGGAATAAATGTGGATTTGAGTCCATAAAAACCCTCTTAATATAAATCAAGAACATAACAAGAAGAAGAAATAACTGCAGAAGGATTCAATTTAGATTTTTCAAGTTCAGAACAATTCTTTGATGCAAGATATGTGCACCAATTGAATATAATATCAGAAATGGTTTGAAGAAGGTTGTACATTTCCCACTGATGAATATTGGTGTATTTTCCCGTAACATGATATAGGACTAGAAAAATTCCACCATGGCCAGGAGAAAGGGATCTTTGATAGATTGAGAGTTAATGCATCTTTTTGCTGGAGTATTAACCTCAACCTCAACAGAGATATTGTAATGAGGCTCTAAAAATTTCTTTTGATCATCAAGAAGAACAAAGTTGGTGGTTATAGGAATGCATTTTCATGGGGCAATCCTGTTAGACGATAAATATCTTCATGTGTTATTTTGATGAGAAATTGGTGGGATGGTAATTGAACTGTGAAAGTGCCATCAAAATTATTATACACTTGCATTAAATTATTTACTAATTTGTGGTATTTCTGATACTGGGGCATGTAAATAAGTCATGAAAGCTTGACTTACCAATCCAATCAGATTACTCGATTATTTTAGGGTCTTCGATTAGTTGTCACAATCGGGGATATAAAATGTTTCGGTAAACATAGGAAGTTGGTTTAATGGTCCTTTTCTTTGGGAAATTATTCTTGAATGTTGATTACTTGAAAAAATAAGAGGTTGGAAAATGGTATATTAAGATACATGTATATAAGCCTTGAGGATTGCATAACAAATCATGTGGTAGGTAGCAGACTGCTACTATATAATACCGGAAGACTGGAAGTGGATGAGAAGGATGGAAATCTCTAAAAAAGTATATTTTGGATAAACTTGCATGTGAAAATGGGATAAAATGAATGGGGATGGGTATATATATAGGAAAGGAAATTGTATTAAGTGTGGAAGACACATGGCGTATTAAATTCTATTTGACAACTAAACTGTGTTCCCAAACGACAACATAAAACTTGCAAGTTAACGAGTTAACGTCAGAACACCACGTCCAGAACACCATATATATATATATATATACATATATATATATATATATATATATGTTACCATCTAGAACAACATCTTTATGACAACTCTTTCAAACCGGTAACAAAACATTGACAACAGAAAAGCAACCACTCGAAACAATGCATGTCACCGATGGTAACACTATACTATCGGTCAACAACAACATGGTGTTGGTCATACACTATGTTACCGGCCAACAACACCATGGTGCCAACCAACAACCCTATATTACTTGGCTGGTAACATTGACATTTTGTTGTTGTACGTAAATATACCATACTTTTCAACCGTTAACATGTTGTTCCATGCTTTACGGCTAGTAACAAAAACTCTAGTTCCTCCACCATTTTTGAAAAATTCCTTCCTTTCGATGCCATCACAAAACCCATTTCCATACATTCACCTATAGTGTGAATGTCTTTTCATCAATTTCATTACCCATTCTATAATTTATTTTTATTTTTATTTTTTTTTTTTTTTATTTGGGGGGGTGGGTCTTAAAATGAACCCTAAATGCAATGCAATATCTCGCCCCATAACTTAGTGAATAGATTGGTATCTAACTCACCGAATTGGTAATATAAGGGCAATGTGGTGGTAGGCCTCATGGTGTTCTGAGGACCCACCATGTGGAAAAAAATTTCAATCAGCGGCGAAGATGTCGATATCGAGTGTCAAATACCAGAGGTCCACCCCAACTTTTCACCTATGCCCGATTTGAATTTTTCCACTTTTCATGTCGTGACTTTTCGGTTGGCTTTTGCTCTTGCCACGGAGTTGACCAAACTTTGACTAGCCATAAATTTCACGTACGGGCTTTGTTTTCCATGCTCTTGTAGTAGTCAAAAAACTCACAGATTTGATTTCCACACTTTGTGAAATTCTGGGGATTTAGGGAACTTTAATCCTTCGAAATATCCTCCAGATCACACCTCCCTACTAGGAAGGCTTTTTTCCCTAAAAACAACTATTTTCCGCTACTTGGATCATGAACCTTGTCTATGTTTGTGAAGAGATTTTTGCAGCTAATATCGTAGTCTTTGAACTACTCCTTCTCGGCTACGACAATTTGTTTGATCTCTGGGACTGTGAAATTTTGGCTTATTGCCTTCTGTTTTTCCATTTTGATGCCAAATCAAGATGACTAATCTCTGTCTGGTCTTGTTGAGGACTCCATATAGAGCTTGGCTTACCAATGTTAAATAAAATACTAGGCATGATAAACTTGTCATGTAATCCATACTTACATGGTGGCTCTAATCCCTGTGTCTTCTCTACATGATCAATCTTACTGCAAAGTATGACATTGGTTTCTTTTTGTTCCTAGACAACTTATTCAACAAGAAAATTCCATATACTGAAAGAAAATTTGTGCCCTTGCAATAGGGTCTTACAATTACAAATATATCAATATAATATATCCAAATTATGTCGAGACTCAAACCTATCTTGTAGCTCTTTCTTATGCTTCTCTACTTCCACGAGTTGTAGATGTTTCCTCAATTGAGAATCCTTCTTTGGGATATACTATGAACTGGTGTCAATAACCTAGTTTCTCAAAATTACTTGCTTGAAGATTAGCAATCTTACAAGCGCAATACCTACTCTAATACCAAACTTGATCAAAAAATTGACCAATTTTTTTTCTTTGACCACACACCCTTATTAGGAAATTATTTCTTTTCCAAAATTACCCTGTAATAATCAAATGTGAAAGAATGCAATGCAAAACCATAATCACAGTGCACACAAGTTGATAACAAAGTTCGGTAGAATATCGTGTCTCTGAGTTTAGAATATTGAACTGATTTATTATTCACTTCTAAATTACAACTCTAGTACAAAATCACAATCGAAGTTGTAATAATCTTGTTACCATAAGAACAAGAATCTCCTCCATGACCACCGAGTGATAATACCTTGTCTTATGCAATAGATTCAATCTCCAATGGTGTCTGAAGAACAATAACCTTATACATGACCATTGAGTGAAAATTACCCACCTTATGCAAGTAGATTTGATCTTCAGTGTGAACTACCCTTTTGCTCCAAAACCGTAATCCAGTTGCTCTGCTAGTCACGGTGAGTTGATAATAACTCCGTATTATGAAGACTCGAACGCCTTTGTTGTATAAAAACCAACATGCACATACTAATATAATTTAGGCCTTCTTCTCCGTCATATGTCTATATTAATACAATATAGGTTGTATTTTAATCATTGTGCCCATACTAATACAATATAGTCCAACATGCTTATACAAATACTATATAAGCCTTTTTATCTCTCCATAATGCCGCCTTCATTGGCATTTTTATTCTCTGTAGATTAGACTTGGCTTTGGAGCACTTCGGATGGAGAGGGATTCATCTTCAAAATAATGCCTATATAAGTATAGGACTTACATATTTAAACTCCTATATAGGACTTTAATATTTCTCCACGAATGGCCTTTATAATTTTTATTTTCCATATTTTCCTAACTCCCCTAGGGCTTCGAAATCTCAACTTTGCATTGAGGAGCTTGTGTTAAATGGACTTGGAGAGGGCCTTTATATAGGCCAAGGCGGCCCAAGCTCTATACTACATAAAATCATTACATAGCCAAACTTGGCCGGTGAATCGGTTCGTAGGGAGGTGGTTGTGGTTAAAATCCCACCACACCATTGTGTATTGTGTGAGATCTCTACCGCCATGTTTTTACACATACCCGACCACTTCACGTTGCCACCTATTTCTGTCACTTATCCATGCCGATCCCATGTTGCACAGGTATTTTCTAAATCGCTTATCCACATCGATGTGGATTATTCCACATTTGTGGGGATATGGTTGTGGAGGGATTTTTATAGCCGTGGCAAGTATATTCACTTGTGTCTTGGGCCACGTACCCACCATTTTGTTTTCCAAAGCATATGTGTCACTCGCCCAATGCCCACCCAAACTTTTCACCCATGTCCAATTCAAGCTTTTTCCACTTGTTGTGTTGTGACTTGTTAGTTGAACTTCTCTCACCCCGAGTTTACCTAACTTTGACCAAAGAACAACTTTCACGTATGGGCTCTGTTTTCTGCACTCTTGTAGTCGTCGGAAATCTCACGAACTGAATTTTGCCTTTGTGACAATCTTGGGGGATTTAGGGAAATTCTCTCCTCCAAAATTTTCTCCGGATCACTATTGCTACCACCATCATTGTCATTATCATCGTCTTCATCATGATCATCAATATTAATCTTACTACTAAAATTGATATTATTATTATGATTTATAAAAATAAAAATTCTTATTATTAACACTCTATTATTATTATTATATTAACAGTAATAGTAATAGGCATTATAAACATCATCCTTATCATCATGGTTATCTTCATCTTAATCATGGTCACTCATCCCCGTCATTATGATCATCATCATCTTCGACGTGGTTGTCATTTCATCGTAATCTTAGTCATTTCATCATTGTCATGATTGATTTAATCATCTTCACCATTATCATCATCATTATGATTGTCATCTTCCTCTTCGTGGTCGAGTCTCCTCTGCCATCATCACATCATTGTCATCAATTATGTAATATTAATTTTATTTACTTAATATTATTAAATTATATGTTGTATATAATATAAATGATAATATATAATATAAATTTTAATATATGATATAAATTTTAATTTAGATTATAATTTATTATTTTAATTATTAATATATAATATTAATTATAATTACTTAGTATTATTAAATTATAAACCATATATAATATAAATTTTAATTTATTTTATAATTTATTATTTTAATTATTAATATATATTATATATGTGGTTTATATAATAAATTCTATTAAATATCTATAATATTTCTTATGTGATTATTTTTACAAATTTTTTACATTGTATTTACTTATTTATCTATATATTCACCTTTTAAAAGAATATGTTAAACTTATTTACTTAATTATGTAATTTAGGTATCAAAGTAATTTTTCTTATGTAATTATTTTAAGTGCGGCAATAAATTTATAATATTATATAATTTTTTTAAAGTGAGGGCACCTATAAATATAAGATTTTAGATTTTCCCTATATAATTTTCTTATGTAATTAGCCCCTATTGTTATGTAATTATTTAAAAGTGAGGGCCCTATAAATTTAATATTTTAGATTTTTCCCTTTATAATTTTCTTATGTAATTATTTAAAAACAAGGGCCCACATAAATATAATATTTTAGGTTTTGTAGGTGAATTAGATTTGATCTATGTAATATTACTATTGGAATTGCCTTTATATTATAAACAAGATAATACAAAGTGTTACATAGTAAGGGGGCGGCCGACAGTGAACACGACCCCAAAAGAAACAAATCCCATAGGGAAGAACATCAAACGCCACGTAGGCAACCAAAAAATTCCACAAAGGCAACAAAAAAGACCACAAGAGTGAAGCAAAAGCACTATATCATAGCAAACTTAGGCACATGGAGTAGCGACACTTGGAGGCGGAGGCAGATCATCCCTTGGCGGAAAGAAGCCAAGTGTGTGAGGCTCGTCAAAGGGGGATGATCATCCAACCATCCTAGGTGGAATCGAACACTAAGCAACACCACGATCCCCCAATCCAATGGAGGTGACCCGCCAAACTGAGATGCTCCCCTAGGAGGAGACCCACA
Organism: Taxus wallichiana var. yunnanensis; assembly: GCA_018340775.1. Classification (NCBI taxonomy): domain Eukaryota; kingdom Viridiplantae; phylum Streptophyta; class Pinopsida; order Cupressales; family Taxaceae; genus Taxus; species Taxus wallichiana. The sequence continues at coordinate 697,030,994 of CM031242.1, forward strand.
GTTCAAAGAACTGGAAACTACTTTACCATGTGCGGGGAGGGATCCAACCAAGCCCATAAGAAGAGGTGTCGGGCGAGCGACAGGTGGAGAAGGTCGATCACTTGGAGTATGGCTGTGAGAGTGGTTTTGTGAGCATCTGCGGTGTTTGGGTGGTGGCGAAGGAGGTGGAGGTGTTGATCATCATCATTGGGGAACTCAGGCTCATGGTACATGGTGCGTTGCCCCAATGGTCCAACAACCGCCGAAGATTTCAAAAACAATTAGATTTCCAATCAAAAAATTTAGGTGGTAAAAATTTGGAAGAGGGAATGGATCCAATGCCAAGCACTTTGAGCACAAGCACGTAACCAAAAACATGTTTGAAAGACTCCGGGTGACCACAACAAAGGCATTTTGGGTTGGGAATGCCGATGTGGCTTAACTGTTCCCCCAGTGGAAGACCTTGATAAATAAGGCACCAAAGGGAAAAATCAACTTAAGATCAAACAGAGGATTCCAAATCTAATGGATACGTCGAAGTCACGTCGAGGAGAGGAGTGCAACTTCTATCGGGAGTTGACATTATCAATACTAGAAGAAATGGGAGAAAAAAATAGTATATAACTCAGGAATCATATTTCAATAATGGAATATACACATTCCATCTCCAATATTTCCACCAGGCAAGAGGTGGTTGAAGCCCAAGTTTGTGCAACATGACATCTGGTATAAGAGATTGAATTCTCAATATAGATATGAGGTACAAGTTTGCTTCTTGTAATTTTTGTTTCAGCTCTAGCCAAGGAATCCAATCTTTGTTGGAGACCAAATATCTTATGGTATAAATCCCTTTCCAAAGACAATCTCCTCATCGCCTTAATGTCTAATAATTCAAATAAGGGCAAGTCATCAGAGAAAATAGGTGACCACCATATATTATGGTCATTGAAGGAGAGACCAGATCTAAATCCATCACCAACCCATCTCATCAAATGCTTCATGGATTCGAAGGCTTTCCAGATGCTTTTCACAACAAAAGTACCAGGTATTTTGACTAGCACTCTTGTAATTAATAAGGTATGAAAGCCAATATTCTTCCAACATTTTTTACCATAAGGAGAACCTGATGAAATGTAATGTCTTAGAATAATTTTCCAGGCCTTTTTGTCGTGAATACACTAAATAACCCATTTGGCACAAAGGGAGATACTCTGCCTGTAAACATCAATGACACCCATACCACCTTGATCCCTAGGAAGCGTGCAAATTTCCCAAGTAACTCTATGAAACCCTCCCTGTTTGTAGCTTGACCAAAGAAAATATCTTAAGATCTTGGCCAATTTTTCAAAGGAATCCTGAGATGGACACCAACAAGTAGCATAATAAACTTGAGTAGCAGCCAAAATCTTAGTGCAAACTTGAAATTCCCAACCAACGATAAAGGTCGGGAGACCCATTTTTCCACTTTCTACTCAACCCGATCAATCACAAACTACCACGAGTGGAAGACTCGCTATCAAATTAAAATGGGATCCCCAAAACTGAAATCTTTCTCCTTATTGAATCCATTTCCATGGGTAAGCTGCTAACTAATCCAGATGGGGCCAAGAACTTTGGTGGAAACCCAAAGATTTAACAAGTTGAAGATTAGACCGCAATGATTTACAAAAATGACGAGGAAAGAGAAGGTCTCTGGATGATTTGTTCGATTCAACAAGGGTGAGAAAAGAGTCATCGATAAATTTTCCCATTAATGAGTGGGTTTTGTGATCAGGGAGATAAATACCCCGAATACACCCTTGATCCACTTTGTTGGCGATAAGGTATCCAAGCGCATATGCTATAAGAACAAAGAGAGTCGGAGCAAGAGGACACCCATGTTGAATGGAATGATATAACCCTATAGCAGACGATTGGTGACCATTAATAGTGAGATAGGAAGAAACATCATTAAAAAGTGTCTACACAACATTAATGGAAAAATTGCAAATCCCATAGCCCAAAGCATAGCAAGGATGAAAGGCCACTCAATATGGTCATAATCTTTTTCAAATTAAATTTTTTAAAAAATCACCCATTGCAGAGAGGTTCGAGCCCATTCCATACCTTCCTAAACAACTATAAGATTATCCAAAATATATTGGCCTTTAACAAAACCAGTATGTTCAGGTCACACAATCTTAGGAAGCAGAGGAGCAATACGAAGAAAAAGAGCTTGTTCCATATTCTTATAAGAAACATTGAGAAGGGTGATAGGTCTCCAATTAGTGATAGTCTCTAGGTTCCCAACTTTAGGAATGAATTTTATATTGCCTTTGTTAATAATACTGCCTAAAGACTGGTTCGGTAATGCCTCCTGATAAAATTTTAATAAGTCTTGAAAAGAGAAAAAGCCAAGAAAATTTGTAAAATTCACATTGGAATCAGTTTAATCCCAGATATTTATCATCAACAAGACAAAGGAGGGCACCATGAAGCTCTTCAATAGAGAGAGAAGCATCACAATGCTTCCTATCCTGCTAACTCAGCTTACATGGAACCACCTCAATACATTGTTGAAGAGCAACTTTACTTTCAATTGAAGGTTCCTGGGCCTGAAAAACCAAGGTGTAATGATCCACAAATGCCGAAGAAATATCTAGAAGAGAGGTGACCCGAGAGTGCGCCAATAGAATCGCCTTAATTTTCTCCCTAACATGTTTGGATCTAGAGAAATTTGAAGAAGCTCTTAGAAGCACGATCACCAGTTTTCAACCAAGTGGATTCGAGTAGGGATCTACACATCCTTGGATCTATTATGTTTAATAACTTTGAGTTGGTTTTTGAGTCACATGCGGCTCGAACTTGATTTGGCACATCAAGGGTGGGACTCTAGCAACAAATTTGTTCTTTGAAATTCCTATTGAAGAGCCAAATCAGCTTGCTTTTGGACTTGAGCCACCTGTTTTCCAAAATGGAGGAGAAACTTAGTCATCCGTAGAATTACTTTGTTCCACCAGAAATCGAACTCGCGGTGAGTGGCAAACTTGACACCGATTCCAGACTACGAGCTATAAGATTTAAAACTCCCGGTGACTTCGTAAAGAAACATTCAGATAAAATTGCATGTTTGGCACCTTGAGAGTTGCCCCCTCCCACATAACAACATAAGAGATGGGGGAATGATCTTAAAAAATAATATCTAGCTAGGTGGTGGTGGAGAGTAATTGTTGGATGCCAACTCTAAGATATGTTGTTGAGATATCATGACATGATTGAGCCTTTTCAGAACACATGTGGGTCCCTCTCAAAAATTGGACCAAGTAAACCAATTTTGAGAAGTAAAGTCTTAGCGCCTTTTAAAAAGTGGGTCTTTAATACTCCACCTATTTTTTAAATAAAACCAAGCTTCTGCTCTCTGACACACAAACACATAAGAAGGTCCCCCACCTTGTCCTTGGATTGTTCAACCATATAAAAATCACAAGAAAAATCCAATAAGCAAGGGGTAAATTATCACCTAACCAATTCCATAACTCCAATCTTTCCAGGCCATCATTAGGTGCATAAAGATTTAATACACACAAACGAGAAGCCGATAAGATTCATAATAATCTACATGTCCTAATTGTTAGGATCGTGACCCATGACGCTTATCATGGCAAGGAAATCTAGGAGACATAGAAATATTAACACCACCTTTTCCTTCCAAGTGAGAAGAAAAATAATGCATGTAATTCGTGAATACACATTAAGGAAGTCTGAAGAAGGAAACCAATAATTTTAACCTCTTACAAACAAATAATATCAATATTACCAATTAATTGACAAACATGCTTCATAGAATATTTTCGGGAGGATTTTGTGAGTCCTCTAACATTCCATGAGAGACAATTCATGGAAGGTCAGACATGATCAACTCCTCCCCCTACCCATCCTACAACATATCTATCGAGCTTAAAATGCCAAAGCTATTAGAAAGAAAAACATATTGGATTGAACTAAGTGGCTCCATTGGTTTGGTGCGGTGCCTAGGCCCACCGGTCTAAACACCTCCATAGATTTCTCTCTAGGAGGACTCAGGAATGACATTGGGAGGACGACATGGTAACAACCATCCCAAAATTCTATTTTTGGGAGTGGGTTGGCTCTGCACAAGCAAGGAGGGGTTCGAGCGGGTTGAGATGGCGAAGGAGACAAGTAAGTTAGAACCGACTGATACCTAGAAGAAGGTGGGGGAACCATATAAGTGGATTTACCACAAGCACCCTTCTTATTAGCCATAATGGTCTTTTCCTTGGAGGCATCCATTTGCGAACCAGGAGCAGGTTGAGTGTTAGTAGGCTTGCACGTTAAGAGAGAGGAGGAACAGAAATACGATAGTCAATAGCTTGACAACGAAAATAGGTATTGGGTAGGTTGAAATAGACAATTTTCTATGAGATATGCATGGACCCAACCTGAATGTCAATGTGGTCCCGCAAATCAAGAGGCTAAATCAACCTCAACACAAACCCATTTATGCGAACGTGCGTAAAAACAATGGTCAGGTTCATGACAAATAACACGACCAAGGGGTGAACAATATCATTCAAAAAAGGCCAAAGTTGTAATGGTAGCCCCGGTAACTCCACCCAGACAGGGACTTGAAGGGAGACTTGATTGGATGGGCTAAAATCGGGAGACCATTTAGATAGAACAAGCAAAGTGTTGCCAATATACCAACAAGCAAAACACTCAAGAATAAGTTGGGCTTGCGACAACTCACGAAAGGTAAAAAAGTAAAACCCTTTAGTGAGATTCTGAACACCAGTGACCTGGATGTCGGTTGTCTCCCAATGGTTCTTAATCCAGTTCTGTAAATACGACTCAGATGGGATACGACCACAGAAATATGTTATTAAGCAATTATTACGATAAAACTGAACAACATGCTCAACAAAATCAATATCAATAGAAACATCTAAAGGAGTTTTAGAATCATTACATCGTCGTACACTTTTGGGAAAAATTTCCTCATGCGTTTGGAGCCATCTTCACCACCGTTTTCAACAGATGTACAACTGGAAGGTTAGAGGCCATTATAAAGGCAAGTGCCGCAAAAAAAAATAGGTGGAATAAATGCCAAAAACGTTATGAAAATCAATCAATGCTAACAGTGACAAGATACAAGCATGACAAGACACTGTAAAAAAGTTAACACGAGCGAAGGCATGAAAGCAAAACCCTATATATTCTTATGTAAGTATTTTTACAATTTTTACATTGTATCTACTTATTAATCTATATATTGACCTCCTTACTCAATTTAGGTATTGAAGTAATTTTTCTTATGTAATTATTTAAGTGCAACAATAATTTTATTAATATGCTAAACTTATTTACCTACATTATTATTTAAAGATTCAGCCCTATTATTTATCTATTTATTAATCTTTAAAGCGTGGGCCCTATTTTGAATTTTTTTAATTTTAAAATTTAGTTTTTATTTACATGAGCACAACATCGACTCCTCCACTCAATATATATGTAAATGACGATGCCTCTCAACATAATTTACCTTTTTTAAAAAAATTGTTTTTCCATATTTTAAGCATTATAAATTGGTTTTAAATTCAAATTAATTATATATTACTTTATTATTGTTTATATTATTGGAAAACCTAAAACCAATAATCAAATTCAATTTTTTCCTTGTTGCCCCCAACATGTAATATTTTGATCTTCCAAATATGTGTATTATCCTAAGAATTTAGGCGTCATTTTTGAAATGTCATAATTATTGTGTATTAGTGATTGGTAGTTGAGATTAGACCCGGGTAAATTTTAGCGGCAAATATTTGTAGATTGGTGAATAGTAAGATTTCTGGAATTCGATTTTAGCAATTTTTGTGGTCATGACAGTGCCCATATTTCACCCAAAAATTCCACAAATAATAATCTATCCCATGCGAATAGCCAATGAATCTCCAATCCCAATGTATATTTTTATATTGAATCACCACGTGATCAACGTCTTTAGGATTTTAAAACATTCTTGGATTGCTAAGAAATCTATGGAACCTTATTGGTCCTTTGGGCTCATTCACCGACATGTATGGGAGTTTTTTTAGGAATTTGATTAAATTCACCATATATATATAGATGTAGATTCTAGAATCACTAAGCATTGAGCAAATCTCTCTCTCTCTCTCTCTCTCTCTCTCTCTCTCTCTCTCTCTCTCTCTCTCTAAAAATCCTTATGTATTTTGTTCTCCCTTCTTTTTCTACTATATGTTGTTGCATGTATCTTCTTTATTCTCCTTCATTATATATTTTATGTTGTTTCATATATATTCCTATGTCGAGTTCTGCTCTAAATATTCCCCCTTTTCTATATTCTTCATTGCAGATATCGTCCTTCGACCATGTTGTGACCAAAATCCGAAACCTAAATATTTACCTGTTTTACGTTGAATCCGGGCGTGAATTCCACTCAATCCCATTGCTATAGAATGTGGCAGAATTGTGCCACATGTCCTGCATGGACAATCGAAATGACATTGACTTTCTTGGTGAAGGGGCCGGACCAAAACATAATACAATGCAATCGCTATATTCCATGTGATTTACATCCATTGGGAGTTCGTAGGGAGCGCAATGGAATGTTACCACATGGCTATAGCTTGCGGTGGTGGATTTAAAATCTAATGGCCACAAGATATATTAATGCTCATCAGTGAAGTGGTTGGGGAGAGGGAAACAAGTTTGAAATCTGTGTGAGACTTAAGATTACCAACTACCACTAATTCGACATGCGTTGATGAGTCGAGACCTCGGTGACTACCACTAGAGAGAAAATTTGACAGAGAATATTCTCCAAACTAGTTTTAGGAGATTTTTCATTCAATTTCCAACTATTTTTTATATTTTTACCAATTTCGCTAAAACTACGAAATCAGTTACGGGATATTTGCCACAATTTCAATAAGTATTTTTAGGGGGTTCCTTAAAATTTTCCTGGATTAGACAAACATAAGAGAATATTTTTACGTCCATTTTATAATTTTGAATGTAGTTTTCAATAGATTTTTCTAGATGCAAAAAGCTGAAACAAAATAGAAAAAAATTCCAGGGTCATATGACCATTAGAACATGTTAGTCTAGTTGTGAGTGAATGAATGTTAAAGTTGAATATATTGTAAAAGGGGTTAATGAGTGCTTGTAAGAGAGTTGTAGGAGTAAATTTGACATAGTAAAAGAGTAATATTGGAAAAATAAAGCCATGTCATCATGTAATAGTTGTCTTATATGGATTACATGAGAGTATTAAGGAGATCTCCACGTGATTTCTATGTAGAGTAATATTGGAAGTTGTTGAGTCTTCTTAGGAGTGTGAATCTCACGTGATTTCTATGTAGGAGTCAGAGTCTTTAGGTGTTTATTAGAGTCTTTACTTAGCAAATTGACACCTATTTCATAGGTGATTCAAAGAGAAGGAGGTAGAATAGAGGTTCTCAGGGTTGTAGAGATGAAGGAGAAGGAATGTATGAAGTTTTAGAAGAAGAATATACCTCTGTTGGCATGAAAATTACATGTTTCACATGACTGTGCATGAGGACTGTAACAGGACAGCAAGATAGAAACCCTCCATAACATTCAAATGATATAAATCTCTTGATTATTAGCATGGAAAGGTTCTACAGGTGATGTAGATCACATTTGTAATTTTTGTATGTTTTGAAAATGCATAGTTTGGATTTTATAGCAAATTGTTACCTCTCGGGCCTGAAATAGGGCATCACATATCTTTTGATTGGATGGATGAAATTGGTTGAAAATTTTAGGATATCTCTGTATTTACACTATCTAACTACTGTCAAAATTTCAAGGATAATGGGTTTGTACCGCTCAAGATATACGTGACTATTTTTTTGAATTATGGCAAGAATACACAGTGTACAGTGAGAGAGGAATTGAAGTGCATGAAGGGTCATAACGTGGAATCAAGCCACCAAAACTTTGTAGCAGTCATCTTGATGACATTTCTGAAGTAGATCCATCAAGATCCAGGTGAGATCAATGCCCCAAGTGCCTACTGTCATGGTTAGGGTCAGAATAGGCCTGATTTTTGTATGCTACAGCCATAAAGGAGGTGTGTTTTCTAACAAAGAAACAAGGTATGAAATTTAGTGATATTGGAGAACCTTGTAAAGGATATTTGGGTCATTAATCTGTATGTATAGTTGATTCAGGGGAAATTGAGATAAGAGACCATTTGCATACTCAAAAGACTAGTAGCCAATAAGGTCCAAAAGAGAAAACTAGCATAAGATACAAGGTACAGTTAAATAAAGGATCTTAGACACCTTGGTTAAGGTGAATTGATTCTAGATAAAAATTACTCAGGCTTTGAAACCTTGTCTTTGCATATATGGCCTTGAATTAGACAAATAAGGATCATGTGAATCCTTGGGGCAGAGTGTAGAGAGTTCACACTTGAAGAGCAATGCTTGAGCATTCATAAGGGAGCTTGAAACTTTGGTTTGCTGTCTTGATCATGTTCAATCAGGCAGAAGAGAGCTTGTGACTGTATTAAAGAAGAGCTCCATTTGGAGGCAAAGGTGTATGGTAAGAGAACTCAAAAAAGGTATGAATGCTAGAGACTTTATGAATGGATTTTGTAGCTTGGGACAGTCATGCAGATTAATATAGAAGTTCTTTACATCTATTATATATTGTTTCAGTGATCACAAAGTGATCACCTTTGCTCATCAAGTTAACTCTCCTCCAGTTGTTGTTTTCAAGTAGTAGAAGGTACAAGTTCTCATTGGACCTCAAGGAGATAAGAACAAATAGATGATGTTGCATGAACATCAATTAATGATCCTCTAGCAGGGGTGGATGGAGTAATAGAGCAAGTTCAAGCTCTTGAGTATTGTAGAGAAAGATAAATCTAAATGACCCCTGCATCATTTGGTATCAGAGCGAGGATAGGAGATCAAAGGACAGCCATAACAGGAAACAAAAGGTAGATCCAATACCAAGGAGTTCAAGGTAACAAACACATGTTTTCAAGCTATTTATTTCTATAATTTTCAGAGAACTCCATATTGTAAAGTGTGTGATTGAATCAGTCATGGAGGTAGGAGCAGTGTGTGAATTGGTTAAGTTCCTAAGCTATCAAAAGGAACAAGAAAAGAAAGAGAAAAAGAGGAAAGAGGAGAAGATGAGAGGAAGATTGGCACTTCAAAAATAAATAGATGAAGTGAAGAGAGATTTGGAGAAAGTGACCACCATGTGGTTACAGTTGCAGGAAGAAGAGAGCCATCAGAAGAAGAGTGGCCTAGTATTGAGAGGGAAGATGAAATGGCCTGTGAGGTCATTGGTGAAAAGAGATAGAAGGCACATAAAAGGATGCCTTGAGGAAGAAAGAAGAGTTGCCAAATGAGCAACAAGAAGAGGTGAAAGAAGTTCTCATTGTAGAGAACAAGAAAGAAGAAAAAGTGCCAGAACAAGCACTTAAGGAAGGAAAGGAGAATGAGAGGAAGGTGCTAAGGAAAGGAGCACTCATGGAGACACTATGGTCTCTTGTTTTTATATCTAAGCTTTTGTTTATGTTTGCAGGTATGAAGAACTTGTTGATGCAGTTTAATCTTACGAGCTTGAGAAATATGAAGGATGGTGTAAGCCAAGCACCCATGAAGAGAAATGAACAAGACAACTGCAAGGACCAGCTTGAAGAGGGATATGAAAAGAATGAATACTTCCATGATGACAAGGGAAGCATGACAGAGAACATGGAGTATTATGATGCATTGGATAGCATCCCAAGTGAAGAAGAAGTCCAGGAAGAGAGTAAAGCCAGACAAGAAGCCATTAAGGAGGATATAGGCAAGCTAAAAGCCATTGAACAAGTAAGTATGATGACTGAATATGATGATCAGATTTATGAGAGTGATGTTTCTGACATTAAAGAAGACCTAGAGCAAGATAATGATAAGATGTTAACACAAGAAGATGTGTGTGAACATGCAATGCCTAGAAGGCTCAAGGAAATAGGGAATGAAGATAAATCAGCAGGTCATCAGAAGTATATGCTACCCAAAGAGATCAAGCATAGTTATGTGATGCCTAAATGGCTTGAGAAAACTAAGGACAAAGAGGAGAAGGCAGAGTCCAAGAAGGAGACCATCAAACTAGAGCTCAGTCATGAAGAACCAAGGCAAGGTATGGAGGAAAATTCAGTTTACAAGATAAAATCAGTCCAGTATGCAGGTGCACAAGAGAGTAGAAATGAGTACAAACACGTCTAACTCATGAATGGAGAAGAAAACATGAAAAACAAATGGTGTATCAACCTAAGGTCATCCAGAACAAGGTATGGCAAGCTAAGAGCTTCAAGGAGCAGCAGTACAAAGTCATCAAACATGAAGTAATGGAAAGTGGAAGGTCCTCAAAAGATGGTGAAGCAAGAGCTGAGTACAGTCAGGGAAGTCAGAGTTCAGAGAAGGATGAAGAAAAACAGGTCCTATATATGATGAAGATGAAAGAGAAGTTGATGGAGCTGACTTGGAAGAAGAAATGAAGATACTAGAAGAGTTGATGAAGAGAATGACAGCAAAAACAAAGAGAAATCAGGAAATTGAGAGAAGAAGAAGGAGAACAGTTGAGAAGAAGGAGAGAGAAGAGGTGTTGCCAAGGATAGAGCAGCATGAAAAGTTGCAAGAAATGAAACAATTAAGAAAAGAGGAACTAGAGGAGGAGAGATCAGGAGAGAGAAAGAATGAAAATGACCAAGTTGAAAATGGTCAATGAAAAAACAAAAAGAAATGGAGAAGAAGAGCACTCTGTAGACATTCAAGAGGCTTCATGGCCTCAACCCTTTACTTCTAATGGTGTTGTTAATATTGTGAATGCAGGTTTGGCAGACAAAGAGATGAATCAAGTGTATGATTCAATGAGAAAGTTCATGAGACAAGAGGAACAAGAAGATATAGAAGACACATGTGATGATGAAGTTGAGGCATTTGAAGGTGAAGAAGCACCAAAATGTGATTTTGAGTACAAAAGTATGGAGCAGCTGCAAGAGGAACTAAAGGCATTAGAGGAAGTCATATATCAAGCCAAGGAGGATCATGCAGATAGACATGAAGACCATACAAGTGAAGAGTTGATAGAAGACAATCAGATTTCAGTTGAGGAGGCATATGAAACTTCAAAGCATGCTGAGGAGACAGATTTCAACACTAAAGACCTTCATTTCATTCCTAAGGTGAAGCAAGCCTATCAGGAGGCCAAAGGTGAAAGAGAAAGAATATTGTTGATAAAACAGGTGGAGAAGACTATTAAGTCTTGTGAGAACATTCTTAGCAATGATCAAGGAGCTGTAGCTACATGCTATTATGAACACAAACCAGAGTTGACATACTTAGTGAAGGAGATAGAAGACCTACAAGAAATAGACTTGAAGACAAAGACCATGAGGAGGAAGATGAAGCAAGGAGCAAGCAAGAAGAGCAGAATTGAGGAGAGGCAATGCAAGAGCAGATGGAGGAGACAAACTATACCAGCAAATGCAATAAAGATGAATTGGAAGACAAGAAAGAAGAAGAACTATTTGAGCAGAGCTCAAATTCTTCTCTCAAGGGCACTCTGATGCAGGAGCATCAAGTGATAAGATGCAAGAAGGTCATATGACCATTAGAACATGTTAGTCTAGGTGTGAGTGAATGAATGTTAAAGTTGAATATATTGTAAAGGTGAATGAGTGCTTGTAAGAGAGTTGTAGGAGTAAATTTGACATAGTAAAAGAGTAATATTGGAAAAATAAAGCCATGTCATCATGTAATAGTTGTCTTATATGGATTACATGAGAGTATTAAGGAGATCTCCACGTGATTTCTATGTAGAGGAAGTTGTTGAGTCTTCTTAGGAGTGTGAATTGGCTTAGGAGTCAGTTTAGGTGTTTGTTAGAGTCTTTACTTAGCAAATTGACACCTATTTCATAGGTGATTCAAAGAGAAGGAGGTAGAACAGAGGTTCTCAGGGTTGTAGAGATGAAGGAGAAGGAATGTATGAAGTTTTAGAAGAAGAATATACCTCTGTTGGCATGAAAATTACATGTTTCACATGACTGTGCATGAGGACTGTAACAGGACAGCAAGATAGAAACCCTCCATAACATTCAAATGATATAAATCTCTTGATTATTAGCATGGAAAGGTTCTACAGGTGATGTAGATCACATTTGTAATTTTTGTATGTTTTGAAAATGCATAGTTTGGATTTTATAGCAAATTGTTACCTCTCGGGCCTGAAATAGGGCATCGCATATCTTTTGATTGGATGGATGAAATTGGCTGAAAATTTCAGGATATCTCTGTATTTACACTATCTAACTACTGTCAAAATTTCAAGGATAATGGGTTTGTACAGCTCAAGATATACGTGACTGTTTTTTTTTGAATTATGGCAAGAATATACAACGTACAGTGAGAGAGGAATTGAAATGCATGAAGGGTCATAACGTGGAATCAAGCCACCAAACTTTGTAGCAGTCATCTTGATGACATTTCTGAAGTAGATCCATCAAGATCCAGGTGAGATCAATGCCCCAAGTGCCTACTGTCATGGTTAGGGTCAGAATAGGCCTGATTTTTGTATGCTACAGCCATAAAGGAGGTGTGTTTTCTAACAAAGAAACAAGGTATGAAATTTAGTGATATTGGAGAACCTTGTAAAGGATATTTGGGTCATTAATCTGTATGTATAGTTGATTCAGGGGAAATTGAGATAAGAGACCATTTGCATGCTCAAAAGACTAGTAGCCAATAAGGTCCAAAAGAAAAAACTAGCATAAGATGTAAGGTACAATTAAATAAAGGGTCTTAGACACCTTGGTTAAGGTGAATTGATTCTAGATAACAGTTACTCAGGATTTGAAACCTTGTCTTTGCATATATGGCCTTGAATTAGACAAATAAGGATCATGTGAATCCTTGGGGCAGAGTGTAGAGAGTTCACACTTGAAGAGCAATGCTTGAGCATTCATAAGGGAGCTTGAAACTTTGGTTTGCTGTCTTGATCATGTTCAATCAGGTAGAAGAGAGCTTGTGAATGTATTGAAGAAGATCTCCATTTGGAGGCAAAGGTGTATGGTAAGAGAACTCAAAAAAGGTATGAATGCTAGAGACTTTATGAATAGGATTTTGTAGCTTGGGACAGTCATGCAGATTAATATAGAAGTTCTTTACATCTATTATATATTGTTTCAGTGATCACAAAGTGATCACCTTTGATCATCAAGTTAACTCTCCTCCGGTTTTGTTTTCAAGTGGTAGAAGGTACAAGTTCTCATTGGACCTCAAGGAGATAAGAACAAGCAGATGATGTTGCATGAACATCAATTAATGATCCTCTAGCAGGGGGTGGATGGAGTAATAGAGCAAGTTCAAGATCTTGAGTATTGTAGAGAAAGATAAATCTAAATGTGATCCTCATTTGCGGGTTTTAAACCCTCTTTCATGGTATCGAGTAGATCTTGTGGATCCGTGCACTCATCGCGTTTACGTGTGTGTTTTCCACTTTCGATTGGATATTCGAGATCTCTTTCGGCATGTGTCGTAATGGAAATTCGACCGTGCTCTACTTGCACCGATTCGGGCTTCATACCTTTGTTTGGGTTGTTCGCGGGTGTTTTTGGAGTGTTCATGGTTTCTGACGCTTTTGCATGCGGTCTTCAGAGGTTGCCGTGTTGTTTTGTATCGGGTTTGCGTTATCCGTTGTTGAGTTCATGATTGCTTCTATTCGCGTGAGCTCGTTTTTGGCTTGGCGTGGACCTGTGGGTTATTGTTGTGATCCAGCTCTGTCATATCTCTGCAGAATTCCATGGTTGGTGTTTTGGGGATAGCCTTGATTCTAATCTCCATAGTCACCTTCCGTTTTGCACCTGGCACTTAGAGCTAACATCTGCTATTCTCGGTGGTTTCACTTGGTATAGTGACACGTTACTTGGCAAACTTCGTCGTTTCCTTGCAAATTTGACTATCACCTTGAAGCCTACTCAGAGGGGATCTCTTAGCCTAGGTTGGCTCGTATTCAAACCCACTCACTCTACCTGCAAATAATCCAGCAAGTTCCCATCTGGACTGGCCATGCTCATGCATCATTTCCTTCAAGCTTACTCTGCTTGGAGTCGAAAACCTCGTGCATGTTCGCTCAACAATCTACCTACAATACCTGGTAGCTCAACTCGCAGGACAACTCAATTGGAAGGATCTGCTCATACCTAGGATGGTGTACTCTGCTCGATATAACTCCTTGACTCTCGATGTTGCATAGTTGTGCGGTCTCGCGTTTGAAATTTCATGTTTCTCGGCATAACAGAGCTCCACTCAAATGCTATCGTTCCCCGACATTTCCCGATCCGGTGTGTTGGCTCCAACCTGGTCCTTGCTCCAACCACCTACAACTCCTTCCAACCTGGAACTTGGCTCATCTCAGTCACGTAGCTCAACCCAGAGGTCTGTCACACGAGCGGTTACACCTTCTGCATTTCCTTTTGGACGTTTAAAACCCGCACGTGGTCTTGAATGTTTTGGAGCCATCCTGTTGTTGCAGACCTACATTTTTTATCTTCCTTGGCATGTGGACCTGCCCTATAGCACCTTCTAGCTCATCAACAACTCACCACTCTATTACAGCTTGCCTCGGGCGCTTCTCCACGTGGTCTCACCGTTTCTGCCATCCCATGTGCACCAAATTACAACAAAACACAGCAGCACGTTGTATTGCATGGTTTGACACCTTCCAACGTGGGTCCCCCTCTCATCACCTTCTTTTTTGATGTTTTAGGGTGATTATTAAAAAAAAAAACCATTTCATTCAAGGCATTGTAATTTTTAAAAATTTGGTTTTTTGGCTTGTTTAATTAAACCTTCCTACGCTTGTCAAAGACAGAGGGCAAGGTCCGGGGTTGGTAGGAGGCTAATCCCCCTCTCAAGCAAAACAAACCATGCCTAAAATTTGATGCCATTTCCAACGAGTACTCACATGACACCTTTTGCACCCATTTTAGGCATTTTTTTAATGTGTTTGCAACATCTAGTGTATTTTTCCATCAGTTGCGGGAATCGTTTTAATGCTATAACTTTTGACTCGCTGCTCATTTTTTAGCACTTCTTTAGTCAAAGTTGCATGATTTTCCACACTTTACATGATGGCATTGCCAATTTTGTAAACACACTACTTTTATAAAGTTCCACATTCTGGGGGGGTTGTTTGTACTCTTGGGTTTCGCACGCAGATGCATTATCGGCCGAGTCCAACGTCTTGCTTTCATGCACCTTGCATCTTGCATTTTTTCATCATGGAGAGTACTCTTTCTAGACTTGAGCATCGTAGGATCGCTTTACAGCCTCCACCACTTCTCACCGGGAGAGGGAACTATTCACTTGGCGTGCTTCCATGGAACGTTACTTCGCTCACGAGGATCTTTCACCCTTCTTGCTTAGGCCAGTTCCTGCACCCACTGATCATTGTCATCTAGAGGACTTCCTTGACACTTGTGACCATGTCTTTGGTCACATGATGATGCATGTCTCTAGATCTCTCTGGTTTCACGTGGCAGACTCAGATCCACCCCACCGTGTCTAGAGCATTCTTCAATCCATCTATGGAGACCCTTCACATACTGTAGTCGTTGTTGTTGTTTCTGATTCAGTCATCTCCTCCATTTCTTCGTGTGATGAAAATTCCACTAACACAGACTCTCTTGGTTCTACTTCTGATGATGAGGATTGTGCACCCAGTTCTGATGTTGAGAGTACTATAGAGGACTCTTCTCCTCTTTCTCTCACTATTCCAGAGAGTGTTGACACATCCCACATCTCATCAGATATCGAGTAGTCTCATACTTAGTCTCACACCGTCATTACACCAGCCTCCTTTCCACTTTCAGTGTGCGAGGCCCCTTTCACTCCTCTACCTTCATTAGATGACTCATACCTATCTGACGTCGTTCTTCTGTTTGTTGAGCCCCCTCATTGGGACGACTATCTACCTGACCTTAGTAATATTTTTGCAGAGTCTACTTGTGATGCACTACAGGTCCCTCATTCATCTACAAGTATTTCAGAGGAGTTCATCATCTCCATTGTTGGGAGTGCCCCTTCTGGGACTCTTACCACTTCCACTTTTCTGGAGACGTTCATTAATTCACCCTTGCTTGTGGATTCCTTTTCTATTGTGGAGGATGTTTTTTTGCCTTCACATCAGTTGGACATCCTCTCTACAGGTGTTCACCCTTCATACTCTAAGAGTTTTACACTCGTGAAATTACCTTTGATTACTTTGCACTCACTTGCTAGACCTATGTCACACTTTCGTGGACCAGACTCAGAGTTCTTCGTGCTGCTTCCTTCGGTTTCCTTTGCGGAGTGGGCGGACTTTCAGCATGCCATTTATGTCCTTCCTAAGGGCAGGCACACAGTTCATTGCAGTGGTTCTTCTTCAGTCCTAAGGTAAAGAATCTCATCATCAACATTCTTCTAGGAGACTTCTTAGAGCTGCAGAGTTCAGATCCGTCCATGGCATCTTCTGCATTCCTCTCATCTCCCTCTTCTTCTCTCTTCTCCTTCTTTCTGAGAGATTGCCTCTTTGTACATGGGTACCCTCTTCAGGCTCGTCTATGGCCGGGACCCATATTTGGCATCTTTCTTAGATTAGAGAGTTTGTTTTTCTCTTGTGGTGGATGTTTTTCCCACTAGGTTTTCCTTCACTGCTTGGGATCTTCTTTCTTGTACGTGGGTACCTAATGAGGCTTTGTGCTTTGGGACCCATTTCTCGTTTCTAACTTGCCGCCTCATCCTAAGTTATGATGAAGGGGGTGTTGGTGTGTGTATTTTCCACATCATTAGGTGAGTCATCTCACTTAGGTGAGATCGTAGGTCCATGTGTCATTTAGGGGTCATTATGAGATTCTCTTACGCGTCAACGCATCAACGCCAGCGTCAGTGCGTCATATGCATCATTGGGAGTTACACTTCTATTCTGGGAATGTAACTCCCCCTCTCTACTTGAGTTTTCATGATTGTAGCACTGGGGGTTACTCAAAGACCTCCTATATGTACACGTCTTTTGATCTATGAGATAGAGGAGAGTTTTATGGCTTAACCAGGTTCTACCCATGTTTGTCAAATCTTTGCATGCACATTCGGTTGATGCTCACTCCTCCCAAGATCTCTTCACACTACCGTTCACATGTCCATTGATGTGCACGTCGTCCCTCATGATCCTCGCTTGCGGTTTTAAACCCTCTTTCAAAAAATAGAACCCATAAAAGAAGTATAGGTAGAACATCTAAATATGGGACTATAAACACTCAAATTTGGTAATTTACACTTTGGCATATCCTTATTTGACTATGCACTTTTGCTATGATAAATACAACTTCTCCATTCCCACTTAGCACTTTATGAAGTCCATTGTTTAACTTGTTTATCCTTACACACTGATATGTTGATACATTCTAAGAATATAATGCACAAAATCATACAGATACATCAGTTTGTCGATGCCAAACGTCATTTGACATATTTCTAGCTTTGAGTCAAGATCATACATTTGGTCCCGACTTATTTGTATGGTCTTGGACCAACATGTCTTCAATTGACATCCTTCGTTGGGTCTTATACTTCATTTGGGTCAAACTTTATTGGATAAATCATATACATAACCCTATATAAGCAAGTAAACATTACCTCATTTGCTAACTTGGAACTCCTAAGGAAATGCATTAGAGCACTCACTTCATACACTTTTAAAATGTATCCAAGGATCCTTAAATCTTGCATTATCATATCTAAAATCATTAGGGTAGCATTCACATCGGTTTGAAGCTACAAACCATGTCAATGAATCCATATCTCTCTTCTACAAGCACTCAAACATCCTATATCCAAGTATTATAGCAATATAGAAGTAAAATAAAACATGTTGAAAGAAAGTGTTAAATCTAATTGATTTATCCAAATATCACATTTTAGGTGGAAAACAACATGCGGTTTGAGGTCTTTTCGGAGTAATGTCAATATCAAGCGTGCAGTGTTCTCAAAACCGTTCTAATGTTTATTTTTATGGGGTATAGATATGTGATTTTTTTATCTATAGATATAGGTGGTGTGAAAACCCATGATTTATGGGGAACCATTATAGGTTGGTTTCTTAGTCCATGGTTTTGGTACCCATTGTATAGTAAAACTAGTTTAATGGTTACCTATTGATGTGCTTATATATATTTAGACATGTAGTAGGGTAGGGAAGAACTTGGAAGTACATTATTTTATCATAAATAGTTAATGCAATAAGAGAGAGAAGTTGTCGCGCAAGGTTTTTTCCCGAAAGGGTTTCTTAAGATAAATCATATGGTATCTTGTGTACGTCATTTTTCTTTTCTGTTTATTTAAAATATTTTATTAAGTATAGCTTATATTTTATTTCTATACTGGTTCAAAACTCTACAAGACAGAGGAAGAGGAAGAAGTTACTCTGAAAGAGGCAACCCAAATAACCAAGAGAGAGCAAGAAGCACATAATGAGACTCTAGGAAAATAAAAGTAGCACTAGCTTAAACTAAAGGTATAAAAAAGTAACCTTCATTTCTATTACTATCATTAATATGGTAATTTTGTAAGTGGTTGTAGAAAAAGGAAACATGACCAATAAAGGAAGAGTGAAAGTGTATCCAATAAAAAGGTAATTCAATATCAACAAATGCTAAATTTGTTCATTATGTATAATATTACTTAACAAAAAAGTGTCAAATTTTGGTACTTGGACATCAGTTATAGAAACCACATGGGTGGCATTGAATTTTTTTTACTTTTATTGATAATAATATTCAACATGAGATTAAGATGGGGAACAATTAAAAAATCTCCATTTGTGGGCAAATGAGAAATCACAATTTTCACCAAACACGGTGATAAAAAAGCAGTCAACACATCTATTATGCCTCACGCATTAAACATAATATCTTGAGAATTTGATAATTGATTAGAAAAGGATATAAAGTCCTTACAGAGAAAGGAGAGTGCAAAGTTTTTGACAAAGATGAGAGTAAACACAATATTGTAATTGTACAAGTGACAAGGAATTAGATGTTCCTTCTTAAGATGCAATCAATTTTTTTACACATTCTAAAGAAATGGGTCCCAAGAACATGTATCATTCTAAAGCCACATCCCACTAGGAACATTTAGGATTATCATCAATGGTCCACCTAGACTTTGGAGATTAAGATATGGACATTTAAGTTTATCCAAATTAAATTTTTTGTCCAAAAAGGATATGGTTAAGGGGATACTAACTATTGTAGAGCATGACAAAAATGTGAGGCCTACATTTTACGAAAACAAAATACATAAACCTTTTAATTAAATAATTCTATGGGAAATAAAACATTGGAGTTAGTGTATTTAGATTGATTTGGTCTAAGGCAAACCCCACTCTAGCAAAAGTGAATACTTCGTGACCTACATAGATGACTACATCATAAATACTTAGGTCTACTTCTTAAAGCATGATGAAAAACCCTTTGAGAATTTCAAGTAGTTTAAAGCCTTGGATAAAAATTGGACTCTTCATTACGATCATCAAAACAAACAAAGGGGTAGAATATGCCTCCAAATCGTTTTCTAAATTTTTGTAAGTGTTTCAAATTAAAAAAATTACAACTAGGTACAATCAACAATAAAATGGATTTTTAGAGAGAAAGGAAAAAATCATCTAGGACATTGTTGTATGATGAGTAAAAGAGAGGATCTCAAATATAGGGATCCAATCTAAGACCATCCATACTATGGAAATACAAAGGTGCTCAAGGACTTCTAGTGTCGTAAATATAGAGAATAGTGACCATAATTCCTAGGATAGCTATTAGTTTCTAAGGCCTACAACTATGATAAAATAGGTATCCTACTTTAATCTATATCAATTAATGACTAACATACAACATGCCTATAAAAAATAAGAGACAAAATAGGGTTAGACATAGTTATATATAACATGTTTGTGACCATTGATGCATAATCCTCCATAGAGACAAAAACAACGAGAGAGTATCACTATGAGTGGAGAAGGGGATATATCAATAAGAATATATTCATTCCTAACTCATTATGGTGACATAAAAGCAAAATAGGTAAGCTATAAGACTCAAAATTCAACCAATAAGTGTAAAATAGTGTGAAAAATAATAAACATGAGTATAAAAATTGATTGCAAAGTATTTCTATTAATATGCGGTGAAAATAGCAAAAACGAATTGTGGTATATAAACCCAACATCATTGCCCATGGGAAATAACATTAGCTATGGAAAAACTAAAATAGACACCATTGCCCATGGTTGATAGTATCAGCCTTAGGGGAAACCCTAAGTCAAACTGTGAGAAAAATGGTGAATGGAGGCCAAGAAATAGATGAAGGTGAATGAAAAAGGTCTAGGGTGACTAAAATCAAGGATAATAATGTGGAATATGAAGGAGTAGGTAGGAATAATTAGACATAGTGGGGGTAACATGCGGAAAAAGGGAATAAATGAGTAAATTATAGGGTAAATAAGGATAATAATGACATCTTTAAAATTATGTGGTCTATCCTACTACTGTCATGTTAAATATCTATCATGTAAAATTAAAAAAATTGGCCATGACAACTAAGCCCCCACTTGAAAATTTCCCCTCCCAGTCACTATGAACCCTTCCTCTAGCCAGCATGTCCTTAATTTCACCCTCATTATGGCTCATAGGAATGTGCTAACAATATTTTCAAGTTTTTTGAATTTGTATGGATGTATGCCTAAGGTGATTGAACAAGTCACTGAGTTTCAAGGAGAAACAAATATCTTCGAAGGCCAAGAAAGGAAATTTTACAAGTGGTGAGCACCCTTCGAAGCCAATAGGGAGCATCGAAACCATATATGATTTTTGGGAGAGTAATGAGGTTTTATAAGGCATTTTATGAAAATATTTGGGAAGATATTGAAGTCGGGAATAACTTGATCAAGATCGGATAATTTTGGGCACATGGAACGAAGGATCCAACAATGAAAGATAACTTGCCCAGATTATTATGGGAGTTCTAGAAGGCTTTGGGAGGAAAAAATAATCAAAAAATATATCATGGAACCCTCTACATTATGGAAAAATTAATTTTGTTTTAAGACCTAAAAATATTTTGTGACAATCCAAGACATTGTAGTTGTTTCTTAGAGTTAAGAATGAAACATGATCTGAAATTTAAATAGAAGATATAATTATCTCCAAATAATTTCTAGGATGATCTCTACAGGTTATCTAGAGTCAAAATCATATAATTTTTGACCCCAAAACACTCTTCCATGCTCTCGAGCTGAAAAAACATTCTGGGTGTTCTCAAATGCACTCGGCGAGTGATGTCAACACTTCAAAATGGATTGGTCACACTTTTTCACCCTTAATGTCCCCTTGGATTTTCCTTAAACTACAAATGGTATAATGGGGACACTAAAGTTTTACCCCCATCATTTCAATAAGTCTTGTCACTAAAACATGACTTAAGGTGTTAGGAGGAGTGTATGGAAGAGCTAAGTTGTCAAGTCCCATTTTCACGATAGAAACAAACCCCTTGGTCACACTTTTTCACCCTTGATGTCCCTGCAACTTACCTCCAAGGTGTAAATTGGAAATGGGGACATAAAATTGTGACCCCCATCTTGGAAAACTTCTCGCAACTCACCCTCACTACTTTTGCACCTAGAAACAACCTAAACTTGCAAGTGACTTAACTACATGCCCCCTCTTCATGATGAGACCCCATATGGTGAATTTTATCACCATTTCTATACCCTTAAATTTCACCGGGTGCAGATGTGACAAAGGAGATAAAAGTGTGACCCCCATCCAACGATTAAGCCTTGGTTACATATAAAATCCAATTTTAGCTTTCGACCCATTTCTAGCTCCCTGAATCTTATCCACAATGAACCAAAAGTTGTCCCTTGTCACCATGTACTATAAAACACACTTTTATGTCCCTTATGTCCCCTTTACAATTATTACACCAGTGAAACTCCATGTCAACCATCTTCCAACCTTGGTTAAGCTACCCGGTCTAGTGGTGGGTTAAAATTTGCAAGTGATATGACTAACTCTCACCTAAAAAAACTTGGTCATTTTTAAACATTCAAAATGTTATGTTCTTCCATCTAAAACCTCCATTTTTCATAGGTATGTTGTTGTATTTTTTCTATAACATCAAGCTTTCAAATTATTTTTTGCTCATATCTCCAAAATGGTGCACTCGATTTCCACCAAAATTTACCAATGCACTCCTCCCAAAAACTCCTTCAAGCTGATTATAAGAGCATTGAAATTGATTTTATGTGTAATTTTCATCATCCATTTGAAATTTTCAGCTCGGTAAGTTTATTTTTCAGTTCTATGGAGTTGTGGCGAAAGAAAACCCTAAAAAACTAGAGTAAAAGTCTTGAAGAAAAACTTAAACTTTTGAAACAAGTCTCATTTCAATCTGATAGCCATAAGACCTCCATATAAAAATATTAAGTGTGTAAGGCTTCATGTGTCCAGATATAGCAAGTTTCCAAAAACAGTGAATTCTCAACATTTGTTCACTCTAAACAAGAAAAAAAATCAGAAAGTGAAAATCGGGATAACTTACTAAAAAGGGACATCCCTATCAAGGTACATGCTAAAATTGTAAGTCTTGCAATCGGGCTCAAATTGCTTGTATCAACAATTGGAAGGAGTATATTGATGGCACCTGGGCTAGTCTTCACAATGGGTGCATTGAATTGATCGTTGTTGCATAAAATCTTGTTGAAAAGTCTATTGATAATGTTGTTATGGAAGTTGTTAATATTCTCAAAAATATGATCAATATGTAGCCCTTTGTTTGGGCCTTTTTTGTTCTTTTTGGAATGTTGGTTTTTTGTGACTTTTGTCTAGCTATACTTTTTTTGTATCTTGTTATATCTAGTTATATGGGATCATTGTAAAAGGATGTGGGTCCTTTCAACACCCTCACCATTTACCAAATTCCAAAAACATCACTTGTATCAACTCACATTTCTCCTTTCTCATTTATTTTTGCGATATTTTTAAGGCCAATAATTGTCTTATGGTTTGAATAAGAAAGGAAACCCTCACGAGACTCTCAAAAACATAGTCTCAATGTGAATTCCAAGACTATATGTTTCAATCCATCTTGACATCCACGAGAACTAGGTCATCATATTCAAGTGATGTGGACCATGAATGTAAAATGATATCAAATAGGGTTTTTAAAGGTGATCCAAAATTCTTAATCATATCCTCATAATCTAGCATGGTAGTGTGTTTGATAAGTATGATGGTGAATGTGGAGTTTCATCCTTCCTCGTTTTGTAGAAGAAGACATTTTCAACAAGGAACGGGTGAACAAGGAGGTACTTGAATCACCTGAGGTTGATTCCATCCAAGGAGGGGATATTTTTTTCACTAAGGTGAATTAAGAATTTTAAGGGGGTCACAAGGAGGAATGTGATTATATCCATGTTTTACCTTTGATCTTGTGTTCAAAAGGATCATCACATTTCCATGATCGGGAAACCATCTCATGTTTACATGGTGAAACCCATTTAGTAGTGTTTTTGAATACTCATTCAATGTCTTGGAGTGTAACCACATCTCACAGGAGGAAGAACTTGTACTTATCATGTTTTAGTTCAATGGGTGGTCAAAGGACGAGAATTACATTTAGGTAGAATCATTCGTCAGAGGAGAGGCCCTTTTTCAATGAGTAACAGAAAAGTAGGAACATGCTTGGCATCTTGAAGTTGATTGCATTAAAAAAGGAGACATCTTCATCATATAGGTGGATTTCAAGTCTGAGAGGAGTAAGGTAGTGATCTCCATGTCCTAAATTTTACCTTGTGATCAAAGAAGAACATCATGTTCCCATCTCGGTGCAGTTCTCAAAACAATGTTTTTGAACCCTTATTCAATACCATGAAAGGTGTTTATGTCTCACAGAAGAAATATTTTACAATACCAATGTCCCATTCAACAAGTGGTTAAGGAAAAGTAACTTCATTCATGGTACATCAGAAAAATGTTCTTCATCAACAAGAGGCCCCTCCATCTCTGGATTTTCACTTCTCTCTCTTCTTTTCTCTCCCCCTCCCTCTCTCTCTAACATTCCATTTCTTCATTTGAATGTACTTTTTCACTCTTTTGTCTTATTCACTTAAGTGACTTAATGTTGCATTGTAAAAATCCCTTTTTAAAAATAATAAAAGGACTTAGTTTCATTCTTAAGTAATGTGAAGAGTCACAAAGTGGTGGTGAGATGAAAAGTCACATGGGGAGATGCGAGATACATTTGTAAGATATAAATCAAAATGGATTCTCCATTCCAAAGTGTTGGCAATTTTTTATTTCTATAATTTATTGGATTTCTTCACTCTGCAGAAATAAAAGGTACATTTCTTCTATCTCCTTGTCTATGTTCTTGCATTCTCTCTACTTTGTAACTTTGCAAGCATTTTAATCTTTTACAACTAAGAAGGAAATTTTTTTCCTTGATTATTGGATCTATAGAACTTTGTGTCTTTGATATATTATTCTTATTGTTGATTACATGGTTAAATTCATCTAATTTAATGTGGACCTAATATGGATAATGTATGTGAATTTTGTAAATCTACTCACAACATTAACCCCCTCTCCTTATTTATCCTACTCCCCTTTACCTCTTTCCCAAGAAAATTCCTCCCTTGTACACTATACAAGAACTTTCCCATAGTTTTAGTGGAGTATTCTTGTGTGATCCTCAACCTACCATCCACCCTATAGTTAAAGCTAGTTTACATTCAATAATGGGAGCCTACCCATACCCAAGAATGACGGGCTTAGCCCATGATTTGTTAGTGAAAACCAATAATCTACACTACAACAAATTATTTCACCAATATTTTTGTGACTCTAATAGGGAATATCTTCCTTGTGCACCCTATAATGATATATGATAATCCAAAAATTAGATATTTGAAAATCGTAAAAAATCACAAAATATAAATTCAGAAATATGGAAACTCATTGCTGAAAATTCACTATTGATTTCTTCTATAAACCTATCATTTCCAGGCTGCAAATTTCCATTTACATGTTAGAAAATCTTTTACAAGATGGAAGAAAAATATAGACTCAATTTGATCGAGAAAGTGACGTTGTTGACCCCACATTTGAATAAATACAACAAAATGATTTCAGACTTCCTACTATCCATGTACCAAGACAAGTTCTTGAAAAATCCACTTGAAGATCACAATAGAGACTAAGTTGTATAAACACTTACAGAATGGTTGCACCTATTCCATGGGGACATAACACTGGTCCACTAGCATTGGCTCCTCCACTTCATGAATTACCAAAAGGATCTAGAAAAAACTTTCCCAAATTATATGGAGATGGAAAGAAATGTCTGGATTATCATAATACATTTTTATCACACTTGTGGCATTCTTGAGTGGGACATGTATATGTTTTCAATTGACTATTCATGGATTCATTACAAGATGCCATTGCGAAATGGTTTTACTACTTGCCACCTCACTCCATTAATTATTGGGATGACATAAAAACCAAGTTTGAAGAAATATTCAATACTTAAGAGGATGCACATGCCCTCCTTTCTCAATTGGATTAGATGAAGAAAGAACCACAAGAGCCCATGAGAGACTTTGTGTAAAAATTTAATGAGTTAATTGACAAGATTCCTACTGGTGCTCATTGTCTTATAGATAATTAGAATAGGATCTTCATGAATGCTCAGTTTCCTAGAGTTGGTTCCATACTATAGAGAGCTCAACCAAATACATTGGATATTACTCAAGAAATTTCCACTAATGTCGAAGATGACATCGTCACGTTAGGGAAGATCAAGAACTATTCAACGAAGAATAAGGACTAGAGTTCTAAAGATGAAAGAGTTGACCCATTATTGTAAAATTTGGTCAATGATTTGACTGCACCAAGAAGGAAATTTCTCAACAAGCCTCATATCAAATATAGAACAAGAATCAAATTGTAGGAGCACCCCAAAAATTGCCTTGGAATCTCCACTAGTTAATGTAATATACAAAACATGAGAAGATGAAGGAGAATAAATTGTTGAATCAAACTAAAGAAGATAAATGTGTCATGGTTAGGTATTTTGAATACTCATTTGAATGAATAATCAAGAATCCATGGCTGATATGAATAGTTACTCATGTGCACTATTCACTCACTCACAAATGGAGAAATAAACCTCTTCTTTCATTTCCCAAGAAAATAATTTGAATCCTCAAATGGTGACTCTACGAAAAACAACAAAAGGAGGATCATCATTGTCCACTTCAACAAGGTCAGCCAAGAAGAAACCCAAGACTATCTCATTCGGGACTCCATCTTCCTCTTTGAGTAAGTATCCTTCATCTCCTCTTTGTCAAATCAAATTTTTCTTCTATTGATCCTAAGAATGAAAATCCTACTCTTGTCAAGGTTGTCATAGTTCTTGATGTGCCTACCAATTATTCACCTTTTGACATCATTGAACATGTTAAGAAAGAAAAAATCATATTTCTAAATCTAAGTACTTGAGAACTCATCCTAAGAAATTTGATAGGTTTGTCCAATTTATGGAAGGATGTAATTCAAATCCATGCTCTGAAAATTTCACTTTGCCAAAGAACTACCTCCCGCTCCTCATACCACTCCTTCCCATAACCTTCTTATTTCCACATCATCCACTTCTGGGAAGGTAAAACCTTTCTATCTAGCCTTATTGGTCAATGGATATAAATTGAATAACTGCATTATTGACTCGATGCCTCTAATAATTTCATGCTTGTAAAATTTGGAAAATCCCTCGATCCAAAGGTTAACATTGGGTGTCAAGATTCCCAAGATCTCCTAAACTTGTTCCTTATGGAATTATAGGTTGAGATATTTTCGACGCCTAATGGAATGCATAAAACATATGTCATACGCTCTAGATGTAGTCTGCATAGGAACATGATGTTTGCAAGAGAAACCGAATACATTGACATAAAGGCTAGGCACGGACACATGTTATTTTAACATTAGATGTGAGGAGGAGAAAAAATAAAAGATCAAGTTTCTATCCCCGGGTCTTCGTCATCCGATGGTGCAAAATTAGGGTCAGCTAAGGGACCCACTTTTATTTCAAAAGGGGACCCAACCACTGAGTGATATAACTCATGTTGAAAACTTGTCAAGTTGAGGTTGAGCTAGCCGCAAGCTATTGGTGAGCTCGGACCGAGTTACAACCATATGTCACATAACTACTCCCTACCAATTGGAATATCTCAAGTAGTTATCTAGCTCATGATCAAACCCAGAGTCAAACATGGATAACATGGAGAGTTAGTGGTCTAAAGACCAAGTTGAGGGGTGGTTAAAGCCTTAAAAATATTTTGTAATATATATACCCTCAAATGTGGGATAATCCATGCAAAACCCGTGAAAAATTCCAGCTAACTCAATGGCGGTTCAAGTGCCATGGAGTGGATGTGGATGGCACGAGGTGATGATGGGCATGGTAGGAGAAGGGACAAAGATGGTGGTAAGGCATGTGGTGGACACATAATGGAAGCAAAGGACAAGTCACCAACAACATAGATCAGGTCAACCAAAATGGTCAAGCCAATGGTTTGGAATCATTGACCTACCTATGCTAATAAAGCGATCAAACCAACTTGCCTTGCCCAACGAGTTGGAATGAAATGGTGGATAAGCAATATGAGCAAGAAACTCAAGCTGCATAGGGTATATAAACCCTCCCCCATTCAAAATACACAAACCACTCTCAAGAAAGAGCGAAGGAGAGTTAATAGAGGGGAATATTTGGAGACCTTAAGGAAATAATTAAGGAATTATTTATTAAAAGACCTATTTTTTAAATAGGCATGAAGAATCGAGAATAACTATATTGTTATAGGAAATTGAGACCTATTATTATATATGCAATATTTTAAAATCATGGGTTAACTATTTTTAAGTCATCGATAGTTGTATAGGTCAATTGACACATGAACCTTCTTGTGCAGATTCACGAATACGCGATTGTGAAGTTGATGGATGTGATTAAGAACTGGAGAAGCATACTCATATCGTAGCTCTAATTCTTTAACATTGAGTGTATCACCAAGTTTGTTGCTTGGAGGCCCCGGAGGAGAGTTTTATTATTGCTTTGAGATCGTGGAGAAAATATCGGTTCCGACTTAGCTCTGTGTAGAGTCGGAGGTCGTGCAACAAAGTTTCAAACTTGGAACCTAGTCAATTTTCCACATTTTTTATTTTGCGCCTTAAACTCAAATCGTGTTTATGTGAATAATGTGAGCAAGATTGAGACGACAAAGTGGATAAGTAGTGTTTTAATTCCCACCATTTTATTTTCAACTTTCTGCTCATATGACCAGTTGTTGGAGGAGCTCAATTATTTATGATTGGTCCTACAACACAATCTCAAACCTATTAGATTTTCCCATTTTTTTATTTTGGCCCTTTTAACCTCAAATGGAGCTCGGGTGAATAATGTGAACAAGATCGAAATGATAAAGTGGATGAAAAATAACATATATTATTTAGGTGGGAACAATCTAAGCCATGGAATAGTAGTGGGACATGTTGGTATTTAATTCCCATCTTTTTATTTTCAACTTTTCATTCATACCTTCATCTTATCTCTTAACATCGTAAAAAAATAAAGTTATAAAAAAAGAAAACCTCGATTGGAAGATAAAATCTACCTAACACTCGTATGACCACCCACTTGCATGGGGCTCAATTATCAATTATTGTTCATGCATCACTTGTTTTCCTCCAATTACTTTAGAATGAAACGAAGGGGGTTGCAAAGTGCTACAAGAAGTAAGCAACGTGGTTGTGTTTTGACCTGCAACCTATTGGATTTTCCCCATTAGACGATAGTGTTGAGCATAAATAGTTGTTATGTTTGTGGAGCCTGTTTTCATGTTAGAGTTTGGTACACCTTCCATGTGTTACACTTGGATATTTTTATGGTGGTCCCGCTCGCCGGTGAGCGGGTCAAGGGGGTTCAGGCGAAGCCCCCGAAGAAAATTTTCATGGGTGGTTTATTAACCCATGGGTAATGGGTAACCGTTATGGGCTATTTTTGGGCCCATGGTTTTTCGGTACCCATTGTTTTGTAAAACCACCTCTTCAGCTACCTATTGATGTACTTATAAATAGATGGACATATAATAGGATTGAGATGAGTGTGTTTTGTGAAGGTGAATAGTGTGTGCGAATTCAAGCTCAACAAACAAGATCTAATTATTGTAATTGTGAAGACTATTGGCTTGTAATAAAATTTGAGCAAGTGTTCTTGGTGGATGTAGCCCACATTGGGTGAACCACGTTAAATATTGTCTTCGTGTTGTGCATTTTTCATTTCTATAATTCTATTCATACTTTGTATTATTACGATTCTAAGGAATTATGCCGCATTAGATATTATTAATTCCTAACAATAGCATATATTATTTGGATGGGAACAATAGAGTCATATAATAGGTGTGGGAAATGCAGGGTAATTAATTCCCACATTTTTATTTCCAACTTTCCATTCATATATCCGTCTTATCTAACAAATTAAATGACATCCAATCGAAAACCTTGATGTCATAAAAAAATAAAATCTACCTATTGCTCATATGACCAACCGTTGGAGGGGTTCAATCATTAATGATTGGTCCCAAATTTTTGTTTTCCTACAATTACTTGAGGTTAAAATTGGAAAAGTGGGGCTAAAATAAGCACAAAGTGTGGTTGTTATTCAAACTTGGAACATATTGGATTTTTCCCCATTTTTTATTTTGGCCCCTTTAAGATCAAATGACACTCATAATTATAATGTGAATCCTATTTTATACAAGTCATCATTGACAAATTATGGCATCAAGATTGTTGACAAGGTATACCCTAATCGCTACTCTAATAGCTAGAGAGAAACTCTAATTGTGGAGGATAACGATAACAATGATTTTGCTTTTTATGATTACATTGGGAATAATCCAGCTAAAGGAGGGTTATTCAGGGTTACCCTGGAGTGCTAAGTACATTCCACATATCCCTATATCTAAAGTGTTCCAAGAGATGTATAAGAAAATTTCTCTTACATTTATGTGTGTTCTAACCACTCAAAAACACAAGCTCACGATATTGCATACAACTATTGACAACAAAAATATTGATTAACCTCTCCTTACGTTTTGAGATATTTCTAAAATATATTACCTCGACGAACTTCACACTTCATGCTCTTTTTCCTTCAAACGATTGACAAAAATGCATATTGTTTATAATAAAGAAGAATTTCATATATACTACCCCATAGTGCTTTCTTCACCCTTTGACGTCTCCTCCCTCAAACCCCTTCTTCTTCGCCACTCTTTCTATTGTTGTTTCACTCTCTCCAATTTAACTTCTTTGATGCATCCCCTTCAATGTTTCTATGATACATTTCACGTACAATTGTTCGTATAACCTAACTGGAAAATTTCTATTTGAATGCTCTTTTTGCTAGCTCATTATTTTTATTCATTTTACTTTCTAGTACCATTGACATATCTCAGTCATATGTGCACATTGAATATAATCTCTTTCCTTCAAAATTTTAACAAGCTTGTGACTAGCAAAAGCATCCATATATGCTTATGAAAGGCCGATAGGTACTTTCTATATAGGATCTTTTTGTTGGCTATCCAAAAATGTTGCACCTTTGAGTAAGAGCTTCTTATTTCAAGATTATGAATTAAAATATTTGCGTTCATTACATTATTGTCATTAACATGGTTAAGATCAAACCCTCCATGCAAAGTAGTATTCATAAAAAAATTGATGCTTATTTGGTTCCTTTATTCATTAGATTTTTTGGTAAGAATGTGCAGTGAATAAAAATGCATGAAATATTGTGTTTCAACGAGACCCTAGAACACTTTTGGACAATACTAGGAAGAAAAGTGCTTTCATAGACTATTATGGTCTCAAATTCTCTCAACTCTTGACTATTACAATCCTTTCCTTGATTTTCATATGTTTCATTCTCATCCTTACAACCCCTCACTTAGTAAATAACATTCATATGAAACATATATAACTATTAAAAAGTTGTAGTTCTACCTTTAAATAGTAAATTAACAAATCTTTAATAAAATAGTTGTTATGAAGTAATTAGTTATGGATGAATATACTACCCACATTGAAAACTAATTTTGAAGAGAATATGGGCAAAACTATTATATAAATCAACCAAACCACCACCATTTCATGATCATATGATGACAATTGGGTGACACCAAAAAAATAATTTTTAATAGGTCCACTTGTATATAATTGTTAGAAAAAGACTTTAATTTTGCCCCCAATTTATTGTTTGGAAAAGATTTTTTTAAAAGCAAGTTGGTTTTCATGCATATAGTTATTTTTTAAATAGATGTTCCTAGTTTTAGGAAAAAATAATAAAGAAAATAAGTCAAAAACTTTGTATTGCAAAAAAGCATGTGCTTTTAATTAATTTGAGTGTTTTATTGTTAGATGAAATCCATCTATTTATTAGAGGTAATTGTAAGTGTTTTCATATAACACATTCGAGAGATTGTATTGAGTTGAAGCTCTGACAAGGAAAAAGAAATATATGCACAAAAGTGTTGATTTGAGTTTGTAATAAGTTGTTTTATTTGTAATTCTTTATTTTATTTCTATTAGTTGTTATTTTATGTGCCTAATCTCTACAAATTGGTATCAGAGCATTGTTTTTCAGCAGGTTTCTAATTAAAAACTGGTTATGGCTTCTATATCTCGATGCAGACACCATAATTTATAGGAAAAAATTACGAGTATTGTTCATTAACCATGAAGGCACTATTCAGATCCCAAGATGTGTGGGAAATCATAGAGAATGGATACACAGATCCCGTAGATGCAACAGCATACAACACACTCTCACATGCAGAGAAAGACACTTTGAAGGAATTAAGAAAGAAATATGGAAAATCTCTTTTCTTCATTCATCAAGCCATGCATGAAAGTATCTTACCCAGAGTGGCAACACCCATTAAAGAACAAATTGCGTGGGAAACTGTCCAAGTTTCATATCAAGGTAAAGTAAAAGTAAAAACCACAAAGCTATAATTACTTTGTAGAGATTTTGAAAATATTTCAATGAAAGATTCAAATTCCTTAGAATCATTATTTACTTTTGTAGTTGGTTTAGTCAGTCAAATCAAATCCCATGGAGAAACTATTGAAGACAGAAGGATTATTGAAAAGTTGCTTAGAAGTTTGCCTGCAAAATTTGATCCTTTAGTAGTTGTTATTGAAGAAACTAAGGATGTAAGTTAGTTTTCAATTGATGAGTTGCATGCATCACTAATAAATCATGAACAGAGTTTGAATAGATCACATGCGATTTTAGATCAAGCTTTATCATCATATGCATTAGGAAATAATGGAAGAGGAAGAGGAAATTTCAGCCCTAGAGGTAGAGGAAGAATTTCATCTAGAGGACGTAGTAACGGTCCATAGAACTCAAATGGAAGAGGACATAGTCAAGAGAACAATCATAATCATTTTTTAGGTCAGAGATAGGATAAGTCGCATGTGTAGTGTCACTATTACAAGAAATATGGGCATTAAGCTTATGAATGTAGGAAAAATCGGTATGATCCAAACCAGGAAAATTTTAGCGGAAAATATTCGTAGTTTGGAAAATAGTATAATTCCAGGAATTTGATTTGGTGAATATTATGACAACGGCAATTCCCAGGTTTTTCCCAAAAATCCCATAAACAATAATTTGTCCCATTTGAATCGCAAAGGAATTTCCAATCCTAATGTATATTTTTATATTAAAACATCGTGTGATCGTTGTGCCGGGATTTGAAAAAATTAATGTATCGCCAAGAAATCAACACACAAGGATTTGAAAACATTAATGTTTTGTAAGAAATCGATACACAGGGATTTGAAAACATTAATGTTTCGCCAAGAAATCAACACGTTGGAATTTGAAAACATTAATGTTTCGCCAAGAAATCGATGTGTCATGATTTGAAAACATTAATTTTTCACCAAGAAATCTACAAAACCTTATTTGGCCAAGAAAACATTCCCAAAATTTTCCCAATATATACACAGAGGTGATGTTCTCCGTGATTTTCCAATTTGTGTATTGCGAAGTAGTAGAAAGGGATTTAGCGAATCGGCATATTGTAATTTTCTTACAAAATTTCAAATAAATCCAGTGTTGTCGATTAATAAGCTAATGTGTTGCAATTTATATCCTAGAAGCACTTACGTGGGTGAGTCCTCGATCTATTTGAGACCTATTTTATGTCATGTCGCATTGCTTTATCTGTGATTCCACCTTTGTAAGTTATTACAAAGCCTGAACATCCTCATCCTCATAACCACTATGATTTTTTTGTGTCATCTAGAATAGTCCTCCGCTTGCAGAGAATCATAACTAGTATTCCTATCTTAGATACATCTAGATTCTACATAATATATATATATATATATATATATATATATATATATATATATATATATAATTTAAATCACTTCCTTCATTTACGCATGAGTTGTTGCTCTGTATATTCCTTGCTTTATCGGTGTATCTTCTTTGAATCTTTTTCTAATGTTCTCTCTTTTGCAATATATATATTAAAATCACTTCATACATCTCCACGAGTTGTTGCTCTATATATTCCTTGCTTTATCAGTGTATCTTCTTTGAATCTTTTTGTTAATGTTCTCTCTTACAGTATATATATATATATATATATATATATATATATATATATATATATATATATATATATATATATCGGTTTCACTTTCCATTTATTCCACGACCAATACCATGACCATTTATTTCGTCTCACAAGAGACTCAAAGGATATATAAAATGTGGTACATTCTACAGGTTTCACGTTCGCGGGGAATTTCCTTAGGAGATCGAAGGAATGGCAACGCGTGGTATAGGTAATATTTTTATCAAACAATATCTTGACAATACATTTACATTGATAATATTTTGAGCAAAAAAACTTGCTAGGACTTGAATTCACTTGTTTTTGTACAAATTTTCACTCATGCATAATGTTGTGCATTTGGTAATCAAGCATTTATAAAAACAATTAATATTTAAATGACCATTAATAAAGTAAATAAGGGTATTGAGGATAAATTACCAAATTCCAAACATGATTTACAAGCAAGCAAAATCTAAAAGAGAATATCACTCTTTTGAAAATAGAAAGAGTCGGAGTAATTTCTTATTTACTTAGAGATTTATCATTTTTCCTTGTGATTTTTGCATAATATTTGTGAATGAACTGCAAATTTTTTGATATAGAAAATATAAAGCTAGTAAACATGCATTTTTTTGCTTGAGCTATTATTTAATTTTTATTTATTAAAATAAATTTAACAAAATATAAAAATTAAATTACTAGTTAACATAAAATTTACATGACAAGTGATGTTTTTAGTTAGTCCTTCTAATGAAAATATAATGTTTTAATGTCTTTTAGTATTGAAGTGTAATTTTGAATTTCAACATTTAATTGAAGTGTAAATTTTAAATTTCAACAAAGATGTCTATAATATTTAATATAAAGGAAAAAATCAACATCCGGGATATTTTTAATTCCCGCATCCTTCAAGTTTCTTGAACTCATTTTCCAAGTCACGAACACAACAAGAGACAAAGAATACCCTTATCATGATTGTATCATGTGTGAAACATCATATCAAAGAATTCAATATTCTCTCAAGAATAATGATACTTTAGTTTGGCTTTGACATTGTAGACACCTATAATTACGCCCAAGCAATTTAAATACTTAAATTGCGCTAATTATCCCCTTTCTCAAATCAACGACATATCGTCAAAAGCACTCATTTTCCCTCATGTCATCATTAATTAATTACACTAAGTTAATTAATTAAGTTACCTATCCAAAAAATACCCTAATTAACGACCTTAGTTAATAAATCACCCCTTCTACCTAGACTAATTAATTATTATTAATTAAGTAGCTTTCCTTCCATTTAACCAATAAATCAATATTTAATTGATTTAATTCCCTTATAATAGCCTAAATCGTATTAATATTCCTCTAATTATCTTCTATAAGCTTACATCTACCTATTAGTTAATCACCTTTGATTAATTAAAACACCCCCAACTCCCATGACTTGCTAAGCATAAATTAAACCCTTCTAAAGTAAAGTTACCTTTAATAAAACAACCTTATCCATTCCTAATCATGTTTTACCTTTATCCCACATTCATGAGAATGTGTTGAATCATTATCCTTTGGGCTATATAAAGTGCCCTCCGCATACCTTTTACTTACACCTAAACTCCATAGAGAGCAAATACAAAGCATATATCAAAGAGACTAAGAGCTCGCACCTTGTTTTCTTGAGAGTTCATCATCTTGAAGAGTTAAGCCTCTTTCTTAAAGTGCTTGGGTCATATGGGAGGTGTCAAAAGGGTCTTGTAGCCCAACTTTGATTAGCCCCCATTCCTAGGTTCTTGGAACATTAAGGACAACTATTTTTTATGGCCATGGAACCTACCTAGGTTCCTTCATTTATATGTTGTTAGAAAATAGAGGATATTTAAGTGCTTAACATAGTTAATTTCATAGTTTTGTATTGATAATTGTTAGCATCTAACCCTTGATTAATTCTTATCATGATGGTGTTTATGATGTTGTTTAATTCTTGCTAATTAAGACTATTTAGGTGTTAGTCTTTGTTTACATTAGCATTAGTTTAAAAACAACACTTGCACACATTTGGCACGCTCGGTGGGACTTACTCCATTGTCCTTTGCACTTAATTTCAAGTTTTTGTAGTTAAGTTTCATTTTTGGTTACTAACCCTCTTTTACACATGTTGATCTAACTTGTTTTTCTTAACTTGTTTTGTTGAGTTTGTATGTGTTGAGTCTTCCTTGTAGGTATAAAGGAGGTGAAGTGCTGTCAAAATTGGAATTGATGGGAAAATTTCAAGATTTCTTCATGTTTTCATTTTTAGAGCTTACTTTTTCAACATTTTACATACTAGTTTTGTCAATTTCTTGAAAATTTTCAATTCTTGGGCATTTAGGTTAGTGTTTGATAGTGCCAAGTCTTCTATTTACATATTAATGTGGTGTGTTGGTGTCAAAATTTAATCTTGGTGAGACAAGATTTCATCATGTTTTCATTTTTAGAGCTTACTTTTTCATCATTCTACATGCTAGTTTTGTCAATTTCTTGAAAATCTTAAATTCTTGAGCATGTATGTTAATGTTTGATAGCGTTGAGTCTTCTATTCATATATTAATGTGATGGGTTGTCAAAATTGAATCTTTGTTAGAAAAATTTACCCATTTTGTAGATTAAGGGACGTTTTTTTGACATTTTTGAGTGCATGTCAAGTGCATACCCGTGAGCATAAGAGCATATGCGTAACCCATCTTCCGAAGGCCATAACATTTTCTCCCGAACTCAAAATGACTCCATTTTTTTGCGTTGGAAAGGTATTGAAGTCAAATATGCAATGAAAACATAAATTTATGATTTATAATTACAGAAATTATAGGTTTTTCTATTATTTTAAAACTGGTCATTTTCTAACATGTCTAATGTTTTGATGAATGTTGTATTTCCATGCTTCCTCGATTTAGACCAAAGCATGTGTATGCTCTTATCTTGCACCTTTTGGTGATCTTGAGAATCAAAAACAACTTTGATCTATATCTTTTTAACATTGAGATTAAACTTAGAAATTTGATTATTCATTTTGCTTAAGGGAATGAACCTTTTACAAAGCATTTTTCAATGGTCCTTTGATTTGAAGTTTTCCATTTCTATATAGTTGAGATAAAATTTGTGTATGCTCTTCTCTTGCACCTTAGGGTGATCTTGAGAATCAAACGCAACTTTAGTCTTCATTTTATAACATTTGGTAAATTAGAAACTTCATCTTTCACTTTTGGTTTAAGGGAATGAACCTTTTACAAAGCATTTTTCAATAGTCCTTTGATTTGAAGTTTTCCATTTATATATAGTTGGGATAAAGTTTTTGTATGCTCTTCTCTTGCACCTTAGGGTGATCTTGAGAATCAAAAACAACTTTAGTCTTCATTTTATAACATTTGGTAAATTGGAAACTTCATCTTTCACTTTTGGTTTAGGGGAATGAACATTTATCAAGAATTTTGTATGGTTCATTGATTGAAAAGATTTTATTTAATTTTTATTTAGATTATTTGTTGTGTATGCTCTTCTCTTGCATCCTTGGATGATCTTGAGAATCAAAAGCAACTCTTAATCCTCTTTTAAATAATGTGATTTTCTTAGAGAACTACTAATGCTTGAGTGCAGGACCTAAAAATGCTTGTCAAAGAAAGGAGGAATCAAAACAAAATCAAAACTACTAATACAGTTGTTATATAGGTTGTCAAACAAAGTGTTCGAGTAAACCACATCTAATTAAACAAGATAAAATGAACAACATATTCAAAACACCGTATTGCAGGTTTTGGAAAGGGTACGTCCCTCTCCACTCAACTGGAACATAACCCCTTTGGCATAACACCTTAAGCTACAACAATGGGGGTGGTTCCATGAACCCCAAAGTAGTCCACGCAAGATGGAACCTTGTGGACGAAGCGAGAAGTGCTTCGCACTACCTACTTGACTAGTGATTCCTTTGTGAGATAGTGTTACGGGTTGTCCGTTGTGGTGACCCCATTGATGGTACACGTAGACGCACTAGTTGCCTCTTGTTCTTGAAGGGGGTAAAGTAAAGTCAAGATACTCCCAAACTAGTCGGTCAACTTTTTGGGTAAATCACGCTTCTTGTGGCAACTTTGTAACACCTGGGCGAGAGAACCACCTAGGAGAATATACTTTGGCCAGAGCCCACTTTGACCATTTTAAAACAAAGTGTTGAGTTGTGAACCTTCTTTTTGAGAAATGTGTGACGTATTACTTTTGCCTAGTTTTTACTTACCTTAAGGCGAGGCGAAACTCTGCTTTGAAGTGAGGCTAGCATTTTTCGTCATTTTCTTGATTTATTTCCTTCATATTCTTTTAACACTTTGTTGATCAAAAGAGGTATGATTACCTTTGTGTTGCCATTGATCAAGCTTTCTCTCACTTTTATGTCATGCTTACGCCCATCCATGTTTGTGGTCAAGTTAGTTAAACGTCTAAAGTGAGCAGAGGCATTTTCACGTCATTTGGTAGCCATTGTGATCTTGATACCCATGTCAAGATCGTCATTGTAGTTAGGCGTAGTTCATCACGGCAGACTTCCATAGAGGAGTTAGCTTGCTTGTCTCATATTATTACAATTTTGATATTTACGTCTTTTTCTTGTAGACTCGACATAAATACCTATATTATGCGGTTATCTTTTACACATTCTTAACTATTCCTAGCTATACTTTGAGATTTTTTTGTTCGGTTTTATTATTACCTCGATTTCAAAAGGTGCTAGGCACTACCATTTGTGTGTGTTATATCAATAACACCTCGATATCAATACTTCACTTTCTTGCAAAGTGGGTTAACATATCTTGGTGATATTGTTGTGTCATTCGCAAATCGTAATTGGCACTTTTTGAGATATAGGTCTTAATCAGACTTGAGCTTGCTCGTCATATATCTTGATTGGGAGATCGCATTTAACTTCGTGTATTTACTTACGTCTTGTTCATTCCTTTGAACTTGGCATAAGTGGAGACATCTTGTTAATCATTTGGCGTCACAAATT
Source organism: Taxus wallichiana var. yunnanensis (assembly GCA_018340775.1). Lineage (NCBI taxonomy): Eukaryota > Viridiplantae > Streptophyta > Pinopsida > Cupressales > Taxaceae > Taxus > Taxus wallichiana. The sequence goes on from CM031242.1 coordinate 697,069,842, forward strand.
ACTTTGAAACATAGTCTAGGAAGTACTTCATTTGATTAAGTTTTGGTACCAAACGATTGTTTCATTGGTGACTTTATCATTCTATCACATTGGTATTCTCACACTGTTAATTTACTCTTAACATGTACATCTTGTGTTTCACTTAGGGGTAGTCATTGAATTTTGAACAAATCTACAACTTACCTTAGTGAAACTTATCACGAAAACATGGCTCCCAAGACACGTCTAGGTTTAAAGAAACAAACATATGAGGAAAAACAAGCGCAAGCTTGGGAAACCTCTAACAGACAAGGGTCAAACCCATTTATCGGACACGATCTAGGACCACTATTTTCTGCAGAAAAGGAAACAGAAGAAATGGTCAACCATAGTGGAAACAAATTAGAGTCACCACGTGTGGACTTTGATTTTGACCCTACTCTACTAAATGAGTTTCTCCTTAGAAAAAAAGATAGAGTTTTGGCATGGGTCGTGGAATTAGGGGCCAAATTTCCCACCGAGAAAGAACCAATATTACCTAAAAATGACACTACTAAGGAAGAACACCCCCTTATCAATATGGAAGATATTTTAACAGGCGGGCATGCTTCCACTTCTTACGCAGAAAATGATAAAGTGGTAGGGCATAGAGTACCCCGCATCAAAGTGCCACAAAGAGACAAGATAGAACATGAGACAGGGAAGAACCTCCACATTACGAAGAGGAAGAACATTTAGAAGAAGAAGACACAAACCAAGTCACAATCCAACAATAACTCAGTAACCTAAGCCGACAACTAGCTTTGCTTACTTTCCAGGTACAAAAAGACACAAACAAGAACGTTCAAAAGTCAAGGCCTAAGTTTAGGATCCACGAACTCCATCGAGAAAACCAAGGAGAAGAAGACACGGGGTATCATCGTGTACATGTCCCCGCTTCTCCCACTAGAGAACAATTACTCACACAAGAAGTGCAATCTATGAAAGCAATGCTTGCAAGCATACAAGAAAGCAATATAGGGAGTATTAGGAAATACCAATACAAAGAACTATGCCCCTATCCTTTTGACAAGACAATGACCCTTCAACTCTTTCCAAAGAAATTTGATATGCCAAAGTTTGACAAATACAAAGGAAAGGGCGACCCAAGGGATCATGTTAAAGATTTCTACATGGCATGTCAAGAGGTGTCTTATAGTGATAATTACCTCATTAGACTTTTTCCTAAGAGTCTCAGAGGTCAAGCATTGGAATGGTTTACGCACTTACCACGAGGATCAATTTTCACCTGGCCAGAATTGGCGAAAATATTCGTGCATCATTTCTAGTATAACATAGAGAGTGACGTCACCATGGCAGAATTGTGCGACACAAAACAATGCCCAAATGAGACCTTTGCCAAATTCCTCCAATGATGGAGAGGGATAGCTAGTCGCTTCCCTTGCGCTTTCCCTGAGAAGCAGCTGGTCAGTATTTTCGTCCCTAATCTCAACCCAAATATAGCTTTCCACCTCCAAATGCATTGTGTCCACACCTTTGAGGAGGTTATCAAGAAAGGGATTCAAATGGAAAAGGCTCTCATTGCCAAAGGCACCCTCAAAACCCAATCTAAAGACAACCAAAGTGTCAAACCCACTTTGAAAAGCCAAATATCTTTAACAAAAAAAAAAATGTGGTGGGAGAAAAAATCACTAATTCCAAACGTGTTCAAATGGTCCAAACCAGTCAACCTTTTAAACTAACCAAGGGCCCAATCCAACCACCACCAAAGCGACGAACATTCTCCTCCCTCAATGAACCGTTGTGCATACTAAACTAAAACAGCTTGGATGCGGCCCACATGATGACCTATCCTACAACGCAACCGTTTGATGACAACGCTCCTAAACCTTCATGGTATAAGGAGCACGAATACCGCAAAATGCATCGTGTTAAAGGTCATAATACGAGACAAATGTCTGCGGCTTTGCCACTATATTCAAGACCTCATTGATAATGGGGAGATAGAGGTGGATAACCCTGGCAAAATGCAAACACCTAACAAGAAAATGGGAATTTATAAGGAATCATTCCCTAAGCATGATAAGTCGAAAAGACAAATCCAGGATCGGGGAGAGTCATCCCAAACCTATAAAGCTGCGAATTACTTGTATACCAAAAAGAGATAACAATCATTATGATTTGCTTATCGGATGTATTCACTCCCCTGCTGGAAAGGATCACATACGGTAACAAGGCGTGCCCGCCTCGTGATTCCAGAACCCTCTCTATTGACCCCGCAAACTGGTAAATATAACCTTTTAGAACAAATTGAGAGGACACCTGCTAAGATCTCGATCTTAGATCTTCTCAAGATATCTAATGTGCATAAGAACATTTTGTATCAAACTCTTCAGGGGTCGGGAGTGCCTTTAGAAGTCGATCATGTGTACCTTCAAGCTGTGGTGGCAAATATTGCACCAAGTGAGCATCTCACTTTCAACCATAGGGAGGTCCCTACCGAGAATCCTACACATAATCTTCCCTTATACATTGAGGTAGTTGTCACCCACAGGAAAATCAAACGGGTGCTTGTGGATAACAGATATGGATTGAATATCTGCACACTTAAATTAGTCAAACAATTGGGACATACGGAGGTAGATCTTGAGTCCCATATCATCACTATCACCACATACGACAACACGGAAAGAGAGTCAGCAGGCACCATTACGCTACCCATGGAGGTGGGCCCCACTTTCCATCAGATGAAGTTTCACATCCTAGACTTGGAACTTCATATAATATGCTTCTAGGTCGACCATGGATTCATGTCATGCAGTCGTGCCATCAACATTTCATCAATGCATCAAGTTTGAAACATGAGGGACATACGATTCTGATACCGGAGATTCAGAGCCCTTTGCTCATTGTAGAGCTCTTAATAGCTTTGCACAAAAGGGTACATACGCATGTCCCTCCACAGATATAGTTGTCCCTCTTCATTCTGAGGCCACAGAATCTTGAGTAGATTCAGATTCTCTTAGTTCTTGCACTCATGGGGCATCTACTTCAACATCTCCATTTAATTCATGGGAGATGAAAATCCTGGAATATTACTTTGTGGGGAGTATAATGTACAACAAGCACTCCTAGTTTCAGACCTCTCTTTGTCACCCAAGACTAGAGGTCGACCCAACTACCATTTCAGGAGACCTAGAGAAGAACACGCTATTGGGTCGTTCTGGAGGCTTGTTAGCTGAGGAGAAATTGCTTGATCCACCTACTACTTGGGTCCCTGAGGACACTCAGCCATCTTGTTATCAAACCCCGGAATATGAAAAATCTAGCAGAATGATGTACTCCATGGGCTACAAAGGCCTAGGATGTGGTAAGAATGAACAAGGACAAAGGGAACCAGTCCCTCTCCCCCATTTCAAAACTGAAAGATATGGCATCGGGATTCACCCTTATGGGGCACACCCTAACGATCAAGATGTGACTTGTTCAGAGCGTGAGGATGGCTCCGATTATCTAGACAACGATACGGATTCCTATTGTAGCCAATATGAGGATCTGGCCTCCACGAACCTTTTCATGAATAACGTTGTCCTGACCATAACCCCCACTGAACCAATCCTTGACCTTGTGTACCCTTCCCTTGTTGAATGGGACCAACAACATCACGTGCCACTAGATTTATTTGAGAACGATGAGGCTATTGCAGAGTTCATGGGCATAAGGGATACAATTCCCATTGGAGATCACAAGAAGGGTTTCTTTATCGACTTAGACACCTGCACCTACTTCGGCAAGGAGGATGAACTTCATGGTCAACAAAATTTAAAGAAAAGTGAGGGCAAGAGTTCTAAAGAAAAGCCTTAGAAAAAATCGAAGTCCAAGTCACACAGTGAAAACCTCTTTGAGGCAATCGGGTGACAAACAAATAAGAAAATCAAAGGACAAACAAAGTGACCACGCCAGGATGAAAATCTCGTAGAGACATCCTTGGATGAAGATCTCAACCTACCTCCCGATCCTACATGTATGGATGATTTATCAAAATTGTTAGTCGAAGAAACCATTGATGTCAACATTGTATCAAGAAGATCCCAAGATAGTAAAATTGGGGGCATCACTCTCAGCTAGAGAACAAAAGACGTTCACTATGTTGTTGTGAGAGTTCATTGATGTGTTTACATGGTCTTACCAAGACATGCCCGGCCTAGATCCGACTTTGGTCATGCACAACCTGGTCATGCACGCAGACACCAAGCCTATCAAACAGAAACTCCGAAAGATGCATCCAAGAGTGGCCTTGTTGGTCAAGGAAGAGTTGGAAAGGTTGCTTGCAGCAGGATTCATCCGACCAATTGACTATTCTGAATGGATATTGAACATTGTTCCTGTCCAGAAGAAACCTGTCGGTATCTGAATCTGTATGGATTTTAGAGACATCAATAAGGCTTGCCCTAAAGATGACTTTCTATTACCCAACATTGATATGATTGTTGACTCAACAGGATATGAAATGCTATCACTCATGGATGGCTTTTCGGGTTATAATCAGATTAAAATCGCTAAGGAGGACCAACACAAAATAGCTTTCACAACTCCTTGGGGCACCTTCTACTATCAAGTGATGCCATTTGGCCTTAAGAATGTGGGAGCAACTTATCAGTGGGCCATGACAGTAATATTTCACGATATGATTCATGACATCATGGAAGACTACGTAGATGACATCCTGGGAAATTCCAAAACAAGAGAGGATCATCCTATCATTTTGCGGTGTATCTTTGAACGCTGCATGAATACAAAGTCAAGTTGAATCCAAAGAAGTGTGTCTTCGGTGTGCTATCTAGGGAAACTATTAGGCTTCATCGTGTCAAGATGAGGTATTGAGGTAGACCCTACTAAAGTGTCTACCATCACAGAAATGCCTCCACTTGAGAATATCAAGCAACTGTGTAGCTTGCAAGGGAAAATTCAAGCCATTCACCGCTTTATCTCCCAGCTTGTAGATAAATGTCACTCATTCACTCATTTGCTTAAGAAGGACGTTGCTTTCATCTGGGGACCCGAGCAACAGCAAGCCTTTCCTTTTCTTAAATAGTACCTGGCTAATCCACCTATCCTCATGCATCCCACTTCGGGAGAACCACTTTTGCTCTATATTTCCACTACGCAATATGCTATTGGTGCACTTGCTCTCCCAATACGACCTTAGCCATAAAGAGAAATTAGTGTACTATTTGAGTCGCACCCTCATCGCCTATGAACTTAATTATCCTCGATTGAAAAGGCTTGCTTGGCCGTTGTTTTTACCTTTCAGAAACTTCGCCATTACCTGCTAAATACTAAGACCAAGCTCATATCCAAGGTCACCCCACTCAAGTATTTTTTCCAAACCCGCCCTCATAGGTAGAATGGCTAATTGGATCATTCTACTCAATGAGTTTGATATAGAATTTGTCCATCAAAAATTAGTTAAAGGACAAGTACTTGTCGACCAATTACCTGGGAAGCACCTTTCGCAAAGCACGAGAATCTTTGAGTCCGGATCTCGCCGATGCATCTTTGCTCTACATTAAAGAATTTTTCATATGGCGATACATTTTCATGGGTCTTTTCGTTTCATGGTTCGGTGTAGGAGTGGTCCTTATTACTCCTTCTGGTGATCCTATACCACAAGCTCGCCTCGCCTTCCTTGCATGAACAACATTGCAAGGAATATGAAGCACTCATTGTAGGGATGAAGCTAGCCATCAAGTGGAATATTCAACATGTTAAGGTTGTAGGTGATTCACAGCTAATCATCAAACAGGTTAATGATGAGTATAAAGTTAAGGATGACAAGCTCATACCTTACAAGAAGTTGGTGGAAACTCTGAAGGAGTATTTTGTGCGCATCACCTTTGAGCAGATCCCAAGAGCACAAATAGATTGGCAGATGCCATGGCAATGGTGGGATCTATGCTTCATATTCCACTAGGGAACAATGATATGCCATTTTTCATAGAAAATCTACACTAGCCCGCGTATGACGTGCCGAAATCTTGCCTGGCTTGTGAGGTTGTTGGTCCTTATTCCCCATGGTATGAACCCATTTTCACCTATCTTAAGGACAGTACATTCCCTCCCGATATCTCCCGCTCTCAAAAAGCAGAGCCTAATTCACTAAATAGCTGTTACACCCTTTTAGAAGGTACACTTTATCGTTATGGCTATGACGGGAATGCATTACGTTGTCTGGATGTGACGAGTCAATCCAGTGCAATCAAGGAAGTACATGAAGGAGTATACGGAGTGCATACAAACAAAATGGTCTTGGCTAAGAAACTCGTTAAGAGTAGGTTACTATTGGCCCACCATGGAAACCGATTGTTGTAATTATGTTAGAAAATGTGTGCTTTGCCAAAAGTATGGAAATTTCATCCATGCTCCATCGCAACCATTGAACCAATCACTACCCCGTGGCCATTCTCCAGTGGGGACTTGATCTAATAGGGAAGCTTACTCCTACCTCATCCGATGGTCATACATATATCATCACACTACGAATACTTTACAAAATGGGTGGAGGTTGTCCCTTTAACCTATGTCACAGAGGAGCATAGATTTCTAAATTCATCATGAATCACATTATTTGCCAATATGGTATCCCTACAGCCATTGTCACAGATAATGGGAAGTCATTTAAGAACAAATTTGTGAAAGGTCTTTGCCAACGGTTCCAAATCAGATTGAAATGGTCCACGCCATATTACCCTCGTGGCAATGGACAAGTTGAGGCAAAAAACAAGACTTTGGTAAGGATAATGGAGAAGATGGTTAGCAAACCGGGTCGAAACCGCACCTACAAATCCACCCAGCCCTCTGGGCCTACCAAACATCAATTCGCACTCCTACGGGTGAAACGCCATATTCTCTAGTGTTTGGGACAAAATCTATCATCCCTTTAGAGATTGAACTCCCATCCTGCGAATTTCTCTTCGTGGACTATTTATATAAGGATGAAGATTATCGAGTGGAAAGATCGGGTGAGTTAGAGCTCTGGATGAGAGGTGCATTCGCACTCTTAATCACTGAAGGTATATCAACACGTAATCTCCAGCAACTACAACAAGAGAATCATCCCTCGCCGGTTTGGGGTGGGTGATTTAGTTATGAAGGAGAACTAGTTCAACACCGCAGAAGAGCGAGAAAGAAAGGGAAGTTCGAACCCCATTGGTTACGACCCTATGTCATAGTTGTCAAGTATGGCACAGAGCATACAAGTTGGCTCACCCAAATGGTGATGAGCTCCGGGAGCCCATGAATGCCATGCATCTTAAGAGGTTTTATGCCTAAACATGGCGCAAGAAAGTCAAAAATCGAAAAATACAAAAACATCAAAAAAATCAAAAAAATAAAAAGAGAAAACAGGTCATCCACTAGTGAAAACCATGCAATTGTGGAACTTTGGACAAGTCCTTGGGTGAAAACCAGTTTCCGGCACCTCGAGAGGATTCGTTGTTCACAAGTATTCTGTATTAGAAGGGTAGTTGTCTTTATCCTAGACCTAGTTCTACCTTCGAGTTTCCTTGTGCACACCATCTTATCCAGCCTTGATCCGGCTTTGCCTTCTTCTATTCATCTGTGTAAGGGACGTGGTCTTTCGTTATTTCCCATCTTACGTTGGGGGCAACTCAACGACTTCACGTTCTTGTTCATAAACGTGTGGCTTCTGCCCTTGTATATTCCCCACCTAACGTTGGGGGCATCCATGCTTTCTTGGTTGCCTGCACATAGCTTTGGAAACCGTCAAAAAAAATAAAAACAATAGAAAATTGTTTTAAGAAAAACATAAAAACAAGAGAAAATTGTTTTGAGAAAACACAAAAACAATAGAAAATTGTTTCGAGAAAACACAAAAACAATAGAAAATTGTTTTGAGAAAACACAAAAACAATAGACAATTGTTTCACAAAAACCTAAACAATAGAAAATCGGTGCATGAAAACATATCTTACAAAAACATTTACTTGCATTGCCTTGTTTCCTTGCTTTGCTTGTTGCTTGTATAGTGTTTTGTGGGCTTACTTTTGAGTTGTTTGTTGCTTGGGTGTACTTTGTCATAGTTTATATTTTCTTGCTTAGAATAGATTCATTCTTGCTTGTGCATATTGTAGTGGGTTTCGACATGCTAGTGTGTTAATTCTTTATTTCTTTCTTAATGCATTTGGTTGTGTTTTGTTACTTGTTAATAAGGCATGGTGATTCATGGTGTATTGCATTAATTCCTGGTGTTCTTTGTAGCATTTGGTTGTGTTTCTTGCATGTGCTCTATTTTGTTATCATTCACATCACATTACCATCACTATCATCACATCTAGCATCATCTATACATCATATATAAACAAAAATGCTAAGTTTTACATCATGCATGTATGCTAAGCTAATCATCACATATCATATCATCAATGGGGGCAAGAGGGGTTGCGCATAATCAAAAATATATCCCCCCCACACCAATATCATCATATCATCCCATCCATATACATCAAAATAACACTTGAAAACAACATTTGATATTGTCTACAGATCTATCATCTACAATCTACAGCACGCCCCAAACGATCACGTGTGATCACCATCTCTCCTGAGTGTCGAGCCTCATGGCAATTTTTCTAAATTGATCGGTTAAAATAAACCCGGATTGTGATGTTTTTACCCCCTTGGGGGTATATTAACTTTTTTCACCGATCGGACGGCCAAGACACCCGTTTAGCTCACCATTTTCTCCTTTGTTCGTTGTGGAATAATTATTTTTAATTAAATAAGTATTTTTCTCTTATTTTTCACCGTATTGGGGAATTTTTTGTCCAATACCCCTTTCTTCTTTGGAAAATTTTATTGCTCCGTGGCAATTTTTATTCTTCTTCACACCCTTGTAAATAATTATTTTTTCGTACTTTTTCCACTAAACAAGGACATTATTTGTCGTTTGTTTCTCTTTTCTTCCACCTAGGGCACTTTCGGTTGCCCCTAGGCCCTTCTTTTTCTTCTTCTCCTTTCTTCTATTGTTTATCATGGTTCAGAAAGCCAAAACAATACAAACATTTACTATATCAAAAAAATCTAAAAACAAGGAAAAAATTTTCAAAAAATTCCTAAAAAGTAAAACACCCTACAAAATGGTAACTTGCTTTTGATGGCAAAACTTGTGTCTTGCGCATGGTATTTTCTCCATATCCTGTTGGTTTTTCTCACATCTTCCCCGATTAATATGACTCATGGATCATCGGATTCACAACCATTCACAAAAGCTAGTTGCTTGTTTAAATCTCGTACTCTGGGGCACTTTTGGTTGCCTGGTGTTGTTTCGTTGCGCACAAACACTTTTCATGGACCCCGTGTCCATTTTCATTTCCCCTTGCATGTATCCTTGCTTAGGGCATCATTTTTTAACCCTTGTCGTCAATCATGAACTTGTGGATCTCTCCAGCACTGATAACAAAACATTTGTACAACTGTCTTGACCGTTGTTGGGTTGGATATGTGCGTTCGTACTTGTTTTCCCTATTAGATGAGCTTGTTTCCTTCTCATATTGTATTGCATTTTTGTATGTTGTGTGGATTTGGTATTTTCAGCAATGGACAATTGTTCGTATTATGGCTTTTCATGTCATTCTACCTTTGTCGTATGCTTATATTTTTCATAAGGACCGATGACGTAGTTCCTATGGCAATATGATGACATCCAAATTGTTTCAAACAAATACGTAGCTAGAGGCTAAGCTCTTCTCCCCCCTCGTCCATATTTCTTCTACACCACTTCCCTTTCACCCCTAATTCTCCCTCTCATTGAGGCATCCTGCCTCGTCCCCCTTCTTCTGCCTATATCTCACCTTTTTCGATCATCGATCGGCTTCTTCCATCACCCCATCGACACTCGAGGGGGCATCTCTCCCTCCTACTAATTTTTATTCTATCCCTTCAAAATCTCTTCTGTCTACTATCTTTGAAGTGGCATCACTTATGCCACCCCAAAGAAGGGCAAATGTAGACACCTATAATTACACCCAAGCAATTTAAATACTTAAATTGTGTTAATTATCCCCTTTCTCGCAAATCAACGACATATCGTCAAAAGAACTCATTTTCCCTCATATCATCATTAATTAATTACACTAAGCTAATTAATTAAGTTTCCTATCCAACAAATACCCTAATTAACGACCTTCCGTTAATAAATCACCCCTTCTACCTAGACTAATTAATTATTATTAATTAATTAGCTTTCCCTTCCATTTAACCAATAAATTAATATTTAATTGATTTAATCCCCTTATAATAGCCTAAATCATACTAATATTCCTCTAATTATCTTCTATAAGCTTACATCTACCTATTAGTTAATCACCTTTGATTAATTAAAACACCCCCAACTCCCATGACTTGCTAAGCATAAATTAAACCCTTCTAAAGTAAGGTTACCTTTAATAAAGTAACCTTATCCATTCCTAATCGGTTTTTCCTTTATCCCACATTCATGAGAATGTGTTGAATCCTTATCCTTTGGGCTATATAAAGAGCCCTCCACCTACATTTTTACTTACACCTAAACTCCATAGAGAGCAAACACAAAGCATATAGCAAAGAGACTAAGAGCTTACACCTTGTTTTCTTGAGAGTTCATCATCTTGAAGAGTTAAGCATTTTCTTAAAGTGCTTGGGTCATATGGGAGGTGTTAAAAGGGTCTTGTGAGCCCAACTTTGATTAGCCCCCATTCCTAGGTTCTTGGAACATTAAGGACAATCTGTTTTTGATAGCCATGGAACCTACCTAGGTTCCTTCATTTATATGTTGTTAGAAAATAGAGGATATTTAGGTGCTTAACATAGTTAATTTCATAGTTTTATATTGATAATTGTTAGCATCTAACCCTTGATTAATTCTTATCATGATGGTGTTTATGATGTTGTTTAATTCTTGCTAATTAAGACTATTTAGGCGTTAGTCTTTGTTTACATTAGCATTAGTTTAAAAATAACACTTGCACACGAGACACATTGACATTTCATTGTTAAGCCAAAGAACCATGGATACATTCTCAATCTTGAATTCACGAACCATGCATACATTCTCAACCTTGAATTCATAGTCTCATACCACAACGAGTCATAGATGGAAGACCATATATTTTCTCTCGGCTCCTTTGAAATGATGAAAACTCTTGGTAATTGGATTATGAAAGACCTCGTATCTATGATGAATCAATAATTTCTTCATGAGTAGATTCACACCTTATTTGGCTTGATGAAAACATTTAGAACCTCTATACATTATGATAGAGCTCGCTCATCGAGACTCCTTCATTAATCAACTAAAGACATATCATACCTTTGTGAGTTGGTGATAAATTTTTTTGAAGGAGATTGGTGACATGGATGATGTTGCAATTGCATCAAATCTAGTATGTGTCGGGGTAGATGGGGCATCTGTAATGCAAGGTCATTGTAATGGCCTATGTGTAAGACTCCAAACATATCATTTCCCTTATATGATTTTCATTCATTGTATGGCTCATAGAATGAACCTAGCTTACGAATAGTTGGCAAATTTAAACCTATAGCAAAATTTGAAGACCTTGTTCGAGAGGTGCATGCTTATTTCTATCGTAGTCCTAAAAGGTTCATGGAATTCCAAATATTTGTAGAAGGACTAACAAATGGGCATAAACTGTTAAAAGATGTCAACACCATGTGGATCTTATTTTACCAACCAGTTCGTAGGGTGTACGAAGAGTATCAATCCTTCTTAGGAGTGATGTAGAGTCATTGATGATTTAGAGTCATTTCTGATTTTGTGTGGTCTCCTTCCCATGTTGGAAGAAATGCATTATTTAATTAAAAAAGCACATGAAAGAACTATTTATATTGTTGATTTTTCTAGTTTGAGGAAATGAGTTTGTATGACAATAGAATATTTGTATCTCAATGAAATTAATTTTACAGGTCCAACGTTTTATGGTTGGAATGATTTGATAAAGATTGTAAATGAAATTAGCTTTCTAAAGCACAACTTTTTTGGGTAAGTGTGTGCTTCTGTACGTGGATATGAGATACCGATGTACATGTTTAAAGTAGTAGCCAATAAGGTTGAGGAGGTAAAAGTCACAGGGCTGTTGTTTGATAACATTGTATCATCAACAAGGGTGAGGTTAAGATAAATTGTAGTGTCCCTACTAGAAGAAATAAGGGAGAAATTTAGAAGGGATGCTTTACTTAAAGCAATGGCTATAATAAATCTAACCTTTTAGAATCCTATCCAAAATGAAAGACATATGCAGGAAGACTACTTCAAGAGGTTGACTACATTGATTCAACATTTTTGTAAGCATGTTGATATCAATGGAATGAATATTGTAGGTATTTTAAGCAAGGACAGTTTGAGTGCTCAATCTCATGAATTCGCCACTACAATGATTCAACAATTCAAAGATTTGGATAATCCCTTATAATGTGGAGCAATAACTCGGCTATGGAAAAATGTTGGGGTGAGTACTATTTTACAAAAAACCATGTCCAAGTTTTTCTCATTGGTTGATCTATGTCAAACAATGATTTTGGGTTTAGTTGAAGATGAGAGAATTTTCAGTTCCTTGGCCTTTATAAAGTCAAAATTGTGAAACAAGCTTGACAAAAATTGGAAAATTGTTTTAGAATTTATACATCATGGTACGAAGTGGATAACTTTCCTATGATAGGGCTCTGGTAGTATGGAATTTGATTACTGAAAGGAGAGGGATGAAAACAATGACACAAATACAAAGAAATGACCCTATTCTAGCAGTTGGTATCAAAGAAAGAGAGAGTCGGTCTTAGAGATCTAGTGAATCAAATGATAGAGATGATCTAGGTCCATCAAGTTGGAAGCTTCCATTGGTGGATATCCCATGATATAGATGTTCATATAATAATTAATATATTCAAATATTCAATACATTGTTCTAAATCTCAAACAAGGATTAGCACTCACCCCAAACATGTGCCTAAAGGTAATCATATTGATTCCATTTCCATTTTTATTACAGAAACATTACAAATTCATGTTTTAATGAGTATTTAATATATTTCACATACAATGTTGTTGATATCTTTTATAGAAAGCATACACCGCGGCTGGTTGGCTATTAAATCACAATGCATTTACATTATTATATACTTTAGGCATATAAGAGTTGTGGTGCTTAATTTTGAGATAGAATAAGTGGCTTTGCTTGAATCATTACTGAAATGAAAATTTAAAAATAACACTATTCCTCATTCAACTTGCTTGAGACATGCCTTGTATGAAAAAATTGAAGATTTTCATTGCAACAAATGGAACAATTTTCAAAATGGATCTAAATACACTAAAGAGTAAATCCATGCACATATATATTTAACTTGTGCACCTCTTTGTAAAAGTTTTCTTCAACCACAAGCAACCTAAATATCACATGTTTATTAATACAATAAACATAAAGATAACTCTAGTCTATTAATAAGACAATTTACTATTTTTATCCATGACCATGATTTCCTCCCAAATAATAGAAACAACAAAACCAAACTGCCACTTCAACTTGGAATCAGGCTCCACAACTTTAACAAATTATATCATCTTTTGTAACATGCTCCACAATGTTTTGTAAATTAGAGTGACTGACATGTAACTTTGTTAGCAATTCATAACTGATAGTGGATCTTTCCTTTATTGTTGAATGCAAAATTACTGACAAGGTTATCAATGGTTTAACAAAGTAAAAAAAAAACTCATCTAGCTTCTCAGGAATTCGGTCCTTCTCTTGAGTCATTTTTTCTTTCATCTTCTTCTGGAATGCATCCTTCTTAATGAATTGGCATGTATTGTCAAAAGGAATTGGAAAACCAAGATTTTTGAACTCATATACCTTTCCATGCAGCTCCTGTAACATTCTTTGACACTTATTCAAGCAATTCTTATGCTTTTCCCAACATCACACACTTCCAAATGATAGATGATACCTTTATTAAGGCATTAAACCGGTTCTGAATTCCTCTAGATGTCAGTTCTGTGTCATTGAATTTTTAGATAGATTCTAAAATTTTATTTGTTGTATCCTCTCTTAAAGCCATCACTTTTTTGCTACCTGTTATGTATTCATGGAGCTTATCAAATATTCTATGTAGATCAGTCATGAATTCAAACAATCTAATCAAATCATCAATTTTTTGGTTTATTTTCCCCCAAACATTATCCATCATATTAATCAATGCCTTTTTATGAAATCCAGATAGTTTGATGTTGGAAGACTCTATTTCATTTTTACCTTCAGCAATTCCTGTTGCAATATTTCATTTTTTCTCATCATCTAGGCTCTGTTGAAATCTAGATAGTTTGATGTTGGAAGACTCTATTTCCTTTTTTGCTTTCATAAATTCTGTTGCAATATTTCATTTTGTTTTTTCTCAGCATCTAGGCTTTGTTCCCATTTTTTGACCTTTTATTTCTCTTCCTTCACAACCTCTTTCAATTCTCCCAATGTTTTTTGTAATCTATTATTCTTACTCATTGTTTCCTATAAATTTTTCTTCACATCTTCTAGTTCTACATGTGTCATGTTCATTCAAAGCAACTTTGCAGTCATAGAGGTAGATGATTTTATCTTCCTCTCCAACTCACCTATCTTATTAACTAATTTGCTTTTCCTTTTGCTTTCTTATTTGTCAAGTTTGCCTCTAACTTTTGAATCTTATTATTCAAATTATTGTTCTCCCTCTCTACCTTTAGTAATGTTGTGTAAACCACATCATTGTTCCTTTTTGATACATTAATTTTGTCAAATGGTTTCATGTTAGGAAAAATAGATATTATTATTATTAGTGTGAACAATATCTAATTATGTATGTAAATGAGTTGTTAGTAACAACTCATAGAGATCTAGAAGTTAGAATAAGTCTCTTAGAGAGATAAGTGGGTGTTAGGAAATATATCTTAGTGCTCCATTTGTATGTACGGGTGAATAATAATTACATGTGTAATTATTATTATGGTAAATTAGTGAAAGTACATTTACTATGTAAATGTAAATAGTAAATGTAAAATGTGGTTAGTATGTGGTAAGTTAGTAAGTTAGAATAATAAAACAATTAGTATTGTTTTATTATTATATTGGTGAGAGGTTGAAACCATATGGGTGTATGGTTGTACATGAAGACAAATGTTGTTGTAAGGATTGTTATTTTACATCTCCTATATAATGGAGTGTAATGAAATAGTGAAATATAATAAAAATATAATATAGAGTTGTTGTTTTCAATTATTGTTTGTGTAGCTATTTCATGGATTCTTTGTATTAGATCAGATTAATTTCTACATTTGGTATCAGAGCAGGTTAAATCTGTCTCAAAGAAGATCTTGTAACTTTTGTTTTGTGATCTGGGTTTCTCCAAAATTTTGCGTGTGGAATGATCTGTTATACAGAAAGCTACAGTAGAAATTTCAGCAAAACCCAGTTTGTAGTTTGGGAGAAACGTGCAATTTACTATACAGCACATTGATCACTACTGTTTTTTTTGAAGAAATCAGAGAATCAAAGGTAATTCAAATCTACATTCAATTTTTTTTTTTTTATTTAGATTCAATAAAATGGATATACCATTAGATAAATTTAATGGGTTGAACTTCCATACATGGAGGGTAAAAATCCAGATGCAGTTAATGAATAAAAATCTATGGAGGATAGTAGATGGAAAAGAAAAAAACCTACAGATGTAAGCAAAATCGCGAATGGGAAACTAGAGATGACAAAGCCAAAGCAATAATTGGACTTGGTCTTTCAGATTCTGAATTACATCATGTAGATTTAGAAAAATCTTCTACAAAAATATGGGATTTACTAAACAAAACTTTTGGGGCTAAAGCGAATAATGCAAAATTCTCTTTAAAGTTGCAATTATTCAAATTGAAAATGAATGAAGAAGTCACAATGTCAAGTCATATAAATGAATTGAGATCTCTTCTTAGACAACTAGCAGAAGTTAAAGCTCCTATTGATGATGAAGATGCAAAAGCCATATTATTAAACAGTTTGCCATCCAAGTACAATAATGTTGTCTTTACTCTAGGGCAAATGTCTTCTCAGTCATTAGAGGGCATGATTTCAGCTCTCCTAGCTGAAGAGAAAAGAACTAAAGAAGATATAGAAGAGGAAACTGCTTTATATGTTAAAAAGAAATACAAAAAATTCTCAAAAAAAAGGGATGAAATTGAATGTTTCTATTGCAAGAAAAAGGGTCATACTAAGTCTTTTTGTAGAGATCGAGCTAAAGACTTGCTCAATGGAAATCTTAAAAATGAAGCAAATATAGTCACTGAAGAAGGCTCAGACAATGAAGATGAACGAATAACAGATGAAATTGACTATAATTCTGAAGACTTTCTATTCTAAGTGAAGTTCTTGGAGGAAGGAGGCACAGGAGGTTGGAGGTCATTCAACGACCTCTCGTCAGTCACCAACGACGGGGCCGTATCAGCTATGGTGATTATTTTTTTATACAGTGTGTTCTTGTTGTTTCTTTGTATTTCTGGCAGAGTGTTTGGTTGCAGTGTTCCTATTGTGGTTTTCAGAATAAAGAAAATTTCACATTGAGGGGGGAACATGATCTCAATGTTCCATTTCTAGTTTTCTACATTTCTGGTATTTTCTATATATGCAGCAGATTTCAATAGAATTTCCTATGTTATTCCCTGTAGTGAGATGTGATGAGGGCTAAGAATAATACTTGGCATATCATGATGTGGTTGTAGGTAAACCACTTGAAAACCTTCATTTTTGGTTTGTGGTACACCACTTGTAAAACCACCATTTTCGGTTGTTGGTAAACCCTATGCAAAACCATCACCCTTTTGGTTTGTGGTAAACCACTTGCAAAACCACCATTTTCGGTTGTTGGTAAACCCTATGCAAAACCATCACCCTTTTTGGTTTATGGTAAACCAATTGCAAAACCATCATTTTTGGTTTATGGTCAACCCTATGAAAAACCATCCATTAGGTTTATGATCATCCTGTAAAATCATCAGATCATGAGCAGGTGCAAGTATAAGGCAGGTTTTCCCCATGTTCGCACTAAGGGGGGGAATGTTAGGAAATATATCTTAGTGCTCCATTTGTATGTACGGGTGAATAATAATTACATGTGTAATTATTATTATGGTAAATTAGTGAAAATACATTTACTATGTAAATGTAAATAGTAAATGTAAAATGTGGTTAGTATGTGGTAAGTTAGTAAGTTAGAATAATAAAACAATTAGTATTGTTTTATTATTATATTGGTGAGAGGTTGAAACCATATGGGTGTATGGTTGTACATGAAGACAAATGTTGTTGTAAGGATTGTTATTTTACATCTCCTATATAATGGAGTGTAATGAAATAGTGAAATATAATAAAAATATAATATAGAGTTGTTGATTTCAATTATTGTCTTGTAGCTATTTCATGGATTCTTTGTATTAGATCAGATTAATTTCTACAAAGTGGGATTGAGTGTGAGTTGTCTCTGATAAGCTTTGACTCCTAAATATTAGGATCAAGCTACTTGTATAAAGACATATCAAATATTGAATAAAGAAGTCCCGAATGAAATACAATATCTTTGGTTTTATTATTTTACCGTGCAATGTTTTATTTTTTTATTGATTAAATCATGCACGTTTTCTAGATTTGGTATCAGAGCAGGTTAGACTGCAATGATTTCCTGTAGGAGTTTGTGAGGTATTTTGATATGGAAGTAATTGTCTTCCCAGGCACCATTGTTGAGAATAAATCAGTGCGTGTTTGAGTTTCAAACAAACGGATCGTCTAAGTTCATCTTCGTCGCTCTCGGGTGAATCCGTGGATGTTTGGGCATATGGATGCGTCGGCGTCTCTCTCGGTGAATCCGCACTTATTTGGGCATATGGATGTGTCGACATCTTTCTCGGGTGAATCTGCAGGTCCTCTCCTAACTGGTTTCAAATATATTCATTTATTTCCATTTATGGACATACAAGAAAAAATTGCATCTCTTGTTAGTCACCAACAAAGAGATTACTTGCATCATTGTATTGGTGATATTTATTTTTCAGTTGTGTGTTTCATTCTGCAAATAAAACTTGTTAAAACAAGTACATGATTGTATCACCTACATTAGTCAGGATGTGATGGGGGTTAAAGAGATACTGGCATATAATGACATGGTTTTTGGTAAACCAACAAAACCAATTGGTTGTAGGTAAACCATGGACAAACCTTCATTGGTTTTATGGTAACCATGGAAAAACCATTTCTCAGGTTTGTGAGTCCTTGGAAAATCACACAGTCATTGTTAGATGCAGTATAGGATGATGCCTTCCCCATGTTCACACTAAGGGGGTGATTGTTAGGAAAAATAGATATTATTATTATTAGTGTGAACAATATCTAATTATGTATGTAAATGAGTTGTTAGTAACAACTCATAGAGATCTAGAAGTTAGAATAAGTCTCTTAGAGAGATAAGTGGGATTGAGTGTGAGTTGTCTCCGATAAGCTTTGACTCCTAAATATTAGGATCAAGCTACTTGTATAAAGACATATCAAATATTGAATAAAGAAGTCCCGAATGAAATACAATATCTTTGGTTTTATTATTTTACTGTGCAATGTTTTATTTTTTTATTAATTAAATAATGCACGTTTTCTAGAAGATCCATTTGAAGGGAGGTCACATCGTAGTCAGTGGGAAGCATTTCATTATCTGGTTTTACAACTTTGGGCACAACATACATGTATTCTAGGGTATCTGTGTCTGGGTTATATGTAGGAAATACCCTCATTGTGGTTGGATTTGAAGTTTCAGTAGCCTAGTAGAATTTGCTTCTTATTTCTTTTATCTCTTTATGATTTATTGGCAAACTCTACTCGATAATCAAAACCTAAGGTGTTCGTAGAAGTGAACTATTCCACCTTGAATGGAGGAGTAATTGAAGTTTAGGGAGAATTTCCTTGTGGAATGGCAATTTTTTAGGGGTGGCAGTGGTACCACCTTCTATAAATAGTTTCCTTGAGCCAAGAGTAATTGTACCTATGTCTGCCTTTGTCTTCTACCTCTTCTCGCTTCCTTGTTGGAAAATATCCCTAAGCAACTTCAACTGTCTCTATTGCCCTCTTTAAGTTTCCAACACTCTGTTGACTACTACCATCATCACTAGAACCGCCAACCTTAGCAATAGTAATAGATTCATGGCCAACTTCTCCTCTAGGATTTTCAATGTGTGGTTGAACTGTTTCTGAGGATTTGACTCCGAGTAAATTGCACTGGATTAACACTTGTAGATGTTGTAGTATGCAGTGGTCCTTTCTCCGAAGGTGAAGCTCCAAGGCTTGACCTATCGAAAAATTTCTAGATTGTACCTTTGGTGGAAGCCAAAACACCTTGTCCTCTTGAACCCAAACCACCACTAGTAAAACCCAACTTTTCAACAATAATTGCTCCTGCAGTATATCTTTCTTTCAAACCTTCATTGAGACTTGGTTTATATGTGCTACTGTTAGGGGGATTGTGTAATTCCTCAGAGGTAGTGTCATCATCACTACTTTCCTCTCGAGGATGCTTTTTCCACAATTTGTTGAAATCTACATCTTCTGGAATAGAATCATAGTCTTCTACAAATTTTGGATGGCCTAGGTCCTGCCTCATAGACCAAAAGGCAAAGTAATTTTTGACCTTGTCCAATTTCTATCTTTCAATTCTTGTTGTAATGCCTTTGGCATGATTTTAGAGGACTTTTTATCAAGTTTCTGATTGAAAATCCTCTACCTTTTTGGGAGCTCAAGTAATCCAAAAATTTGTTTTGACAACTCTTGAGAACTAATTCCTTGCTCAACAACAATTTCATTCATTGTTATTTGTACTTCATCCCAAGAGTTCTTGTTTTTCAATTTTTCTAGCAAGGGTTTGCTTTCATGTTGAATTTTAGTGGCGAGTTCCTATTTGCCACTACCCTTGCTTTAATCACCTCACATGGGTCATACACCCAGTGAGAGTCAACATCAAACTTAAAAATATGTAAGATTTCATGTGCCACATAGAATGCTTTTCTTTCAAATGTGAACCCTCCACATGAGAACGGTAAGGAAGGAAATATGCTCTTCTTTTCTGAGAAACAAAATAGATATTATCTGTGCTTTCCATTTGCCGTATATATTCCAAGGAAAAAACTCTCTCACATATATTGGTAATTTGTAAGGTTGTACTCATGATCCATAAAACCTTAGCACATTATAATCCTCTGTGAAGTACTAGTATGCTAACTATAGTGTTGATCCCAAATTGAATGCAATCTCTACATTTTACAGGGCAATATAGGCATTGTATTTTTTTAAATGCTTAATACACTAGAGCCCAAAAATAATCTACAAATTAAATGTAGTCCCCGCTATTATCATACATCCTTATCTTGGGAGGGCACTCAGTTAATGGACGCACGGCTTCTAGCTGGAGCTCAATTGCAAATTTTTTAATTCAAACCATCCAAAGAAACTACCATAGAATTAATTAGCACAAGTAGGTAGTGAACCTAAATATCTTAGTGTCGGAGCCTTATTTGATTATTACTAATTGTCTATGCATATATTTTGCAATGTACCCAAAAAATATATATTGATAAGGTGGATTAATGAAATGGATGTTGTATACCATTTCCAGGAGGGTTTCATCCACTATCTCATCACTATCGAAGCCAAGGAAAAATACTAGCATAGAAATGGTATCCCGACCCATGATTTAAATATGTTAATTGGATATGGAGCCTTCCCTTTTGGTACCTCTCGCATCAAATGTTAATTTTCATAAAAACGCATCTCTATATTTTTTATTTGTGGCATGATAATCACTAGCAATTTTTTCTAGGTTTATGTGGATGATTCCTAAATATTTTCTTTCAAACCCCAATGCATTGCCAAGATTTACCTCCGTAATGTATAAAAGTTCTTGTCTGTTTCCCTTTGCAACAATTGTTTTTTTTCTCATTGTAATTTTGGGCACATATATTGACAAATTCAAGGTAGGGGAAATCCTTGGGGAACATCATACGTCCCAATCCAAACGCCCATGTTATCCAACTGAAAGCTTTATGTCTATCTGATTGGCCCAAACTTCTAATTTCCCTCATCTTTGTCACAAACGTGTATCTAAGATGTGAAGCTCTTGTGCCAATTACAAGATCATAAATATCCAGGGTTTTACTTTTAAGTAGTTTGGTGTATGGGATTTGGGTTTTACTTTTACTTTGGGATCCATGCTTGGAATTTTGGATTTTATAAACCCTCAACCCTAATTTCTCAACCCTTATATTGAAATATTTGAAAGTGAAGGCTTATACAGTGCTACTTATAAAAAAATAATATTTAAAGAATCAAGACTGAAATGTAGGATGACACTTACTCGAAAATATGAAAATTTTGAGTCTTACATGGTCCACAACTTCTATGAATCTATTCTGCCTTCCGTTGCAGTATGCCTTCCAAAAACAATTTCAATTGTCAACATCACTATAAATGATTAGGTATTTCACTGTACTTTGTAGATGTCAAATCTAGTCATTAATCAAATTCCATTCAGTGGATGACAATTTTCACTTATCAGATGGCCACATGGTAGGATTCCGGCCTCCTCGAGGAAAAGGCATTCCCGGACTCCAAGCCCGCGGAATGAACCGATTCAATAATAAAGTTTTAGGTCCATGGTGACAGGTGTTTGCATTTAATGACTTGGTCGTTGAAATTTTTGGGGGCCGTTGAAACATTTTAAATAATAAACCCCACTTTTTCCCATGCCACGTGGAAGAATTCCATGGATTTCTTTTTTGTGCCCCGACGGACATGAATCTCTTGGATTTAGGCGGGATGAATTATAATTTGTGTCCAAGATTAATTTTTCATTGTTAATTTGTTGGTCATGGACATTGGAATTGGACCGATCATGTAGCTAATGAGGCAATTGATGGCTTGGGAGTTGAATTAATTTCTAATAATATAGACTAGAAAAAGCATCCGTAGGTGCTTGTGAGAGGCCGATAGGCATATAGGAGGAGTAATTGAAAGAAGTAAATTAGTGAAGATTTGCTAGCCATTCAACATTCAAGTATCCATGTAAGGTGTTGAAGATCAATTGCGATTGAAAGATCCTACAATAATTAATAGCGTTATTGACATCATAGTATAAGTCGCCTTGATCTTGGGAGATGATATATTTATTTGAGATGATATACAATTTTATAAGGGCTAAGATTTGAGAATAGTGTTTATAAATTAAAATATAGTTTTCCTCTAATTAATGTCTCTAAATACCCCTTTTGTTGTAGTGTGTGAATTTGAATTTTCTACACATACATAAGTACCCTAGTGTTGTAGTGATCATTACAAGTATTACAAATAAATTGAGCATTTTTTTATAGAATTCATTGAAGTACTAACATATATGGTATAGACACATTGCACTACACTTACATTTCTCTTTAGAAAACATAAATATAAATTTGGAGTGATGTCTTTGATATTGTATAGAAGGATGGCATTTGATAAGAATTGAGCTAAGTGGAATATGCATCCCAAATACAAACCCCATATTTTGTTAGGTTTAGATGTTGGCACCATGCTTAGGGTTAAACAAAAGAAGATTAATTTCCTAATAATTAGAGAGAAGTTTCAAAAAGCTAGATTTATAGATGATACGAATTAACAAATCTATTCATTAAAGAAAAATTAAACTTGAAAAATCACAAGCTTACATATTTAAAACACCACCTTTTAGATAAAAATGTTACGTCTCTTAGGACTTTTGTAAACTCCTTTTTCCCCTAAAAAATTAAACATGCAAGTTCAAAATCTAACACCTATCTCCCAATTTCCAAATAAACCAATTTCCTCAGCCTATAAAACTAAGCATTCATATTCAAAATCTATTGAAAATATATTTATGTTATATAGCATATACATAGAAAACATCAAATATTTAATTATTTAACAATTGTGTCACAAAATACAAACAATGGAGCTCTTTATTTATCTTATCAACCAAATCCAATAGCTCTTTCTCAACTAATCAATGCAGTCGTCACACATAACGTCGAGCCTTACATTCAGTTACCATTTTCCATTATTTGGTGCTTTTGCACAAACCTTATTTGACAACCTCACCGAAATTAAGTTGATGAGAGTGCACTGACATCTAATTTGGCTTCCAGTTCTTATAGGCCTAGCCTCACCAAAATTTAGTTGACGAGAGCACAATGACGTATAATTTGGCCTGCGCTTCTTCTCAACACTTCGATTTATGACATTTGTTGGATGGAATTCTTGAAGTTGTTGAAGAATTTGTTTTCTTACTACTTTTCGACATAATTTTTGCAATGGAATTTGTGAGAAGGGCATCGTCAGACTCAAAGAGTCCTTATTTCCCCTTGATTTTTACAAAGTAAGCACTTCAAAATGAGGCAATTGATGGCCCGGGAGTTGAATTAATTTCTAATAATATAGAATATTGGCACGACTTGGAAGATATTATCATTTATGATGGGTGGTGGACACAAAGCTCAAAGAATTAATGGTGGCATGTGCCACACTTTGGGCCTTTATTATTGGTGGCCACTCGCATTCCTCTCTCCCTACCTCTATTTTTTCATGTTTTTGGGCTAGCAAGAAAATGGTTTTTTGGGGTTTCCTTTCATTTCTCTGTGTAGGGAGAGAAGGGAAATGGCCTTTACTTCAGCCATTTCCTACAGGCATATTCAAGAGGTGTTTCACTATGATTCTATGCTTGAGGCTGAGGCCATTGAGTGTGTGATAGGATATTCCTATATGTAGGACTCTCACAGGGCCAGAGTCAACTCTGAACTCATTGTGGCATTCATTTCTAATTGCCTCTTACTCCATCCATTCAAGGTGGATGTTGTGGCTGTCACGAAGTTCTTTATTAACCTTGTCCATTGATTTGGTTTGCACGAAGAAATGGAAAGGTGTTGCGTCCCAGATCCTCTGCTCTAGGTGGAGGAAGCGGACGCTCAGGTGAATGGCACCTGCGGGGGGGAAGATTGGCTCAGTAAGCGATATAGGTAGATGCTACTCTATGTAGAGGTTGTTCACGTTCTCTTTTGGCATGGTTGTTTGTACCCAAGTAGATTGCCTATGGATCTCATTAATGCTAGCTCACGTATCGACTCGACCATTAACCACCTCAATGATTTTTGGGATAATGACAGTGAGGCATTTTTTCTTCTACTAAGTAAATCCAAGCAACTAGAAGGCGGTATTTCCGATGGCGGTGGTTGGGCCATTTCAAGAGGCGGTAGTTATTTCGGATGAGGATTAATACTCTTTTCTAGCTTGATTTTTTGGTTTTGTGGCCATGTGTATTCACTGTCTTGAATCCACTTTTGTTTTTTCAAATGATGTTTCCTTCTTCTCTATGTGGGCCATCCAATGGGACCTTGTGTTGTTGTTTTATGTTCAATTTTTGTTTGGAGTATAGTTGTAAGGGTGGGGTCCCTTAACCCTCTAGTTCATAGCTCCGGTAAAAAAGTGTTTAAACATAATATATATATATATATAGTGTTTTCACATTTATATAGTGTTTACATTATTGACTTCTTAAATTAGTTTAAAGTTTTCAATCAATTAAAAGCTATCACCCCGATTTTTCCCATGCCATGCGAGATGAATTAATATAATATATATATATAATATTTCCTAAGGTAGTAATATAGTCTTCACACCAATAAATAATCACTTTCACAAAAACCAACCAAATAATGCCATGTGTATTTAGATACCATTTAACTAAAGATTCAAGTGTAAATTATTATTTTTGTTTCAATTCTATTGGTTGGGCCCTTTATTCCTCACTGTGCAAAAAAATTAACTTTTGTGGCTTGTTTTTTCCTCCGGGGGCTATTTTCACGGGGCTCAAGGTTAGATGCTTGTCTCCTCTCTCCCCAACATTGAGTCACCAAATTTACTGTAGGTATGGGCTAATTTATTTCTTTGTCTCAATTGGAGCACTGGTTCTTTAATCCGCTTTAGAGGAAATATCTTGGTTGTTTCCCTGCATTTGGAGTGAAGTGGTTTTCTGCAGGGGAAGCTTCTATTTCATAACATGGGAGGCAATCGAAGTTATGGATTTTAATTTAGAGCAGTTGGCATGGAGAAGCATGGATGCTCTAATGGCATTTGGGTTGTTAACATTCTGTTCACACAACACTTCAACTGTAATATGCAATTTACTAAAGATTGGGGATTAATTATCTGATACCAACAAATATTACACAATTTTTTAAAAGAATTTTCAAACAAGTTCTCTTCTATTTTTTCAAGTGCATCATAACATATTTTTCATTTTTATCTCTAATTTTGCAGGCTCAATAAATCTTTGTTGCCTATCAATTTAGTATCAATAACTAGGAGAAAAAGGAAAATGAGATGGGATTTTGGAGGCATCGACAATTTTACTAATTTCAACAATTTTACTAAACATGTTTGGGAATTTGCAAGCAAAACTGCAATTACATCAGTGTAACTTCTTACCATATACAATATTGTTGTCCCATATATTCCACTCAAATACCTCAAACTTTGATAGTATTAGCCATATCATGGCCTTCTTTTATTGTTAAAGCGGGTTGAAGGGTCTCGTTCCCTTTACAAAAGAGAGAGGTCGAACCTTAGATACAACATGAAGATGCAAAAATCTTTGTCAATCATGACTGCTGGGTATATCAAGAAAATTCTAGCGAACAAAGGAATATTATAGCTATACTATACTATAGACATTACAACATATATTTAGATTAATCCCCTGAATTAGAAGACACGAACAAAAATATAACTGGAGATCCATGCCTCTCAACCACACCCTCCTCAGAGTCCTGAGCAACAACTTCATTGGCCCAATTACGCTAAATATGATTATAAGGTTACCCTGTAGTTTCACAAATTTCCATCCACCAAAGTGGCACTAGCTTGATGAGAGAATTGAGGGCAACCAAATTATGGAGTTTCAAGTGCATCCTTCCAACAGTCTTGTCACGGCTAAACACCGTCATCTTCTCTGTGAATGCCATCAGCTCCCCATGGTGACGTTCCAATTCCCTAACGATGCTCAAATCCATGCCACCCCAGAGCTTCTCCTCCTCCCCCACTGCCTAAAAGCAACATTACACTTTTGCACTTTTGCAGCCAAATTTCCGCAGAAAGGCGGCCGAACCTAGCGAAGAGCAACGTTGACCGCATCAGGATTCAATGGCTCAATTATCAAAAGATTTTACAGAAAAATGGAGGCCACGCTGCTATTAACCCTACATCATTCATCCTCAAACAGATATTTTTCCCCCAAAACCAATTTAATTTCCTCCAGATCACTACCATTACCAATTTTGAAGATCCACCACAAATGATTATCGGATATAGATGACTGAAAGCCATTTCCCTTTTATTGCAAAATAAAGATAGTAGGGGAACTCGAGGGGAATCCATAGGTGCTCACTAACAAAAAGGATGAAAATGAAAAAAATGACCCACAATAAATAGGCCAAAAACAAAGCCCTTCACATGCTTGAAAAGATTGGCGATAACATATATTTAAGGCCCTTCCATATTTAATGATTTCGAGACCATACCAAATTCCAATATATATATTATGATATAAATATATTATTATTTATATATATAATATATTATTATATTTTATATTAAAAATATATATATTATTATTATTAATATATATTATACATATATAAATAATTTACACAAGTTCAATTTTCAAAATACAAAACCAAATATCCATAGATTTAAGATGAGAATAGATCAAAGAAAGTCTTTCTAAAGAAAATGAATATGAATAAAATCAAATGTTGCTTAATATTATTTACTATTTGAATTGAAATAACTAACGAAAATGTTGTTTTTAAATAGAATTCAGAATTGTTGATGTCATTACTGATGAAATATAGTGTTTTCACATTTATATAGTGTTTTCAAAATTATTATTAGATGTTATATATTTCATAATTTTGACCTTTTTCATATTTATTTTATTCAAATTAATCAAATATATATTGAAAGAAAATTAACATTTTCATTTTTTCTATTGAAGGGTAATGTGTTTTCTAATATCTCATTTACGATGGGTAAAGCTTAACCTAGCCAGTCAAATTAAAGTATGGGGAGCCCTTCAAATTTGATCATTGAATGCAATGATGGTTGTTTCAATATATTTTGCAGGAAAGTGCCCTTTTCATAAAGATTAGTGAATTTTAAATATATATATATATATATATATATATATATATATATATATATATATATATATATATTGCCTCTCATCGTGAATGATATCATAACCAACTTATTTAAATTGCAAATGTTGATATATGACACTAGTTCTAAGACGGGTTACTCTCTTAACATATTAGTCATGTTTATGGTTGAATAAATGGTTTTTTTAACTCCTTTGAAATCTTACTATAACGGGATTATGATAATATTGGATCTTATGCATAGGTTCATTAAGCTATGTTGGAGGTATAATCGGTTTGATCGATAAATAAGGTAATTTCAGTCATATAGACTATGTTGGTATGATACTTGAGTTCCATTATTAAATGTGGATCGTAACCTATTTACAATCAGGAAAAGGACATGCATACCTTGGATCAATTCTAGTGATCCAAGGCATACCTTCGATCGATAAGTGGTACGATCATTTAATTAAGTCTATATTGACTTTTTTGCATTGCAAGAATTTCATTCTTTTAGGCTCCTATGAAATAATGTCATTTAAATACTTGGAAGCATTCCATGAATGAATTCTTGCAGCTAAATTTGTTACTTTGGAATGTTAGTGTGTGTTAGTTTTGTTCTTGTTAAGCGAGTTGGCTAACTTATATATTAGCTAGAACCTTATCAAAACTACACTAAGGCGTTAGGCATTCTAAACTTATGGTTAATAGACGCTTTTGCCATAATCTAAGAAATGAAAGGGAGTATTTTTTTGGAAGTGGCATGCCATGCCTAAACCTCCATGATGAACTATTAAATATCCCAATCTATTCTATGGATGACACTATTAAAATAAAAGGGACCTAAACCTAAGTGGGACTTAAACCTAACCTAGACTTTGACCTGGGTTACATAAACCTAATCTAGAAAACGTGTATGCTTTAATCAATAAAAATAAATAAAACATTGCACAAAAGAAAATAATAAAACCAAAGATATTGTATTTCATTCGGGACATCTTATTCATGATTGATGAGTTACATATATAGATCAGTTAACCCCTACAATGGTGGAGTCAAACATGATCTTTAATCCCTACATAATCTCAACCCCATCTCCTAATATCTCTCTAACATCCCTTAGTTATCTCAACACACTCAACTAATCCTAAAAATACCAACGTGAGTTGTTTATACAACAAACTCACAACTAATATATAAAACCTATATTATTAATATGAGATATGTTTTCTCATATTTAATAATATTACATTTTATTTATTCACCCATATATATTATCTCCATGATAATATATATTACATTAAAACATTAACCAATGTAAACAATATAATATTCCTAACATTCACTCCCCTATTGTTTACATTATTACTTCCCTTACACTCCCCTAATGTGAACAAAGTAGAAAAGAATAGTTACACTTTCTCTGCAGCTTGCACACCCCTGTTTGCTCATGATCTTGGTACACATATGGACCTCAGTCCAAGGTAAGAACCCCTGTTCATGAACCTCTGTTCATCCCCTTCAAGTATCATGATGTTGACTTTGTACTTGTGTTTTCTTCTTTCTATTACAACATTACATCAAGGAGGTTTATAAAAGGAAATTACAATTGAACAAGAATTTCCTTCTGTTCTTATTATAAAACACACAATAATGGAATCAAACACACAACTGAAATACTTGGCCACCAAATCAATACCACGGCCTCGTCGATGGTGCCTGACGAGAGGTCGCCGATCAACCTCCTTCCTCCGTTGCCTCCAGCCTCCATCGAGAAACTTTACGCTATCTTCATACTGATATCAAATCTGCAATTAAATACTCCTGAGTAATGCTCCATTGCTGTGAGAAACAAAGCTAATGTAAAATATCACTATGCAAGGATTATGCAACATTCATCTGAATTGTGGTCTCAAATTCCAGAAATTGCTTCGGATGTCAGAATCTCTTTCACGTTTTCTCCTAAACCGTGATGTGGGTTTGGCTGAAATTTTAACAGTAGTCTACTCCAATATAAATCTTGAAACCCATTAAAAATCGCAGAGACCCAGATCGTAAAAACGAACTTATGACCTGATCTTTACACGGGAATTATTGAATCCAAAGCCACAAATGCACATCCACAAGATTATAACACTGCTCTGATACCAAATCTAGAAAATGTGCATGATTTAATCAATAAAAAAATAAAACATTGCACAGTAAAATAATAAAACCAAAGATATTGTATTTCATTCGGGACATCTTATTCATGATTGATGAGTTACATATATAGATCAATTAACCCCTACAATGGTGGAGTCAAACATGATCTTCAATCCCTACATAATCTCAACCCCATCTCCTAATATCTCTCTAACATCCCTTAGTTATCTCAACACACTCAACTAATCCTAAAAATACCAACGTGAGTTGTTTATACAACAAACTCACAACTAATATATAAAACCTATATTATTAATATGAGATATGTTTTCTCATATTTAATAATATTATATTTTATTTATTCACCCATATATATTATCTCCATGATAATATATATTACATTAAAACATTAACCAATGTAAACAATATAATATTCCTAACACCTAAGGGGTTAGGATGTGGCTTTGGGCTCCAACCCACATGGTACTAAGGAATTGAATTTACATTCAATGCAATCCAACGCCATTTTTTTGTGGTAGCCAAGACAGGACTTGGCGGGCACTTATCCGACTTGGCGGGGCACTTATCTCCAATTGGTTAGTTATGTTATCTTGCATGTCTATCTATTGCTAGTCTTAGCTCAATTGTCTAGCGGTTGGTGAATTTTTTTGGTAGGACTGTCAAACCATCTGGGCATTAATTGGTCTTGAACTGAGCGTGAATACCACCTTGGAAGTTGCACGATGGTTTGGGGAAAAAGGAAAAGGTTGGTCTTATTTTTCATTTCAATATCTCGAGCTCTATGGCTCTACATGTGGTTTTTCCATTTTTCGAACTATTAGTTCACCTTCGTTGTATTTGCAAAATCTCCATTGCATGGCAAAAATAGTGGAAGAAATTAATGCAGAGGTTATAAAAATGAAGGATGAAGGAATGAGGAGTTTTCACAAGGGTCTGTTAAGAAGTTTTCAAGGAATCTATTACGAACGCTTGCAAGAAGAGTTGAAAACGTGGAGAAGGGTTTTCATGAGCACTATCAGGCATGATAGGCTCTAACCCATTATGATTTTTGTTTTGTTTATCAGTCTCATTAAAAGAACTCTTCTCATTTTTATGATATTTCTTCTGAGTTGATGTTTTGGTTGGAAATGTATGGTTGTTCGTTTATCTGGTTTTGATTTTTAAATGGCTAAGGAAATCGAGTTCAGTTGTGTGGAGCTAATCTATTCTTTTATAAATATTATCTTGAGAAATGGTTTAGGAAACCGAGATCGTGTGTGTGGATCCAATCTATCTTTATTATAAATATTAACTTGGGTATATTTGTGAGATATGATGGAAAACTCTCTTTCTTTAAAGATCTTTGATTGTGTGTTGTTATTTGACTTCACGTTATCATACTTTTGTATGCATTCTTTGTCGAAACTTTCACTTCCATAGCATAGAAGGATATGGCCGTTCTTCAACCTTGTGAAATTATACTTTATGTTAGTTGCTTGAGTTTCTTTACTGGTATGTTTTAACCCTTGCGGCTTTTGTGAAGGAATCATTTTGTGGCGAGATCCTTGTGATTCTAAATTTATTTAACTCTGCATGGTAGGTTTTCTTTTCGAGTGTTCTCCTTTACAGGTCTCTACTTTGAATATTTTGACCATTTATTGAGGTATTGATGCAAACTCATGTAAAGCTGAACTGCTTCTAAACCCTTTACAGGGCATGTTGGTCGATTTCTATTTCTATTTGAAGGAAACTCCATTGGGAGCTTGGTGTGGCTCGGTTGTTATTTAAACCGTAACCCTCATTTTTTTAGGGTTCTTCTTTTTGAATCTTTAAGTCTCACCACTTGGGTGGAGACAAATGGTATTTCATTTGAAAACCCGGTTGGGTCTCGTATTCAGGTTGTTAGTTCTTTGGAAAGTATTATCAACCTCTGCGTTGATATTATTTCTATGAGTGTCTTCGTTTCTCAAATTTAGGGGAATTGTTTTACTTTAAATTAGATGTTTGTAGAATTATTGCTTCCTCTATGAGAGGATGGTTGTTCCCGAATAAACAATATCCTATATCTTTACTTTTGTCTTTTCATCAAAGTTCTGTGAGCTTCGTGATTGTAGATTTGTGGAAATTATACTTGTAGAGGACCATTGTTTCAATGGCGTTTCAGTCATATTTTGGTTGTGCTTTGGGTTCATCGTAGGAACCATGATTGATGATGATCGAGTTTTTAGTCATTGATATCATAATGTTTTTGGACTATTGATTGATTTAGTTTGACTAAATTTTAATTGTTATAGCTTGGAAAAAGGGTTTGTTGATTGGTAAGACATAGAATACCGTGACTGTTGTGTTAGGAAACATGGATCTGTTGACCTTGCATTTGATTGTCATGTCATTTGATGATTGGATGATTGGGTAATTATGACATTATCTATTTTTATTTTCGCAATGTCATGTTTGTTACTTAAAATGTTTTCAATACCATTGTTTTACAATATGAAGTTATTTAATGGTTGAATAGATTATTGTAGAATA
This sequence comes from Taxus wallichiana var. yunnanensis, assembly GCA_018340775.1. NCBI lineage: Eukaryota > Viridiplantae > Streptophyta > Pinopsida > Cupressales > Taxaceae > Taxus > Taxus wallichiana. The sequence continues at coordinate 697,101,811 of CM031242.1, forward strand.
GAATGAGTTTTGAATTCTAATCACATAATATGTGGGATTACCTAATTATAATCTCAAAATGATTGTCATTTTGTTTATTATGGAACCATGATTCTAACTCAAATTAAATTTAATCTTTGGTATATTTGGGAAAAAGGTTCATAAAAAGGGTACATAGACTTCTTTTCCTAAAATAGTATTGTGGCATTTTTGGCATGCTTTCTTTAAGTTACTGAAATAGGGAACTTAGAACAATTTCATTAAATAGAAGGATTGTTTTTATGAAATTGATAGATAGTAGCATGTGGTTCTAATGTGTTAGATCTTATCATGCTCAGTTCATGTGAACCGACACATGCTAACACTGTAGATGAATTTTGTGGAAAATGAAAGGAGAAAGACTTGAAGGAAATTGCATTTATTTTACGGATGATATTCGATTAATTGGATATTTGAAATTGTTAAAATTATTACAAGAATTATGTTATGAGTCGTGAAGGCTTTGTGCCATTGTATAACTATAATGGTTGGAAAATGATATTATTTCATGATTGAAATGCTATGATATATTGTTATCTTTTTTAGTAATCAAATGTTTCCTTGAAAATTTGACTTGTTGTTTGGTAAGAGTTGTATGATAATGTCTTAGTTGTATTCTATGATGTTTTGATATATATATTATACCCATGTCAAAGTACATAAGACAAAGTAGATAACTTGGGGATTGTTAGAGGAATGGATGTGGAATCATTTGATGGGATCTTTATTTTAAACTATCCTTATCAACTACGTAAATTATAAATCTAATATAGTTAAGTGTTATGGCCTCGGGGATAATAAATTACAAGCTTACAAAGAAGTAGTGTATACCTTATCATAATTAAACTAAACAAGTATGTTTGGAACTTGTGATTGAATCCATAGGATCCTAACTAGTTAGAGAAAGAATATACTTATCTAAATTTAATGGACAAGGATATGCACTTTGTTTATATTAATGACTAAACCAAAGTTGTTGGTTATCAAATCTATTTACATTTGGATCAACATTTAACAATGTGAAAGGTTATTTAGGATACAATTATGATCATGACTTACTATGATAATTTGAGTTCCTTATGTTGAAAAATTAAGTAATTTACCTTACACATGAACCAATCAATGAAATGAGAGAAGATATTTGGTATAAGATAAGAATGGAAGTTTATTAACTAGGAAATCATTAAGTCATTCCTTAATTTATACATGTTTGTACTATTAAATAACCTCGAAGGAATACTAGATGATGATTTTCTCCATTAAGTCTGATTGGATTATGAGAATCTAATGAACGAATTGTTAAATAATTATGAACTCACTACATAATGCATATTTGATTTGCATGCACTTAATTGTTGAAAAGGCATGTTATGGTACCCTTAACAAAGGAATTATATCATTTCAAATGTAGTTGATCCCTTAAGTACGTGTGTTTTTGTATTCAAATTATTATCAAGTGAAGGTTAATTTTAACAATGTCCCTTTAAGTATGAAATTCATGTTATAAGCACTTAATGGGTTCTTTGCGCAAAGATAAGCGATGCTGCAATTTACCCACTTAATGACGAAATTCATTAGGTGGATACATTGAAGCATTTGTTACACCACATTAGCCTACTCACTCTCTTAACTCAATTATTGTAAGTGGGATTCTAGTTCATAGTTATACTCTAAACTAAGATAGATATATAATTGAGTGTAGTAGTCAACTCGTGTTGACCTAGGGTGAATAAACACACTCAAATCAACATAAGTTGATTCAAGTATGTATACTTACCCTTAGTCAACACAAGTGGACTGTAACACTAGAGTATATGAGTTGTCCCTATTTAGTGTAAAACCTTGATTGGAATTGGTTGATGGAAGTTAAGGAAGACTAATCTAAATAATGATTAAGTGGAGTGAAAGACATTCCTTTTGACAAGTATGACATCTAGGAATGAAGGAATGGTAAACATGTTTAAAACTTTAGCCAAAGTATCGCAAACTGCTGGTTACATTGTCTTATGTCACCTAGTATAAGGTTGCGAGATTTCTAATTAGTATCGATAATAGACACTTAGATAGGTAGTTTAGATAGTACCACTTATATGACCCGTAAAGGGTAAAGAAACCAAAGTATACTTCGTATACACAAGAACAAGTAACATGAGAGATCGGTTTTTAATCAAGTTATGAAATGAGAGATCGTTAGAAAAATGACTTATTACAGTTGCATATGGTTTTTTGTTATGTGATTGATTAGCAAGGAATGTGTGTTATAAATTATGTAAATTTAGAATAGAGAACATTATGTAAAAAAATCCCTTGTTTTCTAAGTCATAAATGAGGATGTTACATTTTGGTATCAGAGCTAAAGGTTGCAGCTCTTGGACCTATTGAGTCCATATATGATAAAAACTTAATTTCTTTTTAACAAAAAATGGTTAGAACAAGGGGAAGTGCTGCAAATAATCCACCTCCAAGTGGAGAGGTAGCTCTTGTAAAGAAACGTGACGATATCCTTGCTTCCATGTTGGACACAAGAAATCATCTTGTTGTACTTGAACAACAAGTAATGTGAAACGAAGAAGAGGAAGATGATGTTAATAATAACAATCACCACCTCCAGGAAACAACGCTAATGTTAGAAATCTTGGCATTGATAACAATAATGCAACAAATAACAATGCTGCAAATGCCAACAATAACGCTGCAAATGCAAATGTAAATGCACCTAATCAACCTAAAAATAAAAAGGCAAGATTGGTAGTTGAACTTACTAATGACATAAAAGGATAAGTCCACCAAATTTTGATGGCACTACACTGGGGATGGGGTTGAAAATTGGCTCAGCAAAATGGAGAAGTACTTTGCAATAAGGAACTTCTCGGAAGAAACTAAGGTAGTATGGGGAGCTTACCAGCTTTCCCATGAAGCATCCTCTTGGTGGGACAAATTGTAAGGCTGAACTGAAAATTGATGAAGCAAACATTACATGGGATCAGTTTAAGGGCTACTTTAAGCAACACTGCTACCACAACTCTATTATGATAAAAAAATGACATAATTTTAGAATTTAGTACAAGGAAAATTAATTGTAACTGAATACTAGGAGAAGTTTACTAAACTTCTTAAGTATGTTCCACAATATCAAATTGACAAAAATTTCAGGATACGCAAGTTCATTATGGGGTTGAATCCTGTCATTGGAGGGGAGGTAGATGTACACACCCAACCACCATGGAAGGGGTTGTAGAAAAATCCATAAGGCAAGAATAGAAATTGAAGGAAATTTTTGCACATAAAGAGGAGAATCAAAAGAGAATTACCAACTCTTCTTCATCACTTACACCTAAAAAGGTGGCATGGAAAAATTTTGGAGCTAAAAACAAGTTTGTGGTTGATAATAGTAAGAAAACAACAACAAATAAACCTGTTGTGAATAACAGAAACAATTTTGTAAAGAATAAAAATAATGGATAAAAAACTTATGGAGGTCAAAACAATAATTTCAAGACCAAAAATAAGTTAGAGCCAAAGAGGGGACTGTAGGGGTTGTTATAATTGTGGCAAAGACCACTACGCAAAACCAAAGGTGCCCTCTAAAGAAAGATAACAACAACCAAAGAAAGATAAGATACATGTTGCGGTAGAGTGATAAACAAGTTGAAAAGCAAGTTACACCCATATAAGTGTCGGGTAAATTATTTGGTACATCTCATTACTATAATTTTTATATTAGTGCTACTGAATTTTTCATTCCTAATAAATTAGCTACAAAATTAAAAAGAAAAGATGGAATAATGGAAAAATCATGGACTGTACATTATGGTAATAATAATGTCCATATTGTTAATAAATGTCTATTTGGAGCAGTTTTAGAATTGCCCAGTTTTTCTACCAAAGTAAACCTTTATGTTGCTCCTTTGGGGTCATATGATGTTATGATTGGTGTAAATTGGCTTGCTAAACATAAGGCCAAAGTTGATTATTATGAAAAACACATAAAAATTCTTGATGGTCTACGTAAAACAAAAGTCATACAAGAGGTAAAGAGAGAGATTTCAGTCAAAAACTCGACAGCTTATACAAATTTAAGAAGGCCAATAATAAAGGTTGCATGTTATATGTGGTAAAACTTTTAGAAACAATAGATTTAGGTAGTCATATCTTAGAAAAATATATGATGTTAAGGGATTTAAACGATATGTTCTGGAAGAACTCCGGTCTTCGCAAAACGAGAATTTGATTTCACAATTGAAATCAAACCTGGAACTAAACCTATTTCCAAGGCACCTTACCATATGAATACAACGGAATTAGTGGAACTTAAGGCACAATTACAAGAATTGTTGTCTAAAGGCTTGATAAGGCTGAGTGTCTCACCTTGGGGAGCACCAGTCATTTTTGTCAAAAAGAAAGATGGGACACTTGGATTTTGCATAGATTATCGAATTTTAAAAAAAAACAACAATAAAAAAATAGATATCCTCTTCCTAGGATTGATGATCTATTTTATCAGATGTGTGGTGCATCAGTTTATTCAAATATAGATCTTTGATCTGGGTATCATCAATTGAGAATTAAGGATGAGGATATTCATAAAACAACTTTTAGAACAAGGTATGGACATTATGAATTCAGGGTTTCACATTTTGGTTTAACAAATGCACCTGCAAATTTTATGAATTTGATGAACAACATATTTCAGGAATACTTGGAAAAATTTGTGCTTGTATTCCTAGATGATATTCTTATCTATTTTAAATGCAAAGAACACAATAAGCATTTAAGGATTGTACTTGAAAGTTTTAGGAAAATAAAATTGTATGGTAAGTAGTCAAAATGTTCCTTTTATGAAAGAAGTACATTATTAAGGTCATTTCATAAGTAAAGATGGAATATCGGTGGATCCATTGAAGATTGCAGCCATAATTAAATGGCCAAGACCTAAAAATGTACATGAAGCTAGAAGCTTCATGTGGCTTCTGAGATATTATAGAATGTTTGTTAAGGACTTTTCAAAATTTGTTGCCCCTGATTACTTAAATTACAAAAAAGGATTTAAAAAATTGAGTGATAAATGTGAAGAAACATTTAAAACTCTAAAGGAACAACTAATTTTAGCACTTATTCTGATTGTCCCAAATCCAAATGGAAGCTTTACAATAGTTACATATGCTTCTAGAGAATGTTTGGGAGGTATATTACTTCATAATGATCACGTCATAGCTTATGAAAGTAAGAAGCTCAAGTTACACAAGTTGAATTATGCTCCCCATGATTTAGAGTTTGGTGTCATAGTTCATGCACTTTAAGTATGGAGACATTATCTTTTAGGTAGACCTTTGGAGTTAAAAATTGACCACCTTGGGCTGAAGTATATTTTCACTCAACCAAATTTGAATGCAAGACAACAAAGACGGTTAGAATTTTTTCACAATATGATTTTGACATAAGTTAAAAGGGATGATAACCAGATCATACTAAGCCAAGAACACATATGCTAATCAAACACCATGATCAATAAGATGAAAGTAATTCTCCGAATAACTTTACGTAAACATTTGCAAACAAATGAGGAGAAATATCATATATTATAATGAACTCAATGAAATACAATGAGAATGGGCCTTGCTTATATAGGAAAGGAATAACAATATAAGAGTCGGTCAAGGTCGTAGATCAAGTCATAAAATATGGAAAGAACTAGTAAAGACCATAGATTTAGGAAAGAACTAGACATCAAGGATCTAGTCAATACCATAGATCTAGAAAAGAACTAGTCAATATCGTAGATCAAGGAAAGAACTATACCTAACAACTAGATAATATCCCCTAATATCTAAATAAATAAAAGGAATATCCTCACACATAAGTGGGTGAGGATAAATACAATAAAGGTAAATAAAGTACCTAGGTGAACATGAGCTAAGGTAAATACCTACTCTAACATAAGTTATATTAAAGGTAAAAAAATAGAGTGGCAGATGCACTAATTCATAGGAAACATATTTCCGCACTTGTAACTTTGAGAACTCAATTTAAGGATGAAGTTAAGAACGCCATGAATTCTGATTTTTATTTTCAGCAAGTTAAAGCAGCGCTTGCTGCAGATCTTAATGATGCTAGATACAAATGTTTCGGTTTTGATAACCAAGGAATCTTAAGATATGAACATCGGTGTATGTACCCTCAGAAAATGAGTTAAGAAGGAAATTGATGGTTGAATTTCATAATTCTTCATACTCAGGACATCCCAGAGTTACAAAAATGCTTGCTAATGTAAAACAACAATATTTTTCGAACGGGGTGAATAAAGACATAAATGAATTTGTCTCACATTGTCTAGAGTGTCAGCGAGTTAAGGATGAACATATGCATCTAGCTAGTATACTATATCCACATAGCATACAATAATATAAGTGGCAAGTAATTAGTATGGATTTTATTCAAGGATTGCCTGTGTTTAAAAATAAAGATGATGTTATTTTAGTTGTGGTTGACAAGTTAACAAAGGTAGCTCATTTCATTGCTGGAAATTTAAAAGATGATTCACCTATTCTTGCAAAAATATTTGTTCATGAAATTTTCAGATTACATGGTGTGCCTGAATTGATTATTTCGATAGAGATCCAAGAATGACTTCACATTTTTGGAAAACACTAAATGCATCCTTGGGAATGAAACTAAATTTTAGTTCAACATATCATCCAAACGGATGGGTAAACAGAAAGAGTAAATCAGGTAATGGAAGATATGTTGAGAATGTATTGTATGGACCAGCAGTACAAATGGGAAGAATACCTTCCTTTAGTGGAATTTGCATACAATAATACTTATCATTCCTCTCTTAATATGACATCGTTCGAAGCATTGTATGGATGGAAGTGCAGAACCCCTGTTAGTTGGGATAACATTGAAGATAGAGAGGTAATTGGACCTGAAATGATCACTAAAATGGAACAACAAGTAAAATTAATCATGTGAGCATTTAAAGGAAGTTGTTGATAGGTAGAAAAGTTATGCAGATTTGAAAAGGGTCGATAGGAAATTTGAACTTGGTGAAAAGGTCTTTTTACGTGTTAAGCCTAAAAAGAGTTTGATTACTTTTGGCAAAGCAGCCAAGTTATCACCTCGTTATGTGGTTTATGCGAGAGAAAATCACAAAGAATGGAAGACAAACAATAAATTTGTAAACCTTCCAATGCAAACCTCAGTAGGAGAGATTTTGAAGTTGTATAACATTTGCAAGTGATTGAGTTTTGATCTTATTGAATGGCCTCCAAAGATACAAAACACTTCGGGAGGATTTGGGATAAGACAAGTTTGTAATTTATAGAAAGAAAGTTAGAAATTGGTTGAACATAGTTCAATGCACATACTAAAAATAACATTGGAGAAAGTTGCATCGGTGTCGAGACATTTAGAGGCGGTGATTGGAAGTAATTGCGAAGTTGCATCCTGAAGGTGGTTGTACAGACATGCAATTCAATTTCCCCACCTTTCTAGGATTCTAGAAGTGTAGTTAGCTAGGATGAGGATGTGGAGTCCAAGTGGAGTCCAAGTGGTTGTTGACTGAAATAGGTGGAATTAAATAGCTAAATTTAATTAGTATTTAATTGTGAGGAGATAATTAACCATTTAAATAAATAAATGTTTAATTATATTAGTTAAAAGGTGTTAATAATTAATTTAATTAATTCCAAGATAATGATATAATTAAATTAATTTAAGTAATTTAATTATGAGGAGATAATTAACCATTTAAATTTATAAATGTTAATTTATATTAGATAGGAAGGTGTAGGAATTAATTTAATAAATTCCAAAGGCATGTTAGAATTAAATAATTTAATTCCAATGTGTAGGAATATATCTTAGGTAAAAGGATTAATTTAAATCAATTCTAAAGGGAGATATTTAAATGATGGAATTTATTTAATTAATTCCAAAGGGGTGTATCTTGCGGCAAGATAGAATTAATTTAAATTAATTCTAATTAGATAGAAGCATGATAGAATATGTATGTATTTTTAGGGTGTCTACATGTGGGACCTTTTGAAATTATAGAAGTGATTAGCCTTGTAGCTTATCACGTAGCATTGTCTCCGCTTTGTCACAAATGCATGATGTTTTTCATATTTCTTTGCTTAAGAAATATGTTTCAAACTTGACACATGTATTAAATTGGAATTCCTTTGCAGGTCCTGACCCGGGAATGATCATGGTTGAACCCATTCAGTCTTAGAAACACGCAAATCATGTTTCTACTTAAAATGTTTTCAATACCATTGTTTTTCAATAAGAAGTTATTTAATGGTTGAATAGATTATTGTAGAATAGAATGAGTTTTGAATTCTAATCACGTAATCCGTGGGATTACTCGATTATAATCTCAAAATTATTGTCATTTTGTTTATTATGGAACCATGATTCTAACTCGAATGAAATTTAATCTTTGGCATATTTGGGAAAAAGATTCATAAAAAGGGTGGATAGACTTCTTTTCCTAAATAACATTGTGGCATTTTTGGCATGTTTTCTTAAGTTACCGAAATAGGAAACTTAGAACAATTTCATTAAATAGAAGGATTCTTTTTATGAAATTGATATACAATGTAGCATGTTGTTCTAATGTGTTAGATATTATCATGCTCGGTTTTGTGAACTCGACACATGCTACCAATGTGCGAGATGGATTTCGTGGAAAGTGAAAAGAGAAAGACTTATAGGAAATTACATTTATTTTACCGATGATGTTTGATTAATTGGATGTTCAAAATTTTTAAAATTATTACAGGAATTTTGTTATGATTCGTGAAGGCTTTGTGCCATCGTATAACCGTAATGGCTGGAAAATGATGTTATTTCATGGTTGAAATGTTATGATATACTATTATCTTTTTAGTAATCAAAAGTTGCCTTGACAAATTGACTTATTGTTTGGTAAGAGTTGTATGATAATGTCTTAGTCATATTCTATGATGTTTTGATACACACACACACACACACACACACACACACACACACACACACACACACACACACACACACACACCCATGTCAAAGTACATAAGACAAAGTAGATAACTTGGGGATTATTAGAGGAATGAATGTGGAATCATTTAATAATATCTTTATTTCAAACTATCCTTGTGAACTACTTAAATTATAAATCTGATATAGTTAAGTACTATGGCCGAGAGGATAATAAATTACAAGCATATAGTAAGTAGTGCATACCTTATCAAAAGTAAACTAAACAAGTATGTTTGGAACTTGTGATTGAATCCATAGGATCCTAACTAGATAAAGAAAGAATGTACATATCTGAATTTAATGGAAAAGGATATGGACTTTGTCTATATGAATGACTAAATCAAAGTTGTTGGTTATTAAATCTATTTTCTTTTGGATCAACATTTAACAATGTGAAGGGTTATTTAGAATACAATTATGATTATAACTTACAATGTTAAGTTGAGTTTCTTATGTTGAAAAAGTAAGTGAATTGCTTTATACATGAACCAACAAATGAAAATGAGAGAATATAGTTGGTATAAGATAAGAATGGAAGTTTATTAACAAGGAAATCATTAATTCAATCCTTAAGTTATACATGTTTGTACTTTTAAATAACCTTAAAGGAAGATTGGATGATGATCTTCTCCATTAAGTCTAATTGGATTATGAGAATCTAATGAACGAATTGTTAAGTAATTATGAACTCACTACATAATATATATTTGATCTGCATGCACTTAATTGTTAAAAAGGCATGTTACGATACCCTTAACAAAGGAATTATCGTGCATTTTATAATCAAATTATTATCAAGTGAAGGTTAATTTTAACAATGTCTCTTTAAGTATGAAAATCATGTTATAAGTACTTAGTAGGTTATCATGAAGATGATCAAGCGTTACAATGTACCCACTTAATGACGAAATCCATTAGATGGATACAGTGAAGCAACTGTTACGCCACATTATCGTACTCAGCTCTCCTAACTCGATTATCGTAAGTGAGATTCTAGTTCATAGTCAAACTCTAAATTGAGATAAGCATATAGTCGAGTGTAGTAGTCAACTCGTGTTGACCTAGGGTGAATAAACACACTCAAATCAATGTAAGTTGATTCAAGTATGTCTACTTACCCTTAGTCACCACAAGTAGACTACAACACTAGGGTATGTGAGTTGTCCCTATTTAGTGTAAAACCTTTATTTGGAATTGGTTGACGGAAGTCAAGGAAGACTAATCTAGATAACAAATTAAGTGGGGTGAAAGACATATTCCTTTCGACAAGTATGCCATCTAGGAATGTAAGCATGGTAAACATGTTTAAAAATTTGGCCAAAGTATCATAAACTGTTGGTTGTGTTGTCTTATGTCACCTAGTCCGAGGTCATGAGATTTCTAATGAGTATCGTGATGGATGACACTCAAATAGGAAGCTTAGACAAGAATACTTATATGACCCATAAATGGTAAATAAATCAAACAAGTAACATGAGAGATCGGTAGAAAATCGAGTCATTACAATTGCATATGGTTTTTTGTTATGTGATGGATTAGCAAAGGAATGTGTGTTCTAAATTATGTAAATTTAGAACAGAGAACATTATGTAAAAAGAAAAAAATCCCCTATTTTCTAAGTCATAAATGAGGATGTTACAATATACATATTTATTAAATATGTCGCTTTTATGAAATAAGTCTTTTCCATATTTATTAAATATGTCACTTTTATGAAATAAGACTTTTCCATATGTATTAAATATCTCATTTCCTGAACCTTCATGCTAGAAAATATAACGTCACCAAGAATTAAAATTGATAAGACATTTATTAATTGCGAGGGTACTGATTAAATCTCTGGTGGCACACTTTACATGTTTCATGAATAGGTAAATTGTAATTAATTAAAACTCAGTCAAGGGATGAGGCTATTAATAATTTCGCACTAGAGTCACTATCTCGATATGTTAAATGTTTATTATGAAGGAAGTTAATTATTATTGATTTAATGTATAGCATATCCTTATCATATTCATCATGATAAAAGGACGTTTAAAAGGAAGGCGAAGGCATGTGGGATAATGACGGTGGTTTTAATGCAAATTTTTTGCCACGATTTGCATTTAATATTAACCGTCAATTCATACCCGGGTTTGGTTGATGAAAGGAACGATAACCATATCGTACCAAGCAAAGAACACAGATGCTAATTAAACACTACAATCAATAAGATGAAAAAATTCGCTGTAATAACTTTACATAAACCTTTGCAAACAAATGAGAAGCAATATCATATATTATTATGGAACTCAATGCAATACATTGAGAATGGGCCTTGCTTAAATAGGCAAGGAATAACAATCTAAGAACCAGTCAAGGTCATAGATCAAGCCATAAATCAAGGAAATAACTAGTCATCAAAGAACTAGTCAAGACCATAGATTTAGGAGAGAACTAGACATCAAGGATTTAGTCAATACCATAGATCAAGGAAATAACTATACCTAACAACTAGATAATATCTCCTAATATCTAAATAAGATAAAAGAAATATCCACACACATAAGTGGGTGAGGATAAATACAATAAAGGTAAATAATGTACCTAGGTGAACATGAGCTAAGGTAAATACCTACTCTAACGGTTGACACGTATAAAGGTCCAAATGAAGAACTCGCTCAATAATTTATAAATTGAAGGCCCATGGTCGTTTTCCGACACTTGCTTTCTTTTGCAAAATCGTGGGGGTTAAGTGCATCGAACCAGTATCAAGCCATAAATACGTCATGGTTTCTTTTAGTTCTGATACGAACTCGCAGGCAGAGGTTATTGTTGGGAAATTCTTTGCCCTCTCTGCTTCTAGTTCTCGTCCTGATGGTGCTTCCACCCCCTCTCCTGGCTAGTCGATTGCTACCATTGTTCCCCTTCATTCTCTTGGAACTTCTTCTATAGAGCTCCAACCGAATTCCTGTTTGAGCAATCGATTCCCGAAGTATTACTGGAACTCTTTACTATTATCCAGAATCCCCAGACCCGAAACCTATGGATTCTCCACATGCTGCTATAAACGATGTGGATATGGAAATTGATGGCAATCAATCCCCAAAGCATGACCCCTCAGATGGATAGTCAAGTCGAAACGGTGTCTTCCATCCTTGCAAGTCTGCAGTGATCATTTGAGGTGATTAAAACTTCACAAGACTTAACAGAAACCTACAGAGCTATCATTGATAAATAATGTGTCTTGATACTAACCCTGGCCGACACTCTGGTAGAGAAGATCGATACTGATACAGTTAGGAAAGCGACACAAGAACTGAGAAATATATTATGATATGTAATATTTATGTTATAATATAGTTATAGGCTAAGGGCTTATAGCTTTTTTGGTATGCCTATGTTATGATATGTAATGTTTATGCAATGTAATGTTTATGTTTCAACAAATATAGTCTTCCTTGTCAGCGCTTTTTTTGTGGATACTCTTGCATTGCTACAATGCCATGCCTTTTGATTTGTCTTCTCCTTCTTGAAACACCATAATTTGTTCTTCATTCTAGGTTATTTCCAATGTAAGCTTTGAAACCATGTCTGACCATTTAACCTACAACTCTTGAACCCCTTTCTCGTATTGTGTGTTTGTTGCGTGCTGCCCTTTAGCATCATTAATTGCCGTTGACTTTTTTTCCTTTTCTTCTCATCTGTCATCGAGAAAAGGAAAAGAGAAATCCTGGAAATGGACCATGATTTGATGTCAAAGAATGAGGAGCAATATGGAAATCATGTTCTGTGGGATTATTCACTACCTCAAGATGTTTGGGAAAATGTATTGCTTTGGCTTCCATTAGAATCCATATGTAGGTTCTCTCTAGTTTCTAATGAATGGAAAGCACTCATGTCTTCCACCACATTCTTCAGGCGTTACAACAAAACAAAGAACAAACATCCATGGATACTTGTAAATCATGATAGTGGTCATCATTGGCTGAGATACGACTGTTATAGTAGGACATGTAAAACTATCAACTTTTCGTGGTTATCATGCTTTGATGGGGTATGATTTGAAGATTCACATCGAGGGATAATATTATTTTGTTCAAGTGAATCGAGTCACATTTTAAGCGTATGTAATCCATTGAAGGTTGGAACCTCCTTCAAGCTTCCTCGAATGTTATCAGCTAATGAATGACACTTTTATATTTATGTGTTGGGCATTACAAATACAGATGACAACAAGGGGTGTAAAGTGGTTCAAGCAGCGCTAATACATCTAGAGTTAATGTAGGTAATGGTACTATAGAAATTTATGATTCTTCTATGGGGACTTGGAGGATTGTGGCACGATTGAGAGATTGTTTCTTCTATGGACCCGTTGTCTTCAACAACAATTTGTTCTTCTCAATGTCATATGAATCTATGTTAGGTATGAGAATTTATAACTCTCAAGATTATTCTACTGTGCATTTTGTGTTGTTACTTGTAAGATATGGCGAGACCATTTCCCTCACTACAGACCAAGGTTGGTTGTATTTGAAGAAAGGGTGCTACTTGCAGCACCAATTGTAGATGGGGACCATTTGAAGGACATAATTGTGTTTGAGCTTGAGTTTGGAAGGAGGAGAGGCAATGTTTGGTCTTGGAAATAAATTGTAAGGATGCCCCATGCAATGTGCCAGTGTATTTCTGCGAGGAAAAGGATATTCTTATTTAGTTGCACTACGGTGGGAGAGTTCTTGTGTTTCAGAAAGGTGTTTTATGGAAATATCCTCATCCTTTGTTTTCATTTAAAGCAAGGGTCTTGGTCATGGCTGCCAGAATATATAAACACAACTGGAATATGTTATAATAGTGGCATCGCCTTTGAGCACAGATTGATTTAAGACAACTACATATTTGTTTCCTAAAAACTTACAGATTTGTAGTAGTTTTTCTTATTTTTACTGTTATGGTCTATCTTCTAAAATCCAAGCATCCAAAAAATGGAAAGTTCTATATTTAAGGCATGATTATTCTCTATTGGAAACTAATTTTTCTCTTTTAGTGGCATGATTTTCGATTCATGTGTTTTTGGCATGTTTTTAGAATTTCTGAATTATATTGCTTTCCATAGTTACATGCAAAGGCATACTCGACACTCATCTTTATCCTTATTCCCACGCATGCGGTGCTAAATGTGCATTCAAATACAACCATTTGGCATCTTTATTTGATTCAATCATCAATTATTGAATGATATGTTGTTGTTGTGATTAACGATGAGAATTGCGCCAAGACCCTGTAAATTTAAATACATGTGATTTTTAATTTTAGACATAGTAATTAGGCCCCCCATACTATTTTTCATTATTTATCAAAAGACAATACCTTCTAAGGATTTGTCATATCATGGCCTTGTTAAAAAAACACATTCTTACTACTACGCATACCTGACATAAAAAAATTAATAAAGAACCAACGCACGTATCCTTCATTATTAAATATAAGTTATTTTGCCTTATTATTAAAGTTATTAATCCTTCCCTGCCCATCAGACAAACACGTGGCAGGATTCCGGGCCTCCCCAAGTCAAAGGCATTCCCCAACTCCAAGCCTATGGAATGAACCGATTCAATAAAGTTTCAGGTCTGCGGTGTCGGTGAGGTAAGGAAAAGTGGTAGTGAGTAATCAGAAGATACCATGTGTCATTTTCATGTTCCTCTGAGTGGCCAAGTGTCACACATTCCAGGCACTTGAGCGTAAAGGTAAGACATGCAAAAGAAATGAAATTTTTTGGCCTCATTACAGTCAAATTCGACAGAGGGTACTCGCCAAACAAGTTATAGGAGATTCACCATTCAATTTCCAACTATTTTTACCATTTTTGCCGAAAGAACGAAACATGTTAAAGGGATATTCACCAAAACCACGAAATTGGTTACATGTATATTCGCCACGATTTCTATAAGTTTTTTTCAAGGGGTTCCTTAAAATTTTCCTAGTCAAAACAAGTAGAATCAAAATTAGGTTGGGAGCTCTACTTCAAGCTCCATGTTTATTGCATGCACAAAGATTGTTAAAGCATCACCTATTGAGTGTAATCTATCACAAGAGAGTCCTAGTGATGTGTGGTATTTGGATTCAGTTGCAGTAATCACATGTCAGGTAACTTATATTTATTTTCTAATTTGGATGAGTCAGTAAAGACATAAGTTACCCTTGGGAATAATAATACAGTGACTATAAAAGGCAAAGGAACAATCAACATTCTAACTAAAAAGGGAGAGCAAAAGATTATGGAGGATGTTTATTATGTTGCAGGGGTTTGAAGCGCGGTCTTATGAGCATTAGTCAATTGGTACAAAAGGGATACGGAGTTTACATTGAAGACAACGAATGTGTGATCGTGGATAAAGGTCCAAGTACCCAAGTGATTACAAAAGTGAAGATGACAAGTAACAAAATGTTTCCTTTGAAGATTACACTAGCCACATCCGAATTCATACTACGCATCAATCCAGAGCTAAGGAGATTGAATCACTTTTCACCAATTGAAAAGATAAATCGTGGCTATGGCATCTCGTGGTTTGATCATTTAAACTTTGGTGGTTTGAATTTACTACACAGAAAAAATATGTTGAAAGTTTTGTCTTTGATTCAAAAACCAGATAGATTTTGTGAAGGTTGTATTTTGGGGAAGCAACACAGAGAGTCCTTCCCAGTTGGCAAAACAATAAGAACAAGTACACCACTTGAAATTGTTCACTCAAAGTTATGTGGACCGATACAAACAACTTTTATTCGAGGTTGCTCATATTTTATGCCATTCATTGATAACTATACAAAGAAGACATGGGTTTACTTTTTGAGACACAAATCAAATGCTTTTGATATATTTCAATTCAAGGCTTTAGTGGAAAAGCAAAGTGGGTAGTACATCAAAGTTAAAGACAGACATGGGAGGTGAGTATGTTTCCAATGTTTTTCTGATTTTTGCAAATATCATGGTATACACAAGCGCTTTACTACAGTATACACCAAATGTAGAATGGTGTGGCGAAAGAAAGAATAGAACCATCATGGAGATGGCGAGAAGTATGATGAAGGCAAAACATCTTTCAAATGAGTATTGGGTAGAAGTAGTAGCAACTGTTGTTTACATCATAAACAAGTGTCCAACGAAAATTGTTCAAAACATGGTTCCTCAACAAGCTTGGACTAAGAGGAAACACAATGTTTCTCATTTTAGAATCTTCGGTTGTGTGGCATATGCATGTGTCTCGATGAGCTAAGGAGAAAAGTGCATATTTGTTGGATATTCGAGAATATGAAAACTTACACGACGTTTAATCCAGCTTACCGAAAGGTCATATTCAAATAAGACGTACGCTTGTTTGAAAATGTGGCATGGGATGAAAGTATTGAGAAAATAGTCAATGTAGCAACAACTATTCCTCATGATGATATGACAGATGAAAGTATAGAGCAACAAGGTATTGTATCTTCTTCGAATCTTGGACATGCACCACAAGTTGTAACACAAGCTACACCTCCATCTACATCTAGGAGGTCTCCTGGATTTCAATTATCTTCAACCATGCAACAAACATCACAAAAAACACCAAAAGCAACTCCTTCAATACAAAACAGTTCATCATCAGATAGCCCTTTTTAGCGGAAACAAGAAGTCTTAGTGAAATTTATAATGTTGATACAACTAATGTTTTTTCAGTTTTTGCATTGTTTTCTTAAGTTGCAAATCTTGTATTACTTTGAAGAGGCTATAAATAATGAAGTTTGGGTTCAAGCCATGGATGATGAGATAGACGCTATAGAGAAGATTCGGACATGGGATTTTGTAGATCTTTCGGAAGGAAATGACGTGATATGAGTGAAGTTGGTCTATAAGACCAAATATATTGATGATGTTAAAGTACAAAAACATAAAGTAAAATTGGTTGCAAAAGCTTTTCACAACAATATGAAGTAGATTACAACGATACGTTTGCACTTGTAGCGTGTTTGAACACCGTAAGAATGATTTTAGCATTTACAACTCAAAACAAATGGCTTCTTTATTAGATGGATGTAAAATCAACATTCTTGAATGATTTTCTTGAAGAAGAGGTTTATGTGAATCAACCCGAGAAGGTTATAAGATTAAAAGTTATGAAGGAAAGGTACATAGGTTAAAAAAAACGCTCAATGGTCTCAAGCAAGCACCTAGAGTATGGTACAACAAGATTGATTCTTATTTAATACAGAGTAATTTCAATAGGAGCAATAGTGAGTCTACCTTATACATCAAGATCAATAAACAAGGTAAATTTTTTATTGTTTGTTTGTATGTGGATAATTTAATCATCTCTAGAAATCTATCTACATATTCATTCAAATGAGCTATGAAGAAAAAATTTGAGATAACGTATCTAGCCCTCATGAATTATTTTTTGGGCATTGAAGTTCAATAATCAAAAGCGGAGTTTTTTTATAAGCAAAGTATGTTAATGATGTTTTGAAGAGATTTAACATATTGAATTGCAAGTTATCGCCAACATCTCGTTGCAATAGATTTGAAATTAAACAAAGATGACAACGGATCATTTGTAGATTCAACATTGTCCAAAACGTTAATTGGAAGTCTCATGTATTTGACAACTACAAGGCCGGATATTATGCATGGTGCGAGCCTCATCTCAAGGTTCATGAAATCTCCAACAAATTCACATTGATAAGCTGGAAAAAGATTTTGAGGTATGTAGAACTAAGAGTCGTGGAATTTTGTATTCAACATCATATAAGTTCAAACTCATAAGTTACACAGAGACATGTGACAATACCGGAAGTATTGATGTCGAAAAGAGCACATCCGACTATGCAATTCACTTTGGAACATGTGTAATTTCATAGGCATCGAAGAAACAACCCACAACCACATTATCTTTAGTAAAAGCAAAATATGCAGCAACAACATGAGCAACATGTCAAACTATTTGGATGAAATGAATGTTGAAATATTTGAGGCAAAATTAAGATTTTTGTGACAACAATTCAACAATAACATTATCCAAAAATCATGTTTTTCACAAGAAGAGCAAGCATAAATACAAGGTATCACTTCATCAAGGAATTGGTTAACAAGAACAAAAATTGTCTTAAATTTTGCATATCCAAATATCAATTTGTTAATATAAAGTTTTTGAATAGTTGAAAAGTTTGAGAGTTTGTGATCAAGAATATGTCAAATTTAGAAGTGCACACTCAACTCCGAGTAATAAAAGTTTGAAAGTCAAATTTACGGGGCGTGTTAGAAAAAAGACTTTAATTTTGCCCTCAATTTATTGTTTGGAAAATCTTTTAAAACAAAAAAAATATTTTTCATACATATGATTATTTTTAAATAGATGTTAATAATTTTAGGAAAAATTAATAAAACAAATAAGTCAAGAGCTTTGTATTGCATAAAAGCATGTACTTTTTAGTTGATGTTCTATTTTTAAGTGTTGAGTGTTTTAGTGTTAGATGAAAGTCATTTATTTATTAGAAACAATTGTAAGTGTTTTCATATAACACATTCAAAGAGATTATATTGAGCCAAATTTCTAACAAGGAAAAACAAATATCTATACAGAAGTGTTGATCTAAATTTGCAATAATATGTTTTATTTACAATTCTTTATTTTATTTTTGTTAATGGTTATTTTATGTGGCCTAATTTCTAACTAATGACATACATATCATGGAATTTGTGAGGAATGTAGTCCACATCATTAGTCTAAAAGCATCGCCCATTATCAATTATTAGGAAATTTTATCAATATTAAAGTTTGCATGGATGTAACTTGCTATTGGTTTTTCATTTATTCGGTCAAATATTTCAGTTGATTTCACCCAGGGTTTAGGTTGCTTTGGTACCATCATTATCAAGACTCCATTTTTCCGTGGTAGACATTACCTCCTCCACCTTTCCATTACACATCTTCCACTTATATTTTCACCTCCTTTCTTTAGATTTGCAAATGTTCCCAAAACAAAAACAAAAATATAAAAGAAGAGATCTGAGAATCATTCTTAAAAGAATGATTCATGCACCCTCTAGAATTTTGATAACATGGACATTGTTCAAAAAAATCAAAATTAATTAATTCTTGCACCCTGCCCTGTAAATAAATATATATAAATGAATAAATTCTGTAAATTAAATGAGAATGCCAACTAGTTAATTCCTGCACGCTGCCCTGCAAATAAATATATATAAATGAATAAATTCTGTAGACTAAATGAGAATGCCACTTATTCCGGGTTTAAAAAGTGAGGGTGAAAAAATAGAACATGTATTGGAAAGAAAAGTTAATAAAAAATAATATTTTGGAGTGGGCGTAGACGACGGTTAGAAAGAAAATTGATCCTAGAAAGGCCTGTCGACCAATTTAAAAAAACATAAATTCAAATTCAACCTTGATTGTAGCATCGAGATAAATAATAACAAAGTATCCTGCTTAATTATTACCACATTGGTCGCAACTTGTCTTCGAAGGATCCTATTAGTGGAACCTTAAGAAAATGAAGGATTGTAGGTAACAAGCCAACGAAAAATGGAGGGCTCAAAATTTTACTCTACAAATAAACATGGCACAGCCATCTTCACCAAAATGAGATAGAGAATTCTATGAAGACATACAAAAACTGGGTACACTTTCCCTCTCTGTAGCACACAACACAAACAATCAATATAGAGGATATGTTGGTCAAATAAAATACGGCAGATAATTTTGGGCCCATAAAATTACCTTCCTTTGACAAACCGGTACAAATAAACAGCAAGACATGATACTGCAGAGTCCCTCATCCAGAGTTGACAGAGGAGCAGGTAACATCACAGATAATAAAACCAAGCCAAAATACAAACCAAAATGGTAAATCAAATAAATAGACAGATCACAACAGCGTTATATCTCAGCAACTGGACCTGCTCCTCGTTTCATAGAAGCTGTCTTGATAAGATGATTGTAACTTCCTTTTTCCTTGAAAAGCTGGGCAAAGTGAGGCTTACAATACAGTATGCCGTCTAGTGCAGCATAATTTGAAGGTGAGATCGAACAGCCCCCATGAGAGCACTTGAAACAAGTCTTGTGGTATGATGAGCCTTCAACAGTGACCTGACAACCACGGAACGAAACTATACCATGAGAAAATATTCTAAAGCTCTTTAATAGTACAAGATTAAAATATAAGAACAAAGTGCCTATTTAGTTTGTAATGATGCGTTCAGTATATAAAACACAACTCCTCTCTCAACCATGAGATAAAACCAACTAGCTACAGAACATCATTTTGACATATTAGTAACTTCTAAGCGGGCAAAAACGCTGCTCAAATAGTACTTGGATGGTTTTCGATTTAATATTCGATGTGTTATGTACCAAGTATAATGGTTAAGGTGTGGCTTCCAACATCTGGAAATCATAATTCATCAGGAGTGATTCATCGGGGTTTTAACCAGCAAAAGCAGGAATTTCACTTCCAAAACTGCACCTTAACCATCATGCTCTTTACATAACAGAATAATTATCTCATCATATATCTAAAGGATATGAACGTGTCGATTTCTTTAATGAGAATTTCACTTCACTCAATTCTGGAGGGTGACATGACACGGTCCTATACATTCAAAAAGGAATATCAAGAAACCAGATGATTTAGTAGTGGGGTTTCTAGGCTTAGGATAATTGCTTGAATGGTCCTTTATCTGTTTTTGGACTGATACCAATGTACTTTTTATTTGTTAGTTTATCAAGCACTGGAAACCAGCTAATATGAATATCATCAGTTTATTTTTATCCTCTGAAAACAATAACTGTAGTGTACATAGATACAGATGAAAAAACCTATCTTAAAAATGCATAAAAGATCTAATCGGTACGCTACCTTCTCGAGAGGGTATGCTGTTTTACCACAGGTAGCACATTTTTCTTGAGTACCAGAGAACATTGTAGAGATCCTACTAGGAGATCTGGTCTGTAAAAAGAACAATTTCATGAATCAGATATTGGATCAATACATCCATAAAACTCATGGTGCAACCATAAAATCACCCCCTTTGAATTGAACGAAATTGTTTTCATCAATTAATCACCATCTTCAAATGAATATTTCCTCTCTTTTTCTTACATTATTTTAAAAGCCTTATGTGGTTAGTTTGTTATGCCTGACCATGTATATTGCTGCTTTTGGTCATCTGTGGGCGTTCAATATAATTTCTTCTTACTTTTTAAAATTAACATGTTACAAGACTATTTTGAATGAAGATTTAACACTCCTAGAGCTACTCCAAAGAATATCAATACTTCAAGGATCGGAAATAATTTCCCCACCAAAGATAGAAAATAGTACCATCTGGGGTTCAAGTTTGTCCAGAGCTTTGCTTGATTTTGCTGTCAAAACAGAAAGAGTCGGAAAACTTAATGAATGTTGAACTCAAAAGATTTTAAAACTATGCCAACATTATCTCGATGCTTATAAATGGAGAGACAACATATATCTGTTGCAGTATTTAAGTATTTTCAAGATAGATCTCTCACGGGACTGAAAGTTCTTGCTGTAGTTTCCAGACTCTCTGAAAAGCTGTTCGAAGTGAGGCTTGCAATATAGAACTCCTTCCATTGATGAGTAACTACTCAACTGCCACGAAAAACAAACTGTCAATAGAAAGAAGCGTGAATTATATCATCTAAACAGTTAAACTTCTCCTTCATTATTCATAAGTTACAGAGAGGGCCCAACTCGAATATTATAATTTAAGGGATGCACCAAGTGGTATTATAATTTATAAGGGATGCGCCAAGTGGTGTTATGTCAAGTCCCAACTCTAGCCTGTTTTACCCGTTTTGTACATATGTGATTAGAGGGAACTGACTTTTTGACTCACAGGACTAAAAATGGGACTCGAAATGATTCCCAAATACGTGGAAGCAATTTTGGGGGAGAAATTAAGCTGAAGACTAAGATTTTTCGGCTATGACTTGATTTGCCGACGGCCAGGCATTAGTTCTATAGTAATCATTCACTCAGTGAAATGTAATCAAGCACGGAATTTATGTATCTAACATGGAATTAGCAATAAGCCAATTACCACCAAAGAGCAGACGCCTGACACACAAAGGTCTGACAATGAACAGCTTTCCTTCGAATGAAAAATTGAATTTGAGCTGGTTCAGCACAGGCCATGCTTATAATATAGCTTGAATTCAAAGATAGACCGCAAAAGAAATCTTCTGGCAGAGGATACACATAGGACCGACCCCGGGGGCACGGAGTTATAACTAATTGCGACAAAACCACTCAAAACAGCAGACTTCAGATATTCAACCTTAGAGAAAACCAATTATCTTCAGGTGCAAACATTCACGATTCATTTACTTTTATGATATAAACATTCACCATGGAAATCATGCTTACCGAAAGAAAAACCTTCTCTTGGTGGACAGTAGAAAGAAATAAAGAATTGACCGGCATATAGGTCAATGGGTCTGAAAATTTAATGTCCAGATAAAAGAAATAGCTACCATATGAGTATCTAAAGCATTATTTTCTCCTAGGACTCAGGAATTTTTAAGGCGACTATTATCTCCTTTTCTCCAAGTAACAGACATGATTTATGATATGGCGGAGATCCTAAAACAAGATTAACCCACAAAAATAGACTTCACCAGCAGTGATCACTATTATATTTTATTAGCATTGAACCTAATGGCAGGGTACAGTATGTTGTCTTGAGCATTAGTAGTCCCCGAACGCAACAATTAGCTAAGGACCAAAATAATGAATTTTAAATCTCAAAAAAAAAAAATCTTATTTAACCTGCCAGGCAGTACCCCAACTACACACACAAATGGTAATGAGATGATTTTAATGTGGATCCAGGCTCAAAACCAAGCAAGCATTTACGTCTAACTGTTGGAAATGTGTTGTATATTTTCCATTAGTTACCCTCTTTTAAACTATATACCTAGGTATGACTTTTATAGGATTTAGGGTCGGTATAGGTGATTTAACTTATGTTATTGTATGTATGGGTGGTTAGGTAAGTTATGATTTAGGAACGGTTATGGATTGTATTCTTGGTTCATGGTTTTGGTACCCATTGTTTTGATGTGCTTCTAATTGAACATTAAGTAGGATAAGTATAGAATTGGGAAATACCTTATCATATGGTAAAGTGGTTGAGTTCATATGATAAGGAAGATAAGTTACTGCTTAAATTTTTTTCCAAAAAGATTTCCGAGGATAAATCTTATCTACTGGGTTACCCTGTGTATGTCATTTCTCTATCTTCTGTTTATCTCAAAGTATTGTTTCTCTGGTATTTGTTTATCTGATCAAATTTTCTTCACCAGCCCGATAAGACATAACCTCTTGCCAGGTAGCAGCGTTGAGACTATTGGACCCTTATGTTTTCCAGGGCTACGGTGATTCCTCAGGCCTCTGGAATGATGGGATCGTTTGCAAGCCACCACAGGAGATCGTCGAGGATTGTAGCGAGTGGCAACCCAGTGCAGCGTCTTCTGTGGCTCATACATATCCACATCCTGGAGATCGTTTAGGAATGTAGCGAGTGGCAACCCAGTGCAGTGTCTTCGGTAGCCTTGAGCCTCACCAGCTCATAACCAGAATTAATTGGTAGATGTGACAGAGGAGTTGGCCTTCAATGGATCCTTTTATTTGAAGGGGTATAACGAGGATAAAAATCAGAGTTCAGGAGTTACAAAGCAGTAGGATGATTTCACAGGGGCTACATTGACCAAAAACTCATTGTGGGTATCGGAAATTCGGAATGCCTTTTAAAAGGTATTTGAAATCTTTAAAAAGGGGTCAAATCTGACGTTTTGGCAAATTCAAATCCTTTGACACTGACTACTTGAAATAAAGTTGCCAATTTTTGAAAAAAACAATATAAGTAAATACTTTAAACATATGCTACCCTCCCGGCTCCGGGTTTCGCCAATAGCTTTTATTTTACCACAAATGACTTCAAGCTTATGCAGCTCATATTAATTAGAAAAAGAGCTTCGGGCCCAAAAACAAATATTGGAGGGATATTTTAGAAATGTAAAACCCAAATAGCGACCCTTCACAATTTTTTGGTCCACGCAAAATCTCCCGAAACTTTGTTAAAACGTTCGACATTTTAAGACATTTTGTCCCCAAAACTTGAACTAGAGTCAAAACAAACAATAAATACAACCAAAAATCCAGATATTTCTCAAAGTGAAAGGAAATGCACTTTAAGATTGAAATGAAACGAGAAAAAATACAGCAAATGGCATACCTTAAGTGTTCCTTTGCAATGATTGCATCTGAAACAAGCCTTGTGATAAAAATTCCATCGGCAGATAGTTGATCTGTAAAATAAACCGTTTTTTCGCACACCTTGCACTTATTCTGCGTTCCGCTGAAGGCCATTACTACGATCCGAGCCTCTGAAGTCCCTTCAAGTTAAATAACGACTCGTTCTATACAAACATATAAATCTTTCCACCGCGGAAACAAAAGAAACAAAAACCTTGGCTCAAAACGATAAAAAAATTGCCGGCTTTAAAGTTTTTGACCTTTTTCCTTCCCAGAAAATCATACAGATCGGCTCAAACCCTAAACGTGTAGATTCCAGCTCAAAATGACGGGGATTCTTAAATTTTCGTGCCAAAATCCAAGATCTGCAATCCTTGGCTCAAATACAGAGGTCTTGGACCTCTCTTCTTAAATTAAATGAGTCGATTTGCAGTAGAATGCCGTTCTGCCACGAAAATTGACAAAATTTATGTCAGGCTTTATTTTTTCTCGACAGTTTTTATCGACACGGCGCTTCAAACGAAAAAACGCTGAAATTCTACCGTTTCGCCACAAAATTCAGCGAAATTTGGCTCAAAATAATTGATTTCTCGCCTGGTCTCTCGCCGGCAAACAAGATCGAGATGTTTCTGTTCCAATCCGGAAATTACCGATTAAAACGAGATAAAACAAGGCCGTTCTGCGACGGGTTTAATACACATTTCACGAGCATTAAAGAAACAAAATCTTATCAGAGCGAAACATAAAGCACAAATCATACGGCAGAGATCAAATCCAGCTAGATGGGAACTATTATCTACCGTTCAGTAACGTTGCAAATCGCTTCCGATAATATGGGAGCTGATCTGAGCCGTTGAGTAGGTACATAGGGACAAGATGAGATAAAGTAGTGGCGCGGAAAGCGACGTAGAGAGAGAATGCGATAGAAAATATTAGAGAGAGAAATACGCGGGGGAGCGGGTGATGACAGAGAATATCTCGCGGTGCCGAAAGGATGCTTATTTAACGGCTACGATCGTGACACGTGTCACGAAAGCCATCTATTGGCTACTTAAAAGCGGGTGTAAGTAATAATTATCTTTGAAAACTTTTCATCGCACATTTTGGAAGCATGTGTTTTAAACTAATTTATGACTTACTTTTTGGTTTTATTTTATTGCAAACGCATGGGCATATCTTCTTCTTTTCCTTTTCTTTTTCCTATCTTGCCCATTAAATAGAGCTATATTTTTCCGTCTTAAATACAAAAAAATAAGCTTAAACTTAAAAATACAAACTATTCCTAAAAACTAAGGTGATATGAATGCACTAAGGTTTGAGAGCAAATCTAAAAATTAATTTATACGAAAATAAGACCATAATATTAAGTTGCAGCCCCTTTTAATAGGTTAAGTGTCATTCTTTCGTAAGGCGAGACAATTTCCCTTTGGCTACCTCTTAAATTGATGTTTTTAAGCTTAACTTTGTTGGTGCCTTTTGAGGAAATTTTGAGTTTTGGGCACTACGTGCATCATTAGGGATTGTTCTCAATCTTATATCCGAGAAACCTCACATAAATTAAAGAGTGGAACAAATAATGAAATGAAGGCTTTGCTCTGTAAAATAGTTACACTTAGAAATTTCTTATTGAATCAATCACCTTATCATATAAGGTGACTATATGGTTATCAGTACAAGCATTAAATCGATGACAAGATTTGTCTTAGAAGCTTGATAATCTGTAGACCATAGAAATTAAATAAAAAAGAAAGCTAAAACAAGTACAACAAACCTTCCTTTGATAAGATCCAAAGCCACCTTAGATTAGATCTCGATTGTAAGAACAGGTTAGGTGATCTCGATCAAGTTGAAACCGATTGATTTGAAAGCTTTTGTAGTTTTGTGTTGTTAGGAATTAGAGAATAAATATGCAGAAACAAGTCCTCAGATCACAACAGTATGAAACTATTTAGCAGATCTGTGCTTGCAAAAATATAACAACGATATATAAATAATGCACAAAATAAAAAAGACAAGACAAGATTTAACGTGGTTCACCCAATGTGGGCTACATCCACCAAGAACTTGCTCGATTTTATTATCACAGTCTTCTCTCAGTTACAATTGCACAACAATCACTCATGAACTCACAACAGAATTCCCAAAGATGTTAAACCACATCTAAGACTCCTAGATCTTTTTGATCTCTCCAAATCTTCTAAGACTCCAGATCTCTTTGATCACTTTGGATACATTAGGATGCTCCTAATACCTCTATTTATAAGATTACAATCCTTCTAGGAAGTTCTATAACCAACCCTAGAAAAAGTTGTTTGAAAAAATCGTGACTTGAGAAAGTTGTGATCTTTCAACTTTTCACGGATGAAAATCCATCACTGTGACAATGACCGATTAACCGCCAATTAACAAAGAAATACACAACACGAAAATAGCAGGTGACGACTACGAATGCTCCTGAAGTCTCCAAACTTAACCATTCGAACTCCAACACTTCAATGTTGATTCCAGAAGACTAAAAACAGGCTCCACACCCCAACAATCTCCCACTTAGAGACTATTCCCACTGAGCAAAGTTCTCAACCCTTCATTATCATGCATGAAGGCCAACCAAAGTTGAACACAACTTCAACTTCTCCCTTGTGACCACCTTGGTCATCATATCCATGGGAATCTGATTGGTATGAATCTTTTCCACTTCAACTTATCTTCTTCCAAAGTTGCCCTCGATGAAATGATATCTCAAATAATGTGCTTTGTCCTAGAGTGGAAAGCGGAGTTCTTTGCCAAATAAATAGTGCCTCGACTATCACTGTAGTCTCTCAACTTCTTGATTATGCCCCAACTCGTCAAACAATTGTTGTATCCAAATCATCTCCTTGTTTGCCTCTATAAAGCAACAACATACTCGGTCTTTGTGGTGACCAAGCCCATGACCTTTTATAACCAGTAAATACATAACCTATCATGCTCCTCTTGTTGTCCAAATCTCTGCCATGTCTAAATCTACATAGGCATGCAATGTAGTGTCAAATCCACCGAAACACAATTTTGCTCCCATGGTCCCTCTCAAATCATCAAGGATCCACTTTACTACCTGTCGCCTCTCTACCTGGATCACTCATAAACTCACTCACCGCTCCCATTACATGGGTAATATCGAGCCTAGTGCATACCATGGCATACATCAAGCTACCAACCATTGATGAGTATAGTACCTTGGACATCTGGATTCTATCCTCCTCAGTCTTGGGACTCTGGTCCTTTGATAATTTAAAGTGACTTGCCAAAGGAGTACCAACCGGTTTAGCATCTGGCATACTAAACCTCTCCAAGACCTTCTTTATGTACTCTTCTTGAGATAATACTAGCTTCCTCTCCTTCTTTTTCTGAGTTATTCTCATACCAAGGATTTGCTTTATTGCCCCCAAATCCTTCATAGAAAAGGAGTCACCTAGTTGCTTCTTTAGTACCTTTATTTCTGTATGTTCTTCATTGTAACAAGCATATCACCCACATACAGCACAAAATAATATAACTACCATCAAGAAACTTCTTGATGTAAACACAATGGTCTAAGTGACACTGGAATAACCTTGCTTACGCATAAAACTCACAAACTTCTTGTACCACTCGTGGAGCTTGTTTCGTGCTATACAAGCTCTTCTTTAATTTGCACACTAACCTCTCCTTCCCTTTGACCTCATAACCCTATGGCTCGCTACCTATACAATTCCTCCTCCAACTCACCATGAAGGAATGCGATTTACATCCAACTGCTCTAAGTGCAAGTCTTCTACCACTACTAAACCAAGAACAATCCTAATAGCAGTCATTTTAACAACATGAGAAAAAAATTCATAAAAGTTTGTACCTTTCTTCATGCAAAATCCTTGACCACCAATCGGACCTTGTAGCTTTTTATACCTCCATCTTCCTCTTTGATTATGTACACCCACTTGTTCTCGCAATGTTCTCTTGCCCTCATGTAGCTCCACTAGATCCCAAGTGTGGTTCTCCATAAGAGATCTATGCTCTTCATTCATGGCCTCGCTCCCACTTCTTCCCGGCATTCACCCGCACCGCTTCCTCAAAGCACTATGGCTCTCCACCGTCAATGAGCAATAAATAATTCAAAGATGGAGTACAACGTTATTGGCAAGAATTTTTTTTGGGTGGACAAACTTGTGGATTTCTTACCAATGCTCTAGGAATCTAAGTCCCTCTACTTAACTGGTACAACTATTGTGTATACATGTGCGAGAAATTTTGGATTTCTGTGGTGGCTTTTTGGCCGGGGGATCCAACAGGGGGCACTCCACCGACCCCGCAAAGAAAGCTATCAATCTCTTGCTAGGGAAGAATTTGTCTGAAGGTGGGAAAGGGAGTGAGAATAGAGGTAGGAGAACTAATGTTGCAGGTAGAAAATCATATTCATGCACACACACTAGTTAGAAACTTCAACACATACATTTATGAGAAGAAACAACCCTGCAAATGGCAACAAGACGAGATAAGATTGCAAACTCAAAGTTTCTAAAATCTCCTCATCAAAGAGGCTACAAACTCCTTCTTATATTGATGCTTAAATAGAAGTTGTACATAATGTGGGAATGAAAGAAATTTGAGAATGGAGGAAATTAGAAGAAAATTACTATCTCCTTTGCTTTCTCTAAGTACAATGCACTCGTGAATTTACAAGATCAATTGCCAACGCCTTACAATGGCGTGAAGAAGCCATTAAATATCTTGCAAGAAACGGTTACAAATTCTTCTTTGTTAGCAAGAAACGGTTTACAATCTTTTCAATCATTCGCGCCATTCAAATTCTTGATTCGCAAAGAAACGCCAATGGCGAAAAAAACTAGACTTTTCATAATGCAGCCGTTACACTCGTTTTGTAACTTTGAATTTGAACCGTTCATCTTGCCTTTGAAACTTTAAACCAGAGTCGTCCACGTGGGAGAAATTTATGAAGCGGGCGTGGAGGATTCCTTTTGCATTTTGTGACTTTATAGAGATTTGGCATTTTTTACATTTTTGGTCCACCCTTCCACTTTTGATATAAGCCTGACATGTGGCTTCACTTGATTGGCGAAGGAATCGCAGCTCGCTTTATGACTTTTAGCCCTTTTTACAAAAAGGCTCAAAACCTCAAAGTTCTCCGCCGACCCGCTTCCCCACTTTGACTTTCAATGTGGGCTCAACATTTGACTTTTTCCTCATAGCATGATCGGGGTTGTAGGTCACTTTATGAATTTTATCCCTTTTTACAAAAAGGCTCAAAACCTCAAAGTTCTCTGTCGACCCGCTTCCCGCTTTGACTTTCAATGTGGGCTCAACATTTGACTTTTTCCTCGTAGCATGATCGGGGTCAGTGGGTCACTTTATGACTTTTAACCCTTTTTACAAAAAGGCTCAAAACCTCAAAGTTCTCTGTCGGCCCGCTTCCCGCTTTGACTTTTAATGCGGGCTCAACATTTGAATTTTTCCTCATAGCATGATCGGGCTACAGGTCACTTTATGAATTTTCTCCTTTTCACCACAATGCCTCAAAATGCAAAAAGGACCCATCCTGCCACATCCAATTAGATATGTCCACATACCCGTGGATAATGGGGCCAAAATTTGACGAGGAAGAAAACGCTTGTCATTCACGATTGTGGAAAAAAGTAGAGAAGAAGAAAACTCCACCATTTCGCGCTTGATTTTCAAATTTCTTTCGCGAACCAAGGAATTGAAAACAATACAAGGTTCGACGATCCATGGCCATAGAAATATTGATAATTTCATTCAAATGAGGACAATAGAATTTTCACACGTCTAGACAGGAAAATGGAAAATTTATCAAAACGTGCAGACTGGAGAGTTTAAACAACTTTAAAGCATGAACTTCTCTATCTTTTCAGACTTCCAACTTTACTTGAACACTTCTAGAGGGCGCGAGCTCAAAATCTTCGAATTTGACTTTTAAAATGAGAGGGGGATTTTGAGGGCGACAACAGCTGGCTCTAGCTTGGGGACATGACATGGACTAAGCATAGTGAAGACATGACATGGGAATCCAGAATCTCAATCTCTAGACCCTGTAATTCGTTGACCAGTGCCTTATCCATTAGGCCTTGCAGAGTCATGTACAACTTCGAGAAAGAAAGATCAAAAGAAGGAAACACACGACACACAACATAAGGGGAAACAAAACCACACAATGGAAAGGGAAACACACCTATGGTACAAGGCGGGGAACAACCCGCTTTCACTGATGATACAATTTCAAGTATTGCCTACTCTGAGGCAATTCTAGCGGCGTTCCATCTAAATATGAGAGAAGAAAAGCGTTCTTGCCACAGAGATTCATGAATCTGGAATGGGCCGAGCCATAATGAATCAAAATTTCCATGGCTGCCTTTTGGTTCTCTTCTCTTGTCCCATACAGGATGAAGTCTCCAACTCAATTCTCTTACCTTTGCCTTCTTATCAACAATCTTCTTTACTTTCAATTGGTGCTCCTTAATGCGATCCACCACTTGGAGTCTATTTTCTTCCATCTTCTCAAGAAAGAGGATCCTCTTGTCAATGTAATCCTTGTGACGACCATCTTCTATCTTGTAGCATCTTGAGAGCCGGCATCTCGATTGTGAGAGGAATTTCCTTCGACTCCATACAGCTTAGAATGGTGACATACCTATTGCCTTCTCGGGGAGTGATCCTATCCACCCACAATGCACCGTACAACCTTTTGCGCCAATTCCTTTTATTCTCATTTACAAGCTTGTGGACAATGGTCACAATGTTCTTGTTGCTTAATTCACTGTCCGATTCCTTGTGGATAGTAGTCGGAAGAATGAGATAGGGAAATTCCATAGCTATAGCAAAATTTGGTCAGCTCTCTTAAAGAGAAATAGGTAGCATTATCTACTACAATCTTCTGTGGCACTCCAAAACGGACTATGATATTCTCCTTGATGAAGTTGCATCTTGTTTCGTGTTGGCTTGTTTGGTCGAATGGTTTCCACCCATTTGGTGAAGTAGTTTTTATTGTGAGTACATAGGTGTGTCACGCGCTTGAGTGAGGGTTCGAACACCAATGAATTCTAGCCCCCACTATTGAAATTGTTCTTTAATAACCACAGGCCTAAGTGGTAATGCAACAAGTTATGGTCTTCCAATAAACTGTTGGCATGCTTTGCATTTAGAAACCCAATCTTGAGTGTCTACAAAGATGGTGGGCCAATAATACCTTCCTGAGGATCTTGTGTGCAATGACCATTATTGAAAAATGTCCACCACATGCTTGGTCATGGTATGCTTTAAGCAACTTTTCTTGTTGCTCTTTATCTACGCACCTGAGGAAACAACCATCTAGGCCTATTTTTTAAAGCGCATGATTCCAGATTACAAATTTAGCGCCTTCACTTGAGGGTTCTCCTTTTTTTGTAATCAAGATGGGGATGGCATTCTCCATAAGTCACGTAATACGCAATATCAGCATGCCACTCATCAGTAGTGGTGATAAAGAGAACATGTGGGTTGTCTTCTGAATAGGTTGAGCAAGCACAGTTTTCTTTGCCATGTTAAACTTTGAGTGTTTCATCTTCAGCAATCAACTTGCACAAGCCATTTCCCCTTACCAGATTAGAGGGTTGAATCTCCAAGTCATATTCTTGAGTCTTTGCAATCCAATTTCCTCTTTTAGCTCTGGGATCCTGCTATGTCAAGATGGACTTGATTGCACTGCCGGGGACCATCACCGTCGAATGGGAATTGAGGATGTAAAACTTGAATTTTTTTACAACCTTGACCATTGCATAGGCATGCTTCTCTAATTGGTTGTATTATAGCTCATGCTTTTTCAAAGGACAACTCATGAAAGCAATAGGTGCTTCCACGTCTTCATCATTTTTCTGAACGAGAATGGCAGAGAGTGTATGTTCTGATGCATAACAATACATAATGAATTCTTTTTAAAATTTGGAGATACAAGAGTCGGAGCCTTGGCAATGGATTTCTTGATCTCTTCAAATGTTTCCTTCCCTTCATTGTTCCATTTTAAGTTTGCTTGTGGTTTCATCATGGAAGTGATGTGCTTCGTTAACTCAGCAAACTCGGGCACAAAACGATGAAGAAAGTTCACCTTTCCAAAGAATGAATGAACTCCTTTCTTGCTTGTGGGAAGGGCTAATGCTTGAATGGATCTAATCCTCTTAGGATCAATGTGTGCTCCATGTTTTTCACAATGTGCCCCAATAACTTGCCTTCAGTGACTCCAAACATGCACTTTTTTAGATTTACCGATATGCCATGTTTCCTACACCTTGCAAGTACATGTTCGAAGTGATAGATATGATCTCCCCTCTTCTTTGAAAATATTGTGAGATCATCAAGATATATGACAATGTAATGCTTCAGATATTTGAAGGCCAAATCCATCACCCTTTGGAATGTAGCTCCTGCATTGATTAGGCCAAAAGGCATTTTGTTGTAGGCAAAAGTGCCCCAAGGTGTTGTAAAGGTTGTCTTGGTGCGGTCCTCCTCTAGCCACTTTGATTTGATTATATCTTGAGAATCCATCAAGTAATGAAAGCATTTCAGATCCAGTGACTACTTGCAAGATATGGTCCATGATAGGAAGAGGATAATTGTCCTTTAGTGATGCCTGGTTCAGGTTGCGAAAATCTACACATATCCTTATTTCACCATTCTTCTTCCGCACTGACATAATGTTAGCCACCCACGTTGAATGGTGGATGGGAAAGATGATCCTTGCATTAAGCATCTTCGTTACCTCCTCGATTGACGGTATCAACAATCCTTGGGTTGTTTGCCTTTGTTTACTCACTGAAGGGCTTAACACCCCGCTTCAAAGGAATTGAGTGATGCATTTACTTTAGCTGGAAGGATTTGAGTTCATCGTAAGAGTAGGCCAAGACATATGAGTATTTCTTGAGTAATGCAACAAACCTTTTCTTTTCTTCAGGCGAGCAACATTTTCCAATATTGACCATCCTTGGCTCCTCCGGCATACCAATGTTCTCTTTATCAAAATCAAATGGGCACCAAGAAGATTGCTTTTCTTTCTCTTGAATGAATCACATGTTTGTCAAAGAGGTCTTCTAAAGAGACTAGGCCTTTTGGAATTTTGTTCCCTTTCAATTTGATTACTCCCTCATCATCAATCCCTTTAATTCATTCTTTCTCTTCTTTGGGGACTGCTTCTCGGTGTGGATTTTCACCTCCTTCGAAGAAGAGATTGTTGAAATTATCCCTTTGCTCTAAGAAGGCTAGAATTTGGTTATCATCATTGAAGACTTGTCAATGATTTGCATTGTCTGGTACACTAGGCCTGAATACCATTTCAATGGTCACTTTGTCTTTACCAAAAGAAGGATGAGGTGTCACTAGGGAAGCTGACACTGCAAGAGAATCAACCTTTTCATTCTTCCCCTCAGAATAGCTTCAATGGAAAATGCATCAAAAGATTCAATGCGAGTCCCACACTCGCTTTTGTAATGCCGGAGTCTTGGATTCTTCACCTGATATTGTTAGCAGACCTACTTTACTACAACCTCTGCATCACCTCGGAATCTCAGTTTCTTGATTCCCATGTCCTCTGCTGCACTCATGCCTAAGAGTAGTGCTTCATACTCTGCAGTGTTATTTGTATTATCAAATTGCAGCTTGTAGGCAAATGGGTACAACTCATTGGAAGGAGAGTACAATACTAAACCAGCTCCCGAGCCCACACTGGAATGACTACCATCAAATTCCATTGTCCAAATTTGATCTTCCTCTTCCTCCATGATAAGTGGCAAGTTATCCTCTTTTTTATGTGAGGAAGTAGTTTCCTAGCCCACAATCTTGAAAGAGAATGTTTGCTTTCAAATCATCATAATTTCGTACTGTGAACTTCATCTTTCTTACTAGTAGCAACTTCTTCATCTCACATTTTACTGGGATAGTTGCAGATGACCAATCCATTTTTATCTCCCCACCCATGTCTCTGCAGAAACTCCTACTCAATAGCATACCAAAGGATGTTGGGATGTCTGCTACGAGTATGGTTAGGAGCATCTTTTTGTCTGGAAAATCAGCTAGTGTTGCCTGTGCATCTTTGATTCTTCCTACCAATGGCACTTGTTTGGATTCCATTGAGTAGCGGTGTTATTTACCCGGTCAAGGTGAGGCCTAGAGCATTTACAACTTTGGTGGCATCACATTGTTTGAGGCTCTAGAATCTATGAGACAATTATTTAGTTAGAAGCCTTTAATGAGGAGTGACAGGTGAAGGGTTCAACCTCCGTTGGTTTTAGAGGCACCGAGGGCTAGCATGTTTTAGGAAGGTGGTGTGGATGGTGTGGGCGTAATATTTTAGAATTAGGACTCAAAGATACGGTTACCACCACAAACTACATTAATGAACCTGTCAAACTGGGCAGGGTGTGTTTGTAGGTATTCTATTTATGAGAGCTGGACTTTGGTTTTGCTTGC
This sequence comes from Taxus wallichiana var. yunnanensis, assembly GCA_018340775.1. Taxonomy (NCBI): domain Eukaryota; kingdom Viridiplantae; phylum Streptophyta; class Pinopsida; order Cupressales; family Taxaceae; genus Taxus; species Taxus wallichiana. Next base: position 697,136,644 of record CM031242.1, read on the forward strand.
ATGTTCCACAAAGTCAAATGGGGTTATGGTGAGTGAGGAAGAGGTTCCGAAAATAAAGGAAGATTTACATGGTAGAGGCTTTACTACTTTGGGTGTTGAATTCTCCTTTTCGGGTGTAGCAATTAGCTTGGAAGGGGGTGAGGGTGTAGCTTTTGATTGAACCTTAGATGTTTTTGTAGGAACAACATTTAAAGGAGAATTTTTCTTAGCAAATTTTGAGTTGGGAGAAGAATTATATGACTTACTTGGCATAGTAGCATGATCCCTGACAACCAGTGAGTCTGGTTTTTCTTTGACCAACTCCATAGAAGGTGGTAATGGTGATCCTCTGCTGATGATTTTATTTTATGTGACCTCTAGAGGAGAATCTTATTTATTCTTCTTATCCTTTACCATAACCATTGAGGATGAAGCACCTTTTCGGATTGTGCACGAGTGAAAACAACACATGAGAAACTTGGAGCTTCTTCATCATCAACGTACTCAATTAGGCCATTGTGCATATCAACTTCCTCGACCTCAAGATAGTTTTCATAGTCTTCCATATTTTCTTCTTCAGTTTCATCAATTTTTGCTTCCTCCTCTAGCTCTTTGGTGTCACGGATGGCATTGATTGGTGGTGCTTCAAGAGTAATCTGACAAGGAGGTGGAGCAATCATTGGCCTATCCTGGAGGGTTTGGTTTCTTTAAAACATTCTCGCATTGTGATCTCGAGATAGGTACTTCTTCGAGGAAAGCAAGTCATTTTCCATTTTTTGGAACATCGGATCTATGGTGATAGAGTTTAAATTCTAACCCTTTTGCTTTCCATTGGGGCCTTTCACCTTTTTGGAAAGGATTAGATCATCATTGGTTTCTATTGCATAGTCCTGGGCTTCCCTCAATGTTCTTGGTTGGGCTCTTTTGAGGAAGAAACCTACTTCTGATGGCAAAGCACTAATGAAAAACCTCTTCAAATTATTTTCAGGAGGCACCACATCTTCAGGGATCCTTATTATCACTCTATCATTTCTTGCTATGAGGTCCCTCATTGACTTTGAGGTTTATTTCTTCATTTGTACCAATTGGACCAAAAGATCTTAACAATCTTTTGTGCTCTTGAACCTATGTTTGAATGCACTTCTTATATCCTCCCAATAGGTGACGGACCTCGGGGGTAGCATGTAGAACCATTCGGCAGCTTTCTCTTGAAGTGACTCCACAAAGAGTCGAACCGACACATCTTCATCCTCAACACTCAACACACCACAACCAATGATAAATGTTGTTACACGCTCTTCGGGAGTTGAGAACCATCCCCTCTGAATTATGGGAAGTTTTTCTCGAGCCTCTCGGTAGCTCATGGAGTGGTTGAGCAAGAGCCAGTGGACTGTGTTTCCTCCCCATGGTACATTAGGCCTATGGGCCTCACGATCACATTCACGCTCACGATCATGATCCCCCATTCTATTTCTATTTCTAGCTTCCAACCTTGCTAAGGCTGCAGGCTTCTATTGTTGCTCTTTCATCTGCCTCGGCTTGAAGTCTCTCAATTTCTTCGAGTTGAGCTCTTATTTCTTCATTAGCTCTCGCCTCTCTTTCTCTAGCTTCTTCTTTGGTCTCCACGTCAGTGAAGTATACAAGGTTCTCGTTGATGTATGGAAATTCATCATCCAAAGGATTGGAAACACTCAGGTTCCCAACGTGACCAATTGCTTGAAAAGGAAGCCTCTGGATTCCGAGTAGCTCTTGTCTCCTTTGAAGTTCCTCAAAAATGGGATTAGTTTGTCCTCCTTGTCTTTGTTGTCGGGTGTATCTTCTATCCGCCAGCTTGAAAATCTATGCTCTTCTTTGCGGTGCTGGAATTTGTCTCTACCTCTCCAATTCAACAGAACGTGTTCTTCTTCAAGGTCCAGAATTCTCGTGGCTATGAAGTAGTGATTGGCACTTTGTCTATTATGCCAAATAGCTTCCCTCAAATTTGAAGCAACGTCTTCTTAGATGTGGAAGAGTAATTCGGGTTTTTCAACAGAGGGTTTCTGGAATAGAAATGATTTGAATCCATGTGATTCATATAGCCATTCAAATTCTAGAAATTTTTCTCTTTTTTGATTTTTTTGACCTTGCGGTCGCATTCGTGCATCTTGTCGCTAAATCTACCCCATAGTGGGCACCAAAAACTGTTGGTGAGAAAATTTGTAGGGTGGAAAAACTTGTGGATTTCTTTCCAACACTCTTGGAATCTAAGTCCCTCTACTTAACTGGTGTAGCTACCGTGTATGCATGCGTGAGAAAGCATGGATTTCTATGGTGGCCTTTCGGTCGGGGATCCAACAGGCACTCCACTGACCTGCAGTGCAAAGCTAGCAATCTCTTGCTAGGGAAGACTTTGTCTGAAGGTGGGAAAGGGAGTGAGAATAGAGGTAGGAGAACTAATGCTATAGGTAGAAAATCATATTCCTGCACACACACTAGTTAGAAACTTCAACACATGCATTTATGAGAAGAAACAACCCTGCAAATGACAATAAGACGAGATAAGATTACGAACTCAAAGTTTCTAAAATCTCCTCATCAAAGAGGATATAAACTCCTTCTTCTTGTATTGATGCTTAAACAGAAGTTGTACATAATGTGGGAATGGAAGAAATTTGAGAATGGAGGAAATCATAAGAAAATGGCTATCTCCTTTGCTTTCTCTAAGTACAATGCACTCGTGAGTTTACAAGATCAATTGCCAATGCCTTACAATGGTGTGAAGAAGCCATTAAATATCTTGCAAGAAACAATTACAACTTCTTCTTTGTTAGCAAGAAACGGTTTACCATATTTTCAACCATTCGCATCTGTTTAGATTCTTGATTCGTGAAGAAACGCCAATGGCGGAAAAAACTAGACTTTTCATAATGCAATTGCGTTACACTCATTTTGTAACTTTGAATTTGAACCGTTCATCTTGCCTTTGAAACTTTAAACTAGAGTCGTCCACGTGGGAGAAATTTACTGGAGCAGGCGTGGAGGATGCCTTTTGCATTTTGTGACTTTATAGAGATTTGGCATTTTTTACATTTTTGGTCCGCCCTTCCACTTTTGATATAATCCTGACACGTGGCTTCACTTGATTGGTGAAGGAATCGTGGCTCGCTTTATGACTTTTAGCCCTTTTTACAAAAAGGCTCAAAACCTCAAAGTTCTTTGCCGACCCACTTCCCCACTTTGACTTTCAATGCGGGCTCAACATTTGACTTTTTCCTCATAGCATGATCGGGGTTGCGGGTCACTTTATGAATTTTAGCCCTTTTACAAAAAGGCTCAAAACCTCAAATTTCTCCGCCGACCCGCTTCCCCACTTTGACTTTCAATGCAGGCTCAACATTTAACTTTTTCCTCATAACATGATCGGGGATGGGTCACTTTATGACTTTTCTCCTTTTCACCACAATGCCTCAAAATGCAAAAAGGACCCGTCCTGCCATATCCAATTAGATATGTCCACGTACCTGTGGATAATGAGGCCAAAATTTGATGGGGAAGAAAATGCCCATCATTCACGATCAGGAAAAAAGCGAGAGAAGAGGAAAACTCCACCATTTCGCGCCTGATTTTCAATTTTATTTCATGAACCAAGGAATTGAAAACAATACAAGGTTTGACAATCCATGGCCATAGAAAGATTGAAAATTTCATTCAAATGAGGACAACAATAGAATTTTCAAGCATTTAGACAGGAAAACGAAAAATTTATCAAAACGTCTGATGGAGAGTTTAAACAAATTCAAAGCATGAATTTCTCTATCTGAACACTTCTAGAGGGCATGAGGTCAAACTCTTCGAATTTTACTTAAAAAATGAGGGGTGGATTTTGAGGGTGACAACAAACGTTTAGGTTCCCTTCTTACCCTGGAAGACCTTCTCACCTCAGGAGTTTGGGCTTCTTGATGAGTAAGTTCTTGAGCTGGTTGTGTCGGAACATGCTACACCTGAATTGGCCCCTTAGACACCTTGCCATCCAAAATTTCCTCTAACATTGTGCATTCTTTCTTTGATTCCTCTTTACATTCTGCAATGATCTTTATACATGACTTTTTCATTTAAAAACATTATCTCTGGATGAAATATTTTCTTGTCCTTAAGACTCCAAACATGGAAAAAAAGTCATCCTCACCATATCCAACAAACGTGTATTTCTCAAACCTAGCCTCTAATTTGGTCCTATCATCTTTATCAATGTGAACAAATACCTCACATCCAAATACTCTAAGAAATGAGTAATCAATTTTTTTACCAGACCAAGCCTCCTCAGGTATACCTCCATCCAAGGCCATAGATGGTCCTCTGTTAATCATGTAAATAGTTGTGCTCACCGCTTCCTTCCAAAACATGAGTGGCAGCCCCGCATATAACCTCATGCACCTAAAGCACGCCGCATGATTGTCCTGTTCATTCTTTTTAACACTCCATTTTCCTGTGAGTCTCCAACCATCCTTTACTGCGGATCCCATTTACCGAACAGTAATAAATAAATTCATTATTGCAATACTCCCCTCTATTATCCAACCTTAGGCATTTTAGCTTAATACCTGTTTCATTCTCAACCAAGTCTTTCCATCTTTTGAAAGTTTCAAACACATCAGATTTGTTTCTAATGCCATATACCCAAACTTTTCTAGTTGCATCATCAATGAAAGTGACATAATAACATGAACCACCAATAGATTTTACCTTAGCTGGCCCCCATACATCCATATACACCAATGCCAACTTACCCTCCTTCTTGGTAGGTCCAACCATGAGGAATATTATCTACTTTTGTTTCCCATAAACACGGTCCTCACGAAGTCCAATTATAACTCCTTTAATTCAGCAACTGTCCTTTAGAATATGCATGCCCTTTTGACTCATATGACTGAGTCTCTAGTGCCACAAAGTGGCATCTCCATCTACATAACTAAATTACAATAATTAACACCACTGGTTAAATACAAAGTACCAATTTTCTTACCTCTTGCAACCACAAGAGCTCCCTTGGTAACCTTCGAAGAATCCGTTGTAAAACTGACCGTACAACCATCACTACCCAACTGACCCACTGATATCAAGTTTCACCTCAACTTAGGCACATTCCTGACATCCTTAAGTAGCCATGTGTTCCCATTCTGCATTTTCACCTGAACATAACCTTTCCCTACTATGTTGCATGGTTCATCATCACCAAGATATGCGTGTCCAAAATCACCTTGAACAAACTCAGTAAAGTAATGTCTATGTGGGGTGGCATGGAAAGAAGCCCTGAATCTAACACCCAAGACTCAAGAAAGAGTTAAGGCATCTTGACAAACATCACTTGCTTGCCAAATTTACCTCCTTAGTTTCCTCCTTGTTCTTCTTATCCGAAGAGCCCAACAATATTTCTTAGCATGACCAACCTTCCCACAAAGGCCAACATTCCAACTTGCTCTTGGACTTTGACCTTCCATGATCATTCAACTTCCCACGGTTACCTTTCCCTCTGTTCTTTTATCTCCCTCTACTCTCCATCGTCAAAGCATTTCCAGAAGTGGAAGAATCCCCAAGCTCTTCCTTCACATTTCCTCGCTCAGGATCACACCTATCACATCTTCAAACTTCAACTTTGAGTTATTAGAGACCAAATTACTTATAGCCATAACCAAGTTATCCTAGCTATCTGGAAAGGAGCACAAAATCAACAAAGCCTTGATCTCATCATCAAAGTCAATTTTCACCGAGTTTAACATACTCACAACCGTGTTAAATTCATTCAAATGATCAACAATAGAACCATTATCAGACATCTTCATATTAAATAACATTTTCATCAAAAATATTTTATTAGAGGCAGAGGGTTTTTCATATAACTTCCCCAACACACTCAGTAGACCTTCTGTGGTCTTCTCCTGCGATATGTTGAAAGCAATCAAGATGCAAAACATAACCGAATTGCCCCAAGTGCCTTTCTATCCAGAAACTCCCAATCCTCATCCATTATGGCTGTAACTTTCTTTACTTTTCCAGCCAAAGGAACATGGAGATCCTTCTAATGCAGGTAATCCTCCATCTACATCTTCCACAAACCAAAGTTTTGCCCATTGAACTTATCAACCCTCGATATGCCCCCATTTGCCATAGCTCCCACTCAAGCTAAAATTTCCCGTGATTCACCACTTTAGCAAAAACCACCAAAGCTCTGCTACCAAATGCTATTAGGAATTAGAGAATAAATATGTGGAAACAATTCCTCATGCCACAACAATAGGCAACTATTTAGTAGATATGTACTTGCAGAAATATAACAACATATATAAACAATGCACAAAATAAAAAAAGACAAGACAATATTTAACACACGATTCACCTAATGTGGGTTATGTCCACCAAGAACTTTCTCAAATTTTATCATCACAGTCTTCTCTCAGTTACAATTATACAGTAATCACTCATGAACTCACAACAAAATTCCCAAAGATGTTAAACCACATTTAAGACTCCTAGATATTTTTGATCTCTCCAGATCTTCTAAGACTCCAGATCTCTTTGATCACTTTGGATACATTAGGATGCTCCTAATACCTCTATTTATAATATTACAATCCTTCTAGGAAGTTCTATAACCAACCCTAGAAAAATTCATTTGAAAAATTGTGACTTGAGAAAGTCGTGATCTTTCAACTTTTCACAAATGAAAATCTTTCACTATGACAACAACCGATTAACCACCATTTAACAAGAATACGTTGCAATGTCACAACATGGAAATATTAGACGATTGAAAAATGCTCTTGAAGTCTCCAAACTTAACCATTCGAACTCCAATGCTTCAATGTTGATTCCAAAAGACTAAAAAATAGGCTCCACACCTAAACATGTGTATGCTCCAAGAAGTAATCGAGTGGAAGATAACTAAGCAACGAGCATGAAGATCATTTATTTGATACTATATGGGCAAAATAATGGTATGAATGATTGATTCACCAACAATATGAACTCTCAAGCTTGTTGGTGGATGATTTGTGAAGGAAAGACCATTGATTTATAGTCCGAGGAAGGTGAATCCTCAAGCTAATTTTAGATTGAGTTGATTTGGAGATAACTAAACATGATTGAGTTGTTTAGTTGAGTTTTCAGATTGATTGAAGAGTTGAATTGTTGTTCTAGATTTGCATGAATGAGTCATTATTGAGTTGGCAAGGGGTTGCACATGTTTTTGACTATTAATTCCATATCCTTTATTTTATTCACCCAAAAAGTGTCGTGAATGATTTTCTTTTGGAAGGATGTGAACTAATTTTGGATTGTCATGACTTGGGAGATATCTTTAGTTAACTCAAATGCATGATTTGAGTTAATTTAAACATATCTTCTTGAATTTAATAATGATTTTTAGCTTTATTCATGACTTTTAGTCAACTTGAGTTGAGGAGGTGGATAAGATGTGAGGATATTTAATTTATTTAAATATGAAAGTGGATATGTGTGGATTTATTTAATTAATTTGATATTAAATTAGCTAAGGGGGGTGATAGGGTGCAATAGAATTAATTAAATTAATTATAGAGAGGGACAATGGGTTTAATAAGATTTTGAATGTTTATAATGTGTAGTGGTTATTTTGGGGTGTCTACATTTTCCCCTCTTTAAAGTGTTATTACGGAGTAATAGTGCTTTAAATATAGTAGACGCTTGTAAAATCGGTGAATAAATGATGAAGAAGTATGATGGACTACCTGATTTGCCTCAGTGAAGCATTGGGATGCCCCGATGAGCCCTGATTAGTATCGAGGAACTCCCCTCGAGCAGTGAGCAATGTGATGAAGCGATGGACAACCACTTGATAGGAGAGAGAGAGAGAGAGAGAGAGAGAGAGAGAGAGAGAAGAATAATTCACGGATAAGGAGAAGACAAAAGAACATAGAAAGTTAGATATGAGGGCACAAAGGCCAAAAATTGAGAAATTAGGGTTAGGAGAAGGGTATAAGTAGAAGGGTGGGAGGGTGCAAAAATCATTGGTCATTTTTGCTACTATAGTGTATTTTCCCTCTAAGTGAGATTTGTGCTTTGAGTTGTGAGAGAGATGGCTTGTAATCCCCAAAGGCATGGATTGTGAGGATCGCGTTTAAGATTTTGGTCAAGCTCTTGGTGACGACATTGCGGTATGTATCCAAAACTTATCTTTTGAATGCATTTATTTTGTTTTAGGCTTAGAGGAAAGTTGAAAAGTGACGATGGCGAACACACTTGACTATGCTAGCGTGACCCGCAATATGCACTAGCGTAGCGATGTACGCGCTAGCGTAGATGTAGGTGCATGGTCATGAAGAGGGGGATATGCTAACATGGTGCACTCACTAGCATATAAGTAGGAGCATGAATGTGAAGGGGGAAATGCGTTAGCGTGGTGCACACACTAGCATGTAAGCGCACGCATGAGCCTGATTAGGTACACACGCTAGCGTGACATGAGTTAGCGTGTAAGTGTACATGTTAGCATTAGGGTTCACATGCTAGCGTCAAGGTAGGCACGCTAGCATGAAAAAAGAAGGCAAAAAGATATTTAGAGGCTAATTAGAAGAAAAAGGGAACTTGAAGAGTGTTAACAATGGTATTTTGTGTTTTGCAGAGAGAGATTATATGCCTTAGATGTGTAGGAGCGTCATGAATGGATGTGGTCATTCGAGAGACGCATGACACGGAAGGAGAAGAGAGGGTTATGTGCACTGTTAGAGGCAACAAGCCTTACATATATTGCTCATTTTCTGGATATCATGTTGGATCACTTTCTACTAACTACACTTGTCGAGTGATAACATAGTGAGAGTCATACATTCGGATTACCGACGGGTGAGATGAAAATTACACTAGAGGATGTGTATAGAATCATATAACTACCGATACAAGGTAGATCGGGCATGGGGACGGTAGTGTGGCATAGATTCGGACACACATTGATCACTATTTTTATTGGAGGACATATGCAGAGAGGGCATGTTTGTTCATATTTACGAGTGCATGGAGGATGATACCGTGGCTATATTACCTATATACTTAATAGCTCTTATCGCTGACTACCTTCTTCCTAATAAGACAAATATTCATTTTCAGCTAGGATTGATCGATATAGTAGCGATTTGATAGAGGGTACATTATTTGCATGGGGTCCTTGCATTTTGGCTCATTTATATAGATATTTTCATTTGGTAGTATATAGATAGTGGAGGAGCCTTGGTCTAGCGACCTCGACCTTACTACTGATTTAGTTGTGGGATCATATTGTTATGAGTCGTCTGTTGGGCATACTAAAAGATAGGCATTCGGATGAGCCATCAACATTTAGGTTAGAGATGTTGGGTGCTGGTCACGAGAGGTCACTAGGGGGACATGGAGTTTTAATGACGTGTCATATATGATCTACAATTCCACATGATTACATAGAGACCATATAGGCATTTGGTATAGATGGATGACAAATGACACATAATTGGTTACACGAGAGAGGTTGACCACATCATGATTGGGAGTCATGCACACATTATGGAGAGATATAGAACGGATAGGGTTATGCGAAAACTTGGATTGATCTAGGATATACTAAGGGGAGATCAGTGGTATGCACAAGAGATAGGTTATTTTGGGGCTCGTATCCGAAAGAGGGTTGTGAGGGCTAGTTTCTTTAGAGTTGTACCATGGACTTGGGACGCACGGCTGATATTGAGGATCTTGTGATGACGATAGAGTACACGGTGTGGTACGGATACATTATGCCCCGTGTATCACTATTCCATATGAGGCTATATTAAGCAATGAATAGGGACTCCTTGCCGAGAGGTGATAGAAGTGGAGGCTGATTGGGCCATGCATAGGTTGAGGCACGATTACGGGTCAAGCTCTAGTACAAGTGTAGGTGCAGGATGGAAATGTTCTAATTTAGGTTGGATATGTTCCAATTTAGGTTGGAAATTCTCCAATACAAGTTCCATATGCACCATTGAGGCCACCGAGTCCTATAAGAGGTGATGGATATGGAGATGGGGTTGAAGATGCAAGGAGAGATGTCGGATTTGAGTACGATTGGGGAGCTAAGGGAGAGGAGGATGTTTGGGGTCATCTTCCATTAGTACCACCTCCAGAGCCTTTAACTACATAGCTTTCATTACAAACATAAAGAGACAGGGTGATTCGGGAGAGAGATGATATATTGATTATGTCACATGTATGCGATTCAATGTACACACATAAGAGACTGCTAAGAGAGATCAACTTGCGAGAACATGTACATTAGATGAAAGTGGAGAGGGATGTCACTCACCATGCGATGAAGGCAGGTGGGATGGGATATGTTTTATAGAATGTGATTTTTGTATCATAGGAGGTAGGATACTATAGAGCCTTATATAAGGCAGCAGCCTCTGAGGACTAGAAGGCCCCATGTTATAGTTAGAGGACATATAACAAATTTGTGAGGGTGTCGATCTTAGAGGACTTCAAGATCAGTTACATGTGTTCAAATGACTCATTCAAGGTGGGGAGATGATGCACCAGAATGCCTAATGTAGGAGAGATTCATCCATGACTCGATGTATAATGGATGCACACATTGTATTTTTTATTGTGTATATGCCTCGTGACGAATGCACACATTTTTTGTATATGGATGCCCTAGATGAAACTTTAATGTGTGTGTGTGTGTGTGTGTGTGTGTGTGTGTGTGTGTGTGTGTGTGTGTGTGTGTGTGTGTGTGTGTGTGTGTGTGTGTAGATGACATGTTTAGATGTAGACATTAGATATGGACATTAGACATTGTATATATGATGATGAGATGGTTTTTTTTTTTTTTTATAATTGTATCATTTTGAATTATTTTTGGATTTTACCATTTTGTATTTTTTTGGATTTTATCGTTTTGTATTGTTTTTTAGATTTTATCATTTTATACTTCAACAGAAATACAAGGTGGCCTAAGACCTTACCACGCATTGTCAGACAAATGAAAAATATCATTGAGGTCAAGGGATGGAATATAATGGATGAGATGAACATGAATGGTGTTTGAATAAGTGATATGCATCTTAACCACAAGGAACACGTGACAAAAAGTAGTTTGGAATTTTGCGGTAAAAAATGAATGGGACGAAGGTGTGAGATAGGTAATCGTGCCAATATACCCCTAGCACCGTGGATACTCGAAATGGTTAGGAATAAAAATTTTCAGATGAACCACATTATTGGGTTATTTAAGTTTCTTGACATCTTCAAAGTGTAGGGAAAATTTTAAGACCCCCAAAAAAAAATCATAGAAATTCATTAGCGAATTTGGGAAAATGACTTTCGCGCTAATGGCGAATCTAGAAAAATTGACTTCTGCGCTAATATATTGTCGGCCAAAAATATATATTGTATCATTTTTATGTTACCAACTGACAACATATATTACGTTATCGGTGATAGTATATGATGTCAACCAAAAATATATGTAAATTTTTGAAAAATCATTTTTGACAATAACGGTTAAAATGATTGTTTCGACGAGAAATATGTCCTCACAAACAAATAAGTGATTTTTTGAGAAAAAAGTGATTTTTTGTAAAAGAAATACAAATTTTGCTAATTTTGTATGGGATTTTTTTGAATTTTTTTGATGTTAGCAGTTAAAATGATTGTCTCAATGAGAAATCTGTCCTCCCAAAATATGGCGCAAAACAAAAAAAAAAATCCCATACTTTTTTTTTTTTAATTTGTCTATTGCTACCGCATTGAATAGTTATTTTGTATCTTCTACGACGCATAGCATAAAATATGCTCTTGCCAACCACATAATATATGTTGTTGGTCGATAGCATATTTTATGCTATCTGATTTTGACGATAAATTATGTTGTCATTTACGGCAACATAAAATATGCTATTGGTTGACAACATAAATATATGTTATCGCCAACGCTACCGACTGACACCATATATTTATGTTGTCGACCGGTAGCATAGAATATGCTAAAGACCGACAATATTAAGGTGAATATTGTGAATTTATATTTTTCAAGGATGGCCAATAACCCATAAAATTAAATTAGACCTAGAAATTTTTGGCAAACTAGACCTACTCCCTTCTTGAAAATTTTTCCAATTTCAAATTTTAAAAACTGGAATATTTGTGAATTAACGAATATTTGCCACTAAAATTTTTCCTGTTTCATTGATAACTTGTATGCACTGATCTAAACTTTGCAGTAACAATATAAGGTCCCAACCAATTAGGTTCAATATTTCTTTTCTTTTCACACTCCTTGGTTGTATTTTTCTAATTTTCCTCGAGTACAAGGTTGTTAATTTCAAATTTCCTTGGTTTTATTCTTTTATTGTAATCGCAATGGAGTCGGATCTTATACATTTTCAAATGATGTAAAATGTTTAGCCTCTTCTCATCCAGAGATGAAGTTCTGCAAGACGTTATTTTCGGTATTCATCTTCACTAATTACATCTTTAAGGAATATGTGGAGTGATGGGAGCTCGACCTCTATGGGTAACACGACTTAAGTGTCAATTATAAGGGACAAGGGAGTAGCTCTAATTTGAGTACAATAAGATGTTCGATATGCCTAGAGAGCGGGATAAAGTTGTGTATGCCAATTATGACTCGTGCTTATCAAAAATCTTTTCCAATATTGATTTGATCATTTTATTGGATGTTTCGGTTTGGCCATTACACTTTGGATAGTATGGAGTTGACCACTTGAGTTGGATATGAAAATGTTTGGCTAACTCTTTGACATTTTTGTTTTTAAAGGAGGTGTCTTTATCAATGAAAAAGGAGGTGTCTTTACTAAAATGGTATATGATATGATTGAAAATGAACTTGGAAATATTTGAACTAGTGATGTATGTTAAAGGCATGGCCTCTATCCACTTAGTAAAATACTCAATTGTAGTGATAATGAAGGTATGACCATCAAAATATGTAGGATTTATTTTTCATATTAAGTCGAGCCCCCATTGGGAAAAGGGATAGGGTGAGGTGATAGGTTGAAGGGCTTGTGATGGCACATGAATAATATTTTTGTGTCTTTGGCATGATAGGAACTTCTTAATGAAATTGCATGCATCGAGAATCCATAGTGGGACGATAATAATCCATGCAGAATAATTTTTTGTTAAAATCATGTCGTTTGTGTGTGCACCACAAATACTTGCATGTACTTTGACTAGGGTTTTATTTTTCAAGCTCCCGAGACATCTTAGAAGAGTCCCATCATATCATATTTTATATAGGGTGTCAAAAGAATAGTGTAGCGTAAAGCACGTTGTTAAGGATTTCCAAATTGTGGGAATTTATATTGTCAGGGTAGGTTTTATCTCGGATGAAAGTGTAGATGTCATGATACCAAGGATTTTTCAAGACCAACTATCTCACATACCATGGTTAATTATGAAAATCTATGTGGGCACCGGAAGATGTTCAACGAAAAACTCACTCACCGTTTGATTGGTATCGAATTCAAGAAGGGGTGCAATAGTAGCCATGTCATCTCATTGATTTATTTTGTGTGCAAGGAACATGTTCAAGGTGATGAGATAAAAGTAACCTTTGATACTATCTACCATGAGCTTGTAGGGAATAAGTTATTCATCTTTGAATTGATATTCTCCATTGACTTCTTCAATGACTAGAAGAGAGTATCCATAAACTCGTTAATTATTTGAGTCACAAGATATAACAAATTTTAAACTGCTATCGTGGGGCTTCATATTCAATGATGTTGTTTGTCTAAGGGAAACTAATGTGATAAGATTTTGGGATAATATCTTCATCCATCATGCATAACAAAAATCCATTTCCCGACATGTGAATTTTACAAGAGCCATTAAAAATAAATTCCATGAAGGAACTACATCCACATACAATATTTATTTGTCTGGAAATTCAAAGTGAAGCGATTCATGCCGTAATTGTGTTGCAAAAATTTGATCTACGAGATCTTTCCCTTTAATTACTTTCTGATTAATGAATTATGTATCAAACTCACCGAGGAGTACATCCCGAGTTAGACATTCTACCGCTTAGAACAAGTCCGGATAGTAGATATTTGATAAGATCTAGCAATGACCTTAGTCATATGATTAAGTAATGACACAACTTACGAAATGTGAATGCTACTTGCGAGAATACCTTTTCAACATGTGAGTATTGGATTTTGTGAGCAGAAAGAGTTATGTTAGGAAATTAAATCATTTATTTCTATCCTTTTTCATTATGTTGTTCAAGTAAGGCCCCTATGGCATGTTCCTTAGCAAATATATAGAGAATCATGGACTTATCTTGAATAGGCGGATCCGCAGAGGATTCAATAAATATTCTTTCAACTTGGTGAAAGAATCTTTCAAGATAACACGCTAATAATGAGAGGGGGTCAATTATTATTATACAATATTTTACTTATTTAAAACTATAACATTCACAAAAAAACAATCAAACAAGATCCAACCATTATGAAACATAGGATTTATGTGGAAACTCTTTTCAGAGAAAACCACGATAATGACTTCTTGGATCTATTGTCCAAATCCAATCAAAAATTAATTACTTTATAAATATTTGTAGGCACCAGCCTATTGGAGACACCAATCCCCAATGCCAAGCACCAACTTATCCTATTTGTGAGCACCAACTCACTAGAGACACCAATCCCCAATGTGAAGCACTAACTCGACCAATTTATGAACACCAACTCACCTGAGAAACCAATCCCCAAATACATTTCTTTAATGGATAAATTAACTCTCTTTTATAACTCTACTTCTATTTTTGTATCTTTTGATGATCCTCAAGTTTACTTTCACCACTCACTCTAACCATTCACATTTCACTCTTCTACCTGCACTTCTCACACTTTGCTTGCTCTCATGCTCTACTTTCTCATCCTTCCTCTTCATCGATTCACCATTTTAGTCTACTTAAGTTTTCTCTTCCTCCTCTTCAACAATTTTCCATTACTCCATAATCAAAAATATTCTTGAGACTAAAAAGGATGTCTTCATTAATCACTCCACTCTTCTCCTCAACATTTCACACTTTCTTCTCACAAGCACACAAATTATTTTTTACTATATTTTCTTATATACCCGTAGATCTTCTTTGGCTCTAAACATGGGTCAACCTATAAGTTAAATGTGAACATTAAGACAAGGGAGGGTCACCTAAATGTTGAGTTGTGGAGCTTCATTGCTTCACATTAGCATGTTTTATTAACTTGCTAGAATACATAGTAACTAATGTTGGTCACCTAGGGATCGGTATCGGTTAAAGCAAGGAGGAACCGACATCGGTCGTAGGGGTAACCGACATCGCTATTACTGTGTGTGGATTTTTTATTTAACTCACGGGAATTAGATCTAACCTTTGATATAAAGTTGATCTAATGGTTGTAATAAGCATAGCTAAGTTGCCCTAAGTTTGTATATGGTTATATAAGCTAGAAAACTAGGGTTAGATGAAAAGAAGGGAGAATTGTAAGAAGGAATTCTTGGAGAGAGAAAAAGAGAAGCTTGTGAGGAAGAAATTACTGTACATCCAGAGGTGTGGAAGATTGTAGATCTTCATTGTATATTCTCTATAAAGCTTTGAATAATAAGATTGGTTGTTTCTTAGTGGATGTAGCCCACACTAGGTGAACCATGTTATATCTTGTGTATTGTTCTTCTGGTTTATTTCCACATTTATTATTTGTATGCTTAGATATGAATAATATATCTGACATAACTGGTGTGATTAACCCCAATAATTGGTATCAGAGCTTTTTTGTTTGAGGGTTTTGTGTGTTGATAGATTTACTCATAGAGGGATTTTTGATTGAGTGGGAGCTACAACAATGGCAGAAGATGGAAAATACAGAGTTGAAAAATTTGACAACCGTAATTATCAATTATGGAAGATGCAGGTGGAAGATTATATGTATCGAAATATCTATACTTATTGTTGGATGAAAAGGAAAGACCTCCAAAGATGACTAATGAAGAATAAAAATTCTTGACAGAAAGGCTTTGGGATCTATAAGATTGAGCATGATAGCATCTGTGGCTTCAAATATTACCAAAGCAATAACCACGGTAGAGTTGATGAAATATTTAGCTAATTTATATGAAAAACCTAGTGCTTCAAATAAAGTTTATTTGGTGAGTAAATTATTTAATTCTAAGATGTAAGAAGGTAAATCTGCATCAAGTCATTTAAATGATTTCTAGTATATAGTAAATCAATTAAAATCCGTTAATATCCCTTTTAAGGATGAAGTAAAAACATTTTTTATTCTTGTGCTCTTTGCCAGATAGTTGGGATAACTTAGTAATGGTTGTTAGTAATACAACGGCTCGCTACTAATATTTTAAAGTTTGATGATGTGGTCAGTATAATATTGAATGAAGAAATACGTAGGAAAAGTACAAGAGAATTATCATCTAGTAATGCTTCGAATGTATAAAGTAGGGGAATGTAGAAGGGAGATCTAAGAGAAATAGTAATGGGAAATAAAATTCTAGAATGGAAGATCTAAATCCAAAGGTAAAGGAATAACCTACTAGAATTGTGGAAAGAAAGGACATGCAAAGAAGGATTGTTGGTTCAAGGAAAACAAAGAGAATGTACCAGAGAAAGGTAAAGAGGAAAATGTTGCATCTTATGAGGTAATACAAGATTCCTTTATTCTCTCCTTGGATAATAAAATTGAATCATGGGTTTTATATTCAAGAGCTTATTTCCATGCTACTCCTGATAATGATTATTTTAGAAATTATGTCTAGGGTAATTTTGGGCATGTTTATTTAGGAGATGATGAACCATGCAATATTATTGGTAAAGGAGAAGTTCATCTAAATTTGTAGAATGGAAATACATGGATATTGAAAGATGTGAGGCATGTGCCAAGCCTCAGGAGAAATCTAATTTCTGCAGGACAACTAGGTGAATCTGGTTGCATGGTTACATTCACAACCGACTCTTGGAAGGTTACCAAGGGATATCTTATTGTAGAAAGAGGCAATAAGGTAGGAACATTGTATTTTTCTACTTGTATTACTAATTCCTTTTATGTGTTATCTACTTCAAATTCAAATGCAAACATGTGGCATAATCAGCTAGGCCATATGAGTAAAAAAGAATGCAAATCTTAAAGGCAAAGGGTAAGTTATCAGATTTGAAAGATGTAGATCTTGATTTATGTGAGCATTGTATATTTGGAAAGAAAAAGAGAGTGATATTTCTCAAAGTTGGGGCAACAAATAAGGAGCAAAATCTAAGCTTGTGCACTCAAATGTGTGGGGACCAACCTAGGTAGCTTCTCATGGAGGATCCCAATACTATGTGACTTTCATTGATGATGCCACAAGAAAGGTATGGGTTTATTGTATTAAACGTAAATCTGATGTTTTTGAGACTTTTAAAAGATGGAAATCCCTTGTGGAAAATGAATCAAATTCAAAGTTAAAATGCTTTAGATCTGATAATGGTGGTGAGTACTACAACAAGGATTTAAATGATTATTGTTCAGTAAATGGAATACTCTAAGAAAGAACGTTTCCTAGAATACCACAGGAGAATGGTGTTACAGAAAGCATGAACAGGAAAATCATGGAACGTGTAAGAAGCATGAGGATACATGTTGGCTTATCCTTGCAGTTATGGGAAGAATCACTAGACACAACAATTTATTTCATTAACCGTGGGCCTTCAAGTGCACTGGATAGTGGAATACTAGAAGAATCTTGGACTGGAAAAGAGGTAGATCTTTCTTCTCTTAGACTATTTGGTTCAGAAGATTTTGTGCATGTTGATAAAAAAAATAGAAAGAAGTTGGATGCTAAATCCAAGAGGTGTACTTTCATTGGTTATGGCTCTGGTGATTTCAGATTTTTTTGGGATTTAGAAGATTCTAAGATTGTTAGGAGTCGTGACATTGAGTGGAATGAAAAGAGAATGTACAGGGATCAAGTTTTAGTACCCAAAGATGAAATGTTAGAAAATTTTGTGGATGAAAATGCATTGTCAGATTTATAACCAACACCTACAGGTCTACATAGTAATTGGTGTCAGTTGACACCAGACCGACATCGCTTCTGAATCGATGTTGGTTACGAAGAGACAAACGATGTCGGTTAGCCGAATCGGTGTCGCCACAGTGAATCAAGGCGTCGATAGGAGGTGACCAACATCGGTCACTTTACTTTCGAGATTGATACAAATTTACAAATGAGAAAAATGAACCTTCGACACCCCAAATCTTAGTGAGAAGGTCAAAAGGGTAAGTAGACCTCCAGAAATATTTTCACCTTCCTTATCTTATTTATTATTGACTGATAGTGGTGAACCAAAGAGTTTTGAAGAAGTAATATAGGATGAGACCCACGTGAAGTGGGAACATGACATGGATGAGGAGATGGAATCCTTGAAACAAAACCAGACATGGGATTTGGTTAAGTTTCCAGTAGGTAAAAGGACATTACAGAAAAAATGGGTTTACAAGATCAAGGAAGAAGAGGGTGGACAAAAATATACAAGGAAAGGCTTGTTGTAAAAGGATTTGCATAGAAATCAAGTATTGATTTTGGTGAGATTTTTTCTCTTGTAGTTAAAATGACTTCCATTCGTATTGTTCTAAGTTTAGTTGCAATAAAAGATTTACATTTAGAACAACTTGATGTTAAGACAACTTTCCTTCATGGTGATTTAGAGGAAGATATTTATATGCAACAACTCCGCTTAGTTATGAAATCAAGGGTAAGGAGAAACTTGTGTGCAGATTGCAAAAATCTTGTATGGGCTCAAACAAGCTCCAAGGCAATGGTATATGAGGTTTGAAAGCTTTATGCATGATTATGGTTATATGAGATGTGAATCGACCATTATGTTTATTTCAAGAATCTTGGAAATGGGAGCTATATTATTTTGTTATTGTATGTGGATGATATGCTTATTACAGGATCTAGTATGCAAGACATTGGTGAGCTTAAAGAAAAATTAGCTCACACATTTGCAATGAAGGATTTGGGAGCTGTAAAGAAAATCCTTGACATGCAAATTCACAGAGACATGAAGAACATGAAATTGTATTTGTCTCAGAAGATTATATCAATAAGGTGTTGGAAATGTTCAATATACAAATTTCAAAACTGTAAGTACACCTATGGATGGATACTTTAAATTGAGCAAAGATCAGTGTCCTACGTCAAATGAGGAGGTCAAGTACATGGCACGAGTTCCATATGTTTCAACATTTGGAAGTCTTGTGTATGTTATGGTTTGTACCAGAAATAGACATTACACAGGTCAGTGGGAGTTGTGAGTAGATTTATGGCCAATCCAGGTAAAGAGCATTGGAAAACAATCCAATGGATTCTCAGGTATTTGAGAGGGATATCTAGCATGTAGTTATGCTATGGAGGGTTAGATATTTTTATGCGCCTATGTTGATTCGGATATGGTTGGTGATTTGGATGGTAGGAGAAGCACCACTAGGATATGTTTTCATAGTAGGTGGGACGACAGTTAGCTGGATTTCAAGATTACAGAAGGTTGTGGCCTTGTTTACTACAGAGGCAATGTATGTTGCATCTACAAAAGCTAGTAAAGAGATGATATGGATGAGCGGAGTTCATGGAAGAGTTAGGAACGAAGCAAGAGGATTGTAGATTGTCTGATGATATTTAAAGTGCAATTCATCTAGAAAAACTTAACGTTTCATTCAAGAACGAAACACATTCGAGTTGAGATATCACCTCATACGACGTGTGTTGGAGGATGGGCAAAATAAACTAGAGAAAATTCATATAAAGGAGAACCCTGGAGATATGCTAATGAAGCCATTGGAAAAGGAGAATTTGGAGCTACACTCCACTTCTGTTGGTCTTCAAGTTTGAGACTTGAAGAGGGAGAAATAGGAAAAAGAAAGGATCCAAGAATGGAATTGTACGATATAGTGCAACAATTGATCTCCAAGTGGGAGATTGTTGAGTTGTAAGAAGGAATAAAAATTAGCATGTTTCACATTAGCAAGCTTTATTAACTTGTTGGAATACACATAGAATCGCCGGTCGGTGGGACCGACGCGGGACGTCACTGGGACCGGTATCAATCAAGGCAAGGAGGAATCGACATCGGTTACCTGTGCATGATTGTTTTATATAACCCACATGAATTAGATCTAACCTTTAATATAAAGTTGATCTAATGGTTGTAATAACATAGCTAAGTTACCCTAAGTTTGTATATAGATATATAAGCTAGAAAACTAGGGTTAGATGATAAGAAGGGATAATTTTAAGAAGGAATTATTGGAGAGAGAAAAAGAGAAGCTTGTGAGGAAGAAAGTATTGTACATCTTGGAGGTGTGGAAGATTACATATATTCATTATATATTCTCTACAAATATTTGAATGATAAGATTGGTTGTTTCTTGGTGGACGTAGCCCACACTAGGTGAACCACGTTATATCTTGTGTATTGTTCTTCTAGTTTATTTACACTTTTATTATTTGTATGCTTAGATCTAAATAATATATCTATACAATTGGTGTGATTAACCCCAACACTAAACAAAGTTGATCATAGATACAAATTAAAATGCCATGGGCTGGCCAAAACACCAAAGCAAGGGATATTTGAAATGATTTAGTTTGCACATCAATTAGTGTAATCAATGAATGATTACAACGACTTCTTCACGAACAAAACACGAACTAACAACCTTTATCTTCTAAAATTTCATAACCACTGCAAAGTGGAGAGCCCTTTGTAGTTCTTCTTGAGTTAAAAATGAAGATAGAACACCAAATATTAACAAGGAGAAATCAGCACATGAGAGATCCAAGATTCGACCAATCATACTTTTAGCGTGATCTCTAGACCATTGTTACTATGAGCTCCTAACCATTATTACTACAAGCTCCGCACCAATGTTACTACAAGAACTAGACCATTGTTACTACAAGTTCTAGACCATTTTTACTTCTAGCTCCAGATGATAGACATTGGACCGAGATCATCTCTAGACAATAAAAATTGAACCTTTGACATCAATGACAATAAATACAAAAATCCCCCTTTTTCATTGATGGAAACCTACCACCTTGTATAGAAATAACATGTGAATGTTTTTCTCCCCATTTGCATCAATGGGAAAAAGGACTATCCATGCTAATCCTTTTCTCGAGTTGCATCATGTTCTATAAATCTACTCGCATCATCATATGAAGCATAACATGCTCTTACTCCTCCTTTTCAATTGGAGTTTACCTCATGTTATCCATTTCGATTCTAGTTACTCTAGGTTTACACTAACATGTCTCATGTTGTCCTCTTTAACCATTTCCACTAATGTTGTTTCTCTCTCCTCTTCCATTTTTAAAGATCTAGAATCTCTTTTGATCATTATTCAATAGAATTTAATACAATATGATGATGTTTTCTTCCTAGTTCTTTTAATCTAGTTTCATCCACTCCCTAGTACTACATGTAAGTTGTTAAAAAAGTTGGCTTCATATCAAATGTTGACCATGACAGTAGACCTAATAGTGTAACAACATATCCTTCTCTTTGATCATGACTTTACTTATGGAGCTAGAAGATAATGTAGTGATTATCTCCCCTTGATATTATGCTTCCCTTTAGTGACTGGATGAAAATGATATTACACCCAAATTTTTTTCTGATATATTCAAACATTTCTTTTGGAAGAAGCTTAGTAAAATTATCAACAATATGTTCTTTTGTGGCAATATATTCCAACTTAACTTGTTATTCTGCAACTTACTCTCTCAAAAATGATACTTGATGGGAATATGTTTTGTTCTAGAGTGCATCATTGGATTCTTTGATATGTTTATTACACTAGTGTTATCACAAAGTATGGAAATTGGAAAATTAAAATCTACCTTGATGTCCTTCAATGTTTTCTTCATCCATAAAACTTGTGTGCAACATGACATTATTACAATGTACTCTTGCCTTAATTGTAGTACTTAACTAGGATACCAAGCTATTTCCCAAAAGAATTCTCCTCCACTTACACTCTTTCTATCGTCAATGTAACCAACCCAATTTGCATCTGTATACGCTTTTAGAGTGAAATCTTCATCCCTAGGATACCATAAATCACAATCCAATGTGCCTTTCAATATTGGAATATTCTTTTGACAACTTGCACATGAGTTTCTTTTGGAGCAGCTTTAAGACGTTCTACAATACCTACTTCTTACATCACATCCAATCTTGATGTCGTCACATATAATAAACTACCATTAATTGATCTATAAAAAGTCTTATTTACTTCAGGAGACTCGTCATCCTTTCCCAGACTTACAACTTGTGACCATAATTGGCTTATAGTCTTCCATTCTAAACTTTTTCAAGATATATTTAACATACTTAGTTTTTGAAATAAATATTCCTTTGTTTGATTGAGAAATTTGTAAACCAAGAAAGAAAGATAACTCACCAAACATGGACATTTCAAACTCCTTTTGCATTTCAACAACAAAATCTTGACACATCTTGTCACTACTTCCAAAAATGATATCATCAACATACACAACAATAATCAACTAATTCTCACCTTCATTTTGATGTAGACATTGATATCAACAATGCCCTTCTTAAAACCTTAATGTTGTAGATACGTATCCGAATTGAATACCGTGCTCAAGGGCTTATTTTAGTCCATAAAGAGCTTTCTTCACTTGCATACATAAAATTTATCATCTAATAAATGAATCCTTCTAGTTGTTTAATATAAACTTCTTCTTCCAAATTCCCATTTAGAAACGTTGATTTAATGTCCATCGATATACTTGAAATTTTTAAAACAAAAAATGTCAAAAACATTCTAATGACTTCTAAACGTGTAACATGAGAAAACGTTTCTTCAAACTCAATACCTTCAACTTGTGCATACCCCTTACAAAGCTAACCTTTATTTATTTCTTACAAATTTTCCATCTTCATTTAGCTTTTCTTGAAAACCCACATGGTGCTAATCAAGTTTTTATCTTTTGGTCTTTGGACGAGTTCCCACATTTCATTCTTTTCAATCTGATCTAAATTTTCTTCCATTGCTCCAATATAATGCTTGTCTTCACTTGCTTTGATAAAATTATTGGGTTTTATCTTGGATAACAAAGGCATATTTGCATGTTTAGTTGCATTTACCAATCTTATTCTAGTATATACTATAATGTTTTTGTCACCTATAATATGTTTTTCTGAATGGTTCTTTTGGACTGATCTAGATGGTGTTTTTGTATCCTTTCTTTCAACTTTTTCATTTTCATCTTCTTCTTCATATTCTTTGTTTGCTTCCTTTGAGTAATCATTTTCTTGTATCGTATTCTTCTTCTCATACTTTATATCATCCACTTTCACATTTGCAATTTCAAAATCTTGTGTGTGCTCATATTGTAGCATCTATATGCCTTGCTTCTTAAAGAGTAATTATACACCTAAGAATCAACATGTGACTCTATGGTGCACTTGACCTCTCGAGGTCATACCGGACAACCAAAATGAAATTGATAGATGGTTATGGAATGGATAACTAGGAATAGGCGAGAATAGATGGGATATTGCTATGAGACAAATGAGGGCAAATGGATATCCTTAACAAACACGAGGGGTATTTTCTCGTTAAGGGAGATAAAATCCTATCTAACTTGTTTAGGTGAAATATAACAGTCAAGGATAATGGTTGCACAAAGGTTTTGATCAATGTTAAAATCGCCAAATATTCCTCGTATTGGTTTTAGAACACATGGCAACCGTCCTTCGTCTCTCATGTATTGATCACCGAGAGAGTGTCATGAAAACATAAGAGAAGACATATGGAAAGGGATAAATTGTGGATTGTGGGATCTAGTTTCTACCAAGTTGATTGTGCTAAAACTCATTAGCGTTATCCACCTTGTCGTTTAGGGTTATCAATTGTGAAATAATGTCAGGTGGAACTGGGTGGTTTGGAATATGAGTTTCCTAAGGCCCTGATCAATATTAGTCAATTGTGTAATGATGTTTGGTTGTGGTACTCTTGGATCACACACTCTTTATCTAGGTTGTATGGGGCCTTGGATGGTCATGTGGACATGTAAACAAAGAATCTAAGGAAATAAACAAAGCATGCAAAGAAACCGAAAGAAACTAAGGTCAAGTTCAGGTAACCTAAGCCTCTAAGGTAATGTGGGGAGCTTGTGTTAATTCCCATCTAATTAAATCTATGTTCCTAAATTAAACAAATAATGCAAGCAGATTTAAATAAAAAAGTCGATTACTCTCCTTTAATTTAATTAAATCTATGTGCAACTAATTAATTTAAAGAAAAGAAACTAATTAATTAAAACAAGAAATCAAATATAATCTACTTGTTTTTGTATTTTCAGAGACTTTTAAATGAAAGGAAATAAGACAAATAAATAAATCTAATCTATGTTTTTGAGGATTTTCTAGTTTTATGGAATTAAATAAATGAAAGCTACATAGACAATAAAATTTCTTCTAATTAAATAGAAACTACTTCTACTCTAAAATGAAATAAACTAAACAGTGAAATAGTTGGATGTGGCTATTTCCCTGTTGCAAAATGAATTTAATCTAATCTAATTAAAAAGAAGGGGTTTTTATAATTTGCGATTACGGATTTATTTCTTTTGATTTTACCTCGAATCACGGAAGGATTAAGAGCTTCTCGAAGCAATTTCCTCCGTGAGACTTGAAAAAATACTAAATTCTATAGAATATTTTTAAATATAAAGAAACTCAAACAAATGCACAGACACATAGGCTTCTTCAAACTTAGTTCCCTTACAAATCCACAGGGATAGGAAGGGAGGATGTTTTCAAGAAAATATTTGCTCGTATACAGGTACAATCTACCTAAATGAATAAAAGAAAGCTATAAATGTTTTGACAATGAAGAAGTAAAAGACTTTGTGCATAAGAACTTCCTCCAAATCCTTCCCAAACAAATCCACGGGATGAGCTGAGAATAAATCTTCAATGGAAGCTACTTACAAGAAATAAAACTAATGAGTAAATTCTACTTCCCTTAAAACAAGATTTTATATAACTAGGAAATGAAATCTAATTAATAAAACAAAGCTTCTAGGAATTTAAGTACACCTCCAACCTAGAAATGTAGAACTGAGACAATTTCCAATGCTTGGTTGTGCTTTTGTTGATCCCCTCATCTTCTTTTCCAATGAAGTATCCAATGTTGTCCAGGGAGTTGTGTTGGTTGGTATGCAAGAAGAAGATGTAGAAGTCTAGAGCTAGCTAGTTTCTTTGGCAATTTGCGCGAAATGCAGGCAAGAGAGTAATAAGGAAAAGTCAATGTGTTTACTTGTGTGCTTATCGACAAGATTCTAGTAGTATAATGATGTAATTCCAATTCAAAAGACTCCAACCAATGCTGGAAATGGTGCAACAAACTTGGCAACCAAGAAGTGCCAAATCACCATGGGAAGGGGCAGTTCACTTACTAAGAATAGTAAGTGAAGAAGAAGAAGTCCTTTGGATTAGCATGTAATATGAAATTTATTGGAAAATATAAGTAACCGACATTAGTTATGGAGGGACCAACATCAGTCACCTATGAACGACATCGGTCGTCGTAAGGAGGAACCGACATTAGTTAGGGCTAACCAACGTCGGTTACCTGTGTGTGGGTGTTTTAATTAACTCATGGGAATTAGATCTATTTTTAGTATTAAAGTAGATCTATTGATTGTAATTTCATGGCTAAGTGCCCTAAGTTTTTATATTCCTATATAAGCATGAAATCTAGGGTTTAGAAGTAAGAATTAAGAAGAACTTGCAAAATTTGATGATTATTGTGAGAATAATTATGAGAGAGAGAATTCTTGGAGAAGAAGCAAAAGCTTGGGTGAAAGATAATACTGTACATCTGAGAGGTGTGGAAGATTATAAATCTTCAATTGTATATCTTTTCAAAGCTTTGGATAATATATTGGCTTATTTCTTGGTGGACGTAGCCCACACTAGGTGAACCATGTTAAATCTTGGTGTTGATTTATATCTCTTGTTTTGTATAATTCTTCTGGTAGAATATCCGCTTTCATTACATGTATGTTTAGATCTGATATATTATCTATACAACCTTGTGCTAACCCCAACAACTGGTATCAGAGCTTTGTTTGAGGGTTTTATGTGTTGACATATTTACTCACAAAGGGTTTTTTTATTGAGTGGGAGCTATAACAATGGAAGAAGAAAAAAATACAAGGTAGAGAAGTTTGATGGCCAAATTATCAATTATGGAAGATGCAGATTGAGGATTATTTGTATCAAAGAGATTTGTATTTACCGTTGGATGAGAATTCTAGACCTACGAAGATGAATGATGAAGAATGGAAGATTCTTGACAGAAAGGCTTTGGGATCTATAAGATTGATCCTGGAAACATCCATGGTTTCTAATATTACAGAAGTGACTTCTACGGTAGGGTTAATGAAGTCTCTTGCTAATTTATATGAAAAACCTAGTGCTTCAAATAAATTTTATTTGATGAAGAAACTATTTAGTTCTAAGATGCATGAAGGTGGATCTGCATCTTGTCATTTGAATGATTTCGATCTATTGTAAATCAATTAAAATTAGTTGATATTCCATTTAATGATGAAGTGAAAGCACTTTTATTCTTATGTTCTTTACCTGATAGTTGGGATAACTTGGTAATGGTTGTTAGTAATACAACATTTGCTAATAATATTTTGAAGTTTGATGATGTGGTTAGTATAATCTTGAATGAATAAATTCACAGTAGGAAAAGTACAAAGGAATCATCATCTAGGAATGCTTTGAATGTAGAAAGAAGGGGGTTGGAAGAAGAGAATATCCAAGAGTAAGAGTAATGAGAAATAAAAGTCAAGGAATAACATATCTAAATCCAGAGGTAAGGGAATTACCTGTTGGAAATGTGGAAAGAAAGGACATGCAAAGAAAGATTGTTGTTAAAGGATAAAGAGAACCAACAACTAGACAAAGGTAAAGAAGCAAATCTTGCTGCAACAGAGGTAATGCAAGATGCTCTTATTATTTCTTTAGATAATAAAATTGAATCATGGGTTTTAGATTCAGGAGCTTCTTTCCATGCAACCCCTAATAAGGGTTATTTCAGAAATTATGTCCAAAGAAATTTTGGACATGTTTATTTGGGTGATGATGAACCTTGTAGTATTATTGGTAAAGGGAAGTTCATCTAAAATTACAGAATGGAAATACATGGGTATTGAAAGATGTGAGGTATGTGCCAAGCCTCAAGAGGAATCTTATTTCTGCAAGGTAACTAGGTGAATCTGGTTGCATGGTTACATTCACAACAAACTCTTGGAAAGTCACCAAGGGTGCTTTTGTTGTGGCAAGAGGTAAGAAGGTAGGAATGTTATATTTATCTACATATGTTACTTGATTCATTTTTGTATTATCTACTTTAGATTCAGATGCATGCATGTGGCATAATCGGTTGGGCCATATGAGTCAAAAAGGAATGTAGATCTTAAAGGCTAAGGGTAAGTTATCAAATTTGAAATATTTAGATCTTGATTTCTGTGAGCATTGTGTCTTTGGAAAGCAAAAGAGAGTGAGATTTCTCAAAGTTGGGGAAACTAAGAAGGAGAAGAAATTGGAGCTTGTACACTCAGATGTGTGGGGACCAGCTTAGGTAGCTTCTCATGGAGGATCCCAGTATTATGTTACTTTCATTGATGATGCTACAAGAAAGGTATGAGTTTATTGTATTAAACGTAAATCTGATGTTTTTGAGACTTTTAAAAGATGGAAAGACCTTATTGAGAATGAATCAAATTCAAAGTTAAAATGCCTTAGATCTGACAATGGTGGTGAATACTATAGCAAGGCTTTCAATGATTATTGTTCAATGAATGGGATACGTAGAGAAAGAATAGTTCCAAGAACACCATAAGAGAATGGTGTTGCAAAAGAATGAACATGACAATCATGGAACATGCTAGAAGTATGAGGATACATTCTGGATTACCTTTGCAGTTTTGGGTAGAAGCAGTTGATATAGTGGTTTATTTGATTAACCGTGGGCCTTCAAGTTCACTAGATGGAGGAATACCATAGGAATCTTGGACCGGAAAAGAGGTAGATCTATATTTTCTTAAAGTTTTTGGTTCAGAAGCTTTTGTGCATATTGATAAGGAAAATAGGAAAAATTTGGATACAAAATCCAAGAGATGCACTTTCATTGGTTATGGATCTGGTGATTTCGATTCTATTTTTGGGATTTAGATAATTCTAAAATTATTAGGAGTCATGATATTGAATGGAATGAAAAGAGAATGTACAGGGATCAAATTTTGGTACCCAAGGATGAATCGGTTGAGAAGTTTGTGAATGAAAATGAACTCTCGTATTTAAAAGTAATACCGATAAAGTTACACAAAATCGGTGTCAATTAACCCCTGATCGACATCGATCGCGAAAACCCGTATTGGTTACGAAAAGAACCAAACCGCATCGGTTAGCAAAACCGATGTCGATTCTAGTGATGAGACATTGGTCATCATCGATGATTTGGATATAAATGTCTCAGGAGGTCTAGAATGAGCCTCTGGTACCCCAAACTCTTGTGAGAAGGTCACAAAGGGTAAGTAAACCTCTAGAAAGATTTACACCTTCTCTATTTTATTTATTATTGATTGATAATGGTGAACCAGAGAGTTTTGAAGAAGCAATGCAAGATGAGACCCATGTCTAATGGGAGCATGGTATGGATGAGGAGATGGACCTTGGAACAGAACTAGACTTGGGATTTGGTTAAGTTACCAAGCATGTAAGAGGACATTACAGAACAAGTGGGTTTATAGGATCAAGGAAGAAGAGGGTGGACATAAAAGGTACAAGGCAAGACTTGTAGTAAAGGGATTTACACAGAAAGTAGGTATTGACTTTGGTGAAATATTTTCTCCTGTTGTAAAGATGACTTCTATTTGTACATATTGATTTTAGTTGTAGTACATGATTTGCATTTAGAGAAATTATATGTGAAGACAAATTTTATTCATGGTGATTTGGATGAATAGATTTATATGCAACAACCCGCTTGGGTATGAAGTCAAGGGTAAGGATAAATTAGTGTGCAAGTTGAAAAAGAGCCTATATGGGCTCAAGAAAGCTCCAAGGCAATGGTACATGAGGTTTGATAGTTTTATGCATGAGCATGGTTACTTGAGATGTGAATCTAACCATTGTGTTTATTTCAAGAAGCTTGAAAATGGGAACTATATTATTTTGTTACTTTATATGTGGATGATATGCTTATTACAGGATCTAGTATATAAGACATTGGTGAGATTAAGGGAAAGTTAGCTCACACATTTATTATGAAGGATTTAGGAGTTGCAAAAAGAATCCTTGGCATGCAAATACACAGAGACATGAAGAAAAAAAATTATATTTTTCTCGGAGGATTATAACTACAGGGTGTTAGAAAGGTTCAATATGTAGAATACAAAACTTGTTAGTACACCTATGGCTGGACACTTCAAATTGAGTAAATATCAATGTCCTTCATCACATGAGGAGGTCAAATACATGACACGAGTGCCATATGCTTCAGCAATTGGGAGTCTCATATATGTTATGGTTTGTACCAGACCAGACATTACACAGGAAGTGGGAGTTGTGAGTAGATATATGGCTAATCCAGGTAAAGAGCATTGGAAAACAATCCAATGGATACTCATGTATTTGAAAGGGACATCTAATATGTAGTTATGCTATGGAGGTTCAAATATTTCATTATGTGGCTATGTTGATTTGGATATGGATGGATATCTGGATGGTAGGAGGAGCACTACTGGATATATTTTCATAGTAGGTGGAAGGCAATTAGTTAGATTTCAAGATTGTAGAAGGTTGTGGCTTTGTCTACTACAAAGGCAGAGTATGTTGCAGCTACAAAGGCTAGAAAGGAGATGATATGGATGAGTAGGTTCATGAAAGAGTTGGGAAAGGAGCAAGATGATTGCAAAATTATTCAGTGATAGTCAAAGTGTAATTCATTTGGAAAAGAACTCAATGTTTCATTCAAGAATGAAACACATTTAGTTGAGTTATCACTTCATATGACAGTGTATTGAGGATGGGTAGTTGAATCTAGAAAAGATTCATATGAGTGAAAACCTGCAGATATGCTAACGAAGCCATTAGAAAAAGGAGAAGTTAGAGCTACACTCCACTTCTATTGGTCTTTCAAGTTTGAGACTTGAAGAGGAAGAAATAAAAGCTAAGGAAGGATCCAAGAATGACGATGTACATGTATGTTGTAGTAATTAATCTCCAAGTGGGAGATTGTTGAGTTGTGGAGCTCAATTACTTCAGATTAGCATGCAATATGGAACTTGCTTTGGAAAATACAGTAACCAACATCGGTTATGGAGGGATCAACATCGGTCACCTATGATTGGCATCGGTCAGGAAAGGAGGAAACCGGCATCGGTTAGGGGCTAACCGGCGTCGGTTACCTGTGTGTGGGTGTTTTAATTAACTCATGAGAATTATATCTATTTTTAGTGTTAAAAAAGATCTATTGATTGTAATTACATGGATAAGTGCCCTAAGTTTGTATACACCTATATAACCATGAAAGCTAGGGTTTAGAATTAAGAATTAAGAACTTGCAAAAATTTGATGATTATTGTGAGAATAATTGTGAGAGAGAGAATTCTTGGAGAAGAAGCAAAAAGCTTGGGTGAAAGACAATATTGTACATCTGAGAGGTGTGGAAGATAATAAATCTTCAATTGTATATCTTGTCAAAGCTTTGTATAATAGATTGGCTTGTTTCTTGGTGGACGTAGCCCACACTGGGTGAACCACGTGAAATTTGGTGTTGATTTATATCTATTGTTTTGTATAATTCTTCTGGTAGAATATCTGATTTCATTGCATGTATGTTTAGATCGATATATTATCTCAGTACAACCTTGTGCTAACCCCAACAGGCAACTGATTTGGTTAAAAACGTGCAAGAAATCAACTCAGAAGAAGCAACACGCGTATAGAACACGATGTTAAAGTCTCAGGTTAATGCCCACGGAAAAAATGGTTTGTGTAGACCAGCAATTACGCAAATTGCCATGGCGGTTGTGTAACCACCACCAAGGTAGAGCGGTGGTTATGTAACCACCGGGTGGTTACAATCACCGCAATAGTGCGTACCTTAAGGGGGAAAACTAAGGAAAAGGGGGTAAAAAGAGTTTACAAAAGCATGCAAGGCTAGGAAACTAAGAAGCAAAGTAAAATAAGTCACATAAGCAAGTGAAAAGCAAGGAAATTGGACTTGGATTCATCATTTAATATAGAAACAAAAGTTATCATCATCGGGGATTTTCACTATTCCAACAATATAGCACCGTGAAAATTTGGGTGCGTACATATTTCCCCCTCGGAGAATCGTTTTAGCCATGAAGAGGTGTAAAACGTGAAGTCTCGAGTATGGCGCTCCCAAACGGGAAAGTTAGAGATTATACGACATGTCTATATGTTGAGATTACACCAATCCAAGCTTCCCTTACTGCTGAAGATGAAAATAGGAATCAATTGCAAACATAAAGTATACTTGACAAAATACTCAAAACTAAAATGAAAAGACTACTTACCATATCTGCAAGGGAGGAGAAGTATACCTGCGTTTGCTCTCATGCCTTGTAAAATCAACACTCAAAACATCATTAGAAACATGTTATATATATTGAAATTACTATTTATAGGAAATCATTTGCACTCGCCCACTTGTGAAATTTTGAGCTTTGGATTACTTGTGATGTTTTTCGAGAGATTATAGTTGAAATGAAGAGCATTTCGATGCGATGGTAGCCAACCAACGGAGGAGCAACGGGTCATGATCGGAGTTAGTTATCTGCATTTCTTTTTTCTACCCTAAAATGTAGAAAATGATAAAAACTAGTTTGTAGGGGGTAATTTCTAGTCATTTTATAATGAAATGATCACAAGGGGGTGCCACATAGGATGTGCCTTTTCTTTTATCTAAAATAGTGTTTTTCGTATTTTTTTGAGTTTTTGGGGCCTTAGGGTAAGACCCGCATTTCACGAGATGGAACTGCAAGGTGATTGTACAACCACCACTTTATGTAGAGCAATGGTTATGCAACAACCATGAAGGTTACATAATTATCGCAAAGAAAGTGGCAAATGCACAAATTTTGCGGTGGTTACGCAATCGCACTCTGCACTGAGTGATTATTGCATAACCGCTGTCAGGCGATTTCAAAATTTGACCAAGTGTTGATTTTTTTAGTTTTTGTTCATTTTTGCAATGTTTTTGTGAGCTTATTGTGCATGTATATTACTCTAACTTTCTCTTTTTTTATGTTTATGGTTGTAGGGGAAGTATATCAGATGGAGCAGGGGCCCGTGAGTATGATTGGTTGCCTTGATTTTGGAGAGGTTGAATCATGCGGAGAGGCATTTCTTCTGAGGGCTAGGATATGGAGGATTTCATAGACCCAGTTGGTTGTACCTACGAGCCACTTATGATTTTATCTATTGAAATATTGGGATGCAAACCGGAACACTTTTTGGTTCCCTGGAGTTAGAGGTGAGTGGACGATCACCTTGGAGGACATCTACCAGATTTTGGGGGTTCTTGTCCTTTGGTAGGAAGTTAGTTTTGACTAGCGCGGGTTTAATTACTTAGACCCACCAATAAGCCACATATATGGGGATGCACATGCACACGACACCGGTGTGAATCATGAAATGGGATTATTATCGGTTGATTCTGCTCCTATCCCCACCTTGCGCTTGAGGCCATCATTGGTATCTTGGCTTCACGCTTGGTTGGGGACAAGGGTGGGGAAAAGATAATTTATTTTTGGGAACCTATCATACAAAGCATTGAGTAGTATGGCAGGATCTATGCTTAGGGGATTGATGTTCTGGTACTACGCCTAGAAACTACATCACGCACTTTGAGTCATTATTTCATTCCGGTCTCATACTACTATTCATATGGTTCTCAAGTGGAAAGAGTAATAATCAACCCATGTCTTTTGCCATTTTACATTTCTTGTTGTCATTGTTCTTGATCTTACACCCATATTTTCCCGGTTTTCTTTGTCATATTGTGTTTTTTTCATCTCTCGTGGGGCACCCGGCCAAGACTAGGGCATTCTGGTCCCCTCTGGGTGCTTTGATCCTCTTTGTACTTTCCTGTCACATTTTGGGCACTTTCTAACCGTTTGAGCTTCTTATATTTTTGGTGGTTAGCCTTTTTGGGGTTAATTATGAAATTAAAACAAGAGAACCATATAAATATAAAGTTATGTGACCATAATGAGGGACCAAGCACTAAACACTTACAATCAACACTTAAGGTTGTATCCATCAAATTCATCTTAAGCTACATTTGCATCCATATAGCTCCATCACAAAACACACAAGGTTGGTTCATCTACATCACACTTCATAGGAGGGGATTCTATTGTTTCCAGTGCACATTTACTACATTCTACATCTAGTTATTTTCTCGTTACTTTACTGAAAGTGCGAGTGGCACAAGAGGACCTAGGAACAATCACACACATACACTTAGAACTAAATTGGGTTTGAGATGTAGTGCAACACTCAGTAAGTCCACCATTGTGGCAGCTAAGGACAACCTGATCCCCTCATATGCATCTTTGTTTTTTTATGGTTTTGATGCTTTGCTTGGGGTTTCTGAAATTGATTCTTCCATCTCACGCTTACAGGTGACATTGAACATAGTTCAACGAAATTCATGTGATAGGAAGCAAACACAAGCAAACATATAGCGACACTTGAGGGAGGTTTTCTCGTCATTTTTGCAGACTAGGGTGCCTAGATCTCATACTTAAGGCATCCCAAGTGCCCTATCCTTCTCTAGGTGCCCTAGTCAGCCGAGAGAACTCATATATGCATTTTCTTGGTCTCCCGTGTGTGACGGTTTCATCCTTCGTTCACTGGTTTACAACTGCGACACAATCTTGTGACATATCACCAAATCAGCGAATGCCTTTTTAATCCTCTTGCACATTAGGGTTTCATATTTCATTTCTTAGGTTACTTGGGTATTATTTCAGTATTTTATTACTTCATTTATTCAGTCATTTTATTGCTCCTATAACATTAGATTACACTATAATATTTCTATTTTAGTTAATCACCACATACCATGATTTCTACGAGTTGTTATACTAAAGGGAAAGGCCCTTAGTCATCCCACACTCGTGATGAGTGGGTATACAAGAGGCTGATCCCCTACCAAAGGGTATTGGGATAGCATATCATGGGTAATTTATAACAACGAGATGGGTAAGCATGGATCTGCTCAAGGTGTCATATCGGTTAGTTTCTACACTCATAACAATTGACATGATCACGCAATCGTATTAGGACATGGTTGGCATATGGGGTGAGGAGACTATTATCTTAAACACATACATATCTACATGTAGTTAGTGGATTGGGCACATCAGTAGAGACCCACCCGATTCCGAAGGTGCCCCAACAATTTGGATTGCCTTATGTAGATTCCCTCCTAGTAGTGCCCACATATACATAGGCATCCGAGAGTTGAGAGATGCCTTGAAGGGAAATTTAGATTGGATTGTAGTCACTCATAGGAGTATGATTGGAACACCTCACGTTGCACCAAACCCAATCGTTGGGACAGTGGTTAGGCCTAGGCACATTCTTTAGATAAAGGCATGCCCCATGCACATCGAAGAGGAGGAGGAGGAGAAGGTCAGGACTGACTCAAGTACAAAGGAGGAGAGTGACCCAGAGTGGGAAGCCTCAGTGGCCGCTAGGGATGAGGTAGAGGCAAAGGAGGAAACACTTCACATGGAGGAGCCAACCTGCAGAGGTAGAGACGAGGTGTTAGTCCACCCTTTGTAGTTGGGAGAGGAGGTGAAAGTAGAGGAGTAGCCCATGACGGCTTCTACACCGCCACTAGCACCGGTTGATCCAACCTAGATTCTTAGAGATATAAGTAAGTAAAATACTCTTTTCTTAACCTTACTTTCTAGACTAGAATTGTTAGTGAACTACATAATATATTTTTTTGTTTTTGTTTTTGAAAATTTTCTAACTTGCTTAGTTGTTTTACTTGCACTTTGCAGCTACCACAGATGTATGGTGAGATCTTATTAGGTGGATTCTCCTTGACATGTTTACCCTCCCTACAAGAATGACACGGGAGAAACTACTAGCGGACATTGAAACCTAGTGATGATCGGGGCCGCACCGATGTGTTCAAGTATGTAAGCACGACATGTAACAGAGGTCATGCTTTGGATGATGGTGACCTTGAAATGCATAATCTGACCGAGAGGAGATAACTATGGGACCATTCTCGTAGTGAAGCGACTACTATCGGAAGTTCACTTGCCCCATCTCATAGACAATATCACGGGTGTTCCCATAGATCATCACATGAGAGGCTCTCATTCTTTTCATAGGAGCCGATAGGATTCCTCACCGTGCACCCTCACAGGGATCCCGTCTGAGGTATAGGCCATATGCCTTTATTGCTTTGAGAACATTTTTGGATACATATATCAATTTTGTTTGGATTTTTAGCTCATAGATGAGCGTTTTGACCACACTCGCAAGAGTGTGATGGAATTTTACATGAAACTTGACTATATATATATATATATATATATATATATATATATATATATATATATATATATGGACATCTTTTTTTGGTTTTGGCATTTGTGTAAGAGTTGACTTGGTCATGGTTTGTCTCATCTATGTACTCTTAGATAGTTAAAATTCGATGCTTTTTATATGTTTTATGGATGCATGCTATGGATGATAATTATGCAAATATGATAAACAAAATGATTTTTTTCCTTTATATATATATGGTGATGCATATGAGAACAAATTGTAACTTAGACACTTTGATTTTCAAGTAATTTTTAGCACTTGTTTTATGGCAAAACATGAGGAATGTGATATAATAAGAAGATGCACTCACTCCATTCATAACTCCATGCAACTATTAAGATGTGAGGGCTCATCACCAAGAGCCAAGAAGGACGTGAGTTGTATGATTTTGAAGAATGAAGATGGTGACAAAAGACAAGATTTTGATAGAGATCCAACTAGAACCTTCAACTCAACCCTAGGCAAGGTTGACTAACTAGTTCAGAATGTGTTTTGCTTACAAGTTTTAATAAACTTAGATCCATAGATGACCTTTTAATTGACAAACTATGGTTTTAGGGATTGAACCTCTTGTAACATACACATCTATCTCATTTTATGAGGATTTTAAGATTTCAAAGCACTTTTTATTTCCATTTATTTACAACTTACTGATTTATTTGACGGTACCTCTATGTATTACCACATGCTACTAGTAAGAAGCATGAGGTCATCACCAAGGACAAGGAATAGGTGAGTAAGGTCACTTCCCTCCTTTCCCAACCTCACACCACCAATGAGGAAGCATATTGTCATCACTAAAGATTGGTAGGGAAAAGAAGTATAGTATTATTTGTAAAAGAAAACATTTTTGTATTTATTGTTGATTTATCTTATTTTTTTATTTTACCTTGTTTTGACTTCAAACTTATGCTTTTGGGAAGGAACACTTTCCCCTAGCCTCAACCTGCGTAATTAGTAAGATGTGAGGGCTCACCACCGAAGGTTGAGATAGGTGAACAATAGATTCGGGTGAAATGTTTAGATTGTTTTTTTCATAAGAGATATTTTTAGGGAAATATGTGACATCAAGAAGCTTCTAGTACAAACTATGGGAAAAGACACATGAGCTAGAAGAAACCATGAATAGGACTAAGTGTGCAAGTATTGGTAGGATCAATGTCAAAATTCCATCTTAATAGATGAAATGATAAAGAGATTAAATAATTTGGAGATGATAAGATGGATACTTGAAGAGGCATGATTGAATGTTTTTGCCAATATTTGAAAGTTTTAAAAGTTTCTTGAAAAGTAAGTTTCTCATTTTACAATTTCACAAAATGATAATGCAAATGATAAACAATATGGATGCAATAATGTACAGTGTGGAGATGCAAATGAACTATGCATAAAAGTGTTTGAGGTGAAGTGAATTAATTGATTCACTGAATTCTTCACCCTCTAGAGTACACAGGTGGTATGCACCATTATTATAGTCTTCCATTACTTGATATGGGCCTAACCACTTTGGTATGAACTTCCTTCCCGACCTTTTATCGATCTAACTTTCAAGTCTGGAAACTAGGTCTCCTACCTGTATTTCACGTTCATACACTTTCTTGTTGTATTAGCGACACATTCTGTCAACGTAGACCAGATGATATTGCTCGAATCTACCTCTCATCTAGGCCTTATAAAGTAGCCAATCACACTTCTCGATACACATCTTTGTCAAGAATGCCTTGCAAGGACACATGAAGAGATGGTAGTTCTACCTTGAGCGGTAAGACTGCTTCGACACCAAAGAATAAAGGAAAAGGGGTTTCCCCCATGGGTATTCGTACTGACGTTTTATAGGCCCACAAAGCCAGAAATAACTTTAAATGACAATCTCTTTTGTTCTCCTTAAACTTATTAAGGAGAATGGACTTTAATGTCTTGTTCATTGCCTCGGTCGTACATTGGCCTGAGGATAGTATAAAGAGGTAGTGTGGTGAGATATTTTAAATTGTGCACATAACTCATGCACCTCTTTATTTTTGAAAGGCGTGCCATTATCTAAGATAATGACTTATGGGACATTGTACCTACAAATAATTTGATTTAAAATAAACTTGGTAATTACAAATCCAGGTACGGTAGTAAGAGGCATGACCTCAACCCACTTTGTAAAATAATTTGTGGTCATGATAATGAAGTTATGGCCATCCAACGATGAGGGAGAGAACTTCCCTATCAAATCAAGACCCCAAGTAGAAAAGGGACAAGGTGTCACTATCAGTTGTAGATCCTGAGCAAGAATGTGTATCTTGTGTGAGAACTCTTGGAATTTTTGACATCTGCACACATACTCTATGATGTCGTGCTCTAAAGTGGGCCAAAAATAACCCATTTGATGAATCTTACAAGTGGTTGTATGCCCTCCAAAGTGGCCACCATAGAATCCACTATATGCTTCAAAGAGACACTTCTTGCTCGTCAACACATCTCAAAAGTATGCCATCAAAGGCTCTGTGGTATAACACTTCTTCTATGATTACATACTTTGTAGATATGACACGCACTCTTTTGCCTTTGTTGTGAATTGTATCCTTCGAGTACAATCGGTCTATGATGTGATTGACAATGTCAGCATACCATGGACACGAAGTGATGGAAAGTATTTCCTCTATATAAAAACACATTCATTGGTGAAATCCGGATCGATTATCTGTTCGCAATCTATAGGGTTGGCTGCCAACCAATCCATGATAATATATCCCTTGATGGACTTTTAATTGACGAAGGTGAGCTCAAAAGCACCCATGAAGGTTGCCAATCTACCAAGATTCTTGGAAAAGGATGCTTGAGTAATGAATGTCTGCAACTTCTCTTATTTGACTATCACTCTTGTTTCTTGGTTAAGCATGTAATGCCTTAACCTCTTAATTGTAAAGACAATCACCAAAAACTCTCTCTCTACTTGAGTGTACCTCATTTCATAATCTAGGAGAGTACATCTAATGAAGTAGATGACCATTTCGCAACCATAATCATCCTCTTGTGCCAACATGCACGCTATCAAGACGTTAGTGGCTCGAGAATACAAGATAAGAGAATGATAAACCTTTAGTGGCATGAGCGTGGGTGGAGACATGAGAAAACGTTTAATCGACTAGAATGCCTCATGACATTTAGTTTTCCATTCTTTGTTACACTCTTTCTTCAATAAATCGTTGATAGGGTGAACAATGTATGTTAAATAAGGGATAAACCTACAAATTTCCCCAAGCTTACCTAAGAAATATCTGATGCTGACTCATCTGTGGTAAAGACATTTCCAAAATTTCCCAAATTTTCATTGGATCAATGTCAATGCATCGAGACAAAATGATATATCCTAATAATTTTCCTCTTATTACTCTAAACACACACTTTTCTAGATTTACGTTACACCGTATTCAACCAAATTTCTTAGATTTTTCCAACAAATCATCAACATAAGTCTCCACGATCTTATGAATAAGATCATGGAAAATGTATGTCATGGTGCTCCTTGGTAGGTGGCTCCAACATTGTTTAGAATGGAGGGCATGACAACATAACAAAAGGTTCCCCAAGGAGTAGTAAAAGTAGTTTTGGTTTGGTCCTCCTCAAAATCCTTATCTGGTTGTAACCAAAAAATCTGTCCATAAGAGACAACAACTCATACCATTATTACATCAACAATGATGTCAATTGAAGGCAGTGGAAAATCATCTTTGGGAAAAGCCTTGTTAATATCCCTGAAATCAATACAGATATGTATATTCCCGTTATTTTGAGAACCGAGGTTGATGTTCGATAACCACATAGAATAATCTACTAGTTTGATAAACCCTACTTGAAGGAGTTTCATTACCTCCTCCTTAACCATTAAAGCCACCTTTGGCTTCATGGGTCTCGATTTATACTTTACGGGTTTAACATCAGGTTTTGTAATAAGGTTGTGAAGTACAACATCGGGGGATACACTTGTCATCTCCTTATAGCTAAAGGCAAAGGCTTTACAATACTATTTAAGCACCTTCATGTGTGCTTCTATCTCTTTTAGTGACAATGAAGAACCAAGTTTCAGGATTTTGGGTTCCTCTTCCATCCCTATATTAATGTCTATCATTCCTTTGATCAAAGAAGTGTTACCTTCTTCAAACTTAGGTGGGGCTGGAGGTAGCTCCAACTCTTCCTCGACTTCATAGATTTAAAAATATTCAAATGAAGAAGACTTCATCGTACGATCTCCAAAGTAAGAGGAAGGATGAGGTATAAGGGAAAATCCCTTCTTATGGTGCGTGAGATGAAGGTTTGTGTAAGCATTGAGGTATCCTAAGATTTCCTCATCATTTTTTTATGAAATCCGATGTAACGAGTTTGTTTTCTGTCTCAACATATGCTAGAATCATATTGGTTGGCATATTTCAAAGCAAAGGCTCGGCTCGGACTAAAATGGTGAATTCGGTTTCCTTTAAGTCCTCACTTGGATAAAAATGAGAGGAGGAAGTGGCCATAGAATCAGCCAGTTGGTTTTTCTCTCTTGGAATGGATTCTATGGAGATAAATTCAAAACCCTTACAAAGCTTGAGAAAGACAAACTTGTAGAGTTGAAGGTTCTCTGCTTTGGTCTCATAGACTTCTGAGACTTGATTGGAAATGAGTTGTGAGTCACCCAAGACTTTGACATTGTTCACACCCATCATCTTTACCACAATAAGACGAATAAGAAGAGCTTCATATTCATCTTTATTGTTCATATACTCAAAGTTCGACTTGAAGGTGAAAGGTATGACCCTCCCTTATGGGGAAGAGAGGATCACCCCTACCCCAATGCCATATCGACACTTCGCACCGTCGTAGTTGAGGGAATAACAATTTCTGGGAAGATAGATGTATGATCATTCTTTGAATCTTCCTCCCACCTATGATATCTCAACAATACAAACCTCTCCAATGCCATCGAATAGAAGAGATACAATCCCAAGAGCATGACCTATGCCCAGGAATCAAATGGGAGAACAATCGGTAAATCATTCTCTAAAAGCTTAATGATTTTAGCTGTAGTTTTCTAACACAATTTATACTAAAGAAACCTTGTTTTCATTAGCATCCACCCCTTTAATTGCCTTGGGTGGTTCTAACTCAGTCGTTGGCACAAGCTTAGATGTGGGAACTAATTATAGACACAAAATCATGCACTTTAGGAATTATTTAGCCCGATCTTATACTACTATTTAGAGGGTTCTCAAGTGAAGAAAGTACTAATTAATCCCACCTTTTGGCCATCTTATTTTTATCTTTTATTTTGTCATTCCTGCATATTTTCCTACACATATCCACTTATTTCACAATTGTCTCATCATTTTAGCCTAAACTGGGTACCCAAGCCTATATTTGGGTGCCACAGGGGTGCCTATGTCCCACCTGGGGTGCCCGATCCATGTTCCATTTTCCCACTTCTTTTTGGGGTCTTTCTAGCCGTTTTTCATTCTTATCTTTTTCCTAGTCAGCCATGTCGGTGTTAATTACAAAATTAGAGCAAGAGAACCCTGTAAATACAAAGTTATGAGACCATAATGAGGATCCTAACATCACATACTACTATCACTCCATCTAGAGTTGCATCAATTCCATCACTTACATCCACATAGTATCATGCATCAACGGCTAGGAGATCTGCATCAACACACACAACATAGGGGGATGATTCTATTATATTTTATGCACACATGTTATTACATTTTCTATATTTATTATTGCTTACTACTACTTCACGGTGTGACTAGCACAAGAGCACCTAGGACATGACATGCACACACACACACACACACTAGAACTACATTTGGGTCTGAAATGTAGTGCAACGCTTAGTTTAGTAAGCCCATTGTTGTGGCAAATGAGGTCAGTCCGACCCATTCATTTTGCATATTTTATTTTTATGGTTTTGATGCTTCTTGATCTCTTGTAGGACATTACTTCATCTTGCGTTATTTCACACACTCGGCACAGCTCGGTAGATCCAGTGTGATAGATAGAAAAGATTCCAAATCATCTTGCGACCTAGTGAAAACCAGATTCTAAGATTTTACAGAGACTAGGGCACCTATTTTGTAGACCAGGGCGCCCTAGGGTACCCCAATACCTTCCCGATGCCTCGATCTGCTCGGATACTCCAAATATGCCCTTTTTAGGACTTCTAGGTGATTGTTTCTACTTCTAGATTTTACTGTCGGACTGTAACAACTTTGTGATAATCTTCTCGCAATCAACCAAGTCATTTTTCCTTACATCTCTGTATATTAGGGGTTGATTTAATTTAGTATAATTATTTAGAATCATTTCCATATTGTATTAGCGTATCTTACAACATTTTTAGTCCTATATTAGATTAAGTAGTTGCTATACTTCCTATAGTATTAGTTTTATTTTAGTTAATCATTTTGGTGAACCCAACTTGCGAATAGGTTTCCCCTCCTTCCATTTTATGCCCATTACTCGTAGTGGTCACTTTGGACCCCTCCACTATTGTGAACTTCCTCCTCTCCTCCATTGTACTTCTAGATCCATGGCTGACATACCTACCTCTATGGCTAAAAACCTTTAGAAAACTCCAACCGAGTTCCCCTTCATGAAATCGAAGCCACTGATAATGATAAGTCTTATGATGAGGACACTAATGTTGACCAGAATAACTTGATGCTATTACTGACTTTTGTCAAGCTTTACGTGAGAATCCCACTCATATCCCTCATGTCTTGCACACTTTAATCGCTGCTAAGAAAGCTCCTGGAGGCTTCTCCTTCCATTTCTTTACGCCCTATGGTATCTACACCACCATTTTATGTTTCCACTCCTCCTATTACATATACCGTCCCTTTTTCCCACCATGGTACTTCTAATATGCTTGGTTCATCCTTTAATACTCCTGATTTCACATCATTATACTAGGATCTCCAAAATCAAATATTCCATTGAAAGTCTCTACCTTTCGAGGACCTCTATCTCTTGACTCCAGCTCCTTACTACATTCCCCATTTATGTCGTCCATCTCCACTTACACATTCCCACCTAACTTCATCTCTCCCAAATTTCCCATTTTAAAGGCCATGGTGACCCACAAGAACATCTCCATGCTTTTCATGTCACATGTCTTGATTACACAGATGATCATACCATCCTCGCTAAGTTATTTCTCCGTAGCCTGCAAGACTATGCGATGCGTTGGTTCTATGACCTACCCGTCCATTCGGTGGTTTCTTTTACATATCTAGCTAATGCTTTTCTCACACATTTTTCTATCAATATCGGTTCCACACTCTCTTATGCCCAACTAGCCCAACTTAAACAAGGCTCCAATGAACACTTCCCAGATTACATCTTACGATACAAGAATAATGTAGCCAAGATGACCAATGTCCTCGGGACTCTGAACTTCAGGATTTATTCATTCATATTCTATTGCCACATCTCCAAGACAATGTACTCTTTTAGAATTTTTCGTCATTCGATCAACTTTTTCATGCTCTCAAGCTTCGTGAGACTAAACTTGTCTCTGTAAGCAAGCTCACATACTAGGACCCACCTTCATCCTCTGCCCATGTTTCAAATAAGACACTATTCAAAGCACCTACAACTAAATCGTTCGATAGACAGATTGTTGTTAATGTAGTATCCACTACTAAGGAATTACAACCTCAGCCATATATGCATCCTCTCACTAAGCTTAGTATGTTGTCAAGCATTTTATTGCCACAACTCATCGATAGTAATCTCATTACCTTGCCATCACCTTTACAACTCGATCCATCCTAGCCCAAAGGGTGCAAGTTTGATGATCGTTATTATTGTGATTATCACCAATGTTTCAGAATTCCACCGATAATATTTTTAAGCTACGACATCTCATCCAAGATCTACTTGACAACGGTCACATTGAGCTTCCAGAATCTCCAACACCCACCCCTACTAATGATAACCATAAGCTCTAAATTTTTAACAACCCGTTACCAAAACATGATACCAAACAAACCGATTCATCTTCTAACCATGTCTATCATACAATGT
This sequence comes from Taxus wallichiana var. yunnanensis, assembly GCA_018340775.1. Lineage (NCBI taxonomy): Eukaryota > Viridiplantae > Streptophyta > Pinopsida > Cupressales > Taxaceae > Taxus > Taxus wallichiana. The sequence continues at coordinate 697,180,427 of CM031242.1, forward strand.
CCTCTCCCCTTACCTCTCAACTTTCTTATTTCCAACGCTGCTACTTTAACACCAGCTTATCTCATTTTCCTACATTGATTACCATTCCACGTTCACATCCAATAATTTATATATTCAAGAATCTATTGACTCAACCTCTATTAATAACACTAAGATTGATCCATCTTCACCAATTAGTTCATGTTCCCTATCCCTCTTACGGTCTCTCGGTTATCCTCCATGACAAATCGATTATCTGTTTCAAAAGACCTTATGGTATCGTCAAGTTACATGTCACAGTTGGTCCCCTCATTGCTCTTGTCCCTTGCATCATTGGTCGAGCACTCGAGGGATGTGACTTGCTTCTTGGTCTTAATTGGATTCATCAATCCCAATCTATTATTTCCATGAACCACTTGTGCCTTAAATTTGTTTACAACAATTAAGTTATTTCCATTAATAGCATCCCTCCTTCACCTCCATTATCACCACCACCAAGTCCCGTTGCTCTTCCATCCTATACTCTCTCTTGCACACCTCCTATGGTGTTGCACAAAATACATTCTACTCCTAATTCACCTACTCAAATGTCCTCTATGTGATCGCTCCACTCCATTAGTCCTACGCACCGATATAGGCCTATTCCTAAGACCACCATTGCATTATGACATCCATCATCGCCTCACTTTATTCCACATGGATCGTTCTCCCTTACGCAAACTACATTCCCTTGATCTCTGCCACTAACACACTTTACTATGCCATGATATTTATCTCTATCCATCCATCGCATATGTATCGAATTCATTCCTCATGAAACATTTATTTACTATATCACCACTACTGGTGCATGGTCCTACACTTTCATCATCACATACATCAGCAAAGGGACCTATGTCCTTCACCGTCATTGGTTAGTCTTGTTACTTCAGTTTGGGGGGCATGATGTCTTATTTCCCCTCCCCATTCTCACATCACCACATCATCATCTCTCCTCCTTCTTTCTTATTAGCATAACATATCACCCATCATAGCACCGTCATTACTTGATGATACACTCTCGTGCTTTGGTTCACACACGAATGTTGAAGGATTACCATTATACTGAACCCCACACACCACAATTTAGGTCTTATATATTGCATTACATCATCCCATGTGCATCATACACTGTCCATTCTATGCTTATTCTACATTACACTAATCATCATTACCTATGAGTTTAGTTTTACATTCCATCCCTACATTTTACATACTACAAAGTAGGCTGCATTATACATGGGTCTAGCTTTACATTTTTATTACTACATATTCTATTTCTTCTCTACACCTATCACTGCATATTACATATTCTACACACCCTACATATCTTACATTGCATGGTTCATATGGCGCATTTATACATCATCTATATTCTACATACTATGCTAGATTACATTTCATATGGGTCTAGCTTTACATTTTACCATTATGCACTCTATTTCTATATACACCTATTATTGCACTTCACACATTACACATCCTACACACACTACACATTCTATATTGTATCACCCACACCACGAATTCACATACCATATTCTTCACTTGGTCATTTCTACTATGTTTTTTTCTACACATTGTCATCACCACCCTATGACAAAATTTGGTTCCTCGGTCCATACTTGATCGTCGAGGGTTTACCAATCAAATGGACCTTACATTCACCTGCGACATTTCCTTATGCAAAATTTCCAACCTAGTGACATACGCTTTAGGCTAAATCGTCACATATTATATCATTTTGTAGTGGTATACACCTTAGGTTACATCACCACTCGGCACTCACTCCTTTCATCTTGTAGTGACATCCACTTTCAAATAAATTGTCACCCCTTTCCAAACCATTCATTGTATAGTGATATACGCTTAGGCCTAAATCATCACCTATTCCTATCATCCCATAGTGATATACACTTAGGGATAAATCATCACTCCTCCATTCAATAAGTCATGATATATGCTTCGCCATAAGGTTCACGCACATCTCTCCACATGTTGCATCTCATCACCATTACATATACACACTCATCACAACAAAGTTAGAAACAACCAACACTACTTTGGACCATTTCCCGATGACGAGATCTCGTTTACGATTCATTCTTGACTGCTGAGGGGGAAAAAATGAACCTCACTTTGCATACACTTCCATACACTTGGGGGGCATGTTGCTCCTATCATTCCATCTTGCATTCCATTCCATTCATCCACAACATACTGCATTGTCTTGGGGGCATTTACTTTTGCTTGCTTGCTAGTGTTTTTCATGATCACTTTACTACACATGTTAGACTACTTTCTTATATGTCATTATCATACACACATGCATGTTCACGCCTTTGTTTAGTGTGATCGCAGATACAAGACTCTACATGCGACATGGATGCTTTCCTTCTACCCTTCCTATACTGGTTGCTAGGGGCATCCACATTCATCTTATCCAAGTGTTATTGTTTCATTTTGTACTTAACATCTTATATTACTTGCTCATACACACTTTGACATATTGGTTATCACTCTAACATGCTAACGGGTGTTCCATGTGCAACACTTGTTTTACAAGATTACATGTTTCTATGACTACTTTGTTTATTTGTCTTCTTTGTTTTCCATTATATGCAAGATTTTCCCTTTGCTTGTGTGCACACTTGTTTGTTGTTTGCGGCCATGATAACCTTGCGTGTCTTGCGACATTGTGAGTGATGTCCCATGTTTGCAACTCGATTTGTGCGGTCTACTTGTTTTCTTGCGTGTTTACACTACTTTGTTTGGTAGTTACTACACTCGTATCTGCATATTTTACAATTGCCTTATTTCATGCATGTGTTTTTGGACTAATAATTGTTTTGGCTAGCCATCCCCTTTTGTGCATGCCTTGGTTTATACCAAAAACTTTCCCTTTCCCCTATAGGGCAGATTTCTACAGTCGAGTGCGGTAGGTCCTCTTTTGGGGCTGTATTCTCCTTTCAATGAACGTCGCATGCACCCCCAAAGAGGGGGGAATCATTGAGGGTTTTACATACTAACACAACGTATTTACACCGGTTCAATATAGTGCACTTTCCGCCCTTGGCATTGTGGGTTTACATACAATGAGTGAGTTCATACCAGTCTACAAAATCCATACACAAAGCCTCTATAGGACATGGTGTCCTTCGGAAATTCTACAGAGCAATTATAGGCTTGGGGGTTACAGTGGGTGTGCCTCTCTACACTACTTTTTCCAAAGTGGTGTCGATTTCCCAAAAAACCAGGACAATACAAATATCTCTTCACACATGTCAGTAGAATCGGTTAAAGGTTGGATGATACATAGAAACAAGATGATATCCTTCTACACCCTTTCTCTCAACATGGATCAGTGCACATGTTCCATTTACACTTTTATTTCAACGTATTTTACATTTGCATACTTTACACATTTCTATATACATGCGTATTTTACACAACGTTTTTACATACATACATATTTGACTACTTGATCATTTTCTCCTTGCAGTCCAACCGTATGAGAAACAAGAAGTCAAATTGGGGACAACAACAATAACAACAACAACGACAACACACCGCTACAGGCACTTGCCTTTACTAACCATGCATGTACACTACACACAACAACAACTACACACGTGTTCCACCCTAGGTTAACTCTCATCACTTTTTATGTGCATTTTTCATCCTTAGAATCCTTGCTCCTCCATGTTTTTCTTTTTGTCATTCCATGTTTGAGTCTAGTCCATCGACATGTATCTTTTACACTCTACATGGATATCAGGTACACATCTCTATCTACTTTATGTTACCGAGTATTTCGCTCACCAACATAAAGTGGGGGAAAATGTAGACACAAAATCATGCACTTTAGGCATTATTTAGCCCGGTCTTATACTACTATTTAGAGGGTTCTCAAGTGAATAAAGTACTAATTAATCCCACCTTTTGGCCATCTTATTTTTATCTTTTATTTCATCATTCTTGTGTATTTTCCTACACATATCCACTTATTTCGCAAATGTCCCATCATTTTAGCCTAAACCATGGTGCCCATGCATCTTGGGGCACCCAGGGTGTCCGGTCCCATATGGGGCACCTGATCCATGTTCCACTTTCCCGCTTCTTTTTGGGGTCTTTCTAGCCGTTTTTCATCCTTATCTTTTTCCTAGTCGGCCATGTCAGGGTTAATTATGAAATTAGAGAAAGAGAACCCTATAAATACAAAGTTATGAGACCATAATGAGGGTCCTAGCATCACATACTACTATCACTCCATCTAGAGTTGCATCCATTGCATCACTTGCATCCACATAGTGCCATGCATCAAGGCTAGGAGATTTGCATCAACACACACAACATAGGGGAGGATTCTATTATATTTCATGCACACATGTTCTATAGTTATTATTGCTCGCTACTTCAAAAAGTAAGACTAGCACAAGAACACCTAGGGCACAACATGCACACACACACACACCAAAACTACATTTGGAGTCCTAAATGTAGTCAAGAACGGGCTACATAGTCAATATGGTGAAAAATATGCCCAAAGCCTTTAAAATTTGTGATTTTTTATGAAAATTCTCTCACTATGATCATGGAAACATGTAGGAATGAATGCAAGTGAAAAATGAGGGTGGAGGAATTCTAGAAAATTTTTGCCAGAGTTCCTGGGTATTAATGGAGCAATGTGGGGAAGTGAAGAAAATGGCTAAGTGTTGGGTTTTATAGGCATGAGAGGGAGAGAAGAAGGGGGTGAATTTTTCTACCCCTTTTCCCATTTGGAATGGGACAAGGGGAGACAAAAAGTGTGCCTTATCCCTATGGTGACACATGGCACACATGCATGGAGGAGAAAATTTGAGGAAAGGGCTTAGTTTGAGCACCCGAGAGCCAATTTTTGGTCATGTAAGGGACCTAGCGGGAGCATGGTGGGGGCACATTTTTCTGCCCCCTTTCCCCTTGGAATATGAAAAAGGACACCAAAATTTTGCATTATCCTGGTGGTGACACTTGGCATGCATGTAAAGCGAGGAGAGGGGGCTCAAAAACTAGCAAAAAGTGTTTGATGGAGGTCTTCGAGGTCATATGATTAGTCCATGAGGCTAAATATGGGGGAAAATTTTTCTTCCCCCTTTTCCCCTTGGAAAGGAATAGAGGGACACCAAAATTGCTCCTTAGAATTTTGATGAAAAGTGTTAAGCATGCGAGAGTTGGAGCGGGGCTAGAAATTTGGTGAAAGGTGCTTATCGGAGCTCCCCCAAACTCATGTTGGGGTCCACGAGGCTTAAGGCATGGTGGAACATTTTTATACCCCCTTAGCCCCTTGTAAAGAGATATAGGGATAAAAAAGTGTGCATTAGCCTCATGGTAACATGTGTCACTGAAAATTTTGCTAAGTCACAGAGCTTGTACCTTGGAGAGGGCATTTAAAATGGCATTGCAGGAGCTCCCTAAAGAATTTTTAGGTACTTATTTATATAATTTTGACAAAAATACATACTTAGAAGGATGAGATAGGTCTCAAGGTCTAATTCATCTTGTAACCTCCTCAAAAATGGCCTTTTTGATCGGAACCTCCAATTGTACCTATGAAGAATGAGCTGTGGAAAGAAATACATGGGTGTTGTGAAAAACATGAGATTACCACCATGTAGGGAATAAAATAAAATTTTAATTTATATTTTGTTTGACCTCCAAATAATTCTGGAGCTCTCAAAATCATCTCTCAAAGCTCGGGTGCCTTTTTGCAGTGCAAGCTCCTTTGACCAACAAAACCTCGCTTTTGTTGAACTTGCTCAAGAATCTCCAAATATTTCGTAAATACTCCTAAATCACTTGAACAATGATCTTGTCTCATGAATACAATTTCTTGGTTAATTTAGGACTTGAACTCAATTTTGGAGAATGTGCACCTACTTGAGAAAAAGCTAAAAATAGCCATTTTTAAGCCTACTAAAAGATCCACCTCGAAAGGCATTGTCTTGAAAGACTCCTTTGAACTTGTTTTCTTATTTTCCACACATGGGTGAGGGTGAGACCACAGACACAAACATTACATATATGGGTATTAGTGCGGCACAAGGATGGGATGATCTGGAGGGGTGTCGGGGAATAATTGTGATGAAATTTTTTTAACACTATAGTATACTTCCCTGTTTTCAAGTGAATTTTTCCCTTGCAAAACACAAGACAACAAGTGTTTAGTCCAAAATCAAAGGGGTTGGCTCATGAGCAGGGGTAGTTGGTTTACAATAGGTTGGGTCCATGTTTGAGTTGGTAGTATGTTTTATGCTCTAAATTCACTTCCATTCATTGATTGCATCATTCCTTAATATTACTATTTCCTTTGGTCCCTATAAATGAAACATATAGGAGATTTTTCTACAATACAAATTTGGTACTAATCCCTAAGGAAATGGCACGTGCCTCCATCGATATTCCATTGTAGGGTCATCTTCATATGTCATGTTTTATAACCCATGATCTCTGGAATTTGATGGTGGTGGGAGTAAAGACCCTTTATTGAATGGGTCCTAATCCATCTCCTCAAGTGGTGTAGAATTTTGTTCAATGTAATTAGTGGTCTTGTGCCTCCCACCATTAGATGAGTTCATCATAATATCCTCACTTCATTTTTGGGTCCTCATAGAAACTAACAATAAACACCTCCCTTGGTCATATATGTGTCTTTTAATTTATCTTTCCTCCATTTCTTCCATCATTGGCTTCTCTCGGTGACCTTTTAGGTGATATTTTTCTACACACTCCCTCCATACACAATACACCAACAATGTGAAGGGCAATTATTTGATCATGGGTAATGTCTCAATATTCTAGTCTAAAAATAACATCTTGATCATGAGTAGGAGTGAACAAAAGTATGTGCCCCTCACTCGTGCGATGCAAGAATTAGTACTCTACCACTTTCGGACACAAGTATTGCAAGAATGCAAACTCCACGATGTAACTATCTAACACCGCCACACTAGAAATTCATACTACACTTCCATACTTCATCAATATTTTTCAATAGTGTAATGTGATCCTCCATCCAAGTGTATTTTCTTCCCATGTTTCTAATTCTATCTAACATGAATCCCACAAATCCATGCATATATGTGGTGAGGAAACTCACAAAAATATTCTTTTGTGAATTCTTTTGGGCCTCAATCCTTTCACGTGTAGTATTCCTCTTTCTTTTTGACCCATTTCTCTCTCGCACTCAAGAAATATTTTCTCGAAATCTTCCATTCCCATAATTAACATGGTCCCATAAACAAAACCAAAATGTTGGGGTTAATATATATCCCCAGCTACCCTTTCCACATGACATGTATGCCCACTATACGTATTGACATATCACACGGGGTGTCCTTGTGCACTCATCAAAGTGAACTAAATGTTCCAAGATCTTTCTAATTTGTTGAATGGTGTCCATGTGCCCTTGTACTTAGTAGTGTATTCCATCTATTTAACTAATGGCTAACAATTATAAAGGAATTGAGTCATTCAATAAAAATATCTAACTAACATTTAGAATAAATAACCACATGTAGACAAGATTTTCATTATAGATTGTGCAAAATAAATGAATAATATTCATTCTTTCATTCTTTTGGTATTATGTTTCATAGTGTAGGCCATGATTGACATATACATGCAAATTTGGGCTTGTATCCACTAATAACTCTTACCGTTAACAAATGATATCCTGGTTAATAGGTGTCGGCTAACCCTTTTCTATGTGTCATGCCCATATATTTATACATTACATAGCATATTAAAAGTGGGGCTTTCCTTCCTAAATACATGTGGTTTCCATTAATGCGGTAGATGGTCTTGCTCCATTAATACTCCAGTTAGCTAGGTTAAAAGAAACAATGTTGTTATCTTTGTTATTTATGGTGATATATTAGGATATTTATAAACCTTGATCTAACTGCAATCCTTGTAGTCACCCACTATCTCCTGTTGCCCCTAACACGTGAATTTTTCTAACATGTCAAGAAGTTCACCACCCAAACCTCTACTCTGTCATATCACCCTTGGTAAGTGTGTGAGCTATGGGTTGTCTCCAAAATTTGGGGCCCAATGGCTTCTTATCCTAACCAAGGTTTTTGTCCTAAATACTCGTAAAGGCTAATTTTTCAAATGCACAAGCTACTCAAGTGAATCAAGGTCAAATGAATGGGAAACGATTTCACACAAGTTATATATAAAAGCACAATCACTCCACTTGTTAGAAGTCCATCATCTCTTACATATTTAGGCTATCTACGGGATCACACAAATAAAGCACCAGAGAGTAGAAGTATTATTGCGAATGTCACTTGTTGAAGAACATTAACACGCCACCAAGGCTGAATATATCTTACATGGTTTCCCTATATCACTATCGCATACTACAAGCTACACCAAAGATCATTTTGAAGTTATCGAGGGCATTATAAGGGTCTTTCCAAAACATTATTTCTTGTACATTTACACACATTTACTAGGTGGGTCGAGAATTATATGAGGCCTAATATCTTTTGCAATATTGGTACATAATGCGCTAGTGATCATCACACCACTGGGGTGGGATGTGGTCATCCATCCCGATTAGACTAGCCCATTTTTTAGGTCTTGAAGATAGCTAAGGTTTTCACAAAGAAGAAGTCATATTTTGTTATATAATTTGCATCGCGACCATTCAAACCTGCAGGACCAAGAAGCTAGAGACATATAGTTTTTAGGTGTGAGAACTTAGATCCATATAAGAATAACAAACGGAAAAATCGGCCAAGGACATAAAAAACTCTTGGATGTTTTTCCACATATGGGCGAACCTACCCTACACTTAGTTTGATCACTCCATTTTTACAAGTGGATTAATGACACTCTACATAGCCCATTCCTCAAAATTTGGATCATTTTCACTTTGTTTTATCATGTTTTGGCTGAATATATTTCTATTCCTAAGCTCTAATTTCCATTATTAGCTTTCTAGAACTTGCTTCTATCTGAATATGATCATTACATGTTTCTAAGATTTGCCTATTTATTGTAGTTTTCTATTTATGATCCTAGATCATCTTTATACATAATATTTATTTTAATTAGATTTAAACCTTGATTTTGATATTGCACAATGCACTCTTGTGAGACCATCAATTAACTTTCTCGGGACATTCCACTAACATATTTTGACAATTATCACACATGTCTAGTATGATTTGACGACTCGGTTTGTCAAGTCTCAAGGGGCAAAAACTCACTCACACCATTATAAAAGTATGTACATAGTTTTTGAAAATTGGTCTCCCTCCTCAAAACCCTAATAGGGCAACTAAGTCTACAAAATGACAAGGAAAATGATTTGTTTTAGGAGATGATATAAATTTGACAAGCTCTTCAATTATGTACAATATCGAAAAGAACACACCATGTATAATGAAATGCTTTCGCCCAACAATCTAATATAATGATAAATGTTACTCCTTTCAAATTTTTAATAACATTGTCAAAACATTTATAAAACCAGAATCAGAAAAAAGAAAAAAAGACACATTAAACTATATAAAGACAGACTAATAAAATTCTAATATAAACCCATAATCGCCAAACACAAATACCCAAAATAATGCAACTTCGTCTGTAAATACATAAGGACATATTCATAAGGAAATGAACATGATTCATCATCATTCTTATTAATGGGAGGCCATTATAGTTGGTGGGTAGTGGAAGTGGGCTCTACAAATAAATACCTTGATTAATGCATGGGTGATATTATGGAATATGGGTCTCCACAATAGTATGTTAAGGGTACCCCACAATTGTAGATAATGTGTCTCTATTTGGATTACAATATTTCAAAAAAATTCAACCCCTTCAATTCAACCACTCCATTCATAAATATTTTAACATTATTTGTAAATGAGGGACCCTTGAAATAACGTTGGGGAATATTTAAAAAGACAATAATAACAATACAAGATTTATGAAGGGAATATGGACGTAACAAAATGATTATTATATGGTTTCTTTATCATTAGATTTTGCGTTAAAGTTGGGGTGACCTCAGATTTTGTTTCCCTGCGTTAAAAATTTAGTGTATTTTAACGAGTTTTGGTGACGTCATGTGTGTCCGAGTTTGAGAAATGATTTGCCGATTTTTAGTTTTTGGCTGAGATCTTTTGGTATCAAATGGCTGGATTTTTGGTGTCGCATTCGAAACATAATAGTTTTTATTTGGCTAAGTTTCTCACTTTTTGTGTTTTGCATTAATCTATCTTCGTTAGGTAGGGTGGCTAAGCTATGTTTATGATGTCTTTTGTTTTTATAGTTTTTTCAAAAGAAATTGATGGGAGTGTGGAGTCCAATGTGTCGAACCGAGTACCGAAGTTTGTGTTAAATAAATTTCATGAGGTAATGGCAAAATCTAATGAGCATAGAAATTAGACTATTGTGAATTAAGTAAGGATTGCAATTATTTTGAAGAGTTTACATTAGTTGTATATTTTGTTGGCCAAGTCCCCTCGTAGCACATTGAGTTCTTAGGTTCATAATTGATGGATTGTACCTCATGGTGTTAAGCTTAAGAGTGTTCAAAATTTGATTTAGGATTTCTTCTTATTTAGGTATAAGAATGTTTATCATTGTAGAGCTATTGTAGCCCATGGCCCTTGGTTTATCCAAAACACGGATGTGGTGTTCTCACATCAAACACGATGTTTTGTGGCCACCGTGCAAGCTAAACTCAACATCCTTGTTTGGGTAGAGTTCCCCGCCTTTCAATCCATTCTAGAACTTTGTACACTATTGATCAAACCTTTTAATCATTTTATAGGGTTAGAGAAACTCAAGTTTTATTCAGCAAGATTGCAAAATTAGGTTTGTGTGGAAGTAGACCTATCCAAGGACTTGAAGAAGCCTATTGACATTCAAATTGGTGACAAAAGGCTCACACATCATGTGTTATACATTAACTTGCCAAATTCATAATTTTGTTATCAATCCATGACTTAAAAAATATGAGAGTTCCTTTTAATGAACAATGTGAGGCTCGCTCCACCGCCCAAAACCTCCCTTGAGGTACAAAAAAATGCTAAAACATCCTTTGATGGATAGACCACTATTATCGATAAGTGACATAAAATAATAAATATGTGTGAGACAAAATATCACTTGTATTTACAATCAATGATCTCGGAAAAGTAACTATCATCTATATCTTGCTTAACAACTTTTTAATCTTAGTAGATGGGGATGAGGAGGCCTACATGCAAACAAAAGTCATTCCATAATTGTGAACTCATTGTATAGGATGTCTAACTATCACAACATGAAAGTATGTTGTTAGGAATACATGCTAACTATTTGATCAAAGGGAAATTATTTTCCTGCAAGAAGTTAACATTGATGGATTTACAATCAACGCCTTCATCATATCAATTATAGTCAAGGTTCATTCACAAGATGTTTGAGTGTGAAAACATTTGAAGGGGTGCGATTGCATTGATCACCCCTTCACTTTCACCAAATTTGGTTACTTGGGGATTAGATTATTCGATGAGTCCTCAAGGCAAGAATAACTTGTACCAATATTCAAAGAAGGGTTTGTATAAGTATGTTTTTAAAAAGTACTGAAATATATTATTAGTAATAAATGATCTGTATGGGTATTTAGAGCGAAATGATCCATATCATCAATTAGAGTAGGATTCCTTAAATTTTACTTTTCAGAAGTCCTGAAATCTATTTTTAGTAATTGTCGATAGCATTTGGTATATTTCATTTTTAGGGTCTTCGGAGCATTTCTAGGCTTCGGATTGTACGACGAGAGCATAACACATGGTCATAGTAATTTTTTTCTAGTTCACTACAACATCTCTCCTATAAAATTTTCTCAATTTGTGAACCACACTAACCATTGGAAAATGGCAAAGAAAACTAGAAAAAGATGATGTGACTATGTGTTGTGCTCTCAACGCATCTGGCCAAGCCCATAAAAGCTTCAAGACCCTAAAAGATTAAAATACCAAAAGCTATCAAAAACTACTAAAAATAGATTTTGTGGATTTCTAAAAATAGACTTTTAGAAATTATGCTCTAATTGATGATACATATCACTCCTTTGAAACACTCGTATGGATCATTTCTGCTAAAAATAGATATACTTCCTACTACTTCCTTTAAAAATAGACTTTAGATCCATTTGGATCATTAGATCCCACTCATTAGATCGTGTGGACCTATTTGATTTTAATTACCATTCTCTTGGAATCACCTATATTTATGCTTCAATGACATTTAATGGATGACATTATGGAGGTGGTTAATCGAATCAATCCATGATGCCAAATGCATCCTATGTGGAGATTTCAACATGATTAATCTAGGGAAGAAAAATTAGGGCTCGTACCAATGTGGTGGTGAGCCAACGAAAGGAAAGTTTGGTTATATATGTGTAATAAACTAGAGTTTTTAGACCCTAATCGCCAACATCACCTTCCTGACACCTCATCATGGTTCATAAGGAGAAGATTGATTAGATGATGGCCAATATGCTGATAGAATTCTTGACCATTTCTCTAAATTGTAGGGAAATTTGAGCACTCTTAAGAATGTAATGCCCATAAAAAGACACCAAAATCCATAACTAAAACCATTTTTTATTTTGAAATACTTAGGACAACTTACTACAATACATCGATGCCCAATCACCTACACTCCACTCATGGAATCATTTAAATTTTACTTGAACAAGAAAAAGTGAAGACGCATACACACCAAACATAAAAACAACAAATGCTACCAAGCCTATCAATAAGGCTTGCATAAATGGGGAGATTGTAGATGCCAAAATCTACATAAAATCATTATTACATCATGTTTTTGCTAGTTATTTATGTACATAAGTTTTGAATAATGAAACAACATCTCGGTGACATCACCCCTTTGTTGAACTTCTCTTTGTTACTTGATTGAACTTAACCTTTTCCTATTTTACCTCTTTCATTGGATTTTGAGCCTTTTTACAGAGATATTTGACAATTTTCTATTACTTGTTTACTTTCATTTGACCTCAGGTCCAAACCATACAATGGGGTCATGACCATTTTGTATGGTCTTGGCCCCTTTTATTTTGCAATTGTTTTCTCTCCATGGGCCCATCATCACTTTTTTCCTTTTGGATTGTATATTTTAGGTCACCCTTCCCACCAATAATGTCTCGAATATGTTACATAAGCCATAATACACCTTGCATCATTCCAATTTGCATTAATACTACAATGGTAGGATCCACCTCATCATCTAGTAATGGATAAAAGTCTCATGGTGTTGGCTCTAGTTGGCGCCCCTCTCATGTGTTGCATGCATCGACCTCCTCCACACATATGGTCTTTGGAGACACCTCCTCCATAATACCAAACTAGTATGTCACACACTCATACTAAAATAACTCCCCTTTAAGGGTAAATAAATCCTCTAACCACATGGTATGATGTATATGTTGCATATCAACACTATCCTAAGACCACGCTTTATAATCCCTATGTGGCTTCCAAATAATATCTCATGGGCCTGGTCAATCTAGCAATGATATTTATGTCATGGTATTGTTAGGAAATAAGAGATAAAATATGCGGAATAATCCCTTAGAATCGCAAAAAAGTTGTAGAAACTAATATGCGTAAAATATTACGAGATCTCAAATAAAAGTGCGTAATAAATAACACAACACAGAGAGACAAGATTTAACGTGGTTCACCCAATTTGGGCTACGTCCACCAAGAATCACTTGCTCAGATTTTATTACAAGCCTCCACTCTCTCAATACAATACCCAGATCCGTTTGGAGCTATGCTCAACAAACTCTACAAAATTCACACCCGAATTCAAAGCACATCTGCAATACATTTGCTTGTCTATCTATCATATGCATAAGACCATATAAATAGACAATTGCTTAAGCAGTTTGATACAAAACCATGGGTATCAAAACCATGGGCAAAAACCGTGGGTATCAAAACAATGGGCAAAAACCGTGGGTATGAAACAATGGGTACCGAAAAACCATGGGCCTCAAAAAAGCCCATAATGGTTACCCATTACCCATGGGTTAATAAACCACCCATGAAAATTTGCTTCGGGGGCTTCGCCGAGCTCCCCATCGATCGGGGAGGCTTCACCCCCTGAACCCCCTTGACCCACTCACCGGTGAGCGGGACCGCCGTAAAAATACCCGAGTGTAACACATGAAGGTGTACCACACTCTAACATGAAAATAGGCTCCACAAACATAACAGGTATTCGGCCATCACCATGTTGACAAGCTCCACCTCATTGAAAATATATATCCGGTGAGCCTAATCCATTGTATGGCCCACCAATAGGCCATACAATTGCAATATGATCATACAACCACATATGAAATAGTTTCACTATTGTTACACCACCATCATAGTTCTCTCGACGCAAAAACCTTGTATAAATGGGATAATACACATTGACCCATGTGTTTCATCGCCTATGATCCTCTATGGTTTATCATATTTGCCACATCCTATAATATATAGACACACATATGCCATCTAAAACCACAAATGATGCTAATAATACTACATATACTTCCACAATCATGAAACATTGGAAGTCACAATGGAGCTCCAGCTAGAAGTAAGATCCCCTAAACCATCATAGCCCACCCATAATCTTTGTGCCTTTCTCATGTGATATAACATGTCTAGGGGAAGTACCAACACCCTATCACATATAATAGGTAGCCACGATGTCATGTACACGTCCTCCAATGTCACAATCATCTCCCCTATCGGTAGCTAAAACATGCAGTGTTAGCATTCCACCACTCACATAAAATTGTAATCAAATGCTTCGATACCATGATGGAGAAAGTAAAAAGGCAATAACAAGGATCATACAGATAATATAAACATCAACCCATTTGCACTCAGACTGACAAAGACAGTAAAGTTCCATGGGTGAGAAAGCATTTAACCATGAAAATTGCATGCAAAGAAAAAATCAGTACATCTCATTCCATCATAGATCTAAAGAAAGGGAAGGGGTACAAATTGGGGTATTGTATGTAACCCCCAATGCATGTAATCATACCTCCTCAAGTGGAGAAGAGGAGTTACATTCTTGAAATGGAAAGTAACTCATGTATGACACACCGTGATGTGTATGACGGAATATGTCATAACCCCTATGACCTCACCTAAGTGAGATGACTCAACACGTGATGTGGATAATGAAACACACTAACACCCCTGTTCATCATAACTTAGGATGAGGTGACATGTCGAAATGAGAAATGGGTCCCGACAACTAATCCTGATGAGGCACCCATGAACAATAAGGATCTCAAGTAGCGGAGGAAAACCCGAGTGGGAAAAACATCCACAACAAGAGATGGAAAACTCCCCAAAAATCTAAGAAGGATGCAAAAATGGGTCCACGAAAACTAAGGGCCTAATTAGGTACCCATGTACAATTGCAATATATATATGAAAGAATAAGAAGAGAGGAGAGGAAGGAGACAAGACAGATTGCAAAAGATGTGAATCCATAGTCGAATCGAAATCTAAAACTCTAGAAGTGTCCAAGAAGAGTGTCGATGATGTGATCCTCAACTAGTATATTGAGGAATATCCAACAACATCGAACAATATGCTTGCAATGGGAAGGATAGAAATTGAGTACTTGGAACTCTACCCACTCCGTCAAGGAAAATTGAAGTCATCAATAAGAAGAACTGAGAATGACGAATATGGTGCACAAAAGTGTGGCATAGGTCTAGAAAATGAGTGCACAAGACTTGAAGGCAACGCCATGAGCGTAGAAATGTTAGAGTGTAAAAGAGGAACATCCACCAAAAGGATGCTCAAGTGAAGTGAAGGATGCAACAAACCCCACAACATTAGAAAGGGGATCCACAAACAAGGGTGGATCAATGATGGTCTTTGAAAAAGTAGAAGTGATAAAATTCCCAGAAGGGGAATTCCCAACAAAGGAGATGAAGGACTCCTCAAAACACCTATATAAGGATGAGAAACTCCATGTATTGCATCATAAGTAGGCGTTGCAAAGAGATTACAAAGGTCTAGCAGATACTCATCCCAAGAGGGTGGCTTAACAAGCAAAAGATTGATGTCTGATAGATAGGTATGAATCATCAAAACATGAAGGAGGAGGAGTGGAAAGAGCCTCACACACTGGAAGTGGAAAGGAGGAAGATACAATGAATGTATGAGGTTGGGAACAAGACTACCGATGTCTGATGGGAAGTGAGGAGTGTCAACATACTTTGAAAGGTAACTAAGAGAAAGAGGAGAGGAGTCCTCCGTAGTTCTCTCATCATCGGGGATAGAAACAAGCGATTCACGTGTCAACATAATTGTCATCACATGAAAAGGAAGAGGATACAATTGTATCGAGTAGTAGCGGGGTGGAAGTAGAATCGAAGGGTCTCGAATAAGGACTGAAATATGCTCTAGATGGTGTGAGGAGGATTTGAGTCTGCCACATGAAGGTGGAGAGGTCTGGAGACATGCAACATCAAGTGACCAAAAACATGGTCGCATGTGTCGAGGTAGTCTTCAAGATGATAAGGATCAATGGATGTAGGAATTGGCCCATACAGAAAGAGAGAAAGGCCCTCATGAGAAAAGTAACGTTCCATAGAAGCACACCATGATGTATAGTTCTCTCTACCAAGAAGAAGTGGCGGAGGCAAGAGAAGTGATCATGCGATGCTCAAGTCCTGGAAAGAGCATCCTTTATGGTGCAAAAGGTACAAAATACATGAAAAGAAGAAGGGTGTGTGAATACAAATAAGGTTGTAAGACATTAAACTCAATTGAGAATGCATCTGCATGTAATACAACACCTAAGAACAATGATAACCCCATTTTTTGTGGCACTTTATAAGCAATGTGTTGGTTACACTAAGGTATGTTCATGCGATGCGGGATGTATGATAGGAAAAGATGTGTCTAGGCACCATGCACTCTTATCATCCATTGAACTAGGATATTCAAAGCAAGGAGTGAGGGACACATCGAGATCAACACACAATAGATAGAATTAAAGAGGGTACAAGTACATCGCTATGATCGTATACCAAAAGGGAAGTAAACCTTACACTAGGACAAACTAAATTTTCTAAGGCCTTAGGTTTAAGAAGAAGAAGGAACCCTATGGAGGTATCGACACTATGGGGGATGATGATAAATAAGATAAGCATGCAAATATTATGCTAACCTAAGGAAATCATGTAACATGAATTGAAAAACTGAAATGTAATATGCTAACCTAGCATGTCCATAAAATACTAAGCTAACATAAAGCATGTATCGAATGTAGGAACTACTCTATACAAAATGACAAAGTGAGTTAGAGAACTTACTTATTGGGGCGGTTGTTGATGCATCTATCTCCCAAAGGACCATACACTAAGAGATAACATTTTAAGGTGGAGAAGGGGAAACATTCTAGTCCTAGCTCACTATAGTTGACCCAAAAGTGCAAAAAACCAATCCAAGCAAGAAGAATCTCCAAGCCAAGAGTCAAGATGCAAGAAATCCAAAAGCCAAGCGCTTAGGTGCAAGTTAGTGCATAAGACAAAACCTAATGGTGAGTTCTTGTATGAAAATATGTGATGTCTTGATGTGCAAATCATATTTGAGATATTTACACCAACTTCATCGCTCATGGGAAGGCATCGTAGGAATTTGAATTTGCACTAACGTAATTACTTGCGGAAATGTCATCGGAAAGGGAGGAAAATGAAAGGGAGATGTGCAAAGAGACATGAGAATAAAGGAAGAAGAAAAATGAGAGAAATGGGGTCATGAATAAGCAATATTTTAGAAGAATGAGGAGGAAAACAAGAAGATAAGAGGCAAAATAAGAGGAATATGAGAAAAATAAATACATAAACGGGACTAAAATCTGCTCTCTCCATGTATGATCCCTAACCCAATGGTTACGTGAATAAACCTACCCATATCCCCGAATGATCCCCTTAAGGCACCCGTTCAAGAGATAGATGTATCAACGATTTCTAACCTTAAAAGAGAATTGTTAGTAACATGTATGAAAATAAAAAGATAAAAATTTAGGTGTATGCATATACCCCAGCCGTTGATTACCACATGTCGCAATAGCGAAACATGGGGTAGTCAATGGAAAGAATGATATATAACACCAAACTAAAATTACATGCTGAAATAAAGGAAGGACCAACTAAAATGAAACATGCCCACCAATGCATACCTGATAGTGTCGGTGGTCCTGCTAAGTATGAGCATAATACATGTTACTAGAACCTTGGAGAATAAAAACTAAAAATAAACACTAGAGGATCATCAATAAAATAATACTTAAATCACCTAGCTAGGGCCATGGGATGGATGTCATGGATTTGGAATTAAGATGTTGAAAAGTGTCATAGAGGTAAAGGCTAAGTAGTGGGTAACGATGCTAAAGAGTGAAAAAACCGTATGGTAGAAGATACAAAGAGGAGCTAAAATAAACCCGAAGGCAGCACATAAATAAATCATGGAAGATTAGTCCAAAGGGTAGATAACAACGCCGAAAAGCATAAAAAACCATGAGGTAGATGTTATAAGAGAGGAAAAAGGAAATCCAAGCAAGACTATGAGCCTAAGTGAGGATTTACAAGACCACAACGATCCCATAAGAAAAGATAGGGAAAATCGAAACTAAGATTTGTAATTATCATTGTAAAAGAGAAAAGGAAGGTTGATAAAGTAGTGAATTTGAGAAGGAGAAGAAAGAGAGGGTAAATGAGTATCGGAACTCTCAAACTCCTTCAAGCATGAAACTTCTTAAGAAATTGGGCATTGGTTGGTTCTTTGAAAATATGAACTTCATTGGTTTGAAGGTGATATGTGTTAGGGCTGATAATATCCTTGATGAGGTAAGGACCCCACCACTTTTGAGTGTACTTTCCTTCTTTTTCATGGGTGTAGTCAAGTTTGAGAACAATGTCTCCCACGTCGAAAGTATGTGGAAAAAAAGTTTGTTATGTTGTGTAGCCATACAATGATTTTGCTTTTGATTGCGAGTATAAGAATGATCACATTGTTATTCAAGTATCAAGTTCATGGAGGTGTGACTCACATATTTCCTCATCTAAAATTATTCCATGAAGATATATACAAAGCGAATGAAGTTCCACCTCAAGTGGAAGGATAGCTTCACTCCGTAGGTAAGATAGAAAGGCGTGATAAGAAATTTCTTATGTTTGATTGTGGAGTGTATTGTTCCCACGGTAAGAGGACTAGTGGTAAGCTCGCTACACAATTTTATTAAGTAATCAGTTCTTGTTGACTCTATTTGTAGCTCATTAGGTTCATTGTCCCTTGAATTTGCTAATGTGATTTGAATTTTAGGCTTAAGATCGAAGAAATCCAGATATGGAATGCCTTGAAATTCATGAGAAGTAGGCATGAGGAAAGGCTCATTAGGGAGTGTTATCGGAACATCCCAAGGATTGGGATCAACATCATTCCTAAAGCGTTGGTTTTTGTGAATGAATTTTATACACTAGTACCGGATGATGCAACTACACACATGTGATATGTCCAAGGGAAACCCAATAATAGGTTGTAAGAAAGAGGACAATCTAAGACCATAAGATTTGTATGAGTTGTCTTGGGTCGGAACGTAATAGGAAACTAGATGCATCATATGGGTTTCTTCTTGGTTTTGTCGAAGTCTCGACAAGTTAGATGAGTAGGTTTGAGATTCTCAACAGAGAATCCAAGATTTTTGATCATGGTATAAGAAGCAAGGTTAATGCCAGACCCTTCGTCCATAAGGACTCTATACACTTGTGCATCGTGAATAATGAAACTAATGAGTAGTGGTGGGTCATCCACATGAAATAAGAATTTTTTGTAATCATGCCATCTTCCACAAATTCGAGGCCAACAAATTAAATCGTGAAGGTCGTGAAGGTTTCCCCATAGTCTCTATGTGGTGGAATTCTGGGTTTGTAGTCGTGGAAGGAGCTTTGGGGGATACACAAGAAGGATCCTCAAATATATTTAATTTCTAGAGGAGGAACCTTTGATGCGAAGATGATGTACACATGAGATCCATGAAAGGAATCTTGCATGTGAGGGATTTTAACTCATCTAAAAATTTCTATGATGACTTGGAGTAATTCCCATAATGATATCGCGACACTAGCGTAATAAGAGATGTATCCAACCCGATGATGATTTTTGTTAGATGGAACTATTCCATACGAGGAGGGAGGAATGGGTTCTTTTCTTGGTGCCACCGCTAATGTTGCGGTGGAGGCTCACTATAGGAGCATACTTCACTTGTTGGTAGGTCTTGAGAAGTGTCAATAAAATATGGATTATCAACGGGTTTCTTTTGTTTCATAACTAGTTCTTTATGGGTTGGATTATGCCTAAATTTATTCTTAGTAACATTGATGTATTGGGAATCTAGGAAACTTTGATCATATGAAGGCTCTATAGTACCCACAACATTCTTCATGGGGTTTTGTGTTGCTGATTTTTACGCTTAGAGTGAGATATTTATAAAGATTTATATTTCTCATAGAATTCTTGTATGATCATAGATTAATCAAAGGAATATCTAAGGAATAATTCATGTGTTTATTTCATAAGATCCTTACAAACACTATGTGAGTGGCCTATAGCCATGTGCCACTAGAAAAATAAGTCACCTCTAAAATTAGGAAGAGCCTGCTTTGAAGGGGGAACAATTCGTGGTGGAAGGAGTATTTGAAGAAGTTCAAAGTGAGATAAAGGGGTATGGGGGAGAGAGTGAGAGGATTATCAAGTGTCTCCCATTCCTTTTTCTCTTGGGAATTTTGAGGAACTAATGACATGTGTTGTGTTTGTAAGTTTGGGTGACAAGTTAGAAGTGCATCCGAACTCACGCATAAGGTGATCTTGTCTCTTGGCTTGTTTAAGGGCTTCCTCTAATGTATTAGGAGAAAAATATCTAACCTTGTATGAAAGGGTTGACATAAGGTCCATAAAAATATTTTGGATAAGCTTATATTATCAAGGTTATGGTTGGCTTGTATAGATAAATCCTTCCATCTTTTAATAAATTCATGAGCTAATTCATTCATACCTTGCTTAAGATTTATGAATTTTGTAGAGTATTTTCATGTATTTCTTGTTGTTGAAATTCAAAAATCAAGGCTTTAACTAAACCCTATAGATCAACTATCGAATGGGGAGGTAGCTGACAATACCATTCTAGAGATTCACCTACCAAGGTTTTTGTTAGAAATTTAGTTGTAGCGTAGGTGTTCATTTGGATTCACTCTTATAAAGGTTGTCAAAGGTTTTAAGGAAGAGGTTTGGGTCCCCAAAACCATCATAAGAGATGGTAGGGATGGTCTCCCCTAAATCCATGAGCAGTGATATAAGGAGCAAGAGGTTCATTTTGCATGTTTGTAACATTTTGTTTTGGATTGGTGGAGGGGGATGAGATTCCCATGTGCATCCACCAAAGGGGGAGGTGTGAAAGAAGGTACATTGGGTATCAAATTTTGGGAAGATATTTATAACATTTGATTTTGTATTTGAATCATACTAGTAGTAATAACAAATTGAGACAAGGTTAGTTGATCTAAAATTTTAGCTATCAATACGTTATGATCAATGGAAGAAGATTGGATTTTTTTATATAGGCGTTTCTTGATATTTTTCATGCTCTATGTGTTCATCACATTCATTAGTGTATAGTCTTAGGAGACTCCTCTTGATCATTCCTACATAGAGGTGTCGATTATTAAGGATTCCTTTGTAGCTAAGGTGGGGTATGGTCATCTTCGTTAAGATATTATGGAGACTCTTATCTTTATCAAGTATAAGTTATTTTTATTGTTGAGGTTTTTAATGAATTTTTTGGATCTATATGCTCAGTTTTAACCACATTACACTCAACCTTGTTGTGAGTGGTTTAAAAAGGTGAGGACAACAAAGCTTCATGGGTGGAATTAGGATAACTACAAAGATTATCACTTATGGGAAGAGAAATATAGAATTTCGGAACATGAAGAGGGAATGTGGGCATGAATGAATAGCCCATGGAGAAGTTCAAAGGATTCAACTGAGCCAAGAAGAGCCTGAGAGAAGACATTGGGACAAGATGGAAATTGAAAAAAACTTTGGAAAACTGATATTTACACGCAATCAACCATACACATATTTTACACATGGTATGCGATGGCGTTGGAAAAGGAAAATGAGTTAAAACAGACACAATCAGTCATGCATGGGTCTTGCGTAGGGGCCGATGGTGTTAAGAAAGGTAAATGAGTTAAAACATACACAATCGGTCATGTACAAGTCTCACACAGGGCCAATGATGTCATATAGAATGAGATTAAATGAAACAGATAGGGTCGACCCTACATAAAATTTACATAGGGTCCAATAATGTCTGAAGCATAACTAATTTGTAGGGTTTTTTGGAATTTTAAAAACTGAAACAAGATAAAAATGAAAATTAGGTGCTTTTAACAAGTTGTGTTTGATCAAAAGGTACAAAAAGGATTCACGTTGGGTTCACTAAGGATTTATGGTGGAAAAAAATGTGTCTAGGCACTTGCATGCACTCTTATCATCCATTCAACCAGGGTATTCGAGGCAACGAGTGAGGGACACACCAAGAATGACACACAAACAAATATAATTAAAGGGGGTATAGGGACCACTATGATTGCATACCCCAAGGGAAGTAACCCTTACACTAGGAAAAACTAAGGTTTCCAAGGCCTTAGGTTGAAGAAGAGGAAGGAACCCTATGGAGGTATCGACACTATGAGGGATAATGATAAATAAAAGAAGCATGCAAATATTATGCTAACCTAAGGAAAACATGTAACATGAACTAAAAAACTAAATGAAATATACTAACCTAGCATGTCCATAAAATACTAAGCTAACATAAAGCATGTATCGAATGTAGGAACTACTCTATATAAAATGACAAAGTGAGTTAGAGAACTTACCTATTGGGGGTAGTTTTAATGCATCTATCTCCTAAAGGACCATACACCAAGAGAGAACAAATTTAAGGTAGAGAAGGGAAAAAATCTAGTCCTAGCTCACTATAGTTGACCTAAAAGTGTAAGAAAACAATCCAAGTAAAAAGAAACTCCAAGCCAAGAGTCAAGATGCAACAAATCAAAAGCTAACCGAGCGGGGTGCAATTTGGCATAGAAGAGAAAAGATAACATTGAGTTCTTGTATGAAAATATGTGATGTCCTAATATGTAAATGAGAGTTGGGGTATTTATACCAATGCCATCACCCATGGGTGAAAGCGTCAGCAAGGAATTTAAATTTACACCAATGCAATCACCCGTGGGTGATGACATCAGTAAGGGAGGAAAATGCAAGGGAGATATACAAAGTGACATGAGAAGCAAGGAAAAAGAAAAGAAAATAAATAGGGTCAAAAATAAGCAAGATGTTGGAAGAATGAGGAGGAAAACAAGAATATAAGAGGAAAAATAAGAGGAATATGAGCAAAAGAAATACATAAATGGGAATGAAAGTTGCTCTCTCTCCATGTATGATCCCTAACCCAATGGTTATGTGAATAACCATACCCCTATCCCAGAACAAGCCCCTTAAGGAACCTATTCTAGAGATAGATGCATCAACGACCTCTAACCTAAAAGAGAATTGTTAGTAACAGGTATGAAAATAGAAAGCATAAAAATTTAGGTGTATACAGAAAATTGACCACTATCCTTACATTAGGCAATGAATCACATAAGGATAGAAGGCCACATAAGTCTCATTCGAAGCGAAGGAACAACATGTAAGAAAAAAAAAGGGCGTAAGCAAAATAAGGGTAAAACATTGTTCAATGTGAGAGAAGGTGTTTCACATCACAAAAGAGGGTCTCTCTTATCGCAAGGTTGTGGTAGATGTTCTCACTAGCCACAATAAAATAAGAGCACTACAATGATGACAAGCGAGAAAAGTGGCCCGAAAAGCCCAATAACCCTATAATGAAGCAAAAATAGTACTCCCCCCTTAATGATGAGTTTGATTGCTTTTCCCTTAATTAGGATTATATTAATTGGAAAAAGGGAAAAAGTGAGAAATAAATTTGAAAAAGGTTTAAAGAAGTGTTTAGGGGCTCAAGGGTGAGCCATCTCACTCAAAGAGTTGGCAAATGAACTGGTTGGCAGCTCATGGGCGAGCTACATTGGAGAGGCTGAGCTAATCGAAGAGAGAGGTTGAAATGTTGAGCGAGATGGATAAGGTCACTAAGTTGGGGGTGGAGATCTCATCTAAGTCAGCCGAGTAGCATAAAGAACATGGTGAGTCAAGCTCAAGGGGAAAGGCCGAGTTACGTTAGGGTCCTAGTGAGCTAGATGGTGAGTCGTGCATGATCTAGATTGAGAGGTCGAAGGGGTGGCCCGAGTGGAATGAATGCATAGTAGGGCCAAGGTGGATGGTCTTGAGGCAAGTTGAATCCATGCATCGAAGAAAATCAAGCACACAGTTCACGTGAGCTTTGAGTTTGTCTAGAATATCAACATGGCAAGAAAGCCAACTATGGCGGGAGGACCCATGTGACTCGGTGGAATACCCGAGTGAGTAGATAAATGGTCAACTTGGAGAGAATCCATGTGTTTGGTGAGAATCTAGGTGCAAAGGAATCATGAAATGGAAGGGGCTAATTACAACACATAAGGTAGGATTCGATGTCGGGGGAATCAAATGGGGAATGGAAAAAAACTTGTGCATTGAGATGGGCTAACATGACGAAGACGAAGCAGGGTCGTGGTCGATGCAAGGTGGTAGGGGTTTCTATGGACGAAGTGGTGAAAACCACTACAAAGTAGATGAGTGGGATCCGAACCATGGGCCACGATGAGCCATAGAATGATGTAGGGTTAGTCGAATCACCTGGATTGGCCAAACTCAAAGCACGAGTCAATGTACACGAAGGACCCGGTGCACAATGCAAAGCCAACCAACCACTACAATGATAAGCTCCCAAAAACAAATGTAAAAACCACAACAAAATCATGATTTGTAGATTCAAGTGATTCACAAAGGTAGCGGATGAGGAAGGATGAAGGTGGGCTCAAGGAGCTAGCTCGGTTCCCATTTCGGTGAGTGAGGCCAAGTTTGGCCAAAAACACCTTTTACCACTGAAACTCAAAAAATAACACTTAAACTCGATATGAAACTCTTGAACTGTAATAACAAAACTCCGAATATGCATAAGGCATGCCAAATCATAAACAACAAAAACACAAATGAAGCACAACCAACAACTCGAACAAGATGTAAACCTGAATAAGACCAAATTAATGCATATACCGCACGAATGGAATATCCATTACAAATCTACACACGAAACCAGTAAAATCACGAACCGAGAGTAGTAAGAAATGAAAAATGAAGAGTAGCATGGATCCCAACAATGTGCTCTGATACCATGATGGAGAAATCAAAAACTCAAAAATGAGGATCATGCGAGATAACACAAACATCAACCGAATTACACTCACGGTAGTTTGACAAAGTTCCATGGGGAGTAAACATTCAACCATGAAAAGTGTATATAAAGAAAAAGTTTGCACATCTCATTCCATCATAGATCTAAAGAAAGGAAAGGGGTATAAATAGGGGTGTTGTGTAACCCCTAATGCATGTAATCATACCTCCTCAAGTGGAGAAGAGGAGTTACATTCCCAAATGGAAAGTAACTCCCATATGATGCATTGATGCACATTGACGCATATGATTAAATATTATGATGAAAATTTTCATAATCTCTATGACACCTAAGACCTATGACCTCACCTAAGTGATATGACTCACCACGTGATGTGAAAAATGACACACACCAACATCACCCAATCATACCATATGTCATAATCCAACATTATCAATTACATCCCATCCTACATCATCCATACCCAACACAAATAGGTTTGTCATGTGTCGACCACCACGAACTCCCATGGGTGGATGATCCGGAGGATTTTTGGTGTTGGAATTTTCCTAAAACCTCCGTAAACTATGAACACATGCGCAGAGTGTCCTAATACCTTTCCGGTATGTAGAACTCAAAAAATGGAGTCCAGTGCAAAATACAACTGGTCAAAGTTGGTCAAAGTTTGGTCAATAAGTGGTCAAATCTGGTCAAACTGAAAAAATTGATGATATTTGAATCTCTATAAATCATTTCTATGGTTTATAGCTTGTCACAATATTTTCGGTGTATTTTGAGAACCAAACCGGTCCGAGTCGTAAAAAGATATGCATAGTCAAAGTTGGTCAAATGACGATGTGACACGCATGTGGACAAGCGACATATTCTGCGTGTGAAACTTGGCAGGTTTGTGGTGGTTTTGGATTTAAAAATAATCATAATATTCTATTTAATCCATTCCACATGAATAAGCCTAAATCCCATGGGATAAGGAGGATTTTGTTGGCCAAAAGTCATTTAAAGGCTTATCCTATCCCTTTCCCACCATATGTGGGGTCAATGGCTAAATTGGACGCCTAAACCTATGGAAGGGGGATTCGAACCCTTGACCTGCACCAAAATATTTATCAGCCTTACCAACCCACCACTTTTTAGGAAATGATATAATATGAGATCACTTTTATTTAAAGGGACTTTTTAGTAGGTCTGTGTATGGACCGGTTTGTAGAGATCTCCACTTTTGAGGCATGTCTAGTACGAATTTTGCCATGGTGTAAAAATAAAAGTTGTTAAAAATTCCAAGAGATTTCCATAAATATAAATTTTATTACATGAAGTGCTATATATTCTCTTGTGTAGGTGATTTTCTGTCATAGTTTAACATAATGGACACAAGGAGCGATGAGACATAGATCCGAATTTTCCAAGTACTTCTAGTCCGAACCAGGCCATGGAGTAAAAAGGGAAGTTGTTCATATTTTCATAAGATTTCCAGATCTATAATTTTTTTCATGTAGTGTTTATAAATCTCTATTTGTAGGTGTTTTTCAATCGCATTTGCAAGGGATCACACTATGGAAGCACTTTGTAGGAGTCATGGATCATTTTGGGAACAATTTATGGTAAATTGTAGAGTTTCCAATGTCTTTGATCAAATAATTTTCAGGTTTTGATATGTTTAGACATTATTGAAGGGTTATTATACTTCATTGGTCGTTTAATAGATCAATTCTCTTTTTGAGAATCCAGAGACGTAGCCTTCGGGTGAACTTTGTTATCAATCTTGTGTTGTGGATTTGATTTCAATTTGTGGATGAAGCTTTTGATCAGATAAAAATCAGTATTAGATTTTAATTATTTTGATTAAGCAACCATTCATTAAAAATGGGAAAATGGACTTAAGATTTACATTTCAGTATCCATAATCCACAATTTACTAGTTGGATGCACATTTCAGTGTTGTGATTGATAATCAGACTGAGGTGCATGTATTAAAAGGAATTAATCAATTTTGGGGTAATTGGACCAATAATTTGATGTTGAGTTCCTTAGTATCTAGAAATTTTAAAAGTACAAAAAAGTACCATTTTTGGATTAGTGGAAATATCTATATAAGCACAAAAAGAGTTGTTATCCCGTAAAATTGACAAGGGCAATTTCTATCGATAACCATACCGAAAATTTTGTTCCAATCCCTCATCGAGGATCCCCAGCATTTGGAATGTTGCAAAATCCCTTCTCGGGAAATCTGGTTTCCGAGCTTATTAAGCTTTTTTTGGTCTTTTGGTTGGGCGCATAAAATGACTATGTGACATCACTTTTGATGCGCCCCTTTAAAACCTTTGGTGCATGTTTTCTTGTGTCAATGAGTGTTTTGGTGCGCCTCTGCTGTTGAGGCTTCCCCACTGCGTGTGCCAAGGTGCATGCGCCTTCCTGTCGACAGGCATTTTGTTGCGCCTCTTTTGGTGCGCCACGAGTGCACATTTTCTTATGTCAACACCACTTCCGGTGCGCCATAGGCGCACATATATTCATGTTGACAGGTCTTTCGGTGCGCCAAAGGGCGCATGCTTTCATATGTCGACAGCTCATTTGGTGCGCCCCTTTAAAAAGTTGGTGGCGCATTTATTACTGTCTCGCCTATATATAGGCGCGTCTACATCTTTGTCATTATCACCGATGAAACACGTGATTTTCTCACGAGCTCAGCCGTAAACTCCTTTTCTGCATCGCTTTCGATCGCGTCGTGGACCCGTTCTTGCACTTTTTCATTGTTTAACCGGGTAAGAGGTCCTCTCTCCTTTTGTATATTTTGTGCTTTGGTTTTGCTTGGGTGCTGGCTGGGTTTGTTTGGTTTGTGGGATGTGGAATCTTGTTTTTCCCCCTGCTGCTGTCTTTCCATTCTTCACCATGCTTTTTCCCCCCCTCTTTCCAGATCTGCTGGTAGAGGAAGCTCTGTCCTAAAAATGGCTTGGAACTCTCTGAATGAACTTCTTCATCACCCATGAACCCTGCAAAAAAGGAACTCAACCAAATCCAAAATCCCTCAGTGAAGAAATCATGGCTTGAAGGGAGACTGTAATTTTTTTCCCTTGGCGCACCCATCATGCCTGTTACATCAGGAGCATTTGCGCCCTCAAGGCGCGCCTCCTTCGCATGTTGCAAGCGCTAACCTTGCGCCCCCTTTGGTGCACCAACCTCATTTGTTGCATCGCATAAACATGCGCCCCTTGGCGCATCCTGTACCCCTGCAACACTAGTTTAATCTGCGCCAAGTGCAAAACTATCTTGGCGCAGGCGCATCTATGCTTACAACAACATCATGTTCTATAGATCTTCCATGCACGGCGCCAAGTTCCCTTCAGCGCATGAAAATATGATGTTACACGCAAATAATCCGCGCCCTTTGGCGCATCCTGTACCCGTGTAACATGAACACAAACTTTATATGCGCCCTTTACAAAATGCATCCACATGGCGCAGGCGCACTTGTCCTTACAAAGAAACACAAAATGCACCTGCGAGTTGTCATGCGCCATGTGCCCTTTGGCGCTGATTTATCTCCTGCAACACCCTTTTCCTGTGCGCCTTACCTATTTAGCTCTGTAATCTACAATATCTGTGCGCCATGCACCCCGAGGCCTTTAAATTGCTAACTCTTTCTTACTCGAAGCTTTTCATGGAAAATCAAGTGCACGACACGGTTATCTTCAAATGGATTTCACATCTTATTCTTGCGAGATCAGCAATTAAGCTCGAGAAGAACATATGTCCACATCAAGCAAGAGGCCTACCAAATCCAAAGGCAAGGCCAAGCTCACGAGAGGAAGAAATGAAGTATAAATATCGAGGGTCGAATGCCCGACTCCCGTGCCGAGTGTGACCTGGACATCGAGACTCGGATTCATATTGATATAGAGGAATTCAGGTCGGGACTCGGGAAGGTCACAAGAAGTCCATGGATGGACAAGCGATAGCGTTGCGCACTTTGGAGGAATCCCGATCGGCCATAGCTTAATAATGAATTC
Source organism: Taxus wallichiana var. yunnanensis (assembly GCA_018340775.1). Classification (NCBI taxonomy): domain Eukaryota; kingdom Viridiplantae; phylum Streptophyta; class Pinopsida; order Cupressales; family Taxaceae; genus Taxus; species Taxus wallichiana. The sequence goes on from CM031242.1 coordinate 697,209,976, forward strand.
ATGATGGTGGTTGCTCGATGTTCTGACAAAGACACAAGATGTGTCGTAAATGAGAAGGGCGAGGTCGTAATCAACCTCACTGCCCGCCACTTTGAGATAATACTCGGCATTCCTCATCACCGGCACTTTGTGGCCATTAGCCAAGACGACTGCATTAAGGCATGGGACGACAATGAAGATCAGTGCATGCAGCTGATGAACGAGGTCTATCTGAAGAATAAAAAGGTAGTAACCCATTGGCCACAAATCATTCACCGCAGTGATTTTTCAGAGGAGCTCGAATGACACTATCACGTTCTGAGCGAGTAGTCTTTGGGCTTCCTGACGCCCACTTTTTCCATAAATGGATGCTGCGGTACTTAGAGACTATGAACAAGAATGTGCCCGATCAACGCTTTTGTTGGGCAGAAATAATAATAAGCACGATCTCTGAGCGGCAATAGTTTACCACAACTGGGAGATTCTACATGAATTCCTATGTTGTTTATGCTCTGACTTCGTAGAAAGGGACTACCCGTACTGACGATGCGGAGTGGAGTTTGGCCCCGGTCAAAATATATGAATACTATCCGAGTGGCGGAGAATAGCATCCCTCAATTTACAAGATCAACGATACATTTTTCTACTTCATCATCTACTATTGAGGCCAAATATGACTTACGGTCGCATCGACCAAGAGCATAGTGGACAACCACCGAGAAATGGGGGCCTGTTCACCCAATTCCACATTCACCTATCCGAGGGCGGCTAACTTCTTGGGAGAGCCAACTAGATTGCAAAGGTATGCTGGGACCAAAGTTGATTCTGCTTAGAGTACAAAGACAGGCTAATCACCTACCATGAGAAGTGCCTCAAAAGAAAGAAGGGTGGAACTCCTTTCCCCCTCACAGGTGGGTAGATATACATGTCTTACTCATCATAAGGCAAAAGACATGTTTGTAGAGAGCTGGAGCCGCACATTTGAAACATGGCTTCCCAGCCTGACCCACCTTCGACCCGAGGAATTATCTGCTGAGGGCTAAGCTCGATCCAATCCACATCCCTCGGATTGAGGATATCTACATCGACCTATATCATGAGGTGGAACTCAGGAGGAAGGACCATTCTCGTTTGGCCTTGGCAGAAATCATCTAGTATGGGGTAGCCATCGTCCCCAAAGGCTTCCAAACTACTGAGGAGGAAGTAGATCAAGTATATCTTGATACAGGTGGGGACGATTGGCCTTTTGCGGTGATTGATAGAAACAAAGCACCTCAGACAATTGAGGAAAGGGTCAAAGAAACTCTGCACAGAACATAGCATTGGCACCAAATGAATGGACTCATCTACCTCGGGGTTGATTTCGCAACCTCCCCATTGGGTAACGCACCTCCTAGATCAAAACAGCAGCCTAAAGGCAAAGGAAAAGGCAAAGAGGGTGAATCTAGCACCACTCAAGAGGAAGCTCCTGAAAGTCCTCCTTCCGTTTGTGCAGAGAACAAGTTGTAACTCGGCTTCTCCAGAGAAAGAAGCGAAGAGGATTTTCCAATAGTCCCATCCACTCGGGATGTCGGCATGCTACGCAAGGTCCCTTCTGTCCTCCTTCTTCTTCTCCTCTTTCCTCTCCTCAAGTGACTAAGTGACCATTCCTTTGGTCGTGTCCTCTCCCCTTCTTCTCCGTTCCTCCCGCTTCTTCGTTCATCTTCTCTTCTCTCACGGACTGTCCCCTCTCCATTTCTTCCCTCATCTCCGAGCTCCCTTCCCTTCCTATGTCTTCCTCTCCTACGATGCTCTGTTCCTCCCGTGAGCACTTCTCCACCTCCCTCTCGATGCTTTGCCTCCAAGTGTCTCCACGTTTTCCCTTCTACTACCGTAGCTGCCCCTTCTCTTTTTCCACCCGTTCTCCCATAAGTCCACTCAGCCGCTTAAGTCACAGAAAGGAAAGTTCCCATCACTCCGATGGACTTCTCCGTAATCCCGTCCAAAGGGGCAAAGAGCGAAACCCGTCACACGCTTCTCTCGAGTACTTCGGGAGAGAGGGTTATGGAGATCACATACCCCAATGCTCAAGGATAAAAAGGATCTGTCTCCGATAGATTATACATCAAGTCACAATGGGTACGTCTTCTCGAGAGCCTTCAGGAGAGGCCCTATCGCATTCGACACCCTCTGCAAAGAAGCTTCAAGAAGCTAAAGAAGAGAAAAGGCTATTGAAAGAGAAAACAAACATCTGCTCCCAAGCCTTACAAAAGATGGGCAATGCACACTCCCACAATCGCCACCGAGACTCCCGAGCCTCACGAGCCAGGATAAAATTAATGAATATGCAAAGATCGGCGAGTAGGGTATGGGAGTTTCCGCTTGGAGGAGCCAAATCCTCAAAGACAGTGAAAAAGTAATCGCCAAGTTCTCTTATTTGTATCTGAACATCAGCAAGGTGAATAAAGAGCTCAGCGTTAGTAGGGCCCATATCGGAAGAGCTGGACCATGCTAGGCTACAACATGAGACCTTTCAACAAATGTTCGACTATTCAGTCAAAGATCTAGTCAAGTTCGGCGTCTTCGGCCGTCCCAGGGCCCTCAATAAAGTCATTTCCACTCTGGACTACCGGATGGATCAACTGGAATTTGTCCTTGAAAATATTGATAAGGTGAAGGAAGAAGCCCGGACGCGATGCATCAAATGGAACAAATCATTCTCAACATGTCTCCAGGGTTGCTTACTCCTTCCTTCACCTTAAGGAAAGTTGATGAAACCATCTAGATCTTGAAGGAGATTGTTTCTGCAAGGGTCAGGGCGAGGTCACTTTTGACGCAGAGTCCATCAATAACCTCTTGGCTGTCGGGACTTCATTTCCTCATGAAGCGGAGAAAGAATATTCCAAACTCCCGAGAGAAGCTCATAGGCAGGTGAGAGACTTGCGAGGTGATTAGTGAGCGACACAAGGATCCTTCCCAAGATCAACTAGGGCCCATGATCGCAAGTTCATGGAATACAAATTTCACATCTCGTCACTTGAACATCAGCAAAAGTAGGCTACTCCCTTTTGGCCACAAGATGATGATGATGAATAGTTCTTCTTCTTCTTCTCTCTCTTCTTTGACTTTCTTGTTGTAAATATCTGGAGTATGTTAGCACAAATGATGACATCATCCATGTTGCACCATGGGATGATGTCATCCATCAAGTTGTCAAAAGTCAACATGACTTTGAGATATTTTGTATATCCTTGTAGATATTTTGTAAATAGGTGGTTGGCTCCTTTTTGCCTTCTTTTCTTTCCTTCTTCTATAAATACCCCAATGCTTGTTGTATTGGGCATGAGTGAATATCTTTCAGATGAAAAATAGAAGTGAGGAGAAAAGACTTTGAGCTTTTTTGAAACCGAAAGAATTATTAATACAATATTTAGACTTTGTCTTTGAATACATGTGTTATTTACATCGAGATATTTCTTATGTCGATCTATGTGTTCATTCTGTTAAATCATACTTCTATTTTACCTTCATTTATTCATCGGTATTGCTTTGCTCGTTTATGCAAGTAGGTTTGGCTCTGTTTCTACCAATCCCAAAACATAAACCTTCCGACCTTTCGCTTTGGAATTCATTTCTTTTCTTCCTTCGGACTGCTCTTTCTTCATCTTCTCTTTCATTCCTTTCTTTTCGCAATGGAAACACCCTCACCGGGATGAGATCCCAAACCCGCGAATATTGTGAGACTTGCATGCATTCCTCTGTGTAGAATAGCAACAAACCGGTTTCGCGTTGTTGACTCAAAGAGGGCTATGCCCTGCACACTGCTAGCTCGTTTATCCATAGATTTGACCAAGCGGCATTTTCGGACCAACAAGCGTAACAAACATCGTGTTAGATCGTCAAAACAATGTAAAAATCATCATACATCAATATAAAATGTAAAATAATCATGTTAAATCACCTACAATAACTAAAACCCACATTTGGGGCATCTCGATAATGCAGTTTGTCCCATATGGATTTAGGTCATGATTGTAGGGTTCAAGGGAGGAAATATACGGTTCGACCCAAGGTCAAAATTAGAGCATCCGATCTGGTCTTATCCCTATATGCAAAAATTAAAAAAAAATGGAAATTTTAGAATACACACACACACACACACACACACCCTATTTTGGTACAAATTAGCAACATTAAATGCTCTTACCAATGTATATGTTGGTGTATATTTGACTTATCTCATCCACACTCTAAGCATCTTGTCCATCTCATGTGGTTGGTCATCTCACTTAGTGAGAATAGGTCAATAGGGTTAGTTAGGGTTGTGTACATGTGTCATTACACATCACTCCTATATGTACCTCTTATTTTTGATCTATGAGCATGCCAGGACATCCTGAGTCTTTCTCTACTTGATTTTACTTGGGATTCATGCTCTTGCTAACTACGTGAAGTGTTCTCATCACCATTGGAACCGTAACCCTTTTTGACGTGCGCATGAGGTTCTCGTATTGATCCTCGCAAAATAATCTAATATGGTATTAGATCAATTGTTTGGTAAATGTGCACACATTTGAATCAAGTTGCCAAATAATTATTTTTTTGTTTTCGTGCTTCTCGTGCAAGTTTTCAATTATCTTTTGGAATCTTGTTAACAAGTTTAACAATCTATTTTTTGGAGTTTGTGTTGGTTTTCTGGTTGTGCATGTGCAGTTTTAGGTGTTTCACATCCATATCTAGCTAGTTGTAGCTAATTTTGGAGGAATTGCTAAATTTGGAGGTAGGTTTTACATCTTTGGTTTTATTCAAAAAAAATTGAAATTTTTTTAATTTATGGCTTTTGGATATGTTTTAATCCTCCTCCCTACTTGATTTTCCTTTCTGGTACCACTCGTCATTCTTGCTCCTTTTCCTTTTTCTCTTCTCTCCTCCTAGATCAACTCAACGAGCTGGGTAAACTAGCTCCTTTGGCAAGTTAGTGGGAGAGTTACATTGGTTGGGTTTGCATTGAGTTCCTTTGCCTCAAAATTTCCTTGATTTGTTTTACATCAAGTTTTCCTTTCTTGCGTTGGTTGTTTTGCATTTAAACCTTACTAGTCGAGCCACACATTGCTTTGTCTTTGCATTACATGTATTTTTGCATTCCTTTTGCATTCAACATGTTTGCATTAGTTGTTGACCTTGGTTTTGCATTTGCCTTTTCATTGGTCGTGTCTTGGGTTGTCGACTACCCTACGTTGGTTGTTGCCACACTAAATTTTTCATCCCCTACATTTTTCGTGCTAGGATATGGACTTACGTGTAGCTTTGGGTTAGTCATTTGAGTTTACATTGTCGTGGTCTCCTTGTTGATCCTTCGTACTCCCTGTGTGCATTCATATCATTCCCGCATGTGAGCCTGTGTTCTCCCAGTCTATTACCGTATGCGTCATTTGTATGCATTGTCACCCGCTCAAATCTGCCTTATTCTCGAGCGAAGCCTTGTCCTTCCCTGTCGTACTTTTCTTTCCCTTGATCGGGCTAACCTAACATTTACCGCCCTTCTAAATTTTCTCCCACTCATTTTTTTGGGAGCCCTTTTAAAACTTAAGTGGGTAAGTAATTTAAAAAGGGTTGGATTTGTAATTATTAAGAGGGGTGGTTTAGGTATTAAAGGGTTCGGGTTTATAATCTTAAAGTGGGTGGCTCTCATAAGTGGGTGGTTTTTATTTTTTAAAAAGGGGTTAGATTTAATAAAGGGGGTTTGTTTAAATGTGTGGGTGTTAATAGATTAGGTCCCTTTTTAATATAACATCTTAGGATCTAATTTATTTAATCTAAAGTGGGTTAATTTATTTAATATCTTTTAGGAGATTTAATGATAAATTAGGCATCTAATTTAAATTTCAGCTATTTAGTTTCGAGTTAGTAGAATTATTGTTGTCTAATTAAGTGATTTTATTAATCGTCCTTTTGCTTTTTAAATCTTTAAAACTGAACCTATTGGGCATTTCAAAAGTGCAATTTTTAGTGTTATTAGACAATTTTTTCGATGATCATTTGTTAATGTGTGTAGCACATCTTCTAGCATTTTTGTACTTCTTGGAGAATTTTTGGCATCCTAGAGGTCCCTAGGACTCATCTTGATCTTATTTCTTGCATTGTAATAGAATTTATTATTATTTTCTTACTAGTGAGTGCATTCGCCATAGTCTTGCAGATGGGGTTTGTGTTGCGACGTGAGATGATTTTTCTCATAACAGACTTTCTTTGCCCTTCTCTTATTTTTTTAGCTTATTGTGTTTATTTATGGTGCTGATTTTCCGTGATCAATAAAACTTGATTGTGGTCTCCACTCTTACACATTATTACATTGATTGTAAGGTGAGTGACCAATTTTTCATGATACACACCTAATTGTATCCAACGCACTAAACTATAAAGTTTCAAATCGGGGGTTATAATATTGTCTCGTGTGGTTGTGTTGTTTGTTTTTATTTTCTACATTTCTTCTTTCTCTCTCTTCGCGATGGATGCACTTTTAATTCCTTTTCTCACGGCGTTCAAATTATTCGAATGGAGATCAAAAATGGTAATTAAAATAAGGGGTAAAGGGTTATTTCACATCACCATGGGAGCTAAGACTGAACCTGACGATGAGCCCGAAAAATCTAAGTGGTTGAACCAAGTGATGAAGCCTTAGGTCTTCTTTGTATGTTTGTTTCTCCTAAATTTCTCTTCCACATTGAGTTGTTGAAACACCCAATTCTACATGGAAAATGTTAGATGATCTTTTTGAAAATAAGATGACATGAGAGCACATGAGTTGGAAAACAAACTACTAGGATTAAATCCTAGTGACTTTGAAAACTTATAGAAATTCTTCTCAAATTTCATCCACACTAGATTATTGTTAAAGGAATGTAAAGTGGAGAATAAATATTCCTAGTTGATCTTGTCGATTATTTCTAAGTTGGGTCCCAAATACTCCGTCTCCGTGTCAACTTTTCACGCTACAAAATACACTCTATGTAGTTTTTGGCATATGCCCTCATTTGATAGTTTTTCATCCCATCTCATTCGAGATCAAGGAAAACTCATTCAAATGGGGTATCTCAAGTCCAACTCACATGCCCTTGTAGCAAGTACTAGTAAGGGAAATAATAATGAAAAGAAGAAAGAGAAAAAGACCAACCTAAGAAAGAAATTAATACCAACCAAGCCAAAACCAAACCTAACACAAATGCTTCAACTTTTGAGAATAAAGTGAAGAAAGAAAAGTATAAGTGTTCATATTACAAGAAGATTGGTCATGAAGAACATAAATGTATGAGAAAAAAATAGATCACCTTACTCATTAAATTAAGAAGAATCATATGGGTGTTCCTGAGTCTATAAAAAAATGCTCCGAAAGATGAGACTTCCACTGCAAGAGAGTTTGAATCTGATAAGAAGAAATGAAAGGCCCTTGTAGCTAGAGTTTCTCCTTCATTGACATGGATTATATATTTTGGTTCCTCACACCACATGGATTATTCACATGTTGATTTATCTAACATCGAACCATGTGGCATGTCTCAAATCACGTTGGGTGATGACACTACTATGTCGGTTTCTGGTAGTGGATCGATAGAGATGGATGGGGGATCATTTAACCAAGTGTTAAGTGTTCATGATATCTCTACCAATATCCTATCATTTTACCAAATCACTCACCTTAGTGAAGGAATGCGAGTATAATCTGGTCCTAACTCGGTGATTATTCATGAGCTTCACTTTGACACTACTATGGTTGAGGGAAAGGCATATCACCATTCATGGTTGTATACCTTCTCCTATTTTACTTTTGATTTGATGCTCACTTGCCTTGATCACTCATGTAGATGAGGTTAGTAAGCTATGGCATGAGTCTTTTAGCCATATGATTTTTATTATCTTAACAATTGAGCCAAAATGAAATGGTCAATGGATTACCCCACATCATATTTTCTTAGGGTCTTTGTGAGGGTTATGACCTGAAGCACCCTGAAAATAGTTTTGACAAAGTAAAATCCTGAGAGCTACTTGTCTTTTGGATCTTGTTCATAGTGACATATATATTTTGTTTACTAGAGCTCTTTATATACTAACTTTCATTGATGACTTTTCACGTTACACTTGGGTGTATTTTCTTAAGCTTAAGTTTGAATTTTTCAATCACTTTTGAGACTTTAAGGCTCTTGTTGAGAAACAAGAGGAATGATCTATCAAGGTTCTTTAAACCAAAAATGGAGGTGAGTATGTGAGGAATATGTTTGAGGATTTATATACTTTTGGAGGGATTTTTTTGTAGTGTACAGTTTCTTACAACCCTTCACAAAATGGAATTGTGAAAATAAATAACCAAACACTTAAAGAGATGACCACTTGTATGGTTCACTCAAAGTACCTTCATCCACAGTAATGGGCCGAAACAGTGAATTATTCTTGTTAAATTCATAACCATGTTCCACACAAGGAAGTAAGAGGGATAACCTTTTAAGCCTAGTTTGGACGCAAGCCTTATGTTGATCACTTTCAAGTCTTTGGTGTAGACATCTATTTTTGGTATAGTGCCCTCCCGACATCTTATATTCATGCAATTTCCATCCCCTTCTCTTTATCTTAAATTAAATAAAATCCTATCTATTTGTTCACATTATTTGATTGATTATCAATGGACTCCATATGGACCCATTTGATAATTCAATTTTTGGCATCATCCCCCATCTCTCACAAATTATTTAATTCATAATGCATATCTTCACACTCTTTTTTTAAAAAGAGTTCTTTCTCTTAAATTGAATTATCAATGGGCTCCATATGGACCCATTTGATAATTCAATTTTTGGCATCATCCCCCATCTCTCACAAATTATTTAATTCATAATGCATATCTCCGACACTCTTTTTTAAAAAGAGTTCTTTCTCTTAAATTGAATTATCAATGGGCTCCATATGGACCCATTTGATAATTCAATTTTTGGCATCATCCCCCATCTCTCACAAATTATTTAATTCATAATGCATATCTTCGACACTCTTTTTTTTAAAGAGTTCTTTCTCTTAAATTGAATTATCAATGGGCTCCATATGGACCCATTTGATAATTCAATTTTTGGCATCATCCCCCATCTCTCACAAATTATTTAATTCATAATGCACCCATCCGACACCTTCTTTTTAAAATGAAATCTTTATTTCACCCCCATTCAAATCATGTCCCCCACTTTGCCTAATAAGTCAAATTATGGGACCCACGTTGATCACATCACATCCCTAACTCAGGTTACTTTACTATACCCTGGGTATCATCTAACCTACAGTTTAGTCTCATATCTAAGCTATAAATATGGGGTTTTCCCCATATTTAAGGGAGGGAGATTATTTCAAAAGGATATATATTTTTAAGGATATAGATTTTTAAGGAGAATATTTTTTTAAAAGAAGAGAAAGGATCGAAGACTTGGAGAGATCTAGGCCTACAGAAGAGAAGGAAGAGCTTAATTTCTACCCATTTGAAGGAGAAATCTTTTCCTTAATTCATCATTTTACCATCTTGATGCCCGGTTCATCTCTATAGCAGAGCATAAGCTAAGTACTCTTGTTATTTCAGTTGCTTGTCATTTTTTACTACTGTTCACGATCTATTATTATCTTGTCTGACACGGGGGTTGACATCCTCCAAGGGAGTTGAAATCCTCTTGGAATCGGCACTGCTTGTCAGAAACCACATATTGTGTTCTAATCTTATCTGGTTTAGTTTTGCAGATCTAGCTTCTTGATATCATGCATCTGTTTTCTTTACGCCCGTATCATCCATCTCCATCTCCAAGGTACTAAGCCCTTGTATACTCGACATGGTCTTGTGTTTCTTGATTACTCATACACTCACCTGGACATGAAACAGAAATATAGATAAACATTTGGATCCAAGGCTATGGCATGGATTCCCAAAAAAGAAACGCAAGAGCTTTAGAACAATAACCCAAACCTTGTATATTTTTAGGGTATCCTAATGGCATGAAGGGATATCAATTTTTGAACCCTACTACTCATGAGATTTATATCAAGAGAAGTGTGAAATTCAATGAGTCTTCTTTGACTTATACTTCTCTACCCTCTGAGGTCCTTATGTTCTTTGATTACGCATCTAATCTTCAGATGATGATGTTGTTGAGCATGTTCTTTCTCCGTTCGATCCTCTTGTGCCTCCCACCCTTATGCTTGAGTCTTCCGATTCTATTGCTAGTTGATTGGAAAATTGTTCCTTCTCACTCAAGTGATGAATCTTATGACCATAATCTTGATCCTCATGGTCTTTGTTGGGCTAGGAAAACTTAGCAAAGTGGATGGGAGATCCTTTGGACAAGAGGCAAACTCACTTAGATTTTTTTTTTAGAGCTAACTCCTTCTTCGCCTTTACTTCTAACCCTTAGTCTTTCTGGGAGGCTTATGGGATTCCTGAGTGGGATTCTTCCATGGATGAGGAGTATTCCTCACTCATGAAGAATGATACTTGGGATCGACTCCTCTTAGAAAGGAAAAAAATCATTCGATGTGAGTGGGTAATCTAAAAAAATTATGGTGTTGATGGTGATGTCGATAAGTTTAAAGTGCGACTATTAGCTAAAGGTTTCCCCATTTAGTTGGGGTTGATTACTCGGAAATATTTTCTCCAGTTACGAAGATGACTTATATTCGACCGACCTTCACCATCGCTACGCAAACAGATGGGAAGTCCATTAGATGCATATTAAAAATTCCTTCCTTCATGGGGACATAGAGGAAGAGATTTACATGGAACAAATTTTAGGTTATATCCGTGATCCCTCCCTCATTTTTAAGTTAAATAAGTCTCTATGGTCTTAAACAAGCCCCTTGGGCTTATTATGCCAAAATAGACTCATTTCTACTCACATCGATTCACTCGGTGTCACTCGACCCAAATGTTTACATTTTTGTAGAAAGATGACTCCATACTCATCCTTGTTTTGTATGTTGAGGATTTTTTTATCATGAGTAGTTCTTCCTCTATCATTGATTCTGTGAAGATTGCCTTATCTAACAATTTTTCTATGTCTGAATAAGGATTGCTTCATTACTTTCTTGGGACCTAAGTACTCCCTTGATTTGATTTTTCAGTTTCATATGTATGATTGTAAGCCTTCTCGCACTTCTTTCCTTATTGGGGTTATGTTGGTTTCGATTTATCTACTCCTTTGGTTGATGGTACCCTTTGATGCAAGAGCATTTACATAAGATGCTTTGAGAGTATAAATAAATTTGAACAAGCCTTAAAGGCATGCATTTGTATCCTTGGAGTTTGAATTTATTTCCTACAAATTAGCATAATTGAATATTTCAAATTGTGATGTAAAATATCTTTACCAAAAGAGTGAAAATAGGTGTGCATGCAAATTTCATGTGAGTATGCTACATGGCGGGGAGTTAGGATTTTCTAGGATTTTTTTAGTCAAATTGAGATGTTAAAATAATGTTTACTTGGAAAAACTAATCTCCTCGTTATATGCATGTATGGTTGAGAAAAAGCCTCACCAAATATAGGATTTTAAGCCAAGATAAGACATACAAAAACTAATTAAAAGCTATATCAGGTGAGAAGATCGAATTATCATCAGGAGAAGAAAAAAATGGATAATTTTCATTAAGAGCTAATGTTTTTATGTGGGAGTGTGCAAGAATGGTGTGAAAACCAATGTGGTATCACATGGTTACTTATGAATAAATTGAATTTTAATTTACTAAGCTTCACTTAGCTTTGAATTCTCCTTCATTGCTTGTGTATTCAACGATTATAATGAATAATGCATGATTTATGAGTGAAGAAAGTCTATTTTGCATGTTAGATGGGACTATGCACAAGGGTTTAGACAGTATAGTGGGCTCAAAATCCCACATTCAAGAAAATTTGTATCTAATAACCTATTGCCATTTTGAAAAGGAGGAGTAATTGGATACAAACCCAATGAAATTTATTTGGATTATGGATTCGAGTTTTAAGTGATTTACAAAAATTTTTGCTCTCGGCCCTAAACTAGGACGTAGGTATAATTTTTATTTTAATCGATTAAATTTGTTAAAATTTTGGGGAAATCTATCTTATCTAGGAGAATAATTCCACAAAATTTCGAGCAATGGGCACGTGTGAAAGGATAGTTTGATAGCGAAAATCTCCCAAGTCAAAATTTAGCTTCTTTTGGTGGATTATGGGCATATCAAAAGTCATAAATTCTACCAAATAAATCGTAATGATATTAATTATGGTAGGTAAGGTTTTGAGGAATTTATTGAGGTGGGTTTTTAATGGTTTGTGTTATAAATGATTTTTTTGAGATATTCATGACATAATTCTCCGTGTTCATGGGAGTATAATAGTGACAGTGATCAAAGGAATTTGTTGCAAGTTTGAGATAATTTGCATTTTCTAAGAGTTTTCATGGATTAGGAAAATGTTTTAATGGATTATTAAATTTCTTATGAAGGATATTCATACTAGAAATCATCCTTTGGAGTGACCGTTATCACACAGTCTTAGTCTAGGTTCTTGAAGAATTACATTACCTTCAAGATGATGCTAAATGGTTAGTAAAATCCCTAGGACATTCTATTGATGATTAGAATATCCTTAAATAATGTTTCTAAGACTCCAAAAATGTATGATCACTGGGAAAAAGAAACAATAATCCTAAAATCTAAATCCTAGATCTATTATATCAAAGAAGACAATTTATTCAATGATAGTTTTGAGGATTGATTGAATGCAAGTTTAGTTAAGTCATGAATGGTATAGTGGTGTTTTGGTAAGATGAAATCAATGTAGGGGTAGAGATATCAAAATTTATTAAATTCAGGGAAGAAATATGGAGGCATTATGACAAGGTGGACCTAGATCAATGCAATGACTATGATCATCAAACAAGAGGGTAGTCTATAGAATGAAATCTTGAATCCTAATAAGTTGACATCAACTATTATCCCAAGGTGAATCAGGTAAACTTGCTAAGGATGGAGATATATTGTTTAGTGATCATATGAATCAATAGAAAACTAAGATTTCATCTTCTTCATGTTGAACTATATTGTTAAAACTGTTATAAGAGGGTGGTAACATCAAACTTGATGATTGTGGAACTAGTCCTACTAGTAGTATTTTGAAGACTTGTGGTAGAGATCAAGTACAAAACAATCCTTGAAACTTCTTAACTCATTAAAACATTGAATCAAGCATTTAAGTGATGATGACCAATCTAACCTTTGTTATTTAACTCAAGAATTCACAAATGATGTGAGTTTCATATAAATAAACATTCCATGATTTTCTATGATCTAAGACAAATTGAGCTAATATGGCATCAATTTTTCGTATCGTAGCATGGGGTAAGAAAATTTTTAATATATATTTTTGCTAATGATTGAATGATGATGTGATGAGTTACAAGTGATTGTGAAAAGGAGACACTATAAGTAGTCAAAGCTAGAAGAAGAAGAAGTGACAAGCCCTTAAACCCATAGAGGTTTGAAATAAGAAGAAGAGAAATTTGAAGCTCAAAAAAAGTGAATAGACTAATAGAATAGGGTGAAAAAGACCTAGGTGAGGACTAAGAGGATCCATAGACCAAGGTGAAAATACTTGGGTGAAGATCTAGAAAAATGAAGAAAATGAGAAAAGGAAGGGCTTAGAAGAGAAAATGCCACAGAAAAGAAGAGATCTAATATCTAAAGAAGAGATAGATGAGATAAGAGAGAAGATTGAGGAGTTAGAGTCCATGGTAGAGACCATGACCATCCAAAAGTTAGATGGATGATAAAAAAGAAGGTAAAATGGCCAGTTGAGCTACTCATGGAGAGGAAGAGAAGGTAAAATGTGATTTCCTTGGAGAGAGAAAATAATATAGGCACTCATAGGAGAATGAAGAATGAGTTACCTTACGAGGAAGAAAAGAGAAGATTCTAATTGTAGAGAAAAGAACAAAGAGGTTTCTAAGGGCACTTGATAAAGAAAACACGAAGAATGCAAGATTGTCTATGAGGAAGACATTATTGAGCATGTTTTGGAATATTGTTTTGATTTCTAACTCTTTGTTTCAGTTTGTATATATAGGGATGAAAATTTCCTAAAGAAGGTCAAAGACATGATCTTGAAGCAAGAAAACAATGGGTCAAGAAAAGCACCTATTAAGGAAGATGAAGTGATGAATGAACTTGTGATAGTTCATGATGAAGAAGTGCATTCTAAAGCACCTACAAGTGAAGAAAATGTTGATAGGACATTGCTGCAAGCAAGTGAAAAGAATGAATCAGAATTAGAATTCTATGATGCATTGGGAGATGAAATAGAATAGGTACATAAAAAGGAAGAGTTCTTAGATGAAGAAGTCTTGAAAAAGGTATGAGCATGCAACATAATAATGAGAAGGTAAAGGAAATTTTTATTTTTATCATACATATGAAAAATAAATTGCAAAATGCCAATTCATACAAGAAAGTGCATATAAAAAGGAGGTTTTTAGGATGAATTTGACTTCTAAATATGATAATTCTAATGTTTCTAAGAGGTTAAATGAAGATGCATAGGTTATGAAGAGGATGAATGAGGAAAAACTCAAAAATTGGCTTATGAGCATGGCTACATAGTCCCTAAATGGCTTAAAAATCCAAATCCTTCAGTGAAGACTCAAGTGTGGGTGATCAAGAGTGCAAAGAATGGTGAAAAGAGAGATGCATGTGATGAAACCAAGGAGATGATAGCTGTCCCAAGGAGTTGTTGGAAGAAAATTGAAGTAAACTCCTATACAGAAGAAAGTTATAAGGACAAAGTGGTAAGAGAACCTCTTGAACACAAAATGAAATATGTTGAAAAATGTAATGCCATAGATATGAAGATGCAAGATACACTCCATGATAACAAAGAGGTAAGTGAAAGTCAAGAATCCATGATCAAGGAAAAAGGTAAACAATTTGCTTTGGATATTTTGGATGATGATGTATTGAATGAGTCTAATGGAAGTGATGATGAGTTTACTAATGAACCATGTGATGAATTGGTTGTGGAAAATAATATGCGGCATGGAGAATGCTCTTACATGGCCAAATGAGAAGGAATTGGACAAGTATTCCCCAAGTTTGATGAGGAAAATTACAAACTAGGTCCTGAATTTGATGAAGAATATGAAGGAATATATGATGTTACCTTGAATGAAGAATAAGGAGTTATTAAATCCTTCTAAGGATTTGTATTTAATCTCAAATTAGATTGGGAACTTCATGGATCAGCTTGAGAAAGATGAAAAGTAAAAGAAAAACAAGATATAGAAAACAAACTTGAAGATGATCAGGTTAAGAAACAAAAGCAAATGAAGAATACCAACACCACGAAGGCATCCAAAGGGTTCCATGGTCCAACAAATTTGAATCTAATATTTCCTTTGCTATTGTGAATGCAAGTTTAGAAGATTGAGATGAATCAAGCACCTAATTTAATTAGAAAGCTTATAAACCAAGAAGAACAAGAGGACATAGAAGACATGAATGAAGTAGAGGCATGGACATGGACTTTTGATAATGAGAAAAAGATGATGAAGAGGAATATGTACAAGAAGAGAGATAGGAGCAAGAATATGTAGGAAAAATATATCAAGGAGATACAAGCAATAGAATTGGAAAATATACCTAGGGATCTCGGTATATAGTGAAGGCTAAAGGATGATGAAGAACTACATTTGAACTGGAGTACAAATCTTTCTTACCTATGGAGTATGATGCAAGAGAGTCTCCATGATGCTTTAAGAGTATAAATAAATTTGAATAAGCCTTGAAGTCATGCATTTGTATTCTTGGAGTTTGAATGTGTTTCCCTCCAAATTAGCATAGTTGAATATTTCAAATTGTGATGTAAAATATCTTTACCATAAGAGTGAAAGAGTGAAAATAGGTGTTCATGAAAATTTCATGTGAGTATGCTACGTATAATAGAGTTAGGATTTCCTAGGATATATTGTTAGTCTACATTGAGTGTTACAATCATGTTTAGTTGGAAAAACTAATCTCCTAGTTGTATGCATGTATGGTTGAGAAAAATCCTCATGAAAATATAGGATTTTAATCCAAGATAATACATACAAAACTAATTAAAAGATATATCGAGTGATAAGATCGAATTATCATCGTGGAGAAGAAAAAAATAGGATAATTTTCATGAAGAGCTAATGTTTTTATGTGGGAGTGTGCAAGAATGGTATGAAAATCAATGTTGTATCATGTTTTATGAATAAGTTGAATTTGAATCTCCCGAAATTTTAATTCTCCTTCATTTGCGTATTCAATGATTCTAATGAATATGCATGATTTATGAGTGAAGAAAGTCTATTTTGCATGTTAGATGGGACTGTGCATAAGGGTTTAGATAGGGCATCGGGCTCAAAAATCCCACATCAAGAAAATTTGTATCTAATAACCTATTGTCATTTTGAAAAGGAGGAGTAATTGGATACAAACCCAATGAAATTTATTTGGATTCTTGATTCTGAGTTTTAAGTGATTTACAAACAATTTTGTGCTCTTGACCCTAAAGTATGACATGCCATAAATTTTGTTTTAAATGATTAAATTTGCTAATTTTTTGAAGAAATATCTATCTTAGCTAAGATAATAAGTCCACAAAATTTCAGAGCAATTGGGCATGTGTGAAAGGATAATTCGATAGCGAAAATCTCCCAGGTCAAAATTTAGCTTCTTTTAGTGGAATTTGGCGTATCATAAGTCATACATTTTGAAAAACAAATCTTAATGATCTGAATTTTGGTAAGGTTATGTTTTGAGGCATTTCCTAAGGTGGGTTTTGAATGGTTTGTGTTGTAAGTGAATAATTTTGAGATATTCATGACATAATTCTCTAGGTTCGTGAGAGCATAACAATGACAGGGATCAAGGAATTTTCTGCAAGTTTAAGGTAATTTGAATTCTCTAAGAGTTTTCATGGATTAGGAAAATGTTTTAATGGATTTTTAAAGTGCTTATAAATGTTGTTCATATTATAAATCATCCTTTGGAGTGAATGTTATCACACAATCTTAGTCTAGGTTCTTGAATAATCACATTACCTTCAAGATGATGCTAAATGGTTAGTAAAATCCCTAGGACATTCTATTGATGATTAGAAGATCCTTACATAATTTTTCTAAGACTCCAAAAATTTATGATCACTGGGAAAAAGAAACAATAATCCTAAAAGCTAAATCCCAGATCTATTATATCAAAGAATACAATCTATTTAATGATATTTTGAGGGTTAATTGAATACAAGTTTTGGTTAAGTCATGAATGGTATAGTGGTGTTTTGGAAAGATGAAATCAATGTAGGGGAAGAGATATCAAAATTTATTAAATGCGGGGTAAAAATATGGAGGCCTTATGACAAGGTGGACCTAGATCAATGTAATGACTATGCTCATCAAGCAAGAGGGAAGTCTATGGAATGAAATCTTAAGCGTAATAAACTAATATCAAATATTATCCCAAGGTTAATCAAGTAAAACTTGCTAAGGACAGGAGATATATTTTTAGTGAGCATATGAATCAATAAAAAATTAAGCTTTCATCTTCTTCATGTTGTATTATATTGTCAAAACAGTTATAAGAGGGTAGTAACATCAAAATCGATATTGTGGAACTAGTCTACTAGTATGATCTTGAAGACTTGTGGTAGAGATCAGGTACAAAACAATCCTTAAAAATTCTTAACTCCTTAAAACCTTGAATTAAGCATTTAAGTGATGATGACCAATCCGACTTTTTCTATCTTACTAAAGAATTCACAAAGGACTCGTGGGTTGCATATAAATAAACATTCCATGATTGTTTATTATACAAGACAAATTGAACTAAGATGGAATCACCCTTTATCGACAGTTGGTGGGGAGCTTGATTTACCTTACTCACACACATGGATCTAATCTTATGTTGTTGGGATCATGTATAGATTCATGCAGGATTCACATGAGTTGCATTGGAAAGATGGGAAGTGGATCCTTCATTATGTTCGTGGCACTTATATGGATGACATTCATTATCTATGAGGAGTAGATATTGACTTAGTTGGATGTACTAACTTTGATTGGGCATGTGATTTAGATCATCAAAATTTACATCAAGTTACAAATTTTCTCTTGGTTTGGGTCTTGTAAGTTAGTCTAGCAAGAAGAAGAATGCAATTGCAATATCTTCTACAGAGGCAAAGTATAGAGGAGTAGTTAACATTGCCACATAAGTTGTTTGGTCACAGGGTATCTTGACAGAGTTTGGTATCCACTATCAGCGGCCCACTATCATCTACTGTGAAAACATGAGCACCATATCAACTTACTAAAATTTAGTTCAGCATCAATAGATGAAGCACATCGAGATACATATGCACTTCATTTAGGAGCTGATTCATGATGACATCATCAATTTGCAGTATTGTTAGACTTCTAATATGGTTGCAGATATTTTCACCAAGCCATTCATTGCTTGGTGAAAGTATCTTCACTTGCAGTCTCTTCTTGGGGTAAGGTTTACTACATCCAACCATCTTCTTTGGGATTTCTAGTCCTCTTCTCCTTCTCTTCATTTCGAGAGATGTTGTTTGTACATGGGTACCTTATCAAGCCTAGTTTTTGGGACCCATTTAACGCATCTTTCTTAGGTTATTTAGGGGAGTCTTTTATCTCTTGTAAGTGGATGTTTTCCTTTGGGGTTTTTCTCCATTACTTAAGATCCTTATTGTACATGGGTACCTCATCAGGCCTAGTTTCTGGACCCATTTTTCTCCTCTTATTTTTCTAGAGAGATGTTGTTTGTACATGGGTACCTTATTAGACCTTTAGTTTTGGGACCCATTGACACATCTTTCTTAGTTATCTAGGGGATTTCTCTTTTAGTTCTGACTTTCCATGACCTCTACCTTAGCTTTGATGAAGGGGGTGTTGGTGTATTTGACTTGTCTTGTTGACACTCAACATCTTATCCACCTCATGTGGTTAGTCATCTCACTTAGTGAGAATAGGTCAATAGGGTTAGTTAGGGTTATGTACATGTGTCATGCACATGAGTTACACAACACTCTTATATGTACCTCTTATTTTTTATCTATGAGCATGATGGACACCTGTGTCTTTCTCTACTTGATTTTCCTTGTGATTCGTGCTCTTGCTAATTACGTGAAGTGTTCTCATCACCATTAGAAGTGAAACCCTCTTCAATGTGCACGAGGTTCCATATTGATCATCACGAGAAAAACATTATAGTATATGTCATCTACATCTAAATTACATAGGCCACACGATCAAATTGTGTCTACACAACCTCTCCATCTCTCGGCATCATCACAAAATCGAGCTCCTATCACAACCAATAAAAAGTACCTTTTACTTTTTTGCTTTACTATTTAGTAACGTTTTACTAATGGAATTTACACACCCTAATTTATTGCCTACTCAATATACTTAATTTGTTCCATGTAGTCATGTTGGTCATATCTTGAGATATTTTTATTTGTTTTGCACGCTATTTATGGTGATGTGATCATGTTTTCATCATTTCTCGCATCGATACAATATTACCCTACTTTGTACTTATTCTCCAATCAACACATACATTCCTCTTATCACCTATGTTATTTGCACTATTTACACACAAATAATGTGTTGTCTATCATTGGATCTTTTACATGATATCAACAATTTTCATTATGCACTCTACAATTCCTATCCGATGCATTGTGATATCTCTCAATCTTTCTCACTTTCACCTCAAGCCCTCATGTTTTACACTTTTCCTTTCACCGAAAGGTGGGAAAATATATGGGGCTGATTATGCAAGGTCATCCCCTCCATCTTGTTCAGCAATGCAAATCACTAAGAAAGTACAATGATTTAACTAGATGTAAGGTTATCCTCTCCCACACAATACTTCATTCAAATTTAGTGTAGATCTTGGTAGAGTTTTACACAAAAATTAAACACAATAAAATTTAAATATTATTTCACACCATATAATATTATTCTTTATATGTCATACTCGTAGGTATATAGCCAAATATATAGGCAAGAGATATCCTATAAATAGGAGTCAACATCCCATGACTCTCTCCAAGAATTATGTGGGTGTTAGACCCATAAAAATAATAATATATTACAAACTATGTTTGTAATATATTAATATAACCATATATACATTATTCTTTGCATACACAATAATGTTTACTAACTACCATAATGTAAGTATAATTTTACCATATGGTAAACAATTAACTACTATGTTAACACTAGATTTCCTAACATTCCCCCCTTAGTTTTTATATGGTAGAAAAATACTTGCACTTCTGCTATAACCTTTCATCTCTACATACTCATGACCGCAAAGCACACAACTTGATATGAAGGTAGAATAAGGAACACATTAACTTCTTATCAACCATACATTGTTGGGAACACATCTCGATTGAACTAGTGTTGGAACACGTATAAGAACCATCTCGCTTATCAACCAATCAATTTAGGGAACATATTTGACCTACTCGGCCATGCGAGATCTCAAGTAGGAACCATATGCATAGCCTTCAATGGTTTTATAAAGGTTTACCACAAACCTAGGTATGAACAGGAACTCATCTGATTGTTCAACCTCTTCAAGTATCATGATGCTACTTTTCACTATGCTTTTTGTTCTTCATTATGTTATTACATCAAGGAAGTATATAGGAATCACTGCTCACTATTTACAATATTGAGCACAAGAACACACTACAAACCGAATACGAATATATATGGGTACTTTGAAAAATGAACCATACCATAACAAACACAATTGAAAATAAAGAACACAAATGTCACCACAAATTTGTGTGGCCCCATCTTGCAGATCGATGAGAGGCCGTTGTTTTCCTCCAACCTCATGTGTCTCCTTCCTCTAGTATCATGTTGCTTAGCTCAGTTGGATATGGTCATGAAGCTTAATCATTTCCACATTGTTTATCATTCCCCCCACAATATGAAAAACATTTATTTTCTAGACATTAGGTAACACCACAAATGTGTCTCAGTAAGACAATTTTTGTTTATTTTTACAAAATTGAAAAATTATTTATGACATTGACTTCAAACTAACAAAATATTATAGAATTTACGAAAAGACAACTCTTCACAAAAATGACTAGACGAAGAAAATAAACACAAAAATTAATATAATTAGCTTGCCTTTTAAGCCTAGATGAAAACACAAAATATTAACTCTTTTTTTAAAATGACTCTTTTCAAAACACAAAAATGAATTTGACTAGTGACGAGATGATAGTGTAATAAATAAAATTTGAAATCATAGAATTAAAGATTGAATTTTGGTAAATTAATTGACACATATTATTTTTGTATGGAATGACCAGACAACTCTTGCTATGACTGTTAAAAAATAACTTATTAAATACTATGAACAAAAATAAAACTAAACTTGACATACGTCTAAAAACCAACCTATATTATAAATAGTGTGGAGATTGCAGACTGGAGTGAATGCATGTAGTGTTGACTCAATGTCGAGTGCAATAGTCACATCGAGATCTTTGCAAATTCTATGCAACATGGAGAGATTGGATACAAATAGATGGAGAATCCAATGCAAAACTGATAGCACAGAATAAAATATTTTCCACCAATTTCAATGCAAATGTTTAGTTTGAGTAATACATTGGTCATATGCTAAATGTAGATTATACGTTGAACCTAACAAATCAAATCATGAGCTACAGTGCAGAATTGTTTCAACAATCCTCAGTAATGGATTTTTTTTTAAATGGCACGTTCAACATGTACATATGCGAGACAATCATGTAAGAGGCAGGAATATCCTAAAGCATATATGACAGAGTCATAATGCAACTATCAATGATGCTGATATTAAAATCCTTAAGGGTGTCAGAAGAGAAATAACCAGACTAAAAATATCTTAGTTCTTTCGAAACTTCCTAAAACAATGCGAATACATTATTTTTATCTTGCCATAATTTGGGGCAAATTACCATTGGGCAGCCCCTTCACTAGTCAACACGTCATTTTGCAGGAACCCACTCTGATACATAATGTAAACCTTGTTAGAGATTTACACAGTAAATTAAGCACAATAAACTTTATTATTGCACACCATATAATAGTATTCCTTTGTATATCATACCAGAAAGTATAGATCCAAATATAAAGGCTAGAGATGGCCTATAAATAGGAGTCAACATCCCATGATTCTCTCCAAAATTGTTTGGGTGTTGGACCCAAACACTAATATATTACAAACTATGTTTGTAATATATTAATATAACCATATATACATTATTGTTACATAATAATAATGTTTACTAACTATCATATTGTAAGTATAATTTTATCATACTATAAACAATTAACTATTATGTGAACACTAGATTTCTAACATTTAGCAAGTTGGTTGTCAAGGCCAATTTTTCTTGCCCAATGTAATGCAATCTCAACATCTAAGTGGTGACTTGCGATTACCCAAAACACAATTAAATTAAATGTTGTTGTATTCACTATAAATACAAGGGGAAATATGTAAATATTCAAATACAATACAAGCACCCATATCACAATATGCATCCACATAATACATGGTAGGGGCAATGAGACATTGTTCCCTTTCACTTTGTATGGGTTTTTAGCAAAATTTGAGACCTAGATCCTTTTGTAGTAGTGTGGTTTCATTCTTGGAAATTGTTATTGGGGGAAAGATAAGTAGCCATGTGACACTCTTCCCTTGGTGTCGAAAACACCCGTCCCATGTTATTGAAAATATTGTTAGAAGATGACAATGGAGCAAGAGATTCACACTCAGTAGTCTGTAAAGTAGTAGACTCATGACTATCAATTGTTTCCTCACAATCAGAAAGAGACTCAAATATGAAAATGTCATCAATTGGATCATCAACATAATGTGAATGAGCATGTGGACAAGTATGCGATGG
This sequence comes from Taxus wallichiana var. yunnanensis, assembly GCA_018340775.1. Classification (NCBI taxonomy): domain Eukaryota; kingdom Viridiplantae; phylum Streptophyta; class Pinopsida; order Cupressales; family Taxaceae; genus Taxus; species Taxus wallichiana. The sequence continues at coordinate 697,232,960 of CM031242.1, forward strand.
ATCATGAGAAGCATTATTAGAAATAGGAGAAGCATGAGATGTAACTATAGTAGTAGTTTGAATAGAGGAGAATCAATATGCACATGTGTATTAGTGTCAAGACCAATCAAGAAATCGAATCGAGAGTCATATAGAATTTACTTGGAAATGTTAGAAAGAGGGTCATGGCTAACTATAGAACATGGCGTACAACAAGTGAAGCTCATCGGGTCAGAAATAATGCCAATGGTAGAATTTTCAAAGCTAGTAGGCACATGGCATTCATGGGCTAAGAGTTTTTGTTGAATATGATCGACATAGTAATATCATGATGAAGGGCAGTGAGTTTAATGATGGTGGCCTCATCATAGATAGGATTAACACTCACATGAGGCATGATGAATTGAGGAGGAGAGGAGCTATCATTATCTATTTAGGGTTTTGTGGATCATAGGACAAAAATGTTCTAATCTACGGGTTCACCAAAATGATTCTATAAAATTTGAATTTTATTATGAATCTAAGGAGTACAACAATACAATAAATGGAATATATTGAAATATAAATGCTAAATAATTTATTTGAATATTTTAAATAAAATGAAATGAAATGGGAAAGGTACTTACCTGATTTGGACTTACCTCACAGTGATTTGGGACTGAACAAAGTGATGAAATGGTGGAATAAAGTGTTATAACGAACCTTAGAAAGTAGAAGTAGAGGCGATCTAACCAGTTGGGGGTGCACTGGGAAAGACAAGGGTGCTCGGGCACTCTGGTTCGAATATGTACACTTTAGTCATGAAATAGCTCGAACCTATCTTGATATGGTCGCTAGGTTTTCACATGCACTTCACCTTTAGTCGGTGGATATCACACTTGGTTTTTGGTGTCACTATCAATATCAAATGAATAATCACCTACAAAACCCCATACAAAAGCATCAAAACCCTAAAAAAGAAAGATGCAAATGAATGGGTCGAACTGTCCTCAACTACCAAATGGATGGAATTATGACTGAGCGTTGCACTACATCTCAGACCCGATGTAGTTCTATGTGATTATGTGTGCAATAATGTGCCTAGGGTTCCCTAGTGCCAATGATGCCAAAGTAGTGGGCAATAGCTAGATAAAATGCAAAATGGTGGATGGAATAGAATGAATACACCCTTCTTATGTAGTGTGTGATGCAGAATAGTGCCCAAATGCAATCCCTTGCTCTATGTAGATAGCTAGCCCTTAGTAGAAATAGTCTTCCCTTAAGGTAGTATGTATGTTGTGTTTATATAGGGATCTCTTGCTCAAATTTTGACACTAATGACCTAACATGCCGACTAGTACCTAGGGAGATGGGAGGAAAACCATAAAGACTAACCTCAAATGTCTAAATTAAAACCAAGTGTGATGGGGACCAGGGTGCCCTAGGTGCCCTAATCCCTATCTAGGCACCCTAGTCAAAGACTAAAGATGATAACCGAGTGAACCATGACAGATAAGATCTCCTAAAACCTGATCTAAATTATGAGAGCAAGTGACGAATGTGTAAGACAAATAACAACAAAGACCAACAAGACTGACAACTAGACAACAAGATGGGTCATTAGTGAATAATTTTCTTACACAAGATCCATATATAAAACAACATACTTTACAAGATAATAATAGTAGTAAGTGCATGATTTTGTGACTACATTTTCCCCACTTTATGTTGGTGAGAGAAATCTTGGTAACATAAAGTAGTTAGAGATGTGTACCTAAGAGAAATCCAAAGAAGCCCATGTTGTAGAAAAAATATGCAGATGTGGTAGAAGAGCGTGTCAAATGTGAACATATAGCATGATGAACCATGGATCAATGTGTTGATCCATGCAACGTAGTGAGAGATGTAAAACCATGATGAAGTGTACTAAATGAGAGTGATGATTGTAATGTTGAATGATTGATGATTTCAAATGTTGTATGATGATGATGTGATGGGGTAGGGAGTGATCAATTCCCAACCCGATTGTGTGTGTATGAAAAACCGGAGGATTTGGGCATCTTGTCGCCAGAGGAAGAGTGTAGGGAGAAAGGTGTGTTATTCTCTAACCTTTAACTACATCCTCAAGATCTAGCCACTGTAGATGGACTTAGATCAAATTTTTAGTGATTTTGGATCCAAATATTTCAATCAAACATGTTGACCCATATAGGAGTAGTATAGGAAAGGAAATGATGTCTCATTGCCCCCACTCCAAGGGTGTCACCACAATGTATGGTGGCTTCCAAGTTAGGTCATCTGGAAGTAAAAAAAATGTAGAATAACTTCCCATGTTAGGTCATCTAGAAAATAACAATGTAACTCCCAAGTAGGTCATCTAGGAAAATATAAATGTAACTCCCAAGTTAGGTCATCTAGGAGGCCACAATGTAACTCCCAAGTTAGGTCATCTAGGAGGTTGAATGTGTTGTATTGTATCAATTGAATGGTATGATTTTAATTGTTAGAGACTTGAACGTATTTGATTGGTTGATTGATTGTTTGTTTTGATTGTTTTACTCATAGAGATATTTTATGCTTGTTTCCCCCAGTTAGGTCATTAGGGGAATTGATAGAAAATGATGAAATGTTGCATGGTGTATTAGTAAATGTTTGAAAATGAAAAATTAGAGGTGTTGAATGATCATGTAGTGGTGTAAGGGGAATTATAGGATGACCCCAATTATGCCCCCTTTCAGGTGAAAGGGGAAGTGATAATCAAAATGAACACTGAGCCAAAAGTAAGCCCACTAGTAATAGATAATTTATAATAGATATCTCAAAAATGTGTGTAGATCGAGTGAAAGACAACATTGAGGAGAAATATCATGTGTGTGTCATGTATATGATACGATGGTAGGTGAAATTCTAAAGAGAATTCCGTAAATGGGAGAGTAATCGAGAGTAAAACACTCAAGATATTGCCAAATTTGTGTGACGTGTATTAGTTGAGTAGTAAATGTGTAAGGTATGACCATAATAGAGTGAATAATGAAAAGTGACTATAAATAGTAAAGTGAAAAAGTGATTAGTCAACTCATTTTTCTTTTGCACGAGTGTGAGAGTGAGCTCTAAGTGTGTAAGGATGCTGCAAGTTAGAGAAGCATGACCTAGTCGTTTTGAGATGGTAGTGACCACAATGGCGTCGCGTACGATGCAGTGGAGTTGGTAAGTGTGATTTTTTTCAAAAAAATGCATGTATAGTAGTCATTTTTAGTGAATTTTTACAAAATTTTTTTTTTTTTCTCAACATTTTAGACCTAGACAAGAGTGGTGAAGGTACTAGTGGCCTTCGGATAGAGAGCCCTAAACATGGGCACTGGTGTCCTACTCTGGTCCCATGCTCCTAGGTGCCCCACTTCCCATAGTAAAGTGTGCATTCGGTCCAGAGTGGTGGAAATGTGATTTTGACTGTGTAGTGATGTCGTAAATGTTTATGTTTTCTTATGTATAGTGTTCTAATGCATTGTTTGTTGTTGTTTTGTGTTGTGCAGAGGGATATCCATTCGAGGGAGTTCCACGGTGGTCACATTTGAGTACTTTTCTCGGGTTGGGTTTGTCAAATGATGATTGGGAGGTTATGGACCATGCCGGCCTATGACACATAGCGAGGATGGGGATGTGCCCCATAATATGCCTATGTTGATAGCTTTGTGTGAGAGATGGTGTGTAGATACTTGTATGTTTTGGCTACCTACAAGTGAGATGACAATCACATTAGAGGATGTATATCACATACTACGATTACCTATTGTTGGTGAGAGGGTACACATCATGGTGTGGAGAACATGGAGAGATAGATGTGGGCCACTAGGTGGTATTTTTGGGGACTCGAGTGCCTATCGAGGCCCATATTAGCTTGGATGTGATTTTGAGGTTAGGGGTTCCACATTTTAGAAGTTTATAGTCGTGGTTATTACATCATCTATTGCAGTGAGGGATGTGGTGTGTGAATATTATATAAGATGCATGATATTTTCCATCAGATAGAGGAGGATGGTACTAGGTATGCATGGGCATGATGTGTGTTGGCCCACTTGTATAGAGATATCTTTACAGATTTACACAGGAGGAGCATGGAGGTGGGATTGGAGCGACTACTTTATTGCATGTATGGGCTTATGAGCATATAGCAGTATTGAGGCTAGTTGGTGGTCCGAGCAGAGTGGGCTAGGATAGACATATTTGTTAGGAGATGGGTTGGACTACATGGGTGGAAGATGGATACTAATACTTATAGAGCCTTGATAGATCGATGGGACCAGAGGCAGTGATATGGAGGCCATATCGAGATTATGGAGGATGGCTAGAGGATGTGGTAGAGTTACAATGCATACAAAGGACTATGTGGTTGGAGGATCGGTTTCCCAAGTGTGACCAAGTTGTTTCAGGTGGAGTGGATATCTCAATAGTTTGGTATGGCTCAAGATGTGCCCCAGAGCCATATGTGTGGTTACGAGCCATTAGAGCACCTAGGAGGGCTAGAGCTAGACCGAGAACACATGAGAGCAGCTAATACCTCAAAAGCTATATGAGGACGATGCGGTGATAAAGTCGATAGATGCAGATGATGCGGGGTGTATGGAGGCATATCGTGCATGGTGGACATCACATCGATGGGTGTTTTTGTTTCCATTATTTTTAGGATGGCATGGGGGATTACCACGAGGGGAGGAGGAGTGGAGGGGTAAGCACATGCCCTCAACAATGTAGCAGCGATTTATAGATAAGCGTGAGTATATATATATAGTTATGTTGTATGATTGGTTACTTGTTTATGTGATGGTTATGGTTGTCTAATGTGTTGTGCTATTGGTTGTAGGTGATGCGTATTGGAGCTTGATTGTGGACACATCTATCCACACATTGACGTGGAATGTGCCCACCGACATACTTGCGGATGGAGGGATGTTAGAGCATGTGGATGACATTGTGGGTGAGCATGCCCATTTTTTTGAGCCAGTGGCCATAGTCATAACAGTAAATGAAGAGTAGAGGGATGAGGCACGTGAGGAGACATGATGAGCTAGAGAGGTGGTAGGTGGTGGTCCTTTAGCGCAGGATGTGTTTGCACAATTTATCACACTACAGAGTTGATTTTCAAGTAATCTATAGAGAACACACTATTACGGAGGCAGGTTGAGAGATATAGGGGTTGCGATCAATGACATGAAGTTAGTGGCGAGGTTTGAGTTCTAGAGAACTTGTAGAATAGTGAGATATGATGAGATATGATTTGTATTGATGTATTTGATGTAGGGGAGTTTCCCCTAGTTATGAGATGTTTTGTAACTTTGATTGTGATCATATATATATAGATGGATTTATTGGCATATGATGATTATATTTGTTGTGTATTGATGTGATGATGTATGATTATGTATGATTTATGTGATTGATGTTACTTATATATGAATTTTGATGTGTTTGGATATCATTTGTATTTGTTGAAGTGATTTGTAATGCATAGTTGTCGAGTAATGTGTAATGTGATGATGATATAGTGTAGATGATAATAGATGATGTTGTAATATGATATTGTGATGGATGATCAATTGTCATGTAAAAGTATGATATAGTTGTTATAGTGTAATGAAGCATATGTTAGTAAGATGAAGATAGGGGGAAGATTAGTGATGCCCCCTAGCGTATAGATGATGAGGTTCATTTAGATAAGACCCCTCAACAGTCAAGAATGAACCATGTAATGCAAGAGTGTGTCATCGGGAAATGATTCGATAGAGTGTGCTAGATGAATTGATAGAGCACGTGAAGAGAGGTTCTTATAAATACATATCCCTTAACCGTCATAAAGAACCATGTAAGAATACAAGTGCGTCATCGGGAATGATTCAATAGAGTGCGCTAGATGAATCGATAGAGCATGTGAAGAGAGGTTATTATTGTAACATATCCCTCAATAGTCATGTAAGAATCATAATAACATGAGTGTGTCATCGGGGGAGGTGAGGTGATAATAATCACCTACCATAGACCGAGGTGGTGAAGTGGTGGAAGCATGTGGGATGGAAGCAATATGAGCGTATGAGCCAAACTAAATGTCATATGGAGCAACGGTGGGAGGTGTGAATGCCAAGGGTTGTGGAAGCCAATGTGAAGTAATAGATGTAGATGATGATGGATGATGAGATGGATGATGATGGTGTGATGATGGATGGACGCGATGGAAAGCGTGCATGAGTGATGACTTGTGATGATGGATGAACAATGACCTTAACATGAGAATGGGGAGATAGATCAACCAGAGTAGTAGCTCATGGATGAGGGAAAGGAGATAAAGATCACTCACGTGAGTGAGAGCCAAAGGATATGATGCCCTTATCCTCTAATTGTTTACAATCGATCATGAAGGGAAAGAAAATAATTATCCCTATGGCCATTGATATGGTGATAATTACAATATGGTTGATCACGCTAATGTTGTAAATGATGTTGTGGATGATGTTGGTTATAAGGTAAGTGAATTAATCATTCATTAATCAAAACACACATCACATCATGTGGTCGATCATGATGAGAGAAAATGCAATGGCTCACATGAAACATGTGTAGAATATTGAGGTGTAGCTTGCCTCGAGTAGGAGAAGAAGGACACTTTTGTGATGTAGTAGGTTGAGCTTGCTTACAAGGAGGAGATGGAGATCATGTAGGATGCTCAACTGATGGTAATGGAGAAGAAATAGATGATGTAGTAGTGGTAACTATAGGTGGAGGATCTATAACATGTGTGGCAATGAGGTCTTGTTCTAGATCAATAACTCTATAACATAGAAGTGTGAATGATTCACATGTGTCATATTGCAACCATTGTTTTAATGTGGGAATCAAACCACGACAAAAGATAAATTGATTCTCTAGATCGATAGGTTGAAAGACTAATTGGTGCATACAAGCATTGAATCATAAGATATAATCCATGATAGGTTCTTTTTCCCTAATGTAAAGTAGGTAGATGATCATAAGTAACTCTAGGGCCATTGTTGATGATAAAGTGATGGAGAAAATATTCTTCCATCTCATGATAAGTGCTAATAGACCCAAATGGTAGGTGAGTATACCATTACAAAGTGTCATCAATAATACTATGTCAAAAGGATTTAAAAATAATCGATCATTAGAATATGAAGTCCATAGACATACGATAATGTTTGAGATGTAAATAAGGGTTTCCATTACCATCAAAACATGAAAATATAGGCATGATAAAATATTTTGGAAATGCTAAGTTATGAATCTTTTTAGGAATAGGGTTTCCATGTAATGAATTATTATCAATGGAAGCATAATAGGCCTTGATTTCTAATGTGAGTGATTGAACCTGAGATTGTAAGTGACCCACAACATGCATGAGAGACAAGATGTCTTGTGAAGGAATAGTAGAGGATGACAATAATGTGTTAAGTGGTTGTAATTTTCCATTGTGAGTAATCATAGGGATGTCGAGAGGAGATGTAGGAGAAGTCAATGCTAAAGGAACACTAAGTGTAGGTTCCAAAGAAGCAATAGGTGATGAAGGACATGGAACATCCATATAAGTGGTAGGACTAGCATCGACAACATCCCTAGGAGATGGAGTGTCAGATGGAGATGCAACAATAGGAGGAGATGAACTAATAGATGGAGATGGAGTGATAGGAGAGGATGAACTAATAGATGGAGGTGAGTCATGCATAGTGGTAGATACAACCTCGAATAAGATGACAATGGAGTGGGAGATTCACACTTAATAGTCAGTAAAGTAGTGGACTCATGAGTATGTAAAATAATGGACTCATGACTATCAATTATTTCCTCACAATCAGAAAGAGACTCAGATATGAAAATGTCATCAATTAGATCATCAACATAATGTGAATGAGCATGTGGACAAGTATGTGATGGATCATGAGAAGCATTATCAAAAATAGGAGAAGCATGAGATGTAACTATAGTAGTGGTTTGAGTAGGAGGAGAATCAGAGTATGCACATGTGTATTAGTGTCAAGACCAAGCATGAAATCAATAAAAGAGTCATATAGAATTTACTTGGAAACATCAGAAGGAGGGTCATGGCTAATCAGTATAACATGGCGTGTGACAATGAAGCTCATCGGGTCAGAAATAATGCCAATGGTAGTATTTTCAAAGCTAGTAGGCACATGACATTCGTGGGCTAAGAGTTGTTGAATATGATCTGACATAGTAACATCACGATAAAGGGAAGTGAGTTCAATGATGGTGGCCTCATCATAGATAGGATTAACACTCACATGAGGCATGATGAATTGAGGAGGAAAAGAGTAATCCTTATCCATTTAGGGTTTTTGTGGATCCTAGGACAAAAATGTTCAAATCTACAGGTCACCAAAATGATTCTATAAAAAAATTATTTTACTATGAATCTAAGAGTACAACAATACAATAAATGGAATATACTAAAATATAAATGCTAAATAATTTATTTGAATATTTTAAATAAAATGAAATGAAATGGGAAAGGTACTTATTTGATTTGGACTTACCTCACAGTGATATGGGACTGAATAGAGTGATGAAATGGTGGAACAAAGTGTTATAATGAACCTCGTAAATTAGTAGCAGAGGTAGATCTAACCAGACTAATGAGGTGCCTGGGAATGACAAGGGCTCTGGGTGCTCGGTTTGGAATATTTACGCTCTAGTATGTGAAATAGCTCAAAACCCGATCCTGATATGATCATTAGGTCTTCATAGTACTTCACATTTGGTCATGTGGATGTCGCACTTGGTTCGCAGGTGTCGTTCTCAACCTCAAATGAATAATCACTTACAAAACCCCATACAAAAGCATCAAACCCTAAAAACTAAAGATGTAAATGAATGGATCAGATTGTCCTCAATTGCCAAATGGATGGAATTATGACTGAGCGTTGCAATACATCTCAAATCTGATGTAGTTATATTTGGTCAGTAGGTGCAATAATGTTGCTTAGGGTGCCCTAAAGCTTTTAATGACACCAAAGTAACAGGCAATATCTAGATAAAATGCAAAAAGGTGGATGGAATAGAATGAATACACCCATTCCTATGTAGTGTGTGATGCAAATAGTGCCAAATGCGAGTCATTTACTCTATGTAGATAGCTACCCTTAGTAGAAATAGTATGCCCTTAAGGTAGTGTGTATGTTATGTTTATATATGGATCCCTTGATCAAATTTTGACACTAATGACTCAACATATAGACTAGTACCTAGGGAGATGGGAGGAAAAACCATAAAGACTGACCTCAAATGCCTAAATTAAAACCAAGTGTGACGGGGACTAGGGAACCTAGAAATCGGGACTAGGGCACTTCGGTGCCCTAATTCCTATCTAGGTGACCTAAACAAAGACTAGAGATGACAATCGAGTGAACCATGACAGATAGGAGTTCCTAAAACCTGATTTGAATTGTGTGTGAGTGATGAATGTGTAATACAAATAACAACAAAGACCCACAAGACCGACAACTAGACAATGGGATGGGTCATTAGTGAATACTTTTCTTAACATAAGATCCATATATCAAACAACATACTTAGTGGTATATTAATGGTAGTAAGTGTGTGATTTTGTGACTACGATTATGTACATGAGTTTTGAACAATGAAACAAGATCTTAGTGGCATTAGTCCTTTAATGATTTACTTTTTTACTTGATTGAACTTAACCTTTTGTTATTTTACCTCTTTTATTGGATTTTGAGCCTTTTTACAAAGATCTAAGGTAACTTTCTATTATTTTTAAATTTCAATTGAGATTTTTCCAAGCTTTGTATAATATGGCCGGACCATACTATATGGTGCTTGACCATTTTTTTTGGTCTTGGCCCCTTTTGTTTTGCAATTGTTTTCTCATAATTGGCCCATTTATCACTTTTTAATCTTTTGGATGGTATCTTCTCGGGCCAGCCTTTCCCACAAATAAGGTCCTAATTTCAAAGTAATAACTCATATATATACAAGTCTAACCTAAGCATTTATTATCTAGCAATTAGTGATATATCTACCGCCTATCAATAGAGGAATCAAGGACTATATCTACATATTGCATACACAACATAGGAGGGAATAATTTTGAATTTCTCATATGCACACAAGGGTTTCTATTGGGATGAAGTAACATATCCCGCTATTGGTGTTGAGGCACAAGGGCCAATCTAGGTCAAAAATAGTTCCATTCACCTTTGCATAAAGCACTAGGAGAATTACATTTAATCAAATGTAGTGTAATGCTCGATGATTCAAAAACAAGGTGACCACCAAGGTCAATTCGACTCAAACATATTACATATTTATATTTTATATCTAATGTTTTATTTAGTGTTTTTAGGATAACTAGGGTTTATTTTTAGGTACATGTGTGAAATCTATGGTTGTAATTGGATCCAAATGTACAAAAGTGTGAAACAAGTGATATTGAAGGAACTCAAAAAAATCAATTCTAAGGAGTTGATTGTCTAAGAAACTAAAAATGTCAAAAACATATTCTACATTCCTAACCCTATTGTATGCTCTTGATCTTGTGGTGTTCGAGTTCCAAAAAGTGATTGCTCTAGATCTCATGCCCTGCCCTTTCCTAGATCAGTCATCGACATTTCTTGAATATCTTTTGAATTAGCTAAGTACCTCTTTCCATCTTGTTTGTACTTCTAATTGCATGAGTTTGATTTTATGGTTGATTGTTATGATATAAGGTGTAAATCTGAGCACATTCAATAGTGAATTCTATATTATATTACTATAAATAAAACCTCATTAAATTGACCTAGAAATTTAATTTAGAATTAAACGTAGACCATTATATGTACTACCCCTTCCCTCCATGAATGAATCATGGCTATCCTTTAGTTCCTCTACGATAAAATACACAAACAACATACCATTTTCCCTCCAATTAAACCACCCCTTTTCCCTCCACTAAATAATGATGTATTATCACCCTTACACATACATTCACAATTTCATGCAAGCCTCAAAACACTTATTTAAATTCAAAATTATCTCAAAGGAGTGATTTAAAGACAATAGTTTAGCCAATAATAGAGAAAGAGAAGGACCTTATCCACAATTTACATAGATTATTATTTAGCTTATACAATTAGTACAAGTTCTATTATTTAACCCTTTTGTTTAACATAATATTTAAAGTACAATGGGAGGATTTAAACACTCATTTTCAATTTGTGACATTCTAATTCTATTTTAATGTGTTCCCCTCAAGGAAACACCTCACTTTTATTTTAATTTAAAAAAGCCAAAGTTTCATCAATAGCCTTAGGAAGGAGCATTTCAAATTACAAATTACAAATGGCTCTAAAATGCATTTGTTAGACAACCACTACATTTTTACACAAGGCTCAAAAGGAGGTTTTCCCATTCTAAGTTCAAGATACAATTTGCAAAACATGTTGAGTTCCATCTTAATAACAAATAGATTGAGAAAGGAATACACCTAATGTTGATGCCTAACATGTCAAGACACTAGTATAGGGTTGCCTCGATAAGATCCCATCCACATGGTCACACAAGATAAGAAATGGTATCATCTCTTATTAGTCAAGTTAAGCTAGGATGGAGGATTAATTTTTTGGAATTAAAGTTCCATCTTAGACATATATAATGGCGTATAATGAGTGGGATGAAAATACATAATTCTCATGTGAATTAAGGTCTCATTAACTTGCTACATTTGAACCATATAAGTAGACGGGTGATAAAGGTTGGGAAAATGTTCTCATTCTAGAAAGTACAATATTACATTCGTTACATTACATGTGTGGTCTCCATACTAGAGTCACAACATAACAATGATCACCAAGTCTCAAATTATTTATTGAGTTTATTGGTAAGGTTTTCCATTCATATTGAATTGAAAAGAGATTAACAAGAAGTTCTTAGAGGAATGATGTCCGATCAAGGGACTCGTCGGACCAAAACTATAATAGGGTCACATTTGTGTGGCCCCATCGTAGAATCTTACACATAATTAGAGATGATATCAACACATTTGTTACTTACACTAGTTGAGTATTAAAATTATTGTGAGAAAGGTTTACCACAAGCTACATCTCTTGAGCCTTGGGTTTCATGAGAGGTTTTTGCATTAATTCACTATAATGTTTAAGACTAGGTATGGTATAATTTCAAATAGAGTTGTAATGCCAATACACTCTCGCTATTTGTATTTTTCCTAAGTTGTGGTCTTAATAAGTGTTTTGTTTTAAGGTAAACAAATATTTTTCAAGCACGCATCCAACATGATCCAAATCAACATTTTTACATTAAATTTTTCATATGAAATACTTATTTCAATCAAGATAAAATTCCATAATATTCACTAAACTTATCATGTACATTATCAAATAACTAAATATTCTTAAAACAATGTTAGGAATATCCCATAGTAGTCTACACATGAGGTTGTTGAGTGGGATTATATTTGTTGGTATGTGAATATTTTAATATAATATTGTGTGTGTGAGTAAATTGTTGTGGATTTACAACTCATGTAATTAGATATTACGAACTAGTTGTTACTTACAGGACTTCTTGAAAACATGATGTAATTATCTATATTTTTTATCCCACATAAATTGATGAAAGGTGTGTGTTCTAATCAAGGTTATTCATGTTTATTTAATTACTCTATCAAAATCCACATTTGGCATCTGTTATCACCAAAAAGTAGCACCCTGGGATTTTTTGGTTATGGATCCCTACTTCAGGTAACATTGGGTTATCTCTCAAGTGTGGGACTTGCGGGCTTGAGATAACCCTCCAGAGAAAGCTGACTCTTGCTCCTAAACTACTTGCCACAAGCTACTCTTAATGCAGAAATACTATCTAATCCTAATCTAACATTCCAAGAGGTCAAGGAGAGAGAGTGCATAAAAATCCTACACTAATAGCGGTGATACACCAAAAGGAGGGTTGTTAGCCAAGAATTCAATTGCTAAAATGGAGAGAGGTGAGCAATGGAAAGGGTGGAAAAAATGCACCACAGCCAAAGATAGATTCACACAAAGCACCATTTGTTACCCATTAAACACAACTCCTAAAACCTACAATAGACATCAAGAATATGCACAATATACCCTGCAAATGAATAGAGGCAAGTAGAGACAATAAAACATGCAAAGGATGGACAAAATGCATCACAAGACATATTATATTGCTCCAATAAATATGCATAGTACAACATCAGTGGGAAAAAGGCAAGAAAATGCCATTACAAATCTTGGGAAGAAGGTCTAAGCTCCACATTCAACCTAACAGAGAAGAAAGAGAGAGGGGGCAGGAGAAAATGACTAACTCCCTTACAAATGAGCCCAAGATTACAATTTATAGAATGAGAAAGAGAGAAGAGTGAAATCATGAAATATCTCCTTCAAACAATTGTAAGTTGTAATAAATGAGGTGAAATGATGGAAATATATTTGAAAAATATCCCTCATGATGTCCCATACCTTGTAGTTGGAGAAAATGATGGCCATACTCATTTAATGCATTCTCAACCACTTTCTAACTATCTCTTTGAACTGGCTCATTTTCTGTAAAATTATCCATCACATCTTCATCAAATTTTGAAATTATATATATTTTTGTGTTGGTCTTGGAGCCACAATTCCAATGATACCAATTTTGTGCAATTTTGTTAAGAAATTCTCCGGTTATGGCCTTTTGAGTGATCGCAACTCTTTTGGTTTTCACGAGTCTTGCTTGGAATACATGGGACCAAATAATTAAAATTTGGTTGGGAGCAGACAATTTTAATAAATTTTCCACTTTCTCCAATGCTTTGAAAATATTCTAAATGACTGCATTAAAAATTCTATGGGTCCATCATGATTTTCATCATCATTGGGGCGGAGAAATGACTAACTCCCTTACAAATGAGCCCCAGATTATAATTTATAGAATGAGAAAGAGAGAAGAGTGAAATCATGAAATATCTCCTTCAAACAATTGTAAGTTGTAATAAATGAGGTGAAATGATGGAAATATATTTGAAAAATATCCCTCATGTTGTCCCATAACTTGTAGTTGGAGAAAATGATGGCCATACTCATTGAATGCATTCCCAACCACTTTCCAACTATCTCTTTGAACTAGGCTCATTTTCTGTAAAATTATCCATCACATCTTCATCAAATTTTGAAATTATATATATTTTTGTGTTGGTCTTGGAGCCACAATTCCAATGACACCAATTTTGTGCAATTTTGTTAAGAAATGCTCCAGTTATGGCCTTTGAGTGACTCGAACTCTTTTGGTTTTCACAGGCTTGCTTGCAATACACGGGACCAAATAATTAAAATTTGGTTGGGAGCAGACAATTTTAATAAATTTTCCACTTTATCCAATGCTTTGAAAATATTCTAAATGACTGCATTAAAAATTCTATGGGTCCATCATGATTTTCATCATCATTGGGGCGGAGAAAATGACTAACTCCCTTACAAATGAGCCCAAGATTACAATTTATAGAATGAGAAAGAGAGAAGAGTGAAATCATGAAATATCTCCTTCAAACAATTTTAAGTTGTAATAAATGAGGTGAAATTATGGAAATATATTTGAAAAATATCCCTCATGATGTCCCATACCTTGCAGTTGGAGAAAATGATGGCCATACTCATTGAATGCATTCCCAACCACTTTCTAACTATCTCTTTGAACTGGGCTCATTTTCTATAAAATTATCCATCACATCTTCATCAAATTTTGAAATTATATATATTTTTGTGTTGGTCTTGGAGCCACAATTCCAATGACACCAATTTTGTGCAATTTCATTAAGAAATGCTCAAGTTATGGCCTTTTGAGTGACTGCAACTCTTTTGGTTTTCACAGCTTGCTTGGAATACATGGGACCAAATAATTAAAATTTGGTTGGGAGCAGACAATTTTAATAAATTTTCCACTTTCTCCAATGCTTTGAAAATATTCTAAATGACTGCATTAAAATTCTATGGGTCCATCATGATTTTCATCATCATTGGGGGAGAAAATGACTAACTCCCTTACAAATGAGCCCAAGATTAAAATTTATAGAATGAGAAGGAGAGAAGAGTGTAATCATGAAATATCTCCTTCAAACAATTGTAAGTTGTAATAAATGAGGTGAAATGATGGAAATAGATTTGTAAAATCTCCCTCATGTTGTCCCATACCCTGTAGTTGGAGAAAATGATGGCCATACTCATTTAATGCATTCTCAACCACTTTCTAACTATCTCTTTGAACTGGGCTCATTTTCTGTAAAATTATCCATCACATCTTCATCAAATTTTGAAATTATATATATTTTTGTGTTGGTCTTGGAGCCACAATTCCAATGATACCAATTTTGTGCAATTTTGTTAAGAAATGCTCCAGTTATGGCCTTCTGAGTGATCGCAACTCTTTTGGTTTTCACAGAGCTTGCTTGGAATACATGGGACCAAATAATTAAAATTTGGTTGGGAGCAGACAATTTTAATAAATTTTCCACTTTATCCAATGCTTTGAAAATATTCTAAATGACTGCATTAAAAATTCTATGGGTCCATCATGATTTTCATCATCATTGGGGCAGAGAAAATGACTAACTCCCTTACAAATGAGCCCAAGATTAAAATTTATAGAATGAGAAAGAGAGAAGAGTGAAATCATGAAATATCTCCTTCAAACAATTGTAAGTTGTAATAAATGAGGTGAAATTATGGAAATATATTTGAAAAATATCCCTCATGTTGTCCCATAACCTGTAGTTGGAGAAAATGATGGCCATACTCATTAAATGCATTCTCAACCACTTTCCAACTGTCTCTTTGAACTGGGCTCATTTTCTGTAAAATTATCCATCACATCTTCATCAAATTTTGAAATTATATATATTTTTGTGTTGGTCTTGGAGCCACTATTCCAATGACACCAATTTTGTGCAATTTTGTTAAGAAATTCTCCGGTTATGGCCTTTTGAGTGACTCGAACTCTTTGGTTTTCACAGGCTTGCTTGGAATACATGGGACCAAATAATTAAAATTTGGTTGGGAGCAGATAATTTTAATAAATTTTCCACTTTCTCCAATGCTTTGAAAATATTCTAAATGACTGCATTAAAATTCTATGGGTCCATCATGATTTTCATCATCATTGGGGGGAGAAAATGACTAACTCCCTTACAAATGAGCCCAAGATTACAATTTATAGAATGAGAAAGAGAGAAGAGTGAAATCCTGAAATATCTCCTTCAACCACTTGTAAGTTGCAATAAATGAGGTGAAATGATGGAAATATATTTGAAAAATCTCCCTCATGATGTCCCATACCTTGTAGTTGGAGAAAATGATGGCCATACTCATTTAATGCATTCTCAACCACTTTCTAACTATCTCTTTGAACTGGGCTCATTTTCTGTAAAATTATCCATCACATCTTCATCAAATTTTGAAATTATATATATTTTTGTGTTGGTCTTGGAGCCACAATTCCAATGATACCAATTTTGTGCAATTTTGTTAAGAAATTCTCCGGTTATGGCCTTTTGAGTGACTGCAACTCTTTTGGTTTTCACAGGCTTGCTTGGAATACATGGGACCAAATAATTAAAATTTGGTTGGGAGCAGACAATTTTAATAAATTTTCCACTTTCTCCAATGCTTTGAAAATATTCTAAATGACTGCATTAAAAATTCTATGGGTCCATCATGATTTTCATCATCATTGGGGCAGGAGAAAATGACTAACTCCCTTACAAATGAGCCCAAGATTAAAATTTATAGAATGAGAAAGAGAGAAGAGTGAAATCATGAAATATCTCCTTCAAACAATTTTAAGTTGTAATAAATGAGGTGAAATTATAGAAATATATTTGAAAAATATCCCTCATGATGTCCCATACCTTGTAGTTGGAGAAAATGATGGCCATACTCATTTAATGCATTCTCAACCACTTTCTAACTGTCTCTTTGAATCTGGGCTCATTTTCTGTAAAATTATCCATCACATCTTCATCAAATTTTGAAATTATATATATTTTTGTGTTGGTCTTGGAGCCACAATTCCAATGATACCAATTTTGTGCAATTTTGTTAAGAAATTCTCCGGTTATGGCCTTTTGAGTGATCCGCAACTCTTTTGGTTTTCACAGGGCTTGCTTGGAATACATGGGACCAAATAATTAAAATTTGGTTGGGAGCAGACAATTTTAATAAATTTTCCACTTTCTCCAATGCTTTGAAAATATTCTAAATGACTGCATTAAAAATTCTATGGGTCCATCATGATTTTCATCATCATTGGGGCGGAGAAAATGACTAACTCCCTTACAAATGAGCCCAAGATTAAAATTTATAGAATGAGAAAGAGAGAAGAGTGAAATCATGAAATATCTCCTTCAAACAATTGTAAGTTGTAATAAATGAGGTGAAATGATGGAAATATATTTGAAAAATCTCCCTCATGATGTCCCATACCTTGTAGTTGGAGAAAATGATGGCCATACTCATTTAATGCATTCTCAACCACTTTCTAACTATCTCTTTGAACTGGGCTCATTTTCTGTAAAATTATCCATCACATCTTCATCAAATTTTGAAATTATATATATTTTTGTGTTGGTCTTGGAGCCACAATTCCAATGATACCAATTTTGTGCAATTTTGTTAATAAATTCTCCAGTTATGGCCTTTTGAGTGATCATGACTCTTTTGGTTTTCACAGCTTGCTTGGAATACATGGGACCAAATAATTAAAATTTGGTTGGGAGCAGACAGGTTTAATAAATTTTCCACTTTATCCAATGCTTTGAAAATATTCTAAATGACTGCATTAAAAATTCTATGGGTCCATCATGATTTTCATCATCATTGGGGCGGAGAAAATGACTAACTCCCTTACAAATGAGCCCAAGATTAAAATTTATAGAATGAGAAAGAGAGAAGAGTGAAATCATGAAATATCTCCTTCAAACAATTGTAAGTTGTAATAAATGAGGTGAAATTATGGAAATATATTTGAAAAATATCCCTCATGTTGTCCCATAACTTGCAGTTGAAGAAAATGATGGCCATACTCATTTAATGCATTCTCAACCACTTTCTAACTATCTCTTTGAACTGGCTCATTTTCTGTAAAATTATCCATCACATCTTCATCAAATTTTGAAATTATATATATTTTTGTGTTGGTCTTGGAGCCACAATTCCAATGATACCAATTTTGTGCAATTTTGTTAAGAAATTCTCCGGTTATGGCCTTTTGAGTGACTCGCACTCTTTTGGTTTTCACAGTTTGCTTGGAATACATGGGACCAAATAATTAAAATTTGGTTGGGAGCAGACAATTTTAATAAATTTTCCACTTTCTCCAATGCTTTGAAAATATTCTAAATGACTGCATTAAAAATTCTATGGGTCCATCATGATTTTCATCATCATTGGGGCGGAGAAAATGACTAACTCCCTTACAAATGAGCCCAAGATTAAAATTTATAGAATGAGAAAGAGAGAAGAGTGAAATCATGAAATATCTCCTTCAAACAATTGTAAGTTGTAATAAATGAGGTGAAATGATGGAAATAGATTTGAAAAATATCCCTCATGATGTCCCATAACTTGTAGTTGGAGAAAATGATGGCCATACTCATTTAATGCATTCTCAACCACTTTCTAACTATCTCTTTGAACCGGCTCATTTTCTGTAAAATTATCCATCACATCTTCATCAAATTTTGAAATTATATATATTTTTGTGTTGGTCTTGGAGCCACAATTCCAATGATACCAATTTTGTGCAATTTTGTTAAGAAATTCTCCGGTTATGGCCTTTTGAGTGATTGCAACTCTTTTGGTTTTCACAGGCTTGCTTGGAATACATGGGACCAAATAATTAAAATTTGGTTGGGAGCAGAAAATTTTAATAAATTTTCCACTTTTTCCAATGCTTTGAAAATATTCTAAATGACTGCATTAAAAATTCTATGGGTCCATCATGATTTTCATCATTGTGACACGAGAAGGGGTGTTTGGTGTATTGATCATTCTAATGCCAGCTTGACATTTGACTTGTCCGAGTTGGCTCTTTCCCCGCCTCCTTGGGATTTTCTTTGGACACAATCACCGACCTATTTCTGAACATGGTGAGTAATCCATATGCTTGATCTCCGAGCTACCGATTACTCCAGCCCTAGCACCGCCCGACACTTCCCCTCTTTGCATTTGGTCATGGGCTCGTTGAGTCACTTCTTGCATCGGGTATCAACTTATTTTCCAACTCGATGTCTACCATTTTGGGATCGGCCCCCATTCTTTCACCTGACTACTAACTTACCCTATAGCCATATACCGAGCCACTTTGCTCTAGGGGTCTACATTTTTAACACCGTCATCCCTACCCTACTCACCTAGAGTTACTTGCCACGTACCTTCATCGCTCCACATGTTGGGCTTCCTTTGCATCGGTGTAAACTCACTCCCTCCACATGGATTCTTCATGTGTCTTTGGAGCTTCCTCTCCATTTTGACCTTTATATGTTACATCATGTCACCACGTGGAAACCTTGTACTACTAGCCTCCATGACTGCATGGGCCCACACTAAGACTTTCCATTGGCTTAGGCGTAACACGCCGAGTCCTTTTGCCCTTTCTCTAACACAAGAACTCGACACCCTCCACAACACATATCCCGTTGGACATGAATGGGCTCATTATCTTGCATGGATCTTGGTTAACAGAGGTTTTGGCTTGGCCTTGAACTTGAGGGCATGTTCATATAAAATAACTCAGCCTTTATCAATAAGAGCTCGACACTTCTCCAAAATTGAAAACAACTCGCTCCTTGCCCCGTGAATGTCCATCTCCTTACTTTGTTGTGCCAACTTACTCCTCAAACCTAAGCACCGCTTCCCGAGCTCCTCAATATGAGATGGTTGTATGCAAAACTCCTTTTTGCCACAACTTTTCCATTCCAATGTGAAATTTTACGTCTCTTCTTATCTTGAGCCTAGACATCATTAAAATAGCTCGGTGTAACTTGAGAGCTCACCCTTGTGAAAAGATCTTGACAAAAACTTGTAGATCTCGGTCTATGTGAAGAGTCCCATAGCTTGATGACCCTTACTCAGCTAATTTCCAACACAAAATTCTCTCTCATCTCACCCCATACAAAATATCTTGCTTGGGAGGTCATGATAGCTTGATTATGAGCTTGGTGAGTTGAATCTAGGCTTAAGAGATATCCCCTTGAAATCTACACCCTCCTAAACACTTCATGCAATTCCTTAGATACCTACAACTGTGAGAAAATTCCAGGAGGCATGTTTTCCATTTCATTGCATGTGGGCCCTTTTGCTAATTATCACAATAAGCTTGCTAGTTATCAAATTTCATTAAGGTAGTGAAATTAGATAACATTATCAAAGCAAAGGAATCCATATGAGAGTTTTATGACGGTCGTGAAGAGTTTTACACTTGTGTGCACATTTTCCTTGTAGCTCGATTGTCATCCCATTGGTTATCCCTTTTATCATTTTGTAAACATCCTATTGACTTTGGGTGGAGTTTAAATTGCATTAATCTATGTGGATCACATATCATCTTATTTGCACCAATCAGTCCACATTTAGATAGACCTCACACTTGTCGACTATCAATGTATACTTTCTCACTAGGATATGTCTTGTCAAACCCTCTGGAAAAGTTGTTCAATAAGTATCCATGCATTATAATTGAGTCTTTTACATGCCCACATTACATTGGATCTCCTAGCACCACCTCAATTACACCAAATCCACCATTACACATTGTCTTAAAATAAATTGTGGGTATTACAAAATAAAGTACATTTGACATTTTGATTCTTAGTTTGATGGAATTTTTTCCATGTAGTCCACTAAAGCCATTAATTTTTTTTTAATATGAGGAAAATATTTTGATAACGTGTTTATAAGTGTTATGCTAGGATGTTTGTATAATTCCACTATTTGGTATATTTTATGATAAAAGATAAAAAAATCTTTTAGTTTTCAATTAGTATTGTGTTTAAGTTTGTAGTGTGGTTCAATCCTTTAGTGTCATTCAACAAATATTTTTTTATCAATAGTATTAGTTTTGTTTAGGCATATGTTTGTGGTATTCTATCTTAATTATGTCAAAATTCCAATAAATAAAAATATGTGTGAGTCTTTTCGGTGAATATTAGGATCCATTTGGTCACTTAGTTTTTGTTTGTAAGGACATATTCTTGGTAGAAATTAGTGCCATGTTTCATTGTGTTATTCAGATTTTAAGATGGACAATCCATTGGAAAAATTCAATGGTCTTAATTTTCACATCTAGAAAGTCAACATCCAGATGTAACTAATGAACTAAAATTTGTGGAGGATAGTAAATGGAAAATAATTAACAACTATAAAGTCAAGTAAATTGGCATAATGGCAAAGTAAAGATGATAAAACCAAATCTAGTATTACCTTTGCTCTATTAGATTATGAAGTTCATTATGTAGACCTTGAAAAATCATTGAAGGTCATTTGGGAAATTTTGAACAAATTGTTTGGAGCCAAAGCAATCAACATAATGTTTTATTTGAAACTCTAGTTGTTCAAACTCAAAATATGTGATGGAGTTACAATGAATAACCACATTAATGACTTGAAATCTCTCATGAGACAACTAGCAGAAGTCAAATATCCAATTGATGATGAAGATGCAAAAGCTATATTATTGAACAATTTTCTTTCTAAATATAGAAATGTTGTTTTCAATCTTGGACACATGCATTCCCAAACACTGGGAGATATGATTTCAGCTCTCCTAGTTGAAGAAAAAAGAACTGCAAAGGATGTAACCAAAGAAAGTGTGCTATACAAAATGAGGAGGATATTTAATGTTTTTATTGTAAGAAAAATGGGCACACATCTTGTTATTGTAAAATTTTAGCTAATTAAATTCTCAAAGGAAAATTTAAAAAAATGAAGCAAATGTGTTTGATGAGAAAGAACCAACAAAGCAAGCAAGAACTAGTGAATGAATATGGTGTTTATAATTATGAATACTATTTATACTAAGTGAATATAATCATGTTAGAGGACAGAGCTAATAATGGAAGGAGGTCGAACAACGACCTCTTGTTAACCAACGGTGATGGGGCCACATGAAGTGCTTTAATGGCACTTTTAATGTGTACATTTTGGTTTTTGTATTTGCTTTTCATTGTGTTGTTTCATTGTGTTCCTATTCGGTGTTATTTTTAAATAAACACATTTTCTAACATTTGAGAAAATAAGCATGTTCAAATAAATCGACTCTTTGGGGAAGAGAAGATTTCGAGGTAAACTTAATATGGATTATTGTCTAGATAGTTCATGATCTTGATAATAGGAATCTTGGAGAGATTTAGAATTTTATTGTTCAAGGAAAGAAATTTGGGAACCTCGGTAATTTGGTTCGTAGCTATACCTTTATGAGGGTAAAGAGACAACTTGATGGATTTGTACTTGGTATAAGCAATGTTTTTAGGGAGAAACATTTATAGGATATGTTTTCTCTTCTCCCATGTTTACACTAAAGGGGAATGTTAGGAATATCTTATATTAGTGGTACACATGAGTTTTGTTGAGTAGGATTATATTTGTTGGTACATGAATGTTTTAATATAATGTTGTGTGTGAGTGAGTGAGTTCTTGTTAGTAACAACTCCTCACATACTTAGATATTAGGAGGTAGTTTGTTATTGAAAGACTCGTTGAAAATAGGGTGTAATTGTCTATATATTTGTATTTTCATGAATTGATGAAAGGTGTGTGTGTTTGATCAAGTTCATTGGTGTTTATTTGTTTTATTATTTTCTATACCAAAATCCACAAATAAGACCATCATATTGCATTTTGATTACATTCCTAAATCAAAATTTATAATTTATCTTTCAAAATGAATTAATATGATTTCAAGAAAACTAATTGTAAATACAATCTTTAAGTAACACCAAAATTTATGTTCTCACTACAACACCTACCACCTACATAACATGTATTAGTACGAATGTTGGCATTGATCACGTTTCCCTAAAGATAGAAATTATATTACATGATTTAATTTATCATTTGGATATATATATATATATATATATATATATATATATATATATATATATATATATATATATATATCACATGCCATTTCTCATTTTCTTTATATTTTCGAGTTCTAGAGAGAGTAAAGAGGAGATAAAATTCATTATCTTCACACAATTTAAACTTATAATAGAGTTTAAAGGGATAACTTAGTTTTAACAACTCTTTCCATCACACCAAATCAACGTGTCGGAAAGATTTATCTAGCAGAGTAAAACATTGGGCCAAGGGATTAACAATATCATTGTTCAAATTAGCCAAAATGGCTGCATAATAGCCTCCAAAAGGGACCGAAAAGTGCATGAAATAGGAAACATTCACTTCTCATTTTTTTCCTATACGTTGAGAACACTTGAGGGGCTAGGGAAAGAAAAATATGATAAATAAAACTCATTTTAGAGGTATCATTCTAGAACAAGTTGGTAAAGTCTAATCATTTGCACTTGGATATTATAAGCCAAAGTGGCTCCAAACTAGCATGGAAAAAATCTTCCCAAGGAGATAATGTGAAACTAATAATGGTTCAAAATTCTCAATACAATATAGAAGGGATGTGGATGGCAAGATAGATTCTCATTCTCAGGAATTTTTCATAGGTTGATTCCAAATCAATTTCATAACATTAAAATTTGGGTCAACGTGACTTGGCCACATTATAGCTCAAAGTAGCTCAAGAGGCCATAAAATGATTTCATAAAAGGGTCATCGAATAACCAAACAAGTATTTTATCACTTTTAACCCATCCTCATATATGGTGAAAATGCAGGGAAGTTGATGGGGTTAGAATGCAACGAGTGGTACTTCTTTTTGGAGGTATTATTCCAAAGAAAATGATTAAAAATCACAAATTTATACTTACACTACGTAAGCCAAAGTGGCTCCAAACCCCACATATGATAAACACCTCCCAAATAATTATAGTGAAACCAACTATGAAATTTCAATCCCAATGTGGAAATAAACAAGTTAGAGTTAGTATATGGTAGTTTTTTTAGCCCGTACACAATTTATATAAGAAGGTTCCAAACTAAATGTATAACTTTAAAGAGGTGGTTTTCAAGTGGCTATGGTTCATCTTTCAACAATCGTCGTGCGATCTAATTTCCTCACTAGACTCCTATATCATGTCATACTATGTAAGTTTTCTTCTAAGGTGGTTATGTACCCAAAGGGGCACATTGTTTTCCAAAACCATTTTTCACTAGTCAAAAATGTTTATTTTAGACATGACAATATATCAATAATCTTTGATACTACTCACACATATTAAAATAACAACAATGATTTGAAATGTGACATAAATGAAAGAAAATAACATCACTCACCATAGCATGAGAGAGAGTTGCAAAGTTAACAAGGGTTACTAGGCGTATGTTAGTAAGGGTTACGAGTTTGGGTTTAAATTTTCATAGGCATATAAATATCTACTGTGCCACTTGCATATAAAACATATGACAAAAATCATATTTCCATCAAGTTTGATGGACCTCCAAATGTGCCCAGCCACCCTTCTACTTGCACATTATCTCTCAACAATTCCACGATTCCCTCTTCACACCACCACCACTCCATTTTGACTTTCATTTATATATATATATATATATATAATGTTTAAAATATATAAAATTATATTATATGTATATATGTATGTATGTATAAATATGTATTTATATTTGAATTTAAGGAATCAAAATTTGTAATTGCACATTCACATCATTACACTATTAAAAAAAGGGTGTTTGGCAAGGCACTTACAAATGTTTGGCCAATAGGAATTTTTAAGTTAAAATTCTTGAGGAACTACTATTCTTCGACGTAATTGTTTTGTCATCTTCGGTCTTTCATTTCCAATACTGTGTTTTTCTCAAAGGCACAAAAAAATTAGGTGATTTTTATTTTGTGTACGAATTCGAGGAACACAAATTCGTTAAATTAAAAATTGGCCTAAGAATGGATAAACAGAGGGTTTCACGTAGAGGAAGAGTGAAATAGAAAATCTTGCAGAGAAATATGCCTAAATGAAGTGCCTCCTAATCCTTAATCTTTGTCTTCTTCTACATACAAAAAAAAATAGTGGTAGGTAGCAATTTCCTCTCAGAGACAATTGAACCCGCTTCAGATACATATACAGATCCAAATCAATCAATTTGTATATAATAAAATGAGGAGATATTAGGGTTACATATTTATCTTTGTTTGTAGGGCTGATTTAATTATGAGAGTATAGAACCATGATTTACCATTGTTAGTAAAGAAAATCTTTGACTTTTACGATTCTTTAACTATTTACAACATTAACTTGTGTTTTAGCGTGGTTCACGCCTCTGAATCTCAAATAAAGTGCTTGTATTATTATGCAAGGAAAATCACAGTCTAAAAGGTCATTTAGGATGTGTCGCTCTCCATGTTTTTATTTGGGTTTTGAAGAGCACTTAACCCGGTTGATGGGTTTGTTTGACATGGGTTTATTTTTCCCACTCAACTTTTATTTAGTTGTTCAATACATGGAGAAACAAACAACAAATATATGATTCATATCATATCTTTTCAGCTGAAATCTTATCAATCTAAGGAATATCTATATCAAATGCCCTTAAAAAAATATAAAATGTGTCCTAACTCTACAAACCCTAAATTTCTTACATTAAACTTGTCTTATTAAGAAAAAAATGATAATGGCGTACATGATGAGGATAAATCTAAAATATCTATAACTCTGCAAACCCTAAAATTTCATTGTCATATCAAGGAAATATTGATAAAAGGAATACAAGGTGTTGGTGAGGTTTAATTGTTGTGAAATCTCTTAACACTAATACAATGTGTGCAAGTGAGTTTCCTTACTTATAAGTGATAATACACTAATTTTTTTCTATTATTGGAAATGGGAGTGTACTCTATTTTAATATATGCTTGATAAGTGGATGGGAGATTCAGATGTGTTTATACATAAATATTTTATTATAAAATGATATGTAGGTAAAAGACAAGTAGATTGAAGATTGGAAAAAGAGGACACACATTTAATATGTAATATAAGAGTATTTATTAAGCAATATTCCACCTACCATGTAACAATTAGATCAACAATACATATGAAAGCCATGAGGGGAGTAGTTTTTTTGTTTGCTTTTTATTTTAATGGCATATTGTGACATATTTTTATATTATATGTTATTAGCAATGTAATACTTCTAATAAATCCTTATATATGCCTATTGGCCTCTCGAAGCACCTATGGATGATTTTGCTAGTTATATGAAAGTTACACTTACTTGATATCGACATGACATCACCAACAAAGACATGAACTTGGATCAAAATAATTTATCAACATAAACCCTCACCACCCACTAAGCTAAAGTGTTCATAAGTGGAGCCAACGAAGTGACAAGCAGAGGGGAATTACAAATAGAACCTTTTGTGCTTTTAGTGTGTTCAATTTGTTTTTTCTATTTACTTTTCATTTTCTGTTGTTTCAGTGTGTTCTTGTTCGGTGTTATTTGTTGAATAAACACCTTTTCTAATGTTTGAGAAAATAAGCATGTTCAAACTATAGACACCTAAATTTGGCTACGCAATTTTAATGCTAAAATTGCACTATTTGTCCTCTTTATCATCATTTCATTATAATTAGTGTTTTCCAGCTAATTAGCTAACATTCCCCTTCATCTCGGTCAATTAATGACACTTTTTAGTTATAATCCTCTTTTAATTAATTAATTAACCATTATTAGTTAATTAAGCCTTTCAATATCATATTTAATTAATAAACCCTCTTATTAGTTAAACCCCCTCTCAAACCCTTCAAATTCTACTAATTTCCTCTAAATCATCTCCATTGGCTTCTATAAGCTTGACTCAAGGCTTATTAATTAATCCTAGTTGATTAATTAAATCACCCCCAACTCCCATGAGTTGTTAATATTCAATTAGTCTCTTCTAATCATATGTATCCCTTTCTAATTCTACTTTTCCTTTATCCCACATTCACTAGGTTGCAAGTTTCTCCCAAAATGGAAAGCTATATAAATAACCTAGTACACCATGTTTCAACTTACACCATGTCCTTGTAAGACATTTCATTTGATGAGAGCATTTTCATGTTATTGGAAATCTTTGTTCAAATAAATCTCCCCTTTCTACTTGGAAAAGAGTAGTAAGAGAAGAACCAAAAATGGAAATCAAGCCATATTGGTGAGATATCTTCCTCTTCCTTGGGAAATTCCTTCGATGCATAGTTGCATTTGGTTCACAA
The DNA here is from genome assembly GCA_018340775.1 of Taxus wallichiana var. yunnanensis. NCBI lineage: Eukaryota > Viridiplantae > Streptophyta > Pinopsida > Cupressales > Taxaceae > Taxus > Taxus wallichiana. Next base: position 697,260,354 of record CM031242.1, read on the forward strand.
AGGAAGTATCTATATAAAAATAACATCCAATAATCAAAGGATGTTAGCATTGATGTTTGATTTAATGTTTTATGCATGTTAATTAAAGCTTTCCTTTATGTTTTATCATGATGTTTTTGTTTGATTAAACTAAGTTATGAATCTACTTGGTGTTAGGTTCATTTCATTAACTTAGATTAGTTTCACATGCATACATATGGAACACCTGGGGGGACACCCCTTTGTCTCATGTGCATTCTTTATTTTTTCTTAGTTTAGACTTCATTTTTACATGCTCATTATTTCAATTTGTTGAAATTCTTTTATTTTAAAGCATGTATCATGATGTTTGATAGTGTTGAGTGTTCCTTTTGGGTATTTAGGAGGCAAAATGTTGTCAAATTTGAGTCTTGATGAGAAAAATTTGAGATTTATGTTGTTTTTGGCTTCTGCAGGCCACTTGCAAATAAAACATCGACAAAAATCAAATTTCCATAAGTTTGATGGGTCTCCAAATGTGCCCACGCTACCCTTCCACCTACACACTAGCTCTCAACAATTCCAAGATTCCCTCTTCACGCCACCATCACTCTCCCTTTTGAATTGCAAATTATTATTATATATTTATGTACATATATAATATTAATGTATATATATATTTAAAATATATAAACATGTATGTAGATCTATGTTTAGATTTGGGGAACAAAAACATGCAATTGCACATCCATGCCATGACACCATTATAAAAGGGTGTTTGGCAAGGCACTTAAAAATGTTGATATATTGTTGTCATGTTCATATGAAGGTTACATTTACTTGATATCAACATGTCATCGTCAACAAGGACATAAAGTTGGATCAAAATAATTTTTCAATGTAAACTCTCATTGCCCACCAAACTAGTGTGCTCATAAGTGGAGTTGATGAGGTGAAAAGCAGGAGGGGCACTACATAGGACATTTCCAAACATACCCTTTTTCCCAATTTGAATTTGTTAATTTTTGAAAAAGTTGTTTCTTGTGAGAATATTTCAGCAATAACTCAAATGTATTTGGGAGACTCTATGGGATTGCATTCTCGAAATATCACTCATTTGAAATATTTTCTTGGGGAAATTTTATCTTTCTTTGTTAGTGTTGAACTGCCTCAACTATGCAAGTATGATAATTATGTTTATATAGTGGAAGAGTTTGAAGACATCCTTGGGGAATTCACAAAATCATTTACCAAATAGATTACTATTGTAAAGGGCTAATGAAATACTCCCACTCACGAGTTTCTTGTAGATATAATGAGAAAAGTGGAGAAGGCCAATTGTATACAAGGAAAAACTTAGCAAAGTGAAGGAAAAACACATAAACAACAACAAACCTTTCTCCAAGCTTCTCTTGCAACCTCAATGATGAAATTTCTGAAGTGCACACACACTTATTGAATTTCTTATGGTTTTTGGATTGTGGATGCTCTAAATTGATCTCCAAATGAAGGAATGATAATGCTACGAGAAAATTGGACACAAGGATGCAAATTTGAATGGAAAATGAGCAGAGGTTGGTTGCAATTACACAAAGCTTCCGGGATTGTTTGTGAAGGATATGACCTATTATTTATAATTGAAGGAGAGGTCATGGAGTGGTTGAAGGTTTTTAATGAGATCATGAATGCATATTCTTAAAATAGCATTGGAGGAGGTTATAGCAGTTTGAATGGATTGAATATCCATTGAGGGGTAGTAAATTTTTAGTTAGAAATAAGTTTGTATCCGGGAAGGTGGTTGTACGTGCAACTTTGCTGCTTCCACCTTTGTAGGATTCTAGAAGTGGAGTTGAGTGGGGTGACTAGGATAGTGAAGTGGAGTCTAAGTGGAGGATGAGTAGGTAATTAACCATTTAATTAAATAAATAGTTAATTAAATTAGCCAAGGGCCATAGGAGTATAGTTTAAGTGTAATTATAATTAATTTAATTAATTCTAAAGGGGATGTGATATATTTAATTGAATTAAATCTTGGAGGGATGAATACTTAGATCATGATAGAATTAATTTAATTAATTCTAAAGGTTCATATGGATTACCATATTATGCAAGTGATATGGATAAATAATAATATGATAGAAATAGGTATGTATTTTTAAGGTGTCTACATTTTTCCTCTTTAAAGTGTTATTACAAAGTAATAACATTTTAAAGATAGTAGACACATGTAGATTAGTGAGCGGAAGACAGGGGAAGCATGGTGGACTTTCTTGATATGCCTCAGTGAAAATTTGGATGCCCCAATGAGTGTGGATGTTAAGGGGATGCCCCTCAAGTGGATGGGTGATGTAGCAAAGTGGTGGACAATTGTTTGATAGAAAGAAGGAAAGGAATAGAAAGGAGTAAGGGAGGGATTTTTCTCGTAGCATGAGCTTTCATTTAGATAGTGAAAGTTAGAGAAACCTTATTTTGTTATTGCACAATAGAGTTTTCACCATGATTATGAAGGAATCATGATGTGTAACCCATTATGTGCGTAAACAAACACACACACACAAACAAAGAAACAATAAAAATTAAAACAAACCCAACATACATCATAAAACTATGCACCATGGTTATGAGGAAGCCAAGATGATAATGAAATATGTGTAATTGGTCACAAAACAATATCAACAATGTAACACAACTTAAAATGAAGACAATTAATTATGTCCTTAATGCGTGCCACGCGTGATAAGTAAGCAGATTGAAATTCCCCAAGCAAGAACGTTGAAATGTAAGGGATAGGATCATAAGGAACAACGGAGTTAAATAAATCCTCATAAAACTCTTGTTAGATCCACATTGAAGATTGATATGAGAATAAGAAGGGTCATTGCCCCCAAGAAAGGATGCTAAAATGCATGGGAGGGAATGATTGATTTGAATTTCCCTAAGCAAGGATATTGACATGCAAGGGGAAGATGATTTATTGTGATAGTTGTAAGATGATTGGAATGATCACTAAGGAAGAAGTTAAAACTTGTTTTTACCAAGTTGCATTGGTTTATTGAAATTTTTGATGTGTTTTTAAGTTTGTATAAGTATTTGATTATTTGAATTTTTTTTTTTTTTTTATATATGTGATTTTTTGTGAGTTTGATGATTTTTGAATTTTTAGATTTATGGAGTCTTGGACTCAAAAATAGGGTATACTCGGAATAGGTGAAAGTGGCATGGTAGGTAATGTTGCATGTGCCACGATAAAGCATTTGAATGCCTCATAAATTTTGAATTAGTTGATTGGATTACCCCCATGAGTGGGTGGGCATTGCAGATGGAGCGGTGGACAACCACATGATAGGATAGAGAAGAAGTCATGACAAACATCCAAGTGGAACGGAAAATAAAATGAATGGATTAGGTTAAAAGACCAAATAGGATGGATTAGGTTTTTATGGTATAAATAGATGGGTGGGAGGGTATCAAACATCACAAATCATTTATGCTATTAGACTCCTTTTGCTATTTGAGTGAGATTTATGTTGTGAGATTTGATAGAGATGACTTGACGAGCACAACGCAAACATCGTGTAGACCATGTTCGAGAGTTTGGGTGGAGGGTAGATGAGGGTGCAACAATAATAAGTCACAAGAAAAACTTAATTTTATGTTGTATTTAATGTTAGTTAGGCCTATAAATAAATTGAATTTAAACACTAGCTCATGCACTTGAGTGCGCTAGCGTAGCCCGAGGAAAGTGCCAACATACAATCAGTATGTGATAACATTCAACCGAGGGCATGATAATAATGAGAGAAATACACTAGCAAATTGAATGTGCTAGCAGTCAAGATAAGGGCATGAGCATCTAATCGGGTGCTCTAGCATTAAATTAAGATGCACTAGTGTGTAAGTGCATGCGTTAGTATATCCAAGATGTGCTAGCAGATAGTTAGGTGATTTTTCGAAGAATTTTTGGAGGTTAGAATAGAAGAAATATGATTTAATAGTGTTTTTGGGTGATTTTCAGAGAGACCATTTGCATTAGGCATGCGAGAGTGTCATGGAAGATTGTGATCATAAATGTATGAGATTCACACGTAGTCGGCAAAGATAGTTAGTTGCACTACCGGATGCGATAGGCCTGACGTATATTCCACAACTACCACATATTATATTAGACCATTGTTTATTGATTGTGTTGGCTGAGTGATGTCACAATGAGAGTCATACTTTTATATTTTTTTACTGGTGAGATGATGATGACCTTAAGAGGATGTGCATCGGATCCTCCGGGTGCCGATATAGGGTAGACTGGTGTAGTGGGAAGGGAATCCCATGTGGATACTAGGACACATATATGACCTATTTGTGATGGAGGATATTCCCAGAGAGGGGATGGTTGTGCACTTATATGGGTGTATGGATGATGTAATGGTAACATGAATGCCTGTTTATCTAATGGATCTTATCAACGGCTATTTTTTTCTTGCTAAGATTGGGTTACATTTTCAACTGGGTTTGATAGGTGTATGTGTATAGCTTATATAGGATGAGGTGTTTTCATGGGGGCATTGTATCTTAGAACACTTGTACAGACACTTACATTTGATAGTCTACATAGGTATGAGGATTCCGAGCCCAATGACATTGCTACATATATGGGCATGGGACCATATAGCTATTAGATAGCTAGTGGGGATATTATGTGCCGACATAGCCATATGAACCCTCATAATTTTTATGGGAGATGGTGGGTGCTCACTAGAGAGGCCATATGTGTGACATATCATTTTATATACGAGAATTTGATGATTTATAGCTTTGTATGGTGACCTCGAGGCCATACTAACTATATCAATGGGTGACAAATTTTATAGACTTATCCATTGCTAAGGTGAATCACTTCATTATTAGCAATTGCAACCACATCATGGAGATGTACAAGGAACATCATGTCGTCGAGAAAATTTGGGGTAGTATAGTATATACCGGTAGTGAGTAGTGATATGCGTGTGTTACACACAAGATAATGGACTTTGGTCCATGGTTCAAGGAGAGAGTTGTCGGCGCGAGCTTATTTGGAGTCATTCCATAGGCATGGGATCCACTAGCTTAGATTGTTGATCTAGGGACTATGTGGCAGTACGCAACATGGTATGTAATAGTTATGCCTAGGTAGATTACTATTCCACATGCATATATAACATTAGGGATAGCGAAAACAACTATGGCAAGGCCACATAGAGGAGTCAAAGGTAGACTAGGTTAGGATGAGGCCGAGGCAAAGCTATAAGTCGAGAGATATGGACAAAGTGAGCAAAGATCGCGTATCCATAGGTTCAAGTGGCACAGGACCATAAATTTAGGTATAGGTACAGAAAAACCACATGTGCTATACAGATCATATATTACATGTGCTAGTATAGGCTATAGTGCAGCCATAGGTGCCATTATAGGTAACCATACATATTCTAGTAGTGTAGATGTAGGTACCATGAAATGCACATGTACATGTTCAAGGTCGGGACTAGTGTAGGTTCCTTTGTTGTTGCAGGTGCCATTTCGTGCACTAGTAAAGATTCCACTTTCATCAACAAGGCCACCAAGTCTAGGGGTAAGAACCATAGGTAGAGGAGAGATGGAGGTGGTAATGGATGGGGAGTTGTAGAGGTGGTGATGGATGGGGATCTGCAGGAGGGTAGGATGTGCAAAACTAGAGTATGTAAGCACAACCATAGGGAAATATGTCACTCTAGGTCCATCCAATGGGCCACCAGCTGTGATGTTACATGAAGAGAGGTATAAAACCATGATATGGGGGATATTTATCACCGTAAATACCCTTCATAGTAAGTTATATCAATTTACTATTGAGAGACATACATTATGAGACATCATCTACACCAAAGGACTATAGAGAGATATTAGTTTGCTAGACATGTTCAACAAATAACCATATATAGAGATGTTTCACACCTGTGGCGAGGCAAGAGGGATGGGCAATGTGATGCATGGCATTATTTCCATATCACAGGACACATGGTTCTACCTGGAATTATATGAGGCGTTGTTCCTATGGATGAAATACCCCCAAACTATAGTCGAGAAAAGGAAACAAATCTATGAGGTCTAGTAGATTACAATGGTCATTGAGGTCAATTAGATCGGTGAAGATTCCAACACCGATAGGTGGAGAGGAGATACAAGGAATTCCCAAAGTGGGGGAGAATCACCCTTGACTCATTATATGATATATTGTATATGTTTTTGTATATGCCTCATGATGATGGCACATTTTTATAGATCGATGCCTTTGATGACATGTGTATGTGATATGTGTATGACACTTTTTGGATATAGTGTAGATGAACATTTTTTGATGTATATGATGTTTTGATTTCTATTTGATGTAGTTGTATAGATGATGACATGATGGTGTATATTATAGTAGATGATGATTTATTTTATTATGGATGTATGATGATGTATGATGATGTATCTTAGCTTACATGTTCATAGTATAGTTGTTATTTATGATGTATGGTGGTGTTATATGTTTGTGTTAACTCTGTTGCATTATTGCACTTTTTAGAAGTAACACTACGATGAAAAACAAACATAGAAAAGATTACAAAAAAATAACAAGATTGCAAAAAAGCCCTATACACACATAATTGGGACACCATGATTATGGATAAGTCATTATGGTTAGAAAATACCCGTGATAGGTCCAAAAGGAAGATAAAATTTGAAAACAAGCCCAAAACCAAGGTAAAACAAGCTTAGATAAAAACTAAATATAAACAATTGATCAACAAAATACAAACAATTGATCAACACAAAAATGAGGAATGAAACACAAACCCAAATGCAAAGCAAAATAAATACAAAAAATCTAACAATGATCCTATTGAGTAACATATTGCAAGAAATTGGTCCAAAATAAACATGGAAACAACCCCTCATTTAAAAGATAAATGAATATAACAGAGCTAACAATGAGCTCTTTTGTAGTATTCTTTTGATTCTCTTTAAGCATAAGGTCATTGATCTCGAACTATCTTGGTTTTATTCTCTTGTTGTATCTCCATCGATTCGATTATGATATAATTTCAAGTGGTCTAGAGAATGTACACACCACTCATCTAAAATTTTCAGTTATGTAAGATGCACTTAGTGGTAATCTTCTTCATGCACCAAGTGTTGGAGTGACACATGGAGGAAGGGAGCTTGACTTTGATGGGTAATACTGATTTAGAACCATATATGAGTGAGAAGGAAGTGGCTCATGTTGGAGTATGGAATGAGGTTGGATAAGCCTAGAGGGAGGGATAGAATTGTGTGCTAATTTTGACCATGTTTATCAACAATATTCTCCAATATCGATTTGCTCATTTTATTGGAAGCTTCGATTGGCTATTACACTGCAGGTAGTAAGGATTTTCCCATTTGAGATGGATATGGAACTTTTTAGCTAATTCCTTGACATTCTTGTTTTTGAAGAATGTACCTTTTTCTATGACAAGAGATGTATGGATCCCAAAGAGGAAAATGATTTGGTTAAGAATGAATTTGGCAATATTTGACCTAGTGATGTAGGTGAGAGGCATGGCCTCTATCCACTTGGTGAAATATTCAATAGTGGTGATTATGAAGGTGTGGCCATTATAGGATGTAGGCTTTATTTTTCCAACTAAGTTGAGCCCCCATCTAGAAAAAGGCTAGGGTAAAGTGGTAGGTTTAAGTGCTTGTGAAGGTGCATGAGTTATATTTACATGCCATTGATATGCCTAGCACTTTATGACATAGTTGCATACGTCAGACTCCATAGTAGGCCAATAATAACACACACACAATATGTTCTTGGGTAATACCATGTTGCTCGTATGTGCACCATTGATACCCAAATGCACTTTGACCATTGTTTGAGTAAATTTTTCCTAATTAATACATATTTAGAGATTCTCATCATATCCTCTTCTCGTAAAGGGTGTCAGCAAGGATTGTGTAGCATAAAGCACATTTTGTTAAGGATCGCTTTATGGTCCAATTCATGTTAGTAGGATAGGTTATATCTTGGATAAATATAAAGATGTTGTGGTACCAGGGGCTCTCGAGACCAAAAATTTCACACACCATGGTGGAATTTGACAGATCATATGTGGGCACTAAAATATGTTCAATGAGAAACTCATTGTGTGTTTGATTTGTATCAAATTCAAGAATGGGTGTGATAGTTTCCATGATCTCTACTAATTTTTCTCAGGCACGAGGAAACTATTCAAATGTTATAAGTTGGAAGTAACCCTTAAGAGTGTCAAACATGTATTTATAAGAAATTTTATCATCATTTACATAATATTCTCTGTTTACTTTCTTGAATATTAAAGGGAATCCAAAATACTCCAACTCTTGGAGTTTCCAAGATATAGTAAAGCCTAGTCTTATTATTAGATCTTCATACTTTACAATGTTGTTAGTGCTTGGGAAACCAATGTGGTAAAATTTGGGAATGCCATCATCATCCAAGATGTATAGCACAATACCAAATATTTATCCATGCATGTTATAAGAGCCATCTAAAAACATTCATGAAGGAACTGCATCAATATATAACAAGTCTTTGTCAAGGAACTCAAAATGAAGTGGTTGAGAGCCTGAAAATGGCATTGCATGCTAGTTCATCTCGCTAGAGATTTCCCTTTTATGGATTTTTGATTGAAAAATTCTATGTCAAAATCACTTAGGAGTACCACCCAACTATACATTCAGCCTATTAGGATGGGTCTTGATAGTAGATATTTTAAGGGGTCTACCTTGCAATAAGCTTTTTGTATGATTGAATAAATAATGTTGCAACTATGAAAGGTGAATGTTATTGCTAGACATACTTTTTTGACCTGAGATTATCTAAGTTCATGATCAATAAATGTTCTATTGAGATAGTAAACAACTTGTTACTATCCATTGTCATTATGTTACACAAGTAAAGTCTCGATGACATGTTCACCATGATGTATATGTATATAATAGCATAGGATTATCTTGAATAAGTGGCATTATCATCGATGGAGTTGATAGGTATTCTTTCAACTTAGTGAAATAATATTGGAATTCTTGTGTCCATTTGAACTGGACATCCTTTTTGAGAAGTTGGTTAAAATGATGGCACTTATTTGCAAGTTGAGATATGAAGCACCGGATAAACTAAATTTTTCCTGAGTCCTCAAAGATAAAGATTATGCGGTGGAGGCATCTCTATGATTTATTTTACCTTAGTAGGGTCAACTTAAATTCCCCTCTATGATAATATAAATCCTAGGAGATTCCCTGAAGTAACACCAAAGACATGCTTGTTTGGATTAAGTGCACCTTATTTTCTTTAAATATTTCAAATATACGATGTAAAATGACCGGATGATCAACTCCTAGTCTTGTACTTAGAAAGGATGTCATCAACATAATCCTCCATGATATCATGAAGTAGATCATGGAAAATGACTATCATTGCGCATTGATAAGTTTCCCTTGTATTCTTAAGGCTAGGTATTGTGAATGTTTTCTTGTTCGGTCTTCCTCTGTAATTTAAATCTGGTTGTAGCCCAAAAACCATCCATTAGGATAAAATTTCATGATCTGATGTAGAGTTGACAATCATGTCAATATTTGGCAAGGGAAAGTCATCCTTAGGAAAGTATTTGTTGATATCTCATAATTCAATGTAAATCGGATGTCTCGTGTCTTCTTTGCAATAGGCACCATGTTAGATATCCACTTTGAGTAATATATTGATTTGATAAAGACTTATTTGAGTAGTTTCTCAAGTTTTTCCTTGACTAGCAATGCAACCTTAGGATACATTTTCCTCAATTTTTGTTTGACGGGTTTCACATCTGGGTGAACCACAATATTATGTATAACTAGGAGGGATCTAGTCCTAGAATATCCTTATAATACTATGCAAAAAAATCCCAAAATTCTTTAAGGAGTGTTGTGAATTCCTTGATCTCTGATTTTGATAAGCACAAAGATGTAAGAATTTTGGACTATCAACACACATTATACAATTTAATTGTTGCAAAAACGTCCACAAAAGCTTTGTGTAATTATCGCATCATCTAAATTTTTTGTTGCAATTTCCTTTATCTATTATCCTTCTCACCATCCTTGTGTGCGCCCATACTTAACTAAAATTGTAAAACTTATGTAAGAGATCCAATTCCCCGTGATGTTCCTTAATCACAAATTACATCTTCAATTTCAATTGAATTTACTTATTGATTGATGTCTATAGTTTTAATTAGCCCTATGAAGTAAAAATCACATCATAAATCTCTAATTAGTTTCATATTTCTCAAATTAATCCATAGTTATTCTTTTGTTAAAATAATACATGATATAATTAGGGGGTCAATTAAGTCAAAATTCACATCACATAGTCACAACAAGGATTAGGGTTTGAAATTGACCTAAATTGACTCTTTAGTGAATAAATTGAATAATGATGACACGACGAGTGGTGACCATGTAACAAAGTTTGAAAAGTTAACACAAAGGAATGAAACTCAAATGCAGATTATTCTCATTCACTCAATTTCCTTTATGGTATATACATGTAGCTACTCTTTATGGATCTTGGAACTCTCTTTTAGATATTTTATAGACTCTTGATGTTCTTCCTAGGGACCTATCCTATAATGGTTTTTCTCTCCACTTGGCTCTAATGGCCTAAAATAACATAGTGCTCTCCTTTTATGCTCTCACATTATAATGTGTGCCTTTATAGTTACACTCCTCATCTTGGAGTCTTCTCTACTTGTGCACTCCTTTGTGCTCTCCCACATTTACACTCTCTTTTGCACACTTAGTTGTGCACAATGGTAATCATGGAATCCTCCTTTTGCATGCTTTTTGTTCTTTAGTTATGTAATCTTATCTCCCTTCTCTTTTTTCTCTATCGCCTCCTTGTACATATTCATGTAATCTCATGTGTGTTGATGGTCTATAACAACCATATCCTCCTTCATGGATTTTCTTTGGGACCCTTCACAAGATTCACTTGTTTAATTCGGATCGAATCGCTTCTCTACTTTTCACGATCTAGCCCCTCAAATGAACTTAACTACCTTTATTTTTTACTAGGTTTTAGATTTTTTTACATTGGAAGTGAGTTCATTAACTCCTCTAAAACACCACATTGTCTTTCTACATGACCTCCTACATTTTTCATATTTTGTGGGTGAGGATAATCAATCATTGAGATCTTCCTAAAGATCTATAAGATAATTTGTGAGACATTCTTGTATGTTGACCTTATTTCTTTTGGTGACATTTGTCCATAGATAGTTTCTCTTTATTAATCTTTGGCACTCATCCGACATGTTTTGTCAACAAATCATGTCATCAATATACTTTTATTATATGTTGGTTGGCCGATGACCTAAGGATTTGTGATCAACCCACATGACTATAACCTGACATTATGCAAAAATTGAAAAAATACTACAATGAAAAAAATCTTCCTTTCCCTTACAACTTCATGGAAATATTATACTTGTTGCCTTGTGTAACCATTGTGCATTTTGTAATCAAACCATTTCATAATGCATCCAGTGCAATCCTTGTGCACTCAATGTCATCGCCCAACTTCTATGGTGTAATTTCCTTGCTCTATTTTCTCACTTACCATACTTGTGCATGCCTTTACTAAGAGATAATCTTAAAAATTATGTAATATAACCAATTATCCCATGTTTTCTTGCATCAAAAATTATGTCTTCGATTTCAAAGCATTTTAATCGATTAGTTCATCTAGAGTTGTAATTAGGGCTATTAAGCAAAAAATCGTGTTATAAATTTCTAATTAGTTTCAAATGGCTCAAATTAACCCATATTTCCTCTCTTCTTGAAAAAATTAAATATGCAATTCATGACATAATTAGGGGGTCCAATTGAGTTAAAAATCACCTTAAATGGTCATAAATATGATTAGAATCTCAAATTGGCCTAAATTGACAATCTAGTTGAACAAATCAACTAATTAGTATGTGTAATGATGTAGTGGGGTAGATTGAGCCCAAAATCACATTTTATATAGTCACAATAGAGTTCATGGGGTTCTAATGGCCCAAATTTTCTCTCTGATTGAACCATCTCACAATTTTTTTTTAAATAGTGATGTAATTAGGTTGCATTGAAGCCCAAATAATATTATATAATAATTATTGATTTAATGTGCATGATGTTATTGAGGCCAATTCATCCCCAAATTACATCACATCACTGTAATTAAGTTCATAGGGATTCAATTGAACAAATTACCCTAACCATTTTAGGGTTTAGAGTTTAGGGAAAGGAAATCAATGCTAGAAATCTCTAGAACATTTTCCACAAACTCCTACCCCAACTTATGTTGAACATTATAGAGATCAATGTGATGCACTCTTTTAATTTCCAACTCTACCATTTATCTCTTGTTCTTATTTTTAACAAATAAATATATCATGGGGTCTTTAGACAAATCATCTTATTGCTCAACCCTTATTATCCTTAATATATATTATCGGGCTCAAAGGATTATCATTTTTCTTGTATGGGAGCCAAGTCAATTCCCTACATTATTGATTATGAATATTATTTGTGTTTTCCTATTAAATATGCATTCGGATTGGAAAACATAGTGTATATGGTAAGTATAACTTACAATATGGAAACTTCAACTTCAACTTTAAGATTGTGGCTCAATATTTGGCTAATTTTGTGGCTCGCCTACATAAATATAGACCCATAGTGTTTATGTGTGCCTCCATGTCCATGCACTCTTTCCTTTAATTGACAAGGTGTGCCCCTATTGTATCTATATAAACATCTACCATGCATCTCACCTTATTTATAAGTAATTAATAATTGGCCTTGCCCTTATATCTATTTATCTCAAATAAGTCTCCTTTTAATCGATGAAGCATGGACCAACTTTCAAACTTGGTACCAATTTAAGAAGGGGTAGGTCCCCTATCTCTATATCTAGTGGTCATACCAAATACATGCACCCTATATTTACTCACTCTTCCCCACCCCTTATCCCCTATATAAATATGGGGTAAGCACCCCTATAGATATGGGGCGGGATCCCTATATTTTGTCTACCGAAAATATATCTTGAGAGAGTGTCATTTTTTGGGTTTGATTATGTTGATTCGTTATCAATCACTTGTCTTATATGGGAAAGATCTATGAATCCCTCTCAAGATGAATGCATTGATTGGTGTCGTGAGATAGATAATATCCACTTCACCATTTTCCACCTTTATATAATTGATTGGATAGTCCCATGATTGTAAAGTATGTACTCATCCATGATATGATGTTACCCTTCTTCTAAGATGAAATTAGGGTTTCAAATCCATGCTCATGGGGAAAATCATGAGTCCATATATTTAAGCAAGTGCCTATTTTTGGGAGTTGTGAGGTTTGTAAAATCTACTTTTGACACATCCAAAACTCCTATAAATGTCAACAAACAATCCAAAAGGCCATAAAACCTACAAAATGACTATATATTTTCCCAAAATAGATACCGATTAAAAAATTTACACCCCAAAATCTTTAGGTCTAATGTTGAAATCTTGAAAATTGAGTAAGTATTGATCAAATTAGATTTTGAAAAACTATCTTCTAGATTATATTGTTGGAGCTATGAGATCATTTCTATTAGGTGCAGAGTGACCTAATTTCTTATATTTACTAATATAAATTTAAAGTATAAGAAATAATAAAAGTATGAAGAAATAATAAAATAAATATCAATGTCAGAAAATATGCTCCCAAACTCACATTCCACTTCAAAACCCCCAAAAAGTACTCAATGTTAGGATTGCGTAAGTGCTTATAACAAGCACACACTTTTGGTTCGGGAATCATCAAACTTACCAAACAAAACCGTGAACGCGTTACTTAGAACCACATATGCACGTTTTCAATGATTTTACATATTTAGTCCACTTTTTAGCCCCTCATTTCCATGCACTTACCCTAATATGATGCACTACTTTGATCCCATACATGTCCATAGTTGGTCCTCCTCGGCTCTATGCATAACCATTGTAATTATTCCTATAATTTTTGTCACATAATTATTTCTCCTATGATTACATGTATAACCACATTGATTGTTCCTCTAATGACCAATAAATCCATTTGTTTGTTTCTTTTATGTTCCATGATATTCCCCCATGATTGTTTCCTCTTATGATGTTGTGGGTGTCTATATGTCACAAACTTAGGATCCTTAACCAGCTTCTTCTATTTTTTTCTTATTGAACCTTTTCAACTACCATTTCTTGTGTCTTTGGAGTAGGTGGACTATTTTTCTTCTTCATATTATTATTTCACTTCATTTGTGTCATCTGTATTCTCCTCTTCTCCATCTCCATATATATCCTTTTGTTTTATCTTGACCTTTCTTTGTTCTCTTCAAGTGTGATATCTCTGCAAGGTGACTTTGTTTTTATTGTACCAAACTATCCATATCCAATGCATTAAAAATATGAATAAAAAAATATTTATCAATAGAGAGTTTCAAATCTTCAAAAAATGAATTTTCTTACCGTCCATTTGAGCTTCCTTGTTTGAACATGCAAATTTTGAGCTAGATCCATGTTGATGAAGTTATACTTAGTACTAAGATTTATAGAGCATTGAATTTATTACTTTGAATGCATCCATGGAATTGAAATATTGAAGTTGATTTATTTGGAACTAAACTATTTGAACCATTATCCTTCATCTCTTCTTTTTCTTCTTCATCATGATCCTCTACCTCTTCTTCTAAATCATTTGTAGCCTCATCATCATCATCATCATCATCATCATTATATACCTATCTTTTTCATCTTCATCACCTAGATTATTTTCCTCATTACCATTATTTATTCCTCTTGTTTTTCTTCTTCATCATCTTGTTCTTTTACATCCCATTGATCTAAGATAAACTATTCCATTTCTTCCCAAAAAAACATATTTTCTAGAATTCATTGAGAACCACCACCTTGTTTCTTTACCATTAATCGTGCCATAATTTTTTTCCATTACTCGTGTCTATAAAACACGTTCTTGAATTAAAGGAACCACTCTATAATAGTAATATCATCCTCTCTAAAAACTTTGGTAATCGCATGATTCACCAAAATGCAAGGCTTCAAGAACAAACTCTTTTGACCAATCTTTGACCTACCAATTTTGCCAAAATGTTGGCCTCAAATTAGAAAATACATAAAACAAATTACAATTATTATTTGAGTTCTTTCCGAAAATGTAAAAATTATAAAAATTGCAACCTGTGGAGTGCATTTATGGAAAACCCTAAAAGATCCACAACTTCCTCAAAACAACTCAAAAAATTATGAAATTTGGATTATAGCTTCCTTGCAATATTTTCTAACTCTAGAAAAAAAAACATTTGCAAACAATTTCCCATCCATTTCTAAGATATTGAAAAATCTTAAAAATAGGGTTTCAACCTAATTTTGGCACATATTGATGCTTTAATACCACTTGATATGATCTTCATATAAATAATTGAAGAATTCAATCAATACGCATAATATAAAACAACACAAGAGATATTATTGGGCTAATATGCCTTGATATTCAATATGTTTATAAATATAATATTACCCTTAAGGTGGGGAAACATCATACACTACTCCTTAAAGAAGCAATAACTCAATGATCTCCCGGTATGGAAAATCCACTTCAAGGGGGATACCTCCAATATAATTTACCAAGTAGAGGACTCAAGTCACATAAGACATTCTCAAAATGATACAAATCTCCATTTATATAGGAATATATTACTCTTAATGGATGGGTACCACCTAATCCTAATGTAGATCGACTCATTACCCAATATAAGTAACATTAAGATAGAAGCTTAAAGGAATGCTTAACTAACATGAATACAATTCAAAATCTAACTAAACATGCCTACTAATATGCTCAATTACCTAACATGGGCCTAAATAGACCTAAGAGGGAAATCAAATTGGTATGGTTTCTACTCCAAACAATGGTGAAATGACCTCTCCAAATGACTTGTTAAGTCACTTTAGATATTCATCTACTAACCTTGTTGAAGGCTTTAGGCAAGGATTGAACTTGGCTATATATCATATTTATTATATGAGATGCAAATCAAAGCATGGTGTAAAGTATTAAGGTAAGAGGTGCACTCTTTTTATAGTTTTCCTTTTGGAGAAACTTGTATTTTGGTGCATGTGGGACTAAAAGCCCCAAATTAGATTAGAATTTCTAATCATGATTAGGCCTTGCTAATCACAATTAGTGAATTACCAAGTGATTAAGAGGTATGAAGCCTTAATCAACCACTTAGGGTCAACTAGGAGGCTAGGATAAGATTTTGAAGCTTGTTGAGATGTTGTGGAGGAAAGTGGGGTGATTTTGAGTGGTTGAAGAGGGGTTTAAGCCAATATTAGGGTATATTGACCAAAACAAGGGCAAAATAGGCTTAATTAGCTAATAAACACTAATTGTCTATTTTGAAGAGGATTTTGACTTACGATTCACCGTAAAGTGGCATCCTGAATGCGAAAGGGGTTACGTAATCAAAAAGCATTGTTAATTGGCTAAAGTGGTAAGAAACATTAGTTAATTAGCAAAGATCACTAATTATAATGGAATTGGCAAGAATGAGAGTGATTTGTGCGTTTGGCAATAAGATTGCAAAAAGCTAGAATTTAGGTGTCTACATTTGCCCTTGTTTGAGGTGAAGTTAGTGACTTCACTTCAAATATAGTAGACAAGCATAAACAGGTAAATTTTTGAAGAAAAATTAGCAGGATGAAGGATGCCCCTCGAGTGTCGATGGGGTGATAGAAGAAGTCAATCGACGATCGAAAATATGATTGAAATGGATAAAAAAAATAGGATAGAATGGGCATGAAACCCTTGGTTATTTTAGAAGAAAAAGGATAGGGATAAACATGGTTGTTTATTGCCTAGGTGATTTGGAAGAAAAATTAGTAATGATAATAAATGATAATGGAGAAGAAATGATTAATGGAGAATATAGGACAAGCCCAATCTTTGCATCCAACCTTTCAATAAGCAACTTGTTTATATCATTTTGCCCCTAGGTCTACATCATCGGCCTTTATTGAAATGAACAAAAATGTAAGATAACATGAAAAGCTAAATTACTAACATTTTTCCATTGCTACATAACTCCATGCAACATACATAATGCAATGCAATACGAGAAAGTAAAATGATATTAACTCAAATGCAACATACACAATGCAATGCAATATGAGAAAGTAAACCAACTAACCTAACAGAGAAACCAATACAATCACACGCACTCAAACAAACAACGTTTAAGATAGTTGCACCAATGTTTTTGTTATCAAGTCAGTAGTTCCCAATGTTCGTGTTGTAACAACAAGGGTTAAAAATGGTGCCCCAAGAAAGGATACATGCGAGGGGAATAATGGAGGACACAAGTAGTCCCATGGAAAATATTTCATGCACTATGACACAGTCCTCCTGCAACTCATTGTTGCATGGGAGGACCGACATAGCATGCAACCTAGCTTTTGTTAATGGAGGTAGATCACGATGATCCGCAAGTCGTTTGAGACAAACAAGAAAGAACCTAAGAAAGATGTTTTGTAGGACAAATTTTGATGTTCGAGGATAATGTATTTGACACAGGCTTTAGCTGCATGCATGTTGTTTACCAATTTTTGAAAAAATTTTAAATTTTTACAATTTTTTGGATTTTTAATGATTTTATCAATTTTTTTGAAAAATTTTGGTTGTTTTGATTTTTTTTTTTTTACGGAAGAAAATATTATAGAATAAATAACGAAGTCGTGAGACAACATTAAAAGTGACCGTAAGGCAAAAAATGCCCCAGGTAGTAGAAAAGGTTGTCGGGATGCAAAAACATGCTCCAAGGCAATTAAATGGGCACTAAAATAATTATTTATTAAAAATAATCATCACAGCCAATATTAGAAGAAATTAGAAGAACCACGATGGTTTCAGGGCCTCGGGGTGAAAACACATCATGGGAGGTAAAAATGGGTATATAAGCCGTCGCGGCCAATTCATTTACCACATTCACTTACCATTTACCATTGATCGAGCTCTAACCTACGGGAGAAGATGGTGAGGGTGCGGAGCCAAAAATCATGTGGATCATGTGAGAGAGTACATGAGGCTCCCAACGGATGGACCATAGGTACACAAAGCTCTTTTTTACCCTTGTTAATTATTAGCATTTAATTTTGATTAAAATGCATGTGTTTTTTAGGGTAGAATTAGGGATTTTGGGAAATGCAAGCGCGAAATGGCAGTGCACATGTGTGTAGGGTGCATGCATGCATGCATAGCATAGCGCATGCATAACATGCATGCACCTATGTAAAAATGGTCTTTTTAGGCAGGGGCGCATGCATGTGCACTATGCACATAGATGAGGCACGCAATGCACAAAGGGTACGCATAAAGGTGCATGGTGCATAACTAGGATTTGGAAATCTGAATGGAATGTGCCTATGCACTGAGGGGTGTGCTGGTGCACTAAGGAGTGCACATGTGCACTATGGGGTGTGGTGCAGCCAAGGGGCACGCTCAATGCACAAAAGTCACTTTTAAATGCTTTTTTGGAAGAAAACCAAAGTTTTAACAAACCCTAGGTGTTAGGTAAAGATGATATTTATATCAAAATAGAAGAAAATCATGGTAGAATAGAGAAATTAAATGATAAAGTAGAAGAATAAATGATATATTAAAATATAGAATAATTGATCATAATTAAATGACTCGATTGGTTTTGCAGAGGACCTAGACAGGTTAGAGATGTAGGAGTGACATGTGCGGCTCCGGCCTACGAGGAGACCTTTAGCCGATGTGACCAATTTTTCTAGAGATCACATTAGAGGTGACTAGGTTTAGCACACGTAGCTCACATGCCCCAGATTACCTTAGACCACAACTTGCTCACAACCTTAGCTGAGAGATGGCAGAGCGAGAGCCAGACATTTTGTCTACCTACTGGCGAGATGAGTATTACCTTAGAGGATGTGTGGTGATTTTTTGAGTTCTATTCAGGGTCATTTGATCACTTACGATGGTCACCAGACTGATTGAGAGTGATACACAACCATGACATTTGGAGTGATAGATATACCCCATCGGGGTATGAAAATTTTCATTAGAGGTGCATGGCCATCAGCGGCTAGGCTGAGTCCCCCCGTGTTCTTGTTAGCTCTTTTCAATGACATATTGCTTCTGACAAGATTGGTGCTTGGTTTCCCCTTGGCCTCATTGGAGTGATTCATGACCTTCTACAGGGAGAGGTTTACTATTGGGGTCAATGCATACTAGCTCATTTATACATAGATCTTCACTGATAGCTTACCATGGACAGAATTTGTGGGTCCTGCTACTTTGCTACAGATATGGGCTTGGGACCATATTGCATGATCGGCCACCCTACAGGAGCTTTGAGAGCTCGAGTTGTTGGAGAGCCTTTGTTATGAGTTGGGTTCTAGTCGGGGAGGATGTACGTGTCACACAAGAGATACTAACTACTACAATGTGAGTTTGATGAGCTATAACCCCATATGATTACATGGTGGCCATATAGGTTATATCAATGGCCTGAGGATGTTGTTGAGCTTTGTACAACGATGTTGATCACTTCCTTCTTGGGAGAAGGAGCCACATTATGGAGTGGTATAGAGTAGACCAGGTTTAATGCATTTGGACTTATTCAGGGATTCTTGGGGCTGAGATGTGGTATGCTCAGAGATACAAAGAGGTCTTTCATATGGGGCCTTGATCAGGTTGGGTCAAGCTCGTGCCAACTTTTTACAGTGGTTTTTCATCCTTGGGTACAACGTGTATAGATAGTGGATCCTAGTACTACACAAGACTATGTAGGTTGGTATGCTACAATGTTACCTCGATGTTTGACCATTCCACATGAGGTATTGATGCAATGGCACATGGATTTTAGGTCCCACCTCCTAGGCACACAGCACATGGCAAGAAGATCCACAGGAGGATGAAGAGAATAGGTACCAAAGACAACAGTGTGCTCATTCAACAACATGTTTTAGTGCAACATCACGTATTGGTGCAGCCACAGTAGTAGTGCATCCACATGTATTGGCACCACAAATGCCCCACAGGGCCCATTATGGGCACCTTTACCACCTTTAGCACCTCCATCACCCCCCACGTGAGTCCACCACATAGTCCACCGAGAGATGGAGGAGATGGTGGGGGGGAGGAGAATAGAGATGGAGGAGGACATACCAGTTGGTGAGCAGGTGGTTGAGTAGATAGATGGATGAGGATATTCTAGATATATAGGTAAGTGGTGGGATGATATTTAGGATATATTGCCTTAGTGAGTAAGCTATAAATAGGTAGTAGCCTTACAACTTCAGGCCATAGCTAAGAGGGACTTGGTGATCACTAAGAGAGATCAACTCATTACCAAGTGAGACCAGGCCAGGAGAGAGGATACAAACCCTGATAGAGTGAGACCAGGTGGTCAGTAGATGGATTACAACTATAGTCAGAGAGAGAACTTTGTTTTAGAGTGAGACCAGGCTATCACAGAGTGAGAGAGAGAGAGACTATGGATATAGTTGGCTAGATGAGAGAGAGAGCGATGCGCTACAACAGTCGACATGCTTCAGTTTACAAAGAGTTGATTGGGCATAGTGCCACCATTGTAGCAGAAGCGAGGCTACATACTACATGATGTAAGTATTACACGGCCATACCGCCAGCCAATCGAGAGAGTTCCCGAGTATAGCCATATATAGTAGTACCTCATCTCATCATCTAGAGATCTCATAGAGGCAGTCATGATCAATGTGATCTATGTATAGGGTCCTTCAGACAACAGGCTTTAGAGAGCAACATGGGTCTATATACATGGCACAACACCTTCTACACATCCAACATCTCAGATGCCCCTACCTAGTGGAAATCCACACCAGGCAGTCCCGGAGAGGGCTCGAGTCATGGCTGATTCTATTTATTGATGTACTAGATGTATATTTTTGGTGTATCACCTCGATATGAAGGCATACTTTTATATGGATGTATATGTATTTTTTTTATCATGCCTCATGATGAAGGCACTTTTTTTGTATAGATGTATGTATATATTATTATTTTTTACTATGCCTCATGATGAAGGCACATTTTTTGTATAGATGCCCATGATGGCTCATTGTATCATATGTACTTTTGAGATACGCTTTTTTGTACACATGGACATTTATTTTTTTGATGATGTATGATGATAGATGGATTACTGATGTATCACATGTTGTTTATGAGATATCATGTTTAATCTTGTATGTTTTATGTTTATATCACATGTTTGTTAAATTATGAGATAGCCTTAGTTGATGTCATATTGCATGTTGATGAGATACTTTGAGTAAAACATGTTTATATTTTTTATATTGGTGTGGGGGGATAGATTTGTGATCATGTGCAACCCCTCTTGCCCCATTGATGATACAGTATTTGATGATTAGCTTTAGCATACATGCATGTGATGTATACTTAGCATTTTATTTGATATATGATGTATAGATGTGATGGTTTTATGTGATATGATGATGAAATGATAACAAAATGTACAAGTAAAAATTACAAGCACAAGTTAAACAAATCTAATCAAAGCAACACATTTATTTACAAGTATGCAAGATAAAATGAACTCAATGTAATGCACCACATATTAAAATAACATTCAATCTAAGTAAGCAAGTGAATCTAACTTAAAGTACACAATACAAAAAAAAATGCAACTAAAAACCATACAAACCAACAACTAAAAAAGTAAGCAAACTACTTAACTTGTTTTTGTGGGACAATTTTGAAACGTTTTTCATTGTTTTGGTCTTATCTTAAGACAATTTTCTATTGTTTTGGAGTTTTCTATGAAACGTATTTGAATGTTTTGGTTTTCTCAACTAACATATCTACATGTTTTGGGATTTTCAAAAAGTTATACGAATGTTTTTTTTACATTTTCTCAAGAAGTTTTCCAAAGTGAAACGTGCAAGGAAATGAAGAAATGTGGATGCCCCAACATTAGATGGGATGTACAAGGGCAAGAATGCCACATGTGTATATGCCAAAAGTGACACTGCAAAGTTTCCCCAATGTGAGATGGGTTCATTCAAAGTTAAATTCTTGCATTCATAAGGTAAGATTAGCCGGATCAAGGCAAAGAAGGATAGGCTCACAAGGGACTCGATAAAGAAGGAAAATACCAACTTAGGACAAAGTTTTCATACTCCTAAACCTAAAATTCTTGTGAACAACGGACCCTCCTTTAGCGCCGAAACCTTTTTCACCAAAGGACTTGTCCAAAGTGCCACCATTGCGTGGTTTTCACTATTGGACACACCTATTTATTTATCTTTTTCTTTTTATTTTTTTTTTTTTTTTTTTTCTTGATATTTAGAGACCCCATACTTAAGCATAGAAGCACTTAAGATGCATTGCATTCATGGGTTCTCAAGCTCTTGACCATCTACATGGGCTAGCTTATAGGCACCTGAACCGAACTTGGTAACCACAACATATGGTCCTAGCCAATTGGGCTCAAATTTCCCTTTCTTTTCATGGTCCTTATTGGTGTTCTTCTGATTTTCTTTTAACACCAAATCCCCTACCTCAAATTGACGAGGTATGACTCTTTTATTGTAGCTTCACCACACTCGATCTTGATACACTTTAAGGTGATTGAGAGTGTGAAGTCTTTTCTCATCTAATAGCTCCAACTCTACTAGTCGAGCTACTCTTTGTAGTCTTCCTCTTCATTCAGGTAATCCCTTAGCTCGATACACAAAGAAGGGATCTCGATCTCTAAAGGTAGTATGGCCTCCATGTCGAATACTAAGGAATATGGAGTTGCACCTATGGGGGTGTGGATAGAAGTTCTGAATGCCCAGAGGGCAGGTGAATTTGTAAATGCCAATCACGACCTATCTTGTTCACCATCTTCTCCATAATGTGAATTAGGGTTTTATTGGAAGCCTCAACTTTCCCATTACCTTGAGGGTAATAGGGGGTTGAGAACTTAAGGGAGATTTGAAAGCATTTGCATAGAGTGCTTTCACTATTTTATTCTTAAATGGCTTACCATTATCAGTGATAATAGCAGAGGGGATACCATATCGATAGATGATATGGTTCATGATAAATTTAGAGATCTAGGCACCTTCAACATAGGTGAGAGGAACAACCTCTACCCACTTCATAAAGTACTCAGTTGCATAGTAATGATGAATTTATGACCATCTAAAGAGACAGGTTAAGTTTCCCTATTAGATCAAGACCCCACTTTGAGAATGGCCAAGGGGTTGTGACATGTTGCAAGGATTGCACTCGGCATGTGTATCAAGTTTCATACTTTTGACAATCCACACATTTCTTCACATGGTTACAATAGTCATGCTCCATGGTAGGCCAATAATAGCCTACTCTAAGAATTTTCTTCAAGGATGATCCCATTAGTATGAGCCCCACAGATGCCTTCGTGCACCTCTTTGATTGCTTGGATAGATTCATTCTAAACTTAAACATCATAACAGATTCCCATCATAGCCTCGGTGGAAGAGGGTGCCCCAAGTAGGGTATAACGGGCTATACGCTAGATAAGGGTGCATTTTTCAGCATGGGAAATGTTAGTGGGAAATGTTCCATCATGGAGGTAATTAAATATTTCAGCGTACCATGGTGAAAAGGGACCAACAACCTCGCACACCAAACAGAGTCTGGTATGTCATATGTTGTTGTTCTTAGATTTTCAATGAAGAATGGCATGTCATTGTTCCCTAGTGGAATCCTTAACATGGATCCTACTATAGCCATAACATTTGTTGCTCTGTTTGGGCTCTTGGTATCTTGCTCAAATGTTATCTACTCAAAGAATTCTTTCAAGGAATCAACCATTCTTTTATATGGAAGCATCTTTTCATCCTTGACCTTATATTCATCTGTGACCTGTTTGATAATAAGCATTGAATCACCAATGTAATTAACTCATCTAATATCCCATTTGATAGCTAGCTTCATCCCTATGATGAGAGCTTCATACTCCGCTATATTATTCATGCATGGGAACCCAAGTCGAAAATGCTTGGGGAATCAAGTCTCCCATAGGAGTGATTAACACAACTCGACACTAAACCATGAAAGGTAAAGGAGCCATCAAAGTATAGTTTCCAAATGATAGATTCCTCAAGGTACATGATGGATGCATCTGGTAGCTCCAGACTCAAGGGTTCGATACTTGGTAGTGGAGCTTCTAGCTAATCTGCTAAGACTTGTCCCTTTACTGAATTTTGATGCACATACTCAATGTCAAATTCACTTAACAAGATGATCCAATTAGCCATCTTTCCTGTGAGTGTAGGTTTTGACAATAAGTATTTTAGTGGATCGACCTTCAAATAAGCTTGACCTTATTGTTGAGAAAATAATGGTGTAGCTTCTAGAAAGCAAACACTATGGCTAGGCAAGCCTTTTTGATCTGTGGATAATTGAGCTCATATGCTATCAATGTTCTGCTCAAGTAGTATACAACTTTTTCTCTCTACTCTTGATCATACTTGGGCCAACAATGCCCCAATTGCAAAATGTGTAGCAGAGAATGTAAAGCAACAAGGGTTCTCCTGTTGTGGGTGGCATGAGAACAAGGGGTTTAGCCAAGTATTCTTTTAGTAAAGCAAACACTTGTTGTTGTTTTGGGCCCCCAGTGAAATTAACATCCTTCTTAAGAAGATGTGTGAATGTATGACACTTGTCTACTAGCTATGAAATAAACCTTCTAATGGCCTAAATTTTCCCTTGTAAGCTACGTAACTGTCTAATATTCTTAGGAGGAGGCATCTTTGTGATGGTCATGACCTTTGCAGGGTCCACCTCTATTCCTCTCCTTGACACAATGAATCCTAGTAATTTCCTAGATAGCACACCGAAGACACACTTCTTTGGGTTAAGGAAGACTTTGTAGTCTCTTAGGCGCTTGAAAGATACACAAAAATATTTGGGTGCTCCTCCCAAGTTCTAGATTTAGCTAGTATATCATCTACGTAATCTTCCATGATGTCACTTATCATGTCGTGAAATATTACAGTCATTTCCCTCTGATATGTAGCACCTACATTCTTAAGGCCGAAGGGCATAACTTGGTAGCAGAACATTCCCATGGGGTTGTGAAAGTTGTCTTGTGTTGATCTTCCTCCACAATATTTATCTGATTATAACTTGAGAAGCCATCCATGAGTGATAACATCTCATAACCAATAGTAGAATCGAATGATCATGTCGATGTTAGGGAGAGGAAATTCATCCTTGGGACAAGCTTTGTTAATATCTCTAAAATCAGTACACACTCTAATACCGAATGGATTTTTAAACTGGTACCACATTAGAAATCCACTCTGAGTAGTTCGATAGGCCTGATGAAGCCTACTTCTAATAACCTTTCTAGCTCTACCTTTACCAGTAAGGTGACACGAGGATGCATCTTCCAAAGATTTTGTTTGATGGGCTTGGCATCCAGGGTGCACAACAAGATTGTGTACCACTAATGCAGGATCAAGTCCTGACATGTCGGCATAAGACCAAGTGAAGATGTCTGCATACTCTCTCAAAATTCATGTAAATGTTTTTGTTCTTTGAGCTTGAGAGTGAAGCTCCCAACTTAACTATTCTAGGCAAACTCCTCTTGTGTTGATGTTAACATCTATTGTATCTTCCACTAGTAGCTTTGACTCATCCCCCATGCATGTAGGATCGGGAGGGAGATTGAGATCCTCTTCTACCAAAGGTGGTTCAGGGAGGTCTTCATCATTTTATATGGGTACACTATCTTTTCCATAGGTTGTTCTACTTGTTTTTCCACAAGTGCCTCAAAGAGGTTTTCGCTATAGGACTTCCCTTTTTCTTTCCGTAAGGATTTTCTGTAGGACTCTTTCCCTTGCTCACTTTTTTACTTAAGTGTCCACATAACTCTACCTCCTCTCCAAAGTACACACATGCATTGAGCTGAATGGAGAAGCCTCTTGTGATCATTTCTTGGAATGTTATCTCTGATGCCCAAGAACTCACCAATAGCCTCATCATTCTGAAACACGTCAATAGGTATGTGTTGTTGTTGATCCCAATTCACGAGTGATGGGTAGATGAGGTTTAATGTTTGAGTTATAGGGGATATGGTGGGTGTAACAGGGGTTATGGTAAGGATAGCCATGTTAGAGAATAGGTTCATAGAGGTGAGGTCTTCATAAAGACTACACCGGGAATCTATTTCACTTTCATTTTCAACAAACTATCCTCACTCTCAGAAGAAACATACTCATTATCTAAAGGGTGAGACTCATACAAATGGATGCCAATACCTGATTTACCCAGTATGCGATGAGGTATTGAAAGAGATTCTAATGGACCTTGTTCTTAGTGCCTGACAACCACGTCCTTGATATCTCATAGTAAGCATGATTCTGTTAGGAATAACATACCTAGATGACTTGTAACACAAAGCCATTTCATCATCTTGAGGATGAAATATAATATCATTGAGGATTATTTCATCTTCTAGCAAGCCACCTGAAGTGAAATTGTCAAAGGGGCAATTCTCCCTTGATCTTTGGAATTTATAGCATGGTCTACCACATGTTTGGGCTGATAGAAAAATGTTTTGAATCATAAGGGCTTGTTGAAGATTATACTCTCCACAGCTCATTGTTTATGACCTTCATCTCCCACGTAGCAAAAGGAGATTCCGATGTAGATGCACTATTATCACTAGGAGTTGAGGGTGTTTGGATCCACTCGTGAAGCGGGCCTCCGACTGAACAGGGACAACAATCTTCCATAGAGGGACACTCGTAAATGGTAGGAAAATAGCCCGAAAATGCTCTATAATGAGAAAATGGTTGGGGATCCCCTTGTATAGTAAGTGTTTGTCCTTCATACTATAATTTTAGACATTGATGATACATTGATGGCATGGCCTGCATGGCATGAATCCATGGGTGACCGAGCAAGATGTTGTAAGGGAGCTCTAGGTCCAAGACATGGAACTTCGTATCATGGGTTATAGGACCAACTTCTAATGAGAAAGTGATCATTCCAGCTGATTTTCTTTCTTCATTGTCATACGCCTTTATGGTGATGACCTTTGTCTCCAAATCAGCTTTTGTGCCACCTAGTTGATGAACTAGTTTAAGAGTACAAATGTTAAGACCCGATCCACCATCCACAAAGCACTCTCTTGACCTTCTTACACTTGATTATTACCTCAATATGTAAGGGTAGGTTATGGGAGGGATTTTTAGTTAAGGCTTTTATCGGATTGAAGGTTATGTGTCTTGCAGGAGTGATTTGTGCTACCATGGCTTGTAAATGTGTAGGGTCAACATCAATAGATACTCTTGATCCTTGTAGGGTTTTACAAAGTATATCTTTATGGATGTTAGAAATCTTTAGAAGGTCTAAGATTGAAATCTTAGTTGTAGTCTTCTCTAGTTGATCTAACACATCATAATGACTCTCTTGAGGAGGAGGGGGAGTAGGTTCAAATTTATAACAAGGCAAGAGCTCATCACATTGCCACAGGCACACTCTCTTATTTTAATTCTAATTGTATTGATTTTCTCAATGAGTGGGTCAACACAACCTATCAAGGCATCAAAATGGTCTTGTTTGACATATAGTTAGCATTCTTATTCTAAGACGATTGTCCCCGATCTATTTTTTATTTTCTTCATGATTGGGAAAAGGCTCTTTGAAGATCCCTAAGTTTGCATTTGGAGATTTTGTGCAATGGCAACAGAGTCTACTTCAATATCACCATTGTCGACTAGGTCTTGAATATAGTGTTTTAATCTTAAACACTTGTCATTTTATGACCCTTTACGTGGTGAAACCATAGAAATTCATTCTCCCTAAACCATGATGGTTTAGGTGTCATCCCCCATAGGGTTGTGTTTTAGGGTACTTAACCATGTTAATGGCCTCTAACTACTTTAGTATGGATGATATTGATTCAGATAGAGGTGTGAAAGTATGATGTTTATACTCGTAGGTGGATTTCCCTTTGCAAGTTTCAAAGGTGTGTGGTTCTGAATGGCTTGTACTCACTTGAGTCTATTATCCCATCACCAATGACAATTTTTTGTTTTATTATGAACAAACTTTGGTTTTTCGTTAGATTTGGAATCATTTTGATCACGGGAGAAAGGTTTTAGAGTCCCCTAGCTAAAAATGCTTTTTCAATTTGACTCCTTTTTCGATTACCTCTTCGAACATGTTGCCACAATGCATTTGCAAGTGGAACGTAATGTCTAGATGGAGGTTGGGAACAAATATTCCTATCAACTATTTTTTGGGTATGGAGCAAGGAAAGCGGCTAGCTAATCCTCTCCATCATTGTAAAAATGCAAATAGCGAAGTTTTCATTATTTCTTTGTTTCACATTACAGAGATCCAACATGGTGACATCATTCTCTATATTAAAAGAGAAGTGTCATACAAAAATTTCTACTAGTTCTAGCCATGTTGATATGGATCCCTTAGGGATGTGTACAAACCATTCTAGCATCGTTGCTCCTAAACTTTGTGGAAAGAGGCGCATAAGATAATTGTCATGCTAAATGCAACCTCTTGGCATGCCATATAAAAATATTTAATATGGTCACGAGGGTCACCTTTTCCTATACTTGTCAAATTTTGGAAAATCAAAGTGTCTTGGGAAAGGTACTTTATAGCATGGATTTTCAAATGGGTAGGGACATAACTCATCGAACTAGTACTTCTTGTTATTATTACTAGGTTTGGCCCTCTTGTAATGCTTGAAGGGTGTTCTTCATAATAGACCATTCTTGGTGGAAGAGTTGGTCTTGTGTGGGTGGTGGCGTAGGTCTATATAAAGGGTTAAACCTAGGTGTATGCCCACCCCTATTCTCGGTGAAAAATTCCTCATAAGGGTCTTTCGTGTGCCTCTTGATGAGGAGTATTTTCCTTAGGAGTATGTTGATAATCATGACACAAAGCTTTTGGCTTAGCTTGTTTTATAGGTTTTGGTTGCTCTTTATTGATATGTGAAGCCAAACTTGCCAATTGGCAAGTGAGAGCTTGAACTTGTTCCTCTAAGGTTACCTCTCGGGTTGGTATTTCTTTATAATTTTCATCATGAGGAGGTTACTCATGGTGAACATGTGCTTCATGGTCTTCGTAATGAATTCTAAGAGGAGGTAAATGATAGTCTCTGTCATTTTCAAAGGTACTTCCTCATTATTTTGTCATGTAAAGTAGAGGCATGACCTGGGTTTAATATGTCATCTATATGGTGATGAGGACGTTCCACTTCTTCTTCCCCTCAACCATTGTCGACAATGAGAGAAGGGTCCACCATGGAGGTAACTTAGCTCCTAGTTCCATAACATGCATAAGAACCTCATGTTTGTTTTAAAAATGTAATCATCAAAATTGGCGGGAGGATGCTCTATATTCATACGAGGAGAATCTTCCTCTCCACCACTATGGTCAACCATGAGATTATCCTCTAAAGAGGGTTGTCACCTCCAAATATATTGGTTCCTAATCTTCGAGATCCCATCCTCGTAGTAGGCATACTCAAGATAGGAGATACAACACGAAAAAATTCCACTAAGGTTTACTAAAAAGGGACCTTAGTCAAATTTTTGCAGCGTAACGACGCTAAATTGTCAAAACAAGGTGACTATAGAATAGCCACAAAATTAATAGGTCAATGTGAACGATGTACAACTAAAGAATAATGAACAAGCTACCCTAGCAAGGTAATATATGACACAAGTTTTCCTTAGAATAATACAATGATGTACAATGCTCAAAATTTAGTCACACCAAATAGTTTACTCTCTAAGATTCATCTAGATAGGTTTCAAAATCAAATAGTGACAACACAATATCACCAGTTAGGTCAAGTTTGCAACAAACAAGGCCTAAATGATAAGATAATGTTGATGTGATCTTCTAACAAGATATACTAAAATCTAGTTTCTAAACACTAACAAAGTCTAAGCTTTGTAAAATGGATGATACAAGTGCGAGCAACATAACAATGCTATTTGGACACGTAATCAAACTTTGTGAGAAAACAAGATTTTAGTATCAAAATGGCATTATAATGATGCTAACAAAGTAACCTCAACACTCACAAAACTCAAGAAAAGCTAGGGTGTAAAAACTACGTCTAAGTATAACAAGAAATTTTTATGCGTGCAAGTAACATAACTAACTCTCAATATAGAGATTTAGGCCTAATTTCACAATGGAAATAAGACGTAAATATCTCAATTGTATGGCTATAATGTGGGCAGCATAACAACTCAAAAGAAGACAAGGATGAAATCACCTAACTACGATGATAATAAGTCTCAAATATGGGTTTTTGAGACAAGGGGGCCTACTAGATCGTGAGTACATACCATGCACACTTTCAACACTTGCACTCCGGCATTGCAACCTAGTCACAAGTAGAATACAAAAGTGGTGGACACGTGATATCTAGCGTATTCAGTATATGTTGTTTCCTTTTTCCAAAAATGGGCAACAAGAAAACAAGGGTGTAGACCAAGTGGTGTTGAAATAAACTTGGTGTTATTTTGGTAGAGTTTCACCTTGTCTTAGGACAAGTGAAAAACTAGGACAAAATGACACTAAGTAGATTTCGATGAAATATCATGTGGTTTCAAATTTAAGATATTATTTCCCTTGTTCGAAAAACAAGATTTTGAATCTAACAAAGTTGTCACTTTGTGAGAGCTCTCAAGTATAACAACTAAGACAAAAACAATGGCTCCAAGCCGGCAAGCTTCCTAGGTGGTTCTCTCTCTATGTGTCACAAGTTTACTTCTGCGAGCTCGATTTACCAAGGTTTCCCAAGGATTATCTTGGATTTACTTTACCCCCTTCTAATATAATGAGCAACTAGTGCATTCAGTTGTATTATCACTGGGGTCACAATGGAAGTAACTTTGACTCTAATCTCACCAAGGCGTACTAATCAAGTCGATAGTGTGGAGCACTTTCTGTTTCATTCACAAGGTTCCCTCTTGTGAACTACTTTAGGGTTCCTAGACCACCCCATTTTTTAGCTTAAGGCTTATGCCAAAGGGGTTATGTCCTAGTTAAGCGGACGATCCATAGCTCTTAACCAAAACCTGCAAATACAATGTGATGATTGTGGTGTATTTTTTATCTTTTAGACTTAATGTGGTTTTTTTGTCACTCCTTTTGAAACCTACAATCACACATGAATGTTAGATTTTGGTTTGAAGAGAGCCCTTCTTTCTTTGACAAGTGTTTTAGGTCCTTCAAACAAATGGTTAGTAGTTCAAAAATATTCACAATATCATAGAAAGAGGATTAAATGTTGCTTTTGTTTCTCAAGATCACACTAGGTGCAAGAGAAGAGCATACACAACAAATAACCCAACTAGATGAAAAACTTGTAAATTAACTAACTACCATAAAACTTTGTAAAACAAGGTTTATTCCCAATTAATCCAAGTGCTTCTTAATGAAAGACTAAAATTACTTTTGGTTCCCAAGATCACACTAGGTGCAAGGGAAGAGCATACACAAATTTTAGCCTTGGTTCTTTATCAAGTGAAAAATCTCTTAAACTAAAAGATCAAGCATATCAATGAATGATGATTTTTCTTACTTACTCTAAAATAGCAAAAAGTGGTTTAGAAGTGCTTTTGATTCCCAAGATCACACTAAGTGCAAGGGAAGAGCATACACACCCTATTCCAAACTCAAATAAAGCATGAAAAATCACTTATCAAACCCTAGTCAATTTTAACAAAGATTACTTATCAAACCCTAAGTGAATTTTGTTAGGAACATTGCTCTAAAATCAATAAATTGACAAAAACAACTAAAATCCTCTAAAAATGACAAAAATCCTAAAAACTAGAAATAAAAATCATAAATTTGAAGGAAATTTACCTGAGTGCATAGGCACGCTTTTAGTGCACATGCATGAGTTCATAGCATGCACACCCTGCAGGACATGCGCCCTAGCTTAACATGTGCACACCTCTTTCAAAAATGACTTCACAGTTAAAAGATGAGCATGTGCTTCCAAGAGAAGTGGATGCATGCCCTTAATGCACTGCAAACACTTGTTTCAATCCTACAAAACTACAAAGTTGCACATATTTTAATGATCATGTCACCTGCCCTTTATTTACATTGTATTTATCCTCACCTAGTTATGTGTGTGGATATTTATTTTATCTTATTTAGATATTAGGAGATATTATCTAGTTATTAGGTATAGACTTTCCTCATCTATGGTAACTAGTTCATCAAATATTATTTCCTTGATTTATGGCTTGATCTACACAATTTTGGTTCTTCAATTGCTTTCCTCCTATTTATATCCCATTCTCACATGAAAACATTGAATTCTACCATAATATAGTTATTGTTGCACTTATTATTCACCAGGCTTTCACTTTATCGAATATGATGTTTATTGAAAAATATCTTTGTTCTTGGCTTAACGGGTCTTTTGTGTTTTTATGTGCTAGGATATTTCTTGGCATTATCTTAAGTTTATTTTGAAATATATGAGATATTCATAAATACCCGGGATTTGGTCAAACTATTTGTTGTTCTCAGTGTTTTTATGTAAATCGAGGCTTTATTTAATCCAAAACGTTATTAAATAAATAAAGCTTGACTTTTGAGGCATCGTGAATTGTTAGGGGAGACACACCGATCTACCTCTTGGGATTGAGCCGAAAAGAAAAAAGTTCACAGGATTTTTTGGGTCTGCTTGGATTTCTCAAGATCTAATATAAAGTATTTCTAGTTCCAGTGTATCTATCTCGATTTACGCAATTGTGAAGGTTTTTGATCTTTCCCATTATCCTTAGCCCTTGGTCATATGGTATGGTTATATGAGGGCTTAAAGATTGTGATTCCTACTAGTAGGTGCTTAGCTTCAGCTCCTTTAATTTTATTTGTGTGGTGAAGGCATCAACAATTTATTTTGTTTTAGTGGCAACTACAATAAATTATAGAGAAAAATAGTAAAAATTGTAATTATTGATCGACTAACTCGGTTTTGAGTGTTTTTTTGCAAAAGTGCTTGTTTTTCATGCTCTTTTCATTGGAGTTATTTATTTTTAGACTTACACTATAATTATAAAGTGCCAAATATGAAGGAGGTCTGCCTAATCAATTGTGGACGCATTTTCCGCATCCCGACGTCAAAAACTTTTGGGAGTTACATTTTGTATCTATCATGGATTCTAAGAATGATATGCTTTTCTCTTAAGTATGTGGAATTCAAGAGGATATTATAAATTTTTGAAGAAAATAGATCACTCAAGAAGTGAAATTCTCTTCTACAATCACTCATTCACGATAAGGATACAATAATACACTTCCTACAAAACAAACTTTAGCCTTGAACATCACCATCATATTGTGGACAACCATATCCATGCTCCTAGTCCACTTTGGAAGCAGCTATTAATCATGAACCTACCGACATTGATATGTCCGTCTTTGAGTCTATTCTGCTCTTGATGCTCATACACCTATGAAGCTTGGATTTTGCATGCTCTTCCACATATGTGCTCATTCCATGGCTTTTTTTAGAAGCATACCATTTTTTAAATCTCGCATGCTGCTCGCTTCTATGGGTCTCACTAGTGGAGTCATTGTGGTACATTCATGATATTTTTTCCTCTATTCCACATGTTAAGTGGAATTCTTGTCATTCCATTGGTTTTCAGAAGATACTTCATTAGGACCACACATTAACATAGCTCCTTTTTTGTTTGCTCGACTCTTTCTGAGGATCATGAGCAACACATGAGTTCTGCACCTTCACTCAGGCTTGAGAAACCTGATATTTTAGTTGTCAAACATGATCAACTTGACACAAATTCTGATGTTCCTTTGCATGCACCCATTGTGCATTTTGCACCAAGTCATATGCAAGTGCATCTTCTTCATTATCCAATTGCCGTGTTGATTTAGGGTGGATATCCGATCACTCGTGGTGGAAACATAGGCATTCATTGAGAGGACTCTACGCATGCTTCTCCTCCACCATTCGGTCTTTTCTCCACTTTCAATACCTTCTACATTGTGATGCTTCTTGTTTTGAGCATTTTTTAGCAGTGTAGTGTATCTCTATTTTTTAGAGATTTTGTATCCGTATTTTTGACACTTTTGGCATGTTGATGATCTCTTATGGGGATCTATTTTGGTGGAGTCCAGTGTTATTTTTTAGTGCTCAAGTAGTTTTTTCACAACTCATATATATTTGTAGCGCACTCCACCCATTCAATGAAATATGGGAGGGTGTAGTGCTGATCCTACTTCTTCGGGTTTCGTGTCATTACCTTGTTACCTTAGCTTTTTTCTTGATCGTGAAACTCTGGAGTTTATGTCATTTCCTTGTTGCTTTGGTTATTGTTCTTGGATCATGACACACCTATTTGGAGCAATTGATCGAATTATGTTTAGTGTTTTTTTCACTTTCGACATCACTCCATTGATAGTCTCCTTGTATGGAAGCTATTTTGGTGAAACCCAAAGTGTCATTTGTTTTTGAGTTCTATGATCAAGCCATGGATCCAGACACATAGTTCACACCAAACTTCTTCAACATTATACGAGTTTTTGAGTTAGCTTCTTGGGATGCCTTGGAGCAGTTTTCTCTCTCTTTACTTTGTTGTTAAAAGGTTTTGGGTACCTTGTGGTGTCCTTTTTCCTAGTTATTGTACATGAGTAACTCATCGTGCCTAGTTGTCGACTCATACTTTGGACATGCCACTTCTATTTTGGCCCCTAGATTCACTTGAGGGGGTGTTAGAGTAAGTATTTACCTTAGCTCATGTTCACCTAGGTACTTTTTATTTACCTTTATTGTATTTATCCTCACCCACTTATGTGTGTGGATATTTCTTTTATCTTATTTAGATATTAGGAGATATTATCTAGTTGTTAGGTATAGTTCTTTCCTTGATCTATGGTATTGACTTTCTTTGCTTGATCTATGGTATTGACTAGATCCTTGATGTCTAGTTCTCTCCTAAATCTATGGTCTTGACTAGTTTTTGAACTAGTTATTTCCTTGATTTATGGCTTCTTGATCTACGACCTTGATTGGTTCTTAGATTGTTATTCCTTTCCTATTTAAGCAAGGCCTATTTCAATGTATTACATTGAGTTCCATAATAATATATGATATTGTTGCATTTGTTTGTAAAGTTTTATGTAAAGTTATTCGCATAAATTGCTTTCATCTTATTGATCTGATGTTTGATTAAGCTTTCTTTCTGTTCTTAGCTTGGCACGATCTAGTTATTGTTCCTTTCATGTGCATAGAGCATCTCCAAAGAGGCATAAGCTATGGCTTTTAGTGCACATCTTCACAGATTTTGAAGCATAGGCACACTTCTTGATGCATATGCACACTCTTTAATGCACAAGCGTGGACCTTTCCTGTAGGTGAACAAAATATGAATTTTGAGAAGAATTTCTTCAAAAAGATCCAATATTTGGTATTTTGAGGCAATTTTGACAGGGCTTCACCTCCTTATATCCTACAAGAACATGAAAACAAAACTTCTACCACTAATCTAGTTGAAACAACTACCTAGCTATAAAATTAATTTACAAAAATTTGAAAACTACTCTAAAAAGCTTGAAAACTTTGAATTTAATCTAAGAAATTTGAAAGTAAGCTAGAAATATTTGAAGTTAATCTAGAAAAACTTGAATCTAATCTAAGAATTGGAAGTTAATCTAAGAAAACTTGAAATCTAAAACTTTTAAAACTATGTTAAAAAGCTTGAGAATGAATGCAAATGGGGTTTTCTCCCACCGAGCATGCCAAATGAAATCACCCTAAACTCTACAAAGAAAATTGCATGATAACTAAGGAAGGCTAACACCATTTCCATCTCTAGTCAAGGTTTCTTAGTCTAGGAATGTAACATTAAGATAGAAGCTTAAATGAATGCTTAACTAACATGAATACAATTCAAAATCAAACTAAACATGCCTACTAATATGCTCAATTACCTAACATGGGCCTAAATAGACCTAAGATGGCAATCAAATTGGTATGATTGCTATTCCAAACAATGGTGAAATGACCTCTCCAAATGACTTGTTAAGTCACTTTAGGTATTCATCTACTAAACTTGTTGAAGGCTTTAGGCAAGGATTGAACTTAGCTATATATATATATTATTATATAAGATGCAAATCAAAGCATGGTGTAAAGTATTAAGGTAAGAGGTGCACCTTTTTTATAGTTTTCCTTTTGGGAGAAA
The DNA here is from genome assembly GCA_018340775.1 of Taxus wallichiana var. yunnanensis. NCBI lineage: Eukaryota > Viridiplantae > Streptophyta > Pinopsida > Cupressales > Taxaceae > Taxus > Taxus wallichiana. The sequence goes on from CM031242.1 coordinate 697,296,734, forward strand.
CTTGTATTTTGGTGCATGTGGGACTAAAAGCCTCAAATTAGATTAGAATTACTAATCATGATAGGCCTTGCTAATCACAATTAGTGAATTACCAAGTGATTAAGAGGTATGAAGCCTTAATCAACCGCTTAGGGTCAACTAGGAGGCTAGGATAAGCTTTTGAATATTGTTGAGATGTTGTGGAGGAAAGTGGGGTGATTTTGAGTGGTTGGAAGAGGGGTTTAAGCCAATATTAGGGCATATTGACCAAATCAAGGGAAAAATAGGCTTAATTAGCTAATAAACGCTAATTGTTTGTTTTGAAGAGGATTTTGACTTACGATTCACCATAAAGTGACATCTTGAATGTGAAAGGGGTTACATAATCAAAAAAGTGTTGTTAATTGGCTAAAGTGGTAAGAAACGTTAGCTAATTAGCAAAGATCACTAATTATAATGGAATTGGCAAGAATGAGAGTGATTTGTGTGCTTTTGGCAATAAGATTGCAAAAGCGGAATTTGGGTGTCTAAAAATATCTCAAGGTAATTGACATAGCATTCATGAAGAACTATGTATTCTAAAGAACTAATTGGTCATTAGAACATCCTCCACTCCACTTTTCTTTAACAATTGAACTTGTGTGGAGAACTTTTCACTTTGTAACTTGCACATAAACTTTTAGAGGGGTTCCTCTTCATTTCATGTAATCAATGCAAAATTAATATTCGGATGATAAAAATAGCATTTTAGGATGTTAATTTAGCATTTAGTGGATAATAATACACCTTCTAGAGTGATGTTTTAGTTAGGTGTTACTCTTAGTTCTCTATCTAATTGTCTCGATTAGGTGTCGAATTCACTAGTGTGATCTATTTTTTATTTCAAAGAGACTAGTTAGTTCAACTTAGTTCACTTGTCATCGCTTGTCATGGAGATTGATCTCTACTAATAATGTGTTATAAAAAAATGTAAACAATTATGTTCAATGGCTAAAAATATTGCAACTTCTTTTGATTAATACAACGAAGCCTTGCATTTCTAAATTCTGGTTTTCAAAAGAAACATAATATTTTCTTGATATTTTTCTAAACAAATTTCCTTGACTCATCGATCTATTACACAAATATTTTTATTATTATTTTCTCAATATTTTTATTTTTTATTAGATTTTATTGATCCTACAATTTAAATATATATGAGTGCTTAATGCGATAACTCTCTTTCTCTCTATGTGTGTGTGAGAAAATTAAGATTTTTAATCAATGAAACAAAGACATTTATAACTATTGTAATTGTTTTAAATGATTTACACAATGGCATACAATAATATAAAAATTCACCCGACTCAAAATATGTTCATAACATAATAAAGTACACAATAACTAGGCCCTAAATTAGGGTTAGGACAAACTAGAGAGAAATGAAGAGAGATAAGATAGAATGTGAGAAAGGGAATAAACCAAACTTATTTTTCCTTGAGAAAAACCACACAAAAGCAAAAATACCAAAAATTAACTTTAAAGATCATCAACAAAGGACTTAGAAATTTTTTTGTTTGACATGCACCGTGGGACATGATTAACAAAGAATGAAAAAAATAGGTAGTGTTTATGTCAAGGGCTACCATCCTTGTCATGTATGTTTTGAATTTTCTACGACCTCTAGTGTCTGTTCAAATGTTGGAACCCTTTGATCCGGATCTAGTGCCCCCTATGCTAACACAAGGGGACTTCGCCTTGACCTCCTACTAAGGCATGGAAAAAAGTGGTGACAGGGTCCACCTCTGCCCCACATTTAGAAAAATTGTCACCTGTCCTTCTGGAAGGGAATCTTTCTCTTCAAATCCCCTCACACATCACCATTGTGGTTGCTACTTCTAGAGATTTATCTCTGGTGGGAAAACTGATGGGGCCCAGACCCCTCTCTAAGACATTAAAAAATGGGCATGCATGAAATGGACCCCTTGTGGTGCTCTGAGATTGCAACCATGCCAAATGGATTCATACTCTTTTCCTTCAGCTTTCAAAGAAGACTTCACGTGGGCTCTACTTGGTGGTCTGTGGTTCTTCGGTAGAAGGGGCTTCTATATACGAAAATGGACTCCTGTTTTAATTGTTAACAGAAACCATGACGCATGCACCAATCTAGGTGCGTCTTCTAGGCCTTCCCCTAGAGTTCTGGGATCCTGTGGTTATTGAAGGTATTGCTCTTTCCATGGGCTCTCTCATAGCCATAGATCAAGCTACTAAAGCCAAAACAAGATTTATTCATGCTCATTTCTGTGTCAATGTTGATGTTAGTAGTCCACTCCCAAAATCGATTGATCTTCTCTTTGACTTTGGTGTTTGGACCCAACCCATTGAATTTGAATATATTCCACAAGTGTGCTCCATATGCAAGAGCATTGGACATAGGGCTCTGTTTTCCCTCTAAGCCACAATCCAAATCAAAAAAATTGATGTCACCCCTAAAAAGAAAGGGAAATATGTTCCTAAAGGGGCTACTGAAGCTTCCCCCACATGAACTACATCTAACCCCTTTTCTCTTCTTGAAGAGGGTGAAATTAACCTCGAGGAACCTATGGAAGATTCTCTTGCCCACAGATCCTTTCTTCACCTATTTTTTCTCCCTTGGATGCTCCAAGGGACTCCCCTCTTCCTTCGTCTTCCGGTACTATCCCCACTATCATCTCCCTTGCTTCCCAGCTTCCCCCCCTTCGGTGTCTCTCCCTATGTTATCCCCTTTCACTTCCTTCCCTTTGGTTTCTCATCCTTCCCCCTCCATTGTGGGTCTCCTATCCTCTTCCTCCCTCCTCCCCCATCCCTCTATCCCTTTCAATTCCCCCACCCCTTTCCCTCCTCCTATTTTTCCAATTGATTCTCATCTTTCCCCCTCTCCCCTACCTCTGATGATAGCAACAAACCCAGGACTACCAGAAGTAGTAGTAAGAAACCTAATGTTGGCACTGAAAAAACCCGAGGGAGAATCCCTGGGAACGTCAAGCTACAACAAGAATCAACTCTAAATGTGGCACAAGGAACTCAAAGTACCATCCCCATGGTGGTGGGGAGCAAGCCCAAATCCAAAAAATGAAAATAATCTCCTAGAATATAAGAGGTCTCAACTCTTTACAAAAGAAGAGAGTCCTCAAGGATATTAGATTTAATCATTCTCCTGATATAATAATGCTTCAGAAACTAAACTAAAAAATGAAGACAACCTTTCCAAGCTCTGGCCAAATGCCTCTCTGGTGGCTCAAAATTCATCTGGTAACTCAGGGGGCTTATGCACTCTCTGAATCCCAAAATATTAAAAGGTGACTACCTTATGAAGCATCCAAATTTCTTAGGCATTCTCTTCCAAGAAGTTGACTCTGATGCTTACTGGATTTCCATTAACATTTATGCTCCAAATCTGAGTCACAATGGGAACAACTCTGCAAGAAATCTCAAATTTCAAAAGAAATACGTGAAAATATTCCATTTATAATCATGGGAGATCTCAACAATACTCTCTTCCCCTCTAAAAATAGGGTGGTGCCCTGCGTGCCCATCCAACATGGAAGCTCTTTGCTGAATTCATACGACACAAGAGCTCTTTGATATAGACTTGCACGGGCTTCCTACACTTGGTCCAACCACAGAATTGGTAGGAATCATATTCAAAGTAGGTTGACAGGGCGATGGGATCTATGGATTGGATCTTACTCTACCCTGACTTCTATCTTAGTGCTTTAGCTAAAGCGGCTTCTGATCACAACCCTCTGCTTCTCTGTGCTAACACTAAACTCAAATCCAAAACCCACCTTTTAGATTTGAGATGGCTTGGCTAGAAAATAATCAGTTAGATCCTCTAATTAAGAGCTGGTGGGATATTAATATTCAGGGCACCGATATGTTCAAGTTCTCTAAAAACTTAAGGAAATAAAAAATAACTCAAACTCTAGAAAGTTAAGGTTTTTGGTAACATCAAGCTCCACAAATAGAAGTTGACTCAGAAAATTGTGAGCATATCTGAAGAAATTGAGAAAGAAGGAAGAATGGACAAGCTTCATAAGTAGGAAATTTCTCTTCTAAGTGACTACCACAATACATTGAAAGAAGAAGAAGCCTATTGAGACAAAGATCAAGAGCATTGTGGCTCGAGCAGGGAGATAGAAACACCAAATTATTTCATATCACAGCTTCCAAGCATAAGAGTCGAGATAAAATCAAAGAACTACTTGTCATCTAAAGGTAATCTCTTATCTACTGATTTAGATATTTCTAATGAACTTGTCTCCTTTTACTCTAACCTCCTACAGGAAGAGGCTCCACCGAATGATAATGCCATGAACAAGATGCTGCAACACATACCAAAAATGGTCACTGATGAAATGAATGAGAATCTAACGAAACCCTTCTCTATGGAGGAAATCCACAAGGCGGTGTTCACTATGAAAGGAGATAAAGCTCCTGGACCTGATGGATTCCCTGTTGCCTTCTTCCAAACTTTTTGGGAAATCATCAAGCAAGACCTTTACAAAGCAAGTGAATGAATTCCAACATAGTAACTCTCTTCTGAAAGAATGGAACACTACTTTCATTTCTCTTGCACCTAAATCTCTCGGCTCCAAATTGGTTGCTAACTTTAGGCCCATAAGTTTATGCAATACATCCTACAAAATTATCACAAAATTGTTGGCTACTAGATTAAAACCATTAATGAGCGGTCTCATCTCTAAGCAACATAATGGTTTCATCAATGTGGCCATTATTCAAGGAGGTATTATTATTGTTCATGAAGCTATTCATTCTGCTCAACATGCAAAGTCTCCTGGTATGATCCTTAAATTAGACATGCAAAAATCCTTTGACAAAGAGTCAGCTGGACTTTTCTCTCGTGGGTGCTTCAATGTTACGGGTTCGACAACAAATGGTGCAGCTGGATCTTCTCATGTATTTCTACTCCTTGTTTTCTCCATTCTCATAAATGGGATTCCAGTTGTTTCTTTAAGAACAACAAAGGAATAAGACAAGGGATCCCTTGTCTCCCTTCCTCTTCCTGCTAATGGCTGACTCCCTCAGTAGAGCTTTAGAGGTGGCCAAACAAGCAACTACTATTTCAGGTATCAAAATAACTTCTCACTATCTTGTTGTTACTACACACACAATCAGTTTGGATGATACTCTTCTATTAAATGTTGCATCTATAGTTGAAGCAAGATCTCTAAAAGAAATTATGGAATGCTATCAAGCGGCCTCTCAGCAATTGATCAACTTTACCAAAAGTAGCATAGCTTTCATAAATACTCCACCACAAACTCAAAGAAGAATAATGGATATCTTTGGTTGCAACATTGTAGATTTTCCTTCCTCCTATCTTGGCATTCCTCTTTTCAAGGGAAAACATAAAAAATTCTATGGAACCCTGTCATAGAAAGATACCAAAAGAAGCTTGCAGCATGGAAAGGAGCTCTTCTCATTCAGGCTGAAAACTCCAATTGGTGAAAGCTACGCTTCAAATCCTACCTATATATTTCATGTCACTGCTCAAAATGCCCTCTTCTATTGTTAATACTATCGAGAAAATACAAAAATATTCCTATGGTCTAGGTTCTTGAGGACAAGAAGAGGATTCACTTAGTCTCTTGGAATGATGTTTGTAAACCGACCAAATTGGGAGGTTTGGGACTCGACACATTGCTGACATGAATGAAGCACTTGCTTGCTAAGATTGGTTGGGAAGTGGCTTCTAGTTCCGCCAATTGGGTTCAAATCTTGAGATCCAAATATTTGTCACATTCTTCTAGTTTCCTTCACTCCTCCCATCCTCGTGGTTCGGCCATCTGGAACTCGGTGGTTAGTTCTTTGCCTCTCCTGTGTGTGGCACCAAATGGCAGTTGGGCAACGGTAGCCAGATTGAATTCTAGTCTGATTGGTGGATTGGAGATAAACCTCTATGTCAAGACCTTCCTGGGATATAATCAAAAGACCCCTCATCATTCACCATGGAAATAAAGTTGATGGTTACTTGGCTTAGCTCCAACTCTATCCCTTCTTGGCATATTCCTGACTGGCAGGGCATTAGTGAAATGTAGAGTCAACACTTGAAATGTTTGAGAGACTTTCTCTCTTCTCAATACATTCCTTTCTCCTTACCTGCAGATGATCATATCTAGCCTCTCTCACCTTCTAGAGCCTTCATGGTTAAAGTGGCTTATGATTCTCAATCACGTGTTAGCTCTGGCCCTCCTCTCAGCAACATCTAGCCCAAGGAGGTTATCCCTAAAACAAGTTTTTTTTTCCGGCTCTCTTTTAGAAACACCTTCTTATCTAGTGAAAATCTTAAAAGAAGGGGATTCTCACTACCTTCACATTGTGTTCTATGTTGCAAGGCTCTGGAGTCCTCCTCTCACCTGCTACTACATTGTTCTTTTTCTCATTCTATATGGAGTTGGCTTCTAAACACTTTGGCATAGTCTGATCTTTCCATAATCTCTTCAAGCTACTTTCCAACAATGGTGTTCTCCTTTCTCACACCCGATCCTCTCACTTTCTTGGAAGCTTATGCTCCCCCATGGCCTCTAGGGTATCTAGAAGGAAAGAAACAGGAGAATATTCAAAGAAAAAAACATGGAGCCCACACAAGTAGCCAAGAGCATAGCTCTTCTCTTCCAAGACAATATCAACAGCTACCTCTAGAAGAAATATCAACAAAAAATTCAATTTTGTGGCAACAAAATTGGTGTCAACGCAACTTTCTATTCAACTTAGAGAAAAACCATCGGTTTACAGTACATGTTGGGGTCTTATGGTCTCCTCCCCCTCCTAGTTGGATCAAGCTAAACACTAATGGTGCCTCTAAGGGAAATCCTAAAAATTTGTGGGGGTGTTATTCTTCGCAATAACATGGGTGCCCCTCTTTGCTGTAAACTAAACTAATTTCAATGAGGGTACTAATCATAGGGAGGAAATGGCTATTCTTAAAGGCCTTGAACTAACTCTTCAAGTAGGGAGTGGACGCTTGATTGTGGAGAGTGATTCACTCAACATAATTAAGATCCTTAACTCGGAAGAGCAGGGGAATGGATGATCAAGAATATAATAGTTGACATCCGTATTCTTCAAAACCACTTTTAGGAAGTCAGGTATCAACACGTCTACAGAGAAGGGGAACAAAGTGGTTGACCACCTCACAAATAAGGGAGTCCTTCGAAAATCAACAAAATTGGATTGGGAATTTCCCAAATGATCTCTTATAGATTCTCCATAATGATTTCTCTTCTATCAATTAACTTGCATGTTGTTTTTAGTTATTGGTTCTAGTGTCGGCAAGTTCAACAGTGAGATGGCATTTAATATCGGGGCGGTCATCATAATTTCCCCATTATGATGATGCAACATTTAAAAAGCATTGGCACATGTGGAAAATGTAATACCACATGGGTGATCTTGTTTTTAAGATGTGCCTTTTCTAATCATCATCATTTCAAGTACAGGTGTACTCATGAAGCTATAGCCTCAAAAAGCAAAGGTGGTCTTTAAATTCAATGCTCCCCATAATTTTTCTACATGTATGAATTGGTTGAGCATCATGGGTGGGAAACTCAAGCGTATCAAACCAGTTTCTTTGCACCGAGTATAAGGATGATGAAGAAGTTTGGGATGTTCTTAAGGAAAATGGTTTAACCACTTTCCTGGAGAGGATTTTGGGCTACTCTACCACTATGTGTCATATGGGGTCTTAGCGACTTGGTCGAGAGGAAAGTCCAGATTGGCAACACTTACTTCACAATCTCACCAACTCCATTGCCTCAGTTATTGGTTTTCCAACTTCAGGGGTTGTCTACTTCAAATGCTCATTGAATGCGAAGCTGCAGGATTTCATTCATCCAGAGAGAACATCCAAAAAGTACCTGTCCGGCTATGTGAGAGAGTCTCTTCGGCCTCCCTAGAACAAAGTGGCCGAGGTTATAATGTGATATTTTACTATAGATGACTGCTACTATTAGTCTACGGTCCTCATTTCTTCATCCTCTCTCATCTCCGAAGGGGTAAGAAAATCAACATGTCTGCCTTCTTGTTTCAATCCTTAGAACATTCCATAAATTTAGCTAGGGAAGGTGATGGCCCTATTCTGCATCAATGCCTTTTGTATCTCCTTTTTAGTATGTCACTTCCCCTGCTGAGCTCATCCACTTTCCTCCCAAAATGGGTAGAAATCATCGCACTCCCACCACCTCCCACTTCCTTCCCCCTTCCCCCCTCTTATACAATAAATGCCATCTGCAAGTCATCTCTCCGATTCTAATTCGGATGTCGCCATTGTTGGTTCCTCTTTTGAAGAAGTTGGTTCCCCTATGGTACCATCTCTCCTCCCCACTCCTCTGGTCAACCCTATCTTGAATCCCCTATGGTGCTACCCCCTCGGCTCTTGCTATTGACAATTCCCAGTCACCAACTCGGATCAACTCCTCTCCGAAGCTCTACTTGGGTAGCCGAGTTGTATCTTGACTCTCCCGAAAATGTTCTTGTTGCTATGGATGTTGAGAAGTTGATGAGGATAGGATGTACAATTGGATAATGTGGATGTCCAAATGATGCTATAAATCAACACAATTAAGCATGATAATGCAGATACTAATAAACAAAAAGGAAAGGACACTCAGGTTGGGGGAAATGATGGAGCTAACGAAGAAATTTGTTGAAAAAACCCACCGGCTGAGGATAGTCAAATTGACCTGGTCACCTCCATCCTCGCTAAGCTCCAGAGGGCCTTCACTATCTTGAAGGATTGGGAAATCTACACTGACAATACCAGGGCTGCCATCAACAAGGATAACATCGAATTTCTCACCTTGGCCGAGAAGTTGGCTGAAAAAAGTGGCTCGGTCAAAGCCAAGAATACTGTGATCGAGCTGAAAAAGATCTTATGATATATTTTCTATGTTTTTGTTATGCTCTGTTTTGTTCGCTCTCTCTTTTTTTTTGAATCTCTAAGGGTATCTCCAATGTAATTTTCAATGCTTTTTTTTCATATGGGATTTTTGTAAAGGTTGTGGGACCTTCTAAAACCCTCCTTTACCCTAATTCTTAATTTTCCATACATATTAATTTGAGAAACAAACATATGCCAACATAATGAAAGTGCCCAAATTTGAAATTTAATTATTATCCATGTGGAGCACATAAACAACTTGGGAGGACAAGACATGTATCGTTATTTCTCTAAGGTGTCATAAATGCGAGGATGCAATAATGACCTTAGAGTTCATTCATATATAAATGAGACTCTTCCTTAATTTCCAATGCATGTCAATCTGAGAAACAAGCATAGGCCAACATAATGAAAGTGCCCTAATTTGAATCGACTATTACACATGTGGAGCACATAAACAACATGGGAGGACAAGACATGCATCGTTTCTTGTCCAAGGGCATTGTTCTATCCTAGAGGAAAATACTCAAGGACCAAAGAACAAGAGAACTCCCATAAAACGTGTAAGGATGACTAAGAAAATTGGAAGTGGTCTTGAATGTGTGAATTCAACAAATAGAGGTGACAAATAAATTGTATGGGTCATTAGAAGGAGGAAGTGTGTGTTAGAAGAGCTCAATATGTGTCATTAGTTCAAATATCTCAAAGATTGCCAAAACTAATGTTATCAAGTGCATCATACCAAATTTGAGTTACTAGAGATGCCTCCTTTTAAATCGTATTTGTAATTAAATGTAAAATACTAGGTTGAAGAAATAAAAAATGTATCCATGTGATTACTATTGAGGGTGTGAAGAGTTGTGAGTGGGATGATATATTTTCCTTGGGAACATCTACAAGTGAAAACATATGTACATAAATATTGATGTTGATAAAAACACGAAACTATATGATAATTTGAAATTTTGAAAATCAATGTAATGAATACATCTAATGATATGTGAAATATGATGTCATTATTGAACTTGTTGGAAATTTTCATGGAGTGCACATGCCCTAGATGATATAATTATTGACCGAATGTTCGTTGAATGCAAGAAGAGAAAACAAATAATACTATTGAACCACAAAGGTAAATTCCCCGGTGTCAATCAACCAAACTGTAAAGGAGGTGGGAACTCTAATACAACATTATTGTATCAACTACTTGGCCAAATAAATGAATGAATGTGATCTCTAATACAACATTACAAGGGGTTTTATAGCTAACCCACCAAGGGAAATTAACACGTCCTAGCTATAGAAGTGAACAAATGTTAAACTACTATGATAAATCTTAAAACTAATATGACATGTCAAATGGTCTTAAAACTAAACCTAGGGAAAGAAAGGATACTTTGTTACAGAATGAGAAACATACATGTAATTGAATATTATATTTCTAGTCCAAAAATAAAAGTGATCCAACCGAAAGTGATATGAATTTGATCCAAAACTGAATGTAAACTCTCAAAAGCATGAAGAATTTCTTTGACCATTGAATTAATCTCTCTAAACAATGTAGAATGTCTCTAAATAGGGAAGAAAAAAATCATGTAATGTTTATTGAATCGACGATATCTCTTAACCATGTAAAATGTCTCTAATATGTGTAGAAGTGTATCCTCTAAGCAAAACTCATCTAAATATACTAATAAAAAAGATGTGTATCGATCCTAATTTTGTATTTTTGAAAACTATATCAAACATGTAACATCTATGGAGTGTGATATGAAATACTGATTTAAAAATAATTGACACAGTTTTATCCACAAGCATATTTCTCTATCTTATTGAATATTGAAATACTCTTTTTTATGTAACTAATCAATTAAAAATCCAAGAGGCATAGGTTGTGAAATAAAAGAATGGCAATGGTTCCAAATAGTATACATATCCCCTTAAAAATCAATATACACTAGAATCACGATACCTCAATGTGCATGTATACATATGTCTTCGAACAAGACAAACATTCAAGAGGGAAAGGGGTAGAAATCAAGTCAAAACTAAGAGGCCAAAAGAATGATAAAGATAAGAAAACAAACAATACCAAAATAGAAGAATCGAGGAAGTATCGGTGAACTCAAGAGAGTGATCAATCAAAAACAAACAAATGAACTATGTACAATAATTTATGTTGCGTAGTCGAGCTAACATAGGGATATGTTAGTAATTATAACATATGATCGTGTCAATGGTATGATCATGCGAAGGTACATGATCAATCGATGCAAATTTCATGCATATTGGGTGGGAAGAAGTGGTTGTATCACTATAAATATCCAAAAATGTTCTTGAGTCATATGATAACCTAAATCATGTGCTTTATAAATATGATCGTGTGTATGTTGTGGAGCTCACGTAGTCTTAGGAACTATATGTACTATGACATATAATCTTTTTGTATGACTAGAGATCGCTTGGGTGATATTCATTGATAGGCACAATAGATTGTTGTAAAACTAGCTCAAGGACTGGAGGAATAGGTGCTACATGTTGGGCTTGAATGTTGGTTATGAAGGTTGTATGATATGTTGTCATGTGAAACAAATTGTCTAATACTTAAGGATGGAAAGTGAATTCCCAAGGAATACTCCGGATAATGATCATTTTATTATCATCTACATCTTTAAGCATTGATGTAAAGTGGATGGGATAATTTTCATCTTGTGTATATACAAAGATACCCTAGTAACATTTTAAATGTCTTGATTGCTAGGAAAAACTAGGAGCCATGTAGAAATTGTCGTAGGTCCTACCATAAGTGGTCTTACAATGTCCTTAATAGGGTCCTAATGATTTCCATCAAATCCTTTGATCGTAATCACCGTACCAATCGATTCGGTGTGGGTGTATTCAAGGCTAGCGGTAAAGTCATAGTGCATATGTTTTTGTTTGATCATTTGTCTACCATAATTCTCTATATTGATGTGAATTGGTGAAAAGTATATATGAATGAAAGCTCAATCAACAGAAATAGAATCATCATTGGGGATCTCATAATCATCAAATCTAATTGTAGGTCATGGAAGGCACATCCATCATTAGTTTTGTGGAGTAGGTGCATGATATTGTTTTGTATTATTATATGAGTGCATTAGATGTTTCATATGATTAATATTCCTAGCTCACACACCATGCCTTTGATCGGAATCATCATACCAATCGATTTAGTGTGGGTGTATTCAAGGATAGCAAGTAAAGTCACAAAGCAGCATGTGTTTTTTTTTTTTTATCATGTGTCTACCATAATTCTTTGTATTGGATGTGAATTAATGAAAAGTATGTATGAATGAAGGCTTGTCCATAGAATCACCATTGGGGATCTCATAGTCATCGAATGTAATAGTGGATCATGGGAGGCATGTCCAACATTGGTTTTATGGAGTAGGGTGCATGATATTGTTTTGTATTATTATATGATTGCATTTGTTTTCATATGATGAATATTTCTTACCAAAACACCATGCTTTCACACACTTCTATTTGATTTGACAAAAATTTATATAGTGAGATGTAACGAATAATATTATCATGAGCCTTCTCCATGTGAAAGATATCCTTTATAGGATGCACTCATATAAATGTTTTTTTAAAGAAGAGTAACATGGAGGGGCAACAGGGGAGCAGAACCAATTTTGTGATACCTAACTTGACATCCACGTGACGATCAAATGGTGCCACATTAGCACTTGAAATTTGTCACATAGTTGAGTCAACATGTATTTAATATACATATTTCGTTTCATGTGTTTATTTGGAGGGAAAGTCACCTTTTGAATTGATTTAAAATATCAAATTTGAAATGCACTAAAAAATGGTTGACCTAAACTTGTGCATGAGTTATCTAAAAGTTGGACAGCTGATGTGTCACCTTGTGATTGGCTACTTTACATGTTTGTTGGGTATAAGTTGTACAATAATATGTCATTTGTACAACTGTGTTTCATTTAAATTTTCTCAAGTTTTGGGTATTCCCTCCTCAAATACCCTCTCAACTATTGAACCCCACTCAACTATTGGATTCTCTCACCTACAAGGACCCGAGGAACACGAGGCAGATGGCTGGTAGGCCCCAAGCCATACCGCTGCACCCAACCCTCAGGTCTACTTGTAGTACTATTGTTATAACATGTCTATCATAGGAGCTTTTGTTTATTTCACAGTAGCCTTAATTGTGTCGATAGTTCTTATGCTTCGATTATGAATTATGTCATGTAAATTATCAATGCCGACCACATTTAAATAATCTCGATATTCCTTCGCAGCCATAGAAGTGAAGAAAAGTTTAGACAAACAGATGCCTATATCATCGTGAATATATTCGTCATCCTCGTTATCATCTTTTGTATCCAGACTTATAGTGTGTCAGGTACCCAAATTGATTCTCCCTTAGAAGCTGAGCAACATCACAAATTTGACAAGAAGCTTAGAGACAAGCAGATCATGTTGTGTGTCATTTTGTAGCCGGGGAAGAAATGCAGCTTGCTCTTTGTCACTCAGATGTGGAGAAATGGATAGCACCCTCAAGAGGATTTGATCTATCCTCACTACTTTATGGTTGTGCCTTTAAACCAGGTGAGAGGACCCTTTTGTAGCATGTTGTTTGTGGAGGAGATGGAGATGTCCTTCTTTGCAAAGTTATTAAGAAGACCTTGAAGAAAACATGATCAATACAACAAAAAATCTAACTCTCACGAGTTGTCACCCTAGATAATGGAGATATTTTCTAAGCAAGGTTCAGGCTACTAAAGACAATGAAAACCTGATTACTTCTACATGTTTTGGTAATAGAAATTATGCATTTGTACACACACAGGACAAACAGGGGTAGTATGGGTAGGATTGGTTGTTTTTAAATGAATTTTGGTGGGAGGTGAGGCAGAATGAACTTGATTCGCCAGATCTTTGAGAGCTTTTACAAAAATGGAAGGCTTGATCAACAAATGCTTCATAATAGCTAAAATGTTCCTTTAACCAGAAGGTGTGCTTCAATGGAGGCCTAGATCAACACGTTTTCACACAAACTTTAAGAATCCAAAATGAAGGCTCAAATTGAAAAACTTAATTGAACATTATCAACCTTTGTTTTATCATGCCTAAGATACCCTCAAAGGCTAACAAACAATCTTATCATCATGCTAGAGTAAAGTGATTTTAAATTTGTTTATTTCACTATCAAATGAAAGCTCTTTTGATAAATGAAATTGCAAATGCCACCAAACTATCACAAGGATAAGATCTTGTGTGATTCACAAAGATTTCAATGTAAGATTGCAATGGGAATAAGAAAAACTATTTCAGAGACATTCAGAAATGAAGAAGACACAATTTTTCTCAGAAATCAACATATTAACTCAAATTTGATTAAATTCATCAGTAGGGGAAAGTTTTCTAGAACAATCTCAGAGCTTGTCAATGGCTGTACACTTGCAACCACCTTGACATGATCAAATTTAACACAAAAGAAATAAATAGGTTCCTCAGATGGTTTCTTAGAAAGATGGGCTCTATCAAACTTTTCTCTTAGGAATTAACTCCCGACCTCTAACACTCCAACCATTTGCATGACAAATTCATGCAATTTATAACATTTAATCTACAACGAGTTTTCCCCAAAACAAAAAAACATTCAAAGCACCATTGCTTGTTACGATTTTGATCGTGATTCCCAGAATCGATTTGCAAAAAGTCACAGTGCTCAGAGGGAAAATCTCTTCAAATATTTCCAACATTCAATTCTTTCATCTGGTAAATCACTCTTCATCTCACGCGCCAACTACTTCCTCCTCTAATCTATCAAATCTGGTTTTTTGCGTGCCAAGGAAGGAAATATTGGAAAATCAGATCGAATCCGATAGTCAGATCACATCTTAATGGTAAAAGACATTTTCAGATCTTCCCCACCAAATCAAGATATCAAATTAATTCTCCTCTTCATTTGGCGTGTAGGAGACATCAAGAAATGATAAAAAACCATAAAAATCTCATCCCCAGGAGCTTTGGAGCAAAAATGGCGAAAATCGAGATAAATGCACAATTTCAGCTTGCCGTTGATTTCCTTTTTGAATTTGGACCGTCCACATGGGAGATCCAAGTTAAAATGGGCCTGGGGGTTCTTTTTTACCTTTTACACCTTTTGGGAAAAATGCAAAATTTCTCATTTTGCTCCGCCCCTCCGCCTTTGAAAAATGGGCTTGACACGTGTCCCAATGTGGGTCCCAAAGGAATCACAACTCATTATGCTATTTTACCTCATTTTTTGGAAAAAAGAAAATTTTCAAATTTTCCTCACAGCCCCACCCTTCCGCCTTTAGCTTCTGATGTGGGTCCTAAGAACCGCGCTTCCTTTTACACTTTAACCCCTTTTTTCATAAAAGGAAATTTTTCCAAATTTCCCCCAAAGTCCGCACCTCCGCCGTTGACCTTTCAAAGCAAATTTTGACTATTCTTTGTCGGCTTACAGGTCATTTTGATGACTTTAATATTTTTGACAATAAGGGGCAAAAAATCCAAGTTGCCTCCAATGGCCCACCTCCCCGCCTTTTGACTTTTCAAATTGCCACGTGTCTCAATGGCGCATTTTGAGATGGTCCCCAAAAGTAGAGACCCCAAACAAGCGCGGGCTCAACATGTCTCATCCGGAAGAGTTTGTTAAAAAGTTAAAGGTTCAACAGAAGGCGCCATGTGTCTGAGGTTTGAGATAGTCTCCTTGGCCGTTGAAAAGTCCAAGCAAAAGGGTAGAGTGAGCAAAAGCCTCCAAGTGTCCTCCTAGTGCTTCTTCAAAATAAAACTCGGGGCCGGTCCCCAAACATGCATGGTCCCTCCATGTGTCCCAAGCCCTTTAGGAATTTTCTTTAAAAAGTCTAAGTAAGGGAAGGCTCAAAATATTTAAGGAAACCTCCACGTGTCTCCCGGTCGTAATTATTAAGGTGGGACCCTGAGGTAGATCCTCAAATGAGCGTTAACCCACCACGTGTCCATGGCCCACTAAAACTGTACCGGCTGCATGAAAAATTTTTCTAAGTCCGAGAAAAGTAGTGGAATCCTCCACGTGTCCCCCTGGCGCAACTCCAAGGCCAAACCAAAAGGTGAATCTTCAAACGAGCACCGTTCCTCCACGTGGACAAGTTTTGGGTTAAGCATCCACAGAGTTTTTAGAGTGCCCCACCGAGCCGCATCCAACCAAAAAGGGCCACGTTTCCACTGATGCAAAGATATAAACTTGACAGGAAAAACACACCCGTCAACCGTAAAATGCAGGGAAACCACCGTTTGAGCCGAAGATGAAATTTTCTTCAAGGACAGAGAATTTGGAAATGTTATAAGGTTCAAACATGATCCTCCAAGCTACATCCATTCATATTTCTTTAGGTATTTGGGACAAAAAGTGACAGGGACAACAACACACGACAACGGAAAATGGAAGGAAAGGAACAACCCGAGTTTTACGCCCAATTTACAGACACCTTCAGATGGACAAAGAAACAAAAACAAATTCTAGATCTTTAAGTGATCTTCGACCAAGGAAGGGACTGATCATGACAATCAAATGGAGTACATAGTCTTTAAGCACCAACACAGGGAGAAAAAACGTGACAGAGGCTGCAAACTGAGGGATTTTAATGACAAACGGGGTGAGACTAATTTGAGCACCAACATCGGCTCCGACTCGGGATGGGCACTCCCTGTGAGTGCCAAAAGAACCAAATAATAGACCAAGTGCCAAAAACATCCATTGGGCAAAGGAGTCAGCACAGAGTAGAAAACTAGAACCATCTCCTAAAAAAAACCAAGAAACCAACAAAACCAGGTCACCAAGGACTAAAACAAGCAAAAACACAAAAGACAAAAAGAAACCAACGAAATATACACTATACAAATGATGTTCACCTTGATTCTAGGGAATCAATCAAGGAAATGTTTCAAATGCCTAGCCATTAATAGGCAATTCGAGAAATTCCCCATCCAAGTCTTTCAAGAAGAAGGTATGTTCACCAATTTGAATGTCAATGGAGTAAGGGCCCATCCATAATGCATCAAATTTACCATGCTTGCCCTTATCTTCATGCATGCTATCCCATAACAACACAAGATCCCCAATGCTAAAAGCTCTAGGTGTCACCTTTTTGTCAAATAGCTTCTTCAACTTTTTTCTCTGAACTTCACATGTCGTTGATGGGATGCCCTTCTTTCTTCATCCAACTCAACAATCTGGTTAATGCGAGCATCATATGGACTAACTTCTTGATCTTCCAGTTGTTGAATGAACTGATATGAGGATAATTGCATATGCAGGGGCAGCAGAGCTTGAGTTCCATACACCAATTCAAATGGAATTTTTCCAGTAGCTCTTTTAACAGAATTTATCAGCCCAAACAACAAACTTCAACTGCTCACCCCATTTCCTTTTGTTCAGCTCCAAGGTTCTCCTAATGATCTTTAATAGATTTTTATTGTTGGACTCTACTTGTCCATTGCCTTGGGGTTATAGTTGGAGGCATATGTCAAATTGATCCCATATTCTTTACACATTGCCACCAAAGGTTTAGCTCTGAAGCTCATGGCATTATCAAGCAACAATTTTAATTGGCACTCCAAACCTGCAGATGATATGGTTTAACATGAAGTCCATGACAATTTGGTGTGTTGCTTTCTTGGTGGGGATTTCCTCCACCCATTTAGTGAAGTAATCAGTGGCTACAAGAATCCACTTATGGCCAACACTTGAAGGGTCCGAAATCTCACCAATGAAATCCATTCCCCATTGCTTGAACGGGCTTCAATTGATACAGTGCAAAAGGAAGGGAGCCTGAAGCTTTCAGTCTTCCGAAAAATACTGGCAACTCTCACATCTTCTAACCAACAAATTTGTATCTTTGAAAAGAGTTGGCCACCAATAACTAGCCCTCAAGATCTTGTGTGTTGTGACTCTTCCAACAAAATTCCCCCCACAAAATCCTCCATGGAGATTAGTAATTATCTTGGGGCTTCATCTTCAGTAATGCACCTTAAGAGAACTCCCTTAGGGTTCTTCCAAGCTAACCCAAAATCAGTAATGACATATTTCTGGGAAGCCAACTTAAGAGCTCTTTTCTGATTTTTACTCAAATACTTAGGGCAGTATAGATGTCTGAGATAAAAATTATATCTTTGTACCATTCAGAACTCATCAACTTTTCAAGGACATCCACCCTTCCTTCTTCTACTTCATTCACCTCAATAGTTTGCAAGTTGCTCTCAGCCATAAGCTTAGCTAAGCCCAAACCTCTTACCAATTTCATGGTTTGGATATCCATGTCATACTCCTACAACTTGTTCACCCATCTAGCATCTTTTTCTTGAGACCTCCATCTCTAATAAGACATCTTTCACCATGGTGTGGGGAACATAAGCAACAAATTTAGAGCTCAAAATGTAAGGTCTAGAAAACTTTTGTTTTTTTACCAAGGCAAATGCTTACTTCTCCATAATGGTGTACTTCAACTCAGCCCCTTGCAATGCCTTACTGAAAAAGGCAATTGGCCTCTCAGCCCCTTCATCATCCTTCTACAACAAGATAGATGCAATAGTGTTCTCTGAAGCAAAAGAAAACATTTGAAAAGGCTTCTTATAACTGGAGTTGCTAAAACAGGGGCATGCTTTAATGCTTCTTTGATCCCATTGAAAGCTTGAATGACATCCTCTTCCCATTTGATAACTTGGTCCTTCTTTAGCATGCAAGTAATTGGAATGGTCAACTCAACAAAGTTTGATATGAATCTTCTGATAAAGTTTATTTTCCCAAAGAAGGACTAGAATTCCTTCTTGGTTCTTGGGATCGGGACATTGCTGATGGCCTCTACCCTCTCTGGGATCAACCATGACACCATCCTTTGATACAATGTGCCCAAGCAACTTGGCCTTTTTGCACTAAAATGGCACTTCTTTGGATTGAGTGAGATGTCATACTTTCTGCATCTTATCAGCATTTTTTCAAGTGCTGCAAGTGATCACTTCTCTTTCTGGAAAACATAGTCACATCATCTTGGTAAACAACAATAAAATCATTAATGTAACCAACAAAAGCAACATCCATTGCTCTTTGAAAGGTTGCTCCAGCATTCATCAAACCAAAGGGCATTCTAACATAGACATAAGTTCCCCAAGGAGTGGTAAAGGTTGTCTTAATTCTTTCTGATTCCTTCACAACAACTTGATTATAGCCAGAGAAACCATCCAAGGTAGAAAGCAAATTTAACCATCCACAATAATCAGTAGCATGTTTTCCATGTTTGGTAAAGGATAATTATCCTTCATTGATCCTCTGCTTCAAATTTCTAAAATCCACACACAATCGGATATCACCATTCTTTTTTCTAACCGGCACTAAGTTTGCAACCCAAGAAGAATACCTTGTTGGCTGAATGATCCCTCCATCTCTTAGCTTTTTTAATTCATCTTGCA
Organism: Taxus wallichiana var. yunnanensis; assembly: GCA_018340775.1. Taxonomy (NCBI): domain Eukaryota; kingdom Viridiplantae; phylum Streptophyta; class Pinopsida; order Cupressales; family Taxaceae; genus Taxus; species Taxus wallichiana. The sequence goes on from CM031242.1 coordinate 697,316,121, forward strand.
TCTTCACAGAGAGGAGTGGATTAATCGCCTATACTTTTGTCTGAATGGTTTTGCATTAGATTCCAAAGGAATTTCATGCTGAAACAAATCCTCTCTGTATGCTTTCAATTCAGAATAAGACCAAGCTAGGTAGTCCTGATATTTCTTCAACAATTGGACATAGGACTATTTTTCCTCCTTGTTCAGATTGCTTCCCAACCAGTTCTTCCTTGGTTTTTCCTTTGTACCAGGGTCATGCTCCTCAACATCCCTTGAGGCTATTATATGTCTATTAATAATGCAATCAACATTATCAAAGTTTGATTCAAGAGCAACCAGTCCTCTAGGAATGGTATTAGTTTTTAGTTGGATGATGTCTTTGCTAAACAAAGTTTCTTTACCCTCTACACACACACCATTGGCTCCCAATCAATACATTGATCAGCAAAATCCCCTTTGTTCTGCAGAAATCTTTTGACCTGAGCATCATCATCAAAAATTTGCCAATGTTTAATGTTGTCAGGGACAGATGGCCTTGTTAACACTTCAACATCATATTCACAATATGGGGACATTGCACAATTATCAAACCGAGATCCCAATACTGCAAGCTTGTCTACCATAACATTGAACTTCCTATCATGATGCACAATATTAAATGAATCAAACATCTCAATCAAGTCCCAATCGCATGCTTGTATTGTTTCATTCTCTGATTTTTAGTAGCATACAATTTTCTGATTTGTTTGACAATTAGTTATGAATCTCCCTTAACAATGATGTCTTTAACATAGTATTTCCAAGAAATTCTCAAACCTAACAACAATGCTTCATACTCAACAATGTTGTTAGTACACTCAAAGTTAAGTTTGAAAGAAAAAAACAAACTCTTCCAAGCTTGGAGAAATTAGAACTACACTAGCACCATTTCCAAATTTGGAGCAAGCTCCATCAAACAAAAAAATTCAATGGAGAGCCTACTTGTTCAAGACTCTTACATTGATCCATTCTTTTCTCTTTCCCTTCAAAAAATCTAATAAAGTTATCAAAGCATCAACACTTGTGTACAACACTTCATAAGATGCATTGTTGGGATCTTCAATGAGGTGTAACATCTTCTTTTCTCCATACAACTTGACAAGGCTGCCCTCAATTGGGATGGTGGCATAGGACATATCCATTTGAACACTCCCACCAACACTTACAACCCATTTTCTAGACAACAACATACCCCACTTGGTTGGGCAATCAACAATAACAACATCAAGTTTCAAGTTCCTACCCAGATAAGCTGCAAGTTGTACCACCAAACCTTTCACACATCCCACCACTAGCACCTCTTTAGAATCCATGGTAGTGCACTTCCCATATGTTATTACTTTGATATCCAGTTCATTCATGACTTCTAGAGGCATAACATTGCATGATGCTCCCGAATCAAACATACAGTTGTGTAGCAATATGTCCTTAATGATCAGAGTAGTGAAGAATGGATCTACATTTAGTTGAGACTCTACCAAGGATGTTCCCAAATAAACCTCAGGTGGTTCACCTAGTTCTTCCAATGTTAGTGGTGTTTCTAGCTCTTCAATGATTGGAGGAGTCTCCACAATGTTTACATTTATGCCTGGGTACTCTTCTCTTCTTTCAATCCCAAATACTCAAATGCCCTCTTCTTGTGCTCAGGAATCCTAAGTAGCTCAATAATTGGAACACTAACTTTGATTTGACTCAAAACTTGGGCAATGTCATATGGAACACACTTTGGCAAGGCAACATTGGAAGGGAGATTGACAAACTCATCAGATGACACGAGATTTTTGACAGTTTGGGCATGAGGAGAAGTATGAATCTTGTTTGGGACAGCAAGGCCTTTGGAAGGTGTATCTTTCTTAGGAGCCTCTTTAGGAATACTAGTAAGCAATGGAGTTTTAGGTTTGGCTTGAGGCCCTGCTCCTTTGACAACTCTACTCCTAGTATTATAATCCTTTTCTTGAGCAACAACAACGTTCATCAATAACTACCTATCCTCCTCAGATGGGATTCCTCCATCATACTTCTTTATCATTAAAGCTCTTAAATATTCAAAGTCATTATTGGGCAATTCAAAAGCTTGTATAGTATCTATTTCTAAAGTATGAGAGGGAGGAAGAAGAGGTACCCAGTGAATGCAATCCCAAAAATCAGCACTGTTCTAGCACTTATTACCTTAGTTGAAGTTGCTCCTTGTTGTGAGCTTGTAGAGCACTCCATCATGCATGCATCATCATTAGTGTTATCATCATCAGCTTCCTCTTCTACTTGTTGATCTACTTCACATGGAGCATGGGGCATGAAACATCTATCACACCAATCAATTACATTTGTTTCTTCAATAATAACAACTCTGGAAGCCAAAGGATCAGGCAACATTCGGTTTTCCCTGGCCTGGGGTTGTTTATTTCCAAATCCAACAGTCCTCGCTTGCCTCATCATCAAATTTCTTCTCATTTCTAGGATGATTTGCAAATATGTCTTGGCCTTGTTGCTTATGCTGACCTTGTGAACTCTGCCCAATTCCTTTCTCTTCCTAGGCTAATTTGTATGAGATTTCTTTGACAACCCCTACCAAAGTTTTCACAACTTCCTCCAAATCAGCAACCTTACTTGCTTGAGGTTTTTCGGGTTAACTAGTTTCACACCTTCCCTCTTAGGAGGTTTTCCAATTGCTTTAATGTTATTCTCAATTTGCAGAGCCATGGTAAAGGCACTGCCTCAAATTGGTAGGGTTTTTATCCCTCAAATAGTAAGCAAATTTCTTATCAAATGCATCTGAATACTTTATAAGACAAGATTCATCACATGGCCTTAAACTTACAGGCAATCTCCTCAATGTCTTATTAAATCTAGTGTTGAAATCATGCACTGATTCATTAGGATTCTTTTTAATATTTTCAAATTCTGAAAAAAGAAACCTAGGGTCCATTTTGTCACCATACTGTGCAATCTAAATGCATTATTCATTTCTATCCAAGAATCAATGGAATTATCTGGCAAAGATTTATACTAGTCCCTTGCATCTTCTTCCAAAGTATGGATAAATAGTTTGATATATACATCTTCAAATTCAATCTCAAAGTCTTCCATCATGTTGATAAAAAGCTTTAAGTGTTGATCACCAGTTATAGCATTATTTCCTTGGAACTTTGGTAGTCTATTTCTTACATCTTGGGAACTGCATTTGGATAACCAGCCATCCCTCTAAAATTTATAGGACCAAAGGTATTTACAACAAAAGGAGGTCTGGGTGGGGGATGAGCAATGTTATTTTGAGGAGGTGACCTTGGAGGAGAATCAAATTGATAAGGGACAAGGGGTCTTTGAAACACATGAGTATAACTTCCAAAATGGATATCCCCTAAAGGCTTTGTTTCTTGGAAAACCCTATCAACTTTGGAAAACACAGGGGCAAAATGAGAAGCAAACTTTTCAAATTCAAATGAAGGCCCCTCTCCAGATGGAGAATTTAATTCCACAAAAAGACTACCTGATTTAGAAGCACTTGAATGGCAATCTTCAATGATAGGCTGATCACTTTCATCAATGGAGATCTCTTTTCTTGACTACTGATCTCCAACAACTCTCTAGGATCTTCTTCCTTCTGACTTTGTTTTTCCTAGCTCTGGAAATAATGTCCTAGTAGGATCCTTAGCGAAGAAAGATCTTCTTCCTTCCAGCTTTGCAAAGATTAGTAACAAATCTCACTTGACAGAGGTTAAGACACTAGTATTTATCAAAAATCAGATTAACACAGAGTCGCCACTAAGGATTTCCACCTTAGTTGTGCAAATGCACTAAAAATATGATTTGTCAAATGTCTGTCAACACTAGAAACTGGAAATGGAATGATCTGACCTTCCTTTACCCAGATTTATCAATGAAACTTAGTGCAATAACTGTAGAAACTAGAAATATTGCACACAACACTTGTAACTTTGAACACTTCTTACAGCCCGAACATAGGATGATGTTGAAACAATGTACTAGCACTTAGAGCATATAAGAAATGTTTACTAGGGTCTGAATATGAATTACAATCACAATGTCCCCGATAGAACGCTGCCAGAATGGTGTTAGTACCCAAATTGATTCTCCCTCGTAGCAAGATGAAAGCATCACAAATTTGACGACAGAAGCTTAGAGACAAGTAGATCATATTGTGTGTCGTTTTGTAGCCGGGAAGAAATGCAACTTGCTCTTTGTCACTCAGATGTGGAGAAATGGATAGCACCCTCAAGAGGATTTGATCTATCCTCACTACTTTATGGTTGTGCCTTTTCAACCAGGGTGAGAGGACCCTTTTGTAGCCTGTTGTTTATGGAGGAGATGGAGATGTCCTTCTTTGTAAAGTTATTAAGAAGACCTTGAAGAAAACATGATCAATACAACAAAAATCTAACTCTCACGAGTTGTCACCCTAGATAATGGAGATATTTTCTAAGCAAGGTTTAGCTACTAAAGACAATGAAAACCTGATTGCTTCTACATGTTTTGGTAATAGAAATTATGCATTTGTACACACACAGGACAAACAGGGGTAGTATGGGTAGGATTGGTTGTTTTTTTAATGAATTTTGGTGGAGGTGAGGTAGAATGAACTTGATTCGCCAGATCTTTGAGAGCTTTTACAAAAATGGAAGGCTTGATCAACAGAATGCTTCAGAATAGCTAAAATGTTCCTTTAACCAGAAGGTGTGCTTCAATGGAGGCCCAGATCAACACGTTTTCACACAAACTTTAAGAATCCAAAATGAAGGCTCAAATTGAAAAAACTTAATTGAACATTATCAACCTTTGTTTTATCACGCCTAAGATACCCTCAAAGGCTAACAAACAATCTTATCATCATGCTAGGAGTAAAGTGATTTTAAATTTGTTTATTTCACTATCAAATGAAAGCTCTTTTGATAAATGAAATTGCAAATGCCACCAAACTATCACAAGGATAAGATCTTGTGTGATTCACAAAGATTTCAATGTAAGATTGCAATGGGAACAAGAAAAACTATTTGTAGACATTCGAAATGAAGAAGACACAATTTTTCTCAAAATCAACACAGATTAACTCAAATTTGATTAAATTCATCAACAAGGAAAATTTTCTAGAACAATCTCAGAGCTTGTCAATGGTTGTACACTTACAACCACCTTGACATGATCAAATTTAACACAAAAGAAATAAACAGGTTCCTCAGATGGTTTCTCAAAAAGATGGGCTCTGTCAAACTTTTCTCTTAGGAATTAACTCCCACCTCTAACACTCCAACCATTTGCATGAAAAATTCATGCAATTTATAACATTTCATCTACAACAGAGTTTTTCCCCAAAACAAAAAATTCAAAGCACCATTGCTTGTTACGATTTTGATCGTGATTCCCAGAATCAGATTTGCAAAAAAGTTGTCAGGTGCTCAGAGGGAAAATCTCTTCAAATATTTCTAGCATTCAATTCTTTCATCTGGTAAATCACTCTTCATCTCATGCGCCAACTACTTCCTCCTCTAATTTGTCAAATCTGGTTTTTTGCGTGCCAAGGAAGGAAAGATTGGAAAATCATATCGAATCTAATAGTCAGATCACATCTTAATGGTAAAAGACATTTTCAGATCTTCCCTACCAAATCAAGATATCAAATTAATTCTCCTCTTCATTTGGCGTGTAGGAGACATCAAGAAATGATTAAAAAACCATAAAAATTCGCATCCCCAGGAGCTTTGGAGCAAAAATGGTAGAAAATCAGATACAAATGCACAGTTGCCATTGATTTCCCTTTTGAATTTGGACCGTCCACATGGGAGATCCAAGTTAAAATGGGCCTAGGGGTTTCTTTTACTTTTTACACCTTTTGGGAAAAAAATGCAAAATTTCTCATTTTGCTCCGCCCCTCCGCTTTGAAAAATGGGCTTGACATGTGTCCCAATGTGGGTCCCAGTGGAACCGCGGCTCGATTATGCTATTTTACTCTTTGTTTTTGAAAAAAAAAAAATTTTCTAAATTTTCCCTACAGCTCCACCCTTCCACCTTTAGCTTCTAATGTGGGTCCCAGTGGAACCGCGCTTCCTTTTTACACTTTAACCCCTTTTTTCATAAAAGGAAAATTTTCCAAATTTCCCCCGAAAGTCCGCACCTCCGCCATTGACTTTTCAAAGCAAATTTTGACTATTCTCTGTTGGGCTTGTGGGTCATTTTGATGACTTTAATCTTTTTGACAATAAGGGGAAAAAATCCAAGTTGCCTCCGATGGCCCGCCTTTTGACTTTTCAAATTGCCACGTGTCTCAATGGCACATTTTGAGATGGTCCCCAAAAGTAGAGACCCCAAACAAGCGCGGGCTCAACACATGTCTCAGTCGGAAAAGTCTGTTAAAAGTTGAAGGTTCAGCGGAAGGCGCCATGTGTCTGAGGTCCAGGCAGTCTCCTTCGGCCGTTGAAAAGTCCAAGCAAAAAGGCAGAGTGAGCGGAAGCCTCCAATTGTCCTCCTGGTGCTTCTTCAAAATAAAATTCGGGGGCGGTCCCAAACATGTGTGGTCCTTCCATGTGTCCCAACCCCTTTAGGAACTTTTTAAAAAGTCTAAGTAAGGGAAGGCCTGGCGGAAACCTCCACGTGTCTCCCTATCGCAATTGTTAAGGTGGGACCCTGAGGCAGATCCTTAAATGAGCGTCAGCCCACCACGTGTCCATGGCCCGCCAAAACTATACTAACTGCATGAAAAATTTTTCTAAGTCTAGGAAAAGCAACGGAATCCTCCACGTGTCCCCCTAGGCGCAACTCCAAGGCCAAACCAAAAGGTGAATCTTCAAATGAGCACTATTCCTCCATGTGGACAAGTTTTGGGTTGAAGCGATCCACAAAATTTTTAGAGTGCCCCACCGAGCCACATCCAACCAAAAAGGGCCATGTTTCCACTGATGCAGAGATGTAAATTTGACAGGAAAAACACACCCGTCAAACCGTAAAAATGTAGGGAAACCACCGTTTGAGCCCTGGAGATGAAATTTTCTTCAAGGACAAAGAATTTGGAAATGTTATAAGGTTCAAACATGATCCTCCGAGCTACATCCATTCACATTTCTTCAGGTATTTGGGACAAAAAGTGACTAGGGGCGACAACACACATCATGCGAAAACGGAAAGGAAAGGAACAACCCGAGTTTTACGCCCAATTTACAGACACCTTCAGATGGAAAGAGAAACAAAAAAACAAATTTTGGATCTTTAAGTGATCTTCGACCAAGGAAGGGACTGATCATGACAAATCAAATAGAGGACAAAGTCTTCAAGCACCAACACGGGGAGATAAAAAACGTGACAAAGGCCGCAAACTGAGGGATTTTAATGACAAACGGGGTGAGACTAATTTGAGCACCAACATAGTGGATGTATCTTCTTGTGATTTGATTATATTAACCTCTTTTGTCTCACATATATAATATTGTTTAATGGTTATAATGATTTGACTTGTTTAATATCATCGGTGGTTTCTATACCTCGGTGGAGATTTTATTGTTTTTATTTCTGGTCTCACCTATCTCTTCCACAAGATTGACCCAATTTCTCGAACTCGGAAATTTCTTAATGATATATCAGAAAATCAGCATCCACCTATTCAAATAGTTGATATTTGCCTCATTTACTATACAAATCTATTGGAAATGATGCTATTTTCAATTGTTAAGGCTACTTAGTAAATTCCATCTATTGTTCCCTAGCTAAGGTATTAATATATTAGTATTATTAACCCTGTTTCATGATTGCACAACTAAATCTACATATATGGTAGCAAATTATTAATTTTCACAAGAATCACTTATGACAAGTACAATTCTATCTAAATATGAAACCATTTAGAAATGAATAAATCCTACATAATAAATTACGCATTTAGTGAACGAAATTTGATTGTCTATCTGTTCAAATGAATTTGTCATTACTTAAAGCTTATTTAGTTGTTGGAGCTCCCACTTTGTGTCTGTATAGAACATTTTCATAACCAATGTAAAACCATCTTTATAGTAAAAGGAGAAATTATCATTCTATTTTGAAATTTGAGATAATCATTCATTTCCATTCCACACAACTTTCCTAGCATCATTTAATTACATAGCCATTATCTTTACCTACAAATAAAACCACAGTTATCAAACATGCTAGAAAGATGCAATCAGATCTGTCAAAGGGGAGTCAATTTGCTGCCATAACTAATTCAAAGCAACACAACTAGATAATTAACAGTTTACTAGGTTTTTCTAATAAATGTAACAACACTCAATACATTTGGCTATGTTGACCAATCAATTTGGCTATGTTGATAAAAAAATGAGAGTTAAAGGGTTATTTCATTCCTTAAAAAATCTAGGGAAGCACATGTTGAAATTTGGAGTAAGTGGGGTATATTAAACCAAAATAAAAACCTTCAAAATTGGGCCCCACATATTCTTACCATATTTTGGTGGAATGGAGAAATCTATTTTAGTAGTTTATCGGCTTGAATACTAGAAAAAAATGGAGTCACAACAGGTACATTATTGGGATTTTCTGACATAGTCCTGGTGAATCACTCTAGGAAACCTTCCTCTTGTGCTCTCACAAAACCTTAAAAGCTTGGACTCAAAAGGCTACTAAAAATTTAATAACCTACCACTTTTATGTAATCCAACCTCCAAATTTAATGGAAGTTTCACGAAATCATTCAATTGAGCATTACCCTTTTAAAGAGGTGCTCACTGCTGCCTCTCGCTGATAGATGGTGGAACAGAACCACCCTGGCAGTGTTACAAAAGACTAGTGGTTTTGCCTGTGGTGGATGGAAAACTCAAGTAACACCTAAATTCTACTTTTTACCACATGGGCCAGTTTGTACAAGACCTTTGGGACTCCAAGAGGTGCATGGGAAGGAATTACATGAGAGATTCAAAGACATAGATAAAGAGTTGGAGTCAATTTGGAAAGGATAGGAGCTAAGAAGAACAAGCTCAATTTTCAGAGAACAGAGGAGATCAACTCAGAGAGGATGACAGCAGAGCCAAGGGGCTGAAAGAGTGAAGTTTTTATATTTTAATCAGTCATTGGACTGAGGGGTAGACTTCCTCAAACTCTATAGGGGTGGGAAGTGTGTATATTTTGCTTTTACATTTCTAAATGTTGTTGTAATGCTACTAAAGATCAATAAAGAGTGTGGTTGTTCCAGAACTGTGTCCTGCGCTTGTGTCAGTCCTTGAATGTGGGTTGCGAGTCCTAAGCTGGGGATTTTGGCAGCCATTTACTTGGCCCCCTCATTCCCATCTGTATCATTTGATATCAAGCAAGGATTGCCTTGCTGGGCTGAGTGTGTGGGGCACTTATTGATTCATTTGCAATTTGTGAAAGAGAAGTTTGTTGGTTGTAAAGATATGGCACACATAGGAGTATCTCTTCCGGAGGAAGAGCAAGAGCACCAAGAGTACCTAGAGTTGCAGACCCGACAGTGATGCTAGGAAGAATCCAAGTGCGATTAGATGCTATGGAGAATGTACAAAGAAGAAGAGCAACAGTTATTGATGAAAGTGATGATGATGAAGAATTTCAAGAGATTCAAGAAAGATACGTTAGAGATGCACACAAAGAAAAACTTCTGAGAACCATTGCAAGGCTAGGAAGTGAACCAAAGATGGATACCCCAAGCGATGGTGGAAGCTTGAGCCCTGAGGATCTTATTGACTGGATCACAAAACTGGAAAAGTATTTTGAGTATGAGTCCATGGAGGATTCGAAGAGAGTCAAGTTTGTTTGTACAAAGGTGAAGGGCCATGCATCCTTGTGGTGAGATCATGTGTAGTTAGAGAGACATAGCAGGGAAAACCAATAAAAAAACTTGGGACCTAATGGTTGCAAAGTTGAAAGGCAAGTTCTTTCTTTTGGGTTATCAATTCAGCTTATTGAAGAAGTTGCAAAACTTGAGGCAGAAGGAAATGAATGTGAAATACTACACGAAGGAGTTTTATAGACTCACAATTAGAGTTGGTCAAATTGACGCAAATAAGAAAAGACATCAAGATATGTTAATGGACTTAGTCTTTCAATTCAAGATGAGATTGAAATGTTTCCATTGAAGTCGGTAGAAGAGGCCTATCAATGTGCATTAAAGGTGGAAGAGAAGTTCACTAGAAGGCAACATAAGACCCTAGAGGTAGATGAAGGTTTTCAAAACCAACTCATGAAGGGGAAGCAAGCTCTTCTCAAAATTAGAATCAAGCACAAAGAGGAAGGGGTATTGTTCTAGAGGAAGAGGATATTGGTAGAGAAACAGAGAATTCTTGAGAAAGTGTTTTGAATGTGGAGAGTATGTTGAACATAAAGCAGTTGAGTGTCCTAAAGCATTTTGGAACAACAACAGTAAAAAGCTGAACCAAGAATTCATGTTGCTCTTGCGGATGGGGAGAGTGTTGGTTATCAAATGTACATCAGACCTTGAGCGCAGTGAAGCTCTGTTGATGAAGAGAGTGCTGATAAAACCAAGGAAGCGGATGAATGGACAAAGAAAACATCTTGTCCGGACTATATGCAAAGAGGGAGGTCAGTGTTGTAAGGTTGTGATTGATAGTGGTAGCACAAATAACTTAGTTGCTGATGAGATGATATAAAAGATTGGGTTGAAAAGATTGGTGGATCCCAATCCATACCGGGTGATATTAGGTTGCAGTGAAGGAGCAATGTAGGGTGAATTTTTGATTGGGGCTTAGAAAAATGAAATTGTGTGTGACATAATTCCCATGGATGTTTGCCATATGTTGCAGGGTCAACCATGACAGTATGAAGGAAGGTCGTGCATGATGAGGAAGCAAACACTTACAGAACTGAGAAGGATGGCAGAAGGTTCCCATTGAGCCCATAGAAGGATAGGGGAGAAGAAGTAGAAGTAAGCAATTATTGGAAGGAAGTAAAGAGGGAGAAGATGTGTTTGGATTTCAATCCTAAACCCACGGAGGTTGGAACAACAAAGAAGATGGAAGAAATTCCACAGGGGAGTGGAAGAAGATGGAAGAAATTCCACTTACTTTCGCATGGATATGTTTATATTATTCCTATTGGATGGATTGCCTCTTGTGAGAAGCATTAGCCATCATATGGATCCAATGCTTGGATCAAGTTTGACTAGTAAGGCAATGTATAACATGACTCCCATGGAAAATGAAGAGGTGAAGTGACAAGTGAATGAGCTAATGGAGAATGGTTTGATAAGAGAAAGTTTGAGCCTGTGTGCAGTTCCAATAGTATTGGCACCTAAGAAGGGTGGAGAATGGCAGATGTGTACAAATTCACATGCTATAACAAGATAACTATCAAATATAGATTTCCATTGCCAAGAATGGATGATTTGATGAACTATTTGAGTGGAGCAAGATACTTCACCAAGCTGGATTTGAAGAGTGGGTACCATCAAATTCATATTAGAGAAGGGACTGAATGGAAAACCACATTCAAAATGAATGATGGGTTGTATGAGTGGCTTGTTATGCCATTCAGGTTGTCAAATGCTCCAAGTACATTCATGAGACTCATGAATGAAGTGCTGAAACCTTACTTGGGTAAGTTTGTAATTGTCTACTTCAATGATATTTTGATTCTTAGTAGAAGTAAAGAAGGGTATTTGTTGCATTTGAGTTTGGGGTTGGAAAGACTGAAAGAGAAGTTGCTACTCAACTCAAATAAGTGTAGCTTCATGGAGGAGGTGCTGATATATTTGGGGTTTGTAGTCTCAATCGAAGGATTGGAGATGGATCTGAAGAAAGTAAAAGCCATAGTTGAATGGCCATCACCTAGAACAATGTTTGAATCCTCAAACTTCCATGGGTTAGCAAGTTTCTATGGAAATTCATTAGAAACTTCAGCTTTATATGTGCTCCTAGTACAGAGACTATGAGAGGTGATAGAAACAAGTTTGAGTGAATTATTGCAGTAGAGGAGAGTTTTAGTTTTTGAAGAAGAATGTAACAAAATAGCTGTTATTAGTATTGCTGGATTTCAATAAAGTCTTCCAAGCAGATTGTGATGCAAGTGGGACAGCCATAGTAGCAGTTTTGAACTGAGAAGGTAAGCCCATTGTTTACTTTAGTGAAAAGTCGAAGGAAGAAAAGTGTAAGTATTTGATCTATGACCAAGAATTTTATGCTATGCTACATTCTCTCAAGAGGTGGGGGCATTATTTGTTGCCTAGAGAGTTCATGTTGTAGAAGAATCACCAAGCACTACAATTTATAAACAGCCAAGGTAAGTTAAGTTAAAAGCAAATGAAGTAGGTTGAGTTTCTTCAAAGTTCTTCTTTTGTTTTGAAGCATAGGATTGGTAAATGCAATAAACTTGCAAATGCTTTAAGTAGGAGAGTATCTTGTGATAAAAGAGATGAGAGTCGATGTCATTGGGTTTCACACAATGAAGGGTTTGCATGAGGACTTTGATTTTAGAGATGCATGGACAGCATGCATGAATCCAACTAGTATGCATAGAACTCCACGGATGGAGCATTTTTTGCAGGATGGATTGTTGTTCGGGGACAATGGTTGTGCATACCAAGAAGTTCCATGAGAGAGAACTTAATACGAGAGAAGCATAGTGGAGGCCTTGCAGGTCATTTGGTGTGATAAAACACTAGTACATCTGAATGCGAGTTGACAACACCTTGTCTTTTACTCATACTAATGATTTCTCTTTGCATCTCATTCGCGCACTAATCTCCTTAAGTGTGTGCCTTAAGGGAGTATTGGGAACGAGCAGATTGTTAGCTATCTTTGGGAGAGAGTCATTGTGTGCCCCATGTGATTTAGATCATCCTAACATGCCTTACTACCCCTTTACTACCTCCTTTGCTATCCTATTTCTACCCTCTTACAACTACCTCCACACCTATCTACAACACCTTCACATTTGCTCCCAAGTGTTTTCTCACCTCCACCTCCTTTCCACTCTAGGACCCTCATGCCAACAATTGCTAGCCTACAACATCGAAACTCGTCAATACCGTCTGGTATGACTATCTGCTACTCAATTGCATCGACCATGGTCGATGTTGTCGATTGAGAGTTAGTAACTTCGGTTATGATCCCTTAAAAATAGGTGTTGTTGAGGTCATTTCTCATATACATCATATCATCACATATCAGCCTTCCTACGTTCGCTGAGCTGATCTTAAATGTCTTAAAAGTTTAAAGGAGCTTACACTTGGTAGTCCACTTTAGAGCATTGGGTTATTAGGAGCCACAAGAATAGGAACTGCACCAACAAGGTTTGTCAAGTCTTTGGATTTCCCAACTTTGGTCTATTTGGGTCTCCCGTTTATCCCTCTTGTGATGCACCCACAACAACACTCTCATATAAGGTGTTGCTAACCTGAGGGTGTGGTTAATGTGACAATAGTGTCTTCAAAAAGTATCCCTAACCTTCTTTCTCCTTTACATTTGGTTTGATTGGTTGTGATTGATGCATCATGTATTAGACTAGGATAGAGTAGCACAGTCTTTGTCTAAAACATTATTCTTATAATCAAACATTGTCTCCCATCACCTACTTGTCTCTCACAATCCTAGTTTAGACATCTTATATGCACTTGCTTATTACCTTCATTCTTACAACCTAGGATCCTAGTAAGATTCCCCTATCTTAGTCATACACCTAGAATAGAGAGTGGATCATTGTCTTCCAGTCCATGACTCATACATCTCTTGGTTTATATTGTGGCTTATGTGTTGGCCCTAGAATGGTCTTCTATTTATATCCTAATCTATATTATTGAAAACAGAGGATAATCATACTCGACACTCTTAGGCCACATACAAGAGTTACTATTGGCCACCGATGAGCTTGGATGTGAAGAAATTCGTGCAAGGATGTAGAGTTTTCCAACATCCAAAAGGCAAAAATCAGAATACAGGTTTATATCAGCCTTTGCCAACTCCGGAAAGGCCACGGGAGTAGATGAGCATGGGTTTTGTTCTTGGGCTGCCAAGAACTCAAAAAGGTAATGATTCTATCTTTGTAGTTGATAGATTTTCTAAAATGGCACACTTCATAGCTTGTAAGAAGACAAGTGATGCCACACATATTGCAAATTTGTTCTTCAAGGAAGTGGTAAGATTGCATGGCTTACCAAAGAGCATAGTGTTAGATAGAGATACAATGTTTTTGGGCACTTTTGGAGAACATTCTGGAGGAAGTTGGGAACAAGATTGGACTTCAGCTCAGCATATCATCCTCAAATGGATGGATAAACCAAAGTAGTGAACCAAAGTCTTGGTAATTTGCTAAGATGTTTGGTGGGAGACAAGCCTAAACAATGGGATATGACATTGGCACAAGCTGAGTTTGCATACAACAACTCAGTCAACATAAGTACAACAACTAGCCCATTTCAAATTGTGTATCATTGCAGCCCTAGAGGCGTGAGTGAGGTGAGAAGCACTATTGGGATGAGTAGAAGTGCTGAAGCGAATATTTTGCAACGTGCATACATGCAGTGCATAGAAAAGTGAAAAAGAAGCTTGAAGAGAGAAAGACGAAGTACAAAAAGAGCTGATCAGTCAAGAAGAGAGCTGGATTTCCAAGTTGGTGACTTGGTTTTGGCACATTTGCATAAGGAGAGGTTCCCCAAAGGAACATACAACAAGCTCAAGTGGAAAAAGATTGGGCCTTGCAGAGTTTTGAGAAGATTTTCAGTGAATGCATATGAAATTGAGCTAATACATGGGGTGGATATCTCACCTATCTTCAACATAGCAGATTTGTACCCTTACTTTGAGGGACAAACAAGTGTTGAAGTTGAAGGTTCAGATTCTAAAAGAGCTGATTGGAAACAATAGTTCCCTGAGAAGGCTAGAGAAGAGATTCAGAAATTATTGAATGAGAAAACAATAAATGGACAAGGGAAAAGGAGTACAGAGAGTACTTGGTCAAGTAGAAGAATAGGAAAGTTGAAGATGCAACTTGGATGAGTCCATCCAAAGTTGCCAAGTACAGAAATACCGTTGAGGAGATCGTAGAGAGTTCATGAACAGTTTTATTACCCTAGGTGTATGATGCAAGAGCATCCAAGTCCATGAACAATCTTGCATCAACCAAAACCATGGGTTGGGTTTCTCTTGTGAACGAATGTTGTGTTTATGCAACTTGTTGGCCTACTAACAAGGTCATGCGTGTGGAGGAAGCATGTACAACAGTCTGGAAGCATCACTGAAAGCTCAGAATAATGCCAGAACAAAGGAAAAGGGATCAGAAGACAATTTCAACCATTCCCCATAGGTTAAGTACCTCTTTGTTAGGCAATGGCGAAATTGTTGTTGAACAAAAAGTCATGGTTTCTTAAGTATCGCAATGAGATTACTAGTTTGCACAAACGGTGGTTTCAAAACTGCCCTGGTGACCTGCCGATCTGCTAAGACCAGCGGATTTTCCAGAGGAGGATGGAAAACTTGAGTAATGCCCAGAATTTTGAATGTTCCCACATGTGCCAGTTTTTAAAGAATTTTGGACTCCAAGAGGCGCTTGGGAGGGTGGCAAATGAGAGATTTGAATTCAAAGGGAAATGAAGAGTTGGGGTGAGTTTGGAAAGAGTGGGAGCTAAGCAAAACAAGCTCAGTTTTCAGAGGACTCCGAGTTAGAGAGCAGAACGGAGGAGATTAACTCAGAGAGGGATGACATCGAAGCCAAGGGCCTCCAAGAGTGATGTTTTTATGTTGTAAATTGTAATCAGTCATTGGACCAAGAGGTAGACTTCCTCATGGTATATAGGGGTGAGAAGTGTGTTTATTTTGATTTTACATCTCTGAAGGTTGTTGTAATGCTGTTGAAGATCAAGACAGAGAATTTGGTTGTTCCAGTTGTGCTTGTGTCAGTCCTTTGAGTGTGGGTTGTGAGTCCTAAACTGGGAAGTTTGGAAGTTATTTCCTTGGTCCCCTCATTCCCATCTGCATCAATAGCCTTTTGAACCTATTTTTTTCACCATAGCCCAATAAAGACTTGTTCATAGCCCTATTGTATTATGAGGAAAAATGAGTCTAGCATTTTCACAACAAACCTCAGATTTACTGTCAGTTTCTATATTTTGCATATGGGTTGTCAAATAATGCAAATGGTCTGGTCGCTATTGAAGGTGTTGTACTGAAGAGGGGAGAAAGCATTGCCAGGTGGAGAAGCACAGACACAACTGAATGTTTGCCATGCACTTAAAACACCACATATTGACAGATGTAGAATGAATCACAAATGAACCATAACAGCAAAAATAGTAAATTTTCACTTTTAAATTAAACTCACAAAATTTTAGATGGGCTATATGCTGAAGAAATTATAAAACAGGAATCAGAATTGGATATAACATTAGGAAAGGATTGATGCATAGGAAATATATGAAATTGTAACAATAATTTTACTAATCTTTATGTTATAGACATGAAAATCTTGAAGGATTAGACCAACAGCTATGTATTTACCTCTTGCTTTCTAACTTCCTACCAACGTACAAATAATCATATAATCAAGCACAAGAAACAGAATCCTTTACCTTCTATTTATTATGGCTAAGAGGCTTCAAAATGTAACAGTGAAAGTGTATAGAGAGTTAAGCTCTGTGGTTTGAACCATAGGTGACAGACCCTAATAAATCCAATGATGTATACTACAGCTCAAGATGACACACTATGTTCAAGCTTCCTTGATTCCATTGCACCACTAGAGTAGTTGGTGTGATATTTGATGAGAGCACATAATAGGTCCTGACTATTTATGGCATTGGCTCTGGTGATAATGTGAACCACATGAGGCAGTTCTGTGCTGCTGCAAACCATAGAAAATGGTTGGACGTTACCACAGACTAACGGATTGAGCTTGGTGGTACAGTTGGTGATAGATTTGGAGGTCCCACTCAGATCAGTTGTTATTGAGAAATATCTGGAAATTCTCATTTAAATTGCCAGCAATGCTGAGAAGGGATTGAAAGGTTGTTTTGTGCCTTAAAAAGTCTGAAATTGCAAAGAAAATTTGAGAACGCTGCTGTTGTAATTGAACAAGGATCGGGATTTTTTTTAATAGAAATTATTATGAATATGAAGATTGTACTTCAAAGCAGTCAACTCCACCCAAAGCAATCTCCATCAATACGATGGTTCCCATTTCATATACAAATGAGCTACAAGGTTCACGAGTCCCTACTTTAGTCTTTCACATAACAAAAGTCCAAGCATTTTAATTAAGACCAAAACATGTTACTCACTTTGCAAACTCAATCCAGATATTTCATTGAAACTTTTTATATCATACCGAAGGGAATATGCATGGTAAAATGTGGGATTTCGACAATAAATGCTAAAATACTTTCCTTGAAGCATTACTAAATGCTATATAAAGTAAAGTAATGTGTGACTTTTACAATTCTAATCCCAACACTAATATCGAAAGAATACAGGGAGCAGATACAAATACTAATTAATTATTAGGATGCCGAAGCTCAAGGGTTGGTTGTGAAGAAATTCTCCAGCAAGGGATACACATTGGCCACCGAATACCAGGCAATCCACTTGACCTATGGATTGCACCTAATCATGGGAAGAATCATCTCGGATTAGCAAACACTTAAAGCCTAATAATCTAAACTTTGCCCATCACACAAGAGGGCTTGCCCCAGCCAATTTGTCATCGGCTCAAAGGACCAAAATAACGGTAAGGCTGAATATAATTCCCACTGAAACATAGTCATTATAGGTGCCAGGTAGATGCAAATTGTGTAGCTTGGTATCTCTTTTGTGGGCTGGTGCATCTATGTTGCTAGTACATTGCCAACTTACCCACTTGACACCCTATTTTCTCATCTACTAGTGGTTAGAAGTTATTTTAACCAGAGTAGAAGTAATGGCTTCAAAGTTTGAACTTTGCTATGCATATTTCTCAGAGTAAACAAGTTCAATTTTGACTGGTAAAGAGAATTCACGTATTACTTTTTTAAAAGCAGAGAAAACCAGAATAATTGCAACTCGGTTAGAAACGCTTTTGACTTGTCAGAATATCGCAAACATATTATAAGCCAAAGTTGTAGTAGATGTAAAAAAACCTATATAAATACCTTAAATCATATAGCAGTTAGGACTGACCCTCTGCGAGTTAATTCTCCAAACTCAACAAAATGTTAAGTTGTGTGAGCTGTAAAATGGCAACAAAGATGAGAAATGAAGCCCCTATTTGTTGCCTTGATTGCTGAAGTTTCTAAGGGCATTGAATGTTCTTCTATGGTTAAAGCAACTCGGGTGCCTAAAATATCAATCTATTGGCTTGAAGCATTCTTCAACAAGTCCTTTAAAAATCATCCATGTTTAGTGCTCCCAAACACAACTTCCACGAAAAACCCAGCTAATTGCAAGTGAGTAAAATCAATTCAAAGTCACGTAAAGAGACTACATTGTTCTCACAATGGTTTTGAGTTAGCCAATGCTTAATAACAAAATAATCTTAATTTGTTGATAAGCACAATGTCTGAGAACTGTTCAGAAAACAATATTGCATCCGAAACCTACAGCAATATAATTTTAGAGTGGCGGTAATATACATCATCAAAGGAAACTAAAGAAGGAAAAAAATAACAAATTTCATTTGCTATTGAAATATTTTTTTGGGTCTATGGGATTTAATAGACAAAATTGTGCACAAGATGTAACTATATCCTTGTTTTCCTGAAGTAGTGATTTGTGCTACAAGACAGGTGTTTCGCCTACATGTTAGGCCTGCCTTCTCTTTAAGCATATTGAGCTTAAACAAATAATTTTTTTCCTATTCATGGGTGCTACTGCTAAATGAGGTGAATCCTGCAGAAACCTATAAAAGCAGTCATCTGAGACTTCCAATGTCAGTGGGATGGTAGAGGCCATAATCTGAGCAGCTAGTGCATATCCTCCAAACCACGCTAAAACACAAGCACCTAACAGGCACAGGGCATCTGTCATCCTCTGCTCCAACCAGGTAGGGAAAACCTTGTTTGTGAATCTGTTGAGATTTACCATTTGTAAGGCGGAGGTGATTCTTCCTAAGATTAAGTGTGATTCCTGGGTCACCAGGATTGGTGGGCCTTGAGAGATTGACACATATCCCTTGCTTAGAAGTTTTCCACCCAAAATAAGAATTTGGGCATGCTAATAAGTGTGGATTGGGGTTTGAAACCTGAGCCTTAACCAAAAATAAAACTATACATCAAATTTCGCCAACTCAACACCATATCAATAATGAATTAAGTCTTATGGGAAATGTTCATATTTGTTGTATACCAACACATAACATTTATGATCTATCTAGATTGAATTTGACGATTGTACTGATCCATGTGACACATAACAAAATGCCGACAACTAGATACATTACTTTTAGTATTGTATTGCACTTGGGTTGAGCACCTACTCTAGGGTTTTAAAAGGAGAGAATTGTTTACATTTCCTATTTAGGAATACATTGCAATGAGTTTGTGATGACGAGATCAAGGCTTAATTTCTAAGCAGAACTTATTAGGATGTCTGAGTTCTAAAGCTCGGCTCTGAAGAAACTTTCTGTAAGGGGTATGCAATATGTACCAATCACTGCATGTGTTGTCAAGAGAATGATAAAAGCCCAATAATTTCATTACTCTCACATTTTGCAAGAGGTTTTCCATAAATGTTTTGGTGATGACTTGAAACATTTCAACTCATACAAACCCACATCCAAAAATATAAGGTAAGGTGAATTGTACTCTGGGTGTGGGTTGGCAAGGTTCAGTTTGGCTTGGTCGTGAGGCTGAAACCCATGGATACAAAATAATATAAAAAACAATATATAAACTATACATGGAACGAAATCCCCTGATTTTAATTCCACAGGGGGTCTCTCATAGGCCAAATTGGCACCTGGCTTGGCCGTGACATAAAAATAACCTTTACCTTACAGAACCATTATTATTCTAAAGACCATGTTCTATGGTATCAAACACACTGCAAACCACAATTATTTCAGAGGCCCACCATTTATTCTTTCTTGAAGTTACCAATACACATCAGTCATGAGAGCATCCCTGCTAATGAAGTACACTGCTTCAAACTAAAACCAAATGAACATACGGTAAGAGGGGGACCTGATAGTCATAATAAATATACATTATATGTTTGAAATGTAACCAATACCGTCTTATATAGACCTCTTCAACCTCTCATGGGGGTTTTGGTTACTTTGCCATTGGAATCAACAAATACCCTAACACGATTTCTATTATAGTCAGCTGTAAGAAAGGAGCTTTCCGAACTATCACAACTCTCAAGCCTCGGTTTTCTGATTCAATTTTCTGCTTGGCATCCTCCCCTGACAAGCCCACAACATCTGCCCATGTCCTGAGTGGAGCAGTGTTCACTTCAAACAGTTTGGTCTGTAGCTCTTCGCTGGGCTGGCCTGTAACAACATAAATCACAAGTGAACTTTATGTAGTTATATATAAATAATGTACATATTTAACTATGGACATGTGCATTCTGACCTGTAACAACATAAATTACAAATCCTCTCTATGTGAATACATATATACAGTTTATACCTAACTATGGGTGTTTAATTTTTGACCTGTATCTATTCTGAATTGTAACAACATAAATAACAAATAATCCCTATGTGGGTGCAAAATTGTAAATATACACTGTATATATTTATGGATATGAATTTTGACCTGTAACAACATAAATCACAAATCCGCCCTATATGAATGCATATATACCGTGTGTATATCTCACTATGATATTTAATTTGACATGTATATATTCTGAACTATAGCAGCAAAAATCACAAATAATTATGCATATGAATTCTGAATTGTAACAACATAAATAACAAATAATCCCTATGTGGGTGCAAAATTGTAAATATACACTGTATATATTTATGGATATGAATTTTGACCTGTAACAACATAAATCACAAATCCGCCTTATATGAATGCATATATACCGTGTGTATATCTCGCTATGATATTTAATTTGACATGTATATATTCTGAACTATAGCAGCGAAAATCACAAATAATTATTATGCATATGAATTCTGAATTGTAACAACATAAATAACAAATAATCCCTATGTGGGTACAAAATTGTAAATATAGACTGTATATATTTATGAATATGAATTTTGACCTGTAACAACATAAATCACAAATCCGCCCTATATGAATGCATATATACCGTGTGTATATCTCGCTATGATATTTAATTTGACATGTAAATATTCTGAACTATAGCAGAAAAAATCACAAATAATTATGCATATGAATTCTGCCTTGTAACAACAATAATCACAAATCCTCCCTCTGTGGATGCATATACAGTGTGTATATCTGGATATGGATATTTAATTTTACCTGTATATATTCTGAAGTTGAACTGTACCTGTATATATGTGGGTGTATATAGTCAGTTCAGTTTTTAAGGATATGAATTCCGACCTCTAACAACATATAATTTAAATTACAAACCCTCCTATGTGGATGCATATTGATATTTATACAGTGTGTATATTTAACTATGGGTATTTAATTTGGCCTCTATATATTCTGAACTGTAACGTCATAAATCACAAATCCTCTTTATGGACGTGTATATATTTATGGGTATCTATTTTGATCTGTAACAACATAAATCACAAATCCTACCTTTGTAGATCCATATATACAGTGTATACCTTGCTAGGGGTATTCGATCCAACATCTATATATTCTGAACTGTAACAACATAAATGGGAAGGGGTGTATAGATTTATACTCTGATTAATATCAACATAATTCACAAATCCTAGTTATAAGGATGCATACAAACAATATTTACATATCTCTAACTATGGGTATATATTCTGATTAAAAACACCATCAATTTCAACACTAAAAATACAGTGCTCTCCATTTGGCAGAAGACTATAAAAACATACCGAGGGGTTGTTTGCTTTGTCCGACATTCAGCTGTGACAGATGTTTGTCTTCTGCCATGGCTTAACTCTGCAGTAGGTATTGCTGGAAGTGGATATGAAAAGGAACAGATTTCTTCAGAAGTTTTTGAATGCAATTCCCGGAGGATGTGTGAAGTGGATTGTGTTTATAAGTAGATTTTGTTTGGAATCGGTCCACGATATGCGTGGTTTTCAATGTTGAATGGCTGAGTTCCCAGAGTTTGGTTTTAGTTTGAGACAGCCGCCGGTATCCCAGTTGAGCAGTTTCGCCAGCTGTCAGTTGCTGGTGATTTTGGAGTTTTCTCTTTGCCCTGCTCCAAAAAGTCGTTTATGAATCGCTGCACCGTTTCTATTGGCTCCTCCATTCCAGCACCCCCTGGATCTGTCCGAGGCCCTTGAGATGATCGCTGGACCGTGAATATGTGTACATGTGTTTTTCATTTACTTCTTTTAAAATATGGTCATACTAATATGAATGAATGAATGATTTTAATGACGTCGTCCACGACGTAGCCTCAAATACACTAAAGAGACTCGCCAAAACTGCTACTTCTACTTTTTTCGATTTCTTTGCTAATCTTGAGCCTTCTATTATGGATTTTAGTCAAGTAATTTGTTGTTTTTGCAATCTTATCCTTTTCAAAGAAGGTTGTGAGAGCTTCTGTTTTTAAAAAATTAGCTTAGCTACTTTGAATGTTCTCATATGCTACACACTCCATTAAGAAATGTCATTCTGTTTCCACAAAACTTGACTTGCAAAACTGCAAACACTTTCGAGACCATTCCTCTTTTGGCGTTGTCAGTCTACCTATTTCAAAACCGAGATGATGTGAATTAGTTTTTAGTTGGGCAATTAACATTTTAGCTTTCCACTTTATTTTCGCCTCCACATAGTGTTTTTGCTCATGATCACATGTGGAATTAAAGTTCTTAACATAATATTCTCTTTTTCTTCCCAGTTGTTTCATCCACGTGGCAGTTTTGACTTTCTCTCTCACATACTTTTTGATATCCACATTAGTGTTACGACGCCCCATGCTAATTCCTCATTTCTTCATCTACTTTTCTAACCGCTTCATCCAAGTGCACTTCCTTCTATTCAACTTTTCTTCCACTGCTATCTTGGGCCACCGAGACCGTCCATGCTTTACACTTTCTTCAAGTACCCCAAAATCCAAATCAAAGTTGTCGCCTCCATCAGGAAGGCCCTAGCTTCAACAAAAATGATCTCGTAAGGAATTATGGATTTTATTTTGAAGCTACTTGTGATAAATTGTTTTTGTAACCTTCCTATTTGTCTCCATTTCACCACCGACGTGTCGCTGCCCCAAATTTCACAACCATATAAAACCACCGGGTAGCAAGCAACCCAAAAAGAGTCAACTTGGTTTTCCAATCCCACAATTTTGTTGATCTGCATCTGTTTTGGAGCATATATAAAGTTTTCATCCCCCTTGTATCCTCTTAGCTCTATAGGCCTCCCAACTAAGATTACTATGAAAGTCAAGACCCAAATACTTGTAATCATTTACCACTTACAAGGACCACCTTCGAACTCAAAATTTATTTGTCTTGTTTTCTTCTTAAAGTAAAAATCATGATTTTGGTTTTACTCATGTTCACCTGCATCCCCACCTCTTTACAGAATAATTCCAGAGCTCTCAAGTGTTCTTGCAATCCATGCGTTGTTTTAGCCATTAGGATAAGGTCATCAACATAAAGCAACAATTTTACCACATAAGAAGCTAGGTGGACTCCACTCCCACCCATTGTGTCAATCCACTCCTCTAACTTGTCTATGTATAGCCCAAACAAAGTGGGAGATAGAGGACATCCTTGCTTGACCTCGATGTCACTCCCAAAGCACTCGGATAAGCCATCCTTCATTCTTATTTTGGCTTGAACTTGATCATAAAGCCTATGAACCGTTGCCCTATACTTTTCTGGTATACCCAATTCTTCCATTTTGGCCCAAAGTTTGCTTCTAGGCACCGTGTCAAATGCCTTTTTGAAGTCAACAAAACAACAATAGACCTCTTCCCCTTGCTTGTCCCAAACCTTTTCAATCATGTGTCTAAGGGTGATGCAATGATCAATAGTAGAATGTTTTGGTCTGAAACCAACTTGTCCTTTCGCCCTCTTACCTTCCTTTTCAGCCCAAATAATAATTATATGTTCCACCATACTACCAAAGAGTTTTCTGAAAATAGGATTAATCATAATAGTGTGGTAGTTTGATGGATTATTGACATCGCCACTTTTGTGAAGAGGAGTGACAATGTTGGTTGTCTAGTTTTCCGGAAAACCGTACTGAATAACTTTGTTGAAAATCTCTTTTATGTATGGCGCAATGTCATCCATACTCCATTTTAAAAATTCCACTTGTAGCCCATCAATATCTTGAGCTTTGCATGTTGCTTAACTTTTTGATTCCTTCCTTGATGTCCTTTATAGAAAAGAGTTTGTCCTTATTTTCAATTACGGGAAGAGGGAGAGGATCTTTGTTTTGATACAACATTTTTGCATATTCTAACCATTGGATATATGTGATATTGTTCTCCACATTTGTTCTAGTCTTTGAAGCACTTGTATTAAGAGGAGGTGTAATGCTACATCCATAGTTAAATATGTGGGGTCATAGAGTTATGAAAGCAATTTTAAGATGTACTTAAAGATGTATGTTTGATATGGGTAGTAAGGCAAGTAAGGTTTGTGGAGTCGAACTAATTTTAAGATGTATTAAAGAGGTATACGACCTCGTAGCAATATAAAAAACATACATTGATCATTATATGAGTGAGAGGGCCAACTCTAGTGCAACTTCACCCCTATTGGCACAAGAATCGTAATATATTACTTTGTAGGATTGATTTTTTTTTTTTTAATGTAGACTTTTAGAGTAGTGGAAGAAATTTCAAGGTGCATTAGTGCCTGAACACCAACGATGTCCACCATCATCGTATAACACCAACAATGTCCACCGTTGTGCGCAGTGACGACGTCGATG
This sequence comes from Taxus wallichiana var. yunnanensis, assembly GCA_018340775.1. Classification (NCBI taxonomy): domain Eukaryota; kingdom Viridiplantae; phylum Streptophyta; class Pinopsida; order Cupressales; family Taxaceae; genus Taxus; species Taxus wallichiana. Next base: position 697,341,106 of record CM031242.1, read on the forward strand.
GTGTCGCCAAGCTAAAGACGAAGATTGAAGTGTCACCATTATTGGCATATTTTTTTAGTGAAGAACCATCTCCATTACAACATCACCCCTATTGGTGTATGAATCATAAAGCACTATGACCATGTCTAATTCTTTGTGAAACGTCTAAATCTTTGTGACTTCGCATGCCACCCATTAGTAAAAAATTTACAAAGAAAATTATGAAATTATTACTTAATTATAGTTAGAAACACATAAACATGTGTAAACAATCGTCCATATTAAACATGGGTTGGAGGCATGACAATAAAATCTCCCTCACCTTAGACATATCGAAAGAGCAATCCAAAATGTTATAAAATCTCCCACCAACAAAGATATGACATAGATATAAATCGAGTTTCCTACCAACGCATATTTCCTTAGAAGTCGTTGAATGCAATTCCAAGTTATTATACAACATTTGGATTTCCTTTTGTAGGGTCCATCTCTTCTTTTATGGGCGACTCGACCTATGTTGCGTCTTTCTTGATCAACAATTGTTATGGAGAGAATTTATCTCTTCGTAACACTTACCTTTAACTTGAAACTGCCTGCTACGCTCGTGAGTCTATCATGTACCAACTCTTCAATTTGTGTTATACAATCTTTTCCATCATTTTTTTATAGAAATCTCCCAATGCAACCACCTCAATGATTAGGGCAATTGGTTGGGAACCACCTCCAACTTTAAAAATTAGGTTGTGTGACTATTGCATGCATACATAACAATGACTAGCATGGGATTTTTCCGTAATTGACCAAATCAGTGACTATGACACAATTTTAAAATATTGTTAGCTCACTTTGTTTTTAAATTAAAGCCGGGAACCTATAAACTGTATTTACATTATATTTTTCCTTGAAATTAATATTAATTAGTACACAAATCAATTTGAATTGGAAAAGACGTTGGTTGGGATTTTTGCTTATTTGATTAAGCAATTCAAAATCATAATATTGTTATTCATATATAAATTTTTGTGGTGCTTACTTCACTTCTAAAGTTTGAAATTTGATCTACATTGAACAAAATACGTAGTTTTAAATAAGCATGTGATTATATGCATTTTGAATGGTACTTACAGTAAAGGAACAAAGCACAATTTCAATTTTTACCACACGATAAAAGGTACATACAACAACAAATATTTGGCCTCTTTGCATTGATACTTTGGATCAAAACAAATATAGATCACTTTCAATGACAAGTTGTAAAAGAAAGTACAATAAAACATGTCCGGAAACTATAATTGTAGAACAATTTTAGAAAATGGATAAGCTGTACTATAATACAACCGACAATGCTCTAAAAGAACATCATCTTTTCCTATTGCAATCATACTACTATAGAATGGGGGATTGCCTATTTGACACATTTCAAGTGCTACTCCATTTCATATACATTTTTAAATTACTCATGGATTTAGAGACCATTTCTTGAATTTCATAGAAAAGGGTGACCCAAATGCACTTCAATCATACCAACTTGAACTAGATATAAATGAGTTATTCAAATTGTATGTCATAGATGACATTGAAACATATCTCTTCAAAATGTGGCTCTTTGCATCGCGACTAAATTGACAAAAGCATGGACTTTGGGGTGACAATTTATGTATTAATTGGCTATCACAATGGATAAACATAGTAATATGTGTTTAGTCATTGACAAGAAGAAATAAATATCTTTAATTCATGAACAACTCGACTCCATTTCATATTCCATTTTGTTCCATGACAACAATCCACTATTTGGGCATTACAAACCACTATTTTGCAAAAAAATTCCTCTAATCTCACATTCACCTACATTATCCTATCAACAATTTGCAAAAACCTAGAAGTCCATTGGAAACACATCTTGCCTCTGACAATACATGCACATGGACTATACAAAATAAGCACATGCACATTCGATCGTGGAAAAATCCTATTTGCTTTAATCTATGAATTGACAAGTAAAGAGTTTGATATTCATGCTTGAGGTGATATTTGGCATAATCATTTTGGAATGTGATATTATCTCGAAGACGAAAAGACACTTACATAGCTGCATATGTATTTGACTACAATTCAATAAAACAAATTACAAATAAAGTTACCAATTGGAAAGCATACATAGTAAACTTGGGTCTACCATATTGTCTTGGCATTATTGAAGGAAACAATTTATGTCTTGATGGTTGTCCATGTTCCTTAATGTAGAAATACGGATATATTCTTCTAAGTAACATTGACATTGTGTACTGTAACCGCCTCCAACCATTATCGACATATGACATTATGTGCTTTGACACATGCACAAATCATTTTCACTATGAACATCTAGGTGAAGTTAAAAAAATACATCCATTCATACAATACATGTACAAAACAACATGACTTCCACTATGTTGCAACAATCACCATCAGAAGCAGATAAAACACATTATACAAAAACCAGAACAAACGACAACAAATCTTATTGAGACAAACCACTTGTTGAAAAAAGACAAATCTAACACATCATACCTATTGGGGTTAGCACAAGGTTGTACAAATAATATATCAGATCTAAACATACATGCAATGAAAGTGGATATTCTACCAGAAGAATTATACAAAACAAGAGATATAAATCAACACCAAATTTAACGTGGTTCACCCAATGTGGGCTACGTCCACCAAGAAACAAGCCAATCTATTATCCAAAGCTTTGATAAGATATACAATTGAAGATTTACAATCTTCCACACCTCTCAGATGTACAATACTTTCTTTCACTCAAGCTTTTGCTTCTTCTCCAAGAATTCTCTCTCTCACAATTATTCTCACAATAATCATCAACTTTTGCAAGTTCTTCTTAATTCTTACTTCTAAACCCTAGCTTTCATGCTTATATAGGCGTATACAAACTTAGGGCACTTAGCCATGCAATTACAATCAATAGATCTTCTTTATTAAAAATAGATCTAATTCCCGAGAGTTAAATAAAACACTCCCACACAGGTAACCAACGTCGGTTAGCCCTAACCGATGTCGGTTCCTCCTTTCTGACCGATGTCGGTCATAGGTGATGATGTCGGTCCCTCCATAACCAATTTCGGTTATTGTGTTTTCCAACAAGTTTCATATTGCATGCTAATCAAAGTAATTGAGCTCCACAACTCAACAATCTCCCACTTGGAGATTAATTATTGCACCATACCTGTATAACGTCATTCTTGGATCCTTCCTTAGCTTTGTTTCTTCCTCTTCAAGTCTCAAACTCGAAGACCAACAGAAGTGGAGTGTAGCTCTAACTTCTCCTTTTTAATGGCTTTGTTAGCATATCCACATGGTTTTCACTCATATGAATCTTTTCCAGATTCAATTGCCCATCCTCCAATACCTGCCGTATGAAGTGATACCTCAACTAAATGTGTTTCGTTCTCGAATGAAACACTAAGTTCTTTTCCAAATGAATTGCACTCTAACTATCATTGAACAATTTGCAATCATCTTGCTCCTTTCCCAACTCTTCCATGAACCTACTCATCCATATCATCTCCTTGCTAGCCTTTGTAGCTGCAACATACTCTGCCTCTATAGTAGACAAAGCCACAACCTTCTGCAATCTTGAAATCTAGCTAACTGTCGTCCCACCTACTATGAAAATATATCCAGTAGTGCTCCTTCTACCATCCAGATCTCTAGCCATATTTGAATCAACATAGCCACATAATGAAATATCTGAACCTCCATAGCATAACTGCACATGCTAGATGTCCCTTTCAAATACCTGAGTATCCATTGACTTCTTTCCAATGATCTTTACCTGGATTAGCCATATATCTACTCACAACTCCCACTTCCTGTGTAATGTCTGGTCTAGTACAAACCATAACATACATGATACTCCCAACTGCTGAAGCATATGACACTCGTGTCATGTATTTGACCTCCTCATGTGATGAAGGACACTAATCTTTGCTCAATTTGAAGTGTCCAGCCATAGGTGTACTAACAAGTTTTACATTCTACATCTTGAACCTTTCTAACACCCTGTAGATATAATCCTCCTGAGACAAATACAATTTCTTGTTCTTCTTGTCTCTGTGTATTTACATGCCAAGGATTCTTTTTGTAGCTCCTAAATCCTTCATAGCAAATGTGTGAGCTAGCTTTCCTTAAGCTCACCAATGTCCTACATACTAGATCCTGTAATAAGCATATCATCCACATACAGTAACAAAAATAATATAGCTCCCATTTTCAAGCTTCTTGAAATAAACACAATGGTCATATTCACATCTCAAGTAACCATGCTCATGCATAAAACTATCAAACCTCATGTACCATTGCCTTGGAGCTTGCTTGAGCCCATATAGGCTCTTTTTCAACATGCACACTAATTTCTCCTTACCCTTGACTTCATACCCAAACGATTGTTGCATATAAATCTCTTCATCCAAATCACCATGAAGAAAATCCATCTTCACATCTAGTTGCTCTAAATGCAAATCCTCTACTATAACTAAACTCAATACAGTACAAATAGAAGTCATCTTAACAACAGGAGAAAATATTTCACCAAAATCAATACTGCTTTTATGTGTAAATCCCTTTACTACAAGCCTTGCCTTGTACCTTTTCTATCCACCCTCTTCTTCCTTGATCCTGTAAACCCACTTGTTCTACAATGTCCTCTTACCTACTGGAAACTTAACCAAATCCCAAGTCTGGTTTTGTTCCAAGGAGTCCATCTCCTCATCCATGTCATGCTCCCACTTTGGACGTGGGTCTCATCCTGCATTGCTTCTTCAAAACTCTCTAGTTCACCATTATCAGTTAATAATAAATAAAATAGAGAAGGTGTAAATCTTTCTGAGGTTTACTTACCCTTTGTGACCTTCTCACAGGAGTTTGGGGTACCGAGAGGCTCATTCTGACCTCCTAGACATTTGTATCCAAATATGACGGTGAGTGACCATCGCTTTGGTCACACCTGTAACCGATGTCGGTTCTACTAACCGATGTTGGTTTGCTCTTCTATAACTTATATCGCTGGATATATCGGTTACTGTTGACGTCGATCAACCGACACCTTGATTCTTGTGTAACCCTGTCGATATTACTTTTAAATCCATGAGAGTTCATTTTCATTCACAAACTTCTCAACCGGTTCATCCTTGGGTACCAAAATTTGATCCATGTACATTCTCTTTTCATTCCATTCAATATCATGACTCCTAATAATTTTAGAATTTTCTAAATCCTAAAAATAGAATCCAAAATCACCATATCCATAACCAATGAAAGTGCATCTCTTGGATTTTACATCCAATTTTTTCCTATTTTCCTTATCAATATGCACAAAAAATTTTCTAACCAAAAACTTTAAGAAAAAAAGATCTACCTCTTTTCCGGTCCAAGATTCCTCTGGTATTCCTCCATCTAGTGAACTTGAAGGCCCACAGATTAATCAAATAAACCGTTGTATCAACTACTTCTACCCAAAACTGCAAGGGCAATCCAAAATGTATCCTCATACTTCTAACACGTTCCATGATTGTCTGTTCATTCTTTCTACAACACCATTCTCCTATGGTGTTCTTGGAACCATTATTTCTCTACGTATCTCATTCATTGAAAAATAATCATTGAAAGTCTTACTACAATATTCACCACCATTGTCATATCTAAGGCACTTTAAATTTGAATTTGATTCATTCTCAACAAGGGCTTTCCATCTTTTAAAAGTCTCAAAAACATCGATTTACATTTAATACAATAAACCCATACCTTTCTTGTAGCATCATCAATGAAAGTAACATAATACTGAGATCCTCCATGAGAAGCTACTTGAGTTGGTCCCCACACATCTGAGTGTATAAGCTCCAATTTCTGCTCCTTCTTAGTTGCCCCAACTTTGAGAAATCTCACTCTCTTTTACTTTCCAAAGACACAATGCTCACAAAAATCAAGATCTAAATATTTCAAATCTGATAACTTACCCTTAGCCTTTAAGATCTACATTCTTTTTTGACTCATATGGCCCAACCGATTATGTCACATACATGCATCTGAATCTGAAGTAGATAATGCAGAAAAGAATCAATAACACAGGTAGATAAATATAATGTTCCTACCTTCTTACCTCTTTCCACAACAAAATCACCCTTGGTGACTTTCCAAGAGTCTCTGCATGAATGTAACCATGCAACCAGATTCACCTAGTTTCCTTGCAGAAATAAGATTCCTCTTGAGGCTTGGCACATGCCTCACATCTTTCAATATCCATGTATTTCCATTTTGCAATTTTAGATGAACTTCCCTTTACCAGTAATACTACAAGGTTCATCATCACCCAAATAAACATGTCCAAAATTTCCCTGGACATAATTTCTGAAATAACCCTTATTAGGGGTTGCATGGAAAGAAGCTCTTGAATCTAAAACCCATGATTCAATTCTATTATCTAAAGAAAGAATAAGAGCATCTTGCATTACCTCTGCTGACAACAAGATTTACTTCTTTACCTTTGTTTGGTTGTTGGTTCTCTTTATCCTTTGACCAACAATCTTTCTTTGCATGTCCTTTCTTTCCACATTTCCAACAAGTAATTCCCTTACCTCTGGATTTAGATCTGCTATCCCTTGACTTTGATTTCTCATTACTCTTACTCTTGGATCTCTCCTTCTTCCTGCCCCTACTTTCTACATTCAAAGCATTCCTAGATGATGATTCCTCTGTACTCTTCCTACAAATTTCTTCATTCAAGATTATACTAACCACATCATCAAAATTCAAAATATTATTAGCAGATGTTGTATTACTAACAACCATTACCAAGTTATCCCAACTATCAGGAAAAGAACATAAGAATAAAAGTGCTTTCACTTCATCATCAAATGATATATCAACCAATTTTAACTGATTTACAATAGATCTAAAATCATTCAAATGATTAGATGCAGATCCACCTTCATGCATCTTAGAACTAAATAGTTTCTTCATCAAATAAACTTTATTTGAAGCACTAGGTTTTTCATATAAATTAGCAAGAGATTTCATTAACCCTACTATAGAAGTCACTTCTATAATATTGGAAGCCACGGATGCTGCCAGGCTCAATCTTATAGATCCCAAATCCTTTCTATCAAGAATATTCCATTCTTCATCAGTCATCTTCGTAGGTCTAGACTTCTCATCCAATGGTAAATACAAATCTATTTGATACAGATAATCCTCAATCTACATCTTCCATAATTGATAATTTCGTTCATCAAACTTCTCTACCTTGTATTTTTTTTCTTCTACCATTTTGTAGCTCCCACTCAATCAAAACCCTCTCGTGAGTAAATCATCAACACACAAAACCCTCAAACAAATCTCTGATACTAATTTTTGGGGTTAGCACAAGGTTGTATAGATAATATATCAGATCTAAACATACATGCAATGAAAAAGTGGATATTCTACCAAAAGAATTATACAAAACAAGAGATATAAATCAACACTAGATTTAACGTGGTTCACCCAGTGTGGGCTACGTCCACCAAGAAACAAGCCAATCTATTATCCAAAGCTTTGACAAGATATACAATTGAAGATTTACAATCTTCCACACCTCTCAGATGTACAATACTTTCTTTCACTCAAGCTTTTGCTTCTTCTCCAAGAATTCTCTCTCTCACAATTATTCTCACAATAATCATCAACTTTTGCAAGTTCTTCTTAATTCTTACTTCTTACTTCTAAACCCTAGATTTCATGCTTATATATTCGTATACAAACTTAGGGCACTTAGTCATGCAATTACAATCAATAGATCTCGCTTTAATATATCTAATCTCGAGAGTTAAATAAAACACTCCCACATAGGTAACCGACACCGGTTAGCCCTAACCAATGTTGATTCCTCCTTTCCCGATGCGATGTCATATAGTGATTTATGTTGTTCCCTCCATAACCGATGTTCGGTTCTTTGTATTTTCCAAAAGTTTCATATTGCATGCTAATTTGAAGTAATTGAGCTTCACAACTTAACAATGCCAAATGTGACCAACAACACATTGCTTTTACAAAAAATCAAAAATATTAGTTCGTAAATTAAAACATCTAATACGTATGGAAAACAAACCAACCAATAATAAAACACAAAGATATATGACAAAGATTTAAGACACATCTACGTGTATCTTTTCTCAATTTGCATCTAATTACATTTTAGGGGCAACATGTCAATCTTGAAACAACAAGAAAAAGAAACATACATGAATTTAGTGCAGCATGCCGAGAACTTATTGAAAACACTATATGTAGAAAATGTGACCATGCATTGAAAAATAAATGTGTTCTAAAATTCACTACACCAAGTCGTATTGACTTAAATAGTCCATTTCCATATGTGACACAACTTACAGACTTGGAAGAATGACTTGTAACACTAAGAATCATATTTGCACAAATATGACATTTGGGATACAAGAAACCACAACTTAAAATAATGCGAGCAATTATCAATGTACCATCAAACATTGAGATTATAAAAATTCACTCCCTCAAAATATTAATGAAAAAAATTGTTGCTATACATGCCTTAAGAGACAGGTTGTAGTACAAAAATACACATCAAGAAGGAAGGTTGCACCCAAGTATTATTATGTGTGATTTAAAGCAATTGTGTAAGAGAAAACCATACAAAATGGAAAATGTCAAAATCAAAAAACATTGGAAACAAATGATTGTTAGCGCTCAAACAACAAGCTTGGATGAAGAGGATGTCATATATGAAATATAAACAAGTATTGATGATGAAGACAAACCAATGACACAAAATATGGTACATGCATTTACGTGAGTCTAAATTTATTCGTGGCCTTCAAGATAAGATGATAAAATAACACATGTAGAAGGAAAACAACCACTTGGCATATTTAAAGACAAGTATGTTGAAGAAATGAATTTCCCAACACTTTTTTTGAGACTTGCGGAGTGACCACATCACAAAAACACATTCCTACTAAAAATGGGATAGTGGGAACTACAACATACTAATCACATGTTTGCATACCACATAACATAACAAATATTTTCTTCAAAGCAATGTGAATTATCATAAACCAAGTGACTTCCTATTTGGATAAGAATTAGAAAAGCACAACTAAAAGGATGAAAGTTGCTAGCAAAATATGTCAAGTACAAGCCAAGCCTAGATAAAATACTAAGATCTAACATTGGTTATGTCGACTTCAAACACATACGTATTTTCTAGACTAATTTCATCAAATACAAAGAAATGCATATGCTATGATACGACAATTAGGGCCTCCTACACTATTCATAAATTTCACAAGTGTAGAACATTATTGGCAATCCTTAACAAAAGCATTGGCTAATTGCATGAAAATTATAGTACGTCACATAAGCCATATACCTTCCAATATTTTGACACATTAGACATTGAATGGTTGGCAAGAAAAAACCATGTCACGTGCACTCGTTATTACAAACACAAGCTTGATGTCTTATTAAAAATGATTCACCAAAATAATTCCTTCTTTGGAAAAGTACAAGATCAACAATATGTCACAAAATTTCAAAATCAAGGAAACTAACATACCCATTTCATGTTATGGATTAAAAATACACTAATGTATGGAAAAGATGATAATTCAACCATCGTACAATTTGTAGACAAACACATAGCTTGAAACAATGACACACTCCCTCAAGAAATATTTAAGATGCATCAACACCACCATACCAAAAGCTGCAAAAAAAAAAACACAATGCAAATACAAATTCCAAAAGCCACCTATGAAAATAACATTGATACTAGAACCATGTACTGACAATAATGAGCTTGCAATTGTAAATTCAAAAAAATGCAACACTAGAAGAAAACAACTAACTGGAAATTCATTAACATTTCAAATATTATTACAACATTTAGAATTAAATGAAGATGATTACATAGAATAAATAAAAACTAAAATTAAATGTAGACACCTAAAATTGGTTACGCAATTTAGTGTCCCACAGGTTTGTTTATCCTCTCGGGTAACCCAGGGCACCTTTATATCACCACTTCTCCCTTAGGGTATTACTTAAATATTTAATTTGGAGGCCTATCCTAAGTTTGATCTGTCCCATTGTATTTCATTCATGGTTAGTCAAACATTAACCATGTAATTCTATCTTTTTATATTTATTTCAACTACTTATCTACCCCATATCAATTTCCACCCCCCATATCATTTTTATCCATCCATCCCACCTATTTCTCCTCCTAAAAAAGCGTGTAGTGGGATTTTCCGTATTTGAGTCGAGGGATAATATTCTTATCCTTCCATTCATTTCCTTTTCACCACTTTGGGAGTATGTTCCCGATCGGTATTAATTTTTACGAAGCGGTTTGATTTTTCCCGAGCGGCGCCGATTTTATCTCAGTCGGTGTTGATTATAAATTTACGACCTGAGATCCTCTCTGGTTAGATTCAAGAGCTGGTTGCCTAGAGATTACTTTCCTCTAAGTGATTAAAGAGATTATAAGAAGAAGAGAGTGAGTTTTGTGCAGTTTAATCCATGAGAGGTGCATTGTTACTCTGTCCGCGTATCTACAGCTCTTGTGGGAATCCACAGCTACCCTGGTCATCATCAATCATCAATCAAGCATTTTTAGGTTAGAATCCATCAATTTCTACCTCGGATCCTCTTTTTCCATCTTGATCTCTCGTTTTACGATCAATCTTGATGTATGGTCTTACGTCTAATCCATTTTGCTTAGTTTGCTTTCTTCTTTTACTTTACGCCTTCATGCGCTTGTGTGTCTAATGGACACGATCAACTTTTATGATTGGCGACTGAACCAATCAACACCGATCACTTCTTGATCGACGTCGACTTGAACCAATCGATGCCGATCACTATCGATCAATGTTGACCAAAACAAACGATGCCGATCAGCTTTATCGATCGGCCTTGATTAGTCTGAAAAGATACAAAATTCAGGTAACACAATTTCAGCTTTGATTTCTGAGTCTCCTACTTTCTTTCGGTTTACATTGCGGTTTTTACATTACATTTGCTATTTTTAATCGAAAACCTAAATATTTGCTTACATATTTTATCATGTATGTCTTTATTCTTGATTGAAAATGTGAAATGACATCCGCCGAGGAAGCTCATTGCTTCTGGACCCACTTTCAGGAAGTTCACCCATATATTGTCTAACGTCATCTTTTTTTGCCAAGGATTTGTGCATCGCAGTTTCTTGGATCTATGTTATGGGATTGTTTGTGTGTTCCCATCTTGTCTCCATAGGCATTCTCTCCATCTACGTCTACGGATCTTATCCAATCTATCAGGTATTGATTTCATTTGAGTTTTTCAGGGTTTTTGTGTTTAGTTTGGTACATTAACTTGGACAGGTAACAAGCGCAGAAATTCTTGATCTACATTCTGGCACACCCGGTGGGACCCCACCAAAGTCCCTATTGGTAAGTTCATTTCTTTTCCAGTTTTGAGCTTTTGTTCTTTTTCTTCACTGATTTTCATCAGTTTTCCTTAAGCATTTCCTTTCTTCATTTTGGTCTTGTTTCTTTCGTTTATAATTTGCAAAATCAAAATTATTTCTTTCTTGCATATCTAGATTCCCATTTCTATTTCTAAAATTAGTAAATCTTTCATTTGATTTCAAAGCTGTGCTTTTTGATTTATCTCTTTGTGCAAAATTGTCATTTTCTTGAAAGTTTTCTAGTTTCTTAAATAAAAATTTCTCTTCTACTAGTATCTAGTTATCTAGATATATCTTTCTGGATTTGTTTGTGTGTTTGCTTAACCTTGTCTTGTGGAGAACTTTTCTTGTTCACGGATTGTTCGAGGGGAAGAGCTCAACAACGTGCTTTTTGAAGTCCACACACCTTGGAGAGCTAAATCTATAGGTATTTCTCTTTTACGGTGTTTTCTCCTTTTTAGGAACTTAAAAAGAACTTGTTTGTTTGTTTTTATCACACTCAAACACTTTGGTTTCGGTGCTTAAAAATAATTAATCACATTGGGAAATAACTTGTTTGACTTGTCTTCATTGAAATCAAACACTTCGGTTTTAGTGCTTAAAAAGAACTTTTTCTTTGTCATTTCTATTGTATGCTCTTCATCTAGTTTTCTAAATAGGTTGGAAAATTGATCAAAATCGGTAGTTACACTATTTTATGTTTATTTTTCACCCTTGCACACAAAGCCAAAATCACTAGGTATAAAGCATTTAAACAAAAACTCCTTCCACTGGCCTCGCCTACTTGGAAGTGACATCCAAGAGGAAGAGCCTACACGGTACTCGGGTCATGCTATAAATTCATGGAAGTTCTAGTATATATTGGCAAAGCACTGACTCCCTTATCGCGGTGATGTGTGAAGTGCGGGGTAGGCCCTATATCAATCCACGTACCCAGTCTTTTACTAAAGTGCCTTGAAGACTCCTCACCAAAACATTCCCAAACCATCCTTAGTTTGGCCAATTGAGTAGTCCTCATTCTAAAAAACCATCATAAACATTTTATTTCTTAAAAGGCATGAAAATTTAAAAGATATAATCACCTACACTTTGAATTGTCTATGTATCGAGTTAGGTCAATCTTTTTCTATGTTTGTGCTTGTTCATGTGATCATCAACCGGTCACAATTTAGAAAAATGGCTCAACTAGTCTCTTCCTCATCTGAGACCACCACTAATGTGGATGTTTTGGTACCCCTCGGGTCTTCTTCGGGACCACTATTAGTTGGTTCCCCATATTGGTCATATAATCCTTTCTATCATCCTAAAGTGATCCCATCACGACCAGCTTCCCCAGTCCTTTAAAGGTGTCATCTGCTTCTGATATAGAGTATGTTCCTCATGGAGATCCTGAATTTCAGGCACTCCTTGACCACAACCCAGGTAGCCCTTATGGATTACTTAGTGCATAAGTCTATTCAAATATCTGATCAGGGACCACCGATCCAACAAGTTTATGATTATTCTCATGAGCCATCCCAGGCTTTTATAGAATAGTTAGCATGCTTTTTCTCACCCCAAACCACGAAAGAAGGTGGCACATCTTTGCCTCCTTTCTCTCTTCCACCAAACATGTCATTGGTTCTTAAATAACCTTTCCTATCCCTAGTGCCGCATGCCTACCTCAAGCTACCCCACAACCTACTTTCGAGAGGCCTTCTTCTTCAGCTATGATGAGTGCATCCACACTCCCACAAATTGTTGTTAATTCTTCTATGCCATCTATTGCATCTTAGGGTCAGTATCTCTCTTTGAACCAACCCCCTCCTACGAGTCAGTCGGTTCCTCCTTCTCATCCTCCAGCTGGTCTTTCTTCTAATGTTCCAATGACAGTGACCTTTACCCATCCTTTGGCGTCGACACCCCTAATAACCAATCTAGCAGTCAAAAGATTCATTCAGAGTTTGTTTCCCACCATATCAAATCAAATCAACACCCACATTCCTCAATCCATTCCAATTTAGTTGGAAAGTGTAGGAACCCACCAATCACAGGCCCCATCTTTCATTCAACCACCTTTCTCTCAACCACTTGTCATCTCACAGCCTGTTTATACACAAGCTCCTTCACAACAAATACCTCACCAGGCATCACCCAGAATGCCTAGTTATTCCTCTTATCATCATGTTAATCAGCAGATGAATCCCCCATTAACGCCTCAACAAAACATACCATTTACTTCTTATACGGGACATTCTAACATGCCCCCTCCTCAATCGACATCGTCCAACTTCTTTTCAAGAAAATCACAGACCTAGAAGCCTCCACCAAAGGGGCTCACCCATCATACTCTTTTGAAGAAGTATGTAATGAACCGATTCATCCATCAGTGGCTTTTAAGCCTTATCCTCCCCAATGGGAACTTCCTAAGTTCTCAAAATTTCATAGCCGGGAGGATCCTCAACAACACCTATGAGCATTCAAGCATGCTTGCTACCTTATAGTCCAGGATTAGGAGCTTATGCTATGTACCTTCCCTATGTCTTTAGTAGGGCCCGCTTTAGACTGGTACAATAACATACCCCAACATTCTTTGTTTTATTTCTCTCAATTAGCTCAGATGTTTGTTGAAAACTTCTCAATAAACATCACACATAAGATCTCGATTACAATTCTTTATAACATTAAATCATTCGATGACGAGTTTATTGCAGAACTTTGTCACTCATTGGAGAGGAATAATAAATCAATTGTCTTTTTCCCCCCCTCAATCTCAACAAATTGAGTTGTTTACTTGATCTTGCGCTAACCATATTTCTTCCACTTTAAGGATTCAAACCTTTCATACATTTGAAGAATCCTTTACAATGGCACGTAAACTTGAGTCTCGTGCCATTGAACAAGGGAAGCTAAAACTTCGTTCTAAGTCTAAACCAGATTTTTCTTGGTTTACAAAATCAAACCCTTCCGCTTCTAACAAAGACAAGAATCAGGGGTCCACCAACACTATCGTATTAAAAACATCACGAGCTGATAACACTTCTAATCAAACACCTTGGAGAGACTCTTCATCTTCTTGAAAAGGACCCTTGTCATCTCGATCTTTTACTTCATTGGGGGAATCATATGCTTCTATCTTAGAAAAAATGTTGGAAGTTCACATGATCGAACTTCCCCCTATTAGAAATTTTGATGAGAGCGAAGCGATCATTCTAGTATAGGGAAAATGACTTTTTCGTTATCATAGAAGCAAAGGCCATGACATTGAACGATGTCAGACCTTCAAAAACCTCATCCAAAAATTCATTGATAAAGGCGAGCTCATTCTGGATAACCCAAATGCTCCCCCAAATCAAGCGCTTGATGTTTTTAAACATCCTTTTCCAAATCATTCCCCAAACAATGACGCTTCAGGGTCTCAAAACAAAACACCCATACTATCAACTTCATTTCTACTAATAATTATTCTTCTAACTTGGAATCATCCACAAATGCGTCGACTAAATTAGAACTCTCCTCCGCTCCTTCGAATTCGAGATTTCACCATCCTCAGATGGTCCATCTTCGAGTCTTCCTTTATTAGAAATAGAGTCGTCTCCCTCTGCCTCACCTTCTGATCTTCCACCTATACCTGAGACAGTGTCATCTTCATCTATCTCGTCATCAGATATTCTTTCGATGCTTGAGTCATTTACATCCCTTCAAATTCCCACTACGGATACTTCTACTTCTGTCGCTCCCATTTTTTCCATGACCATGCCTTTGGTTAACGTACCCATAGTTATACCAACTTCTATGCCTTCAGAAGCGTCCTCGATCTTAACCCTTCCTGTCACTTTTCCTATAGTAATTACACCCACAATTACTGCATCTGAAGTACCTTCCTCACAAGAGGCTGCCTCTTCATTACCTATCTCTTCCACCATCAGTGCTTCCTTTCCTATTAAGGAAACATCTAAAGAGATAACATCGACACCTGTACTTCTGACTCCTGGACTCAAACATAAACAATTGGAGTTTAAACCTAAGGTTACATCATCAGTATCATCTCCTTTACTTCCTCCAAAATGGTTACAATCACCTTATGTGGTCGAAGTTGTCACCATCCTGAAAAGGGAAAACCAATATTTCGGACCATCAAGACTCTTGGTGCTTTCCCTCAAAAATCCCTCTCTGTGCCTCATAAAAGATTAGATTTATCCACTGAAAAGGCGTCTTCTTCTACAACACCATCTTCACCGGTGCCTCATAAAGTGGATTTACCTATTGGAAAGGGGTCACCTCTTTTATCAGAACCATCATCTTCGTCACCAAAAGCTAAGGCACCCTTTGTGCCTCCTATCAGATCTATTTTGGGAGCTCCTCCCCCATCTAAATCAGTCTTATCTAAATCGTCGTCTATTTTGGCCAAGCAACCTTCTTCATCTCCAAAGACCAAAACACTTGTCACATCTTCGTCATCTTCAAAATCTATCTTAGGAGCTCCTCCTCCACCAAAATCAATCTTGCCTCACTTGCTTCCGTCTCAAGCACCTAAGGCTACTTTTCCCAATGTCTAGAAAAGAAAACGATTATCAAAAAGACTGCCAAATGAGATATGCGGGTTCTTCTACCTCTGCAGTGTTTTAAGGCTAAAGAGGTGCCTTCGTCATCTTTGTCCTCATCTTTGTCTCTGGATTCTATATTGAAATCCTTCACCAACTTATGTAATCTTCATCTATATCTCTTCCTTCGATAAAACCCTATAATCCAAAAGGAGTAAAACCTTCTTGGTTCAACTCGATTTGATTTGTTCTTACCATCGCACTCCAGGTCATGACAGGGATGTAAAGCCCTTGATATGTCGTTAATAGCCTCTTGGAAGAAAGTGATCTTCTACTGGAAGAGGAGGAGGAACAAGTCTCCTATCATCCCAACTACATCTGATCCTGAACAGTCTACTCAGGCCTCTAATTCTATTAATTCCACTCCGAATGATCTTCCACCTTCTCAAATTGACACAATTCATATCGCCACTAGAGTACAACAAAGATGATAATCCATCATCTTCTACAGCCTCTCGACCACGGGTCATCATTTACTAAGGGACCGTCGAAGGAGTTTCTCCTTCCTCATTAGCCCCGAGACCTCGGATCTCTATTCATTCTTCACCTCGAGCCAGATTCCCGTGTTAGTTGAGGAGAGTGTTATGAAACAACTCACCCATGCTCCGGTCAAAATGTCTCTTTTTGACCCCGGTTAGTCATCTCCCAAAGCATCGCTGGGCTTTGATCAATAATCTGCGTAAGTATCGTAGTGAATTCGGATGAGCCCCACCTTTCGAGATGGTTGTTGGATTGAATAGACCATTAACTCGCCATTTCCTTTGAGGATTATGAAATTCCTCCCTTTTTTATGAGGATTTAGAGGCTCCCCTCTTTATCACAGTTCAAATCAATAACACTACGTTAAAATGCACTATGATCGACAGTGGTGCTGCACTCAACGTCATTTCCTCCCACACATTTGAGCAACTTAAGTTACCAAAGAATGTAGTGTCACCACCGCCTTTCACCCTTCGATCATTTAACGATCAGTTGGCAGTTACTTTAGGAACTGTGGTCCTACCCATTCGGGTAGGCAAGAAATTACTTCACGAGCTTTTTTACATTTTTGAAGGGAAATTCCACTACAATATGATCCTCGAGACGCTCCTGGATTCATACAATGCACTATGTCCCATCAACCCTCCATCGATGCATAAAATATCAGTATGAGGAAAAATCTATACTCATCCAGGAGACCCTTTTCTCGTCCGCACAATGTGACATGACCACAGGGTCTGCCCCTCCAAAGGAGAACGCTTGTTCTCCTAATGAGGCTTCATCCTCTTCCATACCTGTAACAAAACTACCAGATTTACAAAATCTGGAAGAAACGTTGCAGCATTTTTTGTTAGGAGAGCTTCCTCTTCTCTCTTTTGATGCCCATCTCAAACCTAACTTGAGTATGGTAGGCCGAGAAACAACTTTGAATATCGGCCAGGTCTTGGTCGCCGTCACCATTGGTCTACCCAATCAATAGACTAACTTCATCTACTACGGTGGTCTTGATACACCTCACTATCGTCCAAATTCTTCTCCTAGGGCCAAACCCTATTCAACAGGGGGTTTGATTGTCTACAAAATCCCGCGTTCGAAAAAACTTATCTATATCGATGTGCGTGGAAAGGCTTTTTGGGAAAGTATGAATAAGGTGTGCATGACCTCGTGTCAATTCCAACTCTTAAACTACATAAAAATTTGGTTTAGGGTTCAAACCTCTCTTGAAAGCCACCGTCACCATTCTCGATGAGCCTCTTTCCATTGAGGAACCATCTTTTCCCCGTCGGTCGGAAGCATCACTTGATGTGGATGACACCATTTCCATCCCGCCTAATTTTTTTTTTTTTAGTCAATACCATTTCCTTAGGTCTAATGACCTATAAGACTAATGGTAAATCTACTTCCATACCATTAGTCTTCCCAAAGTAGTTGGAGATGATTCTCCTATTATCAATACTATCCTTTGTTCGGATGATGATTTTGTCCTTACCTATCACGGGGTAGAGGATTCTTATCTTCCCAAAACCATTCCTTCGACACGTCTACACTTCTCAGCGAAGCCACTGCCGACCTTAATATAGGGACTTCAAGACCCTCACATCATTAAAGTCAACCAATCTCTTAACCCACGGAGTTAGGAGACTTCACCGCCTTTCTTTTCCACCATCACCAAGCGTTTTCTTGGTCATATGAAGATATGCTGGGCCTTGATCCTAGTATCGTGGTCCACATATCGTTACTTTTCCAGGACATCAAACCAATTAAACAAAAAAGCTGCGTAAGATGCATCCTCGTGTAGCTCTCCTCGTCAAAGAAGAGTTGCAGCGCTTGCTTTCCGCCAACTTCATCCAACCCATTGACTATCCACAATGGGTTTCAAATGTAAATACCGATACCAAAGCTCTGGGAAAATTTGAATTTACACCAACTTTCGGGATCTTAATCTCGCTTTCCCGAAAGATGATTTTCCTCTACCTAATATCGACCAACTCATAGATTTAACTGTAGGTCACGAGATGCTCTCTCTAATGGATGGTTTCTCTGGGTATAATCAAATTCTCATCGCACTGAGGAACAACATAAGACTTCCTTCATAAACCCTTGGGGGACTTTTTATTATCGCGTCATGCCCTTCGGTCTTAAGAATGCAAGAGTAACTTATCAACGTGCAATGACCTACATCTTCCATGACCTCTTACACAAAACTATAGAAGATTACGTCGACGACATCCTCGGTAAGTCCAAACACCATCAGGATCATATTTTCATTCTTGTGCCTCTCTTTGAGAGACTCATTCATTTTTGTCTTCGCTAAATCCATCTAAATGCGTGTTTGGCGTTCTCACTGGTAAACTCTTAGGCTTTATCATTTCTATTAGGGGCATTGAAGTCGATCCCGCAAAAATAAAGGCTATCCTCGAGATGCCTCCCCCATCCAACTTAAAGCAGCTCCGTGGTCTTCAAGGACGCCTTCAATTAGTGCGTCGTTTTATCTCGTAGTTTTCGGACCATTGTTAACCTTTTCATCATCTCCTCCATAAAAATGTTCATTTTGAATGGGATGAGCGTTGCCAAAAAGCCTTTGATGATCGCAAAGCTTATCTTCTTTCTCCACCTGTGCTTACACCTCCATGCGAGGGGGAGCCATTCTATCTTTATATTTCTGTGATTGACCATGCTCTGGGAGCCATGATCTCACATCAAGACGCTAATGGTAAAGAATAGGCCATCTATTATATCAGTCACACTCTTCATGAGTATGAAACATGCTATTCCGAAGCTAAAAAATTGTGTTGTGCTCTCTTCTTCGCAACTTCTAAACTTCGTCATTATCTCCTTAATCACAAAACTTACATTGTTACAAGTGTCAATCCACTTAAGACATTACATGCGAAACCTTATCACAATGATTGGATTACTCGTTGGCTCATGCTCGTGATAGAGTTTGACCTCGAGTTCATCTCATAGAAATCTATCAAGGGTCAAGTCATTGTAGATCAATTAGGCGATAGTCCTCTTCCAGGACACCCAAGTCCCCTCACTCGATTCCCGGATGAATACATCCAACAAATCGATTTGATCTGTCTCCATTTAAAGTATAAATCTTCTTTGATGGGTCCAAGTGTTAACAAGGGGGAGGTCCAGGTTTCTTCATGATTCCTCC
The DNA here is from genome assembly GCA_018340775.1 of Taxus wallichiana var. yunnanensis. Lineage (NCBI taxonomy): Eukaryota > Viridiplantae > Streptophyta > Pinopsida > Cupressales > Taxaceae > Taxus > Taxus wallichiana. The sequence goes on from CM031242.1 coordinate 697,360,835, forward strand.
TTGGGGTGCTCCTATCCCCGTCGCACACAAGCTTAACTTTGAATGTACCAATAATATGGCCGAATACAAAGCTCTCGTTTTAGGTCTTCAAATGCCATTAACCTCGGTGCTCACCATATTGACATCTTCGATGACTTTGAGCTCATTGTTAATCAAGTCACTTGTGTCTATCAGTGTAGATATGATATCCTTCAAAAATATCACGATATCATTCTCTTTCAGCTTCAATCTTTTGATAAATTTACTATCCAGGGCTATCCCTCGCTTGCTTTAGGCGATTTGCGAGATACGATGACTTCTTTAGCCTCACTTATTCCTCCATTCACTTTGAAGACTCGCGAATTTATGTGGTTGTTCATCGTTTAGACCAACCATCTCATCTCAAGCGATTGACTTCAATCAACGCCGTCTGTGACCGACACTCAAGATGAGTGGTATCAGCAAATTTTTGATTATTTATCCCATTTAGTGCTTCCTCCAGATCTGACTTCTAATGGCAAAAGATATTTCATCCAATGCGCAAACCGTTATACTATCTTGGGTGGAATCCTTTACAAATGTGGCTTTGATGGTATTTTGCTTCGGTGCCTCAAAGTCTTTGAATCATCTAAACCCATTCAGGAGGTCCATGACAGTATCTGTGGTGGACACTTTGGTGGTTTGGCTGTGGCTAAGCACATCCTACGTTTAGGCTATTATTGGCCTTCTCTTAATTAAGACTGCTACGACTATGTCAAGAAGTGTGTCAAGTGTCAACAACACGCTAATCTCACACATATCCCTAGTCAGGCCTTGCAACCCACAACGGATTTATGGCCTTTTTCACAATGGGGTCTTGATCTTATTGGTCTCATCAATCCACTCTCTTCACGGTGAAGTCACTCCATCATCAACGCCACATAATACTTCACTAAATGGGTGGAGGCTATTCCTCTTTCATCAACCAAAGCCAAACCTATTGTTGATTTTATCTATCAACACATCATTTGTCGCTTTGGTGTTCCTCACAAACTCATTATAGATAATGGCAAGTCTTTCAAAAATAAAGATTTGTAGAAACTTTGCGACACCTTCAATATTAAACTCAGATTTTCTTCTCCATACTATCCACAATCTAATGGTCAAGATGAGGCTTCTAATAAAACTTTGCGTAATATCCTTGCAAAGGTAACTAGTCGAGTTGGTAGAGATTGGCACTTACACATTCCCTTCGCTCTCTGGGCTTATCGGACTAGCATTTGTACCCCTACCGGTCTACTCCCTTCTCTCTCGTCTCTCTGGGTTTGAGGTTGTCCTTCCTTTAGAAGTCCGATTCCCTCTCTTTGTGTCTCTCTCGGAGAGTTTATCTCTAATGAAGACTATCGTTAGAACCATCTAGCACAGCTTGAGTTGTTATATGAACATTGTCTCAATGCCCTTGAGCATCATCAAGTCTATCTTGAGCGTGTCAAGTGTACTTATAACAATCATTTGCAGCAGCGTGACTTCTAAGTTGGTGATCTTGTTCTTAAAGAAAACCAAAATGTCACTACTGGAGCAGTAAGTTTGCTCCTAATTGGATGGGACCATAAGTTATCACTCATAAGTATGGGTCCAGGGCTTATCACCTATCTTCCATGGATGGTATACCTGAAATGGAGCCTCTTAATTCTTTGCATTTAAGGCCCTTCTACTGTTAAAATCTATCTTACACGATCTTAGTCGCAAAACAAATCTTTTAATCCATTAGTAACTTGAGTCATGCATTTTGTAGTGATTCGAACTATGTGGTTCTCCATGTTATGTCTTTTATACCTTAAATATGAGTACCACGACTCTACTCATGGCATTTTCCTTCTAGATTTGTTCCTTCTCATGGTAGGAATACCTTAATCACTACTTCATCCACCCTAGGTGCTTATCTTGATCAAAACTACTTGGGGGCATGAGTACGTGCTTATATACATTTTATTCCCCTCTATCTGATCTATCTGGTCTAAACTTAGCTTCTTCTAAAGCTCAAAAGAGAGAGAGAGAGATCTTTATCCTAGTCCCAAAAGATAGACTGATCCCTCAAAGGACAGCTATTTGTGCCTTATCAAATAAAATAAAAATATAGACCATTCCTCGAAGGATGGCTATCATCAAAATCAAAATACAGACCACTCCCTTGAAGGACGAATTGTTTGTTTTATGGCATTTTCAGCCTTTATAGTAACAAAATTCCTCTATTGGCCAGTTTGTTCACTTTTTAGCATCTCTGAAAGACTTCCCGTATCGATCAGTCTTTCTATATCTAGCAAACTTCCCACATCGATTAGTTTGCTTTTCTATCAAAAAAAAAAAATCATGAAGTTGTGATATGAGACCTTTTCGATCATATGGAGATCTGTTTTCCCCATATGGGCACGTATTTAATCCTTCATGTGTTCTGACAAGATGCATACTTATCTCTCGTCCTTATCTACCTCCTAGATTTGGTTTGCGACTAACTAGTGTCAGGTTTGTTTTATTCGCATCTATGGCCTTGTGTGCATCGTCTTTCGATTTACCATCAAGGTCTCTATTTATGGTCGGTTAGGGGCCTAACTTATCATTCTTTTTCCTATCTAGGTGTAGTGATTTTTATTTCTAAAGGATAATATCATTACATCACTTTATTTCACAAAAACATTTCCCATGATTATTTGTTGTTCATCCAGTTAAATTGACATTCAACATGTTAATTTACTCAATCAAATCTATCATCTATCTGTGCTCATCTTATCTACTTCATCTAAAAAACATCAAAGCATGTATTAAAAACACATGTGAATCCATCTATCTATCTCATTTAATTGAATTAACATCTTAAACATGTTTATTTAATCAACCATGACAAATCAATCAAATCACATCTATTCATCTATCATTTATAACATTCATCTATATCCATCAAAATTACATAACATCTATCTATATCTATCGAAATTAAATGCATGAATCCAATCACATAACACAAAATGATGAATATATATACATATATCACGTACATAAAAAAATAATGTATGGCTTCTAATCAAGCCGTATACATCGTATCCAAAGAAAACTACCTTCAACTCGAGGCTACATCAGTATATATCTACAAAATATCACATCTATATGGTAAAGTCAGATAGATGGAAAACACTATCTCCTCCTCCCTCCTCGGAGTCAGGGCTCTCTCCTAACCTTCTCTACAGCTGGAGATGCCCACTGCCGTGGCCCTACCACCTCCTTGATTTCATTTGGTTCTCGCACCCTCAGGGCACCGCCGATGTAGTATTTATCATTGTCCTCCTCACTCCATCTTGAGGCACATCAGGGCGTCTTTGTGTCGGGGCATCCTCATAATATCTCACCTCGGCAGGAGGCACGATAGATACTCGGATTCACCATACCGGGTGCTTGCAGATGGGCTGGTGGTGGTGGTGGTCTTCCCCGCTCTGCACCCTATGCCCCTGACTCTGAGGTGGTGCCTGTATCACCATATTTGGCCCTGAGGGCCTCCCTGTGCCTATGATAGTGATCTCTCTGTTGGATCGCTGTATCCCACTCTTGACGACGGTGTCTCTCTCCTGTATAAGGGTGTCCCTCTCCTCTATCAAAGTCCTGATCTCCTTGAGGGAAACCTGGTGTGTCTGTATCAGGGTGACATGCTCTCCCTCCAGTCTCTCTAGTGCTGCTGCTAGATCCTCCTCGCTTGCCTCTGTAACTGCCGGGAGATGTCGTGGCAGCTCCGCGTGGTACCACACCTCATAGCCCTCATCCACCCCTGCGTCATCATCATCATCTATGGGAGGTGGGGCCTCCTGACGGATATGCGGGGAATTAGTATGGGAAAATTTGTCTCTTTCTTTATCCCATCTATATGGTGTGTATATGGTCAGGATGATCTGAATCAAGCCAAACTGCCTCATCACCCGTATAAACGAGGCTTGTTCTAAGAGCTCGGCCTACGGCCCCCGACTACCTGCTATGTCTCGGCTCCACTAGATGGGCATCTGTCCACCCATATCGGATAGACCCTGTATGGTCTCCATATCACCTGTGCTGGTGTCAGAGTCTTGAATCTCTCTGAGTACCACTCTGTGGATCTCCCTATATCTCCTGGGGCCATGTCTACCTACCATCGTCGAAATCCATACTCAAGGACTCCCCCTACTCCTGGCATCCATGGAAGCCCAGATGGCCTGATCACTGATATATGCTCATATGCCCAGCAATGGAGCACAAAACTCACATCTATCCCAGTCTACCTACATGTGGTATACATCCATAGCTCGTGATATACTGTGCTAGTAAGGCGTCGGCAAATCTGCAAACACACGCATCGACTCTAGAATGTCATAGAAATAGTCGATAAGGAGTAGTGGGAACTGTCCACCTCCGGAATGCAGTAATGCATAGTGCGAGATAGCCATCTGGATCGGGGTTATCAATCGCTCAGGGAGTTATCCTACCGGAATCTTGTGAGGCTGTCCTCACAGCCCCGGACACTATCTCTGCATCATCGGCCCTATCCCCATATAATTGTACCAGGGCCCTCCTCTGCTACTCTCATGGGGTGATCTCTATCAGGTCCCCTGTAATTGGTAACGTGAGGATCCTATAGATATCCTCATGGGTGATGGTCATCTCATCCATTTGAAACCAAAATGTGAAGGATTTGGCTATCCCACTGTTGCACCAATGCTCGCATGAGCTCCACATCTTGGGGTACCCGCCTATAATAATGGAAACCCCCTAGTCCGGATAACTCTAGATGATGCCACTTAGCATCTATCACATCTGGCAGTATGGTCTCCAGTAGCTTGGGAATAACATCCCGCATGTGTAGGACCTCTCGTGCCTGCATGATATCAAACATCGTCATTAGTTTCATATTTATCAAAATCCACATCATTAAATTTTCATCAAAATCTTTCTCAAAAATAAAAAAATGTCACTTTTTTCCAATCGGCGCCGACTCATGCCAATTGGCGCCGTTTATGATGATCAATGCTGATTGTGTTTTAATTGGCACCGATCACTTACTAATCGATCTTGATTACGAGGCAAGGGCGAAAAAGCCCTCTTGCCTCCTCTGCAAAAAAACATGAAGAAAAATAATAAAATGCTAAATGTACAAAGCTAAGGAAGGCTCACTTACCCCTGGTCATGTCCTCTTCCTCTTGATAGCTTAGAAGGCTTCCATGTTGCTCAATTCAATTTTTGACTTTTTCTAAATCAATTGTCACGGTCTGAAATGAATCGTTACCTTTCAACTTTTCTATACTTATAGGTTTTGAGTGGTTGGTGCCGATTATCTTGATCGGCACCGATTTTTGTGGTCGACGTCAATTAGGGGTAATCTATGCCGATTGGATCCAATCGACACCGATCGGAGATATTTCGATATATTTCATCCCTTGGTCCCACCAGGATGCACTTCGTCCTCATCTGTTATCCTGTCTTACACATGTGTCACCCGTAACACATTGCTTTTGCCATCATTACGTCTTTATTTTTGGTACTTGTACCTGATCACCTTGTATTGCCTCACGTGTGTCTCACTCGTGGCTCATCTTTTCTTGTTATTCCCCGCCTGGGGCATCTCCTCATTATATCTTTTACATGTGCCACCCATAGCACCCCCAGTTACGCCTAGTCGACAATACTTCTATTACAAAGTCCACTATAATGGCCATATGTTGATTTCCAAGGTGGCTATCCTCTCGAGGCCATCACTTCATCTTCCTTGTTTAAGTGTTGATGCTTGGCTTGTTTATTTGATCATTATTATGACCTTATTTTTGCCTTTCAGCGCATATTTTCGGTGTTATCACCCATTTCGAGTTCTTCCTTGTACATGGGTAATTCACCTTTTTTGCAACCTAAAGATAGCGGGTTTGTAGGCACTAACGTCATCTCTATCGAAGGATGTCTAGTTTTCCTACCGATGTGTCATTCTTTAGTTGTTGCTTTATGTTGCAGTCACCTTTAACTCACTAGTGCTGTAGCCACTTACGTGCGTCTCATATGAAGACCGCTAGTATGCCCTACCAATGTGAGCTCCTTAGGTCACTTCCTTTTATCTGTTTTTACATGTGCATCATCAATGATCACATCTACTCCAAACATCTAGCTAGGGAATCCTTCTTTCTCATCTACCTTTTTCAAACTCGGGATCGGTTGGCCTTTTTGGGGCCACCCCATCCCTAGTTTGAGGGGGATCACATCGTCGCTGTTTTTCCTTTCTTCCAATTCCTTGTTTTTGTCTCACGGCTTTTCTTATCGCAAGTCACCCGACAAAAAGGGGCAAATGTAGACACCTAAAATTGGTTACCCAATTTAGTGTCCCCTGGGTTTGTTTATCCTCTCGGGTAACCCGGGGCACCTTTATATCACCACTTCTCCCTTAGGGTATTACTTAAATATTTAATTTGGAGGCCTATCCTAAGTTTGCTCCACCCCATTATATTTCATTCATGGTTAGTCAAACATTAACCATGTAATTCTATCTTTTTATATTTATTTCAACTACTTATCTACCCCATATCAATTTCCAATCTCCCATATCATTTTTATCCATCCATCCCACCTATTTCTCCTCCCCTAAAACCATGCAGTGGGATTTTTCCGTATTTGAGTCGGAGGGATAATATTCTTATCCTTCCAATTCATTGCCTTTTCACCAAATTGGGATTACGTTCCATGATTGGAATCGGTTTTTCGAAGCGGTGCCAATTTTTCTAAACGGCGTCAATTTTATCTCGGTCAGCGCTGATTATAAATTTACGACATGAGATCCTCTCTCGGTTAGATTCGGAGAGTGGTTACCTAGAGAATGCTTTCGTCTAAGCAATTAAAGAGATTATCAAAGAAGAGAGTGAGTTTTGTGCGGTTTAATCCTGAGAGGTGCATTGTTACTCTGTTTGTGTATCTACGACTCTTACGGGACTCCACAGACTACCACCGGTCATCATCGATCATCAATCAAGCGTTTTCGAAGCTAGAATCCATCAATTTCTACCTTGGATCCTCTTTTTCCATCTTGATCTTTGTTTTTGATCAATCTTGATAATTTGGTCTTACGTCCAATCCATTTTTCTTAGTTTGCTTTCTTCTTTTACTTTCTGGCCTTCTGTCTTCCTGTGTGTCCAATCGACACGACCCAAACCAATTGACATCGATCACCGTCTACGATGGCGATGGCGACAAAAATGACATCGATCACTTTACGATCGGCGCGATCGATCTGAAATATACAAAATTAAGGTAACACAATTTCATCTTTGTTTTTACGGTCTCCTGCTTTCTTTTAGTTTATAACTCTGCGGTTTTTACATTCTGTCTGCTGTTTTTAATCAGAAAACCTAAATATTTGCTTACATCTTTTATCATGTATGTCTTTATCATTGATTGAAAACGTGAACCGACATTTGTCGAGGAAACTCATTGCTTCTGGACCCGCTTTCTAGGTAGTTCACCCATATATTGTCTAACGCCATCTTTTTCTAACAAGGATTTGTGCATCGCGAGTTTCTTGGATCTATCTTGCAGGGATTGTTTGTGTACGTCCGTCTTGTCTCCATTGGAATTCTCTCCATCTATGTCTATGGATCTTATCCAATCTATCAGGTATTGATTTCATTTGATTTTTTCAAGGTTTTTGTGTTTAGTTTGGTGCATTAACTTGGATAGGTAACAAGCGTGGAAATTCTTGATCTACATAAAAAAGCAACAATTTTATTGAAGTAAAATCCATCACAAATTTGGACAAATAGCTTCTTTAGAAAAATTCCAAAACTATGGAAAGAAAATGTGGATGCTCGATTTATCATTAATGCATACACTAACATCTTATTGTACCACTTACATGACTAAGATAGATCGATCAATGAAAAATTATTTCAAATAATACGCAAACAAAATGTAGAGACAAACATTGATGTCATTCAAATGCTACATAGACTTGAAACAAACTACTCAATTCACAACAATGTCTTCCCAATAATATATTCACATAATTTTCTCTATTCCTTTGAATGAAAGCTCTAGGAAATGCATATTTATAAACACATCTTCACTAGAAGAAATAACTTTCATTTAAAAACCTCCAAGCATATTGAAACAATAACCCGATGAATCAGAAAACATAATTTTCCAATCACTGATAGATCGTTATATTGCGAAGAGATATCACAGCGAAACACATTTGCCTTGATGATTTTGTTTCGAATATAGAAAAAGTGGAGAATTTTTTTTTTTTTGAAAACCAAATAACGCATATTATTAGATTTATCAAATACAACAAGCATATAGATCCAGAAAAATATTCTAGAGAGGCGCTATTATTATATGTTTCCTTCACGACAAGTGAGGAAACTCTCAAACAAGATTGCTCCACATGGAGACAAACATATGTAGTCCATGAAAAAAACAATCAATGGCAATATGCCCAAATATATAATTACTACATGAATGCACTATGGGAAGGTTCGGATCAAATAAAACCAAAATTTGAAGATCACTCTAAGCTCATACATAACAAATCCTTAATCCCGAAAACCACTTAACATTTGTATCGAAAAGTATGACCTAAAATCATATTCACATTTGTTGCAACATCCTCCTAGAAAGAAATTTATCTGCAAGTCATTTGAAATAGGAAAACACCTATTCATAGTTGATAATAATGAATACTATAAAATAAGAATAATGTTAAATAAAGAGTAGGAAACCATTGTAAAAGACATAACAATGAAAAAATGAAAAGATTCTACAAAACCAATACACTTATTCTTACTAGGTGGTGCGGAACATGAAAGACACTAACCACAAGAGCCATATACGAGTCTCTATTTGGAATCTATGATGACTTTATTGACAATGATCCTCAAACTAAAGGGGTTGATATCAACATATACATGTAAAGATGTGTATAATGCGGGTGGAATAAAATTACATTCAACATTTCTTCTACCCTTCAACAAATCATACCCCACTCCACTAAGGGTGGACCTTTGTGACACATTGTCAAAGCAATATGGTTAAGTAAAAATAGTTCTAATAGATGATATATCATTACTATGAGGACACTTGTTGTATTGAATTAATAGTAGAATGAGATATATAATGCATACCCCACAAAAACACTTTGGAAATGTTGACACAATTTTTACGGAGATCTATATCGAGCACGACGAGTCTACGATTGTCTATGATTCAAACACCCAACAATTGTGATGAAAAATACCTATGATTTATGGAAAGAAAACACCAAAGTATACCAATTACAAAGAACCATGCTTTGCAAGAAGACAATTAATTTGTATCGATCCTCAATAAAATTCAAACATGATCTCAAACAGAGCAAGACTTAAATTATATCAACTACAATTGCATACAACCACCACCAAATGATCCAACGTTTTTGTATCTATTTTTCAAGAATAAATAAGTTGATGTACATAATGAAAGAATGTTGTCAAAGATTGTGAGAAACATTATTTTCCAAAATGAAATTGATGAGGAAGACAACACATATGTCAAAACAAAAACATATACTCGATCAACAACACTCTCTCAACATATTTACTTGAAACCAAACATTTTAGTAGATATATATGTGGGGAATTATAATAGACAAGATGACATAATAAATGGATTAGACAGAACTTTCAAATAATACACCAATAAACACAAAACTAATATATTATGGATCAAATTAAATGATCCAAAAAGTAGACATTCTTAGGAAAAAAACTATCTAGCTTATATGACAACAATATTCAACATGATTGGGTTCCTATTTTACGTGTTGTAAAGCCAATACAACTGTAACAAAAGGGTACTCTAAAAATAAGAAAAAAATTTTCGAGTTAAACTTACATGCACAAGAACAATACATAGGTCACAAGGACCAGCAATGGGTGCTCTTCCATTCTCCCCATCTAGAGTAAAAAAACATGGGTGGTTTATATAGATCTCTCACGTGTAAGAAATATGGATTCATTGTTCTTATTGTACCCTTTAATAATGAAAAATTTTATGGTAAAAATAAGTTTGCATCGAGATGAAACACCTTGAAACAACGACAATGTGGAAACTAGAATTTGACCAAAACATTGCTTTTACAAGCAACCATATTGTAATATCCATATTGACTACGATAAGTCTACAAGCACGAGATCACGAGATGTACTCAACAACAACAATTTAATGTCTTCGGACATATTTTGCTTCCAAGAAACACATATGCCACATTTTACAAAACAAAATATGTTTAAAGACATTAACTTTGTTTTCTATGTACCGCATACACGGATTATTGACTACTATAAACAAAAACATCTATGTATTCACCACAAAACAAAATAAAAAACAATGTAGAAGTAATACTAACCATTTTTACAATAAAAAACAACATACAACACTAGTAAAGATATATACGCACACCAAATGCAAAAAAAGAAGACACAATAGCCACGATTGATGCAAATCTTACGGATGCACTTATAGGCCACAATTTATACATAGTTGGCGATCTCAACATAAACATAAAAACATACTACAAAAGCACAAATTCTTGAAAAACATATGAGAAGCAAAAACACCTACTTCCAAATGCAAAAGCATAATTCTTAGCAATTAAATACCATTGATCACATATGGTCTAATAAAACAATAAATCAACATTAAATTTTCATAATTGAACAATTCATGTGCCAGTCTTTAAATAGCATAAGTTGAACAAATATAATAGAAAAGGGCACTCTTAGGATTGCATTTTTCTTAGTGTTTCTTCTTGTCTTGCGTTTTGAGGTGAGAGGACTTGTTCTTCATTTTCTTATTTCCCCTTTGCACGCTCCCCATCATAGTTGGTGTATTTTGACTCCTTTTGAGTGTGCTTAGGACCTATTTTCATCATTCTCATAATTAAGAGTTTGATTCCATCTCGATTATAACTCACAACCTCTTTTTCATTCTTGTTTTAATTTCACATGAACGGTGTGTCGGTCCATGACCGTCATTGGTTACCCCCGATCACATCGGTTATACCCTACCGGTGTCAGTCTCTATTCTTTGGGCTGACACCTTGCCCAAAAGACCTTTCATCTCTATTTCTTGTCTGCAATGAGTTCTGAAACATTACGGATAATCTTTTTTCTGCACACCGTTGTCACAAAGCCTTCCTTCTTGATAATATTGCCTCTGCTTTGTCTCGGTTTGGTAAAACATTCTTAATCCTTTGTAATCGGTGACGGTTAACCCCAACCCAGCATCGGTCATACATAACCGCCATCTGTCAGCCTGTGTTGGTTCTTAACTAGCACATCCACCCAACACACCCCCATAATACCCATCCTCTTCATCTTTGTTTCCTTGTATTATCTCGAGAATACGGTACCACATAGTCTACACCTCTCTACATGGTGTAGACACGCAATCAGGAAAACACACTCACATTTCATGCTAGCCTTCAACCTCTTCCACCTAATCCATTGCCACCTTCCGTATTATCCCCTATGGATCCTGTCTTCCCCATTGTTGTTAGTGCAATGATTCAAACTTTGCACGGTTCTTAGATCATAACCCTCTTTGCCTTGCAACACTATCTTTCTCACTCATCCACTCAAGATTATTTAGGCCACCCTATCTATGGTATGCCCATGTCCATTCCTCCTACTCTTGCACCCATCGCCATACCAGCCACCTCTAGCTTGGCTCTCCCTGCCACTCCCCTATCACCAGTAGTGTCGCATCTCGACCTTGCTACGGTGGTGTCCACATCCTATATGATGTTCACTACACTATTGACATCTTCACCCCCCATGCCATCCGTTACCTACATACCTCTCCCATCTCAACCCCGCCGCATCCACCAACTATACCCCCTCCGAATTTGGTCATGTCCATTCCTTAATCACTTCCACCTGTCGCTACTAGGGTGGTCACCCCGAAACCCTCTTGTATACACACACTTTCACCTCCATCCATAGCGTCTAATTATTACTCTACACATTACCCCTCCTCCTCCTCCTCACACATAACTCCACAAGTCTCATACGCGGCTCCTTCACATACTGCAATACCTTCCACCTCGTATTCTTCATACCTCCTTCCCCCTCCTAGGAAAACCAACATTCATCACAACCTACCCCTAACCTTATTAAGATGATGATGGAAAAGATGCAAATGCTTGAAGCATCCCTTACCGGTTCACGTACATCTCTCACCTATGAAGAGATTTACAATGAACCTATTCATTTCTCTATCCCCATTCGTCCATACCCCCCGCACTAGGAAATGCCTAAATTCAATCGATTCCACAGCAAAGAAGACCCACAACAACATCTAAGTTCATTTAAGCACATGAGCTACCTCATTGCTCATGATGACACTTTCTATTGCAAACATTTCCCATGTCCCTTAACGGATTTGCCCTCGATTGGTATAGTGCTCTACCTAAGCACTCTATCTTCTCTTTTAACCAAGTGCCCCAAGCTTTTGAACCATTTCACCATCATTGTAACCAAGAAAGTCAGCATGATCGAATTATAGACTATCGCGTCAATACGATGATGATTCAATAATAGACTTCGCCGCTCATTGGTGCGGCACAGTCAACCAACTCACATTTTGCCTACCACGCACCGAGCTCATAGAGCTATTCACATGGGCTTGCGCTCACCACATCTCCTCTAGCCTTCAAATACAAACATTTCGTACCTTTGATGAAGCATTCACCATGGCACAGAAACCCAAAATCTCGAGCCCTTGAGGAGAAATGGATTCGGTTCGCAATAAAAGTGCTCCGTTCAAATCACAAGAACCCTCTTCTACTACCAAAAATTGTCGATTGCTCCTCCCAACTCTCCTAGGCCTAAAGGCTCCGCCCATGCGGTGGTCTGAAGGTTGGCCCGCCTCACCCATCCAACATATCACAACCGGCCTTTGAACCTCTCACCAAAGTGTAAACGTTCCTCTTCAACAACCCACACCAATCGCACCATACCCCAGACCACACCTATGGAAGAACCTTATGAACAAACGCTTTTACCCTTACGGCATCTCCATCCTCCTCACCATTACCACCAAAAGTTAATCTGGTGCAAAAATATACCCCATCATTGGACACCATGCTCACCCTACTTGGGTCTGTTTGACCCCCTACCCTCATGATCGAAAAATCACTGCGACGCCTACTACCATACTCATCGAGGAGTCAAAATTACCTCTCCCTCCTCCTGCCTCACCACACATTGAGGAGTTGGGAGTACCTCCCGCTTCTTCGTCTATCTTACCACACCGCACCACAACGAAGAACCCATGCCAATGCCAATAGACACTGCTTGTATGACCTCCTCTCATCTCTCCTCCGCACTACATCGGATGTAGAGAGCTTCCTTGTGTCACGAGTAACCATTCCGTTTACAGGGATTACCACCAAATCCACCCTCATTCCCTTCCTCTCTTCATTACCGCATTTGATGGACTATTCGAAATATGTTGATCACTCATTTCTTTGGGAATGCCTTCGAATCCCCGTCTCCACACAAATATAGACCCCACTTATCGACTCCTCCACTATTTGCCCTCCAATAGTGGTAACATCCATACCTTCCCTACCTACCGAGGTGACCGCAATACCTCCCACATTACCCCGACCATCCACATACCCTCTTTGTATTCACCTTCCACCTCATCGCTCTCCATACCTTTCTCATCTACCTCCCAACCCATCTCTCGTATCTTTGGGGTGTGATCCACATCTAGCCTCTCCCACCCAACAATCAAGCTTGATCTAACCTCCGCTCACCCCTTCACCAAGAACACATCCCTACCAAAACCCAAACACCAACCACCTTGAATCGACATCTTGGCACCACCTCTGCCTCTTCATTTGCTTCGCCAGTTAGCCTCGCTCTTGGGCCCACACCCGTCTACCCCGACGACCAAGCTAACTATACATAGTATAGCCCCAGAATCGGAAGCCTCCCCATTTACCCCTACCTCCACTTATACCCAACCTGTGACATTGCATTGCCTTCAACTATTAGGTGATGTCGACCACCATTCATGTCTTCATCCCCACTCCCTCCACGGTGTAACTACTCTCACCTTGGGTAACCCATCCTCTACCACCTTGACATTACCCTTAACTTCATGCCACCATTACAGTAGTGTTGACCACCCCACTCCTAAAACCAATGCCTAAACCTAAGACCAAGTCATCCACCGCATCCTTACCAAAAATATGCAACCCACACCCCTACCCTAACCACCCCACATCACAATCAACGGATGCCTCACTATGGAATGCCTCACCGGGACCATACCCGCCACACACAAAGGTGACCCAATGGCGGGGTCCTATGCAACTATCATGGCTAACCTACGCTTACACGCCCACATCATCTTACCACCCATCGACCATACGACCCACTCAAACCAAAATGGTTTGAAGACTCCCAGATTTGTGCCTATCATCAAGCACCTAGACATAGTGTGGAGGATTACCGGCCCTTAAAATTCTCCTACTCCAGCTCTTCATAGAGGATGATCTATTAGACATAGAGCTAGCCCCTCCTACCACCATAACCACCCCACCTATACCATTACCAGCTCAACCATCATTACCCCACACATCATACCCTTCCTACCCACCACCAATATTTGAAATCAATATGGTTCGGATCGCCACTCGAGCTCAACGTGATAAAGGAAAAACCAGGGTAGATGAACCTACTACCACACCTATACCTCACATCACACCTACACTCGCACCTAAAATCACCATCCACAGACCCGCCTTCCCTATTTCCAATGTGAGAGCCGATTGCACCATGATCAAACAACTTCATCAATCACCACTCAAGATGTCATTATACGACCTTATCCAAACTTTTGAATCTCATCGCTGACCCTTATTGACGTCCTATAATCCATTGAGGTTCCAAATAACGACCCCACACCCGATGCATCCATCATCACACCACACAATGTGGCCTTCCTTATTTCTTCACCTTCCACCTCGACACCCGCTACCTCATATCAAGTAGCTTCCCTCACCTTCTCCAATGACAAGATCGCACCTCACCAAACAGAGGACCCGGATCCCGCCCTCTTCATCTTTGCTGTGTAGACAATGTACGTGTCGGCATATCATGATCGATGGTGGAGCTAGCATCAATATCATCTCATCTCATGCGTTCAATCAAATGTGCATTCCCACTAATTGTATGCATAATGACCCAATTATGTTACACTCTTTCAACAATGCCATAACCCCCACCTTGGGGATACTAATCCTACACATTCGTGTTGATCCTGTAGCATCCCCGATCTCTTCTTCATCCTAGAAGGGAGTTATAATATAACATGGTGCTTGGCCATCCCTAGATTCGTGCCATGGGATGTGTTCCCTCTACCCTTAATCAACTTGCTCAAATTTCAACATGAAGGATGCAACTACACCATACAGGCCAACCCTTCACCATTCAAGACCTGCAACATGTTATATCGACCCAACGATGTCCTCATACCTATCACCACCTCTGCTACCACCTCTACTTCAGCTACCAAATGTCTACCACCCCTTCCTAACCTCGACATTTCCCATTACCACCACTCTGACAAAACCCCCATAGAATTACCTCCTGCCCCACAACCCGCATCCTCCTCATCTCAAACCATTGACGAGACATCCATTCCCACCTCCAACATTCCGGAAACTAATCCACTAGAAGGTGTTTTTCAACGCCTAACATTGGGGGAGTACCGCCTATATATCATTGATACCCTCCATACCCCGCAAGAGTACGGAAACCTTTAGAACACCCCCATTATGACCCTGCGTTGGCAAGGTTCTCACCTACAAACCCTCTCATCTTCGCACCAACCTGACCTATAGGGGTATCGACACCCCACCTACACACCTAAACCAAAATCCAACCCTACCATTCACCACCACCCTTCCCTCATTAACCAACTATCGCTTTACCCATACCTTCCTACATTGTTGTGCTTGGAAGGGTTTTGGATTGGCCTTCTGAACAAGAGACCGTCACACTGTCATTCCTTGCACCTCTCGCAAACCACAAGGACCATAGTGGGGTAGGATTTGTTGAGCCCATGCTCACCTATTGAGGAACCTCCACACTATCGATGACCCTTTTCTTTGTGAGATCTAAATTTCAGCGTGGGGCGGAGCTAGAATTATCCTCATCCCACACAACAATGAACCCATCCCACTTTCATTCAAGCTCGATTTTGAGTATACCAATAACATCACCGAATACGAAGCCCTCATACTTGGTCTCCAAACTACCCACACCCTACATGTTTAATCCATTAATATCTTTGGTGATTCTCAATTGGTGGTAAATCAAATCAATGGACTCTACCAATGTCACAATGAGGAATTACAGTGGTACAAACACCATGTAGACCTCTTGTTAACCACCTTTTCCCACTATAAACTGTAAACCATTCCCTGCTCTACGAACAAATTTGCGGATACCATGGCTTGCCTTGCCTCACAAATACCCTCATCACCTACCGATTCACAAATCTTCATTGTTGTGTGAAGGTTGCAATCACCCTCCTACCTCTCTCATGTTGTAAACCTCATCGAGAAACCCACTACCGACCCATCAGACCTCTAGTACCGACAATACTCTGAATATCTCTCCATTTCCATTCTTCTTACCGACCTTACCCATGAATGGCCGATGCGCTTCCTCTAAAAGGTCTCCCAGTATGTCATCATGGGAGGCCTCCTCTACAAACGTGGCTTCGACGAGATCCTCCTCTAGATGCCTCACTAGTTCTGAAATACCATATACCATCAAGGAAATCCATGATGGCATTTTTGGGGCCACATCCGTGGTCTCGTTGTTCTAAGCGTATCCTTCACCTAAGCTATTACTGGCCTACCCTCAACCGTGATTGTTGTGATTACGTCAAACGATGTGTGAAGTGTCAACAACACTCAAACCTTCATCACACTTTGGGTCATGCCTTACAGGTTACACGGGACCTTTGGCCCTTTTCTCAATGGGGTCTCGATCTCATTGGTGCGATCAACCCTCATTCTTCTCAACGCCATCAATGGATCATAACCACTATGGAATACTACACCAAATGGGTGGAAGCCATTCCCCTCATCTCTACCAAAGCCGAGAAGATTTGTGAGTTCATCAACCATCACATTATCTGTCACTTTGGTGTCCCTCATCACCTTATCACTGATAATGGCAAACAATTCAAAAACAAAACCCTCCAGAAACTCTGTAATACCTTCAGCATCTAACTCAGTTTCTCTTCACCTTACTACCCAAACCAATGGCCAAGCTGAATCCACCAACAAAACCCTAAACAAAATCCTCATGAAGGTAGTCAACGATACTAGGAAGGATTGGCATACGCACATTCCTTTCGCCCTATGGGCATACCGCACTAGTATTCACACATCGACTGCTACCACACCTTTCTCTCTGGTCTACGGTACCGAGGCTATCTTGCCTCTCGAAGTCCAAATCCCATCTCTTCGCATATCACTCAAAGACATGCTCACCAATGATGACTTTCGCCAAGATCGTTTGGCATAACTAGAGTTGTTAGATGAATGACATCTACATGCTTTAGACCATCTCCAAATATACCAAAAATGCATCAAATGTGCTTATGAAAGCGCGCATCCACCCACGCACCTTCCAAGTCGGGATCTCGTCTTGAAGGAAAATCAACATGTCATAAAAAGTCGAGAAACATCTATGGGGTAAATTTTCTCCTAATTGGCTTGGACCCTATATCGTTACTCATACCTATGGATCAGGTGCTTATCGTTTATCATCTCTCGATGGTAAACCTGAACCTGAACCCCTTAACATCTTGCATCTTTGACCATTTTATTGTTGAACCAAGTGCTTTCTCACCCAATGGTTATCCTTGGCTCATCCTGTGGCACCTACTCCTCTTACCATCACTTCACTTACCTACGATTAAACAAGAATCATGTGACTATCTGTCACTTTTTCAGCTTTGTCTTCAATATGAGTACCACATCTCTACTCATGGCATGATTCTCATGGATACTTTTCCTCCCCTCATGGATGGAATCCATGGTCATATACCATCCCATATACCCCTCACACAATCCTACTTCTTCCTCCACCATTTACCCACCTTTTGCGTACGATGGTTTGTATTCCTCTATAGCCTTGTCCATGGCTTAATTGGTAACCTACCTATCAAAAATGGGATCACCCTCCTTGAGTTCAAACTTCCAAAACATCAAGATGAATCCCTCAAAAGGACATCTACCATTGGTATCTAGTCATCATAAATAGATTGCTCCCTCGAAGGATAGCTATACCACACTAGCAATACCCTACCTAAAAAAAAAAGAGAGACTAGGCTCATTTCAAGCTTCCCGCATCGATCAGCTTCACGAAGACCTCAAGGAGATTAACTAATCATCCCACATAGACTTCCCACATTGATCAGTCTATCCCACAAGTATAAGACATCCCTTTTTGCCATGGACTCACCTATCTGGGACATCGACCATCTTATACCTAAGGTGTTTTTATCCCCCTTCATAGTTTCAAACCTATCACCATATCACCCATTCCCCACTTTATCCTATTATTTCTCCCTACCATGGGACTATGTGCGAATATGATCGGTCGTGATTCTACACATTGCTTCACCTTCAGAACAGTCCAACCTCAAGGTCTTTTAGGGACTTGAGGCTCATCGCACCTACCCCTGGTCTGCGCCTCGATGGTCCATCCCAATTCATCTACATCACCAACCCCGACCCATTTTTCGAACTCATGACCTCCTCCAAACCACAACCTCTACTTCCATCCATTCACACATACCCTCACCTATCAATCTATATTTCACACTATACCCACTCACCCTTACCCCACTGACCCATACCCTTTGACCCTACCTACCCATTAACCCGCATTTACCCATACCCATGACCCACACCTATTTACCCATCACCCCCTTACCCACTGACCCATACCCCACCTACTCACTTATAACCCGTACCCATTTCCCCATACCCACTCACCCTTTTCACCTTTACCTCTCTACCCATGACCCATTGTACCCATGGCCCCCCTACTTATTTACCATACCCATCACTGACCTTTGACCCTACTTATTTAACCATACCCACCACCCGTACCCTTTGACCTCGCCTACTTACCCATACCCATGACCCATTTTCCTATCACCCGTACCTTTGACCATACCCCCCCATTTACCCATTGACCCATACCTATTTACCCATGACCCATACCCTTTTACCCATACCCATGACCCATGCCCTTTTGACCCTTTGACCCCCCACCTATTTACCCATACCCATGACCCATGCCCTTTTGACTCATACCTTTGACCCCATCTATTGACCCACACCCATGACCCATACCCCTCGACCCTACTTATTTAAACCCTACCCATCACTTGTCCCCGGACTATACGTGCCCCACTCACGTATACCCATACCCATTTACCCTTACCCGACTAACCCCTATCTACACCCACTCTTTCCTTCTCCCTAGCCTAAGGGAGAACTACATTGGTCTAAGGCCCCTTTTCGCCAGGGCTATGTAGGTAGCACTTCGAGGGCATGGGTCCCTTGGAGGATAGCTCGACTATCGCCATCACCTTCTTAACCTCTTCTCCCTCAATCATTCCTTTCTCGCCTCTTGGCTAACTATTCCTATCACATGCTATTATCTGATTAGTTTCCAATCTATCATCAAATAAATGGAAATTAATACATCTTTCACAACATTCATCTCATCACATTCATCATATATCAATCCAATCATACATCATAACAACAAGATCCAATCACCACATACATGCCACTGATCAAACCAAAACATACACATCCATCATCATTTATTTAACATCATACCTAACTCAATCATGCCTAACCACAACCTGACTCAACCATGCCTATGACCTAACTCAATCATGCCTAACCACAACCTAACTCAATCATGCCTATGACCTAACTCTATCATGCCTAACCACAACCTAATTCAACCATGCCTATGACCTGACTCTATCATGCCTAACCACAACCTGACTTTCAACCATGCCCACAACCTAACTCAACCATGCCTATGACCTGACTCTATCATGCCTAACCACAACCTGACTCAACCATGCCTATGACCCGACTCCATCCATGCATAACACTCCATCATGCCTAACACTAACCTAACTCAATCATGCCTAACACACCTCTCATATGTCTATCCACACATGTCAATCAAATGCCATTAATATCACAAACATCACCATCAAATCATCTATCTCATCATATAAATCAATGTGTCCATACAATATACACTGATATCCAATAATGTGTATCTCTCAAAATCTCTCATATATAACCTCACCATCTTCAGCACGCAGGTCGGTATATGATCAAAATACAAAATCACTCATATACATCCTCACAATCATCGGCACATAGGCCGGTGTGTATCAAAATATAAAATCTCTTCAGCACACAGCCAGTATATATCAAAAAACCAAAAATATCCACCTCAAGGGATGAATATAAGGCATCATCTCACCTGATATCCTCCATCTCTGTCTCTCCTATCCCCTCTGCCGCATGGGCTCCTGGCTGGGTCCCTACTAGTACACCACCTGGGACTGGCCTCCATGCACTAGTAGCCTCACCCTGACCTTGTCCCAGAGCTCTATGGCCCCTGTGCTCTCCACACTATGGGTGTGTGATCGGGTCCTCTCACTCGCGGCCTGTTGTGCCTTGTACTCTACATATGAGAGGCAATCTATCCCTGTTGCAGTGAGCTGGTCCTCATAGTATCTAGCCTCGCTCTTACCTCCTAATCTAGATATAGTTACTGTTTGTGGTGGCCCCATCATCCTCTCGACCTTGTGTCTGTCTCTCTGCAAAACCCTATCCCACCCCTACCTATGAAGAATCTGGGACCCTTTCCGGTGCTGCTGGTGGTGCCATCGGCCACGGCCCTTGTGCTGTATTCCGGGCCTATAGGGCCCCAATCTATGCTGTCTGTATATAGCTAACCGAGCACAGTAAACCAGAACCTATGCCTGTAGGGTGGCCATTGTCCACCCATCCTCACCATCCCCATCTCCATCTCCACCTATTGCCATCTGAGCATGTAGGCTGGCCACCTGGGCATGCAACTCTCACCACCTCTACCTCTAAACTGGCTAATTGTCCCTGTACCATCCCCAATTGGGTGATAAGGGTCACCACCTACCCCTAGGGGCATCCTCTCTGCTTGTGATGGTGGCTAAATCTGGCTACCCGGCCTGGGTGGTACTGCTCATAGCTGAGCCACCCACCATTGTCTGTATCCATCAATCACTCTAGCATCATCTATCTTCGAGTCTACCACTTGCTCCTCCCATTTTTATGGGCACTGTTGGCTATGGTAGAGGCAATGGCCTCTCCATGTCATCTCGCCAATACTGTGGGAATGGTGGGGGTATATCCTGTGGTAGCCCAAACTGCCTCCTGACCCTATCAATCGGGATCATCTCATCCTCCCCGACACGATGTCCTACTATCCACCTAAGTAGCTACAGACCATCCAACTCATCATGCATCCACCGAAATGAAGGATACCCCACATATGGTCTCTAAATGATGTCCACTCTAGACAATCCCTCCAACAACCACTTGAAATGGGCTACATCATATGTAGGCCTCTCCGATCGCCACTCTCCCATCACGGGCACCCATCGCCTGTAGCCCACCCAAACCACTCTCGCCAAAAATGCATCCGCTCGGGCATACCTACTAGATGCACAATAACTATGTGCTCATACACCCAACAGTGTAGGATAAATGTGCAACATAAACTAAATCTGTGCACAGTGCCCATACACCACAACTCTCTGTATAATTGCACTAGAATGTTGGTGCCTCGGCAAAAAGGTTCACTCCATCACTATGTCATGAAGTACCCCCATCGGTGATTGGGGGAACCTCCCACCCTCTGCATCTATGGTAGTGTGAAACAACACACTACCTCCATCAATAACACCAGAAAGCCTTGTCTCTCCTCTTGACGAGCTATGTACATCCCTCTCAGTAATTGATACGGCACTATGAAATGTCACATCTTCCACCCCTCTCCAACATTGTCAGCATCAAATCCTCTGAGGCCTCGGAGGAGATCGTGTACACCTGTGTCCCCAATATCGGTAGTCAGAGTATCTGGAACACGTCCTCCATGGTGACTGTCATCTCACCCATCGGTAGGTGGAACATGTTGGTCATCGAATCCCATCGATCGATGAGGGTGACCATCAGACTCGGCTTGTTAGACTACATGTTGATAGCGTTGGACCCCAATCAGGCCTACCTCATCCACATGCCACCACTCCTCATTGGTCATCACCCCTCACATGCTCACAAGTAGCGGGGCACCCTGTCCCTCATCCATAGCTGATCTCTCCCCTACATCCAACAAACACATCAAGTTAACCTACCTTAATCATATCCACAATTCCTCTCAACACCTCACCCAATTCACCCACTGTCCCACCTCTCTCTTTCTACCCACCCTACCTCATAATCACATTTCTATCTATCAATCCCCAACCTTACCCCTCCTCATCTACCCATACCCATTTTACCCCCTACACTATGTTTTTACCCCGACACCCTATTCTACCCTCACCCACCCCAAACCACCCAACCTAAGTCTTGTCGACCCCCCATTTCCTAAAACATGATCGGTGTGGGTTATCTCTAACCGACCCCAGTCACCTCCTAACCGGCATCGGTCACCCACTTCATGACCGATCTTGGTCATCTCTCGACCGACACCCGATTGACCCCGACCGACGTCGATCGTCATCACATCAAGCAAACACCATGACCCCAAAACCCCCTCTCAAAAACCCCTTTCTCTCTCCATTACCCACCCATTTCTACCTAAACCCCCTCCCCACCCTCATACACCTAATTCCTCCCTCTCTTTCCCTCATTTAACCAATCTACCCACCCACAAATTCAAATCTCATTTTTACCCCAAAATAAAAACCTAAGTTGTTCCCGCCCTCCCACCTAATCTAACTCACAAAACAAAGAGTGGGATTGAGTTCTTACCTCATCATGCTTTTCCGCCATCGTGGTGGCATGTTTGTCAGCTGCTTGCACGGTGGTCCACCTGACCCTTCTCCCGCCTCTGCCATCTCCAATCAATGACCTCACCTCCAACCAACCAAATCACTCAAATCACACCTCGTGGCCCCACCTCTCAACTCTCGATCACCCGTTATGCGACACGTCAGCTCCGCTCTCCATTCCGTCCGGATGCTTTTCCCACTTTTTCTCTCTCTCGGTCATTTTCTCCTAAGTCATATGAGATACAAATGATTCCCCAAAAACGTGGAATTTTTCTTTTTATAGCAAACCCGACCTAACCGATGTCACTTTACCCTAACCGACATCGGTCATATGCCCTAGATCACCGACATCGGTTTACCATAACCGGCATCGGTTGTATACCCTAGCTCACCGGCATCGGTTAGCTCTAACCGGCGTCGGTTACCATTTTCCCATTTCACCACTTTCACCCAATCACCTACACCCAACCTTTTTCACCTCACCCAAAACTCCACCCTGACCCTTGACCTCACCTTTTTACCCACACCAACCCCATAGGGGTGACCATCGACCTACCACTCACTCTACCTTGCGATGTTGTTACCATGTTGATTAGCCTACCAACCTTACCTCACCTACGGCCGTGACCTTTACCCAAACAAACCTTGACCTTCGGATGTACTAGAGCCACCCTAGGCACTCTTGCATCTTACCCAGTTGAGTGCTCGGACCGTATCCTTTACCCTAGATACCGGGCCTCAATAACCCATGTTTGGATAACCCGATCGACCTTGGACGATGTAGAGTTGAAGCTCTTCACCTTGGTGATGTGTCACAATCTCTGCATGTGTGTACGCTTGATGGACACTACCCTACCCACACCTTCCTACCCCACCCGTTGATTATGTGGATCCTTCCACATCCTCACTTGTTGCATCTTGTGATGGTGGTACCTTTTTGCTCAAACCTGATGACCTTACCTCACCTATGGCCATGACCTTTACCCAAACAAACCTTGACCTTTGGATGTACCAGAGCCACCCTAAGCATTCCTGCATCTTACCCAGTTGAGTTCTCAGACCGTATCCTTTACCCTGGATACCGAGCCTCAATAACCCATGTTTGGATGACCCTTGCGACCTTAGATGATGTACCTTTTTTATGTTGAGAAACCCTTGTACCTCATTGCATTTTGTGGTGTGTGTGCATGTTGGAATGCTCTACCTACTCACCCACCTTACCCTTTCAGTCAAAACCCTTACCCACTCACCTCATCTCCTTGCACCTCTCACCATACTCTCTCAAATCACCCACCGACTCTCTCTATCCTCCATCGTCGGTGCCCGCTTTGAGGGGGGATCACTCATGCCCCTATTTTGGGGCACCCACCATCCACCGTCTCATCATACATTCACATGGGGAAAAACCCAACCTTTGTTTTTGTCACGTCGCCTACCACTACAGGCTGCCCAACAAAAAGGGGCAAAATGTAGACACCAAAAACATGTCACATTTCATCACCTCCTCCAAAATAACCTAATAATCACATCCTACACGGGCAATCGATTTAACCCTAATTTGGTCACTCGCACCCTCTTTCCACACATCACAATAACCCCATTCACTCACCCAAGGATTTAATTGACATCAAATAATTAAATCCTCCCTTTACCCACTCATCAGGGCCACCTCATCATGCCACTAAGCTGGCCACATCACCCAACCAACTCACCAGCCCACTAGCCCACTTGCCCCTCCACCTCACCCTTCCACTACCCCACTTGCACCTCCACCTCACCATTCCACTCTCTACCTTGCCCATACCTTGCCCATACCCTTCTAGAAAGCCCTAATAGTGGCCACTCCACTCATAGGACTCTCCCTTGTCCTATTACCCATTCTCAAGGCGGAGGGCGCATGTGCTCCGCCACTCAAAACCAAGTGGGGAAGGCATATTCCCCACTTTTCAAAAAATAACTCCCCGACATAACCGATGTCGGTTATTCGGTCACGACCGATGTCGATCAGGGTAGGACCGGTCAAGGTCCTATAAATACCCAATCCCGACTCTTTCCAAAGGGTTGGTTAATCATTTGACATTGGAATGGTTGATGAATCATCAGGGAGGATCATTCGTGTCCCGGTGGATTGCTTGGCATGGTCTAGAACTTGACATTGACACAAGCAACTGAGAGAGACAACCAAGCCCTTGGAACTCCCAACAAAGGACCACCATTGGAGGAACTCACAAGGGAGCTTTGTGAACACTTCCATTGAAGGACCCAAACCAGACTGAGCTCGAACAAGAGCTCTCCAACCAACCGACCACCTTCATCAATGTCTACCACACTCCAACACACATCAGACTCTGGTAAGTGGATTTCTTTGTCCTCCCCTCGCATTTTGTGTTTTGATTTCTCTGTCTTCCTCCTCCAAGAAGTAAAACCTCCCTCTTAACCTCCCCACCTTGGTTCACTCAGACCACACCCATACCCAGGAGCTCCTCCCACTTCATTCCGCTCACCATCAACTCTCTGACTAATCACATAGAGCACCCCAACCCCTATCTTTCAAGCCAAGACTCCAAACCAATGACCGCACTTTGGTCATCCATAACCGCATCGCTTTGGTCAATCCCGACCATCATCGATCACCCACCATGTCACCAACCCTCTACCCAAAATACACCCAAAACCACCCTCCAAAACCCTTCTGCTCTAACTCTGAGCCCCACTCCCCACCTAAATCTCACCAACACCATTCCCAACTCTCCCTGCCCACCTGAGAACCCAAAATAACCCAAAACACCTTTGTTTTGACCCTCTTATTACCTCTAAAGTGACCAACATCGGTCTGACCCAACCGGCATCGGTCATACCGACCGCGTCGGTCCTTATGTGTCTCGCTAACACTGTGTAGACCAGAAACCTACCACTCACCTAAACTACCCAACAACCCTACCTAACCAACCTTGACTCGACCACTCGATGACCTCGGAACTACCCAACTTACCCCGAACCCAACCCGAATGCTCTTTTATTGGCATAGTTTAATATTTAAATGAATTGACGCTGATAGGACCTAGGCACCCAAATCAGAATGCTAGCACTAGATTCTATTTATTTACATGCTTTGTCATTTTAATATTGATTTATAAAATAGTGGATTGACAACCTTCTAGGGAGTACCATGCTTCCTGGATCTAGCATACGCTAGGTAGTCCACTGCATATGCTATTTAACTCTTTCTGGTGGTCTTGTTTTCTTATTACAGGGGTAGTCCTTCCCAGCCAAAAAGGAGTTCACATGATCGACCGAGATCGGAAGTCTACACGTATGCACCTCAACCAAACCAAACAATAGGTAAACCTACCTTGAACCCTTATCTGTTTCAGTCTCCGATTGTACGCAAAAAGGATCGAAACATTTTGGCATGCCCGGTGGGACCCATCCGGGGTTCCTTGCATTTCTTCATTTCTAGGTGAAAGTTGCTTGTTTGTTTCCCTTTCTGAAAGGATCTCACATTTAAGTTTCTTCTCTGAATCTTCTCCTCTTCATATTGTCTAAAAGTGACTGTCTTTTGGGGTTTCTAAAATGAACATTTCTTTTCTTTTGTTAATTATTGCATTAGTGAAAGAGCATTCCTTCTCCTCTTCATCTTCTTGTGTCATCGAATAAAACATTTCGATTTGGGCTTAAAATCAACTTCATTTTCATTCTACTTTTTGCATTTAGCTCATATTAAATGAGGGCAACCTATATGCTGGAGGTCATTACCAGCTGATGGTTGAAAAATAAATCATAGAAAGCACATCTTCTATCTCTCTCTCTGTGTGTGTGTGTGTGTGTGTGTGTGTGTGTGTGTGTGTGTGTGTGTGTGTGTGTGTGTGTGTGTGTGTGTGTGTGTGTGTGTGTGTGTGTGTGTGTGTGTGTGTGTGTGTGTGTTGCACTTCACAAATTTCAAAATATACACATTTCTTAAACAACATCTTACCTGGAAGAAGTTGTAGGTGATCACACGATCACGGCACAGTGGGCACCCAGCTCACTGCTCTATCGAGTCATACTTCAGAGCGAAGCCTGCCCCCACCATAACAAACCTGAAACCTCACCTTTTAGATTTCCTTCTTCCTAGGAAGCCATCCTAACCAAAAACTTTGTTCTATAATTCATGTGTCAGTCCTTAAATAGCATAAGCTGAACAAATATAATAGAAAAAGGCACTCTTAGGATCACATTTTTCTTAGTGTTTCTACTTGTCTTGCATTTTGAGGTGAGAGGACTCATTCTCCATTTTCTTATTTCCCCTTTGCACGCTCCCCATCATAGTTGGTGTATTCTCGACTCCCTTTGAGTGTGCTTAGGACCTATTTTTCATCATTCTCAGAATTCTGAGTCTGATTCCATCTCCGATTATAACTCACAACCCTCTTTTTCATTACTGTTTTAATTTCACAGTAATCGGTGTCGGTCCAAAGACCGCATGTTGGTTACCCCCTGACCATCATCGGTTATACCCTACCGGTGTTGGTCTCTATTCTTTTGGGCTGACCTGCCCAAAAGACCTTTCATCTCTGTTTCTTGTCTGCAACAGTTCCTAAAACATTCTAGATACTCTATTTTCTGTCACACCATTGTCATAGAGCCTTCCTTCTTGATAATATTCCCTCTGCTATCTCAGTTTGGTAAAACATTCTTACTCCTCTTTCAGAATCGGTGACGACGTTAACCCCAATCGGCATCGGTCATACATAACCGGCGTCGATCAGCCTGTGTTGGTTCTTAACTAGCACATCCACCCAACACATCCCCACAATACCCATCCTCTTCATCTCTGTTGCCTTCTGTATTATCTGCAGAATACAATACCACCTAGTTTGCACCTCTCTACATGGTGTTGACACACAATCAGGAAAACACACTCGCATTTCATGCTAGCCTTCAACCTCTTCCACCTACTCCATCACCACCTTCCGTATTATCCCCTATGGATCATGTCTTCCCCATTGTTGTTAGTACGGGTGACTCAGACTTTGCATGGTTCTTAGATCAGAACCCTGCTACGCTGCAACACTATCTTGCTCACTCATCCACTCAAGATTCTTCAGGCCACCCAATCTATGGTATGCCCGTGTCCATTCCTCCTACTCTTGCACCCACCACCATACCAGCCGCCTCTAGCTCGGCTCTCCCCGCCACTCCCCTATCACCAGTAGTGTCGCAACTTGACCTTGTGGTGGTGTCCACATCCTATACGATGTTCACTACGCCGTTGACATCTTCACCCCCCATGC
Source organism: Taxus wallichiana var. yunnanensis (assembly GCA_018340775.1). NCBI lineage: Eukaryota > Viridiplantae > Streptophyta > Pinopsida > Cupressales > Taxaceae > Taxus > Taxus wallichiana. Next base: position 697,389,268 of record CM031242.1, read on the forward strand.
CATCCGTTACCTACATACCTCTCCCATCTCAACCCCGCCAAGATCCACCAACTATACCCCCTCCGAATTTGGTCCTGTCCATTCCTTAATCACTTCCACATGTCGCTACTAGGGTGTCACACCCCGACCCTCTCCTATACACACACTTTCAACCTCCACCCATAGTGTCTACTTCTTACTCCACACATTCTCCTCCTCCTCCTCCTCACACATACCTCCACAATTCTCATACGCGGCTCCTTCACATACCGCGATACCTTCCACCTCGTATTCTTCATACCTCCTTCCTCCTAGGGAAACCAACATTCATCACAACCTACCCCGACCTTATTAAGATGATGATGGAAAAGATGTAAACACTTGAAGCATCCCTTGCGGTTCACGTACATCTCTCACCTACGAAGAGATTTGCAATGAACCTATTCATTTCTCTCGTCCCCATTCGTCCATACCCCCACACTTGGGAAATGCCTAAATTCAATCGATTCCACAACAAAGAAGACCCACAACAACATCTAAGGTCTTTTAAGCACATGTGCTACCTCATTGCTCATGATGATGCTTTGTTATTGCGAATGTTTCCCATGTCCCTTAATGGATCGCCCTCGATCGGGTATAGTGCTCTACCTAAGCACTCTATCTTCTCTTTCAACCAAGTGGCCCAAGATTTTCTGGACCATTTCTCCATCAATGTAACCAAGAAAGTCACCATGACCACTTATACACTATGCATCAATATGATGATGAGTCAATAATAGACTTCGTCACTCGTTGGCGTGGCCTGGTCAACCAACTCACATTCCCCCTACCATAGACCGAGCTCATAGAGCTATTCACATGGGCTTGCGCTCACCACATCTCCTCTACCCTCCAAATACAAATGTTTTGTACCTTTGATGAAGCGTTCACCATGGCCTGAAACTTGAAATCTGAGCCCTCGAGGAGAAATGGATTTAGTTACACAACAAAAGTGCTCGCTCAAATCACAAGAACCCTCTTCCACTACCAAAACATCGCCAACCACTCCTCCCAACCCTCCTAGGCCTAAAGGCTCTGCCCCATGCGGTGGTCCTGAAGGCTGCCCGCCTCACCCATCCAACATATCACAACCGCCACCTAACCTCTTGCTGGTGCAAACGTTCCTCTTCAAAAATGCACAAAAGAGGTATACTCCCATCACTGAACCATACCCCTATTGTTCTTGAAATACCTTCTAATGAAGGAGCTATCATCCTTCTGGCCATCAAACCGCACCCTAGTTTTGATCCTGCCCGCCCTATACCCACATGATACGAGAGAAAAAAATTTGTGACTATCATCGTGTCCGTGGGCACAACACCAATAACTACATCACCTTCAAAAACATTGTTCAAGAAATGTTGGATAAAGGAGATCTCATTCTGGACAACCCCAATGCACCCGCAAACCAAAACCTACACATTTTCCAAAAACCATTCCCTAATCATACATCCCCCACCCAACAAAACCATCCTTCCGTCGACAGTGACACTATTCAAGAGGTTCACGCCATCTTTGATGTCTTACCCACACCAATCGCACCATACCCCCGACCACACATGTGGAAGAACCTTCTAACACACACTTTTACCCGTACCGACATCTCCATCCTCCTCACCATTACCACCAAAAGTTAATCTAGTGCAAACAAATACCCCTCATCGAACACCATGCTCACCACCTACCGGTCCTGTTCTTGCACCCCCTACCCTCATGATTGACAAATCACCGTCGATGCCTACTGCCACACTCATTAAGGAGTTAGATTTACCTCTCCCCTCCTCCCACCTCACCACACATCGAGGAGTCGGGAGTACCTCCCCCTTCTTCATCTATCTTACCCACACCTCACCACAACAAAGAACCCATGCCAATGCCAACAAACCCGCTACCCTCATCTACAACATTGCATGACCTCCTCTCATCTCTCCTCCCCACTACATCAGACGTAGAGAGATTCCCCACTGTGTCGCAGTAACCATTCCATTTACAGGATTACCACCAAATCCACCCTCATTCCCTTCCTCTCTTCATCACCGCATTCGATGGACTATCCGGAATATGTTGATCACTCATTACTTTGGGAACGCCTTTGAATCCCCATCTCCACACAAATGCAATCCCCACATATTGACTCCCCACTATTCACCCTACAATAGTGGCAACATCCATATCTTCCCTACCTACCGAGGTGACTACAAGACCTCCCATATTACCCCGACCATACATACCCTCTTTGTCTTCACCTTCCACCTCATCACTCTCCATACCTTACCTCATCTACCTCCCAACCCATCTCTCATATATGGGGGGTGCGATCCACATCCAACCTCTCCCACCCAACAATCAAGCTTGATCTAACCTCCGCTCACCCCTTCACCAAGAACACATCCCTACCAAAACCCAAACACCAACCACCTCGTGACACCGACATCGGGACCACCTCTGCCCTCTTCATCACCTTCACCATTACCCTCGCTCTTAGGCCCACACTGTCTACCCTAATTACCAACCTAACTATACATAATATAGCCTAGAATCGGCAACCTCCCCATCTACCCCCACCTCCGCTTATACCCAACCCTGCAACATTGCCTTCACCTATTAGGTGACGCCGACCACCACTACCGTCTATCACCACTCCCTCCACAGTGCCACTACTCTCACCTTGGGTAACCCATCCTCTACCACCTTCAAGATTACCCTTAACTTCATACCACCATTCTGCAGTGTTGACCACCCCACTCCCCAAACCAATGCCTAAACCTAAGACCAAGTCATCCACCGCATCCTTACCAAACAAGATGTGACCCACACCCTCACCAAAGCCAAAATGTACCCAACCTACCCTAACCTCCCCGCATCACGATCAATAGCTACCTCACTACGGAATGCCTCACCCAGACCATACTCGCGCACGCAAAGACCCAATGGAAGGGTCATATGAAACTATCATGGCTAACCCATCGCTTCGCCGCCACATCATCTTACCACCCATCTCGACTATACGACCCACTCAAACCAAAACCAAAATGGTTTGAGGACTCCTAGATTTGTGCCTATCATCAAGCACCCGCACATAATGCGGAGGATTGCCGGCCCTTAAAATTCTCCTACTCCAGCTCTTCATGGAGGATGATTTGTTGACACAGAGCCAACCACTCCGCCACCATAACCACCTCCCTATACCATTACCCTTCCATCCATCGTTACCCCATGCATCATACCCTTCTTACCCACCACCAATATTTGAAATCAATATGGTTCAGATAGCCACTCGAGCTCAACGAGATAAAGGAATAACCAGGGTAGACGAACCTACTACCACACCTATACCTCACATCACACCCACGCCTGCACCTAAAATCACCATCCGTGGACCTGCCTTCCTATTTCCATTGGGAGAGCTTATTATGCCATGATCAAATAACTTCATCAATCACCACTTAAGATGTCATTGTATGACCTCATCCAAACTTTTGAATCTTATCGCTAGGCCCTTATTGATGTCCTGTAATTTATTGAGGTTCCACCTAATGACCCCACACTGTTGCATCCATTATCACACCACACCATGTGGCCTCCCTTATTTCTTCACCTTCCACCTCAACACCCGCTACCTCATCTCAGGTAGCTTCCCTCACCTTCTCCAATGATGAGATCGCACCTCACCAAATAGAGGACCCGGATCCCATCCTCTTCATCTTTGTTTGTGTCGATAATGTACATGTCTTGCGTATCATGATCAATGGTGGAGCTAGATCAATATCATATCATCTCATACATTCAATCAAATGCGTATTATCGCTAATTGTATGCATAATGACCTAATTATGTTATGCTCTTTCAACGATGCCATAACCACCACCTTGGGGACAATAATCCTACACATTCATGTTGGTCCCCGTAGCATCCCCGAGCTCTTCTACATCCTAGAAGGGGATATCCAATACAACATGTTGCTTGGACATCCCTAGATTCGTGTCATGGGATGTGTTCCCTCCACCCTCCATCGCTGCCTCAAATTTGAACATGAAGGACGCGGCTACACCATACAGCCGACCCTTCACCATTCAAGACCTGCAACATGTTATATTAACCCAATGATGTCCTCATACCTATCACCACCTCTGCTACCACCTCTGCTTTAGCTAACATAACCTCTACCACCCCTTCTCTAACCCTGACATTGCCCATTACGACCACTACAACAACCCCCGCAGAATTACCTCTTTCCCCACAACCCGCATCCTCCTCATCTCAAACCACCGGTGAGACATCCATTCCCACCTCCAACATTCCAGAAACTAATCCACTAGAAGGTGTTTTTCAACGCCTGACATTGGGGGAGTACTACTTATGTAACATTGATACCCTCTCGTACCTTGAAGAGTACAAAACCTTCAAAGAACACCCCCATTATGACTCCCCCGCTTGGTGAGATTCTCACTCTATGGACCCTCTCATCTTCACACCAACTCGACCTATGGGGGTATCGACACCCCGTGACTACACACCTAAACCACCAACTCCAACCCTACCATTCACGATCGGAGATATTTCGATATATTTCATCCTCGGTCCCACTGTGACGCACTTCATCCTCATAAGTTATCCTATGTTACACATGTGTCACCCATAACACATTGTTGTAATCATTACATCTTTCTTTTCGATAATTATACCTGATCACCTTGCATTACCTCATGTGCGTCTCACTCGTGGCTCGGCGTTTCTTATTATTCCTGCTGGGGCATCTCCTCATTATATATTTTACATGTGCCACCCATAAGACACATTGCTCGCCTAGTCTCGACAAGATTTCTATTACAAAGTCCACTATAGTGGCCATATGTCGATTTCCACGGTGGCTATCCTCTCGAGGTTGTCGCTTCATCCTTCTTGTCTAAGCGTTGATGCTTGGCTTGTTTATTTGATCATTGTTATGACCTTATTTTTGCCTTTTGGCACATATTTTTGGTGTTATCACCCATTCTGAGTTCTTCCCTGTACATGGGTAACTCACATTTTTTTTGCAACCTAAAGATAGCGGTTCAGCAGGCACTAACGCTCGTTCTGTCAAGGCCATCTAGTTGTCCCTACCAATGTGTCACTTTTTAGTTGTTGCTATGTTGCGGTCACCTTTAACTCACTAGTTCAGAGCCACTTACGCTGCCTCATATGAAGACCGTCTAGTCTCGACCTACTAATGTGAGCTCCTTAGGTCACCGCTTTTTATCTATTTTTACGTAAGGCTCATCAATGATCACATCTACCGTAGACATCTAGCTGGGGTATCCTTCTTTCTCATCTACCTTCTTCAAACTCGGGATCGGTTGGCCTTTTTCGGGGCCACCCTTTCCTAGTTTGAGGGGATCGATCGTTGCTAATTTTCTTTTCTTCCAATTCCTTGTTTTTGTCTCGTGGATTTGCTTATTGCAAGTCACCCTACAAAAAGGGGCAAATGTAGACACCTAAAATTGGTTACCCAATTTAGTGTCCCCTAGGTTTGTTTATTCATTCGGGTAACCTGGGAACCTTTATATCACCACTTCTCCTTTAGGGTATTACTTAAATATTTAATTTGGAGGCCTATCCTAAGTTTGCTCCGCCATTGTATTTCATTCATGGTTATTCAAACATTAACCATGTAATTCTATCTTTTATATTTATTTCAACTACTTATCTACCCCATATCAATTTCCAAGCTCCCATATCATTTTTATCCATCCATCCCACCTATTTCTCCCGCCCTAAAACCGTAGCAGTTGGGATTTTTTCATATTTGAGTCGGAGGGATAATATTCTTATCCTTCCAATTCATTGCCTTTTCGCCACTTTGGGATTCGGGCCTCCCTGATCGGCACCAATTTTTCTCGAGCGGCACCAATTTTTCGAATGACGTTGATTTTATCTCGCCGGCGCTGATTATAAATTTACGACATGAGATCCTCTCTGTTTAGATTCAGGAGTCAAGTTGTTGCCTAGAGATTGCTTTCGCCTAAGCAATTAAAGAGATTATCAAGAAGAGAGTGAGTTTTGTGTAGTTTAATCCTTCGAGAGGTGCATTATTACTCGCTTTGCATATCTACACTCTTGCATGGACTCCACAGACTACCTTGGTCATCATCAATCATCGATCAAGCATTTTTCAAGTTAGAATCCATCAATTTCTACCTTGATCCTCTTTTTTTTCCATCTTCAATCTCTATTTTTTATCAATCTTCATGTCTGGTCTTACGAGTCCAATCATTTTCCTTATTTTGCTTTCTTCTTTTACTTTCTCGCCTTCTATCTACCTCGTGTCCAATCGACGCCAATCACTTCCCCTCGATCGACACTAACCCAAACCAATCGATGCTGATCACCGTCTCGATCGACGCCGACCAAAATAAATGACACTGATCACTTTCGATCGACGTTGATCGCCTACAAAAATATAAAAAATTAAGGTAACACAATTTCAGCTTTGTTTTTATAGTCTCCTCGCTTTCTTTCGGTTCTGCCGCGGTTTTTACATTCTCGTGGGCTTTGTTTTTAATCGAAAACCTAAATATTTGCTTACATCTTTTATCATGTATGTCTTTATCATTGATTGAAAACGTGAATCGACATTTGCCGAGGAAGCTCATTGCTTCTCGGACCCGCTTTCCGGGCAGTTCACCCATATATTGTCTAACGTCATCTTTTTCTGCCAAGGATTTGTGCATCGCAGGTTTCTTGGATCTACATTGTGGGATTGTTTGTGTGCGCCCGTCTTGTCTCCATCGGAATTCTCTCCATCTATGTCTACGGATCTTATCAAATCTATCAGGTATCAATTTCATTTGAGTTTTTCAAGGTTTTTGTGTTTAGTTTGGTGCATTAACTTGGACAGGTAACAAGCGTGGAAATTCTTGATCTACATAAACAACCAACAATTTTCTTGAAATGAAATCCATCACAAATATGGACAAATAGCTTCTCAAGAAAAATTCCACATTTATGGAAAGAAAATGTGGATGCTCAATTTATCATTAATGCATACACTGCAACATCTTATTGTACCACTTACATGACTAAGATAGATCGATTAACGAAAAATATTTCAAATAATACACAAACAGAATGTAGAGACAAACATTGATGTCATTCAAATGCTACATAGACTTGGAAACAAACTACTCAATTCACAACAATGTATTCCCATAATATATTTACATAATTTTGTCTATTCCTTTGAATGAAAGCTCTAGGAAATGCATATTTATAAATACATCTCCACTAGAAGAAATAACTTTCATTTAAAAACATCTAAGCATATTGACACAATAACTTTGATGAATTGGAAAACATAATTTTCCAATCACCGATAGATCGTTATATTGCAAGAGATATCACAGTCAACACATTTTCCTTGTTGAATTTGTTTCCAAATATATAAAAAAGGGGAGATTTTTTTGAAAACCAAATAATTGCATGTTATTAGATTTATCAAATACAACAAGCATATAGATCCAAAAAATATTATAGAGAGGCGCTATTATTATATGTTTCCTTCATGACAAGTGAGGAAACTCTCAAACAAGATTGCTCCACATGGAGACAAACATATGTAGTCCATGAAAAAACAATCAATAGCAATATGCCCAAATACAATTACTACATGAATGCACTATGGGAGATTCGATCAAATAAAACCAAAAATTGAAGATCACTCTAAGCTCATAGATAACAAATCCTTAATCCTAAAACCACTTAACATTTGTACAAAAAGTATGACCTAAAATCATATTCACATTTGTTATGAACATCCTCCCAAAAAGAAATTTATTTGCAAGTCATTTGAAATAGGAAAACACATATTCATATTTGATAATAATGAATACTATAAAAGAAGAATAATGTTAAATAAAGAGTAGCAAACCATTGTAAAAGACATAACAATGAAAAAATGAAAAAGATTCTACAAAACCAATACACTTATTCTTAATAGGTAGTGCAGAACATGAAAGACACTAACCACAAGAGCCATATACGAGTCTCTATTTGGAATCTATAATGACTTTATTGACAATGATCCCCTCAAACTAAAGGGGTTGATATAAACATATACATGTAAAGATGTGTATAATGCAGGTGGAATAAAATTGCATTCAACATTTCTTCTACCCTTCGACAAATCATACCCCACTCCACTAAGGGTGGACACTCTAAACACATTGTCAAAGAAATATGGTTAATTAAAATAGTTCTAATAGATGATATATCATTATTATGAGGACACTTGTTGTATTGAATTAATAGTAGAATGAGAAATATAATGCATACCCTGCAAAAACACTTTGGAAATGTTGACACAATTTTTTACTAGAGATCTATATCGAGAATGACGAGTCCATGATTGTCTATTATTCAAACACCCAACAATTGATGACGAAAAAATACCCTACGATTTATGGAAAGAAAACACCAAAGTATACTAATTATAAAGAACCATGCTACAAGAAGAGAAAGAATTTGTATCAATCCTCAATACAATTTGAACATGATCTCAAACAGAGCAATACTTAAATTATATCAACTACAATTGCATACAACCACCACCAAATGATCCAACATTTTTGTATCTATTTTTCAAGAATAAAGAAGTTGATGTACATAATGAAAGAATGTTGTCAAAGATTGTGAGAAACATTATTGTCCTAAATGTAATTGATGAAGAAGACAAAACATATGCAAAAACACAAATGTATACTCGATCAACAACACTACCTCAACAAATTTACTTGAAACCAAACATTTTAGTAGAAATATATGTGGGGAATTATAATAGACAAGATGACATAATAAATGGATTGACAGAACATTCAAATAATACACCAATAAAAATGAAACTAATATATTATGGATCAAATTGAATGATCAAAAATTAGACATTCTTAGGAAAAAAACTATCTAGATTATATGACAACAACATTCAACATGATTGGGTTCCTATTTTACGTGTTGTAAAGCCAATACAACCTACAAAAAAGGGGTACTCTAACAATAAGAAAACAATTTCCGGTTAAACTTACATGCACAAGAACAATACATAGGTCACAAGGACTAACAATGGATGCTCTTCCATTCTCCCCATCTAGAGTAAAAAAACGGACTAGTTTATATAGATCTCTCACGTGTAAGAAATATGGATTCATTGTTCTTATTGTCCCTTTAATAATGAAGAATTTCATGGTAAAAAAAAGGTTTGCATCTAGATGACACGCCTTGAAACAACGACAATGTGGAAACTAGAATTTGACCAAAACATTGCTTTTACAAGAAACCATATTGTAATATCCACATTGACTACGATAATTCTACAAGCACACATACAAGATGTACTCAACAACCACAATTTAATGTCTTCAAACATATTTTGCTTCCAAGAAACACATATGCCACATTTCACAAAACAAAATATGTTTAAAGACATTAATTTTGTTTTCTATGTACCGCATACACGGATTATTGATGCTATAAAGAAAAACATCTATGTATCCACCACAAAACAAAATAAAAACAATGTAGAAGTAATACTAACTATCTTTACAATAAAAACAACATACAACACTTATAAAGATATATGCAACACCAAATGCAAAAAAAGAAGACACAATAGCCACGATTGATATAACTCTTACGTATGCACTTATAGGCCACAATTTATACATAGTTGGTGATCTCAACATAAACATAAAAAACATAGTACAAAAACACAAATTCTTGAAAAACATATGAGAAGCAAAAACACCTACTTCCTAATGCAAAAGCATAATTATTAGCAATTAAATACCATTGATCACATATGGTCTAATAAAAAATAAATCAACATTAAATTTTCATAATCGATGCCTATTGGATAAATCATGATATTATTACTTTGATCATATGTAAATACAATCACCGTGGATCGACCAACAATCATCGATACATAAACACAACATATAAACAACCACAATATACCAAAAGTAATACAATAACAATCAACCAACAATAAAATAACAACAAAAAAAAATGGAGTAAGATTCATCTCAAGCATTCACCATTAGCTACTTCATATATTCTTCAACTATTCATATGTAATACCATCCCATTAAACACACATTGCATAAAAATTCCACTTCTTCTATTTTTTATACTAAAAAAGCAAATTCTTACAACATCATCTAGATGAAAAGGAAATTTGGAAGCATTCAAGCACATACACAACTATAGAATGATGCTAAAAGGTATACATTTTAAACTCCCCAATTATGAGGCTTCACAAAACAAGTTCCGTACTCTAGTATCATATTAATTGAATCTTGCAAGAGAGACACATTGCCTTGTACCTTGACATCGATGGATGACCTCAATAACTACAAAATCGGAGATGTATATGAAGGTGATGTTATTTTTGTAGACACCCCTAAATTACTCACCTATTCCCAATGTTATCCTAATACACCTTGTTATTCACCCATTTGTGATTAATTGATTAAATCGATTAATTCATACACATTACACCCTTTGGATTAATTAAATTAATCCCTAGTACCCTTTATTCCCTCTTGTGCTAAGTTAATTACCATTTATTAATTAAATGATTAATTAATTAAGTGTGCACATCCTAGTCAATTGCCACTCATTCAACACACTGGACTCCACTTAGACTCCACATCCTCATCCTAGTTAACTACACTTCTAGAATCCTAGAAAGGTGGGGGCAATTGAATTACACATACAACCACCTTTCTAGATGCAACTTCTGTAATTAATTCCATTATTGCCCCTAAATGCCTCGGAACTGCTGCAACCTCCTCCAATGCTATTTTTAGCATGTGCATTCAACAATGTTCAATTTCTAACCACTTTTTCCTCTATAAAATGCAATCCTATTCTATTACAAATCCTCCTAAATTGTTTTGCAACTCTTGTAGCAATTTACATCCCAAGTTTAGAGAACATTCAAGAGCACCCACATCCATTTACAAGGTTCAAAAATGAAGTTTCTACAACCTTACTGAGGTTTGCATTGAAGGATTACAGGGAGGTTTACAAAATTGTTTGTGTATCTTTCATTACTATGATTTTTCCTTGTTTACATTTTGGCATGCTTTGGTGGGACTCGCCCCATTTTATTTCATTTTTAGTTTCATTCCTTATTCCTTATGATTTTCCGTGTTCATTGGGGGTTTCTTATTGTTTGCAAGTGTTTTCCATTTGCAGGGTGTTTTGAATATTTTGAAAATTGTTGTTGCACGATTTACATCAAGGGTTGTAAAAAATTTCTCTCTTCTAATGGTTTATACAATTTATGTTCTTGGCTTATCCCTCATTTTTCTCTTCTCTTGATTTGTTTTTTTGCACATTCTATAACACTTGCACACAAAAAGTAATAAGCAAAGATTTTAATTGTATTTTTAAAAAGTAAAAAAATATAGCTTGCTTTCGAAAAATAAATTAGTTTTTATTTTTAGTAAAAAATTTTTTTAAAAAAAAAAAAAATTGAAAACAAAAAGAATAGTAAAAAAATTTATCTAACCCTTACCCTCCCCTCTCCCACTTGTCCATCTCGACCAAGCTACATCCACTCAACTCCCCTACCTCACCCCAAACCCCCCCCCAACCCCTACTCTACTCAACTCCTCATCCCCCCTGACACACGTCCCCCTCGCCCCGACCCAACCCCAAGCCCCCCAACCGTAGAGTCACCCCCACACACTTTCCCCCGACTTGGCCATCTTCGATCTACCATTCCCCTCGATCTAAGCTTCCCCTTACCTGGCGATTCAACACCCCGACTTAACTACTCTCTACCCCACTCCCGAGGCATCCCACACCCCCCGAGTGCCTCCCCCACTCATTTCCTCGGAAAGATCCCAACCCCGAACCTCGTAGTCCCTCACTCACTCTACTGACCTCCCTTCCCCTCGCCACCCTAGATTTGCAAACACCCACCGATCCCCATGAGCCAATGTCGAACCCTAAATGGTGAGCTCTATGTCACTCTCTTGACCCATTTGGATCCCCTTCTCCCCACCCCCGAGCTGACCTTACCTCTCGCTAAGAGCCATCCACCAACACAAACCAAAATAAAATTTGCCCATTTAACTCCCCCTTTTTTAGGTTTAGCTTGTAGTTTTGTACAACAAAACTTGGGTTTTTTTTTCATTATTTTTTATTACTATTAATTCGTTTAAGCTATATTTTTTTATTTACCTAAGGTTTTCCATATTAATTAGTTTATTTTTCTTGGTTAATCATTAATTTAATTAATTACTTTAGGACTTTTACCTACTTATTATGCCCTTTTTCATTAATTTTTCATTTTTTAGCAAAATAGACTAATTGTCAAATTGTGTTTTTACAGGGCTATCGAGCACCTTAACTCTAACTTTTTTTTTGCTTTTTTGACTTTTTATCAACTTACACTCACTTTTCCCCTCTTTCACTTGCTCACATTTTCTACTTGCAAATATAGGGTTATTAGGCGTTTCAGGCCCATTTTTCTTGATTTTCTAGCCATTTTTTGACACATTTAGTTGTTTTGAAAATTGGACTAACACTTTTTTACATGTGTTTTCATACTATTCCTTTGTCATTTTTTTTTTTTTAAGACTAATCAATCTGTGTGTGATCACACATATGCTCTTCCCTTGCAAAATTTTTAAAGCTATCTTGGGAATCGAAACGTGATCATTTTTATTTTTATTTTGGGAATTAACAATTATCACTTAATCAAAGCCAACCCACATGTATGCTCTTTCCTTGTGCTTTCTAAGTGATCTTGGAAATCAGAAATGTGGGTTCACTTCTGTTGTCTTGTCCTCTACCTACTTAAGTGAACTTTCTAATCCTTTCTTGCAGGACCCACTCTCAAAAAGGGTGGATAAAACATTGAAAACTACTAACTACAGGTTGTCTTTGCTCTTGAGATTCCAACTACTAATTCTTGTGTGCAGAAATTGCGGATAAATAAGATAAAAATGAACATTTTTCTACACACTGTATTTACAGGTTCGGATAAGGGTAAAAACCCATCCGCATAACTGTGGGAAGTTCCTTAGCATAATCCATAAAACTCTTTTGAGGATTACCACAGAACCCCAAAGTAGTCGACATTGAGGGAACTGGTTGACAAATGGGCACCTTTTATCCCAATTGACTAGTAAAGCCTTGTGAGTTAGAGTCACAGATATCCATAGTGGTGACCCCAATGTGATTCATTTTGAGAAAGATCTTTGCTTAGGGTTTCAAAGGGGGTAAAGTAAAGTCCGTCAACTAGCAATAGTGTCATGCTTGCTTGGGTATACTGCTGACACCTAGTTGAGAGAGCCACCTAGGAAGCCAAACATTGTCCAAGCCAATCTAAGGTAGAGGCCACAAATAAACAAATCAAAACAAAAAATCTTTTTCTATTTTTTTTTCTTTCTTTTCGTAGTAGTGTTCCACACTCACTTTTTCCCAAACACTCCTTGTTTGGGATCCATATTTCACATTCGTATCTTCTCGTAGTTTTCAAACACTCCTTGTTTGAATTCTCTCTTCATGTTCGTATCTTTTTGTCATTTCCAAACACTCCTTGTTTGGATTCTACTTTCATCCTCTTTCATCTTTCCAAGTACACTTTACTTGGATTATTTTTCACCTCCTTTTCGATATCCCAAATACTCCTTATTTGGGTTCATCTTCTATTGTGTTCGCTATCTCCAAATTTATCCTTATTTGGACTTGACATTCACTTATTTTTCTCGTCATCTTTTCTCTTCATCGTCAGTCATTCACTATCTTTCATTTTACTCTCAAAATTCCCTTTTCAGAGCTTTTGTCTCTTTTTCATTTTTAGCAGATATTTTCATCCTCATCGCACTCTCCATTTGACTTTCTTTCATTCATATGGAGTTCTCATTTACTTATTTGAGTCCTCCTCTTTCACGATCATCAAATTTTCTCTTTCGTACTCACCTCATTTTGAGTTTATCTCCCATTTCATTTATACTTAAACATTTGGATTATATTTCCCAAAGTTTAAGTTTCCACCTACTTTTTGACATCAAGTCTTGAGTTGTGTATATCCACGTCCTCGCTCAATCACTTTCATCTTACGATTCACATCTTGACAGTGTTATATTCCACTTTATCACAAATCAATTCCATCACATCTTATCTTCATTCTCTTCTTGTGTCCTTTAGTTTGACATCATCATCATTAAACTATATACGTTTTCTTTCTTCACATCTCTAACTTGACAAAATCTTTGTTACATTTTAGACACTTCATCATATCTTCTTTTCCCAATGTTTACGTTGTCAATATTTGAGTCTTATCCTTTCATTAGCCTCTTCCTTCTTAAAATTTCTTGTTAAGGGTTGAGCACATCACATATGATTTGACTCCTTTTCATACCCTCTTCCCATCTAGCATTCACTTTACTAGTGGTAGAGTTCATTTGAAATCAATCTATCCTCTCTCCTCCATTCTAGCATTCACATTATTAGAGGTTGAACACATTTGAGCTTTTGTCACTATAATCTTCCTCCCATCTAGCATTCACTTTTTATAGGATGAGAACTTTCACCACATTGAACCACTCTTCCATCTTGGCATTCACTTTGTCAAGGGTTGAGTTTATCAATCACTTTCGTACGCTTCCATCTTGACATTCACTTTGTTAAGGGTTACGTCATTCATATCTTCCAAACGTCTTTCCCATATTAGCATTCACTTTATTAAGGGACAAGTTATTACCAAAATTAATCGCACGCCTCTCTTCCATCATAACATTCACTTTTCTACGGGTTGAGTTATCTTTCACATCTCTTTTTTCCCCCCCCCCATCTTTTAAAAATGGTGGGAACACAACACAAAGATTATAGTCCTTTTGGAAGAAATGAATGACTTTGAAATCCTTTTGGAAATTCTGATAGTAAAATGACCAAAACTCGAGGATGATCAGAATGACATCTCTCCCAAAGAATAATCCCACATCAAAAATATCTTATGTATGAATAAAGACAAATTTTTGCTTCATCTCTTTGAGATGGGAGAAAAATTACCCTTTGATTTCAACGAGGATGTTATACAAAAATTACTTGGAATACCACCACCCAACAAGTGTGAACCTTTAAATTTGAAAAAAATGATGATGGGTAAGGCCATAGTCACACAAACAACGAGGGTCAAAACAAATCCACCTCAAACAACACTAAAGACAATGAACCAAAAAAAGACAAATATGACGTAGGGAACAAAGGAAAATCAATTGATTTTGCCACCGATCCCACTAAATCCCTCATGAATCAAATTAATGATATGGCTAAGAAACTTGCTATCCTTAATTCCAAAGTTGCTAATGAATATCATAACAACGAGGCACCAAAGAAAACTAGTGATGATTCATTTAAGATCCATACCACGCCCACCAAAGATAACACCAACTTTACAAGTGATGGTTCCTTATCTATCTTGCAAAATAACTCACCATTTTCTCATGAGTGGTAAATGATGAAGGACACCATCTTGGGTATGCAACATCATCGCAAACAATTCAACTTTGAAGAAATGTGTCCTTACCCCTTCGATAAGGACATCTTGTGCATACCCATTCCTAAATCTTTTGAGACACCCAAATTTGACAAATACAAGGGAAAGAATGATCCTAGAGAACACATCAAAGAATTCTATATAGCTTTCCAAGAGGTGGCCTATAGTGATATATTCTTAATGCATCTCTCTCTAATAAGTCTAGGTGGAAAAGCCTTGAATGGTTTCTACACTTCCCCAAGGGTTCTATAAAAATTTTCACGGACCTCTCAAAGAAGTTCGCTAAACATTTTTCATTTAACCTAGAATCTGAAATTACAATGATGGATTTGTGTAATGTCAAACAACAAACAAATGAAACCTTTGCACAATTCCTACAAAGATAGCGTAGGATTGCTAGTCACTTCCCATGCTCCATTCCTAAGAAACAACTTTTGAGCATCTTCATACCTAACCTCAATAGTGAGTAATCCTTTCATATGCAAATGTATTTCTTAATACTTTTGAAGAAGTGAGAAAGGATCGTAGATTGAAAAATCCCTGGTTGAAAAAGGTTTGATCAAACCTCATTCAAAGGATAATGGGCAAAAAGTAACCATCTTAATAGCTCTCACCAAGACAAATCAAAACACATTAATCATAATCATAATATGGTCAATAATGGTGTTACAGAAAACCACAATGTCCACAATATCCAAAACACTCAATTAAACCAAACAAAGGTAAACAACCTCTTGTTGTTTCTAGTAAAGAGGTTTCTTCCTCTCATGATTCTAAGTGATGTCGTTTCACTCCTTTAGGAGAACCTCTCTCAAGTGTCCTCTAACAACTTGTTAACGTAAACATGGTTACCTATCCCATCACTAGACCTTGGGTTGAGGGAGAACCCAAGCCCACTTGGTATAAAGCCGATACTTATTGTGATTTTCATCACATTGATGGTCACACAACCGATCAATGCTTTTGCTTATGTCAATTTTCCAAGACCTCATTGATAGTGGGGATATCATTGTTGAAGAATCATCACCAAATAAAACACCTAATGAAAATATCAAGGTGTTCTCAAACCCATTTCCCAAACATGGTGTCGAATGAAAAAATGTTGACAAAGTTTCCTCCACCAATAACACTAATTACAATTAGATTATCTCATTTATTGAGAAGTTCCTTCTATAATAGTGAACATTAAATTTAAACCTTCGATTAATGATGTGACCACATGCCAAAGGTAGATATGGGTTCTGTGGTAAAAAACCTTCTACGTCTTCTACAAAACCTCAAATGTCCAAACCAACAACTCCCTCAAATCAAAAGTCAAACTCTAATGCCAAATCTCCCACTCCTGGTCAATATGACCTCATCAAATAATTAACAACCAAACCAACACATATATCTCTAATGGAACTATTAAAAGAGTTACCTAACTTTCAGACATCCTCACTCGTGCTCTTCATGAATCACGTGTTCCTCCTACTCTCAATGTTCAATAGTTTTAGGCTATGATAGTAAATTATATCCCTAAAAGTCCTATTCTATCTTTTGGCCCTCAAGATATGTTGAACCCAAATTTGATTAACAATAAATCCTTGTACATCAAATCCTATGTTACATACCATAAGGTCAAAAGAGTTATGATAAAAAATGGATCAGCTCTTAACATTCACTCTATAAAAATGTTTAGCTGCCTTGGTTATACAAAAGATGACTTAGATGCTAATATTATTACCATTCATGGTTATGATAATACCGAGCACCATTCTTGTGGTACCATCACTCTTCCCATACAAGTAGGCCCATAGCTCCTCAAAACTATATGTCATGTTGTTGATGTAGAAATGTCATATAACCTTCTTTTGGGTATACCTTGGATACATGTAATGAAATTCGTAACTTTCCACCTTCCATCAATGCATAAATTTTCCACATAATGGCTGAGAGTTCACCTTGCGTGGTGATACTAACCCTTTGAATATTGTAAGTTTTTCAAAGAAAGGTATAAAAAAGAAAATTATTGTCCATCTGCTGATAACGAAACTAAATCTAGTGAAACTCATGTTGTTACCAACCGTATTGACCTCAAAATAATGTTGTTCCCTCATGCTTCTACGTCTTCTTTTGAAGCATCTACATCTCAGTGTCACCAAAGGTTACATTCTCCCATAAATTCCTATGCGAGTACAAACTTGAAAATGCATTTATGTTGAAAACTCCCATTATCACCTCGTAGCTATGGGCGTCCTAACGCTCCCCATCTATGAGAACCTCTAACTTACTATCTCGAAAAAATCTTTGAAGACGATATGGATATCTAGAAAATGAACATATTCAAATATCTCGATGAATTTTAGTTGTATGAAGATAAGATGGCGAATGCTATGAATCCACCGACTACATCAAGGCCCATAAAATGATGAAAAACATGAACTAAAAAGGAAGAGGCCTTGGCCCACAAGGGAATGACATTCTTGAACATATGTAGATCAAGTTTAACCTTTAAACGTATGGTATAGGATATGAGACCTTTGAGAAGAAACTAATTTAATTTTTTCATTCATTCATTGAGGGAATGAGGATTATGAATCAAACTTTTTGATTCCAAGTATCAAGCAAAGTGAAAACTTCACCCCTTCCTCTCGATCCCATGGAATATAAGAGAAATCAAGTGATATCAATGAAAGGATTACAGAAATTTTTCAAAAATCAAGAGAAAAATAATTTCTTTCATCGATTTTGGTGGCCTCTTGAATCTATCGATGCAGACATCTCACATTTCCTCTTTGAAGGCATATGAGAAGACCATGAGCTCCACTCATTCATAAGAGATCCCAAAGGTTGTAAAACCTATGAAATAAATGAATCAAGGTGATTACAAAATGAAAAAAATTATTGGGTCAAGCCACACATGAGGGTGATGCACACATGTTCAATGAATTTTCTTCCTACATGTTTTTGTGAAATGAGGAATACAAATAAATAATAGAGTAGGTTAGAGGAGCATGTGCGGACTCTCACCACTTATGTGTAATCATTCTTATATCCTAATGCAAGGTACCACCTCATCCTACAAAAATTATCACTCATATTAGTATCTTTAACACCAAAACAATCAAGAAAGCTCAAGGTTACTCAATACAAGGAAGGGCTAATGGCATGTGGGTTGAAAATATTTTTGAAAAAGGAAAGACATTGTTTAGATATTCTCTCATTGTTTAAATATACTCTTGCCACCATTTCTAAAGTGAAAGTTACTAATCGTGATATTGATAAGGAGAAATCTCATTGGGACAATGTACTTCCATTGATGTTTGAAATGAAAATATAGATTCTCATTCATTGGTGAGTAATAATGTGTTCACTTCCATGAATGATAACTTGTCTCCTATTTGGTCTCACATGATGAGTGCTTGGTATGACATGTTGAATGATGTTATCTCTAAGCTTGATTATTGTGAAGATAACACATCACATATTTTCGGAAGATATAACAAACAACGTGTACAAGCTTAGGTCACCTCCAATAAATTAGAATTCATCACTAGAAGATATCTTGAAATATTTCCAGGATTTGGTAAAAAAAGAGGTGGGATATCCCTTCTTATTCAACGAGGATACTTTGGAGTCTCTCAAAAAAATTAGAGGTTCAATTTCTAATACGATGAAGGATCATTGGGTTCGGTTTAAACAATGTAAGACCATAAAAAATACTTATGAAACTTGGATCAATGCTTTGAGATTTGTTCATAATCCATATGAAGGAAAGGTGGCACATGTGGTAACATGCTTCAATAAGGAATTCAAGGGTGAAGAAAACCCTCCATGAGTATTCCAATAAAGTTCAATAATAAGACTTCATCTTCATTAGAGTGATCATATATTCTCTTCTTCATTCTTCCTTTCTTCTTTATCCATGTTATAATTCTTCATTAATGAGGTACTTTTCACTATATTATCCTATTCACTTAAGTGACCTTTAATTGAACATTGTTAGATGTATTTTACTAATAAGAAAAGGGCCTATTTTTGTTTCCTAAGACCATGAAAGGTCAAAAGTGATGAGGGAAGGTGAAAAGTCATGTGGGGGGAGATAAAAATACATTTTGTAATTCTATAAATTGGGATGACCTCTCCATTCCAAGGGGTTTTCAATTGTGTGTTTCTAGTATATATATTTGTATTACTAAATACAAAGAAATAGATTACTTTCTTGTATTCCCCCTTTTCTATGTTTCCTCCATTCCTTGCATACTCAAATTTGTAAGCATGATGATCTTGTAAAACCAAGAAAGGCCTTTATGCCTTTGATGATTAAATCAAAATAATTTTATGTCTATGGTTTGTTATTCTTACCTTGTTCTTAAGGTTGAATTATTCTAATTGAGTGTATATCTTCTCTGGTTAATGCTGTGAAAATCTATAAGTTACTATTCTCAAATTTAACCCTCTTTAACCATATTCTTACTCCCATCTACCTCGTTTCACTAAGAAAATTCCTCCCTCGCACTATGTGCAAGAAATTCACCACATGTCTAGTGGAGTATTCTTGTGTGATCCCCTACTTCACAACTACGTGCTAATTTATTTTTATGATTTAATAAATGGGATCCTCCCCATTACTAAGAGGAGGGACTTGGTCCTAGAGTGTTAGTGAAAACTCACTAATTTTTCCTTGTGAAAAATATTTTCACCAACATTTTTGGCGCTCATTGTGGGAAGATTTTTGTTTCTACACTACCTCTAAAACCACCTAAACCCTAAAAATAATATATATGAATCAAATATTGAAAACATTAATAGCCTTAATGCCTACCCCGCATTTTATCTCTAATTTCCATTCCTAAAAATGATCTAATTCTACAGCCTAACCTTCTTTTATTTCAAGATACTCAATAATATATTACAACAAATTTGAGTAATTGTATCTGAACAAAAAATTATTTTTTATCACCGCCACACCATTGTAATAATTATGGATTCATAAGAAGAACATGCCTACGCTTTGCAAAATTCTAGACAAGTTCTAAATTGGTAAGAAGAGCATAAATAAATTTGTTTTAAGATACATACAAATCCCACAAATTAGCGTAAAGAAGATACACAAGGGCTAATCAAGATAGTGGCATATTTGACTTGACATTTGAAGCACAACAACAAAGTTGATTTCAGGATTCTCATTATTTAGATAACAAGGAAAATCGGTTAAGAGAAATTCCCTGAATTTGATCCTAACTTTCCTCTTAAAGGTATCGTTGAAGAATCGGTTATGAACCATTGAACCTCATTCATTCGAAAGAAGAAGGAAAACCATAGAAAGAAGAAGAGAGAATGGTTGCACCCATGCCATGGGGAAAAATATAGGCTCGTTGGTCTTGACTCATCCACTAGATGAGTTTCCAAAAGGGTTTAAAAGAACTTTCCCAAGTTCAAATAATATGGGAAATAACATTTGGATGATCATATTTTGCATTAATTTTAGCTTACAGTATTGGGAGTTAAATATGAAGATGTTTTGGTTCTCCTATTTTGGAATCATCACAAGTTAAGTTCATATCGATTGGTTTTTTCATTTACCACAGAGATCAATAAAAATTTGGGCAAACATCAAATATAATTTTGAGGCTAGGTTCAATCCTTTTGAATATGCTCATGTAGACACTAAATCATGCAATTTGGGTACATTTCTAAGTCCTAGTCACATATTATTATTCATATGATTCTTAAGTGAGAAAACTAGCAATTGACAACTATATTTGGCCTTTTGTTTGTGTTTCATGTCTTATTTCTAGCCTCTTACACCCTACAGATCAGTCGATAATTTAATCCTTTATCTTTTATGAATTTTGACAAAAGAATTTTGCACTAAGCCCCCATGATGGAAATTCCTAGGTGCCCTCGTCCCCTTTGGGAGCCTCAACCTCTTTTTACTTTACTTGCTCCTTTTGGGCATCTTTTATCTTTTGGGCGCCTTATTTTCTTATGGGTCATCCTTCTAATTGTCAATTACAAAATTCGATCAAGGGAATCATATAAATATAAAGCTATGTGACCATAATAAAGGACCAAGCTCTAAGCATTTATTACTACAACCCGAGGTTTCATCCAAAGGCACTTCGAGAGCATTAAGGCATCCATCTAGAACTCACTCAAAGGATAAGGGACTACATTTTTCTGCATACACGCATATGATGGGAAGTTTATTTAGACATTCACACATCTACTTACATTTATACATCTAGTTATTTCTCTCTATTCAAGTGCATCTTGCACAAGAGCCACCTAGGGCATGCTTCTTACATACACACATGATAATTACATAGAGTCTGAAATGTAGTGTAGTGCTCGCTCGTAAGTTCACTCTGTCGGGTGATCATTGCGGTCAGTATGATTCCCCATTTATATCTTTCTTTTTTAGGATTTGATGTGTTTTAGGGTTTTGTAGGAGATCATTTATTTTTCAAGTTACAGGAGAAATTTGTGGGCATCATGTGACATATAGGAAAAAATAGCAAAGGATACCAAACACCTAGAAACACAAGAAAAATCACTTTTTGATGTTATTTGCAATCATAGGTGCTAGTAGAGGTCTCCAGCATCCAAGTGCCTTCCGACCCATTCCAGCGCCTAGTCCAAATTATTCTATTTAGCATTTAGAAAAAAATTCTATGTGTGGTTGTGAAAGTTTCCTCATCCTATTCATTAGTTTTCCATTCCGGCATACTTGGATCAATTACGAAATCAAATAAGTATTATATCCTTCTCTTGCACTTAGGGTTTCAAATTCATTTAGCTTATTGCTTGGGTCAAATCTGTACTTTAGTGCTTTATTTATCACATTTGACTTTGAATATCTAGGGTTTTACAAATTTCAATATTTGTTAAATCATTTAGTGAACCCATCTCATTTGAACACTTTTGGATCCTTTTTTTATTATTTCATGTCTCATAAGATATCTCAAGTCTCCTTGCTTCAATTGATTCAAATGCATCCATATTACAAATATTCTCTCCATAAGACCATAGAACTATGTGTCTCCCTATCAACATGCCTCCTTCACAAGTCGGTGCTATCATCTTTGATTTTCTTTCTCGATGAATCTCTTGTTCCTAATTCCAATCAATCCATTTGCAAGTCCATTAAAGCTTTACATTATTTATTTCAAGATAAATTTCAGGCTATGGAATCCATGATTACATCTCTTAAATCTAAAATCCAACATGTTAGGGATTCTTCTCAGGCTCACGCTAGTTATTCTTCTCATCCTCATTCTATGTCTTCTACATGTGCTCATATCAGTGAACCCCAAGTCTTACCATTCCCCACGCCTATAAATTTTGATCTCAATACTAAGCAACAAGATATTCTTTCATAGCTCATAACTCATCAATTAATCAAATTTCCATCTACTCATTACTATCCTCCTTATCGGCTTACAAAATATCAAGGTCATCCATATTGCAATTAATATACATTGGAGACATAATGAAAATTATTTCTATGCTCTTAAGAGACAAATTGGCCACCTTAAGTATTATGGTATCATTTAATTTGCTACAAAAATGATCCTACATGTTCATCTCCAATTGCTACATCTCATTAGGTTCCTAAATCTGATTCATCTATGTCTAATGAGCATTATGCCATTTTTACTTGGGTTCCTTCTACAATCAATCAAGTGCCTCCTAAGCAACCACCTCTCAAAATCAATCTAACACCTCCTCCTCTCAAATCTTCCACCCCATTACCAAGTCAAACTAAGCAACCACTCACTAAGCAAGACTAGAAAACTCTAGATGGCCTCTCTTGACTTCCACCATTCAAGATTCCTCCCCATCCTACTCCACTTCCATTCCCAATTCATTTTGTCAAAGCAACTACTCCTTCTACTGATGGCCAAGAAAAATTTCAAACTCCTCCACCATTACATAGTCCTAATGTTGCTTCTACCTACCATTTTGCTAGCTCTCCCTCTTATCATGACATGGATGATGCTCTCCCAAATGGCATGGTATTCTTGCATTGCTACATATATCTTCATTATTGGCACACTTGGGGGGAATCACACTCATTCTTCCCCCCTCCTAGCATCATCAAGTGTCTACCATTTATATTATTGTGCTTTGTTCTTCATACATCATCTTTCTAAGCATCATTACATAATTTGATACATTTTGTACCATCATTACCATATGATGCACTCTCATGCTATGGTTCATAATTTAATGTTGAGTGCATACTACATTCATGAACCTCACATCATACACACAACACATTTTACACTCGGATAATTCATGACACATCTCTCGACATCACATTCTCACACATTTTCACTACCCGAAGATGCACTCTAGTTCCATTATTCATATTTGAATTTTGAGGGTCTAAATCTGAAATGAACCTCACCACACTCACTCACAATCTCTATGCTTTATGCTTCACAATCTATATTTTTAAGTGCATAATTCAAACCATTTCTTGATGACACACTATTGATTTATGGTCCCTTCTTGATCAGCCGAGGGGTCTTTTATAACCGAACCTCCTCTCATAATCACTCACATTCTCTCTGGGGGCATCTACTCTATCACATTCACTTTACATTCCATTCCATTCCATTCATACTCATAACATACTACATATCTTGGGGTTATTTATTCTTTCTTACTCATGCTTACATGTACATGTTGTTTTCATGCTAGATAAATACTTCATATATCATTATCTTTATCATATACACATGCACATTCACTTGTTTTCTAGTTTTGAATGCATATTTTCCACAAAAATTTACACCTAACATAAATTCTTGGCATTGTACCTCTTACCAGTCCCACAACGACTCTTGGGGGCATCTACTTTCATACACACTACATGTGTTATTGTTTCATTTTATACTACTACTTATTCTTCTTATCGCATTACTCTATTGATATATACACATCTTGACATACTTTTTATCTTCCTAACATGCTAATGGGTGGTTCATGTGCAATGTTTGTCTTATGGGAACTATTTTCCACCATGGTTGTCTATCTATTACTTTGATTGTTATTGTTTGTCATTATTTTCCTTTGATGCAATTGTTTACGTGCTTTTCCCTTTATATCATTTGCACATTGTATGATTTTGGCTGCTTCAACCTTGATTGTATTGCGACACTCGTGAGCGATATCCCATGTTTGAAACCCACTTTGTGTGGTCTACATTTTCTTCGATATGCATATTTCTCTTGATTGCACTAGTACATGTTTCGATCCACTTTTGTTTACACGTGCCTTAGTTTCTACCATGCACATCCCCTCCCCGTAGGTGCCAATTTTAGATTAGTGACCAGTCCTCTTTTTTTTGCATCCTCCTAGAATGTTGCATGCACCCCAAATAAGGGGAACATGCATTGGGTGAATCATTCACCCTATTTAACAAGATACATAGTCACAGTTTAGACCTACATAATATAGAAAAAACACTATATAATTACATAAGTGGATCAAAATCTGAATTGGGTCATCGGTTCAGCACAAACACTAGCGCCCAGATATAGACATGAGGGCACAGGAGTCCTTGTCCTTCTTGGGCACCTATGCCGGGGGTAGAGTACAATCACTTTCTCATATTAGGACAATTTTTAGCAGCTTTACATAGAACAAGCACAATCCTCAAATAATCAACATGCATGGTATCCTCGACTAACTAAAATATGATATTTTATGAGTTAATCTAAATAGAAACAAAATGAAATACTGAAATTCTGAATCTAAATATTTTATTTTATTATTTGAATGTATTGGAATAATCTAAATAAAAGGGGTGAGATACTAACCTATTTTTAACTTACCTCATTGTGTCTTGTCTTTGGAATGAATGCAGTGATGTGTAGACCCGGCAGCAGGTGTGGCTAAACGACTTTAGGAATAACATAACTTAGGAATCTAACTAGACTAAGGCACATGGAAGGGTACTTGGGCCACCTTGGATCTCCTAGTTTGTGATATGGGCACTTTGTGGTCTATAAAAATCTCAAGATCGAATATAGTAGTGTCGTAAGGTCTTCTTAATATTTTCATTTTTTTGTATAATTGTTGCAATACCTTCTCTTATGTCATTGTAAATGTGATGTGAAGATCCACCTACAAAACCCTATTCAAAGCATCAAATTCCAAAATAAAAATGCATATGAATAGGTCGATCGACCTTAATTGGTGGACTTACAACTGCGATGCACTACATTTTAGAACCCATGTAGTTTTTGTACATGTGTGTGTAATTTTGTGCCTAGGATTTCCTATCGCCAATGATGCGTAAAGTAGGAGGAAATAACTAGATGTAAAAATGCAAATGGTGGATGGAAAAGAATACAACCCTTTTCCCTATGCTTGTGTGATGCGGATGTAGAAGATGCCCAAATGTAGTTCCTTTCCTTAGTAGATAGTTTCCTTTGATAGTAAGATGTCCACCCCTAATGTAGTGAGTATGATATGTTTATATAGGGATCTCTTTTCAAATTTTAACACTAATTACCCAAAACTGACTACTATCTAGAGGAATGCACAAGATAACAACAAAGAATGACCTTAAACAAAAAAATTAGGACCAAAATCGTGAAAATAAGGGTTCCTAAAATCATGGATCAGGGTGCCTGGGAACCCTGGTTCTATCATAGGTACCCTAGTATAGGATTGGAGATGAAAATCGAGTGAATTACGACACCTTATACACCTTAAAAGACACCCAAAATCCGTATAGACAATTGTGAATTATACTGGAAAAATAACAATGATGACCTAATAACCGACAATAAGACTATGGGATGGGTCATTAGTGAATAATTTTATTACGTGATATCCATATACAAAATAACATACTTGGTGGTAAAATGTAATAGTAAGTGTGTGATTTTGTGACTACATTTTCCCCCACTTTAAGTTAGTGAGTGGAAAGCTTGGTAACATAAAGTAGATAGAGATGTACTTGAGAATAAGTCGAGAGGCCCATGTTGTAAAAGAATGCACATATGTGTAGTAGAAGCATGCCGATAGGACTTGTTATCCCAAATTCCCCCACCCCGAAAATTTGGGCAAGACAACTCCTACACATAAGGAAATTATGAAGGAAACGACTCAGACCCGCGAGCTCACATTCTAGGATGACAAACTGGTTGCAGAGGGACTCTACAATGGAATGAAAGGGCCTACAAAATTTTAAATGACCATATGCAAGAAGAAAGAGAAGAAGTAGCTCACGTCGCGTGAATTCGTGTCTTAAATCTATTTGATAGACTCGGGTAGGCTCTAAAATAAAAAAGGGAAAAAGTCAACATTTGAGCCCGAGTCAAAGGAAAGCGGGCCATTGGAGAAAAAGGTGAAAATTTTCCTTTTGACAAAAAGGCCCAGAGACAAAAGGTGAAGTGCATCCCCCAGCCAACCAAAGGGTGCCACGTGTCCAAGCGGAGCGGCGGGGCTATGGGAGTTTTCTGGACTTTGCGATTCTTACGGAAAAGGGGAAAAGATAAATTACGGACCCACAAACCTAATTTTCCCTAATCTAGCTATCATGTGTCCCATATTAAAGGGGACCCAATATTTTAAATTGTTTTCCCATCCATTTGTACGGACTCGATACAAACTTTGAGGGGCATATCTTTCGACTCAGGGCTCGAAATATTACAAATCTGACACCGTTGGAAGCATCTCGATGTCTTCTATGCCATGGAAAGATAAAAATCAATTTTCTCAGGCCCTAGTAGGTGAACCATGGAGAAACATCTTCAGGCCTTTAATACAGAATCTGATTTTCTCAACTACCAGATCTAATTCAATTCGATCTACCATTCTTCTTCAACACGCTAGATAGACAGAGGGAGCCAGAATCGACATATTTGGGGTGGATTTGAAAGGGGGCATTGATTGATGGCATTTGAATCTTCAAGACAAGATTCAATGCATATCCCGAGGTGGTTGAAACAGATTCGAATTTTCCCTCTTCTCTCTCTTTTCTTTCTATATATACTGTAACACTTCTCATTTGAGAAGGAGAGACATTCTAGGCATAGAGAAACTCTATCAAATTTTTTTCTTGATGCCATTTTTGAGCAACGAACCTTCTCCCACACCTAGAAAATGTATTTGTGCCTCTATTCCAGAAATGTAATGGTTTGTGCACATTCTAGAGCAATAAAAATGTGTTTTTGTTGTTTCTTTTGTGCGTTTTGTTATTTCTCTCTCCCTTCCGATTTTTTTTCTATGCATGTATTTCACATTTGTAGGTGCAGGATGTTGTGTTTCATGGATTTTAATGGTGAATTTGAAGATTTGGGCCATGTCACTTCTGTCTGACCTCCCTCATCTCCATTTTTTCTGTTTCTTTCTCCCTCAACAGAATATCTCACTTCCTTTCTTTGGTGTATCACCGCTTTAGTGTAGGCTCTATTTTTTTCCTCTTTCTCTCTCCTTGGTTCCTTAGAAGTTAGATTAGGATTAGATTAGCTTTCCCGGACCGGGAATAGCTTGTGGTAGGTAGTTTAGGAAGAGGAACCAACCTTCTCTAAAGATTTCCCACTTTTCAAGGTCCTACAACTTGGGAAAGTTCAATGTTATGCAATCACACTAGATGATTCTACCTTAGAAAATCAGATCCATATCTCATTTGGGGGTGCTGTGATTTCACACTAATAGACTATAAAAGCATTCCGAACCATGGATCAGTGGGTTGATCCATGTAACGTAGCAAAAAGTGTAAATGTCTCGATGAAGTGTGCTAAATGAAAGTGATGACTAGAATGTATGATGATTTCAAATGTGGTTTAATGATGAATAGGTGGGTAGGGAGTGATCATTTCCCAACCCGAATGCTTATATACAAATGAATAATCGGAGGATTTGGGCATCCTACCGCTAGAGGAAGAGTGTAGGGAGAAAAGTGTGTTATTCTCCAATCTTTAACTACATCCTCAAGATCTAGCCATTACAGATGGACTCAGATCAAATTTTGTGATTTTTGGATCCAAATGATTTTGATTAAAATAGTTGACCCATATAGGAGTGATAGAGGGAAGGCACTCTTGCCCCCACTCCACATAGGTGTCACCACAATGTGAAAACTTCCAAGTTGGTTCATCCAAGAAAACATGATATAAAAGGGTGACTTCCAAGTTAGGTTATCTGGAAGAAAATGCGAGATGGAGGAGGTGGCTTCCAAGTTAGGTCATCTAGAAGTGAATACAAGATGAAAGAGGTGACTTCGGGTTAGGTCATGTGGAAGAAAACACCGAATATGAGAGGGCTTCCAAGTTAGGTCATCTGGAAGCAAGCACAAACAAGTATGATGGCTCCCAAGTTATGTTATCTAGAAGTAAGCACAAAATATAGAATAAATTCCCAAGTTATGTCATATGGGAAAGAATGGTGAATGTAACTCCCAAGTTAGGTCATCTAGGAGACCATTTGTAAATTTTAACAACATGATTTTGATCTAAATGCATTGATTTTGATTGGTTGATTAACTATTTTTTGTTACTTGTGGAGAGATTTTACGCTAGTTGCCCCAGGTTAAGTCATTAAAGGGAGTCGATGATGAATGATTGTATTATAAATAATTTTTAATTGGTTGTTTCCCCCATGTTAGGTCATTAGGGGGTATCAATAGAAAGTGGTGTGTGATTGAATTTGGAAGATTTTAAATGTTTTTGCCCTCAGGTTAGGTCATTAGGGGGAATTAATGGTGAATTATCGCATAGTGTATTAGTAAGTGTCAGATTCACAATGTTTGAACATATGGTGATGTGAGGGGGATTATAGGGGACCCCCAATAATATGCCCCCTTTCAGAAAGGGGAGTATGAAAAGAATGAATGCTAAGTCAAAGTAATGACAAGAGGTGAAAATGTAAGTATTGAATGAAGATAAATGTGAAGGAATATAATATGTGCTAAATGTGTAAAATACGGTGGTAGGTGGAATTATAAAAGAATTTCATAAAATAGGGTGTAAATTAGTGTGAAAATGCTCAAAATATGAGTGAAACTATGTAACGTGTATCAGTTGTGGAAATAAGCGCGAAATAAGGACCATAGTAAAGGTAGTGATTAAAAGTAACTATAAATAGTAAAGTGAAAAAGTTCTTTAGTTATCTCATTTTACTATTTGCATGAGTGTGGAGTGTGCTCGGAGTGAGTGAATATGCTCAAGTGAGAGAAAATTGTGTCCTAGTCGGTTTTAAGAGAGCCGTAGCATCGCATCCACCACATAGTCGATAAGTGCATTAATTTTCACAAAATGTATGGTGTAATAGGCATTGTAGTTGAATTTTTGAAAATTTGAGATTTTTGATTTTCTTAACGTTTTTGACCTAGATAAGAGCAATAAGGGTGATAGTGACCTCTAAGACCGAGTGCCCCCAATCGGCACTAGTTTCTGCTTTGGGTGCCCTGGGCCTCGCATCTAGGTGCCCTAGTCTAGAGTGTGTGCATTGAGTGAATAATTTTGAAAAACATGTGTTTAGTATGTTGAATAAGTGTGTTTGGTTGTGTAATGTGTTCTAATGCTACATTTGTTATCATTTGGTGGTGTGCAGAGGATATCCATTCATGTGAGTTCCATGGTGGCCATCATTTGAGCACATTTCTTAGATTGGGCCTATTGGATGATGAGTGGGATGTGATGGAACATGTCGGCCTATGGCATATAGCACAGATGGGGATGTGCCCCATAATATGCCCATGTTAACTCCATTATGTGAGAGATGGTGTATAAACACATGTACATTTTGGTTACTTACGAGTGAGATGAGTGTCACGTTGGAGGATTTATATTACATATTGCAATTTTCGGTTATTGGGGAGAGAGTACAAGTGATGGAAGTAGAGGATATGGAGCTACGAGATGTGCTCGGTGAGGTGGTATTTTTTTGGGACATGAGTACCTACCGAGGTCCATATCAATTTGGATGCTATAATGTAATCTAGGGTTCCATGCTTGCAGAAATTTATTGTAGTGGTGATTGCTTCATGTATACCCAAGGAGGGAGGAGGTGTCGACATCTTGTATAACATGCATGACATATGTTAGCAGATAGAGGAGGAGGGTATGAGATAAGCATGGGCATGGCGTGTGTTAGCCCATTTATAAATAATTGTATCGGGATGAGAGTGGTGGAGGTATAGGAGCCACCACATTGATGCATGTGTGGGCATATGAGCATATAACAGTATTGAGACCAGTCGTAGGGCCACGAGAAGAGTGGTCTCAGCTCAGATATATGCTCAACGTTGGGTGGACATTCATAGTAGGAAGATGGATACATATACTATTAGGGAATTGATAGATAGGATGGGGCATGAGGCGGGTCATATGGAGGCCATATCATGACTATGGGGGATGGCCGAGGATGCTACAAAGTTGCAATGTATCCAGAGGACTATGTGGCTAGAGGAATTCTTTCTAGGTGTGGCGGATATTTTTAGGTTGAGAGGGTGTCACGATAGTTTGGGATGGCCCAGGATGTACCCTAGAGCCATATATATGGTTGAGAGTTATCAGATCACCTAAGAGGGATGGTGCTAGGCTAGGGTCCACAACAAAGCCATTAATACCACTAGGGACTAATTAGTAGATCCAACGATAGCGGTTGTGGATGGAGATGACGCGGGGTGCACCGAGGAGTATCGGTGTGGGTGGGAAGCTCATCAGTGGGTATTATTATACCCATATTCACAGGTACTATGGAGCTACCGCATGGAGGAAAGGGGAGGGAGGTATCCCGACTCAGTAGTATCGGCCGGAGCAGTATAAGTATTTTTGTATGCCTAGTTGGTGTTTAACAGATTTTCTACATTGTTTTGTATGTGGTTAGCTAACACGTTGTTTTATGTTATATTTGCAAGGGATGTGTATTGGTTGTTGATTTTAAACACATCGATCCATAATTTAACGTAGAATGTGCCACATGATGTGCTAGGTGGAGGGATGCTAGAACATGTTGATGACATAATAGAGAGCATGCCCATCTCTTTGAGATAGTTTCCATATCAACGACGATATGTACGATGCTTCTAGGCGAGAGGGATGAGGCATGCGGGGAGATTCAATGTTGCTTGAGAGGTAGTAGGTGGTGGTCCCTTGGCCTAGGACATGTTCGTGTGGTATGTGGACTTGTAGTGTTACTTTTAGATCGGGCTACAAAAATTACTATATTACGGAGGTAGGTGGAGAAGTTTTGAGGCCACGAACTGTAGTGTTGCATTGGTGGAGAAGTATCCAGTTCTAGGGCTCTCATAGTACACAAGATTGATAGTGATGATGAGGTCTAATTAGGACTATTGTATATGATGTGGGGCATTTCCCCCGGTGATGAAATGTTTTTGTAATGATGATTGTACTCGCCGTATATGTATGGACACCTATGTGTGATATATGATAAATCTATGTTGGAATGTTTTGCTCATTGTGGTGTAATGGATGTTGTATGATTCTATGGTTATTGTCCTAGTATGTGGATTGTTTGTGTTTGATGAATATAAATTTGCATTATAATGTTAGATAACGTGTGTATGAGAGTAAATATCAAATGGCATGTGAGTGATGAAATGTTTATTGAATGGAATGCGTAGTTGTAGCTAATATAATGATGATAGTAGAATAGATGAAAATGTATGATAGTAAAATGAAGATATCGTAATGAATGTATGAAAACGTAATGTAGTCATAATATGTTAGTATGATGAAAGGGGAGGATTAGTGATGCCCCCCAGTGTGTGAATGAAGAGGCTCATGTAATTAATACCCCTCAACAGTCAAGTATGAGCCACGTAAGCAAGAGTGTGTCATCAAGAAATGATTGGGTGCACTAGATGAGATGACAATACGTGTGATGAAAGATTATTAGAACAAAACTCTCAACAAATCATGTAAGAACCATAAGAACACAAGTACATCATCGGGGGTAAGGTGATAATAATTACCTACCAAAGACCAAGACGACATGTGGCGGTGGAAGCATGTGGAATGGATGTAGTGTGATTGTATGGACCAAATGGAATGTCATGTGGAGTAACCATGGGATATGCAGAGGGTGGTAGAAACCCATGGGATGCGCAGGCATGAAGCGGTGGATAGCGTGGATGTGGTGGATGCAATGAATGTGATGGTGGAAATGATGGATGAGGTGGAGAGTGCGCATGTGATAGTGGTGAGTGACCAATAAACTAAGTACCTAGTGGATAAGACTCAAGTGGGGTATGCCTACGCTGATGGAGTAAGGGAGATAATGACCACCTCGCAGAGGTGAAGGAGATGATATCAATATCCACTAGTTGTTGTATCCTCTCACATAGGGCGAGATAGTCATTGTCTTGATGGCCATTGATGTGATGATAATTACAATAGGCTTGGTCACCTTGACGTTGTAATCTATGTGGGGGATGATTTTGGTTGGAGGGTAGCTGAATTAATTGCTCATTTAGTAATATATGTAGCACATCATGTGGTCAAGTGTGAGGAGATAAATATAAAGGATCTCGTGATGGAGGTGGAGAGGTAGAAATAGGAACTTTCTGCGAGTTGGAGAAGGATGGGTTAATGGCAGAGGAGTGGGTTGATTTATTTTGGGATGTACTTTAGGCAAAGGTGGAGATTATTTTGGATGCTCAACTGGAGGTGTGAGTGGAAGACTAGAAGATGAAATGATCGGAGAACATGTGTAGGTTCGATGATATGTGAGAATAGAAGATATTTTTGTAGGTCAATAAATTTATAGCATAAGAGGATGGATGAATCACAAGTATCATATTATAACATTTCCTTAAGTGGAGAAATGAGGCCACGACAAAAAATGAATTGCTTTTCTAAGTCACTAGGTTGGAATATGAGCTGGTGTATACAAGCATTAAACCATAAGATATAATCTTGGATAGGTTCAGAGGAGTCCTAATGTAAAGTAGGTATGTGGTCATAAGTAACTCTAGGGCCATTATTGATCATGAAACAGTGTAGGAAAGTATCATCCATGTCATATAAAGTGCTGATGGACCCAAAGGGTAAATGGGAGTACCGTTGTAGTGCCAAATCAAGAAGACTATATCGAAAGGCCTTAAGTAATAATCATTAGAATCAAGGGCCATAAGTGTATGGTAATGTAGGTATTGTCATGAGGGTCACTAGTACCATAAAAAATGTGAAAGTGGGCATGGTAAAGTCTTTTGGGAAGACGGAATTATGAATCTTTTTAGGAACGAGATTTCCATGCAAAGAATTGTTGTTGAAAGAGGCATAACAGGCCTTACTTTCTAAAGTGAGAGTATGAACTTGAGATTGAATCTAACCTATAACATGCATTAGAGAGAGAGAATGTTCTATGAGGGAATGGTAGAAGATGGAAAAAATGTATTAAGTGGTTAGAGTTTTCCATTATGAGTGATCATAGGGATGTCAAAAGGTGATACAATGGAGTTTGATGCTAAAGGCACATTAGTAGTATGTGCCGAAGGAGCTATAGTAGATTATGGAGGAGGAATATTGATAGCAACAATATGACTGACATCGAAAACATCCCTAATAGGTGAGGTGATTGAGGATGAAACCTATATAGGTGAAGATGAAGTGGGAACTATAGATGAGGTGGGAATAGAAGGAGAAGAAGCAATAGATGGCGGTGACTCATGCATAATAGTAGATGCAACATCAAGAGAAGAAAACAATGGAGTAGGTGATTCACACACAATGGTATAGAAAGAAGGTGACTCGATAATCATTAGTAGGAGATGGATTTGTAGGAATAATATTATCACCGATAGGAATATCAATACGATCATCAATGCAATATGAAGGATAATGCAAGCTAGAATGAGATGCGGGAGAAATATTATCGGAAGTAGTAGAAGATAGAGGAGTAACCATAACAATAGGTGGAATAGAAGAATATTCATGATGTATAATTGACTACAAATTAATTCTTAATAAGTAATCAATGATAGAATATTCTAAAGCATCTCGGTGGTAGATCAAAAAGAAGAACCACAGGTACTGGATGGCATGGTGTACAATGAGTGAATGCAATGGGGTCATCAAGTGAGGCATATACCTATAGGATAATTTGTAAGACTAGTGGGCACATGTTGCTTTCCCTTCAAAAGTGTCGATTGAGTATCATCGTGTGTAGCTATTGGGGTACTATATACAGATTTTAGTTTAGCTATGGCGGCCTCATCATAGATAGGATTGACACTAAAATGAGACATGATAGTTGAAAAAAGAAAATAAAGAGGAACTATGCTCAACCACTGAGGTATTGAAAAGGATTCAAAGGAAAAGTATTCAAAAGTAGGGTTCACCAAAATGATTAATTAAAATATGATATTTTATGAGTTAATCTAAATAGAAACAAAATCAAATACTAAATCTAAATATTTTTATTTTATTGTTTTAATGTATTGGAATAATGCAAATAAAAGGAGTGAGATACTAACTTGAATTTAACTTACCTCGCCATGTGCTAGACTAAACAAGTTGATGTGCAGATCGGGAGGGTGTGATCAACGACTTCAGAATGACAAAATTTGGGAATTTGACTGACCGAGGCACTGAAGGTTATCAGGGCACTCTCGGGTGCCTTGATGCCGTGATCTAGGCATTGTGGTTTATAAAAATCTCGGGATCTGAATCTAGAAGTGTCATAAGGTATTGATAACATTTTCATCTTTGTCACACAATTGTCACAATACCTTCGCTTATGTCAATGTAGATGTGATGTGAAGATCTACCAAGAAACCCTATTCAAAGCATCAAATTCTAAAAATAAAAATGCATATGAATAGGTCAAATTGACCTTAGCTGCCACAATGGTGGACTTACGACTAAGCGCTGCACTACATTCCAGACCCCATGTAGTTCTATGTGTGTGTGTGCATTTTTTTGCCTAGGATGCCCTAGTGCCAATGACATGTAGGGGCAATAACTAGATGTAAAAATGCAAATAGTGGATGGAATAGAAAGAATACAACCCTTTTCCCCTATGCTTGTGTGATGCAAATGTAGAAGATGCCCAAATGCAGTCCCTTGCCTTAGTAGATAGCTTCCCTTGATAATAAGATGTCCGCCCCTAATGTAGTGAGTATGCTATGTTTATATAGGGATCTCTTGTTCAAATTTCAACACTAATGACCCGAAATGCCGACTACTACCTAGAGGAATGCACAGGATAACAAAAAGACCAACCTCGAAAAAAATTAGGACCACAAATTATGAAAAAAAAGGGCGCCTAAAATTGCAGATTGGGCATCCCAGCCTATCCTAGGCACCTTAGTATAGGACTAGAGATAACAATCGAGTGAATTATGACACGAGACTCCTTAAAAGACACCAACAAAATCAGATAGAAAACTGATGACTATGCCAAACAAATAACAATGACGATCGATTAATCGACAATACGACCAAGGGATAGGTCATTAGTGAATACTTTTATTACGTGAGATCCATATACAAAATAACATACTTGGTGGTAAAATGTAATAGTAAGTGTATGATTTTTGACTACCGTATCTCCTTTTTTTTTTGCATTGGATCAAATCGGATCGAACTTGATCTAATTAGAACAAACTAGGATCACACCATTTGCAGTGGTGTACAAATAATTGGGAAATAGGATTAGGGTTGGAGAATAACACTAGACCTTTCTCCCCAACATTTCTTCTTCCGTGGCATGAGAACTCCTAAAAACTCATTCTTAGCGCAGATCTCCCAAAAACTTGTTCTTCTATAGTGGTTCAAGACACTTTCTATCCTTTTCACTTGTCATGGATCAGGTGCACATGTTTCTTTTACTATTTTTTCACATTTTTACATACTTTTTACATGATTTTATGCATTTATACATAGTTGGATAGAAAATTTCACATATACATGACTTTGACCACTTTTTCGCTCTTCTTTTGTAGGTCTGTCCTTAATACACAACAAGAGGTAGCCCCACATCGAAAAGTGACAATGACAATAGGTATAAACATAATGCAACACATTACACTTTCACCCTTAGGGTCACTTCCTCTTTCCTAGTTGAGCTCTCACGCTTCATTTTTATCACTCCACACTTTTTCTTGTCTCCTCGGCATGCTTTTTCCATTTATCTACATGGTTATTAGGTATGCATCTCTTATCTACTTTATGTTATCAAGTATTCACTCAACAACATAAAGTGGGGGCAAGTTTAGACACTAAATCACATATGGGTACATTTCTAGGTCCTAGTCACATACTACTATTCATATGATTCCTAAGTGAGAAAACTAGAATTGATAACTATCTTTCACCTTTTGTCTATGTTTCATGTCTTATTTCTAGCCTCTTACACCATACATCCCAGCAATACTTTATTGCTTTATCTTTTATGACTTTGGACACCAAAGACCTGTGTTCCCTACTCCCCTCCGGGTTCCTTCGACCTCTTTGTACTTTACTCACCCCTTTTAGGCATCTTATTTTCTTATGGGTCAACCTTCTAGTTTTCAATTGTAAAATTAAATCAAGGTAATCATATAAATATAAAGTTATGTGACCATAGTAAAGGACCAAACTTTAAGCATCTATTACTATCACCTAAGGTTGCATCCAAAGGTACTTCAAGAGCATCAAGACATCCATCTATCACTCACTTAAGGGACAAGGGATTGCATTTTTATTCATACATGCATGAGGAAGTTCATTTTGACATCCACACATCTACTTACATTGCTACATCTAGTTATTTCTTGCTATTCAAGTGCATCTTGCACAAGAGCCACCTAGGGCACGATTCTTGCACACACACTTGAGAAATACATGAAGTCCGAAATGTAGTGCAATGTTTGATTGTAAGTTCACTATCTTTGGGTGGCCATCAGGGTCAATCGACTCCCCATTTACATCTTTTTTTTAGGATTTGATGTGTTTTGGGGTTTTGTAGGATATCATTTATTTTCTAGGTTACGGTAAAATATGCAAGTATAGTGTGACATATAGGTGGAAAACAATGAAGGATATCGAACACCTAACGACACAAGAAAATACCTTTATGAAGTTCTTCGCAGCCATGGGTGCCCATAAGAGCTCTCCAAAGTGCCCGTGAACCCCTCGACACATTACAGCACCCTAGTCCAACTTAATTTGGCAGCTTTAGAAAATTTTATGTGTGTAGTTGTGACAATTTCCTCCTCTTGTTCATTATTTTTCTAGTCCTCACATACTTCAGATCAATTTTGAAATCAACTAAGTATTATATCCTTCTCTTGAACTTAGGGTTTTAAATTCATTTAGCTTATTACTTGGGTCAAATTTGTACTTTAGTGTTTTATCTATTACATGTGACTCTGAAATATCTAGGGTTTTACAATTTCCAATAATTTTTAAAACAGCTCATACCCTTCTTGCACAATGGTCTCAAATTAAAAAGGAGCCTCATGAATCTATGAGAGACTTTGTAGATAATTTCAACAAGATGATCCACAAAATCCTAGTGGTCATGTCAAAGCCTTTGAAAGATAATAGGCTAAGCATTTTCACCAATGCTTAGTTACGAAAGGTTAGTTTCATGTTGAGAAGGAATCAACTCGCTACTTTGGATGAAGCGTAGGAGCTTACAAATGATGTGGAAGATGGTATGTTGATGTCTGTAAAATTAAAGGACTAAATAAAGACAACTTAAATCTCAAGCTTCAGAGCTATATACTCTTTAGTGAAAAAAATTTCCAATTATTTACTCACTCTAAAAAAACTTGTTCAAGTACCTTGTATAAAGCCATTATGAGGAATAAATTCCCAATCAAAAAAATTTATTGTTTCACCTCAAAACGTACTTTTAGGCTCCACCCGTGTACACAAAACAGCTTGTGGAACCCGATTAGATGATGAAATTGAAAATAGTTAGCTTCATAAGATGATGAAGAAGAAGGTGAATTGCTGATCAAACAAATTGGATCCACATAGGTTGGTTTATTTTAGTATGCATCCTCTTATAAAGATGAGTATGAAGATTCTGTAGCTGATATGAACATTAATTCATGTGTTGTTTTTACAAGATCAAAAACCCTTGAAAAGGAGAAATCATCCAAGCATGAAGAAAGGGAGAGAGAAGATCCTCAATTAGTGACTCTACTACCTGAAAAGATAATAACTAAGAGAGGATCCCCACTTCCTCCATATTTGGAATCATCCAAGAAAAAGCATGAAGTCATGCCTCATCACAAGACATCTTCTAAGAAAGGTAAGTCAAGTACTTCTACTCCTTCTAAGAATGATGCTTCCACCTCTTCACATCAAAATAATGATTAAAAATCTATAAGTAATCCTTCTAGATCAAATCAAAATAATGTTTCCAATACTATGGAAATCCCTTCCTCAAACTTTGATATTATCAAACCGTTGGTTTGAAAATCATTTGTTAGGCAGGTCATGGGGAAACAGGCCAACAATGTGCAGGGCATAGCCCCTCTTTGAGACAACAAAGTGAAACTAGTTTATTGCTAATCTATCAAGTAGGAATCTGTGCAAATCTACACTATTCTAACTTCAGGGGTTTGGGATCTCATCCCAGTAGAGGTAGTTCCAACTACGAATAGAAAGGTAGGAGGGAAGGAATAGAGGAGGGTAGATTTGAAGGAAGAAAAGAAAAGAATTCCAAAGACAGAAAGGTCAGAGGGTTTATGCTTTGGGCTGGTAGTAAACAGAGCCAAAATTACTTGCATAAATAAATAAATCAATACTTGATGAACATATGACAATAATAGGAATGAATCCAACAAAATAAAAACATAGATCTAACTTAAGAAAGATCTGATGCAAATAACACATATATGTAGCACAAAGTCTGAATACATGTATTAATATTTCTTCTGTTACAAGAAAGTACAAAGTATTTCTCTCTTCACTTCTCTTTTCATACAAAAATGTCCACTTGGAATACAACAAGTATTCTAGTATTTATAGAAGGAGAAGAGGAAAGAAGACAAAAACAAACCAACCACTATTTACAAAATATCTTACAAGATATTTACAAAATATCTAAAAAGTCAAAAGTTGACTTTGGGCAAGTTTTTGGATGACAACATCCCATGGTGCAACATGGATGATGTCATCGTAAATGCCAACATGCTTTTAAATATTTTTACAAAAATGATCAAAGCGTACACAAGAGGAGAAACTACTCCTCATCATCTCTTTGCTTAAACTTAGTGTCTTGCTTCGATCCAGGAGAGTCAATGTGACACTGTGCTCGATATTCCATAAACTTGCTGATCATTGTCTGAAGTTGATTATGATTTGGACCCTTGAAATGGTCGCCAATGACTTCGCAAGTTTCTTTTTCATTCTTGAGCTTGTCAGGTAACCCGGCAAACTCCTCGCATGCATCGATCAAGAAGCCAATGAAATCACGGAAAGCCAAGAGGTTATTGATTGAATCTCGCTGAAAGTGAACTCGTGCCAAGCCTTGAGTGACTATAGCTTTGAAGCACCTAATGAATGTATCATCCTACTTCCCTCAAGGTGTACAATTCACTTTGAGCATCCCTAGAGACATATTTATAATTTATGTCCTCCTCCATGTTGTATCATGCATCCAGGATTCATCCTTGATTTTGTCTATCCTCTCCAGGATATATTCCATTTGATTGACCCGGTAATCTAATGCAATGAGAGATTTATTATGTCCCCGCTGGTGATCGATGACACCGACCTTCAATAGGTCGTTAGCTGAGCAGCTGTCCATTGCTTGGAATGTTTCATGTTGTAGAACCCGGCATTGTCCACTCCTCAAAGAGGGAACTCACTCACTACCAGTAGCTCCTTATTTGCTTGATCTATATCCTGGTAGAGCACTGTGAATTTCTTAATCATTTCCTCACTATCTCTAAGGATTCACTCAATCTAGGAGGATACTGCTGCGCCTTGTTCACCAATCTTAGCATATTCATTAATTTTATCCTGACTGAGAACTTCAGTGGGTTTTGGCAGCGATCCACAGGAGGAGCATTGCCCATTCTTTGCAATGCTTGGAGGAGATGTTTGTTTTGTTCCTTGAGTATTCTCTTCTCCTCTTTATCTTCTTGGAGATTTTTGCAGAGCATCCACTATAGACAAGGCTTCTCCTTGTAGGCTTTCAGATGAGGTTCCCATTGTGACTTGAGTCACTATGAAATCTGTGGGAGACAGATCCTTCTTTTCCTTGGTGGGGTCTGGGTATGCAATCTCCATGACTCTCTCCCCCGAAGTGCTCTTAGAAAAGTGAGTTATCACTTTCTACTTCTTGGGTCCCTTCTTCGAATGATGGAGAAGTCCATGGGTGCGATGGGAACCTTTCTCTTGTGCTAACCTAGATGGTCAGAAATCTAGCTAGGACTTATGGGAGAGGGAGTAGAGGGAATGGAAGAAGAAATGGGAGTGAAAGGGGAAGCAACTGTAGAGGCCTCAGGGAAGTATGTTGAAACACTTGGTGGTGGCATCGACAAGGAGTCCAACACGCTGTTGCTTATGGGGCCTGGAGTTACTACAGGAGAAGAAAAGGACATGGAAATAGAAGGGATCTGCAATTGGATGGAGGGAACACTAGGTGACAGATCTGCGAGAGAGGAGAAGATGGAAGAGGTGGGAGATGGAAGGGAGGAAGGGAGAGAAGAAGACACATCCATAGGAATAGATGCTTCAATGATAGGAGGAGGGGAAGGAATGGAAGAAGGGACGCTGGGTACCTCGGGTTGTAGTTGTGACAACATCCTGAGTGGATGTATCCATTGAAACTTTTGTTGTCTCTTCTTCTTTACCTAGAGACACTAGGTCAACCACTTGTTTCTCAGAAGTAGTAGGAGGGCTTTGAGGAGCTTCTTCTTCTTTGCTTGATTCACCCTCCTTGTTCCTTTTCGGCACTTGGGCCGGTCTTGGAGGTGCTCTACCTGAAGGAGAAGCAGTGAAATCTACCCCGAGGTAGGTGAGACCATTCTGTTTGCACCAATGTTTGGTGTGCTGCAACATGGGCTTGACCCTTTCTTAAATGGTCTTCGGCGCCTTGGCTCTGTCGATCTCTGCGAATGGCCAATCATCCCCATCCGTGTTTAGGTAAACTCCGATCAATTTCTTGATCATTCTCTTGAATCCCTTTGGGACAATATCAACACCATAGTGGACGATCTCCTCTAGAGCTAGCTAGAGTGACCATTTCACCGATATCTATTTCATATGTCGTTGATCCAAATGTTCTTGATGTCAAGAACATGGATATGATCAATTTTTTCACTTGGGAGATAACTCCGACAGTCGGTTGAAGGTGGGCCTTGCTCCGGGAAGTTGTGCTTCAAATTTAGGAATTCCATCTCAGCATACATCTCCCGTGATTTGGCCAAAGGTGGTGTAGGTGTATCAACCAATTGTAAGGGGAATGGAGTTCCTCCTTTCTCTTTCTTCATGCATTTCTCATGGTAAGTGATCGGTTGTCTTGATAACTCCAAGAGGATCAACTTTGGCCCTACATACCTCGGTAGCTTCATTGGTTCACCCTCAAAATTCACCACTCTGAGATATGTGAATGTGGGGAATTATGTGAATAATGCTCCCCATTTCTTCGTGGCAAGCAATCACACTCGGCTGATCTCGACCGTGTCTCATGTTTGTATTAGCAAGCATCACCTCATAGAAGAAGGCGTCATTGATTTTGGAGAACTGGGAGATGATGGCCTCG
The DNA here is from genome assembly GCA_018340775.1 of Taxus wallichiana var. yunnanensis. Taxonomy (NCBI): domain Eukaryota; kingdom Viridiplantae; phylum Streptophyta; class Pinopsida; order Cupressales; family Taxaceae; genus Taxus; species Taxus wallichiana. The sequence goes on from CM031242.1 coordinate 697,431,524, forward strand.
AGCTTTAGCTCTAGGTAGAATTCATATATTTTGACCTGAGGCCATATACCCCATTTCAAGCTAGGCCTGCGAAATCCCTTGTTGATGTTGTAGTATATACAACGTAGGAATTCATGTAGAACTTCCCAGTTGTTAGGACTGTTGAAGTTCTTTGGGAGATGGTGTCACTGATGATTTCACCCCAGCCAAAATGCTGATTAGGCACATTCTTGCTCATGGTCTCTAGATACCTCAACGCATCCATTTGTGGAAATAATGGGCATCAGGAAGCCCAAATACTCTATTCAGGAAGGTGATTGTATCACTCAATTCCTCATTGAAGTCACTACGGTGGATGGTCTGTGGCCATTTTCTCACCGAATTCTTGTTCTTTAGGTAAAGTTCATTCATCATTTGCATACATTTATCCTCATTGTCATCCCAGGCCTTTTTGTAATCTTCTAGACTTATTTCTACATATTGCCTGTGATGAGGAATGCCTAGGGTTATTTTAAAGTGACGGGCTGTGAGGTCGATGATCATCTTTTGCTCTTTTCCTCGACACATCTAGTGTCCTTGTTATAGCAGTGGGTAACTAACATGATGAATTCATTATTCACAACACTTACTGGCAGCCCAGCTGCAAAGTGCAATCCACTGCCCACCATTTTGTTCATCCACGGGCCATTGCTTGCCGAGTTAGTCCTCACCCAGAAGTCATCCATATCAATATGCCTTAGCTCAAAGTCTTTGATGTCGAGATCACTCTCTACATATGAGTCAGGCATCCTGACTTTCTGATATTTGTACTTCATCTCTTGTTTCACCGCTTAGCTTTAGCTTTAGACTTTGTTGGTTTTTTTGCTTGATGAAGACATGTGTGAGCTCAAGGATGGTTGTTGTTATTCTGCAAGAAGAATCAAGGAGGTCCAACACAAAAGAGCCATGTCAACCATCATGTTATTCATAATGAAAGATTGTAGAATGAAGAATGAGCAATTATAAGGCTTAGGGTGCAAGGCACATGTTTATAACATGCTGCAGAGGCTTAAAAATGCTAGGTGCACTTTCTGAGGTGTTGACATGAGTAAAAATGTGCTTAATGTTTATAGGAGAAAAGTTGTACTCAATAGAAGGGGTGCAGTTTTCTGGATGTTAACATGTAATTTTGGGCGCCAAAGGGTAAAGCACATTTAGGAAGGTGTCAACATGAGGAAAATTGCGCTTAGTGTTGACCTGAGAAAAGTTGCACCAAGTTTAGAAAGGGCACAATTTTGAGAGGTGTTGCATGATAGAATGCAACTGCAAAGGGTAAAGCGCGAGGCATGGGTTTACAACATGCAACATGTCATGTTGATGTTAAGGGAAATGCGCTTGCGCCTTAGGAAAAACTACTTTGACTGGGCACTGAAAAAAGTTGTGTTACATGGGTTTAGATTGCGCCAAGGCACAACTTTGAGAGATGTTGTAAGAAGGTACAAGTGCGCCAAAGGAAAAACATGTGGCACAGATTTGTAGTACACAACATCCAATGTTGATGTTGCACAAGTGGCGCTGCGCCTTAGGAAAAATTGCTAAGTGCTCTTTATAATCAAGCGCGGATTTAGGTTATGCTTGCAAAGAAGGTAACATGCGCCAAGGTGCAATCTTGGTAGATGTTGTAGGGAAGGACAACGCACCATAATTTTCATCGGTTTGAAAGCTTAGATTATTTTCCTCCTTTCTCTTTATCTCTTTTTTTGGATACCTCAGATGGTAAAGAGAGGGTTTGTTTTGGCAAGGCAATAGGTAGGAAAAGATGATTTTTGGTTTCTTTAGAGGTAGGGGCCTTCCAGATTTGTAGATTTGGAAGGAGAGGAAAAGGGATTCCAGTTGATTTATAGATTGTTAGGTTCCTCTTTTAGATTTAATCCTTTTAACAACCCTAAAACCTAACACAACCAAAAACAAAAACCATAACAACAACAAGGATGACAGAAGCCACTTACCCGGATTTATAAAGGATGAAGGATGATGTTAGGGTCCACAAGCTCAAAAATGACACGCAGGGGTGACAAGGATAGGATGATGAGATAAGTAGAGAAAACACTTTTCACAATTTTCAATTCGTGAAAATGACAGGTGTCAAGTGCCTATTTATAGAAAAATTGGCATTTATTATTTCACCAACTTTCTTTGGCACCTTTCAGAGTGTCGACACGGGTTAAAATGTGCCTTGGTGCAATTTTATTGGCGTTGACATAATACTTTTAGCGCCTTAGCGCACATTTCATGGTGTCAACACACCATTTCCCACGCCTTAGCGCACATACTTGGCGCATGTTTTATGATGTTGACACGACATTTCCTACGCCAAAGGGCTTTCTAAGGGGCACACATTTTGGTATGTCGACATGAGAATTCCTATGCCTATTTCAAAAAGGTGTGTTTTTGAGAGTGTTGACACACCATTTCTTGCTGAGTTAAAGAAGCTGAAAATGGCTAAGTTCTAAAAAAATTTGATTTTCGAAAGGGGTTTTCGGGCCATTTTGAACATTAACAGACTTCTTCAGGGGACCAAAATGGAAGTTTTGGTATGGTTACCTACAAATTTCCCTTGTCAATTCTGCAGGATAACACAACCATGTAGAAAAGGCCAAAGTTCGAGATCTCTCGAATCAATACTTGTAAACTCACCCCGAATAGTTCGATAAGCTAGTCAAGTATATCAAAGGAGGAAGCTCAAAATATAAGATACCATCCACTTGAAAAGGTTTACATCCCACACATGAGCTGATCCAAATTCAAAACCTTCTAGCTTCTACCCTTTTATCCACTAACAAAATTGAACCCTTATATGTCTCCATGTTGATCAATGGATACCAATTAAACAATTATATTATTGATTTTGGATCCTCTCGAAAATTTCATGCCCGCTAAGGTTTCTCAAGATCTTGGTTGAAGTATCTCTTGGGAATTTGGTCATTTATACTCTATGGAGACAAAAGAGGTTCCACTTTTCGAAGGATCAAAGATGCAAAATTGGATTTTGTGGCCTTTCCAAAAAGTGAGCAAAAACAACAATCCTAATGGTTGATATGACATCTACCTACGAAATGTTCCTCAGTAGAAGATTTTTATGGGAAATGGAGGTGAGATTCTAATGGATTGGTATTCATCTTCAATACCACAAGCACGAAATGAAAAATCTCCTTCCTGAGCCCAAGATGAAATACACGGTTAAGAATTTGAATGATCCTAGAGAAAATGTCCTCTTCCAAATAAGAGAATTAGGAAAGATTCATTTAAATAATTAGGGAGAGTTCCATTTAAGGAAAGAGCTGATGGGAACTACTTCATGATTTCTGAATAAGGTGAAGAGATACTCATTATTGAGAGAAGGCTAAAAAATATTTCTGATGAAATTTAGAGCATGGAATTTGATGGAAGTTGTTCGTGTATTGGTTCAAGTGCATGTATCACTTTTTCATCCCCATAGGAGATTTGATTCCCCTAGCATATAATTTGTAATATTATAATATAAATAATACCACCGAATATGAAGCCTTGTTTCTTGGATTGCAAGATGTCAAAGAAATGGGGATCAAGAAGCTCATCGTACAAGGAGATGTTGAGTTAATTGTGAAATAGGTAAGAGATATATTTCAAGTTAAGAAATCTCGTCTCCACCACTATAGAAATAGAGTTTGGGATTACCTTAAATTACTTAATGAATTTAACATTAGAGTATTCCCTAGAGACTAAAATTCCATGGCTGATTATTTGGCATTCTCTATCTCATTGATGATCCCACATCCATATTTCAGCAGAGAAAAAGTTTTCAAAGGGAAATGATCTTCCGAAAAGTGTACTAGATAATTCAAAAAAATCTCAAGTTTTTAATGATGATAATCGATTCTTTCCTTCTTGCGAGAGACTGGATATTTTAGGTTTATGTATTTTAAAGGAAGTGACTCACTCCCATAAGAGTTTACCATAAATAATAGTGATAATGACACAATTGATCAAGCGAGATGAAGATGTATTAACTCAATTTAAAGGTAACATGATTCCAAAGGGGCTAGTGTGACTAGAGGAATTATTTTAAAAAATGACATGTTTATCCATGGTAAAACCAAGGATCAACCAATATCTTCATCAAATATGACAAGATAAACATTGGAAAAAGTGAACAACCAAGGATGGTGAACATAGGTAAATGTTGTTCACCCGAGGAATGAAGAAACTTATCTTCTTTGTTAAAAAATACTCATATGTACTTGAATATTTATACAATTATTTAAAATCCCTTCTACCTCAATCAATGCAACATTCCATCCCCTTAAAACTAGATGTAAAAGTCTTTAGGAAAAAAATATAGTATAACTCGAAGATTGTTGGGACCATCAAAGAAGAGGTTGGGAAGTTACTCAATGTTTCTATCATTTTACCTATCCATAATTCAACATTGATAGCTAATATTGTACCAGATCCGAATAAAAATGGTGATATCTACATCTGTGTGGATTTACGCAACTTAAATCAAGCTTCCTTAAAGGATAATTACCCTTTTCCATTCATGGATCATATCCTCGTGTTGAATAAACAAGTGACTAAGTATGAAGGCATGTGTAAAGGAAAAAGGACGTGCGAGGGTTCCCGTGGAATCATTAAAGAAGAATTTTCATAAGTTAAAGGTGCATGTGAAGTTATGAGGAAAGGACACACAAAATTTGTGCATAAGGAGAACATAGTCAAGAGTTATCCAGATTTCCAAACAAGGCCAAAAGTAGGAAAAAGCACGGGTTGGTGTGGTTGACATGGTAAAGCTACAAATAGATAAAAGCATGGATAAGTCACAACAAAAACATGATAAAACACATGTAGGGATGATAATATATATGAACTATGTATGAATAGTTATAGATCTAAATATAACACATCCGGCGTGAGCTATTTATATCTTACAGGATAAAGATGGAACTTCCAGATTAAAGTAGGCCACACATGGAGAACCACAAGAAGGTGCCTAAATATAGGAAAGTGCAAACATGCAAGCTATGTATAGGAGTAGTCTAAGAATATATTAAATCATGTAAAGTGGTGAAGGACAAGTTCCCACCCTATATATAGGTGTGTAAATGTCCATGTAAAAGAGAGACGTGTGTGTATGGGAGGATACATGAAGTTTGTGAAGAGTGAAGATATAATGAGTAGATTGTATGAGTGAGTCCATGTATGAGTCATACCTTACACATGAGTCTATAATGGAGATTGGTTGAGCCTATCATATTGTAATGCATCATGAGTATAATGAATACAAGCTCCTTTTGGTGATCAACTATCTTTGTGTGCATTACAGGAGTTCATGTTCTTCATATGACATGTTTGTATGTTATGTTAACCATGTTTACAAGAACCACATCTTGATTTCCACCCTAGAAGGAACTTAGAGGAGTTATGCGCACTTTGGATGAGTTCTTAGATGCGCATGACTAAGTGAAGTGCTATTACACTTGACTATGTTGTTCGATTTACTAGACTGCAACGTGACATTTTGGTTCCATTTTCAAGACCTTATTTCATTTAGGCTCTCAATATGTGGTGAGCTTATGACATTTCGTTTATCATTAGAGAACATTGAAAGGTGGATACACGATGGAGAAGATGAGTTTACACGAGATACAACATTAGTATTAACTTCAATCCAAAAAAATGGTTGAAGACAACATGTATGATTTTCTTAATGAGACATTATTCAACTTCTTTCCACAAGAATTGTATGAGTGGTTAGTAGCAGATATGTACAAAACAAATTAAGTAGGATTGAAACAAGCATATTTGGAGTTAGAATAAGTATCAAGTGTTGGATGAATTGGATTCGCCATGGACGTGCATAGTATATCATTGGTGGGAAGGTGTCTTATGGAATTATACTTTGGAGTATGTGATATCAATGTTTTCTTTCCTCGGAGAAACATAGTTACGATTCCTTCATGATCCCCGAGGATCATATTTACGTGTGGTGCCATTAGCTAAAGATATTAATGGTTGAAATCAGATTGGAGAATCTCCCCTAATGGTGGATAAAACCCACTATGTGTAGGGAAGGAAAGGGATTGGGAAATATTTTGTTGGGATAGATGGAAAAGGAAAGAGAAAATATATTGTGTAGATACAATGATGCACAAGAGAGGGTAGTTGAAGAGGTGTTAAAACAGAGAGGAATGGGGATGGGTGGAATTTTTGAGAACCATACTAGAGGTGAGGGACTATAGGATGATGTCCCTCTAATATTGGAAAAGTACAACAGAAAAGACCCATTGACATCTTATGAAAGAGAGTTTGGTGAAGAGAAAACCATTGCACGCATATGACCCATCATGGAACCTTATCCCTTGCATTTGGTACTCATGAATCGAAGTTCATGTAGAGGATCATCATAGTGACAGAGAATAAGAAGGTAATCGGGGATGACCACATTGGGTCGGAGAGATACATGCATATATATTAGTATCAACTTAGTAGGCATAAGAGATAAAGGAAACACATATGGTAGCGCAATAGGTTCCCGTAGTCGTAGACATAAAATTTGTTTCTAAGTAAAATAGTAGATGCAACATTAGGACAAAACATTGAAACAATAATAAGTGGAAATAGTCCCATTGGTGGGATACTAGGACAAAGGGTTGGTGTGTAGTTCACTTCTATTATGGCCACACATACCAGTTCTTCATTAGGACCACCATTCATTCCAACAATAGGAGGGTCAATAGGATTTAGTCCTCCCCACGGGGGAAATCCCAGTGGAGGTTTGATGTCAGGATCTGGTCCTCCCCTAAGCGGAAGCAATACAAGACAAGAAGTAACCCACCACCACAACAGCCTCCTCAAATTTTCTTTGAAATTTCACTCCACTTACCTGAGTATAGAGGATTAGAAGATGCCACAGAGTATTTACACAAATGTGAGCTCTTTTGGAGAGTGAAGATAATTACTACTTCATATAAGAAGGTATTCAGTTTAGAACTTCATTTCAAGGTCGCGCACATAGTTTTACATGAAGTATGATCCACATCAGATAGTAGTGGACTATGATGTGTTATGTACCACCTTTATGGAAGAATTTCACATACCTCGTTCAAGCAATAAAGTATCAACACACTCAAGGAGATTAAACATGGACTATTTGAGAGTGTCTAAGAATATGATGCATGATTCAAGACTTTGTTGTATAATATATCATATGATATCCATCAAATCCAACATGCGCAATGGTTCATGGGTGGATTGCTTACACCTTTTAGAAGGGCATTATCACATAAAATTTATAGACCGAGTGAATATTTAGAGGAAAATTACGCGTAGAGGTAGTTGGAAGCATGTATACTAGTGTAAGTACATTCCTTGAGGTGCATATTATAACTATGGTAACATTATTAGAGATTTTTTTGATAATTCTATGCATGACACTCATAATAGACTATGGTGTACAAATTGTGGCATATAAGGGCACACTAAGGATAGTTTTATGAGAAGAAATGTGTGCACACTACTTTCAACTTGTGAGATTTTCCATAAAAATCATGATGTTCGGATTTCCCTCTTCTTGATGCATGAACCAGAATAATGTGTCACTCTATTGTAAGATTTATGATGCACATACACATGATACAAGTAATTTTTGGCTAATTGACCATATCCATAAGGATTTTGAGACATGATTGTGCATAACCAAAGGCAAAAAATTCATTCACAGAATGCGAGGGATAAAATAATAGTGCATGTAATAATGGTAATGGAGGCTATAAGGAAAGATATCATAAGAGGCCGAGGAGGTAGTGGATGTAGGTTCAACCGAGGAACATGCTATATATGTGGGTTACCAAACCATTATTAGTAGGAGTTCCCAAAGAACCAGTCTTGTGTGTACTTATGGAAAGGGGCACAAAGTAGAAGATTACCTGAATTTGTATGCAGAACATGTGAAAAAACAAGAAGGATAAGGGCAAAATGATACATGTTGAATAATATAATAAAAGAAATTGGTATCTCAAGATTTTAGTTGTGGCAAACAACAACCATTATTGGTTACTACATACGTGTAGAAGGATTGCATGTGAATGAGTAGGGAAGATCAAATCCACTAATCATATGGGATGAGAATGTATAACCAAGTAAGTAAATGGATGTAGGAAAAAAAAGGAAATATTCCAAGAGACCATGATCTTAATCGAGAAACTTTAGGGGAGATAATTTATCGAAGGAACAATTGTGGGATAGAGAGTGTGCCAAGCACACTAAAGTACTTGATAAGAATGTTGATGACCTTAGGAAGTATGCAAGATGCTTAGACAATAAAATATCACACCACTATTAGGAGAATAATTGTGAGATAATGTACCATGTATAGAGACAAAGAGGTAATGACATATCCTACATGCTAATTTACCACCTCATAAACATGAATACGATAAGGAGATTACCTTGGCTATGGTTATAAATGATTGGTTGGTAAGTAAAATTTTAATTATACACGCATGAAAGTGAATGTCCTTATCCTTGATACTTGGAATAGAATGGGTATAACACCATTATAACCATCCTCAAGTGTGATGTATATGGAAAAAAGCAAGGGCCATGCCCATTTGGAATTTTGAAGGATGTAAACATCAAAATTTAGGGAGTAAAATTCAAAGGGGATTTTAAGGGTTTTGGAGTTGGCATAAGTTAGACAACTTCCCTAAATTACTTGGCCATCCTTGTTGTTATGCAAAAACATAGACCTATACTTTAACAAACATTATGTTAGTTTTGAGAATGCATATGAGTGAGTAGTGATCCCTATGGATGGTAAAAATATTGTGACCTACATCGATCCTATAAGTGAAGAAGATTTTAACGAGATCTATGTGTTGACGATGTGGGATTCATAGTATGTTGAGCTAACAAAGGAAGGTATGCTCAAGTGGGGAGACACATATTCTATCAATGACACTACTAGTGTTGCTTGTGATAATTGGGCTCATGGTACATATGAAATAGTTTATTTTGAGTGTCATGAGAAAGTCACACATGTGATCGACCACAAACAATTAGAAGATTGAAGAATACCACGCTAGAAAATTTTACTTGAGAAGGAAATCCATAGAAATTCTTATTCGCCATGGAGGATCAACTTCACGTTGAGGGTGAAAGGAGAAATCTACTTGTATATTCACTCATGGGAATGACAATTCAATGGTGGGCTACACACTGCGAGACAAATTGTTAGGATGGTGTGAGATTAGGGTTGATTTCTTAACTCAGTTTTTAAGAGTAACCTTCCTTCAAAGATACCAAGTTATGATGGAGAAAAATTTCCCTGGATCACATTCAAATTTTGAAAAGAATTGCCTTGTGGTACTTGATGCATTATATATTTAACAAAAATAGAATTTATTAAACCCTAATTGTATATTCACATATGATAATAAATGCTAGAATACAAATTTGACACAAACAATAAGCAACTAAAGTATAAAAACCTAAGGAAGAGGTGTAGGAAGAATAACTTATCTAATCAACACACTATCTAGTACTAGTTTTATTTGGGAAAAGTATTGAACAAGAAGTGAAGAGTGTCAAAATACTCGGGATAAATTACATACTTTGGAATATAGCTAGAAATTGGCGCCCATGAAAAGACAGGGTGTTTGGCGCTAACAACCTCTACTAGGTGCTTGTGACTATGTAGATGGTCAGAATTTGATTTTCATAGTGTCACAAAAGTGTCGTAATTACTCTATATTGGTCTCATGTGTGTCATAATATAATCAATGAGGTGCTTGTGACTTACAAAACAAATATTCACATGTAAAACCCATAATACCACATCAAATCCAAAAATAAAGATGCAATATGGGAGTCATATTGACCTTAGTGGTCACCCCGAGAGTGAACTTATGACCAAGCACTGCACTACATCTCAAACTCCATGTAGTTCTAGTGAGTGTGTGTAATAATCATGCCCTAAGATGCCCTTGTGCAAGTGCACTTGGTAGTGGGCTAGCTATATGTAACAATGTAAAAGAATGTGTGGATGGAAAAACAAACTTCCCCTTCCTATGCAGTGTAAGTGGAAAATGAATTCCCTTGTCCCTTGAATGAATTCTAAATGGATGCGTTGAAGTGCTTTAGGTGCCTTTTGAGTGAAATATTAGGTGATAGTAATAATTCTTAGAGCTTAGTCCTTGATTTTGAACACAACTATGTATTTATATGATTCCCTTGTTTAAATTTTGTAATTGAAAACTAAAAGGCTGACCCATAAGTAGAAAAGATTCACAAAAGATAAAAGAGACCCAAAAGAAGTGAATAAGGTGGAAAAGGGTCAGGGGTTCCTAGAGGGGACATGGGTGCCTATGCGCTCTTGTCTTGGCTAGGCACTAGTGTTCAAAGCCATAAAAGATAAAAAGTAAATTTTTGACTGGGTTGTAGGGTGTGTAAGACCAAATAGAAAACAAGAGATAAATAAAAGATGCCAAAGACAATCGTCAATTACTAGTTTTATTTCTTAGGAATCATATGAATGTTAGTATGTATTTAGGACCTATAAATGTAACCAAGTGTGTGATTTAGTGTCTACATTATCCCCACTTTATGTTGTTGAGTGAATACTTGATAAAATAACGTAGATAGGAGATGCATTTCTGATAACCATGTAGAGTTTGTAGTGAAGTACGTGTCGAGTGGAGAAGTGAAGCATGGAATGACATAAAAGTGAAGCGTGGGAACTAGGAAGAGAAAGTGACCTTAGGGGTGAAGCATATGTTTTGTGCCATGTTGACCTATTATTGTGCTTGTTGAAGATTGCTTCTTGTTGCGTATTAAAGATGGACCTAAAAAAGAAGAGCAAAGAAGTAGTCAAAGATATGTATATGAGAATTTTGCCTAAGTATGTGAAATTATGTAAAAGTAGTAAATGGAAAGTGTGCACCTAATTTGTGAAGAGTGAAAATGATAGAAAATGTCCTAAAATGCTATAGAAGAGTGAGTTTTTAGGTGATCTCACACCAAGATTGAGTTTTTGGGTGATCCCACACCAAGAGCGAGATTTATGGGTGATCTCATGCCAAGTGCAAGTTTTTTGGGCAATCTCATGTCAAGAGAAAGTATTAGGGAGAGGTCTAGTGTTACTCTCCTTCCATGACTCTACTCGATATACACCACTACAAATGGTGTGTTCTTTCTTTATTCCTACTGTCGCTGATTTGTTTTGAATGCATTAATTATTTCAATTGAAAATGGAGATATAATGCATTTTGTTTGTTAGAGGAATGTGCTTGATATTGTCAAACTACTCTAAAGGCTTATGTAGGTTGTCTTGATATGAGAAACTACTTGTGTGTGCCCCTAGGACATCAACACCCGTGGAGGCCACAGTACTTTGGTGCTCCTATTTGAGCCTAGGCCTAGGTGTGTCTCAACGTTGTGATTTTGACCCAAGTTTGATTTTAAGCTAGTGTTGTAACTATAATATGTGTTGAACTATACTCTGTTGTAGCTCGAGTCGAGAGATCTATTCATGATTTGAACAGTATCTCAAGAAGGGGTAGGGAATGTGCATGGTAGAAATCAATGCACATACTTACAAAGTGGCTAGATATATGTGTTAGTATAAAAATATAGTAAACATGTCATGGAAAAATGATGCAACAAGCAAGTGTGCATACAAGATAGACCAAAAAAGTGGGTTTTAAACATGGGACATCACTCACAATGTCACACGACAATCATGTCCGAAACGGCCAAAATCATAAAAGCAAAATCAAACAAGACATGAGGCATAGCTGGTAAATAATAACATACAAGTAGAAAGCAATGGAAAACAAGATGTAACAGATAACCATGGTGGAAAATAGTTCTTGCAAGGAAAATACTGCACATGAAGCACTCATTAACATGTTAGAAAGATAAAGAGTATGTCAAAAAAAATATGTATCAATGTAAAGTAGTGTATTATGAAGTAGAAGAAGTAAATAATGAAACAATAGAACATGTAATGTGTGAGGAAGTAGATGCCCCGAGGAGCCTTGGTGGGACTAGTAAGAAGTATAGTGCCAAACATCATTGCAGTGTGTAAGTATCTGTAAGAAGTTTGCATTCATAACTAGAGAGCAAGTGAACACACATGTGTATATAGAAAAGATATTGACATAATAAGTATCCATCTACTATGAGAAAAAAGTGTATGTGTAAGTATGATAAAAAAGAGTAAATACAACCAAGATATGCAATATGATGTGTGTATGAGTGTAATGGAATGGTATGCAACGTGAATGTGATAAGAGAAATGTGCCCCCCAACTAATGTGGATGAGTATGAGATGAGGTTCATTTATAAAAGACCCCTAAACAATAAAGAATGAACCATAAAATAATAGTGTGTCATCGGGAAATGGTTTGAAAGTGTGTGATAGATAAAATAGAACATGAAGCGTAGAGTGTAGAAGGTGAATGTAGTGAGTTTCATTTCAGATTTGGACCCTTAATGGTTGAGTACGAACCATGGAACTAGAGTGCTTCATAGGGTAATGAATGGTGCTAAGTGTGTATCAAGATTTATAAGAGAGACTAGATGTGTGATTAAAAAATATATGATTTAGAATTTCCTAAATCTAAATGCAAGATATCGATAAATGAATAAGAAATTAAGTACAAAAATAGACCCACACAAATTAAGCTAGAGAATTAAAACCCTAGTTGCAAAGAGGAGGAAAGAAGACTTAGTTGATTCGCAACTAGATTTAGACTGTGCAAAGTATTGAGAAGATGAGTAGAGAGGAGAAGTGTTGCACAGAGCCTCGGAAAAAATGTGTGAGATGAAGATCTATCTTGAGACTTGGGTGCCACAGACTAGTACTAGGCACTTGTGACTACAAAAATTCTCGAAAAACCATCTTTGACTGTTCCCAAGGTGTTTGGTGTCCTTCTCCTTTAGTCGCTAGTATGTCTTAAAATGATCATTGATGTCACTAATAAACTACAATGAAATATTGACCTAAAACCCTCAAGAGTGCATCAAATCCCAAAAAGAAAATAATGCAAATGATGGTTTGGACTATCCTCAGATATCAAACAAGTGATCTTACAACTGAGTGTTGCACTACATTTCAAACCCAATGTATTTCTAGGTGTGTGTGTGTGTGCATAATCATGCCCTAGGTTACTATTGTGTGTGTCCCACTTTTTAGCAAGAAAATAACTAGATGTGTGGATGGAATAAAATGAACTTCCCCACCTATGAAGTGTATGCATAAGAATACACTCCCTTTCCCTTGATTTGATGCTAGAATGCTCTTGAAAACGCTTTGGATGTAACCTTATGTGGTGATAGCTAATGCTTAGTGCTTGGTCCTATTATCAAATTTTTCCCCTTGGGGAAAATTGGAAAACGAGGTCCTATTGGATCTTGGGACCAAAAATAAGCATCCATGAATTTTCTAGGTCATTTCAAGTAAATTTTGCATGTGAGGAGTATTACATTTTTTTTGGAGGTTGTGGGATCATCTTCTTTATTTTCCCCTTTTCGGTCTTGGAGGTTGGAGATTTTCTTAGAGTGAGAGATTTCCTCGGCGGGTCCGCATTCATCCGACATGAGAAAAAATGTCAAAATTTATAAATAAAATGTTTAAAAGGTTCTATTGTGCTCCCATTACCTCCTCAGTGTCAATAAAGATTCATGAGGTTTAAAAATCAGGGCATGATCATATTGAGTGAGCTAAGGGGGCTTTGAGCTCAATAAAGCTTGATAAGCTATGGGTTGTTTGATTGTTTTAAGAATCATGTTGCATTGGGTAAGCTCGGGTTTTTGTGGAAAACCGTTAACATCCCAAGTCGAGTATAGAAAATGGCTTGATACATCTAGCTTAGCGTTGAAAAGTGAATGAATGTCTAATGAACATGCTGATCCTAGCTTGAAGGTTGGCTCGAATAGGCGTAACATGCAAGGCCATGACATTGGAGGAGTTTTGAACGTAGTCACGGTTGGTGGAAGTCAACACAAATGGATCAAGCTAAAATTGAAGAAGTTCAAAGTTGGATGATGAAGGTCACTACAAGTTTCTCACATATGGTGGAAGATCTAAGGATGATAGAGGAAGTGAGTTTGAGTCAAGCCAAAGAAATGTCAAGCTCGACACAAAAGGAGCATGGTGCTCATAGTGCCTCGGGTCTACATGGAAGTGTAATGTTGGGTGGCTCGTTGTGAAAGCTAGGGTCTCAGTTGAGTTAGATTCATGTTGGCTCAAGCATGGAAAAGAAGGAGTAGAGATAGGGATCAACTCAACATCTCGAATCACATTGAAAATTCACAGAGAATACCTTGGAGATCACGTAGATGTAGAGATCTCTTCATTGGCTCGGTGGGGTTACGCTTATGAACCAAGTTGACTTAGTGATAAGAGATCACAACAATCCCAATGCATAACTTAAGGTTGGATTGGGGAAATCAATGTCAACTCGGCACCACGGGACCTGAAAATGCACAACTAGCTGAAATTATGTAGCCACAAAAGCATAGATAAGGGCAAAGAATGTCAAGAGCCAACTCGGCTCAATGACTCAACATTGAGCTCATGAACATTGAGGGAAGATGATGAGATCGGGAGATGAGGATGAGAGGAGTATTTGGAGGCAAACCAGGTTGGGCTCAGATGGGTGATGTTTAAGTTGAAGCAACGAGCTCAGTTTGTGGAAAACATGTGTGGCGTAGCTTGTGGGAAGATAGTTTGAGTTGAAATTAGGATATGTTGAGGAGTGAGCTCGTACTTTAAGTGTACTACATCAAGTGAGCCTTTGGAATGTATCAATCAGAAGTAAATGGAGATAGAGGCTCTGAAAGGATAACTTGGTGGCTTAGGAGCTCAAGTCGAGGCACTTGGCGCCATTAATGCATCGTTCAACCATATATGATATTGAATCAAGAGAAGAACTACTCACGGAGCCTAATAAGTGACAAGTCGCTATTCGTGGATGAAGATGAGCTCGGGGTCAAGCTCTAGGTCACATGGAGATGACCCAACCCTATGCACGAGTCACTCAGGGTGAAATGATCTGATCAAATTAGAGCTCGAAATGGTGAGGAAGAATTGGTATGCAACCCGACTTGATGGGAGGATTCAGAAATAATTAGCTCTCTCAACCGAGTCGAGCCGAGGCATAGGACAATGGGAGTTGGGGAGATTTTTGGTTCTTCATCTGGGCTTGTGGGAATTTCGGTGATGTAGGGCATGTTGGAGTAGGATGCCAAGCCGTGTTGTGGGGATTCAAGTCAATCAAGCCGGGGAAAATTTGATTCTTTTTCCTACGAAGGACGTCGATCCCACCAAATGAATGTACCAATACATGTGTGATGCGATGGAACTCGCTCAGCAAGTTGTGTCATGGTCATCCGAGTCTATTGTTGAGTCATCGGTTGAGATGAAGTGGTCAAAGTGAAAGGCACCGTGAGCCTCGATCAATGAGTAATGGGAGAACCCGTAGATTAAATGATATGTGGCAACCAATCCAAGAAAGGTGGGTGAGAGGCGAGTTAAGTGAAGAGCCCAAGACCCGGTAAATGTGGAAGCCAAAGAGATGTAACCGGATGTTTTCAATGCAAGTGATGATGAGGTGGAAAAATCAAATAAGGAGCTAATTGAGATTAATGCAAAAGTTAACTTGTTAATGGATACGTTGAGTTATGAGAGCTCGACATGTGATAAGGCGTGGTAGTCAAAACTTTAAATGCTCGAGCTATACATGTCAAATTTGAAACATGTCAAATATGTAAAAGGCAGCGTAAAAAGAATGTGGAGCCCGTCAATGCCAAATGTGGCAAGGAGGATAAAACCCCGACTCAACGAAGGATATTGAGAGATCACTACTATGATCAATACAGAACTCGCCAACCAACTTGCCGAGTTGGCTAGTGAGCTGGTTGGCCAATTAACACTTAAACCCCTTCCAAAACAAAAATGAACTAAGTGGTCCCACCAAAGGCGTATTGTTGTCTACTCAAAATTCCCGCTCTGTCAAAAGTAAAAATTTCAAAATTTTGAGTTTAAATGTCTTTTTCTGTCCGAAATGGTGGTGTGGAAAAAGTCTTGAAGTCGAAAAAATCTAAGTTCTCGGTCATTCTCAGTAAGTGTTTCGGCCTCGCTTGGACATTTTTGTCCCAACTATCCCAAGTGCAAACGGGTCTTCGTTCTCCGATCGGCCGAAACCTCCGAATTTGTCCCATTTTCGGCCCGCCGGAAGTTTTTGTCCCAAGTGTCCCAACTTATTGTGCGAGTTGTTCCATTTTTGGCCGATTCGTCCGATTTTGTCCCAACTGTCCCGAGTTCCAAATTGCTCTCTGTCCCATTTTCGGCCGAAACCCCCGAGTCGCGTACTCCAGAGCTCTTTGTCCCATTTTCAAAAGTGCGCCCTGTTTCAATTTCACCCAAACCGCCAAACCACAGTACTCGAACTTTTTGTCCCGAATGTCCCAAGTCCAAACGGGCCTTTTGTTCCATTTTCGCCGATTCGCCCAAACCGCGCTTTCATGTCCCAAATGTCCCAAAGTTAAAAAGTGCAAGTTGTCCCATTTTCGGCCGAAACTCCCGAGTCGCGCACTTCGCTCTTTTTCATCCCAATTGTCCCAAAATGCATTTGTGCGTCCTCTCCCCGTTTCGCCCGAATCGGCCGAGCCGCGTGTTTCGCGCATTCGCGTCTCACTTGTCCCAAGCGAACCAACGGTCATTCATACTTAGTTTTTCCCGCTCTTCCCGAATATGTTGTTTTTCAAAATATGAATTCAAATGCGCATTGATTATCCTTCTCTCTCCTCAACGGCTATATAACGGGAAAAACCTCCTTTGCAATTCTTACATTGTTTCGAACCCTTGCAATTTGAAAACCCGCGCATGTCCCCTCCCTCTCGAAACTCCTTTCCGAGCCCGGTTTTGCAGCTCATTATTATCAATATGAAGATCAAAATCCCGGAGGAGGCTTGGGAGAACTAAAGAAGCAAGCATTCTGAAGGAAAAAACTTTCAAGACGCTCGGTTACACTCGGCCTTCCAAAGATATTCATTGTCATTCTCAAGATAAAAATTCTGCGTGTCCCTCGTGGCAAGGACATGGCTGAGACGTGGAAGAAACTCAAGCAGCGGTTTCCAAAGACAAAGGGGTCCCTCTCGTAATCGCCACCTGTCTCTTTCCCCTTCCTTCTCTCTTCTCGCCATTCCTTTCGTATTCCATGTAATTAGTTAAGAAATTGCGTTTGGCATTCCTTAACTATTCTCTAGTTAAAAGAAACGGTTATGAGGAGTAACCGAATTGGTAAGCTATATAATGGCCTTCTTTGCACCATTTTGAAAGAGGAAGAACTTGGCGTATTTTCTGAAAGTGTAAATAGATCATAAAGAAATCAATACAAAAGGGCTTTCTTTTCTTTGTCTATCCATCTCAAGTTATCTCCGAAGTTTTCGTTTGTTTTCTCGTGAAGATCATTTGTCTCTAGTTTAGTTAGTCTCACCGATTGGTGATATTTATAAAATAAGGAACTTTGTGTCCTTGATTAATGAATCTTTGTGTTTGATTAATGAAACTTTGTGTTCAAGAAGATGTATTTACGTAACTTTGTGTCTTTAAATTACATCTTATTTGTTCTATACGAATGATCTTGTTTTCAATTCACAGACTTCGCATACATAAAGAATTACTCGATATCTATAATTCCGCATGTTGCCTTTCTCGCTCTTCTCGCATGCTCTCATTTCCTCTATCCTTTGTAATCGATGATCCTTGTGGAAAACACTTTCGTAATATCCAAGTTCAACCATAAAATCATGTTTTGTATATTTGTAAATAAGTTCGTTTCAATAAGGGAACCTCTCCCATTAAAGAGGAGGGACTTCTTATCCCCTGATCATTGCTCTTCTTAAAAGTCCTATTTGACGACCAATAGTTTTTGGCGACTCCGCTGGGGAAAATCACATTCCAGTTCTGTAATTTTTCGATCATCTTTTGATCTGGCGACTCCGCGTTTTACTCGAGGGAGAAGGACCCTTGGTATTGAAGACTCTCAGTTTCAGCTTTTGGAGCAGCAGGGTTTTCCTCTTCCTTCCACAAGAAATAGAAGAACTCGTTCGACGAGCACTCCACCTGTTCAAGAAAGAAGTCCTACGGGTGGTATTCCTTCAGAGCCAGCTAGCCCTAATCTTCAAGCTTTGATTCTTGCTGGTGTTACAGTTCCTCTCCAAGCCGTTTTTCAAAGAATGGCGGCACCATTACCATGGGGTCATCGTGTCGGGCCCCTGGCCCTTGCTCAGCCTCTGCATGAGTTACCCAGAGGTAACCGGAAGAACTTCCCCAAATTCAAAGGCGATGGCAAAGTGCATCCTGACGAACACATCGCAGCCTTCATTGTTGCATGTGGAGTTCTGGGAGTCGAACATGAAGACGTCTCCGTAAGGCTGTTCGTTGAGACGTTACAAGACAATGCTGCTGATTGGTTCTACCACCTTCCGGCTAACGCTATCACCGACTGGACCACAATGAGAACTCAGTTCGAAAACCGTTTCAAGCCGGCAGAAGATGTGCATGCTTTGCTTGCCCAAATTTCTCAGATAAAGAAAGATTCGCAAGAACCTATGAGAGAGTTTGTGGCCCGATTCAACAGACTGATCAACAAAATTCCTGCAAATACTCGGCCTGTTGATCAAATTCAAAAGTGTTTCTTCCTGAATGCTCAATCGCCCAAAGTTAGTTATGCACTAAGAAGGGCTAATCTCGGAACGTTAGCTCTGGATCAAGAACTGGCTGTTAGTGTCGAGGATGACTTAATCATGTCAGGGAAGTTGAGAAGAGACCCTCCCAAATCCAAGTCTGCTGCTTCTTCCTCCTCCACTCCTGGACCTAACACTGATCCATTAGTTCAGAAACTTGCAAATGATCTTATTGCTATAAAGAAACAACCGCTCAAAGACGCCCTTATATGCAGACGCCCGAGGAGAAATTTCCAGCCAGAATCATTTTCTGCTTCTCAAACAAGATTAGCACTTGAAGGACCTCCTGTTAGAGTCCCTGTCAATGCGACCTGCGAGGTGGAAGAACCAGATGATGATGAAGATAACGAAGCTTGCGAAGAGTTTGCGAGAGAATTTGATGATGAGGCAGAGGAACTTGAGGGATCTCGAGTGAATTTCTTTACCACTGAGGGCATTGATGATTATGATGAAGTGGTAGCAGATATGACATGAACAAATGAATCTTTTGCTGTCATGACTCGAGAACAGACAAAGCAGAGGGAGAAGGTGACCCAGCCACCTAAGAAATCCAAGGAGCAGTCGGCAACTATCCCTGTAATTGCAAGAAGAGGATCTCCTATCCCTACTTCGTCTACACAGAAGGTGAGTCCTATCAATCCAGTTACCAAAGTTGCTTCTTCTTTTTCTCCTAAAGTTGATAAGCCTAGAATTCCAAATGATGATGGCCCGTCCACTTCTGGATCCTTTGATATTGTTGATCACCCGAAAAGACCAAGGTACAAATCTCGTGTTTGAGTACTATCAAACCCATCCCAAAGCTTTTGCCAAAATGATCCACTTTGTTAATTCCAACTCTAAGACCACTCTAAAGGCCTTCTACCTACTCCTCCTTCGCACCACAAACAAGTTTGGTAGCCTGTTGTCACCACCTCGCCTCGGTGACAAAATTAAACCATTTTATGTAACACTTCTAATAGCTGGCCATAGGCTCAAGAATTGTGTCATTGACTCAGAGCCTCGATAATGTAATGCCTCGTAAAGTAGCGCATGCTTTAGGCCCGACCTCACTCGCACTTATGGATCCCGTTACTCCATGGAAAGTAAAGAAGTGCCCCGGTCTGGGAGGATTAAAGATGCACAAGTGGCTTTTGCCGCCTTGCCTGAAAAGAAAGTGTTGGCTACTATCCTAGTAGAGTGATATATCCTCCTTCATACGGGATGTTGCTAAGTAGAAACTTCTGTAAAGATGTGGGTGGGGAAATCCAAATGGACTGGTCACATGCACTCATACCTGTCAATGGACAAATGAAGAAACTGTTGCCTGAGAAACAATCTGAGTATATTGTGCAGAAAACGGATGATCCTAAGGCACAAATACTCTATGAAGATATGGGTCATGGCAATTACATGATTATGTCCCCTGATGAAATCCAACCCCCCAAAGTGTCTCCTAAAGATCCCAATGGTGTTTGGATTTTAGAATTTGATGGAAGTTGTTCCTCAGCTGGTTCTGGAGCTGGCGTCCTGCTAGTGTCACCTGAAGGATGCCTACATCCTTTTTCATTTAAGTTGCGCCTTCGAAAACACTAATAATACAAAGCAGAGTATGAGGCTCTCATTCTTGACCGCAAGTGGCCAAAGAACAAGGTATAAAGAATCTTCTGGCTCGTGGTGACGTAGAGTTGATTGTAAAGCAAGTCAGAAACCTTTTTCAAGTAAAAAATGGGAGGCTGAAGCATTACCGGAATCAAGTTTGGGATTCCATTGAGTTCCTTGATGCTTTCTCTATTGAGGCAATACCTAGGGAAAAGAACAGCAGGGCTGATTCACTAGCTGTCTTAGGGTCACTACTGATTCCCCATCCTGAATTCTCTCAGGATAAATTCACCATTGAAATGGTCCATCGGCCAAGTGTACCTGACAACACCAATAACTGGCAAGTTTTCAATGATGATCAGCATTTTCTTTCCTTCCTGGAACTCAAAGGTAATTTCGAACAACTGTATTTTGAGGGAAGTGACAACCTGCCTCGCGAAAGCATGCCCTTTGACCAAACTGTCACCCAAGGAGAAGAAACAGATCAGGAAGGGTGCATTAAACTCAAAGGAAATAAGATTCCTAAAGGTTTGGTGAGTTTGGAGGAATTGTTTGATAAACATGACAGTATGTGAAATCTAAAGCTTTCATCGACCTCAAAGAATCACCGAGTATGATAAGATTGATATCGGGAGTTCTAATGACCCTAAGTCGTAAATATTGGAAAATGTTGTACACAGATGAAAGGAGAAAAGCAATTGATCTTCTAAGAAGGTATAAGGACATTCTTGCATATTCTTATGAAGATCTAAAAGCCTTCAAGCCAAAAGATATGTAGCATTCGATTCCTCTCAAACCAGAATTAAGCCTTTCAAGCAAAAACAAAGGCAAGATAACCCCAAAATAGCCGACACCATCTTTCAGAGATTCGTAAATTGTTGAAGGCTAAAATTATTTTTCCTATTCACCATTCAACATGGATTGCAAATATTGTGCTCATCAGAAGAAAATGGTGAGATCCGCATTCTGTGTTGATTTCAGAACCCGAATCAAAGCTTCTCTCGAAAGATAATTATCCTTTTCCCATGATGGATCAAGTATTGCAAGCGTAAATGTGCTCAAATGTTATCTATGCTTGATGGATTTTCTGGATACACCGTAGTAGAGGTTGATATCGCAGATCAACACAAGACAACCTTCACCACTCCTCGGGGTACCTTTGCCTACAAGAGAATGCCTTTGGGCTTATTAATGCCGGTGCCACTTTCCGAGAGCTATGGATCTCGCTTTTGGAAGCTTGAAAGGGAAGTGTATTGTCATATACCTTGATGACCTGACAGTGTTTTCCAAGACAAGAGCGGATCATTTTGATCACCTGGAGACAGTTCTGCTGAGATGCAGAGAGCATGGAATCTCTCTGAACCCTAAAAAATCTGTCTTCTGTGTTACAGAGGGAAAACTATTAGGGCACATTGTTTCCAAGGATGGTATTAAGATTGATCCTGAACGAGTTCAAGCCATCCAGCAAATTCCTCTCCCAACCAGTAAAAAGGGCGTGCATTCCTTCTTCGGTAAGATCAATTTTTTAAGAAGATTCATTCCTGATTTTGCAGAGTTAACTTTGAACATTTCTCAGATGATGAAAGGAAAGCAAACATTTGGTTGGTCTTCTGAAGGAAAAGAATCCTTTGAGGGTATCAAGAGAGCTATCGCTAAAACTCCAGTTTTGGCCTGTCCTGATTTCAGCAAAGATTTCATCATCTATTGCTATGCTACAGATAATACCTTGGCTGCTGTCTTGACTCAAGAAGACTCTGATGAACATGAGCTACCAATTGCGTTCATGAGCTATATTCTGAAAGATCATGAGTTGAAATACACCATGATGGAGAAGCATGCTTTTGCAGTGGTCAAAGCTGTTAAACAATTTCGTTTCTATATCCTCAACTCTCACTCCATGGTGCTGGTTCCAGATACAACTGTTAAGTCGATTCTTACACAGCAAGAATTTGGATCCAAGAGAGGGAACTGGGTGGCTAAGGTCCAAGAGTATGACATTGATATCAAACCGACCAAGCTGGTTCGTGGAAAAGGTCTTTGTGAGCTCATTGCTGAAGGAGCCAAACATGAGTTGCTTGAGGAGAAAGTTGACCTTCCTACTGTTCTGTTCCTGAGTTCAGTTGATGAATGGTATGCTGACATCGCCCATTTTCTCACCTATGGGGAATGCCCTCTCATTTAACTGCCAAAGAAAAGAGGACTGTTAAATTGAGGTCAGCATAATATGTATTGTGGGAAAATGCCTTGTTCAAGCGTGGTTTAGATGGGAGATTTTTGAAGTGTGTGGACAAGGAACAGCAGAGAAAATTGCTCTCAGCTTTTCATGATCAGGCATGTGGAGGGCACTATTCATCAACGGTCACTGCTCACAAGATACTCCGTGGAGGTTACTACTGGCCTTCCTTGTTCAGAGATGCATCCAAGTGGGTGGATAAATGCGAGGCTTGTCAGACTTTTGTGGGAAGACCTAAATTGGCTTCTTTGCCTCTCAAGCCAGTTGTGATTGAGGAACCATTTCAACAGTGGGGTTTGGACTTCATTGGTGCACTCAATCCTGCTTCTAGTGCTGGTCACACTCATGTGCTAACTGCCACTGACTACTTCACCAAATGGGTGGAAGCTATTCCAGGTCAAGAGCACTACTTCTGAAGTGGTATGCAGCTTCATCAAAGAGAACATCTTGGTAAGGTATGGTGTGCCTAACAAGATTGAATGATAATGCCTCGAATTTCTCTTCACTGAGATAATGGACTTCACATGGGTATGGTATTTCTTTGGCTCACTCTTTGATTACTTACCCTCGTGGCAATGGGCAAGCGAATCCACAAACAAAAATCTGGTGACTATCATAAGGAAGTTGGTCAATGAGTCTCAAATGAACCGCACAAGAAGCTCTATGATGCTCTTTGGCATAGGATTACACCAAAGAGAGCTATTGGAATGTCTCCTTTTCAAGTGGTATATGGAGTTGAAGCTCGCCACACTGGTGGATGGAGCCCACCCTTGCACCTAATGAAGGCCATTGAGGATACTAGTTTTAGTGATGCTCGGATAAGAGAATTATGTACCCGCACAAATTGAACGAGGATAGATTGAGGTCAGCTGATAGGATATCTGTTCACCAGCAGAAGGTAAAGGCTCTGTTTGACAAGAAAGCTAGGTTCATAGAGTTCCAAGTTGGAGATACCGTGCTGTTATGGGACAAAAGACATGAACCTCGTGGCAGCCATGGAAAGTTTGATTCCCTGTGGCTTGGGCCTTTCAAGATCAAACACTTTGCTGGTAAGAATTCTTTCTATCTTGATTACATGGATGGTTCCCCTCTCCCACTTCCTTATAGTGGGCGGTATCTCAAGTTGTTCAAGTCCTAGGTGACTAGGGAGTCCCTTTGTATATTCTGTACAGTGTTTTCCTTCTGTTGTTTTGGTGTGTTTCCCTTCTGTTGTTTTTGTGTGTTTCCCTCTCGTTGGTCTGCTTTTGACTCGTTGCCCAATGGATAAGGCACTGGTCTACTTCACCGAGTTTGTCTAAGTTCTTGCCTTGTCTCATTCCCTAAATTTATGCCAAGTCATCCCCAGAAGGAGCCAACTGTTGTCTACTCAAAATTCCCCGCTCTGTCAAAAGTAAAAATTTCAAAATTTTGAGTTTAAATGTCTTTTCTGTCGAGCTGGTGGTGTGGAAAAAGTCTTGAAGTAGAATAAATTTAAGTTCTGGGTCATTCTGTAAGTATTTCGGGCCTGTCGGACATTTTTGTCCCAACTGTCCCAAGTGCAAACGGGTCTTCTGTTCTCCGATCGGCCGAAACCTCCGAATTTGTCCCATTTTCGGGCCCGTCGGAAGTTTTTGTCCCAAGTGTCCCGAACTTATTGTGCGAGTTGTTCCATTTTCGGCCGATTCGCCCGATTTTGTCCCAACTGTCCCGAGTTCCAAATTGCTCTCTGTCCCATTTTCGGCCGAAACCCCCGAGTCGCGTACTTCAGAGCTCTTTGTCCCATTTTCAAAAGTGCGCCCTGTTTCAATTTCGCCCGAACCGGCCAAACCGCGTACTCCGGAACTTTTTGTCCCGAATGTCCCAAGTCCAAACGGGCCTTTTGTTCCATTTTCGGCCGATTCGCCCGAACCGCGCTTTCATGTCCCAAATGTCCCAAAGTTAAAAAGTGCAAGTTGTCCCATTTTCGGCCGAAACTCCCGAGTCACGCACTTCGCTCTTTTCCGTCCCAATTGTCCCAAAATGCATTTGTGGCCCTCTCCCCGCTTTCCCGAATCGGCCGAGCCGCGTGTGTTTCCATGCGCATTCGCGCGTCTCACTTGTCCCAAGCGAACCAACGGTCATCCATACTTAGTTTCCGCTCTTCCCGAACATGTTGTTTTTCAAAATATGAATTCAAATGCGCATTAATTATCCTTCTCTCTCCTCAACGGCTATGTAACTGCAAAACTTCCTTTGCAATTCTTACATTTTTTCAAACCCTTGCAATTTGAAAACCCGCGCATGTCCCCTCCCTCTCAAACTCCTTTCCGAGCCCGGCTCAGCAGCTCATATTATCAATATGAAGATCAAAATCCTGAGGAGGCTTGGGAGAACTAAAGAAGCGCAAGCACGAAGGACAAAACTTTCAAGACGCTCGGTTACATCAGGTTTCCAAAGATATTCATTGTCATTCTCAAGATAAAAATTCTGCACAGCGTGTCCCTCGTGGGCAAGGACATGGTCGAGACGTGGAAGAAACTCAAGCAAAATGCGGTTTCCAAAGACAAGTGGGTCCCTCTCGGAATCGCCACCTCTCTTTCCCCTTCCTTCTCTCTTCTCGCCATTCCTTTCGTATTCCATGTAATTAGTTAAGAAATTACGCTTGGCATTCCTTAACTATTCTCTAGTTAAAAGAAATGGTTACGAGGAGTAACCGAATTGTAAGCTATATAATGGCCTTCTTTGCGCCATTTTGAAGGAGGAAGAACTTGGCGTATTTTCTGAAAGTGTAAATAGATCATAAAGAAATCAATACAGAAGGGCTTTCTTTTCTTTGTCTATCTCATCTCCGTTATCTCCGAGTTTTCATTTGTTTTCTGTGAAGATCATTTGTCTCCAGTTGTTAGTCTTGCCGATTGGTGATCTTGTATAACCAAGAAGGAACTTTGTGTCCTTGATTAATGAATCTGTGTTACGTCAAGAAACTTTGTGTTCTGGCAGATGTTATTTACAGAACTTTGTGTCTTTAAATTACATCTTATTTGTTCTATACGAATGATCTTGTTTTCAATTCACTGTGACTTCGCATACATAAAGAATTACTCTGATATCTATAATTCTGCATGTTGCCTTTCTACTCTGTCCCGCACTCTCATTTCCTCAGTCCTTTTGTAACTGATGATCCTTGTGGAAAACACTTTCGTAATATCCAAGTTCAACCATAAAATCATGTTTTGTATATTTGTAAATAAGTTCGTTTCGAATAAGGGAACCTCTCCCATTAAAGAGGAGGGACTTCTTGTCCCCGATCATTGCTCTTCTAAAAGTCCTATTTGACGACCAACACGTATACATGTGAGTTTTATTAAAAATATTTTATTAAAAATATTATTTCATTAAATGGTGGATAAATCCAAAAAAATAGTTTACGAGGGCATAATGGTGGAATGTTCTTCTCATATGTAATTAATAATGTAATTAAATATGTAGGCCATCATGTGCTACATTTTGGCCTAGGATTTAGGATTCCTCCTCTCTTCTCTCACAGTGGATTTTCTATAAATGTAAAGGAGGAATTCATTCCAAGGGGTTAGAAATTTTTTTCCAATTCCTCTCTCTTTTCACAAGTTAATCTATTGTGGATTGTGGGAACTTTCAAGCCTTTTCTCCAAGATTGTAATGGAAAACATTTCCTCTTCCTAATGTAATGATGCATTGTGCACATGATTGAAGTAATAATAAATTGTGTTTCATGTGACAAATTATTAGTCCTTTAATCATTTTTGTTGCTTCATTGTGCCTTTCTCATGCTTGCAGGTGTACTTTGAAATTTCAAGTTTCCATTGGAAGTTTTGGGAGTTTTGTGCTTATCTGGGAGTGAAGCTTCATATATAATTGAGTTGTGGTGCTTTCTCATCCTTCTCAGTTTCATCCTTATTCACTGGAAGATTGAAAAATTATCTAGCAACACCCTTTCTTAGTGCATCACCACTTCTAGTATAGGTTTTACTTCTTGCAAATCTCTCTCCCTAAATCCCATGAAAATGTTAGTATAGGTCTAGTTAGTTGTTTTATTGCATTAGAAGTAGTGTTATGTTTATTTTAGGAAGAGGAATCCGGCCTTCTCCAAAGTTTCACCTCAAGATGAAAGTCCCACAACTTACGAGGTGATCCCATGTTACCCAATCACACCGAATGCCCTATCCATCACCTTTGGCCATTCAGAAGATGCAATGATTTGGTGATAATAGTTTTTTGCATGCCCGATATGACAACAAGAGTCATATCTTTCACAGGTGTGTGTATTTGTATTCACTTTATTTTCATTTAGTTGTGTTCTTAGTGAAATTTCAACCTTAGGAGGTATACCTAAGAACAACTGGATGACTCTATTGGTCTAAGTAACCCACTCTCTGAGTTGTAGACTATCTTTTTCCACCCATTTCAATTCATTTTCCTTCGACATGTTTCCATTTTTTCTCCCATTCATAAAGTTGTGCAATCATGGCTTCATTTCCATCGTGGGATTCTCTCTCTCGCAACAACAACACCGGTTCAAAATTATTTCAAGCTTACAAAATCCATATTCATATTATTATAGCTGACCTTCAGTTCAACATGGTGATGAAAATAAATCGCAACATGCATATCCCTATGAGAAGAGTCATGGCCAGTTTGGTTATTCACCTAACTATGTAACTTTTCAAGAGCAGAATATGCAGATGATGAAGGCTATCCTACATATGAATATGTAGAGTTACAACTTAAGATGTAAAAGCGGAGTAGGTATGGTGCAAATTTAGAGCCACAACTCAAATGAAGGCATTCAAAAGTGGCTTCAGGGTACCTTTTCCATGGGTTGGCCCTATGCCAAGTCACCATAACCTGTAGGAAAAGATTGCTTTTATGACTAAAATGTTGCCTCAACTTGAAGCTTGGATCAAAGAGATAGAGGCCTATGAGTTTGATGCAAGGCAACCTTATCAATGGGTAAGTCCTACGCCACCACCTCGAGTCCTCTTTCCATTTCCCAACCAATATCATTTCAGTCTAAACCTCAAATCCCAAGATTTTCACCTGCTGCCCATGTTGAGATTTCCATTTCTTCATCTCCTATCTTCCCATCCCACCATGAATCATTTGTTCCTCATCCTTCTAAAATTCCTTCTTTTCTACAAAGGCCATCAAGACAAGAAGTTACACCTCTTCTACCTCCTCAAGCAGTGAGGGAAGCTATTGAATCCCAACTCACCCCTCCTCTTATAGTCTCGAACCCATTTTGGAAGACCAAGAATATGATTATAGTGAAGAGGAAGAGGAGAACGTTAAGGAACTTAGTAAAGAAGAGCTTGCAAAAAAATTGAAAGAGTGGGCTACAAAACTTAACATCGAGCAAGCTTCACTCCTGACCAAACCTTCTTCTAAAGTTGAGGCTCAAGAATAGGTGGAACAAACTAGTTTTCCACTCATGACAAAGCCGAGCTAAAGGATGAAGACCAACACTCTATTTTCTCATAATGTAGTATCCATATTGGTTCTATATCATCAAAGGAGGTTGAATCACCACAAGTGACGAAACCGGTTGTAGAAGAGCAAGAGTTGGTCCTAATTCCACAAGAAGAAGGGTATGTGCAAGTTGAAGAAGAAAGAATCTCAAGTGTACCAGGTAATTCTAATGAGTGCGATGATCCTAATTTCCATACATGTAAAGAACTTGAAGCACTTCTGGAAGGTTGTAACATATTTCCAAGGTCATCATTAGATGTTACAATCAGCCACAAAGAGTTTCATGAGACCAAGGCAGATTCAGAGGTCGTGAATGTAGATGAGACCATGCAGAGGCTTTCAAATCCTTTCCCCTCTCTACCTTCTCAAAAATTAGATTTTTAGATGAATTTGATCTTTCTAATTTCATGTTTGAGAATGAAGAATATCAAGGTGAAGGAGGTTCTAGTTCAGAGGATACTCGATTGAAGAAGAACCCTTGACACAACCAAAGAAATGAAGAAGTAGATTATCTATCATATTTAGAAGAATGTTTTGATGGACAAGATCCTATGGAAATTTAAAATCTTGTTATTCCATCACTTCTCTTCCAACACAAAGTGCCTAGTTCGTGGAGAGAAATGATCAAGAATAACTCATTACTCATAACTGTCCTTTTGAATCGGAATTGGAGGAATTGAATATTCCATATCCATCATCACACGTAAAGGAGGAGCACACACGAGAAGCTAGGGCTGATTCAGAAGCATTGAATGGAGTTTATATCATGGAGAGCTTCTTGTTTTTAGTTTTGGAACCTAATTTGGTTAATGAAATTATGGTGAAAGAAAATATTCTGAATATTTTATCGCTTCCTAATAGTTTTCAAAAGCTGCAAATAGGAGGGTTTGACTTTTTAAATTTTATGTTGAACAAGGATATGTCACCGTGACACCATCTCATCTAGGTGGAAGATCAATTGTTTGTAAATGGGCAACAAGAGGGAAGTCAAGTCGTAAACAACCATCTTTTTCAAGGATGTCTTTAGCTAGAATTTCTTGTTAAAGTTAAAGTTCAAAGCAGTATGAATATTCAAAGGTTTAGACCATGTCCCATCACATACTTACATTCATTGAAGCCATAGATAAGTCACAACTAGTCACATTCACTTCACAATACAAGGATGAGTCTCATAGCCCCAAGGATTAGTCACAGTGCCTGCCTCTACGGAAAAAATGTAGAGCAAACAAAAGAGACATTATTTCTCTTTCCAATTGATGGCTTAGTGAACCAAGTGGAGAATTGGGCTTGTTTCAGTTTTTCACTCTTAGTTTCAACCATTTCCATTGTCAAATTATCTCGTATGGCTGCCCATTGTGAGGAAAGGGAGCTATTTTGCACAACTAGTTGTAGGGTTCATTTAGCTCACCTATGCCTCTAGTTAGCATAGAGTAGGAATAGTTTTCTTTCAATAGAATAAGTGCTTGACACACTCTACATGTTTCATTTGAAGCATGTATGGTTTTCATTTGTTGTGTGTGTGTTGTGTTTCATCTTTTCTCTTGCACAATGTGTCGAAGGTGGGGTTTTTCAGGAGAAGGAAAAGGTTCAAGTTTTCATAGA
Organism: Taxus wallichiana var. yunnanensis; assembly: GCA_018340775.1. Classification (NCBI taxonomy): domain Eukaryota; kingdom Viridiplantae; phylum Streptophyta; class Pinopsida; order Cupressales; family Taxaceae; genus Taxus; species Taxus wallichiana. The sequence continues at coordinate 697,461,150 of CM031242.1, forward strand.
GTTCCATGATGTTCCAAACTCAACAATGCTCAAGGATATTTTCGATCCATCCTAGGAGATTAGATTAGTTTCAGGATGCCAACATTGATTCTATGCCCAATGGATTTCTCAAGGCTAATAGACTAGTGCTTAGAAGCAATCATCCTTGAAAGGTCACCAAAAATGTTATCTAATTTTTCTCCTTGGGGAAAAATCGAACAACGGGATCCTATTGGATCTTGGGACCGAAAATAGTCATCCATGATCATTCTGGGTCATTTCAAGTAAATTTTGCATTTAAGGAGCATTATGTTTTTCTGGGAGGTTATGGGATCATCTTGTTTTATTTTCCCCTTTTCTCGAGTCTTGAAGGTTGGAGATTTTCTTAGAGTGAGAAATTTCCCAGGGTCCGCATTCATCTGACACAAGAAAAAAATGTCCAAATTGATAAACAATGTTTAAAAGGTTCTATTATCCTCCCATTACCTCATCAATGTCAATAAAGAGTCGCGAGGTTTAAAAATCAGGGCATGATCATATTGAGTGAGCTAAGGGGGGCTTTGAGCTCAAAACAATGTGGCAAGACTCGGTGAGCTATGGGTTGTTCAAATCATTTTAAGAATCACATAGCATTGGATAAGCTCTGGTTTTTGTGGAAAACGGTTAATATACCAAGTCAAGTATAAAGAATGGCTTGGATACATCTGGCTCAACGTTGAAAAGTGAAATAAATATCTGATGAACATGTCAAGCCTAGCTCGAAGGTTGGATCGAATCGAGGAAAAACATGCAAAGCCATGACATTGGAGGGAGTTTTGAATGTCATGTGATAACCGATGGAAGCCAACGTAGATGGATCGAGCTAAACTTGAAGAATTTTAAAGAAAGGATAAAGGTCACCGTGAGTTTCTCACATATAGAGGAAGATCCAAGGAAGTGAGTTTGAGTCGAGCTAAAGAAATGTCAAGCTTAACACGAGAAGGAGAATGATGCCCATAGAACCTAAGGTCTACGTGGTAGGGTAATGAAGGGTGGCTCATCATGAAAGTTGGGGTTTGAGTTGAGTTGAGTTAGATTCATGTTGGATCGACATGGAAAAGAAGGTGTAAAGGAAGGGATCAACTCAACAAAGAGATCGACTCACGTTGGAAATTCATGGATAATACCTTAGAGATCACGTAGATGTAGAGAGATATTCATCGGTTCGGTGGGGTTATCATTGTGAACCAAGTCAACTCAGATGATAGGAGATCACAATGATCCCAATACATAACTCAAGGTTAACTTGGGGAAAGCAATGTCAAATCGGTGCCACGAGACCCAACAATGCAAAAATCACCGGAATGATGTAGCCACATAAGCATAGAGAAGAGTGAAGAATGTCAAGAGCCAACTTGGCTTAATGGCTCAACATTGAGCTCGTGAATGTTGAGGGAAGGTGATGAGATCAATGTGACAGGATGAGATAATTCATTAGAGCTGAACCAGTTAGGCTCAGATGGGAGATTCTTAAGTTTAAACAATGAGCTCGGGCCAGGATGACGAAGCGTGTGGCATAGTTCATGGGAAGATGGTCTGAGTTAAAATTTGGATACGTTGAGAGACAACTCATACTTTTAAGCATACCACATCAAGCGAGGCATTGGAATATCTCAATCATAAATAAATGGAGATAGATCTCTAAAAGGATAGCTTGGAGATGAGGAGCTCAATTCGAGTCACTTGGCACCATTAATGCATCATTTGACCACAAGTGAGCTTAGACGGAGAGAAGAACTACTTGCAGAGCCTAATAAGTGACGAGTCACCATTCATGGATGAAGATGAGCTCAAGGTCAAGCTCGATACTGAGCTCACGTGGAGATGACCCAACCCCATGCGTGAGTCACTTAGGGTGAAATGAGCTGATCAAATTTGAGCTCGAAATGGTGAGGAAAATTGGTATACAACCTGACTCGATGGGAGGATTCAAAATAATTAGCTCGTCACTCAATCAAGATGAGCCAAGGGGTGGGATAATGGGATTTGGGGAGATTTTCAGTTCTTCATGTCAGGGATCGTGGTAGTTTTAGGATGTCGGCGTCCGGGTAGGATGCCAAGCTATGTTATAGGGATTCAAGTCATTCAAGCAAGGGAAACTTGGAGTCTTTTTCCCACAAAGGACGTTGGGCCCACCAAATGAATGTGCCAATATACATGTGGTGCGATGGAACTCACTTGATGAGTCGTGTCATGGTCATTTGAGTTTATTTCCAAGTCATCGATTGAGATGAAGCGGTCAAAGAGAAAGGCACCATGATGCTTAGTCAATGAGTAAGGGAGAACTCACCGATTAAATGTTACGTGGCAACCAAACCAAGCAAGATGGGTGAGTGATGAGTTAAGTGAAGAGCCCGAGACTTAGTCAACGTGGAAGCTAAAGAGTGCAATTGGGAATTTTCAATACAAGTGATGATGAGGTGGACACATAAATTTAAAAGCTCACTAAGATTAATGCAAAAGTTGATCGAAATTAATGGAGACTTTGAGTTATGAGGGCTCAACATTTGATAAGGCGGTGGTTGTCGAAACTTTAAATGCTCGGGCTATACATGTCAAATGTAAAACATGCCAAATATACAAAAAGGCCACGTAAAAGGAACACAGGGGCTCATTAATGCCAAATGTGGTGGGGAGGATAAAACCCGACTCGACAAAGGATATAGAGAGATCGCCACTATGATAAATTCAAGGAACTTGCAACCAACTCACCAAGTGGAAATGGCGATGCTGGTTGAAATTAGTACTTAAACCCCTTCCAAAGCACAAATGAACCAAGTGGTCCCACCAAAGGTGCATACATGTGAATTTTATTAAAATATTATTTTTATTAAAATATTTTATTTAAAATATTATTTTCATTTAATGGTGGATAAATCCAAAATTTTGATTTTATGAGGGCATAGTGGTGGAATGTTCTTCTCATATGCAATTAATAATGTAATTAAATATGTAGGCCATCATGTGCTACCTTTTGGCCTAGGGTTTAGGATTCATCCTCTCTTCTCTCATAGATGGAATTTCTATAAATGAAAAGGAGGAATTCATTCCAAGGGTTAGACTTTTTTTTTCCAATTCCTTTCTCTTTTCACAAGTTAATTTTGTGGATTGTGGGAACTTTCAATCCTTTTCTCAAGATTGTAATGGAAAATATTTCCTCTTCCTAATGTAATGATGCATTGTGCACATGATTAAAGTAATAAGAAATTGTGTTCTATGACTAATTATTAGTCCTTTCATCATTTTTGTTACTTTGTTGTGCCTTTCTCATGCTTGCAGGTATACTATGCAATTTCAAGTTTCCATTGCAGGTTTTGGGAGTTCTATGCTTATTTGGGAGTGAATATTTGTATGTGGTTGAGTTTTGGTGCTTGTTCATCCTTCTCATTTTCATCCTTCTTCACTGGAAGACCGAAAACTTTTCTAGCAACACCCTTTCTTGGTGCATCACCACTTCTAGTATAGGTTTTACTTCTTGCAAATCTCTCTCCCTAAATCCCATGAAAATGTTAGTATATGTCTAGTTAGCTGTTTTATTGCATTATAAGTAGTGTTGTGTTTAGTTTAGGAAGAGGAAGTCGACCTTCTCTCAGAGGTTCATCTCAAGCCACAAGTCCCACAACTTGCGAGGTGATCCCATGTTACCCAATCACACCGAATGCCCTATCCATCACTTGGCCATTTAAAGGGTGTTGTGATTTGGTGATAACATGTCCTTATTATGATCACACAACTTTAATTTTATATGATTCCCTTGCTTTAATTTCGTAATTAACCCCCAAAAGGCCAACAAACAAAAAGATAATATGCTCAAACAACTAGAAAGGACCCAAAAGATGTGAATAAAGTACATAGAGGTTAGGGGTGCCTAGAGGGGATGAGGGCACCCGACGTTGACATCCTAGTTGGGTGTTGGTGTCCAAGATGAGAAATGCAAAGGTATGAAAAGACAAATTGAGCTAGAAAGAGTGTAAGACCAAAAGTGGCAATAGAAAGAAAGTAAATATGGCCAAAGAAATGGGTTAATTAGTACTTTTCTTACTTAGGAATCATATGAATAGTAGTATGTAATCAGGACTAGATAATTACCCGACTTGCATTATTTTTATCTAATTTTCCCCACCTTATGTTGCTCGAGAAGATACTCGATAACATAAAGTATATAAGTGATGCGTACTTGATAACCAATGTAGATTAATGGAAAAAGTGTGTCGAGATACAAGAGAAAGTGTAGAGTAATAAAAATTTAAGCATGGAAACTAGAGAGGAGAAAGTGCAAAAAGTGATGATGAATGATGACCCTAGGGTGGAAACACATGTGTAGATGTCACCATTGTACCTATTGTTGATGTCAATGTTGATGTGATTGATGTTGATGATGTAGGATGATGTTGATTACCACTTCCCATAAGCACAAACCTTTAAAAGAGAAGAATGAAAAAGTAGTAAAATACACTTGTATATGATCAAAATATGTAAAAATTATGTAAGATAACATGTGAAATTTGAAAATGTGAAAAAGGAACTTGTGCACCTGATCCATGATGAGTGAATGAGATAGAACGATCTTGTAAATGATGTAGAAGACCAACTTTTTTTGGGTGATCTCACGCTAGTTATGGTGGTTGTGAGTTTTTAGGTGGTCTCACGCTAAGAACTAGAAGAAGTGTAGGGAGAAAAGTATGGTGTCATCCTCCAACCTTTAACTACTTCCTAATTTATAGAAAACCACTACAGATGGTGTGTAAAAATATAATCTAGTTTGACCAATTCGATCTAATATGGAAGGGAAAGAAGTTGTAATGCGTGGATGTTGAGAGTTAAAGGACTATATGTCCCATCAAAATTTGTTGTGTGAAATGATGTATATTGTGTTGAATGGAAGAATGATATGCAACTGCCCCTAGTCATAGGCATCTAGGAAGGGTCAAGGGTGCCCAGGTGCTACTGTCTAGATCTAGGCACTAGTGTCTATGTTGTAGTAAACACCCAAGTCAAATTTTGAGCCATGTCTGATGATGATGACTATGTTGTACTATTAATTAAACTATGTTATGTGATGAATATAGACTATTGTATGGGGTGACTGATTCAACCAAATGAGGGCCCCCTAGTTTGGGGTGCATGTGACATCACTGAGGAGAATGTAGCCCAAAGGAGGACCGAATGTTGTGTTGAAATTGTTCCCTACAGGGGGTGGGAGTGTGCTTGGTAGAAACCAAGGCACACACAAACAAAGTGGATAGGAAATAAGTGTTAGTACAAGCAAGATAAACATGCATATAAAATATAAAGCTAGTGGAGGAAAAGGCAATGTCTAAGCTAAGACATAAGAAGAAAAAGTACACCATGAAAAGTGGGTTTCAAATATGGGACAACACTCACGATGTCGCAAGATAATCAAGGCCAACTAGGCCAAAAGCATACATGTGTGCACATAAGACAAAGGAAAAACCCACAAACAATGACAAACAATGGAACAAATAACCACATAAGAAAATAGACCTGCAATACAAATGTTGCACATGAAGCACTCGTGACCATGTCGAAAAAATATGATGTATGTTAAAACATGTATAATCTGATAGTAATTTTCTATGAAAAATGAAACAATTGCACCTATAGTGTACAAAAGTGGATGCCCCCAGGATCCGTTGTGGAATTGGTAATAGGTATTGTGTTAAACATTTGTGTTGCATGTGTAGATCTATAGGATTTGTGATCACAATTAGAAAACAAGTGAATGTGCATGTGTGTATGGAAAAATATAATGACATACAAGATATCTATTTGATATGTGTAGTAAGGTGTGCATGTAAACATAAGTAAGAAAGAGTAAATGTGACCAAGATATATAGTATGTTGTGGATGAGGTGGAATGGAATGCAATGTGAGTATGATGGGAGTAGAGTGCCCCACGAGTGAATGTGTATGTATGTGGTGAGGTTCATTTATACATGCCCCCTCTAAGATGAGATGATAATGAACTCGTAGAATAAGAGTGCATCATCGATAAATGGTTGGAAATGTATGTAGTAGAAAGATGTGATTGTGAAAGAAAAAAACGTAGGTGTAGGCACATAAGTGAATAAGTAAATGATTAAATGCATGAGTTTGGTGAGGTCTATTTGAGATGTAGACCCTCAATATTCAAGTATTGACTGTGGAACTAAAGTGCATCATAGGGTAGTATGTCATGTTGATTGTGTGATAGATGTTGGATCTGTAATGTGTTGTATTGTTTGTGAGTGTGTTTCTTGTGTAATATGTTGTGTTGAATATGCGAAAGAGTATGTGTTCCTATTGTGCTGAGTTGGCATTGATGAATATACACAAGAAAAATGTATTGTGAGTGTGTTGAGTATGTAGTATGTTATGTTGAATGTGTGTTATGAAGGTGACGTAAGTGTGTTGATTTTATAATGACGAATATGCGTGAGAAATAGGATGATGTGTAGTTTTTAGTGTGTGTGTGTGAGGTTCATGTGTATAGGATGCCCTCAATAGTCAAATTTGAACCAAATCACAAGAGTGCGTCATCGGGTAATGATGATATTAATGTATTAAGATGTGTATGTTGTTTGTGTGAGACTAGATTGGAAATGATGAGGATATAATACTCATGTCAATGCTAGAGGGAGTGGGGAATAAGTGTGATGCCCCCAAGTGTGTGATGATAAGAGAGATCAAGTAATGTCATCTAAGAGGTCATCATTGTCATGATCAAAACTAAATGGTGAAGCATATGAGACTTGATAAGTGATAGTGTCGAGGTGGATCGAGTAAGGAGCCATTGAGGTGTAAATTATACATGCCCATAGCATATTCTTCATCGGTGAAAGGAGGCAATGGATAATTGTAATGGAATTACTTGAATATAAATGAAAATATATCAAAATATAAAATATATTATTAAGCCACTTCGAGGGGCAACCTCCTAAGTCTTACAATAAGACACTAACTCATACTCTTCACACCTATGGGGAGGAATTACTCACCCATATATATAGGTATGATTGTGAAAGGTCATACCCATTCATTATTATTAGTTTATACCTAATGACTAACTAACTAATGAATATAAGTATAAATGTTATATAAGTCATATGTTAGCCCACACTTAGACATATAAATGGTATATGTTAGGGGAATAACATGTTCCTCCCCTTTAAACAAACATTGTCCTCGATGTTTGGTTAGTAGTGGAAAAACATTTACTCAACCATTGTCTTCCCATTGCACCTCCTTGTATGTCTGACATTGTTCCTTGATGAGATCAACTATGATCACCTTCATTGTAACCTCTTAAGTTGAGTTTGGGTAAGTAACTCTAGTGCTATGATGATTATATCTAGTGGTACTTTCACATTTGAATATATATCTTGCATTTCACTTGAAAAATATGCCTTATCCATTTTCTCTCGAGAAATGTGCAATTGTGGCTCAACATAATTATTAAGGTTGCACATTTTATTCAAGGATGTAATGGACCTTCTAGTAGAATGACCTTCATAGCCACTATATCTAAGGTTTTGAAATCCAACATGTGCATGATGTATCTCAAGTAATCTTAGATAGGGTGTGATTAAATCTTCCATTAGTAGGAATTTTCCTTATAAATTTTCATTGCATTGACCCAAAATAGAGCTCACATAGTGTTTCTTGACTTTTCAAAGTTTCGATTGCATCTTTTATACTTTTTCCACATTAAAAATTTCTTTAACATCCAATGTAGGATCAAATTTAATTTCCATATCCAAATTCACCAAACCCTTGTCATAATATTCTCATTTAAGGGTATTGTATTCAATAAATCCATCCTCGTTATCACCAATTTTGACTTCGCAAAATTAATTTTTAAAAATGGAATTTTTGAAATTTTCAAAAGTGTTACTTTACGTGATTCATCGCCCTCATCGTGATCGTCTCATTTTTGTTATCTTCGGTCTTCATTTCATCCATTTCGGGCAAGAACTCCTCCCGCTAGGTCTTAAAATACATTAATAATTAATTAATTAATATTTAATTAATTTATTATCCTTTATTTGATAAAATCATTTTTATTAAATTTGGGGTTTTTAATTAAATAACTATTAATATAATAATTATTAAAAGTCATTTGACAAATTTTTATTTTATTGCCGGGGAAGTAAGCTTATGCTTCCAACTGCCGAGAATGCCAAATTGGCTTCCCAACCCGGATTTCCCTTTCCCGGCAATTTTATTTTAATTTCCCACTTGTGGGATTTTCTCCACCAATTTCCAAATCATGGATTGGAAAATGGGCAAGAAATCTCCCATTTCCCACATGGGGAAATTGAACGAGATCGCCACCCACCTTGCCATTCCCGCTGGCAATTATTCGTTGCTTTTTCCCCATTTCCCCTGGCAATTAATTCCACTACCTAGGAAGAGGGAAGTTGGTTTAGGCTTCATAAATTCCTCCATTGGACTCGTTGGAAAGAGTCGTGCGAAGCTTTCCGATTGCTTCTTATTTCTTCTAAAGAACATAATATTTTATCGCATCCCACAATACTGCGAATGCCATTGTGAAGAAGAAATACAAGAGGACAGCCATAGAAAGTTTTATGCAAAAGGGAGATATAGCCAGAACAAAGACCGGATCATCAACAAAAGCTTCAATGACAAAGAAATCATTCCACAAATGTCAAAGGAGAGAGAAATCAGAAGAAATAAAAGAAATTTGTCATTGTTTTAATTATTTTCTTTACAAATCCTCACGTATTCAACAAAGGAGGAACATTAATAAGAGAACAAAGTTCCACGCACTTTGAAGGAGGAATGCACAGTAGTTTGGAATAAAAAAATAAAACAAAATCCAATGCTTTCCACATTCCATGTAGTAGCAGGAGGAGCTAAATAAAAAAGAAAATATAAAGATTTGCATTGGCCAAAGAGGAAGCAGAGAAATTAAAGAAAGAAGACATCATTATCAAAAAAAAGAAAAGCGAATCACACATTGACTAGCATAGACAAGAATCCACACATTTTTCGGAGGAAAAAAATAGCTAAATATTTTTCAAGTCCGAGTTTTCCACCAGCCATTGGGGGAGAGGAGGTAGAGTCCACGCATAATGGTTAGGTAAAAAAAAGCACCCACAAAAAGTCCAAAATGCAACATTCAGTTTCCACAGTGAGACAACCCACAATTTTTCAAAGAAGCAAAGCAATCAAAAATTAAAACAAATTAAAAGAAGAGGCACAAACTTTAGTTCACAAGGAAACAACTGATGTTTCACAAAAAAAGAATATTAATTGTTCAATGCATGATAAAATGTTAGAGAAGGGACAACCTTAGGTCATGTTCACCAAGGTACAAATACAAGCTCACGCACTTATGTGTGTGGATATTTCAATATCTTACGTAGATAATATGTAGAATTATCTAGTTGTTAAAGTTCTTTCACATGATCAAAGAGGAAGAGAGTTCTTTCCTAGATCTATTTTATTGACTAGAGCAAATTTCTATCTAAAGTTCTCATAAATCTAGGAAAGGACTTGACTAGTTCAACATGACTAGTTTTTCCATGATTTCCATGGCCAAGGGGAAGGTGGAGTAGATTTAAATTAGCAAAAAAATAGTCTCCACACCCATTCTCAATGTATTGCATTTTCCACGCATAATAGATAGCTTTCATTTAAAAACATTTAAAAAACTTATTCAAGCTAATTGCTTTCATGCTTATTGATCGTGGTGTTTCAAGAAGGCATGCACATAATAGGGTATCGTTAGCAAAAAGCTTTCACCACAACCCATGCACCCAGAGAGGAATTCACAGAAAAAGACACATGCACCTGCATAAAGGAGAGAAGTGAAAACCATCCAAATGGACAAAAGAATAAAAAAATGAAAACCACATGTATTTGGTTTTGATTTCTCCACGCAAATGCATGAAGACAAAATGAAGTTTGATTCCCACGCATGAGCTAAGAAGACCACACGCATTCATCAAGAGAACAATCTAAAATAAAAAAAGTACAATCATAGCAAAAGTGATCTTCCACAAGAGAACATCACATCCAAAAACAAATTTTCCAACACATTGGGGAGAAAGACAACAAAAAAGAGACAAGAAAGGCCCCACACATTGAGCAGAGGTGATCTTCCACGCAGGTTTTAGGAAATTAATTGAAGTTTGATTCCCACGCAGGGAAAGAAAGGAAGACAACAAAATAAGATTAGAGCACTATCCAATATTTTAGTGAAATAAACTCATCTGCATAGTTAAATACATATTCATAAATATAAAATATATATATATATATATTATTGTTTTATTTGTAACTTTAGCTTAGTCTCGATATTTTTCTTGTGTTCGATTTTTTTTTTGTAACCAGGACTATTTATTATTATTATTATTTTTTTAAAATAATAATAATAATAATATTAAAGTGAGTCATATTTTTCTTGCAGATGGGGATTTCGAGACTGAGACCCGACCCCACTTGCATTGTTTTGTGTGCCCGAGTCATTCTTCTGTAAAATTCATAATGGCCGAGAAATCTAACAAATCTCACAGGAAGATCGAGGAAGCCAGTGGAAAAATCAAACAAATCCACGCTCAAATATGAATTCCAAGGAATCATCCCTCCTAGTTCCATTAAGTCAGCATATGACAACATCACTGATACAAATCTGGGTCACATCAATGTGCAACAATTCTCGAGCGAGTGGTGAAAACTGAAGGCAAGACCATATTCTCGATAGGCTTTACCATAGTGGTCTACCCCAAGCAAAGAACATTTCCTATCTCGGTGCAGTGTCCAGAGTTGGTTATTGCTTGTGCTTGAGCACTATGATCCTGAGAGATGAGGAATTTTTAAAGATAATCGCGAGCCTTTCCTCTTAATCACACCAGAGCACATTGAGGAATTGCTCGACATACCTGACTTTCCTGAGAATGCGGATATCACTCTCACTCAAATCAAAGAAGAATTTGGGATGAAGAACCCCTGAGATGGAGCAAGATGGTTAATAACAACTGGTTAGTAACCAAGAGGCCTCGAATTGACAGGCTTCCCAAAGAACTATACCACATTGAGTTCATGGAAGAAATCGGGGACATGATTACTCTCCTAAGTCAATTTTTCGTCTACCCTCTACTAGGATTTTCCACCCATGGATGTATCAGTTTATCTGTATCATCCTTAGCCAAGAAAGAGTTTTTGGATTGGGCCACCATCATTAGTAACACCCTTCACAAATAATTGATAGAAGTTAAGATGACTGGATGCTTCTACATGACATCGTATCTGACTTATGCGTAGCAAGAAGAAAGCTATTTTCGGGACTTGAAACAAGAGGAGTCATGGGGCCATCAAATAGTGTTTTTCATTATTACCCTCAACTCAGTTTCAAAAATAGTTCTCACCATTTTAGAAGAGTCAACGATGCATTCACCTTCCGCGTGATTCGAACCTGAATCGAATACTAGAGGAAAGGTTTTCTAAAGAAGCCATGAGTGTCATTTCCCAATGGGGAACCTGGTTTATTCAATTTTCATCTTTTCCTACATTCACGTGAGTGGCTTTGCTGGTACTCCATGGAAACTTCCTAAGTATGTCAGTGACAGATGGGCATTAATGGAGCTGGCGCGAAAACTATTCCAAGTTCACTACCTTCTTAGTGACAAGCACCATTCAGGAATTCATTTCCCAATCCAAATCGGGGAATACCAATGTCCAAATCTTTTTAGTGCACAACTCATGGAAAAAGAGTTCACTCTCATAACCATCCATCCATATGTGAAGAGAGCCCAATTTGATATCAATGGATATATGCAAAAGATTCTGGGAGCAAAGTATCAACATAATCCTACCATGGAAGATTTTTGGGCTGCTTGTTCGATGAACATGAGGTAAGAAGACGAGAGTATTCTCGCCTAACACTTGCTCAGATCAAGGCCTTCCGCATCAAGAGCCCTCCCGATTCATTCATAAATGATGATGAGGATGTCATTGATCCCTCATATGATGCAGTTGCTTTTACCCCATTGCCTCAATCGACTGGACCAAAAGAGATGAATTTTCTCTTGATAGCAAGAATCAACCAATTATTGAAAGAAGCATATCTTGGTATGACAGAGAACTTGCCAAGTTACAATCAATTCAAGATCATGCTTTCGGGATCACAAAATTTCCAACACGAGGAGGCCTCCATTCAACCAAAGTCTCTTCTCGATCAACCTCTATACCATCCAATCATACACAACAAGCAAGAAAGGAGTGGTTGCCAAAATCCACTTCCAAGTAACGTGTCACGAGGAGAAAAATCTAAAGATCCTAACCCCAAGAAGGAAGAGAGCATGTATCAGGATTTTCTACCTCGAGTAGAGATTCTTCTACCCACATCATTAATAGTGCTCAGAAGCTAGTGGCAAATGATCCTCAATCCATGCTTTGAACAAGCATCCACTCAGGTGTAGGTAATTCAAATATCAAACACTTCGAGCATGTAGTTCATGAAGGGATTTCCCAAAATCTCCCGAATAATCAAGAGGTGGATATTGAGGTTGTTTCTCCTCAAATCGAGGTCGTAGATAGGATTCAAGTAGGATCTCATGATGTCGAGAATAATGAGAATATTGATTCGAGCTCTAGGATTTTGTATGCGGAAATAGTGCATGATACTCCTTCTGGGTTGATTCTCGAGGTTAAGAAAAGGAAGAGGGTTGTCAAGGCAATTGACATTGATTTTGATGCCCTTTTCAAACTTTCAAATGACATCATTCCAAAGAAGCCTAAGGTGCTTTCTCAAATAATGGTGGATAGTGACGGAAATAGGTTTGTGGATCTCGCCATCCCACAAGTTGATAAGGAGCGTGATGCCATGACACCTTCGATTATGAAGTTTCCAGACTTGGACTTGGGAGGTCTACATTAGAAAGTGACATGGCGATGGCTCAAGATTCAATTGATATCGTGCTAAAGAGACTTGAGAAATATAAGTCTCAAAACTCTCAGCTCAAGGCCGAAAAGAATCAATTGGTGGAATATGTTCAACATTTGATAAATCCCATATCATCCACTTTCCCAGTACCTGATGCAGTGGCTGCCCCAGATGAAGAGACTCTCAATTTGTCAAAAGAAATAAACACATTAGGCCATGTCACTAAAACTTGGCTTTCAGAGATTCTCGTTTTAGGCCAAGAGACGATCAAACCATGCGGTTAAGCTTCATGAAGATGTCAGTGTGTATCTTGATCCAATTCTTTCTTTCAAAGAAACTTTTGTTTCTAATATATCAAATTTGGATGAGATATTGCCCAATTTGTAGGAGATGACAAGTATGGAATCCTCAGTTTTAGCCATTGAAGGAATTCTCAAATTTGAACATCGAGGGACACATTTTCTTTGGTGTCTACATCTCAAATCAAGGAAGATGCTTCTCGAGGATTCTATGATCCATTATGAGAGCATGTGCAATGAAGCCTTCACTTCACTCTCCTTGATTCAAGAATTCATAGCTGAGATTCCTTGCAACCTCGTAAATGAGCATAATCAAAGGTGTTCATCGGAGTAGGTGGAAGAGCAATTTTCACAATTGTTTAAGGACATGTACACTCCCGCCAACAATTTCTCATCAGTTTCAATGGAGCGGTGCATCAAATTAAAGAACTTATTTGAGAACGCTCAATCCAAAATTGTTAATTTAAATGATATGCCAAGTAGAATTCTTGAATTGTAGGTATTTTGTGAGGCTATTCTTCGACCAAATGAACCTCCAGAAGAAGAAAAGATGTTTGAAACTTTGGGAAGGTTTAGATCCTTTCAACTGGCAAAAGCAACAGATCCTAATTTCACCGGTGGTTCAGGGAGTTAATTTTCTTGGTATCTAACGAAGTGGGAGAGTCCATTTCTCATACGCTTGAGATAGGTGGACCCCATTTCAATGGATAAGGCACTGGTTATTATTGTATATTTTAAAAGGTGTTGTTATTTGCTTTCGGGAAACTATGGATATTTTAAGTAATTTCTATTTTTGGTTGTCTTTAATAAAGTTGGTTGAAAAAGTCAAAGGTCACTTAAGTGCCTTATTTAATGATCATGTAAAACCCTAACTACTTTGTAACCAACTTTTGGGTTATAAAAGGAAGTGAGGGGCTCATTTGTAAGGGTGACTTTGAGAGAGGAGAAGAAATACTTTTGTGTGCAAGCTTTGTTTCAAGAAGAAACTTTGTGTTCTTTTGTGAAAACATTTTGGAGTTAATGAAATATGAACTTTGTGTCTCATTCATTGTCTCTTGTAACATTTGATGTTCTTATGTTCATTAGATGTTAGGTGTTTGAATCTTGCATGCAAATATTATCTTTGATCTTATTGTCAACGTTATTAATCGGTTGTTCTAGTTCACAATGATCAAGCTCTAATTATCTACTTGCTCATGTGTGTTCCCTTTTACATGTTCTTGTTTGGCTAACTCAAACTCCATTTTATTTGTGTTAGTTATTCATCTTTCTTCTTCATGTAATATTAGGCTCTATGTTTTACCTAACTCTTGCATGTTCTTTCATTCATTCCATTTCACTCCTTTCCTTCATTCCATTCCATCTCCTCATTCACTTTTCTTTCCATTGATGTTCCAAAACACCCCCACATACAATTTTGAATGTATAGATGTAAATACAGTTTTGGTTTTCAATAAAGGCAGCCTCACCTTCATTGAGGAGGGACTTCATTCCCACACTGTTGCATGTCATTTGCATGTGTGCAAATCCATATGCTAACAGTTTTGGTGACTCTACTGGGATTCAGAATCGTTAACTAGTGCTTGGTTAAATCTTTATGACTATCCCCTCTACACAAGCTCCAGTTCTTCAACCAACCTTGTGCCCGATGAATATTTTCAAGGAGACATTGTTTCCAACCTTCAAACAATAGCTTGGGAAAACCATGAAAGCTTTGTAGCAATTTTGGTTGTTGATAGAGCCATTGACAGAGAAATCTACATCGAAGACCTTAGAAGAAGAGCACCGCACTTGTGGCCAGAAGACCTCCTGGACACGTGTTTGATCATTGTTCACCGACGCGGTCCTCTTCCACCAAGGTAATAAGTTGTATGACTATTACAGGTAACCCACCTATCTTGCAACCAAATCTTGTTTTTTACAGATACTCAAGAAGACATATCATCATATTTGAGGCAAGCTATTTGGGAAAAGCACAAATAACTATCATTTTCATCTCACCACATCAATACTAGATAACGAAGAAGAGAAAGCCATGAGAGTTTCTAGAGCTATTCAGTGCAAAATAGCTCAAGAAAGAGAGTGAAGAGAAAAGGCTAGAGCTGATCAAAACATGCCAGTGATCCCTTCACAATAAAGATTTCAAACTGGAAGGAAAGAGGTTTACGCGAGGAGAAAAAGCTAAAGGTCGATCTGATCCCATTTTTGACTTTCAAGGAAAGTTTGGTTTCAAGTTATCTCCTCCAAAGAAGAACACACCTCGTAGATCTATAAGCCTTGCATCAAGTCCTAAAAGAGAAAGCAAGGAAGGAATCACTACCAGTCAAGCACTTGTCCTTGCTCACGTTGTTTTACCTTCGCATACCACCTTTCCCAAAATGGCAGTCAACGTACCATGGGGAAATGCCATAGGCCCATTGGCCTTACCAGCTCGACATGAACTCCCACGAGGATCAAGAAAGATTCTTCCCAAGTTCGATGGAGATGGGAAGACATCACCAGATGACCATATTTCTACCTTTTTCACTGCATGTGTTGTTTTTCGATAGAATATGAAGATGTTGCTATTCACCTCTTCATCAAAACATTGCATGATGTTGTTGCAGATTGGTTTCATCATCTACCCAATGGATGTATCACAAATTGGAATGATATGAAAACTAAGTTTGAAAATCGATTCAAGACGGTAGAAGATGAACATGCTCTTCTTTCCCAACTATCTCAAGTGAAGAAAGAGCCAACATAACCCATGAGGAATTTCATGGCTAAATTCAACAAAATGGTGAACAAAGTTCCCGCCGGGATTCATCCAAACCTTGATGGACAAAAATGTTTCTTTATTAACGCACAACAACCAAAAGTGTGCTATCAGCTGAGAAGGGCTAGAGTGGCTACTTTGGAACTTGCTCAATCTTTGGCCATAGAAATTGAAGATGACTTAATCATGGCAGGAAAATTCAAGAAAAATTCCCTCAAAGGAAAGAGTCAAGAAACCCCAATGCTTTAGAAGCTATACTCACTAAGTTGGCTAATGATGTGTTGGCTTTGAAAAAGCAAGTTGCTCAAAGTAGTAAACCTGCTCCTTACAAAGACATCCCAAGAAAAGGATACGTTCCCAACAAAGCTAGGATTACAGGTGCTCCAACGAGGCTTGCTATTGAAGCAGCTCCCAACTAACTCAAAATGTGATGTCATTGAAGAAAGTGATGATGAGGTTGAAGTCATCGAGGTTGATGAGGAAGAGCCGATTCTGAGACATCTGAACCTAAAGTTGAAGATCCTGAGGGAGAAAGTAATAATCATTTCTTTGAGTACCATTCAGAAGAAGAAGATGAATACGAAGAAATTATAGAAGATATGAATAGTCAATCCTTCGTTGTCTTCACACGCTCTCAAAAAAAGGAGCAGATACCACTAAGGTGGGAGATAAAGAGGTTTCCAAGGAAACTCCCAAAGAATCCAAGACAAATGAGGCTCCTAAAGAGTCCAAGGTGACTGAGGTTTCAAAGGTCAAAACTATCTTAAAGAAAGGAGGGCCTTTGTTAGATCAATCAGTTGATAAACCAACTACAAAGAAAGTTTCTTCTTCCACATCCATATCAACCAAGCCCGAGGCAAAGGTCAAAAGTGTGCCATCATCAAGTTCAAAAGAACTAATATCTGAGACATCAAGTATGGTTACTTTGCCTAAATTTGATATCATTGATCATATCAATAAAACAAAAATTTCCATGTCACAGGAAAAGTACTTGAAGTCCAATAAGGATCAACTCGAGAAATTGGTCCAGTTTATCAAAGGTGACTCTACTGTTCATTCCTCCAAAGGAATTCTAAAACTCCCAAAGATGGGAAAACTCAAAATATTGTGGCAGCCACTACACCTTCAAATGAAAAGATTGAACCTTTCTTTGTGTCCTTTCTGATCAACGGATGCAAATTAAGTAATTGCATTATAGACTCTGGAGCCTCGATAATGTGATGCCGAAAAAGTAGCACATGCTCTTGGTTTGACTTATACGAGAACATTCGATCATGTTACTCCATGGAAACCAAGCAAGTTCCTCTGATCGGGTAGATTAAAGATGCCCAAATGGTTTTAGCCCAATTCCCTCAAAAGCGAGTTAAGGTAACTATTTTAGTTGTTGATATTCCCACCTCATATGGAATGTTGTTGAGCAGGAAATTTTGCAGAGATCTAGGTGGAGAAATTCAAATGGATTGGTCTCACGCCATGATCCCTATCAATGGAGAAATGAAGAAGCTTATGCCAAAAGCTCAGAAAAGTTCACGGTAACTAAAACCAAAGATCCTCGCACACAGATCCTTTTCCAAGGCTCAAGTATGGGTAATTATATGATGACTGCAGAAATTCATACCCCTGAGATCACTTGCCAAGATTCCAATGAGATATGGACTCTTGAGTTTGATGGAAGTTGTTGCTCAATGGGTTCTGGTGCAGGAGTGGTGCTCATATCTCCAAATGGTAAAATATTTCCTTTTTCCTACAAACTTGAATTTTCAAATACTAATAACACTACAGAGTACGAGGCATTAATCCTTGGCCTTCAAGCTACAGAGGAGAAAGGGATCAAAAATTTGGAAGTCTTTGGAGATGCGGAATTGATCATGAAACAAGTAAGAAATCAGTTCCAAGTAAAGAATGATCATTTGAGACACTACAGAAATAAAGTGTGGGACGCATAGAAGTCTTTGATGATTTTTCCATAAAATCTATCCCTCATGAAAAGAATGACAAAGTAGATTCTCTAAGCAAGTCTCAGCTTCATTAATGATTCCTCATTCAGAATTTGATCAAGTCAAATACACCATTGAAATGGTTTTTAGGCCAAGTGTTCCCGATAATGCAGAAAATTGGCAAGTATTTAATGATGATCAACAAATTATTGCCTTCTTGGAAAAGAGGATAATTTTGAACAATTGTACTTTGAAGGAAGTGATTCTACATTTCATGAATCAACTACCTCACCCATTCAAGAAGGAGTTGAGAATGAAGATCCTGGTGATGGCATCATTCAACTCAAAGGAAATAAAATTCCCAAAGGATTGGTTTCACTTGAAGAAATTTTTGACAAACATGACAGGTTTATCAAAGAGAAAGAGCAGGCAGACTCAAATTCTACTGACTATGAGCAAGTTAACATCGGTACCAAGGATAAACCTCACCTAGTCAATATCGGTAAGTGTTGCTCACCTGAGGAGTGCAGAAATTCATAAGCCTCCTTACCAAATATTCTAACATTTTGGCTTACTCATATGAAGACTTGAAGTCTTTCCAACCCAGGGAAATGGAGCATGCCATACCCTTAAGCCTTGGTGCAGTTCCATTCAGGAAAAAGAAAAGACAATATAATCCCAAGATTGCAGGGACAATATTTCATGAAGTTCAAAAGATGCTAGATGCACAAATAGTGTTTCCTATTCGACATTCGACCTAGATAGCTAATATTGTACCAGTTCACAAGAAAAATGGAGAAATTAGGATTTGCATGGATTTCACAATCTTAATCAAGCTTCCTTGAAGGATAACTACCCACTACCAGTCATGGACCATATTCTCAGGTAATAATCGATCGAAATGCTATCTATGCTAGATGGTTTCTCTGCTATAATCAGATTGAAGTGGCTAGAGAAGATCAACATAAAACCACGTTCACCACCCCCTGGGGTACATTCACATATAGAAGAATGCCTTTTGGTTTGATTAATGTCGGTGCTACTTTTCAAAGGGCTATGGATATGGCATTCACAGATTATAAAGACAAGATCATCGTGATATACCTAGATGACTTGACAGTGTTCTCAAAGAAGCGAGAAGATCACCTAAGAGATTTAGAGAAAATATTGCAAAGATGCAGACTTCATAAGATTTCTCTAAATCCAAAAATTCTCGTGTTCTGAGAGTTACAGAAGGGAAACTCCTAGGTCATATTGTTTCTAAGGAAGGAACTAAGATCGATCCTGAGCATGTTCAAGCTATCAAGAATCTTTCCTTGCCTACAAGTAAGCCTGGAGTCCACTCATTCTTTGGGAAGGTGAACTTTTTGAGAAGGTTTGTGCCAGATTTTACCGAGCTGACTAAGGAAATCACTGATATGATGAAAGGAAAAGAATCCTTCAAATGGTCAAAGGAAGGTAGAGAGGCATTTGAGAAAATCAAGGGTGCTATTGCAAAAGCTCCTACATTGGTGTGTCCTAATTTTAAAAAGGATTTCATAATTTATTGTTATGCTTCACCACACACAATCTCCACCATTTTGACTCAACACAATCAAGAGGGATCAAATCTCCTATTGCATTCATGAGTTCTAGATTCAAGAAACATGAACTTAATTACACTCCTCTTGAGAGACATGCGTATGCGTGGTGGTGAGAGCCCTGAAACACTTCAGGTACTATGTGTTGAATTCTCACACCAAAGTCTTAGTTCCAAACACCGCAGTTAAATCGATGTTGACACAACAGGAACCAGATCTAAAAGAGGTAATTGGGTCTCCAAGATCCAAGAATATGATTTGGATATCAATCCTACCAAGTTGGTTCGAGGAAGAGGACTCTGCCAACTCATCACAGAGAATGAACCACGAGATAACTCTGAAGAAGAACCAGTTGAAGAAAATTTACCACTGGTAGTTTTTGTCAGTACCATAGATGAATGGTATTCTGATATTGCCTACTTTCTCACATATGGTGAGTGTCCAGAGAATCTGATAGCTAAGGAGAAATGAGCTATCAAACTAAGAGCTTCAGTGTACATCATTTGGGACAACACGTTGTTCAAGAAAGGAATTGACGGCATGTTCCTCAGATGTGTTGATAAAGAGCAACAACCTAGATTGTTGGAAGCTTTCCACAATCATGCTTGTGGTGGTCATTTCTCTAGCCCAATGATGGCTCATAAAATTCTTGAGCACATTATTACTGGCCCACTATGTTTTCTCGATGCTCAGAAATGGGTGACAAAATGCGAAGCTTGTCAACAATTTGTTGGAAGACCAAAGTTGGCAGCTTTTCCTTTGAAGCCAGTTGTCATTGAAGAACCCTTTCAACAATGGGGTTTAGATTTCATCGGGGTTTTGAATCCTAATTCTAGTGCTGGTCATACTCACGTGCTCACCGCAATTGACTACTTTACAAAGTGGGTAGAAGCTATACCGATGAAACAAACATCTACTACAGTAATTTGTGACTTCATCAAAGAAAATATATTGGTTCATTATGGAATTCCACACAAGATCATGATGAAAAATGCCTCAAATTTTTCTTCTCAGAGATGATGATAGGTTTTTTGTTATGGGTATGGGATATCTTTGTCTCATTCGTCAGATTACTACCCTCAGGGAAATGGTCAGGCTGAATCCAATAATAAAACATCATTACTATCGTGCGCAAGTTAGTCAAAGAAAATCAAAGAACTTGGCATAAAAAGTTATATGATGCATTGTGGGCTGACCGCATAACTCCCAAAAGGGCAATCGGATGTCTCCATTTCAACTTTTGTATGGAACCGATGCTCAAATTCCCATCACACTGGAGTTACCAACATTAAAATTAGCTCAGGCAGTTGATGATGAATGCTTCACCAATGCATTAGATAAAAGGATCATGTTCCTAAGCAAGCTTGAGGAACAAAGAAGTCAAGTGGCAAACAAGATCGAGGAACATCAATCCAAGGTAAAGAAATTGTTTGACAGAAAACTAGGGAGAGACAATTTCAAATCAATGACTTAGTTCTTCTCTGGGACAAAAGACGTGAACCAAAGGAAAGCATGGGAAGTTTGACTCGCTGTGGCTAGGCCCTTTCAAAATAAGACATTTCTGTGGAGATAGCACCTATTACTTGGCATATCCTGATGGAACTCATTTTCCTTTGCCCTACAGTGGGCAATATCTCAAGCACTATCAAAATTGAAAATGGGTTGTTCCCGTATGTACATAGGTAATTAGGATTTTGGTTTGTTTGTTTCCCTATTTTTCGGTCTCCTCTCTTGTGTCACCCCATTTTTGTGCCCCATCATTTTGAGATCATGTTCATGAATATTTTGGTCTGGGTCCGTTGTTGCGTCCATGAAGTCCTTGTCCCCAATTAGAGCCAATTGTTATCAGCCAATTTTGACTTCGCAAAATTAAAAAAAATAAAAAAAAAAATGGAAATTTTGAAATTTTTCAAAAGTGTTACTTTGTGTGATTCATCACTCTCATCATGATCATCTCATTTTTGTGATCGTTCTGGTCTTCGTTTTGTCCATTTCGGGTGAGAACTCCTCCCGCCAGTCTTTAAAATGCATTAATAATTAATTAATTAATATTTAATTAATTTATTATCCTTTATTTGATAAAATCATTTTTTATTAAATTTGGGGTTTTTAATTAAATAACTATTAATATAATAATTATTAAAAGTCATTCGACAAATTTTTATTTTATTGTCGGGGAAGGAAGTAAGCTTTGTGCTTCCAACTGCCGAGAATGCCAATTTGGCTTCCCAACCCGGATTTCCCTTTCCTAGCAATTTTATTTTAATTTCCCGCTTGTGGGATTTTCTCCACCAATTGCCAAATCATGGATTGGCAAACGGGCAAGAAATCTCCCAATTTCCCACATGGGGAAATTGAATGGAGATTGCCAACCCACTTTGCCATTCCCATTGGCAATTGGCCGTTGCTTTCCCCATTTCCCTTGGCAATTAATTCCACTACCCGGGAAGAGGGGAAGTTGGTTTAGGCTTCATAAATTCCTCCGTCAGACTCGTTGGAAAGAGTCATGCGAAGCTTTCCAATTGCTTCTTATTTCTTCTGAAGAACATAATATTTTATCACATCCCACAATACTGCGAATGCCATTGTGAAGAAGAAATACAAGAGGACAATCATAGAAAGTTTTATGCAAAAGGGAAACCCAAATGCTCAAGAAAGAAAAGAATATTATTTCCAAAGCTTAAAGATCATTCCACATCTAAAGGAGAGAGAAGCGCAGAGAAAATCAAATTTGTTCTCAAAGAGGATTTGTCATTTTTTTAATTGTTTTTTTGAAGAAAAAAAATCCTCAAATTTAATTAAAAACAACCCGAGAAAAAGATTACATTAGGAGGTTGAGAAAAAATTTCCCACGCCAAAATTAAAGGAGAATGCACATATTTTGGAATAAATAAAATAAAAAAAAACAATCAAGCTTTCCACATTCCACGCAAGCAGAACAGGAGGAGAAAATAAGATTCCAAAGAAGAAAAGATTTTAAAAAGGTTTTAAAAAAGGAAGAAAAAAAAAGAATAAAAGAAATACCAAGAAAATGCATTTTTCAGAGGAAAACCCAAATATTCAAAAGAGTTTCAAAGAGCCATGCATGCCAAAGAGGAGGTAGAGGCCACATTGGTCTAGGTAATTCAGCCCCCACAAAGTCCAAAATGCATGCATAAAGTTTCCACATGGGAGGAAGAAGAGAAGAGTTTTCACACAAGGCAAACTGAAAAAAAAAAAAAAAAAAAGAAGAGGCACATTTCAAGAAAAGAAAACTCCACATTTTAGCAAAAAAAAGAAAATAGTAAAGTGTTCAACGCATGAGTAAAAGCTTCCCAAGGCAAACCACGAAACCACTCAACAAAGACCATGTGGGGGAGACAAATGAAATTTAATGCATGTTTTAAAGAGAGAGGGCTTTATTAAATATAAAAGAACAAAAAGATTTCACACGCATTCACCATGAGAAAAAATGCAAAATGCATGAAAAAAGCAAGTTTGATTCCCACACATGAAGGGTAAAGGAAAAGAAAAATGAAGTTCATTCCCACGCATATGAGCTAAGAAGAAACAGCATTCATTTCAAAGAGATTCAAAGAGAAAAAAAATAAAAAATAAAAATAGGCCAATAGAAATCTTCCACGCACAATCCAAAGAACTTTTTCAATGCATGGGGGAAAAGAAATCAAAAAAAAAGAAAAAAGAAAGGCCCAAATAAAATTTAGGTGATCTTCCACAAAGGTTTTTCAAGTCACATTTAATCTCATTACTGGGTTTAAAATTTTCCCACACATTCAGGGAGAAAATTTTCTCAAAGGAAGAAAAAAATAAGATTAAAACTGGTCCACATTTTTTTGGAAATAAAATTAAATAATCTAAATACATATTCATTAAAAAAAAAAATATTATTGTTGTAGATTTGTAAACTCGAGCTTAGTCTCGATATTTTTAATTGTTTATTTTTTTTTCAGAATTATTATTATTATTATTATTATTATTAAAATAATAATAATAATAATAATTTATTAAAATGAGTCATATTTTTTTTTGCACTTGATACGGGGGTTTCGAGAGATCGAGACCCGACCCCGCTTGCATTGTTTTACGTGCCCAGTCATTCTTCTATGAAATTCATAATGGCCGAGAAATCTAACAAATCACGGGAAGATCGAGGAAGCCAGTGGAAAAATCAAACAAATCCACTCAAGTATGAATTCCAAGGAATCATCCCTCCCAGTTCCATTAAGTCAGCATATGACAATATCACTGATACAAATCTAGGTCACATCAATGTGCAACAATTTTGTGAATGGGTGAAAACTGAAGGCAAAACCATATTCTCGAATAGGCTTTACCATAGTGGTCTACCCCAAGCAACAACATTTCCTATCTCGGTGCAATGTCCAGAGTTGGTTATCACTTGTGCAGAGCATTATGATCCTGAGAGATGAGGAATTTTTAAAGATAATCGCGATGAGCCTTTCCTCTTAATCACACCAGAGCACATTGAGGAATTTCTCAGCATACCTGACTTTCCTGAGAATGCGATATCACTCGCTAGTCAGCACAAGAATTTTGGGATGAAGAACCCCTGAGATGGAGCAAGATGGTTAATAACAATTGGTTAGTAACCAAGAGGCCTCGAATTGACAGGCTTCCCAAAGAACTGTACCACATTGAGTTCGTGGAAGAAATCGGGGACATGATTACTCTCCTAAGTCAAGTTTTTGGTCTACCCTCTACTAGGATTTTCCACCCATGGATGTATCAATTTATCTGTATCATCCTAGCCAAGAAAGAGTTTGTGGATTGGGCCACCATCATCAGTAACACCCTTCACAAACAATTGATAGAAGTTAAGATGACTGATGCTTCTACATGACATCGTATCTGACTTATGCGTAGCAAGAAGAAAGCTATTTTCGGACTTGAAACAAGAGGAGTCATGGGGCCATCAAATAGTGTTTTTCATTATTACCCTCAACTCAATTTCAAAAATAGTTCTCACCATTTTAGAAGAGTCAACGATGCATTCACCTTCCATGTGATTCGGAACCTGAATCGAATACTAAGGAAAGGTTTTCTAAAGAAGCCATGAGTGTCATTTCCCAATGGGGAACCTGGTTTATTCAATTTTCATCTTTTTCCTACATTCGCGTGAGTGGCTTTGTTGGTACCCATGGAAACTTCCTAAGTACGTTAGTGACAGATGGGCATTAATGGAGCTGGCGCGACAATTATTCCAAGTTCACTGCCTTCTTAGTGACAAGCACCATTCAGGAATTCATTTCCCAATCCAAATCGAGGAATACCAATGTCCAAATCTTTTTAGTGCACAACTCATGGAAAAAGTTTCACTCTCATAACCATCCATCCATATGTGAAGAGAGCCCAGTTTGATATCAATGGATATATGCAAAAGATTCTGGGAGCAAAGTATCAACATAATCCTACCATGGAAGATTTCTGGGCTGCTTGTTCGGATGAACATGAAGTAAGAAGACGAGAGTTTTCTCCTAACACTTGCTCAGATCAAGGCCTTCCACATCAAGAACCCTCCCGATTCATTCATAAATGATGATGAGGATGTCATTGATCCCTCATATGATGCAGTTGCTTTTACCCCATTGCCTCGAATCGACTGGACCAAAAGAGATGAATTTTCTCTTGATAGCAAGAATCAACCAATTATTGAAAGAAGCATATCTTGGTATGACAGAGAACTTGCCAAGTTACAATCAATTCAAGATCATGCTTCAGGATCACAAAAATTTCCAACACGAGGAGGCCTCCATTCAACCAAAGTCTCTTCTCGATCAACCTCTGTACCATCCAATCATACACAACAAGCAAGAAAGGAGTGGTTGCCAAAATCCACTTCGCCAAGTAACGTGTCACGAGGAGAAAGATCTAAAGATCCTAACCCCGAAGAAGGAAGAGAGCATGTATCTGGATTTTCTACCTCGAGTAGAGATTCTTCTACCCACATCATTAATAGTGCTCAGAAGCTAGTGGCAAATGATCCTCACCATGCTTTGAACAAGCATCCACTCAGTGTAGTAATTCAAATATCAAACACTTCGGAGCATGTAGTTCATGAAGGGATTTCCCAAAATCTCCCAAATAATCAAGAGGTGGATATTGAGGTTGTTTCTCCTCAAATCGAGGTCATAGATAGGATTCAAGCAGGATCTCATGATGTCGAGAATAATGAGAATATTGATTCAAGCTCTAGGATTTTGTATGCGAAATAGTGCATGATACTCCTTCCTGGGTTGATTCTGAGGTTAAGAAAAGGAAGAGGGTTG
The DNA here is from genome assembly GCA_018340775.1 of Taxus wallichiana var. yunnanensis. NCBI lineage: Eukaryota > Viridiplantae > Streptophyta > Pinopsida > Cupressales > Taxaceae > Taxus > Taxus wallichiana. Next base: position 697,486,939 of record CM031242.1, read on the forward strand.
TCAAGGCAATTGACATTGATTTTGATGCCCTTTTCAAACTTTCAAATGACGTCATTCCAAAGAAGCCTAAGGTGCTTTCTTGAATAATGGTGGATAGTGATGGAAATAGGTTTGCAGATCTCACCATCCCACAAGTTGATAAGGAGCGTGATGCCATGACACCTGCTGATTATGAAGTTTCCAGACTTGGACTTGGGAGGTCTACATTAGAAAGTGACATGGTGATGGCTCGAGATTCAATTGATATCATGTGCTAAAGAGACTTGAGAAATATAAGTCTCAAAACTCTCACTCAAGGCCAAAAGAATCAATTGGTGGAATATGTTCAACATTTGATAAATCCCATATCATCCACTTTCCCAAGACTGCACGATGATGCAAAGGGCTGCCCTTGATGAAGAGACTCTCAATTTGTCAAAAGAAATAAACACATTAGGCCATGTCACTAAAACTTGGCTTTTAGAGATTCTCGTTTTAGGCCAAGGGATGATCAAGACCGTGGTTAAGCTTCATGAAGATGTCAGTGTGTATCTTGATCCAATTCTTTCTTTCAAAGAAACTTTTGTTTCTAATATATCAAATTTGGATGAGATATTGCCCAGTTTGCAGGAGATGACAAGTATGGAATCCTCAGTTTTAGCCATTGAAGGAATTCTCAAATTTGAACATCGAGGGACACGTTTTCTTTGGTGTCTGCATCTCAAATCAAGGAAGATGCTTCTCGAGGATTCTATGATCCATTATGAGAGCATGTGCAATGAAGCCTTCACTTCACTCTCCTTGATTCAAGAATTCATAGCTGAGATTCCTTACAACCTCGTAAATGAGCATAATCAAAGGTGTTCATCGGAGCAGGTGGAAGAGCAATTTTCACAATTGTTTAAGGACATGTACACTCCCACCAACAATTTCTCATTCAGTTTCAATGGAGCGGTGCATCAAATTAAAGAACTTATTTGAGAATGCTCAATCAAAATTGTTAATTTAAATGATATGCCAAGTAGATTCTTGAATTGCAGGTATTTTGTGAGGCTATTCTTCACCAAATGAACCTCTCAAAGAAGAAGAAAAATGTTTGAAACTTTGGGAAGGTTTAGATCCTTTCAACTGGAAAAAGCAAGAGATCCTAATTTCACTTTGGTGTTCAGGGAGTTAATTTTCTTGATATCTAACGAAGTGGGAGAGTCCATTTCTCATATGCTTGAGATAGGTGGACCCCATTTCAATGGATAAGGCACTGGTTATTATTGTATATTTTAAAAGGTGTTGTTATTTGCTTTCGGAAACTATGGATATTTTAAGTAATTTCTATTTTTGGGTTGTCTTTAATAAAGTTGGTTGAAAAAGTCAAAGGTCACTTAAGTGCCTTATTTAATGATCATGTAAAACCCTAACTACTTTGTAACCAACTTTTGGGTTATAAAAGGAAGTGAGGGGCTCATTTGTAAAGGGTGACTTTGAGAGAGGAGAAGAAATACTTTTGTGTGCAAGCTTTGTTTTAGGAATTCTCGAAACATTATGTTCTTTTGTTGAAAACATTTTGAAGTTAATGAAATATGAACTTTGTGTCTCATTTAGCTTATGAAAACATTTTGGATTAAGTTAATGAAAATGAACTTAGTGTGTTCAAGCTGTTTTTGTAACATTTGAAAAAAAAAAATCCTTCATTTTTTAGGTGTTTGAATCGTGCATGGAAAAAATTTTGATCTTATTGGAAAGGGTCCTTGAAGATGATATGCTCGAGAAAACTTTGCATGTGCCATAACTTTCATTCGTGTGTTCCGTTTTAGGTGTTGTTTCTCTAAAAGTATATTCGAGCTCTACGCATTGATGGCAATATTTTTCTTATTTTCATAAAATCCATTTTCCTTATCCTTTTGGACCAAACCCCAAAATCTTGGCAAGAATGAAAGAATCATTATGATGATGATGATTATGGTAGATGGATAATGCTTTTTGTATGATTTGTCTATATACTAATGATATAAGTAATACAATAATGGGTCCAAATCTTTATAAATTTATAAAAAAGTAAAAGGTATATGTATATATATTCATGATAAAGACCCTATTACTTTTCGTATTTTTGGATTTTTTGACAGAAGAATGGAACGATTTTAAGGAGATTTTGGAAGAAACTTTGGTTAAATTTAATCGGATTTCAACCTGAACTTTGGTCTCATTCATTATCTCTTGTAACATTTGATGTTCTTATGTTCATTAGATGTTAGGTGTTTGAATCTTGCATGCAAATATTATCTTTGATCTTATTGTCAACGTTATTAATCGGTTTTTCTAGTTCACAGTGATCAAGCTCTGATTATCTACTTGCTCATGTGTGTTCCCTTTTACATGTTCTTGTTTGGCTAACTCAAACTCTATTTTATTTGTGTTAGTTATTCGTCTTTCTTCTTCGTGCAATATTAGGCTATGTGTTTACCTAACTCTTGCATGTTCTTTCAGTTCATTCCATTTCACTCCTTTCCTTCATCCCATTCCATCTCCCTCATTCACTTTTCTTTCCATTGATGTTCCAAAACACCCCCCACATACAATTTTGAATGTATAGATGTAAATACAGTTTTGGTTTTCAATAAAGGCAACCTCACCTTCATTGAGGAGGGACTTCATTCCCACACTGTTGCATGTCATTTGTATGCGTGCAAATCCATATGCTAACACATCCCAAACTATTGTTTTCCATTCTTCATCCATATTTGGTTCAACCTTTTGAATGTCTGGACTTGTCAAATAAGAGTCGTAATGAGCATGCCCCGTCATGGCGTATTCCATGTCATTTTCAGTTACCACAATACATGGTTCTTCAAAAACCATAATATTTTCACCTTGGCTATTAGATACATGTGGAGGATTGATTGAATTCTTTTGAAAATGAAAAATGTGATCGAGTATTTTCTCAAGCTCATCTAATCGTTGATTTGTTTTGGTGAAAGAAAATTGCAGGTCCCTCATAGTGGAAGTACCTCCTAGTTCAAAATTAGATTGTATTTTATCTTTATAAGGAGTATTCCATGGTGTGTATGAATTTTTTTCCCATCCTCTAGTTTGTGGACCTGTCATAACAAGGGATTGCCCTTACACAATTCAATTTGCCTTGTTTGACCAAATTTGACCAACAAATATATCAATGTAGATGACCTCAAATTTGAAAATGTAAAGAATGGACCTATATGGAAATTTGAAGAGATTTCCAAAAATGTAATAAAATCTTAAAATTCCAAAAATGTGGCATGCGAGTCATTTTATGAAAAATAGTATATATGCAATAACTCTCACAAAATAATGAAAACAATTCTGAAATTTTTATGAAGCTTTATAATATATATCTTCAGACATGGTAAAAATTTTTTTAACAATTTGCAACTTTGTTTGAGATATAGTAAAAAAACTAGTCGTTTCCGAAATCGATACTCGATACCGTATGTTAAGGAATTACTTGAATATATCAAAATATAAAATATATTATTAAGCCACTTTGAGGGGGAAACCTCCTAAGTCTTACAATAAGACACTAACTCATACTCTTCACACCTATGGGGAGGAATTACTCACCCATATATATAGGTATGATTGTGAAAGGTCATACCCCTTCATTATTATTAGTTTATACCTAATGACTAACTAACTAATGAATATAATTATAAATGTTATATAAGTCATATGTCAGCCCAAACTTAGACATATAAATTGTATATGTTAGGGGCATAACAACAACCATGTGCATACCAACGAGTAATATTTGGTGAATATCCAAGAAAAGAGTCATTGCAAATGAAGACGCGACCAAACAACATGGGGAATGATATATCAATATGATCAAGGTCCGACGTGACCCCAATATAATCAACCCAATGTTAGGAAATTATTATTAGTTCTTACATAAATAATCTATTAAGTTATATTGTTTGGTTGGTTAAATTGTTATACCCGTAATATTATAAACGGGTTATTTGTTTCCTTTTTGTAGGAGGTAATTTTCCTACCTCCATGGCTATATGATAGCCATTATATCATGCTAGAGATATATAAAAAGATTTATTACCCTGTAAATTTTCTCAATCTGCTTTATTTGGTATCAGAGCAGGTCTTTGTGATCCTCTTATCATGGATCATTAAATTGTTTACAGGGGCATATTCAATTAGTATATTGCCCTGGTCTATGGCTTATTCTCTCTTATTTATAGTTTTTAGATTATTTTATATCAGTGTATACGTATGTTAGATCTCAGTATTCATCCCTATTAAGATCATATTTTTCGTGTGGATGCAAGCTCTCTTCCGAGGTGCATAGTTTTGCATTGGTATTTGTACCTACTACCTGCGCTTAAAGCTTCCTAACTACCATTTCTTGATCTGCTACTGTTATTTTGGCGTCGTAGTCTGCCAAATCCAACGCTACACCATATATTTTTGTCTTTGTATGACAACCAGGGAAATATTTTTTCACAGTCCTATATCTATGTGAAGACGTCTATGTGCAGTATTGACAGATCATGGTATTGAAGCTTACAGATGAAATCTCGTAGCTTTGGGCCTCACAACCATCTAGTTCAGTCTTCTATATTATATGCATTGGAAAATCAGAGTTTGTACTAATTACATTCACCACACACCGACGTTCGTGGTTAAATGTGCACAAAATTCTCTACCAACGTCTAATATGGCTTGTGTTCTGTGAATTCATGCTTGACTTTGCGAGATCCGTGTACCAGCTCCAGTCAAATAAGAATTTTGGATCTGTTGTAGATTTCTGCTAAGATATGCAAGTGTGATCTTTACTGAATTCGAATCCTCTGTTTCTTGATTATTGACGGCTCAACTCCAGATCTAAAATGGGATATATTTGTGAGATCTGCAATTCAACGATCAACTCAAAATTCCCAGCGGATCGAATCGTATCAATAGGAGGACGTATGTTGTCGTAGGTTGTTTGGAGTTTATTGTATATATGTTTTGTTTAGATTGTTAACAAAATCATTATTTACGTGATCTAGTCGTGTGGTAACATTTATTAAATAGTATTTTTTAATATTAAATTCTAGTGTCATTTTCCATATATGGTTAGTATAACTATAGTGTCAAAGTCTTATGGCAAAAGAGTTATTGGGTCTTAACACTAATGTGTTTTTTACGTTGTGTATATTGTTTTGTCTTCACTTGAGTTAACTTTGTCATAAAAATTCTAATTAAATTAGATTAATTAATCTCATTTTCAAAATTCATCGTGTCTTAAGTCATCGAAAAAAAAGTGTCATTTGTGATTCCTTTTCGTCAAATTCGTTTTTAGAGAGTCATCAATATTTTCAATTGTGTCATTGTAAAAAGAAAATTGTCTCACGGAGGCATTTTTGATGTTACCGCCATCAAGTAAAATAGACTATTTCACATAGCGGGGGGGGGGAGTTATACAAATAAATCCAATGTGGAAACTATTGAACTTCATATTCAAATCAAGTTGAGTTATCAATAGACTTATTGGAGGATGGAGGCAACGGAGGCAGGAGGACAATCAACATCCTCAAGTTCGTCACTACCTCAGAGGCCGCAAATTGCTTTAGTGACACCTTTTTTTGTGTGTGATGAATAAGAACATATGAGCATCCATGTTCCTGTGTGCAGTACAATGTTTGTGTTTTCCCTATTATGATGATGATGTGGAGATTTGTACCATTGATACTATAGCAGGAAGTGTTCTTAATCAGATTGACTTGATGGTTGATGGATCCCAATTCATGTATTCACCTGGATAGGTTGATGGGCCCCTATTCATGGATGATGTAGTTCCCACAGTCAGTGTTGAGTATCGAGACCATGTGTAGGCTATGGAGTGGCATGTTGCTTGGTTGAAGATGGTGTTTTTCCCCATGTTCACACTAAGGGGGAATGTTAGGAAATTATTATTAGTGCTTACATAAATAAGTTAGTAAGTTATATTGTTTGGTTTGTTAAATTGTTATACCCGTAATATTATAAATGGGTTATTTGTTTCCTTATTTGTAGGAGGTAGTTTTCCTACCTCCATGGATATATAATAGCCATTGTATTATGCTAGAGATATATATGAAGATTTATTACTTGTGTAAATTTGCTCAATCCGCTTTAGCCAAGACTATCCGAGTATAAGTGGAGAAGTGCGAGGGAACATGCAAGAAATAATGTGAGATAAAATACTTGAAGACCATAAACAACGATAATGTGAACAAATCCATGGTACAAATGATGATCATGAGGTGGAGGAAAGATGTCATCAACTATAAATCCTATCCGAGCCAACCCATCATGTGTGCATATAGTATCTGAGCAAGTAGGATTAAATGGAATGTGTTCCCAATAAGATTCATTCATGAAAAATGTGCATGTAAATGGAGGATGTGCTAATGGAGGTCACTCATGAGAAGGCAAAGGAGATGGAACAACATCAAGTGCCCTGGATAGCCACCCGATAAAGAATCATAACAGGATTAGAAGCGGGGAGGAGGCGGTGGTGCAGATGAGACAATATCTAACATGTAAATAACACCTTCAAGTGGTGGCAAATGAGCCAGAGTATCCATAGGTTGTGGTTCATCGATGGTAGTAGATGTTAGAGTAGGAAGTGTAGTGTTGGGATCACAACTACAATATTGGAATGGTTGACGATCACTATTAACTGTATATTCTATGCACTCATGTAAGAATTTGACACATCGATGTACCATAGAAGGAACTGCTTGCATGGCATGAAGCCATGGCCTACCAAGTAAACAATTATACTTGAACCGAGAAGTCAATGACAAAGAAAACCGTGTTAAGATTTTTTGGCTCGACAATGATAGGAAAAGTAATGTGACCTATGCATGGACAAATAGAGCCATCATAAACATGAAGAGAAAGAGATGATGGACTAACATTAGTAGTAGAAAGACCAAGATTTTCAAGGAATGACATAGTGCAAAGATTAAGCTCAGATCCATTATCAACGATGGTGTGTTTAACACCCACATTATAAATGTGGAGCATGATGTATAAAGGTGGATCATTGTCAAAAATAGCAAGATCAACATTAGGATTAGATGGAAAAGAAATGTCTGAGAAAATGCATATGTAAATGTGTTATATACTATATCCGATGAATATCAACATGAATGTGAGTAGTAGCTAAGAGATTTATGATTTTATCTCTTAATTTAGGATTAATGAGCAAGAAGTCATTAATAGAGATACTCATGATGAGAAGATCCTATGAAGATAAAAGCAATAGAAGTATGAGGACCCTAAGAGTGTTCGATTGAGTTCGGGTTCACCAAATGATTAAGAAAATATAGGATTTATAAATTCCTAAATCTAAACGCAAAATAACAATAAATGAATAAGAAATTAAGTACATAAATAGACCCAAGAAAATTAAGCTAGAGAATATGAAACCATAGTTGTAAAGAGGAGGAAAGAAGAATTAGATGATTCACAAGTGGATTTGGATTGTGCCAAAGTTATGAGTAGGTGAATAGAGAGAGAGAAGTGTTGCGCAGAGCCTCAGAAAAATGTGTGAGCTAGCAATCTGTCTGGACTAGGGCACCTGGAAAGGGGTAGGGGTACCTGTGGGAACCATAGACCAGTATTGGGCACATGTGACTTCCAAAATGCTCAGAAAACCATCTTTGACTGGTCGCAAAGTATTCGATGTCCTTCACCTTTATTCACTAGTATGCCACACAATGATTGCCGATGTTTTTCATAACCTATAATGAAAGATTGACATGTAAAACCCTCAAGAGTGCATCAAATCCCAAAAATAAAAGAATACAAATGAGGGGTCATATTGTCCTCAGATGTCAAATGAGTGATCTTATGACTGAGTGTTGCACTACATTTTATACCCAATGTAGTTTTAGGTATGTGTGTGCGGAATCGTTCCCTAGGTGGCTCTTTTGTGTTTCACACTTAGTTATGAGAAAATAGCTAGATGTAAGAAAATGTAGTAGATGTGTGCATGGAATAAAATGAACTTCCCCTCCTATGAAGTGTATGCAAAAGAATGTAGTCCCTTGCAATTGAATGGATGTTATAATGGATGCTTGAATGCTCTTGAATAACCTTTGGATGTAACCTTAGGTGGTGATAGCTAATGCTTAGTGCTTGGTCCCTTATTATGATCACATAACTTTATATTTATATGATTCCCTTGCTTGAATTTCATAATTAACCTCGAAAAGGTCGACTACCAAAATGATAAGATGATCAAACAGCTAGAAATGACCCAAAAGATTTGAACAAAGTACAAATAATTCAAGTGCACCCAAAGGGGACAAGGGCACCTAAAGATTGGCATCTTGGCTAGGCACTAGTGTCCAGGATGAGAAATATCGAGGTGTGAAAAGACAAACTAAGCTAGAAAGAGTGTAAAACCAAAAGTGGCAACAAAAAGAAAGCAAAGATGGCCAAAGACATGGGTTAATTAGTACTTTTCTTACTTAGGAATCATATGAATAGTAGTATGTAATCAGGACTAGATATTACCCAAAGTGATAGATTTTGTGTCTATAATGTGAAGCACGGAGCGTAATGTGTATGTGTAGAGACTAGAAAGAAATATTAATGATTAAAGGGGAATAACACGCAATGATTCCCATGTGTGTGATGAAAATTATGTTATCCAATGAGAGTGAAGGCAAAGTGTCCTCTACCCGATGTTTGGGGAGATAAAGGCATGTGACAATGCTCTAAGATTGGTGTTGTATGAGAAGGATGATGTGCATGTGAAGGAAGCCTATGTGGTGAAATAGGTGATGAAAACCTATGTGAAGAAGACCTATGAGGTGAAGGAGGTGATGAGAACCTATGTGAAGGAGACCTATGAGGTGAAGGAGGTGATGAGTACTTATGTGAAGGACTAGTGGACCTATGAGGACGACAATGTCGTGTAGTAGGACGTGTGGTTAAAATAACTAGATGGTGAATGAGCCTTAAATTTGATAGGTATAGGAGACCTAGAAGCTAAAGTTGGTGGAAGAATGTCGTCAAGAGGAGGTAGAGGCAATGGTGTGCATGGTGGAATGCCTTTAATAGTGATGACAACTTATTTATTGTGTATGAACTTGAGACACATATGATTCATGGATGGAATAGCTTGAGCGGCGCAAAGCCAATGGAGACCTAAGAACATGTCACAACATTTGATTGAAGATTCCACAATAAATGACACAAACATGGTGAGAGGCCCAATTGTAATGGGTAGCCTAATGTAACCAAAATATTTAGGAACTGGATATGAAATAGCAGAAATTGAACATTTGATAGCTAGAAGAAGTGCAATAGAGCACACACAAATAAGAGCCTTTGGATAGATCATGGTATTATTAACAATGTATGAACCAATAGAAGCATTGATGTGTAATGAATCAAATGTGAAAGTAGCATGATAATCGTGATCTGAAAATGTAATAGCTGGTCGTGATGCATCAACGAAGTGACGAGAAAAATAAGGGGGCATGATGAAGGAGGGGACACAACCTAATATGTATGATTGGCTAAAGAGTCATAAGCTTGTGTATTATGCTTAGGCAAAGGGTCATTAAATATTTTGAGCTTTTTGTTATCATTAACGATGTAGAAGTAGATGGAGTAAGGATCTCCAGTGAATTATTGTCAATAAAATCTTGTATAATGTTCCCGAGTTTGAAACTACGATCGGTAGAATGCCTAATGCATTGATGATAGCCACATTTAACATTTTTTCATAATTTCGGGCATTAGGGTGAGTTGGATCAAGATTTATAGGTGGGGGAAGAGTAATTAGATTACTTTTGAGAAGTTGATGAAGTAGAAATCGATGTGCATGTGGTAATCTAGTGAATGTACGCTTTGGAGGTTATCATTGAAGCTTCTCGGAGGAGAAATGACATTGACAATTGCCTTTGCTTCAGTAATTTTAGGAGAAGGTTTGAATGTTAACTTAGATTGAAACCTATTAGAAGAATATGAAGAAGAATCTTGATATTTGAGTTTTCCCATAGAGAGTAGTTTAACTTCGTGCATTTTGAGCATATGGCATAATTGATCAAATGAAGGAGAGGTATCAAAGATGACACTCTCTTATAGCGGAGGTAAGAGGCGTCGCACAAAAAGATCTTATAATTCTAAATCAGCAACTACATTAATCATCTTAGCTAGGTTGTTCTTATAGTGTAATACATAATCAGTTAGATGTTCATTCAATATTTTTTTAATTTGTGTAAGTTATGCATAAGAGATCTTAGTGTCGATATTGATTGAAAAATGAGCAATAAAAACATCAACTAGATGTGTGAAAGAAGTTATTGAATGAACAGTAGATCGTAGAACCAACACATGGCATAATATTTAAGACTCCTAGGAAATAACTTAGCAAGTAATGTATGATCATCCGCATAATCTAGACATGCCACATGAAAATATTGGAGATGCTCTTGAGGGTCACCATGGCCATTAAAAATGGGAAGCTTAGGGGTGAAAAAGTTGAGAGGAAGTGCATAAGCAGAAATGACGGGTGCAAAAGGAGTATGAAGAAGCAAGGAGGAGTCAAGAGATGGAGAGGAGCGTGAAGTAGCTTGCTGAAGTTGATGGATTTGAACTTGTAAGTCTTGATATAAAGAAGTGAGGTCTTTTGTGCCAAAAAAAGAGAATTTATGAGTGTGAGAAATAAGAGGCAGAGTGAAGTGGTTGGTAGGAGTAGGAACATACACATGAACAATAGAAGTAGGTGGAAGGGTAGAAGAAGGAGGTTGTGTTGCAATAGGAATAGAAGCAATATTAGAAGTGGGAAGGTTAAGCTCAACTAGATTGGTGGCCTCCTCATGAGCAGTGAATAAAAACATATATAGATCTTACGGATGTTCAAAAATATGAGCATTGAGAACACAAAGGTATTCATCAGAAAAGGGTAGATAAATTTCATCCTTGTTAAGAAGATGATAATGTGCGTAGAAGCTAGGTTGAGTTAGAACGATGGGCTCACCAAATGATTTAAAAAAATAGAATTTAATAAACCCTAATTGTAGATTCGCATATGATAATAAATGCTAAAATACAAATTTGAAACAAGTAATAAGTAAGTAAAGTAAAAAACCTAAGCAAGAGGTATAGGAAGAATAACTTAGTTGATTAACACATTGTCTGGGACTGGTCTGAGCTAGGAAAACTATTGAACAGAAGTGAAGAGTTTCGTAAATGCTCATGATAAATTACATACTATAAGAATATAGTTGGACTCGGGTGCCCACGGTAGACAGGGGTTCTTGGGTGTTGGCGACCTTTGCTAGGTGCATGTGATCGCACGAGATGGTTAGAATATAATTTTCGCACGAGTGTCACATAAGTGTCACAATTACTCTATGTTTGTCTTTGTGTGTCGTAACATGTGACCTGCAAAAAAAGTTTCACCTAAAAAATCCAAAAAAATAAGATGCAATATGGGGAGTCGATCGACCACCACGACAAATCACCTCGAGAGTGAACTTACAACCGAGCGTTACACTACATCTCAGACTCCATGTAGTTCGGTGAGTGCGTGTAAGAATTGTGACCTTGGATGCCCTTGTGCAAGTGCACTTGGTAGTGGGGATAACTAGATGTAGCAATGTAAATAAAATGTGTGGATGGAAAAATGAACTTCCCCTTCCTATGTAGTGTATGCAGAAAATGCATTCCTTTGTCCCTTGATTGAATGCCAAATGGATGCTTTGAAGTGCTTTAGGTGCCTTTTGAGTGCAAGCTTAGGTGATAGTAATAATGCTTAGAGCTTGGTCCTTGATTTTGAACACATAGCTATGTATTTATATGATTCCCTTATTTGAATTTTGTAATTGAAAATTAGAAGGTCGACCCATAAGTAGAAAAGATGCCCAAAAGATAAAAGAGACCCAAATGAAGCAAGTAAGGTGGAAAAGGGTCAAGGGTGCCTGGCACTCTGTCCTAGCCGGGTGCTTGTTTAAGCCATGAAAGATAAATGAGTAAAGTTACGATTCGGATGTAGGGTGTGTAATACCAAATAGAAAACAAGAGATAAAGATAGTCGTCAATTACTAGTTTTATTGCTTAGGAATCATATGAATCCTAGTATGTACTTAGGACCTAAAAATGTACCCAAGTGCATGATTTAGTGTTTACAATTACCACTATATCTATGGGTGTATAATTTATATTCCACATTGCACGATTTTGCACATAGATGGTACATACATGCTGAGTTGAGACAAGAGACCATGGATTGGAAGGAAATGAATTCATATAGGATACATGTCTTCGATTACTCTTCTATTAAACCTCATCTGCATACAACTTTTTAGATGATGAAGTGCATCACTATGGGAGACAAAAATAAGGAAGAGGATCTTGTAACTTAGTTATAGGGTGAGAATCTTATGATTGAGCACACCAATACTCATGATTGGACAAATTCTAATGAGTACCTCTTGGAGCACGCATGAAAGGAGAAAGATGAATTCAAGCTTGTGTACATGATTGATGATGAAGAGGTTGAGGATATAGATACTGAGCACACCGAGGAAAGACTGAATTCTTGGATATAAAAGATGACCATGCACATGCATATCACCAACCTTTAAAAGCAAAAAAGTTAACATTATAACAGAGGACGTTCTAAAGAGAAAATAATTGGAGATAAGCTCATTAGGGTATGAAGTTGCAAATATTATAGAACTATTATGTGACTTCCATGATCTATTTCCTAGAGGCTACCATGAGTTGAAGGGTATTCATCCCTCACTTGGGGAAATGAAGATCAAGCTAAGGGAGGGTGTGAGACCAATATGGAAGAGGCCTTATAGGATGAATCAAACTTGCATGTCAAGGTGAAAGATGAGATAGACAAGATGCTCAAAGAAGGTATTATTGAGCCAATAGAAGAATCAAAGTGGATCAGTCCAATGGTCATCAAAATTAGAAAGGATGGCGAATAAGAATTTGTGTGGACTATAGAGGATTAAATTCCTCTTATGTTATTGATCCCTTTCCTACACCCTTTATCAAGAGATTCTCAAAGTTGTATCGAGTGCAAGATTTATTCTTTCATAGATGGTTTCTCTAGATACCATCGGGTATATATAGTGCGTGAGGATCAGCCTAAGAAAAAATTTGCAATAGAGTGGGGTTACTATGCATATACAGTTATGCCTTTTGGACTTAAGAATGAACCAATGGTATCTGATGTTTGAAAGATACAGTGCGGTTGAGTATATCGTTGAATATCAAAAATTTCATCTTTTCCACACCATATGACACACTTTTGGGGTACATCATATGTGAGGAATTTATTTTGTTGATTTGAAAAATATTACAATTATCATGGAATTATAAGAACCAATAAATCGAGTGAGGTGCACGAATTTCTTGGGCATACAGGGTATTACACTAAATTCATCAAAGGTTGTGCTAAGATTGATACACCACTAGAGGAGCTATTGAAGGCCAAGGGGAAGTTCTATTGGAAGGATGCACATCAATAGACATTTGAGGAATTTAAGGAAAGATTGACTACTGCACCCATCTTACATTTTCCTTCATGGAAATTTCCATTCCATGTACATGTAGATGTCTGAGAGACAACAATTGGAGTTATGTTGGAACATCTGGGAGAAGGGAAGGTTGATAATCCAATTTTCTTTACAAGTAGGAAGTTAATACATGCTTGAACAAAACTACACAACTACGGAGAACGAGGCATTGTCAATGGTATACACACATCTTAAAATTTAAATAATATCTATTGGTAACACCATTTGTATTTTACATTGATCATGTGACACTTAATTATTTGATTAACAAGATAATTTTACAATGTTGCATTTGTAGATGGATTCTCTTATTTTAGGAGTTTTAATTTTCTATTATATTAAATCTTGGTAAGAGTAATTTGGGACCTGAACATATTTCATGCATAAATTCTCGTGAGGACACACATAGTATTGTAGACACTATGTTAGATGCATAATTATTTAGGCTACAACACATGCCTATATATTGGGAGGATATAATGATATTCTTACTCACAAGCATTACGCCTAAAGGAATGAAGACAATAGAGAAGAAGTAATTGGCCATACATGCTACACCCTATCACTTGGTGAGAGGAGGCTGTATAAAATAGGAAGATATGAGGTATTGTGGAGATGTGTGTCGAACATGAGCACAAGTCAATAATGGAAGAGGATCATAATGGGATAGCATGAGGCCATTATGATAGATAAGCCACCATGCGTAAGATAATCCTCGAAGGACTATGGTGGAAGACGCTCTACAAGGATACCAAGAAATTTTCCAAGGCATGTGAACAAAGGTCAAAGGATGGGAAATTCAAGTGAATGTGATGAAATTCCATTACAACCCATAGCAATCACAAAACCTTTTGGAAAATGGGAAATCGATTTCATTGGACCAATTGTGTCACTCGCACGTAGAACAAGAGTGCGATACATCATCACTTGCATAGATTACTTAACAAGGTGGGAAAATGTTGCTCCTACTAAGGATTGTAATTCCACTACAACTATGTGTTTCATATGGGAAAACATTATTAGCAAATATAGTTTCCCATTGAGCCTTTCCGGTGGCAGGGGAAATCATTTCCTTAATGAGACAATCAAGATATTACTTAAGGAGTTCATGGTAGCTCATCACATGAAAAATCCCTATCACCCACAGAAAAATGGCACTGCGCAGAGGCATTCAATAAGATTTTGGCCAAACCTTAACCAATATTTGTGATGTAGGAAGAAAGGATTGGGATGAAAAAGTATCAACTATACTATGGGCATATAGGACCACTTATAAAAGGTTGAACAAAGTAACACATTTTTAGATCATGTCCAAAGCGAAGTTGTATTACTGTTGAGTTCATGATACCATCCTGCATATTACATGTGAATGAGGACTTGCAAACGAACAGGTAGTAAATGAGTGCATTAACAAATTGATGCAATTGGATGAACGATGTGTAATTGTGTGATGGAGCTAGAAGACAAAAAGGGAGACAAAATTCTTGGCATGACATGCACGTTAAGAATAAGTATTTTTCAAATAGGAAGGGTGGTGATTTTATACTATTCAAATTTTACATGCCACCTAGGGAAATTAAAATTTCATTGGTTAGGACCATTTAAAGTAGCCAAAATATTAGATTTGGGTGCATATCAATTATAGATGCTAGATCGGCACCATGTTTCCTAGTTACTTTAATAGGAGTAGGTTGAATCCCTACTATAAATAAACTTCATTCATGTTTGTAATAAGGTAGTATTGCCATTTAGATTATATTTCCATTTCTGTTTTGTTATTTTATTTTTTAATAAACACATTTGCATGCGGGAGTTGATGTATCTATGGAAGTGTGATGCACAATGGACTGTTCATACTCTTAGTGTGGGGTAGTAAGTAAATTGAGTGAAGTGGATGAATGCATAAGTGCACGCATGTTGGATAATGATGAACGGATGATATTATTACTCAATATGATGAATGCGTAGAGTACGCATAATAATAGTGTGATTTTCTCATTGATGGATCAACTTACTCAAAGGTGTATGAGTTTGATGGCAGCACGAAACATGAGGAAGACATTGCGAAGGAAAACTACTTGGCATGTGGTGTAGAATAACAATAGGTGTAGCACAAGTGGTTGCATGCAAAGGGGTGCTACCTAGGAATTAGTGGCGTGATAGAAGGTTATGGACTACCACGTGTGGAAGAAGGTTATGGATGAGCTTAGAAAAAGGTGGGAAAACGTAGGAAAAATGCGGGAAAGGGTAAAATCCGCAATAAAATAAAAAAATTAGCGGTAGTTGGGTGCATTTAATGCGATCAAAATTTAGAAATCTATAAAAGGAGGGAAAGTACAATTATAATTCTCTCCTTTTGAATTTTGAATTTGTGCGAAGTGGAGCTTTTGCGAACTAGTGCAAATTGTGAATTAGAGAAGCAATGAAGCAACTAATAAACCAAAGCCTTAGAGCTCCTTGTGTTTGGTGTAACCAAAGGAAAAATAGTAGATTAGAAGCTATAGAAGGGGTTGGAAAAGTGAAGTGTGAATTAGGGTTGTAGGGCCAAGTGAAGTGAACGTTACGAGTTAGGGCACATAGTTGTTTTATGAAATTGAGGCACACATTGGATTTGAGAGGTTGAATCACAAGTGGATTGAGAAATTGAGATCAAGAGAGTATAAGGAAAATAGTTGGAGAAAGGTTGTGAAGTTAGGGAGCGTAGTGTCCAAGATTTGAAGGTTTGTGAAGCTAAGGCATGAAATTTCTAGGATTTGTAATTGCGGGATTTTTAAACCAAGGGAGGAAATGACACTTTGGGAAAGAAAGTACCCAAGGGAAGGAAGAATTTAGAGGAAGTGCACTGATGATTGGTACTTTCAAATGTAGTACTGTAGGAGGTAATCATTGGAAAGTTGTGGGCATCAAAATTATGGAGATGTAAGATAAGCAAGTATAATCACTATGCACCAAAGTATGAAATAGACATAAATAATGATACACTAAAAGAGACAGACATGTGCACCCTAGAAGGCTAGTTGGTGTTGGGTGATAAATTGTGTAAGAACTCGGAGAGTGTCAAAGTATTATAACTCTTTGAGTTTCCATTTTTTCAAAAATCTGCATTACTATTCTATTTGTTGATGTCATGAGTCCATGAGGACTATTTTTATTTTTCCGTCAGAGAATGCACATCACCGCATAGTTGATTAGTAAATTCACATAGATGCATGGAAGGGTGGATGGAATTGTGATGCATATGTATGATGAAGCATCTCTAGAGGCAACAACCACCACTTTACATTATCAAAGGGTATTCCGCACATTCAATGTATCACATATAGTGACCATGGCATCGATAATCCATGCACTTAGTAAATTGAAAAATGGGAGCCTCAAAAAAATGGACTGAGGTAAACATAACATTTGTGCATATTGTGCACAAGATGGTGAAAGGGACCAAGTACAACATTGCATTATACATCGCGGAGGGAATTATTGAAGAAAATACCCAACATGATAAAGGAGAAAAGATAACATGGGGGTCCATCTTGTTGTTTATTGTGTTATGGGAGATTGGGGTTCCAAATGGCCTAGATGTGAATGCATGAGAGCACACCATTGAGAAGAGGTCATTGGAAAAAAGATTCACCAATTATACATGTGAGGGCATGATAACAAATGCATATAAGGCATGCCTACGGATATGGTACAAGAGAATATGTGAAACATTTGAAAATGAATGACATACTTAAGGAGTTATCCACATAGTTGTATGGCCAAGAAAATTTTACTTGTTATGTATCATTTCTACCTTGAGATTTTTTGTTGGTCAATGGAGAGATGGGGAATTGGTGTAAACTTCTGTTTTCATTTACAACCAGGTATTTTTTGCGTGGTGAACCATATCAAATACACACAACCTTTGAAGTTTAATGTTGATAAAGTAGACATAGATTACCAATTTACCATACTTTTCACAAGACCTATGGCTATGTGATAAGGAAGCCTTATGAAGAAACAACGAGTTTGATTCAATGGATTTGAATCCCATCATGACTCTATAATTTAGCAAGGAGGCGCGCCAATTATATGTATATCCTAGGCCAAAGGTGAAGGATGACAAGGTGGTTAAGGTATGTGACACAAATCTTGCTCTGCCACCATCGGGAAAACGGAAAAAGGACACCGATAAGGAAGTGCAAGCCAAATCCCATCCTACAACAACATCAAGAGGAGGAAGAAGAAGAAGAGGAAGAGATTCAGTTGGACCAAAGATTCAGAAAAAGGAGGTGGATAAAACGAGAAGCTATAATGCGTGCCCCTCTAAGAATACCTCGTAAGCCCGGTTGAGACCGCACGTGAACCTAGCCAAGTGGAGGAAGGAAAGATGAATAAAATATGATTAGAGAGGACACAAAGAGTGGAAGGAACCCACAAGTTATTCATGTTGTGGATGACTAAGAGCTTCACACACTCTAATCATGACCAAGAAGAGTCGATTAGGAGAAAGAAGAAGAGTAGGAACAAGAAGAACAATATGATAAAAAACACAGGAGGATGGAGACATGGGGAAATAGGAAGAGTAGAAGTTTGTGTAGGAGAAACACTCAATGAGGCAACACCGAAGTCATCATCCAGCGTCGAAAGCCAAGGCATAACTCACCCCAACAACAAAGGTCCTACATCGATAAGCCCATAAAATTAATAAGGGCAAGATTCCAAAGCTTAATGGAGACAGATAAGCTATATGGTTAGGAGATGATGGATAGATCACAGTTTAATGCAAGGACACACAAAATTCTATCATTTGCATTGTAAACACACATGAAGGATTCAAGTTCGAGATAAACAAAGATGCCATCAATGAACTACAAGGAGAAGAGATCCCACAAATAAACTCCCAATTTTGGTTTCAACACATCCGTTGGATGCGTAAGAAAGCAAGGTGCTCATCAAGATGGAAAATGAAGTTGTGCACATAAACATTGAAAAATAAACCACACTATGCACGACAGGAAAATTTTGAGGATATAAGTAAAAAGAATAAGAAGGCTATATAATTGAATAAGGCCAAAACCCAAATGATTGTTGTAAGTGCTAAAGTGATAGAATTAATTAAGTGCATTACGAATTCTTGTCCATATGTAGCTTCAAAAGTAGAATTGAATAAAAGCAAGGATATTTACACCCTAGAATAATTATGTTGATTGGGTTCTTCATCAATTTTGGAGACTAATCTGCATAAGTCTAGGAAGCCACGAGACATTGAAATAGCCGCATGACATTGGAAAATCCATTAAACACTAGAGAAAACTACAAAACACTACCGAATCTGCCAAAGACCACAAAGAACTGTGGAAGTCTAACCCAAGCCATAGAAATAACAAAGGTTGGATGTTGCCGATAGAGGTGCCACCAAAAGAAGTTTCTTAATGTACTTGAATGTAATCATAGACATGTTGAGTAGAGTAGAGTAGAGTAGAGATATGAGAAGAGATAGAAAAGGTAGATAGAAGGATATAGATAAAATTATGTGAAGGAAAGAGAATAGGGTTGAAGAAAAAGTTTGAGGAAGTGTGGAGATTGAGATGTAATGAGAGTGTGTGAGATGGATGTGAAATAATGATGTAACATTTATTATATATAAATAAAGAGTGATGATTGATACAATGTGTAATGTTTATTATCTTTAATTACATTCTTTCAGTTCATCTTATGAATCTAAATATCATTCATGACACATCCTTAGTGAAAGGGTGAACTACTTAACCCTCACAATTTGTGTTGAGGCTTAAGGTCAACATTTTGGTGTTTGATCCCAGGTCTCATTTAACTAATATTTATAGGAGGGTAGCAAGAGAAATGAGATAATTTTAAAAAGAGTAAAAACAAGAAAAAAAAACATGCATATGTTTTGTGGGAAAAATATTAACATGAATATTTGTCTTGCCCTCTTTTAGAGGGGCTTGACACATGGGGGATAGTGGGCGATAAAAAGGGGGATCCAAAGGAATGATTTTTAGTAAAAAACAAAGTATTGTATAGTGGTTGGGGGAGTAAATATGGAAATAAAATAAAATAGTAGATATATTAAGAGAAGAGATAGAGGGAAGAAAAGATGGAAAAGTAGAGACTGAAGAAGAAAAGGAAAAAAAGTTAGTTGTGAGAACAATAGGAAATTAGGAAGTGGTTATTCTCCCCAACCATAAGAGATTATTGAGAAAATGAACCCTTGGACCAAATGCCATCCCCATTTCGTTGGAAGGTGTGAGAAAAATGAGGGATTTAGTTCAGATGGAAGGAGAGATGGCTAAAACTTTTGATCAAAGATTCAAGAATATAGTGTAAAAACTAGTTAAACCACCAAATGAGAAAATTAGAATTGAGTTGTTTATTTCAAGATTGCTACCTTATCTAAGATTATTACTTGATGGAAAAGAGTTCATAACATTCATGGAAGAATTTAAAACAACATCAAAACTAGAAGCGGGACCATGGAGGAGAGAGTATAAAATGATATTAAAAGCGGAGAAGTCAGAAATGAATTAATGCAACTAAGACAAATGATTCACCAAACTAATGGACAAGGATATCATGGAGGATATCAAAGAGATAATGGATATCATGGGAGATATCGAGGATATCATAGGGGATATTAGAAATATAATGGATATCGTAGGGGATATCATAGAGATAATGAAAGGGGATACTACAGAGGATACCATGGGAGGTATATAGGAAATACTATAATAGAGGAAACTATTTTCATTATTATGGAGACAATAATTACAATAAATAAATGTATGGAAAAATGTATCAAAAATATAGAGAAAATGGCCAATGGAGAAGGATGATAACATGTTATTGATGTGAAAAAAGGAAATATAGTACAAAACCATGAGAAGAAGATACAAATTGAACAAATATCTTACAAAGGGGAAGGGACATAGAAAAAGAAAGAATAATAATAGAAATATATGAGAAATCCACATCCATACAATTGGTCGGACCACAACAAGAAAAGTCATAGCAAGTAAAGAAGAATCATATGGAAGATAAACTAGAGAACCAAAAAAGGGAAAATGAAGAAGAGACAAGGAAGTTAAGCATTAAAGGAGAAAATAAAACTGTGACATTATGTGAGGACGTTGCAAAGAAAATGAAGGAAAATATAGAGAAATAACAAGAAAGAAAAAACAAGAGGAAATAGAAAGAAAAGAAAAACAAGTACAAGAGGGAAATTTTGGAATGGAAAAGGGGATAAACAAGAAGAAAAATACTTAGGTCGAAAAATGGTATAATAGAAAATGAACAAGATGGAAGAAATAAGGATGATGATTGTGATGTTAAAAAAATAGAGAAAAAGGAGTGTGTTTATTGTTATTGTATGCATGATATGGATATATACCCCAAAACCGTATTGGTAAATGGAAAATGTGTAAAAAAATCCCTTGGAGAAGATGCGAAATGTGTTGGACATTTATAAATGGTACCATGAGATTGATAATGGAGAACATGATTCATTCAATTTTTCAAGGAAGCACAATTATACCGAATGAAAGGATCAAGAAAAATCATTGAGGAACGTAGTAACTAGAAAAGAACAACACCTTAAGTAGATCATGCGAGAATGAATAATTCGTAGAGGGATTAGAAGTAGATATTTATGACTATATATGGAAAATATAATCCAGGTGCACTTCTTCTAAACTTGGAAAACTAAGAAATTTATTCATCAAACTTGTTTTGGGAACAAGATGAATGTTATCATGATTCTTCATCACTTGGTTATCTCGAGGAAGAGACAATGTTTAAAGTCTCGTGATGATGTTGACAAGTTTCTTCGTATTATGAAGTTTTTAATAATGTTTGTGTGGTTTTTATTAGCATTATAATATCCCATGAAAGCCAAAAACATATTAAAATGATAATAATGAATAATATAAAATATTTTACACAAGGGAAATGCATAAACACCATTATATATATGTAAATATCCACTAATTACTAGTTAAGAATGTAAATAAGTGTTAACCAATGGTTACCACAAGTCATTATGAGTGAAAAGACATAACCTTTTCCTTTTAAAGGCTATATAATGATGTAAAATGAGGGGGGAAGAGAATATCACGAAAATAAGTGAGAAGAGTTCATACAGAGCATTAAGAGAATAAAATGTCATAGGAACATAGGGTCTATTTTAGTATATTTTTTATAATAAGACTAAGTGACTTTGCTTAGACAAGTCAATGTAAAAAGAAAAGTAACTATGCTTGTAAAGATGAAGTCTTAGGTGTGTTAGAGGTGGAAATTAGTTGTCATATGCCTAATTAAGGCTATTTTTAAGGTGTCTAATGAGATAGAGGTGGTTGAGGATTAGCGAGAAGGTTTAGGGATGAGATTTGATCATATTCTAGAGTTAGTAAGGTTGTTGAGCTCATATAAGAACTGAATAGTCCATTTAGGAGGCTAGACTAGAGGAGAATAATAGTGAGTCAGCTAGATTAGTCATGAAATGAAGATTGTGTAAGAAAAATAATAATGGAACAAGATGTAATGGAGATTGGAAATGATTAAGAAGGATTTAATATCAATGTAACAAGCATTGGAATGAGTCTTTTCATGCTTTCATAGTTAAATCTATGGACCGTATGTGGTGATCATTGTTCGACCGAGGCTTAGAGAGGTGACATTATTGAAATGATGACTTTGGAATCTCCGTGAAAGCATTTACACGTGAAGGAAGGTAAGAATAACTATTTAGAATTTTTCCAAAGATTTGAAACCTTTAAAATTGTCTTGTTGCTCAAATTACATGCTCTTGAGCCAAAACTAGGGCATCAAGCCATTTGAATTCTAACCATCCAAAAATTGTAAAAACTTGTGAACACCTCTGTTTTGATGAGGCCTAAAGGTTGGTGAAATTTTAGGGTATGATTCACATGTGTGGAAGATCTCGTATGGGGTTTTTTCATTGATCAGTGGATCAGTGCATGGATTTGGAAGGAAAAGGAGTAGGATGGTGAATCAAAACAAGGAGTCAAGCCACCAAAATTGATAATCACCTTATTGGAGACATTATAGAAGTGGATCCGTAAATTTTTTGGTGAGTTCATAGCTAAAAGTTCCTACTCTTGTCACCTAGAAAGGAATCAAAATAGGCCTAATTTGCCTAGGACAGAGGTCTAGAGGTCTAAATCCGTACAAAGGAACATAGTGTAAAACTTGGGCATATTCAAGAACCCCATAAAGGGTCTCCAAATTAGTGATGAAGTGGTATAGTTGTTTCAGAAATCTTGAGATACAATAGGGTTTGCTTCGTGGAATGGCTAGTAGGATAACAAGGCCTAATTGGAGAACTAGTATGAAATGCAAGTGTAAAGTGAAATGAAGGGTCAAAACACCTTGTAATAGGTCAGACAAAGTTCCCTAGGAGTGTTGAGGGTGGTGTGAAACCTACATGTTGTTTTGAGTACCTAGACCCAAGAGGCCTATCTAGGTCTAGCTTTGTGTTCATGAAGAGGATGCATGCATAGTTATTGTATGAAGAGTTTAATGTGTGTAATGGCCTAATGGTTCAAGAAAGGTGTTGGAGAGGTGATGGAAGTATGTGAAGAATGGAGTTATGACTCCTAGCCAAGGTACAACTATCTTATACTTTCTTTGATATCAATGCATGTATGGAATGGGATTGTGGATAACTAGTATTGTCAAGTGGCAAATGTCACATGTCTAACGAGAGCATATGAGTGGGTGATGATCCTCAGTTGCAAGGGAGGTATGGGTTAGCTCTAGCAAGCTATGAACTCTTGAAGGAAAGGTAAGGCATACAAAGAAGGTAAGCTTCCGACAAAAGAATATAGAGAAATTGATTATATTCCTTGCACCTAGAGTTAATATAATCATGAATATAAAAGAGGGGAATCAATGTAAAAAAGTAATAGATATGTATGTAATCGATTTAAACATATATTTCTAAATTTTATGTAATTGAGATCAATATATATGTGATATGTGTTGTTTGAACCATTTATGTGTTGAGTGTTATGTTTATTCCTTTTTAATAAAGGATAAATATTAATTTTAGAAGAGATATCTTCCCTTCATTGTGATGTTATCTCTAGCTAGGATAAACAAACTACTTAACCCTCACATTAACGTTGAGGCTTAAGGTCAACACCAACAATGGATGCTTTTGAAGGTAAAAATAGACACAATTGTATAAAATACAACACTTTGGTATAACATCCTTGATCATGCCCAAGATATTTTCCTTGCCTTCAACTTTCCCTTTTTATCTATTAAGAATGTACATAATCCCTCAAATAAATCATCTTTATTTTATTTCACAAAATCTCATTATACGCACTATCTTATGTTCCTTTTGTTTTCCATTTCCTTACACTTCACTTTGCATGCCTTTTCTTTCCATTTAATTTTTGGTCAACTTTACCTCCTTATCCATAAACCATGTATATTATCTCTCAAAACAATCTTCTTTAGTTTGTTTCACAAAACGTCATTACACGCCACCATCTCATGTTCCTTTTGTTTTTCACTTCCTTATGTTTCACTTTACATGTATTTTCTTTCGGTTTTGTTTTTGTTGACTTTGCATTCTTACCCTTGTTGGCATTTTCATTAAACCTTTGATGTGTGATTTCTAATATAAACGAAATTTATCATGTAATATGTACCATGTCCAAAAAGTCTTCATAAAAATATGAGAAAGGAAGCCACCAAAGAGGAGTTGTCTTGCTTGGTGATGTGTCCACAACATTTAATGTCTCAAAGTAAGCAATTTATTTATATATGTGCATATAATACTACCACAAATATCTTAAATGTACATATATATGAAAAATACAGTAGATATCAATCTCAATACTCTTATATTGGATTTTCCTCATACCATTTGATTAACAACTCCATTACCTTCTTAGAAAATTTTCTACTAAGTGATGAAAAATGACATCAATCTAGTTACATGAACATATCAGCCACAAAAATATTTCCCAAACAAAAAGGGTCTCCATATTCAACCTTATGGTCAAGATACTACAATTTTTTGATTGACTTTTTAAAGAAAAATGAAAAAACTTCTATATGACAAGTAAGTGGACATCAAATTCAACCTTATGGTATAAGAGACTACAATTTTTTTATTGACTTTTAAATGCAAAGGTTCAAATTTGTAGTTTTTTTTTTTTTATCCATAGACATTACAACCCCTCACGACTACCTCCGGCTGTCATTATAAGATGCTTATCAATGTCATAATCTACAAGATTTATTGACCCCATCCATACAAATAGTAAATATCGTTATTAATTATTTATCCATACACATTACAGCCCCTCCACCACCTGTCGCTGCCATTGTAGGATGCTATCAAGATAATAAATCTACAAAGTTGATCAACCCATTCATACAAACAACAAAAATTATTATTAAATTGTCTGGACATTACAGCCCCCACAGCACTCCTATTAGCATAATAATCTATGAATGTTGATTAACCCATCAACACAAACAACCGTTGTTTTCACACTTATAAACAAGATAGCAGTTACCAGACATTCTTGATGTAATTGTGAATGAATCCGGATTCAATTTGATATCACAATAAATAAATAAATTTCCCGGATTATATTAAAGATTTGAGTTTCTTTTCCAAGTGCAATAACATTATAAATCTGGGTTGTAGAAACTTTTTAACCACGTTATGTTAACAGTTAGAAAATAGTACAATATATCTGAAAGCAGTTCAACCCAATGTGGGAACTTCGATTACTGTGCCATCCAAATCAACAAACACTCTTACCCGATTGTTTTCATAGTCACCTGCAACTATGGACAATTCAGGGAGTATCAAAACTTTCAAGTCTAAGTTTTCTGATTCAATTTTCTTCTTTGCATCCTCTCCATACATATTCACAACTTCTTCCCATTCGGTGCGCTGCGGAACCTGATTCTTCATTTGAATTGGTTCACGCTCTTCTTCTTTCTCTTTCTTTTCTCTTTATTTGTAACGCCATAAGAATTCAAATGTAAATAATCGAGAAAAACATATTGAAAAATATTGTTTCAGAGATGTAAAATTATGAGGGAAGGAGAAAAACAAAACCTGAGTGATTGATATTCACATAAATAAATAAATAAACATGAACCTTACCTTTTCGCATATAATTGTTGTGATACGGCTTTCCTTTGACGGGACTGAAGCAAGAGGCATGAAATCCATTAACATGCTTCAAATAAAATTTACACTTATGAAAGTGGAACCCCACATAATTGCAGAACGCCCTCATCTCATCTCATCCCTACCGAAGGTACTCTTTAGAAAATCAATAGCACTCAAACCAGGGAAGTACTTTTTCAAAATTAAGACAAATAAATTAACGAAGTGTTACGAACATGCAAAACTAAAGTCTAAATGTAAGTTATTTTTGAAGAAGCTATTTTCATATATTACTAATTCTACGCTGTATGTATAGAAGGAACCATGCAAACATACAAAAGTCTCTTAAACGAAATGTTAAATAGATATAATTTTAAGATATACAAATTAAACGAGTGTCGAGAACAATTACATGCAAAAGATATAGGTATTCCAATCAAGAAAAGTAACTAGCAATAGGAATGGCATATTGTTTTGGAAATCTAATTACGTCCAAGGCGTCTCCCTTATGGGAAAGGTCCTTCTAAATGTTTCAAAGACTGTCTTAAATTTGACGGTTTGACGGCCGTCTAGACGTTTGTGTTTTTTCCGCCTATTTTTAACAAAAAAAAATTTGGTGCATGCATATTGAATGCGGGGGGCTATTTTTAACAATTACTTTTATGGGGCTTTTTTAAACATTGCTTTTTCATGCATGTTAAATGGTTAAATATTGACAACAACTAAGGATATTTTAACGTAAATTGATAAAGGATTCTCGCAATATTTTCACCGCATCGAGCTTGTGATTGTTGGCGATTGAGTCACCGGTAGGACAGGGAGTAACTATCTTAAATTTGACGGTTTGACGACCGCCAGACGCTTGTGCTTTTTCGCTTATTGTTATAAAAAAAAATTGGTGCATGCATGTTGAATGCGGGGGCTATTTTTAACAGTTGCTTTATGGGGATTTTTTTAATAGTGATTTTTCATGCATGTTGAATGGTTAAATACTTGACAACAACGAAGGATATTTTAAAAGTCGATGAAGGATTCCGCAATATTTTCGCTGCATCGAGCTTGTGATTGTTGGCGATTAAGTCACCGGTAGGACACAAATTTTTTGTGCGAGATCCAGTGTAAGTGAAACCCTCCTTAAAGTTTTGAATTACGTTTGTTGGATTGTGAAAAGCATGATGGGATGCATTCTTAAAATCACCATTATCTTCCTTATCGTCAATAAATTACATGTCTGTATGTAAGTTTGGCCCCTCTACAGTTGACGTTTTCACAAAGCCCCGACCATCTCTTGTATACTATCTAGGCAGCCTTCCATCCTCTTTCAAAGCAAGACATACCAACCTGAATACTTCTTCCTCTAGCCATATTGAATTGTTCAGAGTGCTTAACCTTCCTTGGGTCAAAATCTATGCTCACTTCTAGCTTTATATTCAGTTGGAACAATCTCATACACCCCAAACCAACTATTATACTTTTGCAAATGCTAATGGTTTCCAAGTTCATTGTAGATATTTTGGGATGACATGATATCTTCTGATCTTTTAATCATGCTTAATGGTACAGAGGGTTCCACTGGGATACCTGCATATAACAAGACAAGATAATGACTCTTGGCTTCAATATTAATCAGTCCAAATCAGTAATCAAATCCAATAGGTCAAGGTCAGAGGAAGATCATCATAAAACTATGACTATAAAGGCATTGCTAATTTGAATAGAGCACCCAAAAAAGGAAAGAGGATGAAACAACTAAAAGAGAAAGGTGGAACCAGTTGAAAATAAATACATATGATAATTTGTACTTCTATTACTATAAAAGAATTGGAATGATATACATATTGCTACAAATGGCTCTTGTGCTCTGTAGATGCCAATTAAAACTTTACAGGTCCAAAATAATGTAAATCAAATATAAGAGTGAATACTGCACCTTGACCTGATTTTTTTTACATGCACGATTTTCCGATGAATTAGAAAATTTAAGTCAACCAATCGAAGCATTTTTCCTCTTCTCCAATTTTCTCTTTGGATCCGATTTAAACTTACTCACGAGATTAGAACAACCACCTTATGCTTCTCTTGAAGGAAATTCCTTTGTAAATAAAGTAAAATGTTAAGATGTTAAGGAAAATTATATAAAGAACACGCAAACTTGATGACTATAGATCAAAGTACTTATGATTAACAAAGTGGTGTAATTATCTGGAATGCACGATCACTAAAAATGTTGCATTAGAACCTAAAATAGACCTTGTATATTTGTATAAAAACAAAACAAATTTGTTATGTTCTTTAAAGCTCCAGTTCATCAAACGCTACATTTTATGCTAATGTCAGATATGGGGACGACTTCTATTTCTAATGTCAAAAACACTCAAATTGTTTTTATACTCTTTGGCTTTCCTGTTGTACTGAAGTTTTGTGGTGAATTCAAAACAAAAGAAATGAAGACTTGTTTCATAATGAGGGCACCGACCCTACTCATTTCACTAATGAAGTCACTCTGTTCTTCATTGTTGAGCTCTTCTCTTTTGGATGTGCATAAAGCTAACTTGAGGCAATAAAACCATTCATTGCCAATGCCATCCAAATAGCATTATGTAGAGCAGGTCGGTTGAAAGAGGCGATACACATTCTACTAAATACACACAATCCCCCTGCAAATTCTTATACTTACTTTCAACTATTGCAGACTTGTATTTCTAAGAAATCCCTTTCACAGGGTAAGAAAATTCACTCCCACATCAATTAGATGGGATTTAAGTTTTCACACACATAATACTACAAAATACCCTTATACACATGTATATAAAGTGCGGATGTTTAGTTTTTATGTACCATATTTTTAGAGTTGGATTAAAGGTTATGAGCTCTAGGTAATCATTGAGTGAATACCCTTCTCACAATTTCATTTAATATTTTTCTCGTCTATTAAATAAATATTTTAAAACTTTCTATAAATCATGAATTTAGAGAAATTATTATTATCCAAAATAAGCCCTACTTATTTTGGCTAACTTACCTTCATTCTTTCCTTGTGCTTCAACTTCAATTTTCACACATTGCAAGCACTCAAAAGATTTTGGAAATGGCTTAATCGGATAGGATTTTTCTTCCCCTTCCGTAGAAGGTAAAGAAGTCCTCTTAACTCCTTGTATTTTTTTAGTCATGGCTTGGACGGAGTTTTGAGGGGAAATTTTCCCTAGGCGGGCCCACGGAGGTAAGGAAGCATTTTTGCCAAGGAAAATTTGCCAAGGCGGACCCACGGGAATTTTTTTGGCACTTAGCCCTTTTGGGAAAAAAACTCAAAGGAAAATTTTGGCCCAAAAGCCCGCAGAGGAAAATAAATTGCTTAAGGCCCATAGCCAATGAAATGATGCCACGTGTTAAGGCGGAGCGGCGGGGGTGGAAGGACTTCTAAGTTTTCGGCTTTTTTGTCAAAGTTTCTCAAAGGAAAAAATGGAAGCGCATCCCCGTCGAGAAATCCAAAGATGCCACGTGTCCAAGTCAAGAATGCTGGGGAATCGGGGCATCGGGAGGATTTTGGAAATTTTTTTCCAAAGTGGTGAAAAATGTAAAAGTGAAAAATGGAGTGCATCCCCACCAAGCAATCAAATGATGCCACGTGTCATCAAAGAAGCAAGGTGCGGAGATTTTCTGGAAAAATTTCCCAATTTGAAAAAGAGGGAAAAAGTTCAAATTTCGGCCCGAACCCGATTTTTGCCCTAATTTCACCATTTTTTCCCTAAATCTTTAAAGGGGCATATCTTTCACACTAGAGCTCGATTTTCACAATTTTGGTATCATTGGAAAGATGGTGAAATTCTCCACACGATGGAACTATTCAATTTTAAATTTTGATGGATTTTGTGGGAGAAAAATGGGAAAACGTCTCTGGCATGGAAAAATTGTAGAAATGACCCCAACCACCAAAATTAATGAAGTATGGCGTCCTGTTTCTTCTCCAACATGGCCGAATGCATCGAAAATGGATTTTTGAGGGTGACCTTGTTGTTTTAATGAATCTTGTTAGTGGTTGGAGATGTCAAATCAATTTTCCCGCATTTTCTCATTTCCTTCTTTCTGTTCGAGCGATAAAACCTAGTTTTGGCTCATTTGTAAAAAGTTGTTCATCCTTCTTCTCTACCTCTCCCTTCTTTTCTTCCCTAGGGTCGAAAATGGAGTTTGAACCTCCTCCCCTGCTCTATAATGGAATTTTTTCCTCTTACTCGTGAAATGATGATTTTGTGCAAACTTCGCAGCATTAAAAAAACGTGTGTTTTGTGTGATGCATTTGTCCATCCTTGCTCATTTTTGGTTGTTTTATTCTTGCCTCTCTTCATTGCAGGTATTTGTGCATGTTTGGATGTTCATTGCAGGTTTTGGAGCTGTGTTCATGGAGTTTTGGAACATTTTTGTGTGAAATCCATCTTTGGTCTATGATGCACTTGTCCATCCTTCCATTGCTCACCTCTCTTTGTTTCCATGGTAGTTTTGATAGATGATCAACATTTTCCTTCTCTGGTGTATCACCATTTTAGTGTAGGCTCTGTTTTTCCTTGTTTTCTTTCTCTCCTTGTCTCCTTGGAAGTTAGATTAGGTTAGATTAGCTTTCTTGCACTGGAATAGCTTGTGGCAGGTAGTTTAGGAAGAGGAACCAACCTTCTCTAGAGAGCTTTCCCCATTTGCAAAGGTCCCACACTTTGGGAAAGCTCAATGTTGTGCAATCACACCAAATGACTTTGCCTTAGAAAAGTAGATCCATAAGTCATTTTAGGGGTGTTGTGATTTTGCACTAATAGTTTTGGCACGCCTGGTGGGACATTGGGGTTAGATATTTCATCTTCTCTTAGTGTCTCATGCAAACAACAACATATCTTACACCACCATGTGCCACTAATAGTTTTGGCACGCCCAGTGGGACCTTAGAGGTCTTCCACTTCATCTTTTACAGGTTGGTGTGTTCCTGTGAAGATTTCAGCCTTTGGAGGCATTCTCAAACACATCTGGCGACTCCATCTGATCAACAACCCATCTCTGAAGTTGCAAACCTTCTTTCCATTCATTTCCTTTCATTTTTCATTCCATCTCTTCATTCTTCTTTCATCCCATGAAGTTGTGCAATCATGACTTCATTTCCATCATGGAATTCACATTCACAACAGAGCAATATACATTCCACCTCCAACATGTTTTACAACTCCTTCAAATCAGCATTTTGAACAAATTCAAAATCAGCATGCATATCCATATGAGCAATGCCAAAATCAGTTTGGCTATGAAGCATATCAAGCACAAGAATACGCATATGATGAGGGCAAATCAAGAAGAAGATGTTGATTTGTTGGAGAAGATCCAAAAGATGGAGGCAAACATGGTGCAATCCAGGCTCAAGCACAAATGAAGGCATTTCATATTGGTTTCAGGGCACCTTGTCCATGGGTTGGCCCTTTTCCAAGACACTACAGCCCTCAGGAGAAGTTGGACTTCATGATTGAGATGCTACCCCAACTTGCACAATGGATAGTAGAGATAGAGGGCCTATGAATTTGGTGCTGAGAACCTTGTCAATGGGTAAGTTCTACACCATCATCTGGTTTTTCTCTTTCCATTCCTCAAGCAAGCACCATCTCATTTTGAATGCCAAATTCCAAATCCAGCCCATGTTGCCCCAAGTGTTGATTTCATTTCTCCATTCCCTAGTCTTCCACCTCATCTCAATTCTTCTATCCTTTTCCCTTCCAAACAGCCATCCCCTCCAAACAAACAAGAAGTTCCACCTCCTCCACCACCACAAAAAATTACAAAACCAGTTGAGTCACAACCCACCCCTCCTCTTGCATTCCCAAATCCATGTTGGGAAGATAAAAATCAGAATTCTAGTCAAGGAGAGCAAAAAGAGGAGCCCAACAAAAAAGAAATGATAGACAATCTAAAGAGTTGGGCTGCCAAATTTGGGTTTACAAAGATCCCCTTGATGGTTAAGCCTATAGAGGAGGTTAGAGTTGAAGAACAAGTGGTGGCCAAGGCTGATTTTATAGCAGCAGAGAAGCAAGAAGATCAGTCATCAAGTTTCTCAGAGTGTAGTGTCCATGTTGGCACTCTGCTTGAAGAAGATGTTGATCCAATAGAAGTTGCACAATCATCCATGGAAGAGGAAAGCTCTAAAAGAGATCTTGCAGTCCCAACTTGTCCTCTAGAGCAGCAGATTGAAGAGTTTGATTTGACAAACTTCATGCTAGAGGAAGAGTTCAATCAAGAGCAAGATGGTCTTCAAGCAATAGAGGAAGGAGAAGTTACTCCAAATCCAAAAGAAGAGGAGCACATTCCAGCTATGGAGGAGAAAAGTGTAGATCCAAGAGCTTTGAACTCAAAATAGGCTATAGAAGAACCTTCAGTTCTTCCTTCCACTTCATCTCTCTCAAGCTCTAATGTTGAGGAGGAGTTTGATCTTTCAAACTTCATGTTTGAGAATGAAGGAAACCATGGTGAGCAAGTTATAGATCAAGAGAACACCATGGAAGAGGTTGAACATTTGCAGTAGGACAACAATGAGGTAGTTTATTTATCTGATTTGGAGGATTGTTTTGATGGAGAGGAACCAGTTGAAATCACATTGTTTTCTCCTTCATCATCCACCTTCCAAGCACATGAGCCTATTGTCATGGAGGATAAATTTCAATTGCAGCAGCCTACATTTTATAGCAGCTCTTTGGAATCAAGGTTGGAAGATTTAAATCTTCCATGTTCTTCATTGGAGGAAGAAGAGAAAGAGCAGAGAGTTCCACCATTCCTTCCACATCATCCATCCAAGAAGGTCCACAAGAAGACTCTATTTTGGAGTTGAATTTTAGAGCTATGGGCATATCAAATGGATCAGACCTTTCCCAATAAGGTATTTGGCTTCATTGGAGCCAAGGGAGAAGCTAAACCAGTCATGCTTGCTTCTAAGCATGAGGATGATATGTAAAGCACCAAGGATCAAATGCCATACCTCTTCAACCCAAATACAGAGCAACTAAAAGAGGTATCTAATTTGCTTTCAGCTGACACCTTGTTAATTTGGGTAGAAGAATAGCTTCTTGTTGATTTTCACTCATCCAACCAGCCATGATCAAATCCAAATCAATTGCATGGCTGCCAATTTTGAAGAAGGGAAGCTATTTTACACAACCAGTTCCAGGCTTTGTTTGAGCTCCCTTTGCTCTTGGTTAGAGTAGAGTAGGTAGGTTTGCTTTTAGTAAATCAAGTGTTTTTTCACACTCTACATGTTCCATTTGGAGCATGTATGATTTCCAATTTTGTACATAGTTGTTTGGTGATGTTTTGGTTGCTCTTGCACAAAGTGCATTTTAAGTGGATTTGGTGAGGATCAACTCTAAGTTTCAGTGGGATTCCAAGTGGCTCAGGTAGGTTAATTTTCATGGTTCGATCAGAATTTGGTTATCGTGGCTTGACTCCATGCCCAATGGATGCTTCAAAAGGCCACTGATCATTCATCTAGCAGCAGATGACCCCTCTGAGTCACCAAAATTGTTATCCAAAATAAGCCCCTACTTATTTTGGCTAACTTGCCTTCATTATTTCCTTCTTTTTGCTTCACTTCAATTTTCACACATTGTAAGCACTCAAAATATTCTAGAAATGGCTTCATCAGATAGGATTTTTCTTCCCCTTTCTAGAAAGGTAAAGAAGTCCTCCTAACTCCTTGTATTTTTGAGTTATGGCTCAAGACGGAGTTTGAGAGGAAATTTTCCCCCAGGCGGGCTTGGATGAGTAAGGAAGGAAGCATTTTTGCCAAGGAAAATTTGCCAAGGTGGACCTGTGGGAAAATTTTTGGCACTTAGCCCTTTTGGGAAAAAAACTCAAAGGAAAATTTCAGCCCGAAAGCCCGTAGAGGAAAAATAAATTGCTTAAGGCCCGCAACCAATGAAATGATGCCACGTGTCAAGGCGGAGCGAGCGGGGGGCGGAAGGAATTCTAATTTTTCAGATTTTTTTGTCAAAGTTTCTCAAAGGAAAAATAGAAGTGTATCCCCGCCGAGCAATCAAAAGATGCCACGTGTCCAAGTCAGCAGCGGGAATCGGGCGTCGAGAGGATTTTGGAATTTTTTCCAAAGTGGTGAAAAACGTAAAAGTGAAAAATGGAGTGCATCCCCACCAAGCAATCAAATGATGCCATGTGTCATCGGAGAAGCGAGGTGTGAAGATTTTCTAGAAAAATTTCCCAATTTGAAAAAAAGGGAAAAAGTTCAAATTTTGGCCCGCAAACCCGAATTTTGCCCTAATTTCACCATTTTTGCCCTAAATCTTCAGAGGGGCATATCTTTTGCACCAGAGCTCGGATTTTTGATTTTGGTATCATTGGAAAGCTGGTGAAATTATCCACACGATGGAACTATTCAATTTTAAATTTTGATGGAGTTTTGTAGGAGAAAAATGGGAAAACGTCTCTGCATGGAAAAAAATTGTAGAATTGACCCCAACCACCAAAATTGATGAAGTATGGCATCTGTTTCTTCTCCAACATGGCCGAATGCATCGAAAAATGGATTTGTGAGGGTGCCCTTGTTGTTTTAATGAATCTTGTTAGTGGTTGGAGATGTCAAATCAATTTTCCCATTTTCTCATTTCCTTCTTTCGTTCGAGCGATAAAAGCTAGTTTTGGCTCATTTGTAAAAAGTTGTTCATCCTTCTTCTCTACCTCTCCCTTCTTTTCTTCCCCAGGGTTGAAAATGGAGTTTGAACCTCCTCCCCTACTCTCTGTAATGGAATTTTTTTCCTCTTACCCATGAAATGATGATTTTGTGCAAACTTTTGGAGCAATAAAAACGTGTTTTGTGATGCATTTGTCCATCCTTGCTCATTTTTGGTTGTTTTCTTCTTGCCTCTCTTCATTGCAGGTATTTGTGCATGTTTGGATGTTCATTACAGGTTTTGGAGCTGTGTTCATGGAGTTTTGGAACATTTTTGTGTGAAATCCATCTTTGGTCTGTGATGCACTTGTCCATCCTTCCATTGCTCACCTCTCTTTGTTTCCATGGCAGTTTTGATAGATGATCAACATTTTCCTTCTCTAGTGTATCACCATTTTAGTGTAGGCTCTATTTTTCCTTTTTCGTCTCCTTGAAGTTAGATTAGGTTAGATTAGCTTAGACTTAGCTTGTGGCAGAGTAGTTTAGGAAGAGGAACCAACCTTCTCTAGAGAGCTTTCCCCATTTGCAAAGGTCCCACACTTTGGGAAAGCTCAATGTTGTGTAATCACACCAAATGACTTTGCCTTAGAAAATCATATCCATAGGTCATTTTGGGGTGTTGTGATTTTGCACTAACAATTACTATACAAAAAAATTCTATAAAATATCATGTAAGGGCTTGAAATATTTCATGGATGGAAGAATTAATCACAAGAGGTGCTCATAATGCAACAAATACAATTTAATACAAGGTTGCTTGTAAGTCCGATTTACCAATATCAAGTAGGTGATGGGACTCAAACTTGAACAAAGCACCATTTTTTTGCAAAGCAACAAAATACTCATGTAGCTCTCATGGTTTTATGAAGAGTGGTATTTGGATCAGGCCTATCAATTTATCTATAAAAATAATAGACATTTCATTCAAAAAATTAGGAATTGAGAATTAAATACTTCTTTCCTTCAATTACACGTCCCTCTGTTGGCTATACCTATGACATTGTAAAAAATACACCAACATTTTCCTAGAAAAACATACACCTACATAATCTAGAGCTACACCAAAGACTATGTAACAATATCAACAAAAACACACCATCTTAGAAATATGTCATATTTGTTTTTACTTACACAAATATTATAGTCCTTTTTATGTGTGTGTGTGATATATGTTACTATACAATAATATCAATAAATGGGTCTATTGAAATTGAATCTTCGGATAAATTGTTTTAATGTTAAGCTCTAATAATAGATGACATTAAGGAAAACCTTTAGGTTTAGACGCCCCCTAATTGTTGGTGCCATAGGCAACTACCTAGGGCTTAAGTTGCCTTGCATATTTGGTATCATTGGTTTTTGTTTGTTGTTGCGATGTATTTAGATAAAAACCAATGAAAAGGGATGTATACAATTATAAACATAAAAACCCTAAGAAAATACATGGTGGGTATGTACATAAATTTCCTTTATCTTTTTCCTTATCTAGTGGCATACCCTATGATCTACACATTGAAATTTCTACACCATTTTGAGTGGATTTTTCAACTATTCCTATGTTTAATAAGAGCTATTGGGAAATGTCCGAGTTGAAGAGGTCCCATGTTGGGCTAGATTAGTTTTGGAAGCAATAACTACAAAAACCGGAAAGCAGAGAGTTTTGGTTTTAGATGATGGAGACAATGTGAATAGCCTAGCCAGGGAAATATTAACTAATCTTTTTGCATCCATAAATTGCATGTCATAGTGAGATTCTATTTGATCATTGTTCCACTTTACTTATTGAAATAGGAACATGCAATGAATTTAACACTTGTTTATTATGAAATGTTGTAAAATTATAATTTGTTTCATATAGATGTTTGAAGCCTTTAAATCTTGCATGTTCTTCTAGAGACATGTTTGATTTTATTCTTGACATTCTCATATATTTAATCAATAAATCTTATATTCATCCTTTTAAAGTTCTTCATAATGGGTGATTACTCATGAAATCAATGGTAAATGTGGTTTTTAAAGGATGATATTTTTGTGATAGGGACGGATGAAGACCGATGTAATGGAAATAATTCAATAGATGAAAAAATCTACAAAAGTATAGGTTATATATATTTATATATTTTACATGTTTTGGAAATGATTGGTAACCATGTATTAATCTATATTTTATACTGTAATAAATTGATATATAGGCTTTTATTTTATATTTTAAGTGCACGACATTGATAAGTAACTACATTACCTTAAAATTTCCTATCAAATTCAAGGCTTAAAGTAATGAGTACACTTCTAAACATATATTTGTTCTAATTTTATATTTTATGCATCTCACTTTGATTAATAGCTTTGATTGCCTTAAAACTCCTTATCAATCTCAAGGATTAAAGTACGCACTCTAACTACCTTCTCTAAAAATGTTCTACAAATTTCACTTCTAAAAATTAATCTACACCTTAGTGTTGCACATATGACCACTCAAAAGGATATCTCAAAAACACCATGTTTATGGAGCATAACAATTTTCTCCTCATGGTTGTGCTCGGCACACAACCTAAGTGTTTATTGTTGATTGTTCACAATCTATAGGTAAGGTATTGTCATCCTTTTCTTATCGATTCTTAAAGCTACATTTTTAAACTCAAGTATTATATTTTGTACTAATGTACAAGTACCTATGGTGTATTCTATGTTTTTTCCTAATCAAATTTTAGTAATACAAATATAATCACACAAATCATTTAATTCATACTTATAAATTATTCATTTTAAGTCGTTATTATCTTAAATTACGTAAATTTATTAATTATTGAGATATATTACAAATTACTAAAACATTGC
This sequence comes from Taxus wallichiana var. yunnanensis, assembly GCA_018340775.1. NCBI lineage: Eukaryota > Viridiplantae > Streptophyta > Pinopsida > Cupressales > Taxaceae > Taxus > Taxus wallichiana. Next base: position 697,524,185 of record CM031242.1, read on the forward strand.
ATGTTTCTATTACTCTTTCCATCCCAATATTCCATTATAATTCATAATTAGAACAAATTAATTTAATCTTACACACTTCAACGAAACTTCCCAAAAAAATTAGAACTAGGGAATTTCAATTCTTTAGGTGGAGTAAGGGAAGACGATTCATGTCTTAGACTCACTATATGATGACCCAATAATAAAATCAATCATCCAAGAAGAGGGGTGTCCAATCTAATCCAAGAAAATGAAAGATGAACCAAAAGCAGAGCGAGTAGATGTAAGATGGCACAAAAGAGTAGAGCAAATGACAGCTTCAAATTTCTTAGCTTCCTTTTTCTTATGAGTGTCAAATGTGGTGGAGGTATATATAGGATGTCATCTCCCACAGGCAATGGTGTTGGCTAAGAGAAAATATAACACCAACACAATTGACCACGATCGAATGTGTCATCAAAGGATGAAAAAATAAATTAATATGTCATGAAAGGTAAAACCAATGTGTCATGACTCATGAAAGTGTATGAACAAGATAAAATGGTGGAATACAAGCAAGAATTCATGAATATGATATGCATGAGACCTAGGAGGACAAGGATACCTAGTGCAAGGAAAACTAAGGCCAAGACCAAATAGTGACACTCTCTCTCGTGTATTGTCTCTAACCCATAATGGTTACATGAATAACCATTCCCCATTCCCGAAAGGCCCCTTAAGACACCCACTCAGGAAATAGATGCATCAGTGACTCTTATATGCACAAAGGAAATTTTTAGTAACAAGTATGAAAGATGAAAAGTGAAAAATTAGGTGTATATGATTCTTCTAAACATATCTAGATGGTGTTTTTGTATCATTTCTTTTAATTTCTTCCTTTTCATCTTCTTCTTCATCTTCGTTGTTTGCTTCCTTTGATAATCAATTTCTTGTGTCTTATTCTTTTTATACTTGATATCATCCACTTTCACATTTACACTTTCAACAATCTTGTGTGTTCTCATATTGTAGCATCTATAAGCCTTACTTATTGAAGAGTAACCAAGAAAAATACCTTCATTAGATCTTGGAATCAAACTTACCCAAGTCTTCATCATCTCTTTTGATATAGCATTTGCTTCCAAACACTCTGAAATATTTGATTGTTGTTGGTCTTCCCTTCCACAATTCATAAGGTGTCTTACTATTGTTTACTCTAATTTTCCCTATATTGTTCTAACCATCTCCTATATTGTTCTATTCTTTCTTTCTACAACTCCATTATGCTTTGAGGAGTCATTATTACTAAGTAATGTCTCCTTATTCCAAAATTTTCAAAAATTCTTCAAATTCATTTAAAATAAATTATCCTCCTCGATCATATCTTAGACACTTAATTCTTCGACCAATTCATTTTCTAAGACTTTGAAATCCTTAAAATTATTAAATTATTCAAATTTCTCTTTTATAAAGGTAACCCATTTCATCCTAGATTAGTCATCAATAAATAACATAAAATAGCTTTCACCTTACATGCTTTGAGTTCTTATAGGTCCACACATGTCTATATGAACAAGTTCCAATGGCTTTATTTTTAGTACTCTTTTGTCTTGAATCTAACTCTTTTTCCTTCCCATGCTTTGGTATTGCTTGCAGAGAGTGTTCGATGGTTTAGTGATCTTTGGAATTATTTCTTATAACTTCTTTGGTACTAATTTTCACTAGATTATCAAAATTTATGACCCATTATTCTATGGCATAGCCAACTCTCATTGCTTGCACCATGTAGCATTTTTCTCTTTTAATATCACTAAGAATGTAAAGGTTACTAGTTGTTATGTATGCATTTGCAAATACCTTTCACATGCTTACCTTTTTGATCTCACAACCTTTAGCATGAAATGTGAGTTTATCCTTTATCACTCATTTAGATGACACTCGAGAGATTATGCTTCAAGATTTCAACATACAATACATTTTCTGTTTTTTTATTTTCCATTGTTAAGGGTAATAATACCTTTACCATATAATATTGTTTTTGCATTCTCTCCAAATTTCAAAGTACCTCCATTTATTTTATCTCAAGAGGAGGAATTTTTTTCTTGTCCCCAATCATGTGGCTTGATAAAATACTATCATTGTACCATTGATTATATTTCATTTTGAGCATTTATAGTTAATCTATAACTATATCCTATATAATTTGAAAACTATATTATTATTTTTAAATAAAAATATATATATATATAGAATAAGGTTTATATAATAATTTATATAAACATCATATTAAAATTTATATAGTTTTGAAAAAAAAATAAAAATTATATATTAAAAGCCTTAAACCATATTAAAATTACATGGGATTGAGGGAAGAGTCAACAATAGACCATATTCTAAGCCTAAGTTTAAATCATATTTAAACTTAACTTATAAATCTAGGCATATATAGTTTTAAAAAAAAAAACAAACCTAAGTTTGAATCATATTTTATATATATGGTTATTTTAAACCGCTTAAAATATAAATTTTATTAGATTTGGTTTATATATGTTTTAAAAAAAAACTAAAGTGCTTACTTTTTTTTGTAAGGGGGGCCCGTGTTTATTTCTTGGCCATGAAGGGATTACTTTTTAAATCTTAATACTTATTAAATAAAACCTAACATGTGTCCCTAACCATTTATATTATCCATGTAAGGGGCGGCCCCATTCATTTAGATCTTATAGTTTATAAAAACTATATAAATAAACCTATTTAAAGGTTTTCTTTTATATAAGAGTGGGAGTGGAGAATAAAATGAGATAATATCTCAGGTATAAATGTGGAACTCTCAAGTATAAATGAAGAATTAAAAAAAAAGGGGGCTAGTTTATTGGTGGCCCACGTGAAGTGTGGTAAATATTTATTAAAATATTGGTAGTTATAGCCACATAAAAGTTTTAAAGTTTTTAGCTTGTAGGAATTATATAAAATATTTTGCAATATTTCCATACTTTTAAATGTGTGCGGGTAAAATTAAGAGTAAATGAAGGGAGGAGACAAGGTTCATGAAAATAGGGATTTCAATTTATTTCATTGGTCGGGTGAAATTACTTGTCCCCTCTAAAATATGCAGGTTAATCTATACTCTCATAAATCTACTTGCACTTGGTAAAATTCTTTTAACCTAGTCTATGTCCTTTAAACCCCTTTAATAAGGGTTATGTGTTTTTAATATAAAAATAATATACTATAGTTTATAATTTTTATGAACTATATGTTGTTTTTTATTTTCATTCTATAAATTATATACATTTTTTTATAAAAAAATGTATATATTTTTACATTATAAATTATAATAGGTTATTATAATGTGTTAAAATATAACCTCCCTAATATTATACAGAAGAAGAAATTATGAATTTCACATTCTAGAAATACACAACAAGTTTTGGCTTCATTAAATTTGATGGTCAAATGACCATCATGGTAGACCAAACATAAGACAATATGACGGTCATTTAGACGTCAAATTTAAGCTCGTAGGTTCTAGAAAACTTTAACTGTGTTAAAATTGATGGTCAAATGACCGTCACGATAGACCAAAAAAATAAGCCATTATGATGGTCATTTAGACGTCAAATTTAAGTTGGCGATTTTTGTCTACATTAATTTTTTTTTTTAAATTTGAAGTTGTTATGCATTCTTAGGGGTCTCTTCTTCACTTCTATATGGTCGAAATATTTTTATATAAATATGGGGTATAATGCAGAGCCCTTTATAATGCGGGTTATTATTTTGATCATGGGAGGTTAATTAGTATGCATTGTAATGACAAAATTAGTTATGATCAAATAGTTTCTTTAGATCTATAAAATTTAGATATGATTCTATTAAAAGTGTTGTTTTTATCGATAAATATGTATCTAACTCTATGGTACATTGTATATTATAATGGGGTGTGTTTTACAAGTTTAGGAAAACAATGACGTCCAACTATTTCTGTCTTGACAAAACCCAGATCCTGAATGAAACCAACTACAACATTTGGGTCAAAATAGAATTTATGGCGAGGAAACTCTAGATGATTGTTTCTAGATCTGAGGTTGCTCCCACCGGTCATCAAAAATTGTAGATAACATGAATGCATTCTTGCAATGAATGTAAGATGCTCTTTCTATGATTTTACAATGTGAATGATGAGTACCTTCTACACATTGGTAATATCAAACATCCGAAAGAGGTATGGACACAACTAGAATCCATGCATGAAGGATACTTGGTATATCAAGGATAGTAATGAGAGTATAATAGCTGAAGGAATTCAAAGAAATGATCTATATATTTTTGATGATTTCTCTTCTGCATCTTGTTTTATATCTCAGAGTTTGAATAATTCAAAACTATGGCATGAAAGGTTAGGACATGTTAATTATCGAAGCTTATATGAAATGTATAGATATAATCTAGTGAAAGGTTTACATGTGTTGTCTTCTTCTCTTGAAGTTACTTCATTAAATGCTTCTAAATGATGGTTTTGATTCTGATTTAGTAAATGGTCATGATGATGTTTTGATGTTATAGATGTTTATGAAACTCTTATCTTCCTAGATAAGAAATTAAATTGGGCTCAATCTATGTTAGAAAACTCAAATCCTATTAACCTTAGGAAAATGACTAGAAGCCATATATACCCATGCATTAATTACCTTGTATGAACTTGAGCCGTGAAGTATTATAGGGTCTAGGTGTATGATATACAAAGTAAAATATAATGGTGATGGTAGTATTATAAAGCTAGACTTAGGAGGATATCAAAAGTAAAATATAATGGTATTGAGTATTAACAAACATAAAAATTGAGACTTTCTTATTTAGAGAGTTTCATGAAACTTGGTATTGATTATGTTGAGACATTTCTATAGCTAAAATGAGTACTTGTTAGGGCCTTATTTGCAATTGCACTCAATTTGGGTGGGAAATCCACCAAATGGATAAGAAAAATACTTTTTTGAATTACGATTTAAAAGAAGAACTTTACATGTTTCAACCTAAAGGATTTGAAGAAATTGGTAAAGAAAACTATGTTTGTAAGTTGAGAAATCCTTGTATGGTTTAAAACAAGCTCTTAGAGCTTGGTATGTGAAAATTGTTTCCTTCTTTAAATTATTAGGTTTTGTTAATTGTTCTTCTAACAATGATATATTCATTAAGCAATAAGGCTCACATATTATCATTATATGTATATATGTTGATGATTTTCTTATGTCTAGTGATAATTCTGATTTAATTCATAGGATTAAAGAGAAATTGAAGCAGTACTTTGAAATGAATGAGTTAGGTCTCTCACATCATGTTATTTGTATGATTGTATTTCATTCTATTGTTATTTTTCAAAACACAATATGCAACCATTGTATTGAAAAAGTTTCTTATGATTGATTGTAAACCATTTTCTACTTCAATGGAAGTTGGAATAAATATTGATCATAAATCTACATATGAAAAAGGTTGATCCTATTTTATATATGTTGTTAGTTGATAGTTTGATTTATCTAACTATAACTAGATCAAGATATTTCCTATACAAAAGGAATTACTTCAAGGTTTATGCGGAACCTTTTTTAGAGATCATTGGAATCTTGCAAAAAGAATTTTTAGATATTTGAAAGGAACAATCAATTATGGGTTGCATTATAATAAGAATGAAAATGCTATCTTATATGGATTTTGTGATTCTAACCATACTGATGTTGTGTTATAAAATATACTAGATATGTGTTCAAGTTTTTTGGTGTAGGAACCATTACTTGGAACAACAAATACAATCAACAGTCTCCATTTTTCTACTGAGGTAGAGAAGTACAATGGAAGAAGTAAAGAAGCCATGTGGCTACAACATGATGTTGGTAGAGATACACATGGAAGCTAAAGGAAGTATTTATCTTCTATGTGGTGGTCAGAGTTGTATTACTCTTGATTAAGAATCTAGTTCAACATCAGAGGACAAAGAACATTGAGATACATATACGCTTCACCCATGAGAAGGTGCAAAGTGATGAGATAAATCTCAAGTTCATGTTGATTGAAGAGCATGTTGCTTGACATCTTCACAAAGTCCCTGAGTGCTTTGCAAAAGTTTTGTCACTTTCATGAAAATCTTGGATTGTCGAGTTTCCATTGAGGGGGAGTGTGCATGACAATGTCACCTCCTAATGGAACTTGGTTTTTGTAAAAATACCTTTCGGGCATTTGTAAAAATACCTTCAAAGTGTAAAAATACCTTCGAAAGTGTGTAAAAAGACCTTCGGGCATGTATACCTCCTCGACTTCTTTTTTAGAAAGAAGTGTAGAAAGATCTTAAAGGTGGTCTTCAGTAAACTCTTTAGTGTTATTGAGTTTACTGGTAAACATCCAATACAAGCATATTGTTAAGGAGGTCCTTGGTTGTAAAAGGCTCCTATATGCTTGGGTTCAATAACCTTTTATGAGAACCTGTGAGAACATGTAAAACTCACAAATCATACTTAGCCATTGATCATGGGATGATCTTTGGGATTCCAAATCCTTTTGTACCAAAAGGTAAATTGAGTATGATGAAGGTGTTATAATTCCTTCAACCGATATGCTAGCCTAAAACCTTTATGGTTTAAGGATTGTAAATCTTGTAGTGTACCACGGGTAGGTAATCTATTGGCATATGTTATGTTATCCCACTTAACATTAAGGGGAGTGTTGGAACATAATGATTAAGTGGTCTAGCCAACCCTTAATGTATATGGGTCCATCACTAATATATAGGTTAATATTTAATAATATGAAATATTTATATTTCTATTATTAAATATGCTAACCTAGGTATATACTTTAGGTTAAATATTTAATATCATGAAATGATTATATTTTTAATATTAAATATTATAAACCTAGGTGTATGTGTCAACCATTTTAGGTTGAAAAGGTGGGTCGGGAGACATACCCGATCACCTTATATAAAAAGGACTTTAGGTCCTCATTTGATATATTCGGAAATATATCAAAGGTGTGCAAATCAAGTGATTTGGTTTTACCCTTGGTAAATAGGGTTTCAAAGGAGGAGGTGATCTTATTGGATGTAAAATAAGTTCTCTAAAGTAAAATGTTATTTTCAAAGTGGTTTTTACCCTATTGGGGTTTTCCACTATAAATATTGTGTCACATGTGTTATTTATTTCTTATAAGTATTTCTTTATTTACTTATGTTATGATGTAATCTTTATTTAAATATTTATTGTAACATTATGTAATAGGAACATTAAAATATTTCTTCTTGTTTCTCTCATTACTAATTGGAGTTTTAAGAGAATCTACATAGCTTCTTGGCTTGTTTGCATTTGACACTTTTAATGGGTCTTTGAAATCATCTTTAGTAGTCTTATGATTTTATTCATAATCAAGACCAATATTGTTAAAAGGTAACCTTTGATAATTGAGAGTATCATCCAACATCTCATTACTCTTCTCAAACTTCAAGCTACCTTTAAAATTAGTAGATGTTTTCTTGATTCTTCCCTTAAGGAAACAATCTCATATTCTAGCTTCTCACAAACTTATTCTTTAGTATCTTGATCTCATCTAGGGAAAAAATGAGATATTCTTCACGATCTACTTCACCTTTAATTTCGGTGTCTACTTCATCTTCTAAAACCATCTATCCTTCACTTTGATGATTTTTGTTTTTCATTTCTCATCTCATACATTGTAATGATTTCATGCACCTCATCCATGGTTATGGCATTTAGGTTCTTCACTTCTTCAATGACAAACACTTTGGCATTATAGACACTGTAGTTTGATCATGCATTATTTTTCTTAATATTGCACTAACTATTCTTTGCCCTTACAAATTTACATCACCTCATCGAATTATATCTATCTAAATCCTCTCTTTACACTTTTTTGGTCGTATTTCTTCTTGTAAACTAATTAAATAGGTTATAATAACCTCTTCTTGGCTAATATTCTCTTATTTACCACCTCTATTAGCTCCTAGAGTATCAATCCATTTTTGATTGATTAAAGTCTTTCGAAAACCTTCAATCTTCTCTCTAAATAGGATTAATTATCCTCTAAACACGGTTAATTAAATATTAACCATGGTCAATCTCTTCTAAACACAGTCAAACCTCTCTTTGACTTGCTAAAAGTGTTTTTGGACTTTTGCATTTGTCTCACATGTACCCAAATCTCCTATTTTCCCAAATGGAAAATTATAAATAGGGCTAGACCTCCTCCCTCATTTTCTAAGAATTCTCTCTTCTTCCTAGCACAAATTATAGTATTTTGTTTAATCTTTATATTGTATTTCATTTTCTTCCATTGAGATAGTAGCATTTGTTTTTGTATTTTATAACACAAATATGGAGTAAAAGGGAAGAACCATTGGCCTTGAAGTCATTAATGGGGAGATCTCTTTTATCTTAAAACACAAACTGAATGCTTAAATCCTTTTAGGTTCATTATTTCAAGCTTTCAAATAATAGAGGTTAGTTTCATTTTCTTAGTTTTCTTGTTTACTTCAAAATAATGTATGCAAAGAAGAAACCCTTGCTCATTTCTTATCGATGGTCCATTGATTAGCTTGTTCAAAGCCTTTGAGGTTTCTTTAGAGATTCTTACCCCAATTCCATGGTTTATTAACTTTTCATTGAACACATGCGATGTAAACCTCAAAGGAAGAGATACTAATACTTTTTTCAAAATAATTTCATATTTAACTTCTTCTCTAAGCCCTCTAATGGTGTTGATAATTTCATTCACGCGAAGAAGGTAAGATACAATGTTTTCATCATCCTTCATCTTCAAACCCTCAAATTGACTTCTATGCATTTGAAGTTTTGATTTCTTCACTTTTTCATCTCCTTCATAGATGTTCTTGAGTTTATCCCATATTTCCTTGGCTGAAACACAATGCATCACTTTAACAAATTCTGATTTAGACAAACCACACAATATTACATTCATATCCTTTGCATTTCTCTCACTTGCCTTCTTTCTAGCTTGATCTGTTGGAGGAGTTGTTGGAGCTACATAACCATTCACAACTAATTTATAAATTTCAAAACCAAGAGCCATTAGATAGGTGCATACTTATACTCCAAAAATCATAGTTATTTCCATCAAACAATTGGAACTTTATTTAAATAGAAACCTTCTTGGCATGCCATGAGTTCTTTTGAGATCTACCTTCTAATACTAAGCCACTCTTGAAGGAACCTTCTCTGATACCAATTGAAGAGCACACACTTATATTGGGGAGTGACTCAAAAGATAGAGTTTTTTTAAATTCTTTTCAAACTTAATAACAACAAAATCAACAACCTTCACAACCATATAACACAATATATATGCGGAAAGCCTTTGGGATAAAAACCACAAGAAAAAACTACTTGGATCTATTGTCCAAATCCAGTAACAAATCAAATACTATAATTTTGTAGGCACCAACCTAAAGATACACCAATCCCCTCAATTTATAGGCACCAACCTATTGGAGACACCAATTCCCATAATTTATAAGCACCAACCTATTGGAGACACCAATCTCCATAACTAAGTACCAACTTAGTAAAGACACCCAATATCTTTTCTTAGGAAGCACCAACCTCCAAATAAACTCATAAAATGTATGAAAATAACAAACACTTCTCCACAAAATTCATCTATATTTACACCTTCGAAATATGCCTTCTCAATGATCATCAAACTTAAAATATCTCTTATAATTCATCTCACAATATTCCTTGAATTATTAGATTTCCTTCACATACTTTTCTTGAAAGATATTCTATCTGATTCCACTCCTTTAATGCCTTGTATAATATTCAATTCATTCTTCTCATGCATAGAAATTCTCTCTCTCTCTCTCTCTCTCTCTCTCTCTCTCTCTCTCTCACTCACACACACACACACACACACACACACACACACACACACACACACACACACACACACACACACACACACACACACACACACACAATACTTGAGCTACTACAAAATATTGCAATTAAATCCTTTTATATATCATGTTCATCTCTAAAAAATTGGTGAAATACATTCTAAGGGTCGGCCATAAAGAATTTCATTTGGGCATAAAAACCTAGGTCGGCCTCTCCCAAAAATTTATTTTAAATTTTGAAAATTATTAGTCATCCACGGATTTACTCTATTTTTCCCTTGATCGGTGGATTCCTAGTCTTCTGTGACTTTGATTTGTGTTTTCCCTTTATATTGTAACATTTCATGACTTTTATGGCTTTCATTTTATCTTCTCTTTGTTATGTACCATTTGTAGTCTTACATGGCTTTCAAACTCCATGGACCACCTTTGACTCCAGTTGAACCACCTTTGACCTCCATAGACATTTTTGGAAATTTCCCTTGTTGTGCAACATTTCTTTCCCAAAAACCCCCAAACATTGTAAAATGAATTCCTTTGTTCTGTGGCATGCAAACTTAAACCTTTCATAACTTTTGCAATTTTTATCCATTTCCTTAAAAATTATATTTTTGGAAATCGTGGCATCTCCTCTTTAAGGTGATTGAACCTTAAAACAAAATTCCATAAAAATCAACTTCCTTGTTCTCATACCTTGGCAAGCAACTTCCTTTGTTCTGCAGCTAGAAAACTTCACTTTCCCATAACTTTTTCTTGCATGTTCCAATCCTTTGACACAATACATATTTGAGAATGGTAGCCTATCCTCTTGACTCCCACATAATGAATATTTCCATCATAAGTTCCATAATGACTTTGCATCCAAGTGAGACAATTTACTTCATCATTCCTTTGACATTAATGAAAATATTTCCAACAGTGATATGGGTGTCCCATGTTTATAGGCACTACGCCTTTTTGTGTGACACTATTTGCACTATTATCATTACACTTACATATGCATGATACTTTTTTTTCTTGCTACCAGAGTTCTCTTCATTGTTGACTATTTTTGCTATTATTTTTCTTGTTACTATTGTTTCTCTTGTTGGTCATCATGGTCTCTAATATGCACATCCTATTTACAAGAACATTTTCTTCTTGGTGGCCACCACTTATCCCTCGAGTGTCTTTTCTAAAATTATCAAACTTATATCGTGATGGTTACACATCTATTCTTTTGAGAAGCGTGCTCAAAATATTTATCACACATGCCTCAAAAGAGGGGCATTCATTCAGGCATATTCTACACCTACAACGACACAAAAAAAAATTTGGGCTCAAACATAGGTAGGCATGAGACAAAATTACTCAAAAACAACATCATATATCAACATTAAGAAAATAAAGAATAAGGTAAAAACGTAAAAAGTAAGGTTAGCAAGACTGTATGCAAATTTGTGAACCATTTCTATGCTTTTTCCCTAAGGGGAGTTATAAAACATTTCTTAAAATTTTTAATTTTTCACCTATAGCAACATGTTTTTGGCATAGTTTTAAACTCATATGACTCATTTTAGATCAGTTTTAGGGGGCATGAAGTATTTGATTCATTCTTCTCTCAACACCTAATTTCATCTCGCTTTAAAGATATTGGGGGCATGGGTCTCCTTTCTCTATCTATTTTGTTAGCACATTTAAGATCTATTTAGTTTCTACTTAGTTTTGTGGCACATGGGGAGAGTATGGGGGCAATTCATTCTCTTTTATACTATGTGTCCTAATTTACAAAATTGGGCCTAGATCTGTCTGCAATGGTGTGGTCTATGGGGTCATGGAAGGTATCGAAGTGGCTAAGTTCTTCGTATAGGTAGTCCTTCCTCTCCTCTTACACTTAAAGGGGAATATATCAGAGTTTTTGAATGACTTTGATACATGGTCTTATTCCTTCAAATGTTATGAATTAGAGAAAAATATCTAACAATAACAATTCCTCGAATCACATAGTAGTAGGAAACTATTTAGCAGAATTGTACTTGTATAATATAACATCATATATAAAAAATGCACAAAAGAAAACAAGAAAAATATTTAATGTGGTTCACCCAATGTGGTCTAAGTTCACCAAGAACTTTCTCAATTTTATCATCAACAAGAGTAAAAACAACTCTCAGGTCTTCTCTCAATTACAATTACACAACAATCACTCATAAACTCATACCAAAATTCTTAAAGATGATAAACCACATCTAAGAAAAAATTGATACCCAATTGCTTAACCTTGATCACTTTGATTAGATCTTGATGTTCTAAGATGCAAGATCTTTTTATCACTCAAGATACATTAGGACACCCCTAACACCTCTATTTATAACATTACGATCATTCCAGGAAGTTCTATAGTTGACCCTAGAATTTTTAAAGTCATGACCTTTCAAATTCTCATGGATGGAAAAATTTGTCAACTGTGACCGACAAATTAACCGCCAACTAACAATAAATACACAACATGAAAACAACACGTGATCGCATAATTCTCCTAAAGTCTCCAAACTTAACCATTTGAACTCCAACACTTTAATGTTGATTCTAGAAGACCAAAAATAGGCTCCACATCCCAACAATCTCTTGATTGGAGACTATTCCCACTGAGAAAATTTCTTAACCCTTCATTATCTTCCAAGAAGGCCATCCAAAGTTGAACACAACTTCAGCTTCTCCCTTGTGATCACCTTGGTCATCATATTAACATGATTCTTACTACTATGAATATTTTCTAGCTTCAACTTATCTTCTTCCAAATTTCACTTGATGAAATGATATCTTAGATGAATGTGATTCATTCTAGAGTGGAAAATAGAGTTCTTCACTAAATTAATAACACTCTTAATATCACTGTATAGTCTCAAAATTCCCTTATGCCCCAACTCATCAAGAAACTATTGTATCTAAATCATCTCCTTAGTTTCCTCTATGGAAACAACATACTCAACCTCTGTAGTTGATAAAGCCATAACCTTTTGTAAGCTGTGAAATCTAACTCACCACCGCATCACCAACCGGAAATACATAACCTATCGTGATCCTCCTACTATCCAAATATCCTTCCATGTCTAAATCTACATAGCCATGCAATGTAGTGTATGATCCACCAAAACACAATGTTTCTCCCATGGTCCCTCTCAAATACCAAAGGATCCACTTCATTGCATGTTAGTGCTCTCTACCCTCGATCACTCATAAACATGCTCAATGCTCCCATTACATGGGAAATTTCAATCCTAGTGCATACCATAACATACATCAATCTACCAACCACACAACCTGATGAGTAAGGTGGTACCCTAGACATTTGAATTATATTCTCCTTAGTATTGGGACTCTGCTCCTTTGATAATTTAAAGTGACATGCCAAAGGAGTACTACCGGTTTAACATCCTACATACTAAGCTCTCTCCAAGACCTTCTTTATGTAATCTTCTTAAGATAATATCAACTTTCTCCCTTCATGTTCCAAGTTATTCTCATACCAAGGATTTTATTTTCTTTTCCCAAACTCAAATCCTTCATAGCAAAGGAGTCACCTAGCTACTTCTTGAGTACTTTTATTTTCTACATGTTCTTCTACAACAAGAATATCATCCACATACAAGCACATGATAATATAACTACCATCAAGAAACTTCTTGATGTACACACAATGGTATGAGTGACACTGGAGTAACCACTCCCTGCTCCTACATAAAATTGTCAAAAAAAATTTTATACCATTTATGTGAGCTTGTTTCAAGCCATACATGCTCTTCTTGAATTTGCACACTAATCTCTCCTTCCTTTGACCTCATAACCATATGGTTGCAGTTTAGCATATACCACTCCTCCTCCCAAATCACCATGAAGGAATGCAGTCTTCACATCCAACTACTCTAAGTGCAAGTCTTCAATTAACTACTAAACGAAGAACATTCCTAATTGAATTCATTTTAACAACAAGAGAAAAAAAACTTCAAATTCCATACCTTTATTCTATTCAAATCCCTTGACCAACAATTGGGGCTTCTACCTTTTTTTGCCTCCATCTTCCTATTTAATTATGTAAACCCACTTGTTCTCCAATGCTCTCTTTCCCTCAGGTAGCTCCACTAAATACCAAGTTTGGTTCTCCATAATAGATTTATGCTCATCATCCATGGCATGCTCCCACTTCTTCCTGGCATCCACCTACACTACTTCCTCAAAGCACTCTTTCTCTCCACTGTCATTGAGTAATAAGTAATTCAAATATGGAGTAAAACGTTGAGTTACCTTCTCACCTAAGAAGACCTTCTCACCTCGGGAGTTTGGGATTCCTTGTCATGAGTAGGTTCCCGAACTAGTTGTGCTTGAGAACATACTGCACCCGAACCAGCCCCTTGAAACCTTACCATCCACAATTTCCTCTAAAATTATGTATTCTTTCTTTGATTCCTCTTTTGTTCCTACAATTAATCTTTATACATGACTTTTTCATTAAAGACAATATCTCTAGACTCAAATATTTTCTTGTCCTTAAGACTCCAAACACGTAAAACCAAAGTCATCCTCACCATATCCAACAAAGGTGCATTTCTCATACTTAGCCTCTAACTTGGTCCTATCATGCTTTAGAATATTAGTATTTGCATGTGTATTTTCTATATGATATTTACAATGTGATAAATATTATGGTTAGGTGGTTATAATGTTATTATTTGATTATATGTGAATTATGGTGGTTGTAACCACACTCGTATATAGGAGTTAGGGGATCTATTTGTGGAGGTGGTTTTCCTTAGATATAGGAGCTACCTCTCCTATATGATTGTATCTCTGCTATACATAATTAGATAGAAGAATTATTAATGTGTGAGTATAATATATCAAAGTTTATTATATTATCATGATTGATTGAACTAAACTTTATATGTGGTACGAGCGGTTATATTTTCCTATAGCTATCTGAATGATTGGGCCACTATTGCTAACACCAAATCGATGATTGCATAGGAGGGCGTGATTACCTGTCAGCGTGGCTTCGATATCTAATCCAATCCTCTCCTCCGACGAAGGCATGATGTGTTATTTCAAAGCATAGATCCATGAATTACATTGATCAATTAGGTCCACACAAGTTGCGGGTGCAGAGATCTACGTTGGAAGTTTTTCTAATACAGTGTGTTGTATATGCATTCAATAAAATCCTCACCTTCATTTGGCATTGGATCACTGTCAAGTAATTGAATTTGTATCATTGTTTGTCATGGATTTTCTCACCATTTCAGCTCTCACTGGTTCACGACATCCATTCACGGGCCCAGTCAATGCGATATACCCAATTCGAGCACTTGTATTTTAGGCGAGCTCCTAGGCATGCTTAATACACCCATTCTGATCTTCTAGACACTTCAACGATGACCCAAGTCATACACATGTTGAACTTGAGTTTAAAGAAAAGACGTGGAGATGCAAGGTGAGTTTTTCTGGTCCTTGATAAGTGAAGTTCATTCTGCAGTATACCAATAGATGGTGTAGCATTTGTTAAATGGCTCGATGAAGAGTTATCTTTCCTGATTGATGAAAGAGTAGTATTGAAACATTTTTCTAGCCAGAGAGAAAAGATGATGTTTTGAGAAGCTATCATTGTTGTGTAACAGTCACTCCAACATTCATAAATCATTTATATTGGTGGTATATAATTTGTAAGTACTGAACTTTGTACTTTATATTGAACATTCAAAATGTTAGTCATCCACGTTTGGTATTTCATATCACATGCCCATGTTTCCTAAGACCGTTGGCTAACTCATTACATTGAAACATATTGTCAAATATTTTAGTTATGGAGAAATTAAGTCATGTTCAAAATTTTGATGGAAATGATTTCCACACATGGAAAGTTCGAACACAACTATTTCTAATCAATAAAGATCTGTGGGATATCATTGAGGGAAAAATAAATAAACCAACGGATGCAGATGAAGCAACAAATGGGAGAGAAAAGACCACAAAGCTATAATGCAATCATTGGACTGGGATTATCGATGCATATTTGCATCATATAGATTTGTCTAAATCCTCGCATACAATTTGGAATACATTAAACAAATTGTTTGGTTCACAAGCTAGAAGCGCAGTAATAACATTGAAGCAAAGATTATTTGGTCTCAAAATGGAAGAAGGCGACAAGCATGGTGGAGCACATTAGTAAGTTTCGATCCATCTCAAATCGCTTGCTGCCGTAATTAAAATAGATGTACTTGATGATGATGCAAAGGATTTTTATTGAATAACATGCCAACATGTTATTCTAATATGGTTTTTACATTGAGTAAAATTAATCCTAGTTTAGAAGATCTCATTTCTTCTTTACTTGAAGAAGAAAAAATAATTATGATTGTTGAACCAAAAGAAATTGCAATGTATGGTAGAAACAAGAAAGATTTTTTAGAAATCAAAATATGGTTCAACTTGAAAGGTACAAAGAAACAACTTACCACTACTATTGTAAAAAAATTGGTCATATATCTACAAATTGCAGGAAAAGAGCACAAGATTTACTTGATGGGAAATTGCAAGACAATGCTATGATTGTTGATGAAGGAGAGAATGAAGAGGAAGGAAATATTGCTCATGCAAAAAATCAAAGTGATGAAGATTTCCTCTACTAGATAATTTTCCTATTGGAGGATGGAGGCATCGGAGGATGGAGGGTGATCAACACCTCTCATCAGTCATCAACGATGGGCCACACTTTTGGTATGATGGCATTTGTTTCAGTTGTGTGGTGTGGATTTCAGTCTTTTCAATTTTTAGTGTGGTGTGAAAAATAAGAATAGATGATGTAAATTCCTGTTCACTTGTGTGTATTTCTCATTTATCCCCTTTTGTTAAAACATTGTAGAATGTTGATCAAAATGTATTGTAGCAATCATGATGTGAAGGTTTTTGGTAAACCAAGAAAACCAATTTTGTAAGGTTTTTGGTAAACCTATAAAACCAATTGTGAAAGGTTATTGGTACACCTGCAAAACCAATTAGGTAAGGTTGTTGGTAGAAGCCAGAGAAAACCATCAGTGGAAGAAATGTGCACTGGCACATGTGTTAGTTTTGTGCAAGCCTTGTCCACGAGTTGAGGAGTTGATCATGAGCACACAAAGGTGGCACGCTACAATCAAAGAACGAGATTTGTTTTACCATGTAAACACTAAGGGGGAATGTTAGAATATTAGTATTTACATGTGTATTTTCTATATGATATTTACAATGTGATATATATTATGGTTAGGTGGTTATAATGTTATTATTTGATTATACGTGAATTGTGGTGGTTGAACCACACTCGTATATAAGAGTTAGGGAAGATATTTGTGGAGGCGGTTTTCCTTAGATATAGGAGCTACCTCTCCTATATGATTGTATCAACTGCTTATGCATAATCGACGAAAGAATTATTATTGTGTGAGTATAATATATCAAAGTTTATTATATTATCATGATTGATCAATCGAACTTTATATCATCTTTATCAATGTGAACGAATACCTCACATACAAATAATCTAAGAAATGATTAATCAAATTTCTTACCGATCAAGCTCCTTAGGTATACCTCCATCCAAGGCCATACAGGTCCTCTATTAATCGAGATAAACAACTAATCTCACCACTTCTATCAAAAACATGAGTGACAAAATTTCCCATGAAACCTCATGCACCTAACATGCTCCATGATTGTCATGTTCATTCTCTCTAACACTCTATTTTCATGTGGAGTCTTTGGAACCATCCTTTGCATTTGCGAGATCCCATTTACCAAATAGTAATCAAGAAATCTATTCTTGCATACTCCCCTGCATTATTTGACCTAAGAAATTTCACCTTGACATATGTTTCATTCTTAACCAATTTTTCCCATATTTTGGAAGTTTCAAACACATTAGATTTATTTCAAATGCAATATACCTAAAATTTTATAGTTGTATCATCAATTAAAGTTACATAATAACATGAACCATTAATAGATTTTACCTTGTTTGGCCCACAACATCCTGTATGCACCAACTCTAACTTGCCCTCCTTCCCTGTAGGTTCAACCTTGAGGAATCTCACCCACTTTTGTTTCCCATAAACACAGCTTGTCACGTAAGTCCAAATCTAACTCCTTTAATCTAGGAAACATGTCCCTTAGAATATGCATGCCCTTTTGGCTCATATGACCAAGTCTTTGTGCCATAAAGTCATCTCCATCTACAACAAATAAATTACAATAATCAGCACCACTCGTTAAATACAAAGTACCAATTTTCTTACCTCTTGCAACCACAAAAGCTCCCTTGGTAACCTTCCAAGAATCCATTATAAAAGCCGACATACAGCCATCACTACCCAATGACATTGATATCAAGTTCCACCTTAATTTAGGCACATGCCTCGACATGCTTAAGTAACCATGTGTTCACATTCTACATTTTCACCTGAATACAACCTTTCCCTACTATGTTGCATGGTTCATCATCACCAAGATATACATTTCCAAAATCACCTTGAAAAAACTCAATAAAGTAATGTCTATGTGGGGTGGCATGGAAAGAAGCCCCTAAATCTAATACCCAAGACTCAACAATATTATCTAAAGAAATAATTAAGGCATCCTGAAAAACATCACCTGTTACCACATTTACCTCCTTAGTTTCCTCCTTCTTGTTCTTCTTTTCCTGAAGAGCCCAATAATATTTCTTAACATGACCAACCTTCCCACAATGCCAACATTCCAACTTTCTCTTGGAGTTTGACCTTCCACGATCATTCAACTTCCCATGGTTACCTTTCCCTTTGTTCTTTTATCTCCCTCTACTCTCCACCATCAAAGCATTTCCATAAGTAGAAGAATCCCGAGCTCTTCCTTCGCATTTCCTCACTCTCAGATCACACCTATCACATCTTCAAACTTCATCTTTGAATTATCAGAGACCGAATTACTTTACAACCATAAACAAGTTGTCCCGAGTTATCCGGTAAGGAGCACAAAATCAACAAATCCCTAATTTCATCATCAAAATCAATTTTCACCAAGTTTAACATACTCACAAACGTATTAAATTCATTCAAATGATCAAAGAATAAAATCATTCTCGACATCTTCATATTAAATAAATTTTTTCATCAAAATATTTAATTAGAGGTATATGTTTTTTCATATAACTTCCCCAATGCATTCATGAGACCTTCCATGGTCTTCTCCTGCGATATGTTGAAAGCAACCAAAGATGTAAGACATAACTGAATTTTCCTAGCACCTTTCTATCCAAAGAATCCCAATCCTCATCCAACATAATTGTAGGTTTCTTTACTTTTCTAGCCAAAGGAACATGGAGGTCCTTCCCGATACAAGTAATCCTCCATTTGCATCTTCCACGTCACTGTAAAGTTTTTCCCATTAAATTTCTCAACCCTCGATCTTCCCTCATCTATCATAGCTCTCACTAAAGCTAAAATTTCCTTATGATTCACCACTTTGAGAAAAAAACCATCAAATATCTCGATACCAATTATTAGGAATTAGAGAACAAATATGCGAAAATAATTCCTCAAATCATAGCGATAGAGGGAAAATTTTAGCGGTGTACTTGCAAAATATAACAACATATATAAACAATGCACAAAAAAAGACAAGAAAATATTTAACGTGGTTCACCCAATGTGGGCTATGTCCACCAAGAACTTATGCAAATTTTATTATCAATAAGAGTAAAACAACTCTCATGAGCCTCTCTCTATTACAATTGCATAACAATCACTCATGAACTCACAACAGAATTCCCAAAGATGTTAAACCACATCTAAGACACAATTGACACCCAATTTCTCAACCTTGATCACCTCTTGATGTTCTAAGACTCAAGATCTTTTGATCACTCAAGATACATTAGGATACCCCTAACACCTCTATTTATAAGATTACAATCCTTCTAGGAAGTTCTATAGCTGACCCTAGAAGTTTGAAAGTCGTGACCTTTCAAATTCTCACGGATGGAAAATATGTCACTATGACAACCGCCAATTAACATATGTAAAATGTGTAGCATGAAAATAACACATGACTGCAGAATGTTATTGAAGTCTCCAAACTTTACCATTCAAACTCTAACACTTCAATGTTGATTCCAAAAGACCAAAAAAGCTCCACACCCCAACAACCTCCCACTTGGAGATTGTTCCCACTAAGAAAATTTCTCAACCCTTCATTATCATCCATGAAGGTCAACCAAATTAAACACAAATTCAGCTTCTCCCTTAAGATTTCATTGGTCATCATATCCATAGGATTCTAATTGGTATGAATCTTTTCCAGCTTCAACTTATCTTCTTTCAAAGCTTCCCTAATGAAATGATATCTCAGATGAATGTGCTTCATGCGAGAGTAGAAAGCGTAGTTCTTTGCCAAATGAATAATGCTTTGACTATCAATGTGTAGTCTCGCAACTTCCTACTTATGCCCCAAATCATCAAGTAATTTTTGTAGCTAAATAATCTCCTTTCTTACCTCTTTGGCAGCAACTTACTTAACCTCTCGTGGGTTGATAAAGCCACGACCTTTTGTAACCATGAAATCCAACATGCATTGCCATTGTATCACCAACCAGAAATGCATAACTGTTGTGCTCCTCATGTTTTCCAAATATATTTCCATGTCTGAATTTACATAGCCATGCAATGTAGTGTCCTCATTCTTATTCTCTCTCTTCAACATCCATGTGTTGGGTTCCATATACCCAATACTCATGAATCTCCTTAACACAATTGGGGACTAATCACTCCCAATTATTTGGAAAATTTCAACAATCCAAAACTCTAAGTATAAGCAAATAATGGGAAACTTTTCCCTTTGGAAAACAAACATGTGTATTCCTTCCACATTTTTCATCTCTTTATTTCACTCTTTCTAGTTTTAGATTTCATTTACATTACATATTTATATTTGAGTTAAAGTTCAATTATTTATCATGGACATTGACTACACTCTGTGATATAGGTTTAATCATGAAGCATGCTAACATCAATACAATGGGTCTTACAAAACAAACATTGAGTGAAGAAAAATTGTTTCTACACACTCAGGTATCTTTTTTCCTTTAAGTATGTAATTTCATTTCATACTTAAAGGGGGAAATGTAGACACTCAAATTTGGTAATTCTACTCTTTAACACTACTATTCTTGACATGTTCTCTTTCTCAAACAAGTGCACTTTACCCATTCTCATCTGGTACATCTCTAGGTCTCTTGTCTAGCTTGTTTGATCATAAACACTCATATGTCAAAAATTCCGAGAAATTGAATGCATGAAATCCATTAAGAAAATATATTGGTAAGCTTTCAAACTTCACACTTTAAATTTATCTCTCCAGGGGTAAAATACATACAATGAGGCATGAATGTCCATATTCTCCAAACCCTAGTGTATGAATTTTCCCTTTCTCACTGTGATCCCAAAATTTCAGTTGCACATTATTATTTCGGTCATTTATTCCTTCTCATTCAGCCTTTGCAACTTAAATCACCTTCTTAAACATATATAAGAAACTAAACTCACATCATTTCAAACCTAGCACTCTTACGTAATCCTATTACAAAATTTAGCACCTAAAGGCTCTCAAAGCTCCTTACACTCCACAAATACCTTTGTAAATTCATTAGGAAAATACCATCTATAATTCTCAAACTTCCCACTAGGTCTATGGACTTGCTTCCCACATTTCTGCAAGCACTCAAAGTCACTTACCCAAGTATATTTACAAGAAAGAAACTCAAGTCAATATTTTTCAAAGGATGGATGTCAAATTTGATTGCACTATAACTAGATATCACATGTCAAGTGGATAATGACGTGCAGTTTTGAGGCCTCTTTGGATTAGTACCAATGTCTACTGCACAAAGGTGCCTGAACCCAACTAATTTTTTTGCAAGATTTTTTATCCATGGTTAAGGTTTAAAATATTGAGTAGAGTATTTAGAGACCCTCATAGTGTGACCGAATAATGACCGAAATTTTCTAAGAAGGTTCAAGACTGCAAATGTTCTTACATATCACATTTCTAAGCAGTTCAAGACCGTACATTAATGTTCTTACCCCCATTTGTATGGTCCCGCCAAGGAGAATCTTTAAGTCACAATTTCAGTATCAAGGTACTCTCGAGTCTATATCCCCATGTTCTGTCATCACCAATCCGGCACTATGATAATTCTTCACCAGAACTCCTCTGCTATGATTATTTACTAATGCACAACCTTTAGTTTGGTGGATGTAATCTGAAACAAAACAACAAACATAACACAAGAATACCATCGACTATGATAAGACGGAACGATGACAAATCTGAAATATCAAAGTAAATTATAATATTAACATGAAATTGTTACAATCTCACCCATGAGGTACTTCGAGTGTTATTGACTTCACTTGCCTTCCACCAATACTATGGGAGAAACTTTACAATTACACCTCTTAATGGCTTCTTCAACACACCTTTAAACTGATGGCTTCCTTTACACACTTCATACAATATTTCTCACTATTTCCTTCTATGCTAAATGAGGGGGGTGGCCTATTTATTTATAGAACTTCCGGGCTTATCCATCTTATCTCTAAGATAGGATAAGAAATCCACTCGACGAATCATATTCCATACCTTAACTCTTATCTGTACATGTAAGCTTATCTTTTAAGATAAGATAAACCTTATCATTTCACATGGGTTCCATATTTTTAGACTTTTTACAAATAAAATACACAAAATATTTATGACCTCACTCCTTGTCCTTATTACCAATATCATGTAGACCCCTACTTCTCTACTTATCCCAACTTTGACATTTTAACATTACTGGGACCACTTACGACAAATATTTACTTTTTACAACATTCTAATGTACTTTGATCACACCTAGTACTCTACATTATTGGCAAGTGCACCGTAATGACAAATGGCGTTATCTTCTATTAGACGCTACTACTAATTACACTTAACAACATCCTATTCCTAATACATACATTAATGAAATAGAAATTACGGAGGAAAATTTTTGTATCGACATCTTCCCCCTTCCTAGCTTCTACTCCGTCCTCAAAGTAGACTATCCTGGTGCTTGGAAAATCTTCAACTTGTCGTGGTTGACCCATTTCGTAATGGGAGTGCCATCCATTCCTCTAGTCAGTCGTACGTACCATTTTCATGCCAGCAAATTCTTTATTTTGTAGGGCCCCATCCATTTTGGAAGAAATTTTCTCTATCTTCTTTTTTTGTATCTGGAATCATATACTAGAACCAAGTCATTCACATGAAATGGAGACCAACGGATCTTTTGATCAAAGTATTCCTTTGCTTCATTTTCTTCTTATGGATTGTATCATTTTCTATTTCCCTCATTTCCTCTAGCAAATGAAGATGTACCACCTTTCTTTTCTTGAATCACTTTCATCTATCCTTTCATTTTCATAACTCTCACAAAGGGAATATCAAACTCAATAGGAAGAAGCTGGATCAATGTCATAGGCCAACCTGAAATGGGGAGTATCATGTTTCTGACTTTGATGTTGCCCTATGCCCCACAATGCTACATGAATCCTTTTATCCCACTTATGTACCTGCAAGGCTACATCTTTTGCTAGAATTTGACACAACACAAAATTTGTTCGTTCCACCTGTCCATTTGTGCTTGGCTTGTATGTTGTTGCCTTCCTGTGCTTAATAGAAAATTTATTGACTAGGGCTTCTACTACCTCATTAATGAAGTGGCTTCCTTGATCTGTTACAATTTCTAATGGACAACCAAATCTGGTGACAATGCGTTCATATATGAACCTTGCCACCTCATCCATGGAAGTTGTTTTCAATGGCCTAGCTTCAACCCACTTGGTTAAATAATCTGTGGCAACTACAATATACTTATTTTGGCGTGAGGTAGTTAGAAGTGGACCTACAATGTCTATTCCCCACTTTTCAAAGGGACCAAGTGGAAGAATAGGACATAATGGAGCTGATGAAGTCTTACGATTACCATGTGTTTGACAAATATCACATGTCTTACAATAATTATAACAATCTTTAAAAAGAGTGGGCCAGTGATAACCTGCATCCAAGATCCTTCTTGCTGTAAGTTGTCCAGAGAAGTGCCCTCCACATGTACCATTGTGGAATTATTCTAGCAGTTCCTTCCCTTGATCACGTCCAACTGCCCTCTTGTACTTATCCATTAGGTCCTATTCGAAATAATACTCCATGTAGAATAGAATATGGACGACTGGCTTGAGTAATCTTTCTCTTAGTCTTTGCATTGGCACCATCGAAACTTGAATTTATTCGAGATAATTCCAAATATCTATGTATTCACTAGGGATTGTGTCGAGGGATAGCAATGTTTGCATCGGGAAATCATCATTATCACAAGATGATCCTAAACCATCATAGGCTCAAGAGTGCATCTGCATTGACATGCTTCTTTCTTGGCCTATCTATAATATCAAATTCAAATTCTTGTAGCAAAATTATCCATCTTTCTATCCTCCCCGATGGGTTAGGCTTATTGACAATATATTTTAGATCACGATGATGCATTCTGACTATAAATTTCTACCCTAGCAAGTAATTTCTAAACTTCTTTACTGAGAAAAAAATGATAGCTAGAGCCTCTTTTTCGATTCTGATATAATTTACCTCAAAGATCTCATTTGTCTGCTCCCAAAGTAAATTGGATGTTCATTCCCATTTTCATCCTTTTGGCTCAAAGTACTTCCTAGTCTGCATCTCGAGGCATCGAGTGTACACAATGAATGGCTTGCTCCAATATGGATTCTTTAAAACAGGGTGAAGACACGGGGCTTCCTTGATTGTCCAAAAGCTTCATGTTTCTTATTTCTGGTTCATAAGTAACATCTTTCTTCAAGAATTGGGTTAGTGGTCATGCAATCTTTGAGAAATTCTTGATGAACCTTCTATAGTAACCCACATGGCCTAAAAATGATCTCAACTTACTTCTATTCATAGGAAATGGTAAATCTTTGATTTTGAAACTTTATCGGATCGTACCAATACCATCTCTCGGATACAACATGCCCTAACAAAACACCTTTAGAACATCCAAAGACACACTTTGTAGGGTTTAGTGAGGCTTGTGCTTCATCTAACCTTTGAAATGTTGTCTCCATCAGTGCGGGTGGTCCACTTGCTCCCATAGATGCAAAAATCATCCGAAATACTCGATGAAGGTCCCAATGTAGGGTTCGAACACCCTATTCATCAAACACTTGGAATGTTGCTGGAGCATTACACAACCCAAAAGGCATAACTCTATAAGAAAACATTCCCCAAGGAGTGGTGAACGTGGTCTTCAGCTGATCTTTCTCCACTATACGGACTTGGTTGTATCCGTTATATCCATCAACAAAACTATAACACTCCTGGCCAGCTACTTCGTCCAAGATCTGATCTAAGAATGGAAGAGGGTAATAATCCTTCTTTGTTGCCTTATTGAGCTTCCCCGTAATCAACACAAATGTGTAGCTTCCCATTCTTTTTTATTGATATCATAATGGGAGAAACCTATTCTGAATTCTCCACAACAAATATGAATCCTACATCAAGCAACTTATCTATTTCTTCTTTTACAATCTTGGAAAAATTAGGATTCATTCTATATGGCATTTGCTTTATAGGCTTAGCATTATCTACCACTCAATAGAATGTTCTACCCAACTTACTTGACGGAGTTCCTTGTAATCAAAAGTGAATATGTGTATGTACCTTGAAAGAGTGGAGGTAGATTCCTTCTCACTCTCCATCACAAAGATCACCAATATTTATTTGTTGGAGACGATCATCAACTTCTTCTTCAGATAATTTTATGGGGTCATGAGTCGGTGTGACTGGAAGGATATCCATGACTGAAACATCAACCTCACTTTCTTCATCTTCAGTGTCCACTTCACTGGTACTAGAGTAATCAGAGGATGTCCAATCATTAGTTTCATCACTTGAATCCATAGGTTTTGCCTTATGATGTCGAGGGATCACGTTTATCTTCACCCTCTCTCTACCACGTCTAAGTGTCATGAAACCTTCATTCCAGTAGTTTCTTGCATGAACTCTCCTTAGCCATGGTCTTCCCAACAACATTGGGTACGCAACAGTACCATTTTTCATCACCTGAAAGTCTACCACACATACAACACCCATAACAGATATTGCCACATTTGAAACTACACCTTATGGTTTATTTTTTCCCTTATTTAATGACCTTAACATAAGTGTTGAAGGGCGATCAATTTTTAACCCCAACATATTCATTACAAACTCGGTCATTACATTAACTGCAGCACCTCCATCAACTAAGACATCATGAATTGAAATACCATTACATAATACCTCAGCTTGTGGAGCATAGGGATCCACCTCTGCCTCCAAAACAAGAACCTCAACCTCCTTCCTTTGTCAAGCATTGAGTCCACTTCGCAGCTCCCGCCTCTTCTCGAGAAGACATATCCAAGAGTTGACCATATGTAATATTTGCGAGGCCTTTTGGATGATCTTCCAAGATGGAGTATGGTCCTTGCCCAATGAAATCGAGAAAATCCCGCACACCCAACTTTCTTCTCCTATGTTTCTTACTAGTTTCTCCTTTCATCTTCTTAGGATCATTTCCATCTTGATTATCTTTTTCTTTCTTTTTTTTACAAACACATCTACTTCATTATTTCTGCTCTTATCTACTACATCAAAAGAATTCACATGTGCTTTTCCTTTATTATTATCTCCTTTACCGGATGTAAGTTTATATCTGGACAATTATACTTATAATGACCATTTTTATAACAACCATAACATACAACTTCGAAATATTTCTTTTTGGACCTCTATCTCCTCCCGAGAACTAAATTCTTTTCCTTGAAGAAGATTAATAGTTAATGACCCATCTTTTTGAGCGAGATCTTCATACTCGGTAGATGTACTAGGAGAAATATTTGTGCTCACCGAGAGTGGTTGTGGATTAGCAAAGGTGCTTTGGTGTAGGTTCTACTTTAGCAACAATTTCTTTGGGCTCCTCTTCCATGCTTTCTTCTTGCCTTCTTGTGCAATCTCCTTTACTTGTTCAATGGTAGTTGGGCGGTCATACTTCACTCATTATCGATCTCAAGCTTCGTCCCAAGAATGAAGTGCTTACATAGGATATTATCCATGCCATTCATCAACCCATCCGCTAATCCTTCCTTCCGGATCTGGGCGTCGAGCTTTCTCCTTAGCTCTAGAACACAAATGATAATCCCTCATCTTCTCCTTCTCTCCTTGGGTTAGCTTTGTGATATCGATAATAAGATCTGCATATCTCTGTTGTTCACCAAATTCTTCAAGAAAACTTCGATTAATAAATCCCATGAGTTTTTCACATTATCACCTAGTGTTTCAAAACCACCTAAAGGCCGAACCATCCAAAAAGGTAGGAAAAAAATTCAGTCCATTTTTCCCTTCTTATAAGACCATTACAAATACAAGATCGTTTAAACTCTTGAATGAAAGAGGAAGCATCTTCATTAGATTGGGCTGAAAAATGAATCTTCCCCATTTTCAAAAGTAACCACACGGTGAAATACCAACCCAAAATTACAATCAACAAGACTTATGTGCACCAATAATTAAAATCATTATAATAGAAAATAGAAATGACCATGGTAAACTATGGTAAAACTTGACTTACTGCGGTAAAATTGACTTTACTGTGGTAAACACTATTCACAGTAAAAAGTGAAGTTCTCATGGAACTACTATTCACGGTAAAAAGTGACTTTACTGTGGTAAATACTATTCACAAAAATGACTTTACCATGGTAACTACTATTCACGGCAAAAATGACTTTACCATGGTAACTACTATGCACAGTAAAAACAATGTTACCCTCCAATTGATTTTTGACTAAGTGGGAATATCTCTCCAGACAATCCACCAATGAGGAATGGTCCTGGCAACGGAACCAAAATGTCATCACCAATCCGGCACTATGATAATTTACTAATGCACAACTTTTAGTTTGGTGGATGTAATCTGGAAATAAAACAACAAACATAACACAAGAATACCATCGACTATGATAAGACGGAATGATGACAAATCTGAAATATCAAAGTAAATTATAATATTAACATGAAATTGTTACAATCTCACCCATGAGGTACTTCGAGTGTTATTGACTTCACTTGCCTTCCACCAATACTATGGGAGAAACTTTACAATTACACCTCTTAATGGCTTCTTCAACACACCTTTAAACTGCGATGGCTTCCTTTACACACTTCATACAATATTTCTCACTACTTCCTTCTATGCTAAATGAGGGGTGGCCTATTTATTTATAGAACTTCCAGCTTATCCATCTTATCTCTAAGATAGGATAAGAAATCCACTCGACACGAATCATATTCCATACCTTAACTCTTATCTGTACATGTAAGCTTATCTTTTAAGATAAGATAAACCTTATCATTTCACATGGGTTCCACATTTTTAGACTTTTTACAAATAAAATACACAAAATATTTATGACCTCACTCCTTGTCCTTATTACCAATATCATGTAGACCCTACTTCTCTACTTATCCCAACTTTGACATTTTAACATTACCGGACCACTTACGAAAAATATTTACTTTTTACAACATTCCTATTGTACTTTGATTGTTACCGTACTCTACATTATTGGCGGCACCGTACTGATGGCGTCATTATCTTCTATCAGACGCTACTACTAATTACACTTAACAACATCCTATTCCTAATACATACATTAATGAAATAGAAATTACGGAGGAAAATTTTAGTGTCGACAGGGCCCCATCTTTAAGATCACCCACATCATCCTAGAATGATCTATAATCAGCTAAGTGCACTCAATCCCTTATGTTTGTGAACTTGTATTGTATTGTGTACATTTTTTGCAAGTATTAATGTGTTATTATGATATTGAATGGTTAATGTTGGAAGTTAATTAATCGAATAATCCCTTGTACCTTTTATTTCATTCCTTTTTAGTTATATGTAAATCTTAATAAAATCTAAAAAGGGTGGAAAAATGTATAATTGATGATGGAAGTTAATTAGATCATAATATTTTACCTCTTACAGCAAACCCTTACATACTTTTTTAGTTGTATTACAATTCTAAAATCTAACTCGGGTGTAAACATAATTTTAATTCTTGTAAGCATAATATTTTCATGTTGTGGAAATGATAATAGCTATCTTTGATCATATATTTGAGGGTTGGTTCAAGTAAGGCCTTGTAAATTCTAAGAGTGTACAATCATGAGAAACTATCGAGGTACATGTTAAACCCCTCATATAGGTCTTGATGGGAAAAACACTTGTTAGTAAAGGCACGTTCATAATGGTTACTTGGTAAAAATCAAAAACTACATGGGCACCATTTTCCCTTAATATAATCCTCATATTTAAAGGGGATGGGATGTGTGACTAAAAAGGACAATTTTACAATCAAGAGTCACAAAGCTATCTCTGTTTCTTTCCGAAGCGAGTCATCTCGTGGTAGTTTTGTAACAAATGCGAGGCTAGGGTCATGGTTTATTAATGAAAATATCAATAATATCTTGTGGGGAATGTGGAATGGATGGAACCATTTGGGATGTTATTGGGGGAATTTGGCTTGTTAGTGGTAGTGGGAAAACTTTTATTAGACTTGTTTGTGGGTTGGTACATAATAGTTGGTGGCTTAGTAGTGCCACGAGAGGCCACGATGTTTTTCTTATTGGTTACCATGATCCAACCATCACCAGAGGAGGTGGTGGCTCTACCATCTATGACAAGTTTTCTTATGGTGAAGGGCATGATCCTGCAATCAAAGAGAATTCCTAAATCATGTTGTTTGAATAATGGAATTAGAAGCACATATTCATTAGGACACAAAATGGATATCATTAACCTGAATATTAATGGTTTTATTTAACTCCTAAGTTAGGTATATTTCCATACAAGCCCCCTTTTGGGGTATATACTAGTAAAATTAACAGAAAACAAAAGATAAATGACAATACAAGACAATTATACCTTCTCCGTAATAATCTTGCAAACCTCGAGTAAGATCGTAGAAGTTCTTGGACTTGTGTGATCTTGTAGAGTTTTATTTGTGGGTGCTCTTGATTCAATCTCCAAATGAATAACTTGCAAATGCTACAAGAAGATTTGGCTTGGATATGGCTTCCAATATGCAGATATTGAGTAATAAAATTGACAGAGTTATTATGTAGGAATCCAAGAGGATTTGTAAAGGAATAATCATGTTCTTTTATAGAGGCCAAGTAGTGGTTTGAAGTTTGATTGAGTTCCAAGTCATAATTGTAATCACTCAGAATAGGAAGTAGACTTAACAATGGTAGTTGTAGCTTTTAAGGGGAAATAGACATTTGGAATGGAAGAAGTTACATCGAGAAATTAAATTACATGTATAATCCAATTGCCCCACACTTCTAGGGATCTAGAAGTGGAGTCCAAGTAGAACAAGGAGGTGTAGTTCAAGTTGAGTTAACTCGTGATGAGGAAGTAGAGTTCAATTTAAATTAATTGAGATGAGGAAGTAGAGTTCAAGTTCGAGTTAACTAAGATGAGGAAGTGGAGGCCAACAATTGACTTGGAAAGTAGGTGTATTTTTCTAATTAAGCAACTAATTGAATTAGCTACAATGTGCAAGATAATTAATTAACCATTTATTTAATAAATTATAATTAACTTAGTTAAGATAGTATTTAAGACTAATTTTATTAATTCAAGGGGTGAATGTATTACCATGATTAATCAATCGTAAAGGGGATATGAGCTAGGATGTGAACTGGGATAGTATTGAGAATAAGTATGTAATTTTGGGGTGTCTACATTTTCCCCTCTTTAAAGTGCTATTGCGAAGTAATAACACTTTAAAGATAATAGATGCATGCAAATTAGTGAGTGGAAAGTGGTGAAGCATTTGGATGCCCCAAAGAAGAAGGATGGTAAAGGAATGCCCCCTTAAGTGGGTGGGCGACGTGGAAAAGTAGTAAACAACCACTTGATAGGATGAAAACAAGGAATTTGAACAAGAATGGGAGGAATTGTGCCCATAGCATGAGTGTCATTTGGAGAGTGTAAATATAAGAGCAACCTTTTTTTTTTCTTACAATAGACTTGTCACCATGATTATGAAAGAATCAAGATGGGTAACCCAAATGTGCATAAAAAAACACACACACATCAAAGAAAAGATAAAAAGGAAAACAACTGAACATACGAGTAGGTACAAATATCAGGGTTATAAATAAATTGAGATTTTAGCACACTACTTATATGTGGTTCGTAAAGAAAACATCAACAATGCAACACAACTTTGAAAAGAAGACAATCGAGTTATGCCCCTAATGCATGTCATAATGAAGATTAAGCAAATGCAAATGCCTCCAAGGTGAGAAAATGATCATACTTTGGAAGAGCGGAGTATACTTAGAAACTGTAACATCCCCATTTTAAGATACTGTAACAAGGGAAAATTTATTTATTATTATTATTTTTTTCTACAACATTCCTCGTTATGAATTATATAATTCAAACACACGTTCAAGTTTTAATAATTGTTCTCTGTCCAAATAATGCAGTTTGGATCACACAATTTCCTTTTAAAACTAATGTTCTCTGTTCACATATTTGCAATATGGAAGACACATTCAGTGTCATTCAATCATATAACAGATTCCATATGCTGCTGTAAATGACTCAAGAACTACCGATCTCCCATTTTATGGCTTGGAGTTTCAAGCCGATCCCTCATTTCATGACTTGGTGACTTACCGATCCTTCATGTTAATTCATGCATAGTATAATGTATATACAAGGTTCTCTTACCATTTCCGGTTATCAAAGTGATCCATTTAAGAAGCCTATCTGAATATCTGTTACTAATATTCATCTGACATCCTGCATCTTAAACTAGGTGATTAGGACAACGCAACTAGCACTTACGATACTTTGGCCAAAGATTTTCACATGCTTTGCATGTTCATATTCCTGGATGTGATACACACTAATGGAATACGTCCTTCACCTCACTTCTTCTGTTATCTAGAATGGTCTTTCCTGGTCTCTACTAGTCCTTCCAATTAAGGTCAAACTCTAACCCCAACTAGCAATGAGCGAATCCAGTATAGGAAGTTACTCATGGTAACTAAAGATACGCAGACATACGGCGTCGTCCTAGACGACTCCATGTGTCTAGTTACCTTTAGTCCTCCTGGTCACTCCGTATACGTGATCACATTCCTATCCCGGCCAAGAACTTAGTATCCACTTATGTAATCTTGATGATTTAATTCGGAGGGCATTGTAATATGTCGGCACCTATAACATTGTGTTGTCATGAAGGCCCCGCCTTCATGAAGACACCATGTTATGTCAGGCGTATGTCAATGTCCTACGGAATCCTCCCATCGAGTACACATCCCGCTCAAGTGATTTGGTTATGATCTTAATATTTAAGATCAACTTTCAGCAACCATGCTTTGATCCTTTATCCTCGTTCTTATTACGGTTGTATGTAGCTAAGAGAGACTTAATCCGTCTCTAGCTTACTACGCATCTCCTACTTAAATCTGCAGAGGTTGCATTTTCTCTACTTGGTTCTTTTCTTAACCCTTGGACTAAGCAGCCCATTACCGATAACCTTAATAAGTTTAACCTATTAAACTTAACCAAGTTTTTCCACAATAAACAAATTCTTAATTCCATCTTATTATACGTAAGTTAAACGAGGTCTAATTCTAAATGAATTTATTCATTTATTCTCCTTAACCTTACATATTTAAGGTCTCATAACCATGGGTATGTTTTTCCCACATCCTCATTTTAAGAATTTAACATTCGAGGCTATTAACGAGTCCGAATACAAGGTTCGACTGCTCCTAAATTATTTGATATTCCTTAGCTTTCAAGCTAATCTTGAATACCTTTCAATTAAGAGATCATGTTTTTCCTAAATCCTTTTTAATGTCAACTAAAAATTCATCTTAACCCAAGTATGAACTAATTGCACATTTCAACGTAAAAGTTGCATATAGGTAAGAATATATGTCATTTCCTTTTAAATCCATCCATGAACAATTGAATAATTCCAAATCAAGGAATAATGTTATATTTCCAACTTATTCAACAATATCAAACTGATACAGTCATTAAAATATCACACATGTATTTGTATTCATCCATCCGTTTTATAATCTATACACTTTCCAGTCCAAATGACTGGACTTTGTTTATATTAAACAACATTACAACACATCGATAGAAGAATGTAATTTCTTCTTTTTCTCAATTCCTCGTAGAGGAGTAATTTGATTATCAATTATAATCCATCTTTAGTCAATCAAAAGAAGTATCGAAAAACAACCATGTCTTCGTTTATACACAAGTTCCATCTGCAAAATTACTTGCACTGTCAATTCATTGGGCGAGGCATATTAAGCACTTGTCATTAAAATGAGGTGCTTTTAATTAAGCTGTCTCAATAAAATAACCACCTTTTATGAAGCGTTACTATGAACATCAATCAAGAATTAAGTATCAAAAAGAATGAACAACATAACAACTTAATCATCTAATCACCATCCCAATCAATCAAAGGACTACGGTCCTCTTTCCCAAATGATCATTACAAAAGTAATTTCCTTCAAACAGTTCAGATTACAACATCCGTAAAACTAGGAACACTCGTATGCATCTGCTTTGTTATAACATTAAATGCTATCAATTTCTTTCCCTTTCATTAGTTATAATTTCAAAGGATAAAATTTGATGAAATATAAACCAATTTACTTTCCTTTCAGTTCATGCAACTCATTTGATTTCAAGCAATCAAATCCAGATGAGAAAAGTAAACAACAATAAAATGTAGATGCTTAAACCAAAGCAATACAAAATTCGTTCCTTAACGATTACAAATTTCCAACTGTATGAGAGAAGAAATGATCATTATTCCAAGTTATCCATCCACACTCCTATTCCTTTCCTCATGACTTTACTGAAAATTTAATCCAAATGAGACACCAATCAAGATAATAGTTCGAGTGAAACTTAAGAAATCAATAACGAACACAAGGAAGATGGCTCATATTACCTCTTCTCATTGAGACATCCAAATATCCACTTATTTAGCACGGGCATGATCCAACATTATGATTCATTCCATAATATAATTCCCTTTTTAAATAATTCATTCTACAGACATTTACGTCTTTACTGACATATAGAATGTACATCAACCACAACAAGTCACATTTTCATCCTAATAATGAGAGAATTCATTTTCCAACAATGAGAATAAATCTATTCATATTCTCGCTTTTAATGAAAACAAGGAAGAATTTAACATCCATATCAATACTTCCTTTCAATCGGGCACATACGAATACCAAAAACAAGTAGGTAGAACATCGTATCCATCATAGAGTAAACAATGTAAAGAAGCTACTATGCTCTTACTGTCTAGAAGAATTCATACTTCCTTCACTATATTTTAACCAAAGGATCAGTTATACAGCCGCCTTGTCAAATATTTACACGGCTTTCTATACCCATGAACACACACAGTTCATAAATAACAATTTGCACTTTCTTTGCTTACCTACACAGCAAGTTCGACCGTATGTATAAAGAAGCTCTATTGTTCTTATTTCCGAATTCAAACAATGAAGAAGAGAAAAATTCATTCCTTTAATTATTTCAATAAGAAAACACCCATTTTCTTCAAACACAACAAGAATTACTCAAGTCGAGTTATTTTTAGAATGACAACGCAAAATCAGAGATTACACCAACCATTTCATCCATCCTTTTGTACAAAATAAAACACAAAGACTCGTGAAAAATAATCTAAATATCACTATCACTTCCATCAAACCAACCCATAACTCTCAATGAAACCCAATTACCATTTCCTTGAAATTTAAAAGCAATAGAAAGAAGAAGAACTCGTTTCCTTAACAATTTCATTAAAGAAATAATCATTTTCTTCAAAATGCAACAAGAATACTCGAGTTCGAGTTCATTTTATAATGACAGCTCTAACCCATATTGACAATAGAATGATTGTTCAACAATGCCAAAACAAACTCACACATCATGTACAATTTCATTCATTGTACCCATTTACAAGAAATACCCGGTTCGAGTTTGTTTTTCAACATGACATTTCAACCCAAAACCTCATTCTCCTATTTCACAATGATGTGTAGAACTCGAAATGATTCACACACGGCTAAGTGTTATTCTAAGTATTCATAAGCAAAGATTAAATCCCCAATATTGTCGAACGAATCAACACACTGGCAAAACATGAGTGTATTTTCAACTCAATAGTTATGCAAGAACGTTTAAGTCGCAGCAAAGAAAGAAAATGACTCTACCCAAAATCATCTCGGTCATAACAAGAAAATCGAATAATCAAAACCCCATCGAGAAGAGCGGTTTGTTTTAATGAGATGATTAAGCAAAAGCAAGCGAGTTTAAGGAGAAGGGCTTAACATGCCTAAAATTTTCTTGAAGCTCGAAGAAAACCGCGCCTCTTTGGAGTTGTTTCCTTCCACGCGCGATGCAAAGCTTCCCAAATAATCACCTTCCTCTACAGGGATCAAAAATAGCCTTAGATTTTCCAAAGAAGAGAGATAATGATCAAACTCAAATGGTTCGACGTGAACCGTGAAAAAAAAACCAAATGCAGAGCAACTTCAAAAACCCGAAAGAACACAATGACCAACAAAATTTCCTCTATCCTCTTTCCAAGGCGGGCTGGTCATGAAGACCAAGACAATTAATGCATTGAAGGCTCTTCCTTTTTCCTTTTTCCTCATGCCACCGCCGACTCGGGTTGGTGAATTCCAATTTTCAAATTTTGCATGAAATCAAAGTTTAGACTCATAGCTAACTAGATGCCTCTAACTTTTCCTTGTTCCCGCCAAACTTGGCGCTGCACATGCCAGGACCTCATTCATTGCCCTATTAAATTTCCTACCATCCTTCCTTATCCTTTCCATCCACATGGGTCTGTGCGTCCCCTTCCTTAGGTTAGGATTAGTTTAGGATTTTTAATAATGTCCATATCTAGGTCATTCGCCTAGTTCATAGGTTAATAGGATTTAGATCTATTTTCACCCTTATAGAATTTAAAAATCCATATAGGATAGTAGTTAGGGTATAAGGTAGAACTTAGGGGTAGGTTAGGGTCTAAGCCCCTAATACTTAATTAATCAATTTCCAAACCGAGATCTTTCTCGCTTTGACCAGTATATTAACATTAAGCAGGACATTTCGTCCCACGTTCCACATACCTGAGTCACTTGCATCCAAACCCCCTTATCGTCTTACGCTGTCTAGTGTTACAACAGTGTATGGTTCGAGAATCGAACCTTTTCCATTGGCATCTACGTGCCAGATATTCATACACAAGTCGGGTGCTTTGCTGACATTTATATCAACCTTGATCTGTTTTAAAAGTAAATCGAAAAGCGATTACGAAGGCCACAAGATACCTTGGATCAATGGAATTGATTCAAGGTGTCTTTATCAATCAGCGAATAGAGTTCATCAAGCATACGATAAATATGTTATAGCATTAGCAACATACAAGCAATAATAACTCTGTCCCAAGTAAACAAATTACAAGATATCTGAGAGTCCAGATTAACAACACATTCCTTTAAGATCAAAAATATATCTTAACATGTTTGTCTTCATTTCATCGATTCTGACATTATGAAAAGTAATCACCATGATAACTTACAAAAATCAAGGCGTTACTGAAACTCCTCGTGACACTCTTGTTGGATTTGTTTTACAAATGATAGAGAAAATTTCTCTAGGTGAAATTATATCGCGAAGGAAAAACAATTTGTGACTTTCCCCAAGTAGAGTTAGGAATCATACAAAGGGAAGAAAGTGATAGTTGTAAGATTGAAATGATCACTAGGGTAGTAGATAAGAGTAGGAATTTATCAAGATTGTGTTAAATTTTGAAATATTCATGTCAAGGGTTTTCTAATTTTAGGAATTCTATGATAAATGAATGTTTGTTCTAATTTTTAAATGATTTTTTAAAATTTTTGAATATATTATTTTTTTGATGGTTTTACAATTTTTTGAGAAATTTGAAGTAAAAATACAAAGAAATGTAAACAAACATGAATACATAGCAAAAAGGAAAATACACCATGGCTTATTTAATAAACTAGGAGGAAAACACAACACGTGCAAGTGATCAAAAGACACAAAACAAGCATGTAAATAAACCCAATATGAACATGAATGAATGACACCAAAGTTATATGTGAACTAAGATGCCAAGAATTTTCTTGCAATTGGTCTACAATAAAGGTAAACAAAGTAAACAAAATAACAAACTAAAAGCAAAAACATCATCATATGTGACAAACCGCAACAATACAACACAATTTACAAAAATGACATCTAATGACACTCCAAATGTGTTCCACATTGAAGAACTAGATAGATATGAATGCCCCCAAGTGATAGCTTAGAACGTAAGAGGATTGGATTGGGCAAAGAGTGGAGTGATGCTTAAATATTCCAAAATATACTCTTGTTAGATCCCATTGAAGTTTGATCTATATTGGATTAAAATGTGAAATCCAAGTGTGCCCCAAGAAAAGTTATATTACAAAAGGGTAATTAATTTATGTGAGCATAGATATACACCATGGGAAAGAAAAGTGATTAGCGAAATATGATCTAGAATGATCATGAGA
This sequence comes from Taxus wallichiana var. yunnanensis, assembly GCA_018340775.1. Classification (NCBI taxonomy): domain Eukaryota; kingdom Viridiplantae; phylum Streptophyta; class Pinopsida; order Cupressales; family Taxaceae; genus Taxus; species Taxus wallichiana. The sequence continues at coordinate 697,561,893 of CM031242.1, forward strand.
ACATCATCAAATGGATAAATTGTTGAATTGTATTATTCAATTGTTGAAATTTGGTCAAACATTATTCTGAATGTTTTGATTTTTCTAGTTTTATATAGTTTTTAATTTTGGAATAGTTTTATATTGTTTTTGAATATTTTTAACATATTTGAATGTTTTTGTGATTTTGTGAAACATATTTGAATGTTTTTTTTTTGACTCGGTAAAGGGTTACACATAGTCTGAACTCATGTTCAAACAATTTCAATATTTTCATTCCATTAGTAGAAATGTAGATGATATAATGTTATGATGTCTCACTCCAATCGTGGCTTCACACAACTAGGAATATGTGAGTGCTCATCACCAAGAGTCAAGAAGGATGTGAGAATAGGTGAATAGTGATATGAAAATGAATATGATGGATGCTAAAACACAAGGTGTAACAATGATCCATGTGAGAAAAATGTAACGTATCTCTAGTCAGGATTACTTGATTGATTCCAAGATGATTCCACTTTATAGGTTTTGACTAGTCTTAGATCCATAGATGGTCTACTAATTGACATGACCCGGTTAAAGGAATTTTTCTTTCTTAACATGAGAAGCTAAACTACTTATTGGGATGTTCGATTAAGTACTTTTGATTTAGATTTGATAAAGAATATATTGATTAATTATTTTTGTGAATGACTTGTTATCTAGCAGAAGTGCACCCTTGTGAGGATTGGCAGATTTTGTTCTTCTCTCTCCTCACTTTTGTGGATAGATAATGGAAACACCTCACAGGCTGTGGATATCTCAAAGTGAGGTGAATCTCCATATTTTAAGGGTTGGTTCCCTTTCAGTGTATCCCTAACTAAAATTGATGGGGAGAAGAGTTAGAATGAAAGCCTAAAAATAATAAAAGGGGGTGATACACCATAGATTGTTGGAGACTACTGAAATAAAGGTGTGCACAAACTGATAATGAAAACAATAAACTTACATGAACCAAAGGGTTTGGGTGAAATTTCAAGGAAAAGTAATTGAAAGTTGTTAAGGGATAACTCACAATATACAACTTACAACATGTATGCACAATAAAATTAACACACAAACCCTATTTCTTATAATAAGGGAAAATAAAATAAGCAGATAACTTAATAAATTCAGGGAAAATCACAAGAATTAACTACCCAAATGCATAATATTGCAAATATTTATAGAAAGAAAAAATCACTTTATTAGCAGTGGGCAATTGCTAGAAATATTCTATAGCAATTAATTACATCAACCGAACTCCTCTAATGCTTCAAAAGCACTAGTATATATAATAAAATGAAGTGGAGCTTGAGTTTCTCAACATATTTAGTTACATAGTTTATGCCACTTGGAGATAATTCCAATGCAAGATGAAATGCAAAAAAGAGAAGAAAACTTCAGTAGTAGTTTAAGTCGATCATTCTTGCACAATTTTGATTAAAAATAATCCAAACTCTAAACTTAGCCTTGCAAAAGAATAAAAATAATATTTTCCCATGCACTATGTATTTTCCATGCAAAATTATTTATTTTTGGCCTTCATGGTTGAGTTTGACATGACTATGAGTTATAGCTTTAAATTAGAGATATGATGGATTTTTGAATATGTGGTTTTAAATTCCATTTTTCCCCACCAAACACCATCAATTTTAAATTTGATTCCAAATGAAGGATCGGGATACCTTTCCAATAAGACCATTTTTTCTTAATTTAGAGTTTGTGGAGATGAAAATATGACCTAAATTTTTGGCCTATCGGGTTTCAAGAGAGTGACATCTGAAGATTTTCTAATTGCATTCGAGGATTTTCCACATCTATGTGGCCTTTGTATGTAGGGATTCTCCATTTTGAAACATAAGACAATAAGATAATGTCATATATGCTTTAGATTTAGTAGTGTGAGGCTCTATGAAACCTTCATTATCCATCATGAAGTACAAATCAATAAGAACACTCCATGAACTTTCACAATATACTTTATTTATAATCCTTGTCGAGAGATTGTGAAACATGAGCCAATAGAAAAATCCATTATATTTTTATTTAGTCAAGATATTCAATAATGTTGTCGAATGTGAATGCAAACTAGGAAACATTCCAAAAATGTTCCATGCTCCATCTTACTTACTTAGTTCTCTCCATGTGAAGCATGAACCAATAGGGAAGCTCCATGCTCCTCATAAAATTCCAACCTTACATGTGTTGACTACCGATTATGAAAAGAAATTTGGTGAGAAATCTCCATGTATCTTTAGATTTTCATCACGTAGACCAGCTTTTTCGTGTCATATTTTTTTGGTTTTGAGACTATGAGTTTCACATCACAATTTTAAATTTTCTCTTTCTTTAACTTTTTAACCTTCTTAGTTTTTTCACCCAAATACTTTATGAAGCTTATTTTTTTCCACGGACTTGAATTCCATGAAACTTGAATCTTATGAAGAGACCTAGAATCCTACCACATAGAGCCCTTTGCATCAAAGCATTTGAAATGTTACACCTTTTAGACATTTAATATTTTAAACACCTATTGATTTTTAAATCCACCTTATCAAAATAAAACCTCATGTGATTTGTGGCTTATTTCATGGGGCTTTAACGTCTATTTCAAGATATGTGAATAGTTTTCAACCTCCAAATATAGTTTGAGGAGATCCATATAATCCCATTCCCGGGAACTCTTCTTGCTTGGCATAATATTTTTTGGCCTTGAAATTTTTACAAAGGACATGTTGAGATATATCTAGTAAAAATTTTCTTAGTATCCCATGATTTTTAATGAATGCCATTGATTGTTAAGAACATATGAGATTTAAATTCTGATTTTTCTTCCATTCTAATGTATGCCTATGTCTTTCCCAAATCTCTCCTATGAGAAATGAAAATTTAAGTTGACTTCTTACAATGTTGAAAAAATGTCAACATTTTGATAACAATTTGGTCACCTTTACTGGTAATCTACTGAAATGATCTAGTGTACTTTGCATCCATTGGGCATGGATTCTAAATCCTGAAACAACCCTTTCCTTGAAACAAAATTTCTTCCTTTCCAAACAAACAAAACATGAAAATATCTAGGAAGAACTAGATCTTGTGCATGAAATGCACTTATGGAAAATAAAATTTTGCAAGTGTGTATAAGCACTTTATTGAAATGAAATCCTAACTACCCTACTCTAACCAACATTGAGAAAGCTTCAGTAACAATGCTTGAGAAACATACCATTCACAAGAATGGGAAGTTCCTCTCCATTCAGCTTCACAAGTTGAAAAATCATTATGTTGTTTACAGGATGAAATCATGTAAGGACCACTCCAAATAGTATCAAATTTTGTATGATTTCCTGGCTTTTCCTATCTTCATCCCACTTTAACACAATGTCTCCTTCTTGGAAGACTCTCATCTTTTCCTTCTTGTCAAAAGTGCTCTTAACCTGTGCTTGATGTTTTTCCATATTATTTTGGGCCTGATCCCTTAACTCTTGTAATTCCATCAACTCTGCATATCTGACCTGCATAGGCTCATTCTCAATCAACTCAAGTGATGTAATAAATCTAAGGTTGGTAGCTCAAGAGAGATAGAATTCTTTCCTCTCTTCCATAAACCAATTTGTAAGGTGAATTCCTAATTGACCTTTTGGGAGTTACTCTATCATCCCATAGTGTTGCATTCAACCTTGTGTGCCAAGCTCTCTGATTCTCTTTGAGTTTCTTTTGATTATCCTCAACAGATTCTTATTTGTACTTTCATCCAATCCATTACCTTGAGGGTAATAATTGATGATGTGCTCAAGTAAATTTCATGTTTAACATCCCAATCAGTTACCTTTGCTCCAAGAAAAGCTAGGCATTATCAAAATAATTGTAGTTGGAACACCAAATCTAGAAACAATACCTTCATAAAAAGGAAAGAATGGATGTCTCATTTGCTTCTTTAAGAGCTACAACTTCAGTCCAATGAGTGAAATAGTATTGTGGTTGTTAAAATCCACTTGTTCCCTTAGATGAATGAGGATTAATCATACCTATGAAATCAAGGCCCCACTACATGAAAGGTTGTTCAACTAAAATAGGTTGAAGGGGAAGAGTTGTTAACCTTTCTTTTCCAACAAATAATGCACATTGTTTGCATTTCTTAATCCATTCATAACAATTCCTTAAAAATGTTAGGCCAATAATACCCATCTCTCATGATTTTGAGGGTTGTTGTTCTTGTTGAGAAATGGCCACCTACATATCCTTCATGAAACTCTTTAAGCTTAGTTATGTACTTTGATCCCAATCAACACACCTCAACAATATCCCATTTATATCCTTTTTGAAAAGTATTCCATCAATATAAACAAAAGGGATAACTTGTAAACAAAAGTACCTTCTTTTATTTTTTCCATACCTTCGGGGTATGTTCCATGTTGTAAATAACTGATCATATCAGCCATCCAACTTGAAACATAGGTACTTCTTGATCAGGTTCAAGTTGTTGATTTTCTAATAATAAAATTGCAACATTTTGAGCTTCCATATCTGCAATTAAATGCTCACAAAGTCCTTTCCCTTTGACTATTTTGGCTACTCTAATGTCAACATCATACTCCATCACCTTAGTGATCCATCCAACCCTCTTTTCATTCAATTCTTTGTTCAACAAGAAAGACTTTACACTTGGATGAGATACTAAGACATGTATCTTGTTATTTGAGAGCATGTGCTTGAAATTTTTAAGTCCTCTAACTACTACAAGTACTTGTTTCTCAAGAAATGTGTACCTTGTTTCATAATCATGAAGACTTTTCCCAAAAAGGTAATTGGTTTCTCAATATCATCATCATTCACTTGAGTAAGAATGGCTGAAATAGTTTTAGCTCCTGTAATAACATACATAATGAAATCCTTATCAAAATTTGGATTAGCCAAAGTAGGATCTTGAGAAATAGCCACTTTGATGGCTTTAAAACCTTTTTCCTTCATTGTTCCATGAGAAATCTTGACCTTTCTTGAGCATAGAATTCAATGGCTTGACCAAAACAAAAAATTTGGTACAAACCTTCTTACAAAATTTATCTTTCCCAAGAAACTTTGAAGATCCTTCTTGTGGTGTGGTAAAGACAACTGTAGAATTGAATCTACTCTTTGTGGATCAATAGCCAAACCTTGCTTGGAAACAATGTGACCCAATAATTTACCTTCATGTACTGAAAAAAATTGATTTTTGGGATTCAAAGAGATCCCAAACTACTACAAATCTCAAAGGTATGCTCAAAATGTATTAGATGATCATCATAATTTCTTGAAAAATAGTTACATCATCTAAATACACAAGTATGCACTTATTTAAAGGCTTTAAAAATCCATATCCATTGCACATTGAAAAGTAGCACCAACATTAGAGAGGCCAAAAGGCATCTTCTTATATGCATAAGTCCCCCATTTTGTAGTGAAGGTTATTTTATACATGTCCTCTTCTCTTACAAGAATCTGATTATATCCATATACCCATCCAAAAGAGACAATCTATCAGAACCTGAAACTATCCTCAAAATCTGATCCATATGGGGTAGTGGATAGTGGTCTTTTAGTGAGGCCCTATTGAGGTCTCTAAAATCTACACACAAAGTGGATTTCACCATTTTTCTTCCTCACAGGGCACAAGGTTGGCTACCCAACTAGAGTGCTTTATAGGGAAGATTATGCCTTGATTCAATCAACTTAGATAATTCATTTCTCATCAAAGGCTCTATTTTAGGATTTATGGGCCTTTTTTCTTCCTTACATGATTTGAATCAGGCTACAATTCAATTGTATGTTGAAGCCAAACTAGGGTCAAAACCTCTAAGGTCTTGGTATTTCCAAGAAAACACATCTATGAATTCTTTTCATAAATTAAAAATGCTTTCTTTTCAAAAGTAGAACATACCTTTCCAATCTGTAGTGATTTACCATCTTCAACTATATTTCTTCATAGTTATCAACATGAGTGGATATTTTCCTTTGTCCTTCTCAGTTGATCATCATAGTATTGAAATGTTCTCTAAAGTTACAAGTCCTTGAGGTAACTTGTTAGTTTTTAGCTACACAATTTGATCACCATATTGATGTTGCAACTTTTCTTGATTAGTTGATGAAAACTCAACTTCTTCTTGCATAAATCTACAATTATTTTCTTGTCATCCTCAAAAAAATTTCCAATTCTCCTCATTATCAGTATTGAAGGTATGATAATTAGCTTTATATGTGGCTGTATTTTATCATTTTGAACTTTCTCAAGGACATCAAAATGGCTCCAATTGTTGCAAGCTATCTACATGTTTATTCATTTTCCTTGGGACAGATTGAATGTTAAAATCTTGAAAATATTCTATCAAGTCCCAAACTCTATGTTTATAGGACTTCAACAATGGGTTCTTAGAAACATTCAAATCTCTTATTTGGTTAATAACTAGTTCTGAATCACCAAAAACTTGTAATGAACCGATTCCTTTGTTCTAGCCCATTGTAGGCCATGAATTAATGCTTCATATTCAACAACATTACAAGTACAACCAAACTATAAACTTAGAGATGAAAAGTACCTTTTTTTGATGGAGAAAACAACACTAAACCAACACCTACTCCCTTTTTGTTCTTTTCTCCATCAAAATAGAGCTTCCACATCCCTTCTTCAAAATTTTTTTTGGACAATGAAGGTATTGAGGTGTTTTCTTCATGAAGACAATATACTCCAAGTAGTTTCTCCTCTATTTCTCTGTAAGGATCATGACCATACTTTTTATTGTGTTCTTTCATCCATGAACAAGTTAGAAACACCATCTAAAGAGGAAACTTCAACATTGCTATCAAAATCCACTTGATCAATTACAACATAATTAGCAACAAAATTGAGATATGAGGCTCAATATGAAATTTTTCCAATGGTTCTAAATTGATAGTAACCTTTGTACCATACCTTGTAGTGAAGAAAAGGTAAGACCAATCTGAAGAGAGGTACCCTCCAATATTTTTTGTGAAGTCTCTTGATAAGCAAAGTGCAAAGTAGGGAGGAAAATCTACAACTGTTACATCTTGTAAAATTGTTACATTAGGACAAACATGTAATGTTACCTCTAAATTTTTGATCAAACCAATAGTGTTTGTTGTTGTCCCATCAAGATGAAGTATGATTTTTTAGTTGGGCTCATAAATTAGGCCCAACTTATCTTTTATGGCCTTTGGCATGACATATACTACTTGCTCCACTATCTACCATGCAATTGTGGACTAAGTGATCTCCAATAATGAGTGATAGGTAAAAAGGAGGTGGCTTTTTTTGACATCTACAACATTTAATAGATTTTTACCATCCATTTTACCTCTTTCATTCTTTCTTTCTCTATAGTTGTAAGAACCATATCAACTTTACTTGGTTCCTTTTCAGCTGATTTAGAAGATAGCTACAAATTTGCAAGTTCCTTGGAAAGAATATCCTTACTGTCTGGAATATTTAAAGCATCCCACAAATAAATATTAACATTTCTCTTTTTCATACATTCAACAATATTTAAAGAAGTTGTAATATTCTTTGAATGAGCCTTAGAAAGAGTAGATTTTGTTTCTATAGTTTTAGAAATATGTGGTACAAAAACACTCCTAACACTTGGGTTTTTAGGGCTTCTTTCTCCTTCTGAGTTGTACTAGAACTATTAGTATTTTATCTTGATATATGAGGCATATTTGTACCCTTTCCTTACCTTGTTCCTCCTCAAGAGCCCTCTTTTTAGATCTGGTCAAAACTACACAATGCTCACCTTCCTCATAATTTATCATTGCTTTCTTTGGTTGTCTTTGAATTTGAGTTTCTTGTTGTCCAGCCTCCATTTGAGGCATATGAGATGTTTCAAATTGGGGTTGGGAAACAAGGCTTAGGTTTAAGTTAGCATTTGGGAAAGAAACTTGAGGATGGGGCTGATTGCAAGGAAAACACCATTCTGATTCTTGGGCAAATATTGACTGGTATAAGGGCATTAGAAGAAGAAGGGGACTTTAGGATCAACTGATTTTGGTTGATAAGGAGCTCTATAATTCTGATTTTGTTGATAAGGAGGTCTAGCAGCTTGATAAGGTGTTGGTAAGGCCTGTTAGGTTGAGCTTATTTTCCTTTTCATTGTTGTTACATCATTTCCCAATGATTGCAAGGTTCGTTTAATTTTAGTTAAATCATTGGGTTAATACAAAACAACATGTTCTATCCTTTATAGAGGTGGTGGAATAGGAGCCAAATCTATAGTAATGGGCATTGAGGGTCTTGGGCTAATTTACCATCTTGAATGAGGTTGTTTTCAGCCCTATGGCTATGTCATAAGCTTGCAGGAGTGTAGAACCACCCATGGACTAAATTAGGACAACAATTCATTGTTTCACTATTTAAAGCTCTCAAATAATACAAGAATGCATGATCTGATGTAGGCTTGATGGTTGGGGAATTCTTTCCCAAGTTCTTTGAAATCTCAAATTAAAATCAGCCATGAACTCTTGAGGGGATCTTTTGATTGTGCTCAATTGCTCAATCAGGGAAAGGTGGTCATTTTTCCTCAAATTGGTTACAAAGGGCCTTTCCTAATTCATCCCAAGTACTTGATAGAATTAATAGTCAAATTTCGGTACCATTGCAAGGCTTTATCTTTAAAGGAAGTTTAAAAGTCTCATGGCTACATTCTCTTGAGTGATATTATAAATAGAGAAAATATTTGCAATATCTCTAATGTGCTCTACAAGAGTGGTTTGAGTTAAACCGATAAAGAATGGTAAACTCTTTAATGCGAAGTGGGATATTATTATATATTGAGAGATTCGAGGGGTTTCCATCATTAAAGGTCACAAAAGCTTCATTTCTAGGAGAAACCATCCATTAAGGATATGGGGAGTTTGATTTAAAAATTTTGAATGGAAATAGGAGAAATTGGCCTATTATAAGGAGAAGTATTCCTAAATCTTGCTCTTCTAGATGAATTAAGAGGTAATTACAAGAATTCAGATGGAATACCTCTAACAAGACCTTGTTGTCACCTTAGGCATGGAACATGTACATACTTGGTCTGAAATCAGCTTTATGGAGTCACCAAATGTGTTTTTATTTGAATCTTCAATTTATGATTACGAGCTAATTCCTCCTAGTAGTGGCTAGTCTTCATTGTAATAGTGTTGATCTACAAAATCCTCATCTAGAATAGTCAAGGAAAGTAGAAACTGGTATTGATTGAATGGTTCTTTGATTGTTACTCATAGATCTTCATTTATATCCTCTTGAGTGTTGATCACTCCTATAAAAAATAGATCAAGTTGTTGATCTAGAACAGACTAAAATTTTAGGTACATCCATGAAAAGAAACCATCTTTTCTTCTCACTAAAAAACAATCACTTGATCTAATTTAGGTCCCACCGGCATGCCAAAAACTATTATCTAGTAGAAGTGCACCCTTGTGAGGATTGGTAGATTTTGTTCTTCTCTCTCCTCACTTATATGGATAGACAATGGAAACACCTCATAGGTTGTGGGTATCCCAAAAGTGAGGTGAATCTCCATATTTGACACAAAATGATAATGAAAGAAAAAAACTTTACACTGAACTAGAGGGTTTTGGGTGAAATTTCAAGGAAAAGTAATTAAAAGTGAATTAATAAAATGTAGAATATTAATGTTATTTTATAGTTAATCTAGACTAGTAACAATAATAGAATAAATGATATAAACTAAAATACTAATGTTAAATATTTTATTTTTGATATTTAAATGAAATGAAATAATGGAAATGAGATGGATAAGGTACTAAATTGAAGATGAATTACCTCACTATGTGTTTGACTTGAACATGTTGATTTGCGAATGAGGCGAGTGTAATGGCACTACCCAGAAATCGCAGCAAGTGAAGATCTGGTTGGGTAAGGGGTGCCTGTAACATGCCCTAGTTTGTAGAAAAATTAGGATATGAATATGACAATGTCGCTAAATCTTTGTAATATCTCGAGTATTTATCTCGTAGTTATCACAGTGGCTTCTCTTATGTCGTTATAAGTTAGTAATGAAGATCTACCTACAAACCCCATACAAAGCATCAAATCCCTAAAAATAAAGATGCATATGAAGGGGTTAGACTAACCTTAGCTACCACAATGGTGGACTTACAACTAAGCGTTATACTACATTCTAGACCCAATGTAGTTATGTGTGCTTGTGTGTGCAATTGTGTGCCTAGGGTGCCCTAACGTCAATGACGTAGAAGTAGGGGGCAATAACTAGATGTAAAAATGTAAATGGTGGATGAAATAGAATGAATACAACCCTTTCCCCTATGCTTGTGTGATGCAGATGTAAATGATTCCCAAATATAGTCCTTTGCCTTAGTAGATAGCTAGCTCTTGATAGTAGATAGTCCACCCATAGAATAGTGAGTATGTTATGTTTATATAGGGATATCTTGTTCAAATTTTGACACTAATGACCCGACATGCCGACTAGTACCTAGGGGAATGAGAGGGAAAATGACAAATACTGACCTCGAATGAGTAAATTAGACCTAAGTGTTCTTTGGGACTAGGCGCACAAACTAATAATGAAAGTAAAAACTTGCATGAACCGGAGGGTTTTGGGTGAAATTTTAAGGAAAAGTAATTAAAAGTGATTTACTAAAATGTAGAATATTAATGTTATTTTATAACTAATCTAGACTAGTAACAATAATAGAATAAATTATGTAAATTGAAATATTGATGTTAAATATTTTTTTTTGATATTTAAATGAAATGAAATAATGGAAATGAGAGAAATAAGGTACTAAACTCGAAGATGACCTACCTCATTGTGTGTTGGACTTGAATATGTTGATTTTAAACAGGGCATAGTGTAATGGCACTACCTAGAAATTGCAACAAGCTCAATATATGGTTGAAATGGGGTGCCCGAGAGATTGAATATAACCCTTTCCCCTATGCTTGTGTGATGCATATGTAAATGATGCCCAAATATAGTCTTTCGCCTTAGTAGATAGCTAAATCTTAATAGTAGATAGTCCACCCATAGAATAATGAGTATGTTATGTTTATATAGGGATATCTTGTTCAAAATTTGACACTAATGACCCGACATGCCGACTAGTACCTAGGGGAATGAGAGGAAAATGACAAAGACTGACCTCGAATGAGTAAATTATACCCAAGTGTTACTAAGACTAGGGCACCTAATATTGTGGACCGGGGTGCCCATTGGGCACCCCAATACTACCTAGGCACCCTAGTCGAGAATATAGATGAAAAAATGACTAAATAATGAGACTTGATACTCCCTGAGAGATGAATAGAACCATGTAAACAATTGACAATTGCATGCAAGAAAAATAAGGACGACGACCGACTAATTGATGACAAAACTAGGGGATGGGTCATTAGTGAATAATTTAACTACACAAGATCCATATATAAATAACATACTTGGCGGTATAAATGTAATAGTAAGTGTGTGATTTTGTGACTACATTTTCCCCACATTCTATTGGTGATCGAAAGCTTAATAAAATAAAGTAGATAGAGATTCATACCCGAGAGAAATCTATAGAAGCCCTTGATATATTAGAACACGTAGATGTGTAGTAAAATCGTACCAAAGAACTATAAAGTATGTTGAACCATGGATTAATATATTGATCCATGCAACGTAATGAAAAAGTGTACTAGTATGATGAAGTGCACTAAGTGAGAGTGATGATTGTAATGTGAGATGATTTATGATTTCAAATGTTGTATGTTGATTTATAAGATGGGGTAGAGAGTGATCATTCCCAACCCGAATGCATGTATGTGAATAATCAACTAGAGGATTTGGCATCCTGTTGTCGGAGGAAGAGTGTAGGGAGAAAATTGTGTTATTCTCCAATCTCTAAATACATCCTCAAGATCTAGCCGCTGCGAGATGGACTCGGATAAAAAATGTATGGTTTCGGATCCGAAAATTTTGATTAAACATTTGACCCATATATGAGTGGTATAGTATAGTTAGGCACTCTTTCCCCACTCCACGGTGTTCCATAATGTAATAGCTTCCAAGTTAGGTCATCTAGAAGTGAACACATAGTGTGAGAAGGATTCCAAGTTAGGTCATCTAAAAGTGAATGTGAAATGTATGAATAACTTCCTAAGTTAGGTCATCTGAGAAAGTAATGAATGTAATCTCCTAAGTTAGGTAATCTAAGAGGTCACACGTAACTCCCAAGTTAGGTCATCTAGGATGACAATTGTGTTAAATTTTGTAGTGATGATTTTATTATTAGAGTTTTGAATGTATTAATTGATTGATTGATTTGATTTATTACTCATAGAGATATTTTATGCTAGTTACCCCAAATTAGGTCATTAGGGGAATCGATAGAAATTGGTGAATGATCACATGGAAATATTTTTAATTGCTTGTTTCCCCCAATTTAGGTCATTAGGGGCAAATGATGACATTTTACATATGGGAATTTGTAAATTTTTGCCCCGATTAGATCATTAGGGGAGTTGATGGTGAAATTTCATGGAGTGAATTAGTATATGATAAGTTGTTGGAGTTGATTAATCGCATGGTAATGTAAGGGGAGTTATAGGATGACCCCAAAATATGCACCCCTTTCTCGCAAAAGGGGAAGTGATGTTAAGAATGAATGCTAAGTGAAAGTAAACATGAAATAGATTTTAAAAAAGTGATAGAAATCCTAAAAATGTGTATGAATTAGATGGAAGACAAATTCAAGGAGAGATAATGCACATGTAATGTGTTCAATATGGTGGTAGGAAAAATTCTAAAAATAACTTCATAAACAAGGTGTAAATTGGAGTAGAAACGCTCAAGATATGATGAAAATTGTGTAACGTGCATTAGTAGTGGTAATAAGCACGAAATAATGACTATAGTAAAGTGGGTGATGAAAAAGTAACTATAAATAGTAAGGTGAAAAAGTATTTAGTCATCGTATTTTTTGCTTGTGTGGTTGAAATGGAGCTTTGAGTAAGTAAAGATGCCACAAGTGAGAGTAGCGCATCTCTAGTAGGTTTGAGAGGGTGATAATCGCCATAGCATCACACACGATTGTAGAGTTGGTAAGTGCATTATTTTTCAAAAAATGTATGGTGTAGTAGTTGTTTTTATTGAATTTTTACAAATTTGAGATTTTGAATTTTCTCGGCGTTTTAGACCTGACAATAACGGCGAGGTGCTAGTGACCCTTAGGATAGGAGCACCCAAATCTGGTCACTCTTGTCCCACTCTCTTGGGTGCCCTAGTCCCGTATGGCGCCCTAGTATTAAATGTGTGCATTTGGTCTAGAATGATGAAAAATAATATTTTAATGTATATGAATGTGATAATCGAGTGTGTTTATACTCATAAGGTGTTCTAATGCTACGTTTGGTGTTGTTTTGTGTTGTGTAGAGGGATATTCACTCAAGAAAGTTTTTGGTGGGCGTCACTTGAGCACTTTTCTTGGGTTAGGTTTGTCGTGATGATTGGGATATTATCGACCGTTATGTCCTGCGACACATAGCATAGATGGGGGATGTGCCCCATAATATGCCTATTTTGACTGCACTATGTGATAGATGGTACACAAATACATGTATATTTTGGTTTCCTACAAGAGAGATGACTATGACACTTTAGAGGATGTGTATCATATATTACGGTTGTCGAGTGTTGGTTGAGAATATTGAGAGGTAGATTCGAGTTGCGAGGTGATATTTTGTGGGGACTTGAGTACCTACTGAGGCCCATATTAGTTTGGATGTTATTCTAAGGTCTAGGGTTCCACACTTGTGGAAGTTCATAGTAGTTGTTATTGCTTCATCTATAGTGGTGGAGGGAGGTGGAGTGGGCATCTTGTATAAGATGCATGATATATGTTAGCGTATAGAGGAGGAGAGTACTAGATATGCATGGGCATGGTGTGTGTTGGCCCACCTATATAGAGACTTATACCAATTTACTCATGATGAGCATGGAGGTGGGATAGGAGCTACTACATTGTTACATGTGTGGGCATATGAGCACATAGCAGTGTTGAGGCTAGTTGGAGGCCCACGAGCAGAGTGGGCTAGACCTAAGATATATGTGAGGAGGTGGATTAATATTCATGGGTGTAGGATGGATACAAATACCTACATGGCACTAATAGATAGGATGGGGCCCAAGGTCATCACATGGAGGCCATACCGTGATTATAGAGGATGGCCCAAGAGGATGTTGTAGAGTTACGGTGTATTTGGAGGATTATGTGGTTAGAGGATAGGTTTCCAAGTGTGGCGGAGCTATTCTAGGTGGAGAGGGTATCACATCATTTTGGTATGGCTCAAGATGTGCCCCAAAGCCATATATATGGCTAAGAGCTATCGATCACCTAGGAGGCAGGGGCCGAGCCATGGCCACAATGGAAATGTAGCAAACACCTCCTAGTCCAGATGAGGTAGATGCGGTGATAGAGGTGATATACACAAATGATGCTTTGGTAGGATAGAGGAGTACCACACATGGTGGGTGACACATCAATGGGTATTTTTATTCCCATTATTTTTAGGTCTAGTGGGGTTACCACATGTAGGAGGAGGAGAGGGGGAAGCACATGCCCCGAGGATGTGACAACATCTATAGTGGATCATAAGTACTATACATAGCTTATGTTATGTGTGTTGTTGTTGGCTTATGTTTTATTAATGGTTGTCTAACACAGTGTGGTATCTGCTTTGTATGTGATGTGTATTGGTCCTTGATAGTCAACACATCCATCCATACCTTTACATGGAATGTGTCGACTAACATACTTGGTTGAGGAATACTTGAGTGAGTGGATGAGATCGCATGCGAGCATGCCCATCTATTTGATCTAGTGGCCATAGTGGCAGCCAAATGTACCATATTGCTAGCCGAGAGGGATGAGGCATGCGAGGAGACTTGATGAGCCCGTGAGGCATTAGGTGGTGGTCCATTAGTGTAAGATGTATTTACTCGATATGTGGATTTGTAACGTCGGTTCTCCTGAAGTCTATGGAGAACACCTTATTGTGTAGGAAAGTGGAGAGGTATCGAGGTCGTGAATAGTGGCACCAAGTTAGTGGCAAGGCATCTAGTTCTAGGGCTCTCACGATTACACAGTGATAGAAATGATGAGGTCTGATGGGTATGATTTTAGATGATGTAGGGGACTTTCCCCACTAGTGATGATTGTATTCGCTATGTATGGAAAAATGTGACTGATATATGATGAGCTTATTTTGTGTTGTATGATTTTGTAATTATTGTTGGAATGTATGCGATGTTTTTGTTATTAATGTTGATTGATGTAATATTTGTGTAATGATGACAAACACATGTATTGTTGGTGATGAAATGTTTATTAAATGGAATTTGTAATGTGTAGTTAGCATGATGATGATAGGAAAGTGAATGTAAAAAGAGATGATGTATGATGATCGAACTAACGTGTTGTGATGAATATGTGTCGTAATAATGTAATGTAATCGTAATATGTTAGTGGGATGAATATGGGTGGAAAATTAGTAATGCCCCATAAGCATATGGATGATTAGGTTCACTTAGTTACGATCCCTCAACAATCAAGAATGAACTACGAGTGGAAAGAAGGATTGCATCATCGGGAAATGATTGGATGCATTAGATGAATGATGGAGCACGTGATGAAAGGTTCTTAGAGAAAACCCTCAATAGTCATGTAAGAACCATAAGAACACAAGTGCATCATCAGGGGTAAGGTGATAATAATCACCTACCAAATACCAAGGCAGTGCGAAGTGGTGGAAGCATGTGGATGGAAGAAACATGAGTGTATGAACTAAACTAAATGTCATATGGAGTTGTGGTGGGATGCGTGAGAGTGGAGTGTTGTGGAAACCAATGTGAAGGAGCAACGTGATGTGGTGGATGGCATGAATGCAATGAATGAGATGGATGAAGTGGATGCAATGGATGTGATGATGCAATGGTGTATGGACACGGTGGACAACTCGCATAAGTAACAAACTACAGTAAACATAAAATGGATGGAGCACCAGATGTAGGAGATGACTCAACTATACTAGAAATACTATGACAAGGTAGAGGAGATATGGATCACTCAAGTGAGTGAGAGTCAAATGAGATTATGCCCTTATCCTCTAGTTTTTGCAATCAATCATGAAGGGCAAGACAATCACTATCCCTATGGCCATTTATGTGATGATAGTTATAATAAGGTTGGTCATGTTGTCGTTTAGGTAGATGATGCTAGTTAGATGGTAGGAAAATTAATCACTCAGTAAGTAAAACATGCAGCACATCATGTGGTCGAGTATGATGAGATAAGTGCAAAGGCTCCCATGAAGCAAGGTGGAGTAGTAGGAGGAGTAGCCTATCGCGGAGCCAGAGAAGGAGTATGTTTTTGTGGTGGAGTAGGTTGAGCTTATTTTCTTTTCTTATGAGGAAAAGGTGGAGATTGTGTAGGATGCTCAACCAAAGGAAATGGTAGAGAACTAGATGAGGCAATAGCCGTAGAGGTGTGTGAAGGATCTATGATGTGTGTTGAGAGAAGATCTTGTTCTAGGTCGATAACCTTATAACATAGAAGAATGAATGACTCACATGTATCATATTGTAATATTTTCTTGAGTGGAGGAATTAGACCACGACAAAAGATGAATTTCTTCTCAAGATCTATAGGTTGGAATACTAACTGATGCATACAAGCATTGAATCGTAAAATATAATCCTTGATAGGTTTAAAGGAGCCCTGATGTAAAGTAGGTAAGCAGTCATAGGTAACTTTAGGGCCATTTTTGATTATAAACTAATGGAGGAAAGCATCCTCCATGTCATAGAAAGTACTAATGGACCCAAAGGGAAGATGAGTGTACCATTGTAACACCTCATCAATAAGGCTATAATGAAAGGCCTTAAGTAATAATCTATCATTAGAAAAAGAGGTCATAGCCATACAATAATGTAGAAGATGAGCATGAGGGTCACCAATACCATCAAAACATGTGAAATTAGGCATGATGAAGTCCTAAGGGAATGCAAAGTTGTGAATATTCTTAGGGATAGGGTTACCATGTAAGGAATTATTATCAATGGAAGCATAGTAAGCCCTACTTTCTAAAGTGAGGAACTGAACTTGAGATTTAAACTGACCTACAACATGCATGAGAGAGATGATATCTTGTGAAGGAATGGTGGAAGATGGAAATAACATATTGAGCGGTTGTAATTTCCATTATGGGTGAACATAGGAATATCAAGGGGTGATGTGGGATATTATGATGTTGATGAAACACTAGGAGTAGGTTTAAATGAAGCTACAATAGGATATATAGATGGAGTATCGATAGAAATGGTAGGACTAGCATCATAAACATCCTTAATAGATGAGGAGACGGATGGAGACACATATATAGGAGAAGATGGACTAGGAGATGTAGGTGATGCATCAAGAGGAGATGAATCGGTAGGAGAAGAAGAAGTGATAGATGGCAGGTGACTCATGCACAATGGTAGATGTGATCTTAGGAGAAGGTAGTAATGGAGTAGGAGAGTCACACTCAATGGTATAGAAAGAAGGAGAACCATGACTATCATCTACCTCACCAAGTATCAGATAGAGACTCAAAAATGATAATGTCACTAAGAATGCTATCAATAGGATCGTCAACATAATGTGAAGGAGCATGCAAACTAGTAGAGATGTATGGAGAAAATGTTAGAAGTGGTAGAATCATGAGAAGGAACTATATCAGTGGTCGTAGAGTAAAATAAGAATCATTATGCACATGTGAATGATTGTCAATACCAAGTAAGTAATCAATAAGAGAATCATCTAAAGTTTCTGTGAAAGATCAAAAGGAGGATCACAAGTAGTTGTATAGCATGGTGTACAATGAGTAAAGGCTATTGGATCCTCAACAATGCTAATGCCTATAGGATAATCTTCAAAACGAGTAGGCACATGTTGTTGGCCATCTAAAAGTTTTTGTTTGATATGATCGGGTGTAGTAATATGAGTACTATATAGAGATTTGAGCTCAACTATGGAAGCCTCATCATAGATAGGGTTAACACTAAAATGAGACATGATGGGTGAAGAAGATGAGCTATCTTTATCCATTAGGGTTTGATCAGATCCTAGGGCAAGCTATTTAAAAAGACGGGTTCACAAAAATGATTAACTAAAATGTAGAATATTAATGTTATTCTATAGCTAATCTAGACTTGTTACAATAATAGAATAAATGAATGATGTAAATTGAAATCGATGCTAAATATTTTATTTTTGATATTTAAATGAAATGAAATAATGGAAATGAGAGGGATAAGGTACTAACCTAAAGATGACTTACCTCATTGTGTGTTGGACTTGAATAGGCTAATGTGTGGATAGAAATAATGTGATGACAAGATCCAGAAAATTGCAAGCAAATGAAGATCCAGTTGGGTCTGGGCACCTAAGGGCACCTTGGCCTATAGAAAAGCTCAGGTTATGAATCTGATAGTGTTGTTAAATCTTCACAATATCTTAGTCTTTGTCTCATAATTGACGTAGTGGATTCACTTATGTCACTATAAGTTAGTAACAAAGATCTACCTACAAAACCCCATACAAAGCATCAAATCCTAAAAAGAAAGATGCATATGAATGGTCAGATTGACCTTAGCTACCACAATGGTGGACTTACAACTAAGAATTGTACTACATTCCAGAACCAATGTATTTTTATGTGCTTATGTGTGATATTGTGTTCCTAGGGTGCCCTAGTGTCGATCGATGACGTACAGTAGGGGCAATAACTAGATGTAAAAATGTAAATGGTGGATGGAATAGAATGAATACAACCCTTTCCCCCTATGCTTGTGTGATGCAGATGTAAATGATGCCCAAATGTAGTCCTTTGCCTTAGTAGATAGCTAGATCTTGATAGTAGATAGTTCTCCCATAAAATAGTGAGTATGCTATGTTTATATAGGGATATCTTGTTCAAATTTCGACACTAATGACCTGACATGTCAACTAGTACCTAGGGAATGAGAGGGAAAATGATAAAGACCAACCTCAAATAAGTAAATTAGACCCAAGTGTTACGGGGACTAGTGCACCTAAAATTACTGATTTGGGTCGCCCATGGGTTCCCAAGATTACCCTCGGTGTCCTAGTCAGAGACTAAAGACAACAAATGACTAAACTAAATAATGACACTTGATACTCCTTGAGAGACGACTAGAACCATGTAAACAACTCGATGACAACTATGCAAGATAAATGACAATGAGTATCGACTTAACTTACGACAGACTAGAGGATGGGTCATTAGTGAATACTTTTATTACGCACGACCCATATATTAAATAACATACTTGGCGTATAAATGTAATAATAAGTGCATGATTTTGTGACTACAAAAAGCTATTAAGGGATAACTCATAATATACAACTCACACCATGCATGCACACTAAAATTAACACACAACACCTATTTATTACAATAAGGGAGATAACATAAGAAGATAACTTAATAAATTAGGGAAATCACAAGAATTAACTACCCAAATGCACAATATTGCAAGTATTTATGGAAAGGCAAAATCACTTTATTTGCAATGGGAAATTGCTGAAATTTTTTCATAGTAATTAATTACATCAACCAAACTCCTCTAATGCTTCAAAAGCACTAGAATATATAAGAAAATGAAGTGGAGATGAACTGCTCAACACCTTAAGTTACAACCTCAGTTTAGGCCACTTGGAGATAATTCCAATGCTCGTCCTCATGCAAAAAGAAAAGAAAACTCCACTAGCAGTTTGATTCGATCCCTTTCACACAATTTTGATTAAAAATAATCCAACTCTATACTTATCCTTGCAAAAGAATAAAAATAATATTTTATCCCCATGCACTCTATATTTTTCCATGTAAAATTATTTACTTATGGCCTTCATGGTTGAGCTCGACATGACTACGAGTTATAACTCTAACGCGTCGTTAGAGATATATTCAATTTTGAATACACAGATGAGCTTGTTTTCCATATTTTTCTTCCACCAAACATCTTCAAATTCTGAATCAAATGACACCAAATTGAAGGGCTTGGGGAGACCTTTCCAATGAGATTGATTTTTCTTGATTTGGAGTTGTGGAGTGAAATATATGGCCTTCTAATTTTTGTCTATAAGGATGATCATGAGAGTGACATGGGGCATGCTCGATTTGTTTAGGGATTACCTATTCCTACATGTCTAATTCTTTGACATTTTGAAATGTGAGCCAATAAGAAAATTCCATATATGCTTTGGATTTCACAATGCCAAGTTCCATGAAACCTTTGTTATCCATCGCAAGCACGAATAAATGAGAAATCTCCACACTACTTCATTATTTACTTTTATTTATAAGAAACTTAAAAGAGCATGAAACATGAGCTAATGAGAAATATCCATGTTTTTTTGTAGTGTCGGACTATTTGATAAATTTGACTAACCACTTTATGAAACATGAGCTAATAGGAAAGCTCCACACCTCTTACAATGTTGTTGTGTCGGACCTTTGATAGCCCCTTATGACCGATGTGAAACATGAGCCAACAAAGAAAGCTCCATAGGCATTTGTGGTGTTATACTATTATTTCTAGGTGGACTACGATGACAACTCCATAGAAATATTACCATGTATAGTGCCTTTCCCTTCCAGACCACCCGGACTTGAAGCCTTATTGATTTTGGTACATTCTGCAAACTTGAGCTTTGTGAAACCTAAATGGCTCAAAGAGTTTTGTAAAGCCGACATGTGTACACCTTTTAGCATTGGATCCTTTTTGACTATTGAATTTTTGCTCTATCTTAGACCTGAAATATCATGGAATGGGGCTTATTCTAAGGCTTTGACATCCACAAAACCCAAAACCTTTGAGGAGAGCTAGAATCTCGCCACGTGGCCTTTTTCTAATGTTTGGCATTAAAATTTGATGGCCAAATGAATGTCACGGGGCCTTTTAATAAATAAACCGCTAATGAATTAGTCATATTCTCTCGCGTGTTTTTAAAATTCCAATGGACGACACTTTTTAGAGGTGGAATTTGACGTTCGTTTAAACGTATTATGCCCTTAAAAATGACTAAGTCCATTTTAACCTTATTAAAGCTAAAATAACCCTAGGGGTATTTTGGGATAACATGACCCTTTACATCTTGCCCCATGCCACCAATAAGAGATAAGGGCTCAACATCCAAAGAAAAAATGTAGGTGAGTAAGGCATCTTTTTCCATTCGTAGTCTCATACTATTAGTAAGAAGTATGGGCTTATCACTGAAGATTGTGAAGGATGAAAGGTGTAATGATTATTTTTAATTTTTGTATTTGATTTTGATTTTGCATTGTTTATTGATATTGTGCTTGTTAGGAAGGAACATTTTGCCCCCAAGTCTTATCTACATATGACTAGTAGGATGCAAGGGCTTAACACCGTAGACTAAGATGGATGATAAAAGGTCCGGTAAATAAGTTTATATTTTTACATTATGTAGACACAAAATCATGCACTTGGGTACATTTCTAGGTCCAAAAGTATACTAATGTATATATGATTCCTAAGCAAGAAAACTAGTGGTTGACAACTATATTTGGCCTCTTTTCTTTGTTTCTTTCTTTCTCGTTGGTCTTACACACCCTACAATCATGAAAGAATTTGAATGGTTTATTCTTTATGTCCTCAAAACTGAAACCCAGGTTATGACACCAACGCCTAGGTGCTTTTGTCCATACTGGGTGCTCTTGGCCCTTTCTTACCTTTACTCGCTCTTTTTGGGTCTATTTTATCTTTTGGGAATATTTTTCACTTATGGGTCGACCTTCCAGTTGTCAATTATGAAATTCAAACAAGGGAATCATATATATACTTAGTTACTTCTCAAAAATAAAGATCCAAACACTAAACATTACTATTACCACCTAAGTTTGCATCCAAAGGCACTAAAGCACTTAAAGCATCCATCTAGCATCCATACAAGGGACAAGGGTTGCATCACTTCTACATACACTACATAGTAGGGAAGTCTATCTCGATTCCATCCACACATATTTTACATTGCTAAATTATTGATCTAGCTTGTTATCACACAACTTGGATAAGGGCATCCTAGGGGATCATTTCTACACACACACACAAATAACTACATGGGGTTTGAGATGTAGTGTAGTGCTCGCAGTAAGTTCACTCTTCAGGTGACCATTGGGGTCATTCTGACTCCACATTCTACATTTTTAATTATATTTGATGTGGTTTGTGGACATGTATAGGTAGATATTCTATTTCATAGGTTGCATATACCCTTAGTGATCAAGTAGTGAATATCAGTGACAAACATGGATCAAAAGAAAAACCCTTGTGATATATAAGAAATCAGTTCCTAAGCATTTGCATGGCCACTAGTGCCCACATCTTATTGTCGGTGCTTGGCACCTCTACCCTACACTAGGCACTTCAAGATGAATTTGTTCATGATTTCCAAAATTTACAAAGAGCATTAACGAAATTTTCTACAGTCTATTCAACACTTTTACCTACCCGATCATCTCCGAGTCTCACTTGAAATCAACTATGTCCTCTTATCTCCCCTTCTTGCTTATGGTTTTATATCACACATGATTTTTTTCTTGTATCTTACTATGTATTAGAACTCATGCATCATTTATTACAATATTTGTTTTGTAATAATATTTAATTCAAATTAGATCAAATCATGTTAAAGAGAGAGCTTATGTGGAAGGAGGAGTTTCCATCAATAAGATTTGAGACAAAACCATA
The DNA here is from genome assembly GCA_018340775.1 of Taxus wallichiana var. yunnanensis. Classification (NCBI taxonomy): domain Eukaryota; kingdom Viridiplantae; phylum Streptophyta; class Pinopsida; order Cupressales; family Taxaceae; genus Taxus; species Taxus wallichiana. Next base: position 697,584,731 of record CM031242.1, read on the forward strand.
GGTAAAAAGATTTGAAATGGTAAAAACCATAACAAGGATAAGACACACATGCCCAAGAGGAACAAGGTTAACCTGTGTTATGATAAGTGAAGAATGTGAAGATATGATAATGTTATGATTAAGATATCTACCAATGGATGAAATAATTAAAATTGTTTGTTATGAGTTAACCATGCAAACGACCTTCCCTAGTGCGGAGAGAACCCATGGAAGAATATGTTTCTACTTCTACATTTTTGATGTTTAAATAGTGATTTAATGATGGGTTGGATATGAATTTTTATTCTCTTTTTATGCTTTTTAATGTGTCTTAACTTTGGCAGATGAGGGTTTGAATGGAATCATCAAGAAAGAAGTCCAAGTTTATTAAAGTTGAATGGTCCTAAAATACAAGACTTGGGTGGATGAGGTCCAAGTCAAAGGAGAGAATTAAAATATTTAAGGAGTCATGAGTTACGAGACTTGGGTGAATGAGATCCAAGTCAAAGGAGTAGCTAGAAGGATTTTTAATGTATCCATGATTAAAATGGTCTTGATTTATGAAACTTGGGTAGAAAAGGTCTAATTCAAAGGAGAGAATCAAATGATTCAATGATTCCTGAGATAAAAGACTTGGGCAGACACAGGCCCAATTCAAAGGAGAGAATCAAATGATTTGATGAGTCCTAAGATACGAGACTTGGGTGGAAAAGGTCCAAGTCAAAGGAGAGAATCAAATGATTCGATGAGTCTTGAGATATGAGACTTAGGTGGAAAAGGGACAATTCAAAGGAGAGAATCAAATGATTCAATGAGTCATGAGATACGAGACTTAGGTGAACGAGGTCTAAGTCAACGGTATATGATTAGATAAGTTTTGATGGGATCAAAAGACTTATGTGATGTTAGAGGAGGATTTTCCTTAATGCAAGAATATGTTGAGATTTATATTCATCTGTAACTGAAAGAGTGTGAGAAAAGGAGGACTGATATCTAGATGTACACCCGAGGCTCCTTATAGGATGTAGAGAGAAAATATTCAATGTTGCTCTGTCAAGGTTGTGAATTAGTTGATTTGAAAAAAGATTTAAATTAAAGCTTTAAAAGGTTGTGTAAGGATATTATTGGGTATACACAACTTATGGAGTGCACACATGCATATGTCTTGAGGCGTAGGAACCATCGTTGATGAGATTCCTATAAGATTTATCATTTGAGGGGTTGCGGACGTGGAAGGCAGTGTTGTTGCAAGTGTCCAAACTTGTTGTGGTTGTGTTTCGACAACAAGGCAAGCTATGTTAGGCATATGAGCCAATAGTGAAAGAATAAAATCAAGCTCAATGGAGCTCAATGATGGACCCTTTATTGTAGAGTCAATAATTATATCAAGGGTTGAAAGGGAGTATTGAAACAAGGTCAAGCTCTCGTGTGATGGTAGAAGGTAGGTGTCCAAAATAGGTTCAGTGTTTGTTTGAACTATAGGAAGAAAATATGGAGAAGATATTGATTAGTTTTGAGGAGAAATACTTTACCTTCATCGTTATGATCTCATGGAATGTTATTATGTACATGAGTTTGGACAACATTCAACTCTTCTTGAGAAGTTCACATGTCTTTGGTTTTGATAGCTTCATTGAAAGTATTTATGAAAATGACATCATCGTCAAGTAAGTCTTGGACATAATTCTTAAATCACGTGCATCCATCTATAGGGTGGCCATCAATGTAATAAAATTCGCAGAGGTATTAGATTTTTACCAATATGGCTTAAGTTCCCCTTGGACAAAGGGTTTTGTAATTGGATATCTTATCAGATTAACATCTTTTAGTTGATGAAAGGCACTAGAGAGAATCTCTCCAAGGGGTTTAAATTGATGTTTGAATTTGTGTGGAGTGATGTCTTCGTTAGGTTATATGAATATATTTTTGATTGATTGTTCATGTATGTTATGAACAAGCAGATTATCTGTGACATCATCATTGACAAAATTTTGATTGCAGTTAACATACCTTATAATTTTCGTGAGAAGTGTGAAGGTTTATGTTAGTATGGTTATGATTTTGATTGTGATGATTTTTTTATAATAAGGGGTGATCAAGTCTTTAGAATGAGGTATTTTATTATTTGAGTTCCCTTTTTGATAACTTCCTTAAAATTGTTGAGGCAGTGCATTTTCATGTGAAAGGAAAACTCACTGTTAAGGTTTGGGATGAAGATGTTAAACATGTGTTTTCATGGATTGAATATGGGAACCGACTAGTGATTCCTCTCCATCATTGTAAAAATTGTGCAAATATTTCATTTGGGCGTTGTTTGGCATTGCAAAATCCAACATGGAGATTTCGAGAGAGAGGTTGAAAGAAACATGTTTAACGAAATTCTCTCGAGAGGTCCGTGAAGGTGGTGATAGATCCCTTTGGAAGGTGTAAGAACTAGTCCAAAGCTTGTCCTCCTAGAATTTTAGGAAAGAGGCAAGAGAAAGATATTGTTATATGCCACTTTGTGGCATGTCATCAAAAATTATTTGATATTCTCTCTAGGATTAATTTTGTCCTTGTATTTGTCGAATTGGTGCATAAGATGTCCATGCCAAAGGGTAGGGACACAATTCATCAAATTTGAATTGTTTGTGTTGTTTTTGCATACCTGATATAGTCTCCTTCATCATTTTCCATTCTTGAGAAAATTATGAATTGTGTGAATCCACCATTATAATAAAAATGGGGAGAGCAAAGAAAGGTGCGATGAAGAACTCAACCCTTAGAAAAGTGAATGCTAAGATGGAAGAGGGGAAAAGGTTGAAAGCTCGACCCTTAGCAAAGTGAATGCTAAGATGGAAGAGGTGAAAATGTTAGAAACATACTCAACCTCTAGTAAAGTGAATGCTAGAATGGAAGAGGGGAAGAAAAAAGTGAAAATGTGACCTTTAACAATGTGAATGCTAAGATGGAAGTGAGATTGAAAATATTTGATTTTTTCAACCATTAATAATGTGAATGTTAAGATGGACGAAGTGTGAAATTATGATAAAGTGATCAACCCTTTACAACATGAATGTAAGGATGGAAGAATTTGAAAAACAAATTTTCTCGATCCTTAACAAAAATAATGTCAAGGTGGAAGAGACTTAGTGATGACAAAAGGTTACTTGATTCCTTACAAAGTGAATGTAAGAAAAGAGGAGTAGAAAAGATTAAATAGAATCAACCCTTAACAACGTGAATGTTAAGATGGATGAGGGATTTGAAAATATTGTTAGATTCAACCCTTAATAACGTGAATGCTAAGATAGACGAAGAGAAAAAGATTTGAAAGTAAAAACACGATTATGGAACTCTTAGAAAAATAAATGCTAAGATGGGAGAATGATTATACAAGCTAAGTGATGTGCTCGAACTTTTGACAAAGTGAATGTTCAAAGGAGACTAAACTTTGACAAGGTTAGTTTTCTCAACTTTTAAAATGGATGTTTAAAAGAGAAGAGACTTAACAAGATGATGTGATAAACTCTTAACAAAAGGAGCATTAAGAGAGACTCAAAGGTTTGAAAGGATAACTCTTAACAAGATGAGTGTTAAGAGAAACAAAAGGGTGAGAATTCACCACACTTTAAAAAAATGAATATTGATGAGGTACAAGAGATTGAAATGTTAGTTAGAGAACTCTTAACAAAGTGAGTGTTAAGAGATGAAAAAGGTTTGAAATATTTCGTGACCCTTTACAAAGTGAATGTAAAGAGGGAAGAGGTGAAAGGAGTTGGTTTACTCAACTTGTGACAAAATGAGTGTTACAAGGGAAGGTTTGAAATCATGATGAAAAATCTTGACACTTAACAAAAGGAGTGTTAAAGGAGAGACTTAGAAATATAGTAAAGGTGCCCAAATCTTAATAAGATGGGTGTTAAGAGAGGAGACTTGGAAAGATGATGAAAGTACTTGACTCTTAACAAGATGTGTGCCAAGCGAGGAGACTAAACAATGGAAGGATAACACTCAAATTACAAAATGTGAATATCGAAATATAGAGGTGAATAGATGATAATGAAAAAGCTCGAATCTCGACAAAGTGAATGTGAGAGATGAAGGGAAAGTGATTGATTAAGGATATTGAATTGAGCAAAGCAAATGCTTTAAAGAGAGAATGGAAAAGAAGTGTTGAAGTGGTCATCAATTTAACAAAGTGAATGTTAAATTGTGACGATGCAAGATGGTGAATGCTTAAAGTTCAACAAGGGAAAAGTTAAACTCGAGACTTAAAAAGATGAAGGATCAAAGTGATCACAAAGGTGCGTGGGTCATGTAATAAAGCGAGTATCACGATGTCAAGAATGGATGAAAAAGATGAAATTGCTTGAGTGCGAGATGCAAATGTACACACATCAAGACTTAGACTCGTTTGTAAAGAGGTGAAAATGAGACAAAGGTGGATCCAAATAAGGAGTATTTGGAAACGTGCAAGAGATATGAAAGTGAACCCAAATAAGGAGTATTTGGGAATTAACAAAGATGCAAAAGTGAGAATGTAGGATACGATTGTGGAACACTACTACGAAAAGAAAGAAAACAAAAGAGAGTTTTTGTTTATAGTTTGTTTTGGCCTCTACTTTAGATTGGATTGGATAGTGTGTGTCTTCCTAGGTGGTTTTCTCAACTAGGTGTCGAATATATCCCGAGTGAGCGTGATGCTTTATTTCTAGTTGGCGACTTTACTTTAACCCCTTTGAAATAATGATAAAATATATTTCTCAAATGAATTACACCGGGTTGTCATTAAGGATAAATGTGACTCTAATCTCACAGATGTACTAGTCAAGTAGGATGGGGGTACCCGTTTTGTCATCCAATTCCCTCAATGTGCTGACTACTTTGAGGTTCCTGTGGTATTCCTCAAATGACTTTTTTATGGCTTAAGCCAAAACACTTCCCATAGTTATAACAATTTGGCAATAGTCTTATCAACTACACTGTAAATACAAGGTGAATTATTCATTTTATCTTGAGATTGTTTTAACCACCACTCTCGAACATAGACAACTTGCGCTTAGTAAGTTGTTTTAAAGCAACATTCAAGGCAACATGCGCTTATTAGTTTAAGAGTAACCTCCTATAGAGTGGGTCTTGCAAACAAGAAGATTAGAATGCTTTCCTAAAGTAGGTAGAAGAAAAAATGACAAAAGCTAGCTCACTTTTCGATTTCTAAGATCGCTTATAAAGCACGAGAAAAGAGCATACGCGTGAAAGAACTTTGATCAAGAGAGAAATGGTAAATTTTCAAAAGCACCTAAGAAACGATCACGTTTATGATTTCCAAGATCTCTTAGAAAGTGCAGGAAAGAGCATACGCTTGATCGTTTAGTGAGTTTACCTCACAAAAACAAAAAAATGACAACAAAAATGTGAGCAAAAGCCACCACAAAACGTCGGTTATGGCACAAAAAATGATGAAACATCGACAAAAGCACAAAAAGTGACAAAAAAATGGACAAAAACATCTAATAAGCCTGCAAAAAACAAGTTTCACAATTAGTCCTCCACAAAAATTGACAAAAATGAGTGAAAAGGTCCTAAATTGGTTGAAATGGCCTAATTAAAGAAAATCAACTAATTAAAATAATCTAAATTAGATTTGAATAAGTTAATCCCTAATTGTGTGTGAAAACTAAAGTAGGAGTTATTAAATTAATGAATTATACTAAACTAAAGTTTAAACATTAAAATAAATCAATCCTAAGTTTTAAAACTAAAGTCTAAAGTTAAACCTAAGTAGTCGAAGGCCTATCTAAACTAAACAAAAACCCTAAAAGCTCAAGTATGTTATGCAATGAGGGTGTAGGCCTTTGTGTGTTTTTTTTTGTTTTATGTGTGGTGTTGTGTAGGTTTATAGAGAGCAAGCTCGAAAGTGGGAGGCGGGCTTGGTGGTGTGCGTGGTGGTTAGACGCGACACAAGGGTGACGGTTCATAGTCGTAGCGAGGTGTTGGGTGCACGGTGACGATGCACGATCGGGCGTGAGGAGCACGGTGGTGGCTCAATGGCGGATCGGGGTTGGATATGGGTGGGATGACGATCTGCACAGGTAGGGAGTCGAGGTTGATAGTGAGAGTTGAGCTTGGCTTGGCCTAATCGGGCCGGTGTAGGTAGGGTGTAGGGAGGCCGGTGAGGTAGCTTGGCTTGTCCAAGTTGGGGCGAGGATGAGTGATGATGGGTCGGGGTAGGTAAGGATGGATTGGGAACGAGTTAGCTTGGTGAACTAGCTTGCCGAGATGGGTAGTTAGGAGGAGCAGAGTTAGGAAGCCAACTCGACTAAGTCAGGGGCCGAGATGGGCAGGAGGTAGTGAGGTGAGGGGGGGGTGAGTAGCTAGGGTTTTTTTTTACTGATTTTTTGTTTGAATCTAATTTTTTATGTAGGATTTTTAGCAAAAAAGATTTTTGTTTTCTTTGCAAAAATAGAAAATAGCAAGAAATTTAGATCTCTCTCCAAAGATGGCAGAATTTCCAAATATAACCAAAAGTAAACTTGTTTCTTTAAAGTTAACAAGAAAACCTTTGATTACAAAAATTTGTCTCGTAAATATAATATTTTTTGCGAGATATGATTTGTGATTTTAAATTCTTTCTCCTTACAACAAGATCTCGTAACACTTCCACAAAAAGATTAATAATGGACAAAAATAATTTTATTTTTATGACTTTTTAAATGAAGTTCATTATCAAAACATCCCGCAATGTATCCTGTAAACAGAACAACATAACATACAATAAAACACACTACTAAAAAAATGTTAATCACACAAATTAAAAGGTTAGTGAAATGAGAAAAATGGGTACGGTCCCCACCGAAAGCGTCCCCATAGTATACAAGTAAAATTAGCGATACAAGACAGAAGATAAATGAAAATACAAGACAATTATTCTTGCTAACCTCGAGTAAGATCATAAAAGTGATTGGAATTGTGTGATCTTGTAGACTTTGATTTGTGGGTACTCTTGATTCAATCTCCAAATGAAGAACTTACAAATGCTTCTGTAAGATTTGGTTTAGTTTATTAAAATTTGGAGTAAAAATTATACACCAGAATAATATTAAAACTCGGATCCACATAATACAAATATATAGGAAAATAGTTTCCTAATAAATAGGAAACATCAACAAACACTTCTACCTCGATTCTACCAAATTTGTATGAGTTGTTTTAACAACTCAACAGATATTCAACCAACTAAACATATATCAATGTGATTTAATAAATCACTCAAAAACTATAATGGAACACTAATAGATATTCCTAACATTCCCCCCTTAGTGTGAATATGGGAATAAAACCATTGCACTTCTTTCACACTTGTCATTCGTGCGTGCTCATGATCCGGATGGTTTTACAGACAACCAACAACCTCAACACAAATGGTTTTATAAGACAACCAACAACCTCAACAAGGATGGTTTTATAGGACAACCAACAACCTCAACAAGGATGGTTTTACAGGACAACCAACAACCTAAATATCATGAGGGAGATGAAAATGGAACATTGAAACCATGTTCCCCCCCTCAATGTGAACTTTTCACTTATTCACTAAAAAATAAGAACTCTGAATTTATACTGCACATAACTGAAACAAACTGCAACTCTGAAATAAAAAGCAAACTCACACACACTGTCACCACATCTTCATGTGGCCCCCATCGTTGGACTCGACGAGAGGTCGCTGATTGACCTCCAATCTCATGTGCCTCCATCCTCTAGTGTACATGTTGCTAACTCAACTGAATAAATCTTCGAAGTTCAATGGTTTTCACATTGTACTTTATTTTGTCTCCTCTCACAATGTGAAACAATCCTCCAGTGTACGTGCCGCTAACTCAACCGAATAAATCTTTGAAGCTCAATGGTTTCCACATTGTACTTTATTTTGTCTCCTCTCGCAATGTGAAACACTTTATTTTTTGGACGTCGAGTAACACCAAAATGTGTCCGTAAGGAATTTGAAAAAAATTCAAACTTTTTGAGTTTCGACTCACAAAGTGACAATACTTGATGACTCTCGAGAAAATGACTTTATGACTTCTAACTCTTTTGACTACATAAACAAAGGGGGAAAAATGATAATAGATTTTGGCAACGCAATTATTTTGACAATCACACTAATACACTTTTACTTTGATGACAATAGACTCAACATATCGCAGACTTTAAAAAATAGACTTTGACTAGACAATTATATTAACAATAATACATAATGAAAAATGACTTTATAATGATACATATCGACTCCTTTTTAATAAAAATACAATAATGATGCACAAGACTAACAATGATAGATCAATTTATAATGACTCAACACAAGGACTATTTAAAGAATTACATGACTTGTCAAAGTTTTTTGAATAACATATTGACCGTCTAAAGAAACATAGGATATTAAACAAACTTAAAAATTAAAACAACGAACTTATACCAAAAAAACTTACAACTTAAATACATTTAGACTCATATTGACCTTTGACACTTGAGAAAATCTAATACTCACTTACTGCTAACTAATTCATGTGGGTGGAGTAACCAATGCCACACGTGGAGGGGGAGGTCGATAGAATGCAATGCATGCAATTGTAGGCTATTTCGGATTCAATGCAAATATCATGAATTCACTGTACATGAGTAGATGTCAATGTTGATATAGATTTAGGTTGCATAACAGATCTCAATTAGGATGACTCTCCGTGCCAAAGTGGAGATCAGAGCTTTGTTGAAAGCTGAGATTTCATGAATCAAGGATTTGTTAAGCATCCTCGCTGACACATAACAACACAAGGCTGAAATAGGCTGAAAACAAAGCCGTGTTGATTTCAATTTCATATACCTCCTCAATGTCTTGATAAGGATCTCAGGAGCCCAATCCACAAATCTCAATGCCAAATGGTTGGGACATTGGAAGACTGTCAAACAACACGAATGTTACAATTTTACTAGATCCTTGAATTACCCATAATGTCTGGTAGATCAAAATCAGCCTATTACTCTGCATCCATGAGATCACGCAGAATCCAATATCAATGTTGAATTAGCATGAATGATTTCACTGCAGAAGTAGTTACACTGGATTGAATGCTATGCAATACGCGTTTTGAGCCAGGCGGTGATGAAGTTGATATATATACCATAGAATGATCGATTGGTGGTGATGCACACAGAATCGTGGACTAAAGATATGGAAGTTCAATGCTTCAAAGAAACATAGATCGCAGTGTAGATCCCAATTAGCACGTGCCCAGAAAGATGAGCCTCATTGCAAGTTCTCCAACGTAGTACAAGTGTTTACCCAATTAACCCAATGGTCCGCCCTTTTGAATATTAATCTTTCATGTAAGTAACGGGCACAAAATTCATGTCGCTCTGATACCAAATGTGAGATCTGGTTAAGTATATAAAAATTTGGAGCAGAAATTATACACCAGAATAATATTAAAACTCAGATCTTCAATTAATCCATCCAGGTTCCACATAATACAAATATATATATGAAACGTCAACAAACACTTCTACCCGATCTCACCAAATTTGTACGAGTTCTTTTAACAACTCAACAAATATTCAACCAACTAAACATATATCAACATGATTTGATAAATCACTCAAAAACTACAATGGAGCGCTAATAGATATTCCTAACAGATTACAAGCAGATTTGGCTTGGATATGGCTTCCAATATGTAGATATTGGGTAGCAAAATTGACAGAGTTATTGTGCAAGAATCCAAGAGGATTTGTAAAGGAATAAGCATGCTCTTTTATAGAGGTTGAGTAGTGGTTAGAAGTTTGACTAAGCTCTAGGTCATAATTGTAATCACTTGGGAATAGAAAGTAGACTTGACAATGGTAGTTGCAGCTTTTGAAGGGTAATAGACATTTGGAATGGAAGGAGTTACACCTGGCAATTGAATTGTACGTATAATCCAATTGCCCACACACTTCTAGAAATCTAGAAGTGGAGCCCAAGTGGAACAATGAAGTGTAATTCAAGTTGAGTTAACTCGAGATGAGGAAGTAGAGTTCAAGTTGAGTTAACCGAGATGAGGAATGGAGGCCAAGTGCATATAATTAGGATAGTGAAGTGGAAGTTGACTAGGAAAATAGTTGTATTTTCCTAATTAAGTAACTAATTGAATTAGCTACAATGTGCAAGATAATTAATTAACTATTTATTTAATAAATGGTAATAAACTTAGCTAAGATGGTGTTTAAGACTAATTTAATTAATCCAAGGGGCGGATGTACATGATTAATTAATTTGATTAATCAATCGTAAAGGGGATATGAGCTAGGATGTGAACTGAGATAGTACTGGGAATAAGTATGTAATTTTGGGGTGTCTACAGGAGTGAGTTGAATAAAACTTGGCTTGTTCATATCAAGCAAATCACCTAAGGGGTTGAATAAGCTTATCAATAAAATTCTAAAGGGGAGAGGAAACTCGGAAATTCAACCCAAATAAGGATTCTAAGTTTGTCTTGTTTAAAAACTTGGAAGTCTTTAGTTCAATGGGAAAAAACCACTAGGGGTGTTGCAAATGAACAAAGGGTTGTGGTTAACAATGGATTTGCGGTGTTCAAGATTGGAGAAGCAAAAATGAAAAAAACCCATGGTCATAAATTTGAACCTTTTCGAGCTTAACATTGTGGGGTTCTAGTGGTTATGAATCCATTATCCGAGCATGCCTTTTCGAGGGGCCCCACCAACAAAATAACCACCAAAATAAATGTTTCAAACTAGTGACAAGCTTTGTCAAATTCAGAAAATCAAGCACAACACTAGGTAATGCGATATCTAGTTTAGACACGCTTGAGATCTATTACCTCGTGATAAACCTTCTGGTACAAACTTGAGTGAAAATTTCAAAGACCATTGCTTTCCATAGCTTTGTTGGCATTACTCGCATTAAATCATGCATTTGTCATGGATGTGACATTAATAAGGCGGCTAGACAAGTACCGCCCAAGGGTGGAATGAATGATCGACTTAATGCACTAAATACATGGTTAATTATTTTGAAAAAAGTCAATTCTAGTCGTATCAATAGAAGATCAACAATATGATTGTACGCTAAGCACACACCAAACCCTAAGACTTTCGTTAAAAAAAAACTCTCGAAAAGAAAATATTAACACATGAAAGTCGATAATAAAAACACATATAATGGAATTCAAACATAAACCTAACATACTAAATTCATATAATTAATACTAAACAATCTAATTGTTGAGTGTTTATGGAAATTTTTTATAACATGGAGATGGATCCTCAATGGTTAAAACCGAAGGGTGTCCTTGAGAAGATGTTTGACTAGTTGGTTTTTTGCCCATTAGAGGGGAGACATCCTTAAATTAAAAAAGAGGAAATATTCCAAATGCGTCTTTGAAAAACTAGTTAGGTAGTATAGATAGGGCTGTGGCGAATATAAATTCCAAGATACTGCTATCCATTTTTCACGGAGTAAATGATAAGAATATAAATACATTTTCCATGGGGGTTAATAATCAAAGAATACAAAAACATTTTCCAATGATAAGAATATTCAGTCGGAGATTGCTCCTATGTAGATCCAGATTCAGCACTCAAGAGGGAGGACCTTCTGCTGTTTCACTTTCAAGGTATGTCCTGTTTCTTATTCTTTATCGCTTAGTTATGCAAATTCTACTTCTTTTGTTGGTTGGTAGTGGATTTTTGACGTAGGTGTGATATTTTATAGTGGGAATAGATTTCTATAAAGTGGGCATGGGATTTTGGTGATTTTTAATGGATTTCTGTCATGCGTGTGCCATTTTATCAATTAGTATGGATTTCTCTCACGTGGGTATGGGATTTTTTTTTGAATGCTAAATGGATTTTTGTCATGTGGTTATGTCATTTTATCAATTGCTATGGATTTCTATCATGTGGACATGGGATTCTCTGAAAATTTTAATGGATTTTGGTCACGTGGGTGAAGCCATTTTATCAATTTTAGGTAGTTTTGTCACGTGGGTATGTTTTATTATCATCTATTGAATTTTGGTTTGCCGTAATATTTGATTTCCTTATTTCAATTCGTGTCCCAGTAGGGCATACAATCTGTTTTCTTCTTGATTTGATCAGTTTGGCTGGGCTCAATATTTGCTATGTGAATTAGGTATTGCTCAATATATTTTTCTATGTGGCTATGATCTTTTTGCAGGTGCATTGGTATCTGTATAGAATGTTTTCTTGTAAACTAATTCAATTTTTGAGACATATTGTCAGCTTGTGTTCTTTTGGGTTCTTTTTTATACTCCTATTAGTTTGTGAAATTTGGAAATTTGGTCTTCCATTGGTGTCTTAAGGTTTGGTTATCTTCCAGCCTCACGTTGTAGGTAGGTTATATGAAATGGGTATTAAGATGCTGTTGTTCATTTGATTTTAATTAGGTTATCAAGGTAAAATGATGCTTACAGTTCAGGGCTCATACTGTTTTGACCCCTTTATTAAGTCAACCAAAGGTTGTTGAGTTCCATAAAGATTCTGATACTGTATCTAAGGCATCTGAAATCTCATGTCCATGGTAGAAGGGCAAACACTCTTGCCAAAGGTGAGACTGTTTGGATGTTTGCCTTCTCAGGGCAAGAGCAATTGCCACTGTGTTTAGTTGTAATCCCCCCTCTAATTAGGTGCAATCCCTACCATGATTTGGTGTACACCCAGTGCCATTTCACTTGCATGCCTCCGGCCACTGGTTCATATCCCCTGCTGGCAAATTTCTCCACGGCCAAGCTTGGAACTTGGTTCTGCAAATAAGTGTGGCTTAGCATTTGAGCCCCTAACCTTACCAATTCAAAATTAACCCCTCCCCCAAACCTCAATAAAAATACAAATTCATGCTTTGGATTTATCATCTCTTGTAATTTTTTGGGTTCCTGTATATGATTTTTTTATTAGTATTGATATGGTTTCTTTTATAATTATTCATCCTTAATTTTGAAGGATGTGTGTGAGAGGGGGCTATATGGAATCACGTGAGAAAAATTAGTAAATGAGGAATTGAAATCCAACAGTAACAAATTCTCCCTAAGCTTACCGCAGTTATATTCAAGATGCACTTCAGAAACCTCGAGGAGTTTTGGCCGTTTTATGTGAACCAGCATAGTAAGGCTTCAACAAGGCGCTGGCATTTTTGTGGTATGCTTGCAGCTGGTTTCTTTTTGATTGCAGCTATTTGGATTAGATGGTGGCTGGGATTTTTTGTTCCCATTGTTGGGTATGGACTTGCTTGGTACAGCCACTTCTTCATTGAGGAAAACACTCCGGCCACCTTTGGGCATCCTGTTTGGTCATTGTTATGTGATTTCAAAATGTTTGGATTGATGCTCACCGCCAAATGGACCGAGAAATCAAGAGACTTGGGAAGAGGCCTATCATGCAGGTATTATAAGAATGAAGGGTCTATTTATACATATATTAGGGGTTGTAGCCTGGCCAGTTTGATGGAATTGATCTCCTTGCCTGGGGCTTCTCAAGCCAAGCCATCCTTCGATCAAAAACTATACATTGTATTTGGTGCAGATATTTGCAAGTTGTTGCATTTGAAATGTATATGTTCTAAATCTGGTTAGCTGCAATTGATGCTAATGATTAACGGATTTTATAACATCTTGAATCTACCAAATTCTGTTCCTTTATGCTTCTGGTTATAAGCAATGGGTAATCTAATTGGGTTTTTCTCTGAAAGCTTTAGCTGTCAAGTAATATTTAAAAGGCTTTCTTCTTGAGTATAATCAAGGTAGCCGCAACTGGGTTTATCTCTGAAAGCTTCATCCTTCAGGTAATATTGAAAAGATAAATGCTTCTGAAAAGAACATGTGTGCAAGATTGATTCCATCAGTCTCGTGCACCATTTCATTTTTCCAGAGTCACTTTTCTTATTTTCATAGACTGCAGAAGACTCAAATCTCTTAATATTTAAGATGTTTGTTTCTATAGAATAATCAGGGTATCTGCAGTTGGGTTTCTGCCTAATCTTTATTTTAAAGCAGTGTTTAGGAGATTTGCTGTTTCAGCTATGACTAGTCTGAATTATTGAAGAGGACATTCATGTTGCTAATCAAACATCAATCAAATGGCAAACTTAGATTACAGGCTTATTATGCATCCACAAGATCCTCTAAGTAATACTTAACCCTGCATCTTAACATGGGCTGTACAGGATATATGAAGTAATTGGTGTCACTTTATTTTTTTTATTTTCCTCATTTTCATTATCTTACTGTTTGTTGCTTTTCAAAGGAGATCAAATGAATAAAAGGTGAAGAAATGGAGGTTAGAGTTTGCAAGATCTTGCAATCATTATATCATGTAAATTGTAATAGCTATCCTCGGAAGAGGGAACTTGATTTGGGTTCTGTTATGTGCAAGTAAAAATTGCCTCCAAGACTGATCGGAAGTAAAATTATGGGATCTTTCATTGGGATAGTTCCAGACATACAGATAACTCAGTTTTGCATAAAATGTAAATCAGCCTATTTGCAGATTCATATATATCCAGGTAAGGGCTTTGTTAAGATGAATAGTTTTTTGTGGAAATATAATTATATTGATATGTGCGTACTTCAGCAAATGAATTTTGAAAATTCTTGTTGAATCATATCCAACATCATCAATTGGTTGAAAGTAGTCTTTATGTATTTTTAGTTACAACTTTAAGATGTAAAATTAAAGTGAAGAGTGCCTTGAACTTCTGATGATTTCTTAGCTTCCGAGTTTTTTTGATACTGAGTACATTTTGAGCATGAATGCTTGCATTGCGTTATTTGTTCGTAACTACTGGCTGCTCTGCAAAGATGACATATATCATAGAAGTATTCAAAAACATTGTTTAGTCTGTTTTGGGTAGGATGGACCTCTATAAATTTGCAGAATATTTCCAAGATTGGGCAAAGCAGTAAACATACAAATACTTCTTTGAGTTAGACGAAATTGTACAGCTCAATTTTGTTTGGATATATCTCTTTCAAGAATTGACAATGCTCATGTAACTGATTACTAAACTGGAGGCTTTGGATTGATCAATTGAAGATTGGAAATTGAAGTAGATTGCCTTTTTAGAATGAATAGACCTCTCTACGCTATTAACATTGCCAGCAGTTTCGTTGTACCTCGTTGGTCATCTCTTGCTTGTGGTTATTATTTATGTGATTTTCATAATTTACAAGCTATTGACTACAGTGGTTTCTGCCTATGTTGTGATTTCATGCACATGGTCGCAGGGTATTTTGCCATCTCTCTGGATTAGCAAAAATTAAAAAACAAAATATGCGTCTCCAAATTCATGATATTTAGAGGGGGGGGGGTATTATTGGGCAAGGTTAAGGTAGTGTGGATCGTGGAAGCTGTTGCTAATAAATTCTAAGGTGATTTCCATTTTTAATTTTTTAGTAGTGAGACATTAGAAGTTGCAAATAGATTCTATTTCTGAGGCCTAATGCAACAATGTATCGATTTTGATGTCAGATAAGTCACAATGAGATTTTACCATACAATTCACTAGCTAGAAATAATTATGACATAAAATTCTGTTGATGCAGTCATCTGCTATAATTGTTTTTTACCCCTAATAATTGATAAATTACTAAATTATACCATTAAATAGACGAGAGAGAAGAAACTAACATTCCTGTCCATAGAACCTTTGTTTTTGCTGTTCACGTCATGGTAAATGTTCAATTCTTTTGGTAATATGGAATTTTGTCTACATTTTTCTTTGATAAAAAGAGAGCTGGTTTATTATTCTGTTCATTTATTCCGTTATTTGTCCTTAAACAAAACCATGGCTTTTGAAGCACAGGTGAGGGGTTTGGACTCGATTTGTTTTTGGGAACTTGAATAAAAAGATTCTGACTGCAAAGAAACACTCTAGGTTGTTAATGTCCTAATTTCAACTGGGTTTATTATGTATTTGGCAGCTATTGTAAGCAATTTATTGGGAAGTTTTTGAACTTCTAGTCACAGAATTCAATTAGATTACTGAAATAAACTATATTTAGCAAGATATTTGGATGTTTTACAAAATAAACGTGTTAAGATATTTATCTTGCCGGTAGGAGCATCATTGCATGTTTTTGCATGTATGTTTATGACTAGATCCTTGCCAGTACTTTTTATACATGGAAGGTATACAGCAAACGCTTAGGTAACTTCCTCCACATGAATACCTTGTAATAACATAGTACTGTTCCTAAAGTTACTTGGAAACTTTGTTGCTGACTAAAAATGCAGATGACATTAACTTACTGACATTCCTGTCAAATATTAACTCCTTTTACAACTATTGCAGAAGACTCGCATACACTCAAATCCAAGTGCAACAACTGCACAATCATAGGGAGAATGCTTGTATTTTGTACATCTTTCAATTAAAGGTCGCTCCACAACTTAGAATTGTTTTGAATACTTATGCGTGGACTTGTCATTGAAAAGAAAATCCCTTGGTGGGATAAAAGACTCAAACATAGCAAATGTTTGAATTCTGTAGTTTTTGGTTTAAGCAATGAATGTCCACATCTTAGGTTCACAACTAAATGTTTGTGGAGGGAGTATGAAAATTGTTCCCACTATGGAATGGCATTGGCTTTTAATGCTGCATGCCTTTCTATGCGGTTGTTTTAGATACACAAGTACAGTAAATGTTTGTCTTGTTGTGGCCAATATTGCAATATCATGTTACAAGATATTATGTTGTGAAACACCCCCATTTTGTTTCAAGTCATCAACAATCTATTGTTTTCTTGGATTGTGTTCAATTGTATTTTTCTCTTACAAATTAGAAGCAGTTGGATCTAAACATGGGTTATAAAAAGTGTATAATTAGTGAGTGTTTGTGTTCCTTTTCTCATATCACCCTATTACCCCTTTCCATCATTTTAGATAAGAGAATCTACTCGCCTTTGGTGACTTGGCCTCAACTTTTAGGTAAACATTGGCAAATATCTAGAATTGTTTGGATTCTCCCCAAGCTTTGGTCATAAGAGATTTCTATTACAAGGCATTCTTTTGCAAAACCCTGGTTTGTTTCAAATTTCCAACCATTTGTTGTCTTGCACTAGAGCATATTGTTCCCATTCTATCTAAGAAGTAGTTGAATCAAAGCATTGCTCATCAAAGCTATCCCTTGTTAGTGAGAGCTTGTGCTGTGTTGTTTGCTTACATCCCCTAACATCCCATTTTCATCTTAGTTAGGAGATAGAACTTTCTTAAGTCTATCTATGGTAAACTTCTAAGAAAGGTTGGTAAATTTATAGAATTGATAGGATACTTCCCATGCTTGGACTAAAAGAGAATTTATAAAATCCTGCTTAATCTTAACCTATTTTGGTACTCTTGGATGGAGTAAGCGACGTTGATATCTCCTTTTATCTTTTGGCAAAGACATAAGCACATGCGGAAGGAGCAACAAATTTTTAGATCCCATCTGATATATAGATGGAAATATTTTCATCGCATTATATTTTGATCTGTTTGTTTCAAACAAAGATCGACTATTTAAATAATAGAAAACTAATGGTAGCCTAAACTACAAACATGGAAAGAGTTTGTTTGTGGTTCATTATAAAGTCATAAATATGGAAAGGTGGAAGGAATATGCTTGCATATGTATTTCCATGTATATCTATAACATACATAGGTGCATTAAGTTGGAACTATAATATTAAGTGCATCATAATATATAGTTTATATTTAAATTAATATAGAATACATTATAATTATATTATTTAAATATAAATTTTATATTAGAGTTGGTTAATTTAATTAATCAACTAATTAAATCGGGAGGTGTGTCTCGTCACTTAATAAGGTTATAACACTTTGGGTTATTTAAATATGACCTTATGTCATGTATTCATTATATCAGATATGAGATTGTAAAATCATGTAATGATATTCCAAAGATGTGGAATATGAAGGTTATTCTTGGTAAAAACATGGAGTAGAAGTGAGGAAGAAGTTACTACACTTTGGTAATTGTAAAAGTTTATCGATAGTGGATTATTCTTCTGGTTTTTATCCATTTAGGGTTTTTCATGTTACAAAGTTGTGTAATGTGTTTAATGTACTTTATTTAATTTATTTATGTTGTAATGTTTTACTTCATAATAATTTATTAATTGATTTAGTTGGTTATTACACATTTTCACCCCTCGTCTTGACATTAGTCACCCATACACCGTCTAGGGTTATTTGTTTTATTTTATCAAATTATTACAAAATTGGTGCTAACAACTAAATAAAATACATATTTTATTAGTTTATGTAAGCTCTCGTTGGTCTATATCTATCCCCCTTTCAATGCACATATGAATACCCCAAATTTGTTGTCCATTCAAAAATTTAGGGAGGCTTCTTTTAGTTGTCATATGGCTAAGGAAATTGGTTGGGCCACATTTATTGAGTGACATCACTACTACACGATGTGCAAATAGTGCCATTTTTGGCTCATTTTTGCATCAAAAAATGACCTTTTAAGGTGTTTTTCGTTGTGTTTCTTGCATGAAATTGTGTCAAATTTTGTGGTGCAAAAGTCATGTAAACAAGACATGATTAGACAATTTAAGTTGAGTCGACTAACGTCGCTTTGCGCCACTTTAGTGCCATATTTGTGCCGTAATTACATCTACTTTGCGTCACCTCGCACGATGTAAGACTTACAACATTGACACTTTGAGGGTGGCACAAATGTGACGCAAAAATTGTTGGGGATTTTAATTTTTTTTTATATTTAATTGTAATTACAAATGGTATAATTATATTTGTAATTACGATTAAATGCATTGTCACCGAGAAATTGTACACTAATCCTCCTCATCGTACTCATCCTCTTAATTGTGCTCTTCATCTTCCTCATCTTTATCCTTGTCATCC
Source organism: Taxus wallichiana var. yunnanensis (assembly GCA_018340775.1). NCBI lineage: Eukaryota > Viridiplantae > Streptophyta > Pinopsida > Cupressales > Taxaceae > Taxus > Taxus wallichiana. Next base: position 697,603,634 of record CM031242.1, read on the forward strand.
TTGTCCTTTTCAACAAAGATCTTTATCCTTCCATTTTTTTACTCGGAGAAAATTTAATAATAAAATGTTAAAAGTGTTTACTTTTAATTTATAGTTTGTGTGCGACAAAATTCAACACTACATGTCTTACCGATACAAATTGATTATCTTGGGCCCATGGATTAAAAGCTTTTGTATTCCATCCCAAGTCTTTTAATACTACACACTTTTTTGTGCACTTTTTATAGAACTCTTCCTGCAAATACAAGTATATGATAAAATTACATATATTAATATTTTGTATTAAAAATATTAAAACAAAACAACATAACTCTATAAATAGATTATATAGAACTTACAATTTTATTAACGGTCTCTTCTACTTTTGTCGGCCCAAATGGTGAGTCACCATCAACCTTTTGGACTCCCTTTTCGTACCCCTTGAGCGCATTACTTTTGATGCCTACATCCATTGTAACATGCGTTAAATTTTTAATTAATCGCCACGTTATACAATTACCTTTGCATTTTGATCGTAAATCACATTTGTCTTTATAAGAAGTGAATAACAACCAAACAGTATAAAATATTAAATTAAAGAAAGCATGTTTACCAAGCAAAATTCAAAGCTCTAAATATTTCATTTACAATACAAATGTCAACATATATCATTCCTTTCATGAACTACCCTACAACTGTATTAGTATCCTCTACCAGCCACTTGTCACACAAAGTGAACCAAACATTTTTCTCTATTTCAGAAGGTTGAAGGAGTCTCATCTCGTCATCTGTATTTCATTGATAGTGAACTTGCAAATTATAAATATAAAAAAATGTTTTAACACTATATACATCTTTATTAAAAAATGTCTTTATGCAACGTGATTACCCTCAATTTCTCTTTATTCTCCTAAACCCTTCTAATGCAAATTTTTCAATTAACTTTGGGTGTAGACACCAAATTTAGGTCACACTCCCCTTAATCCCCTTTAATTAATTAAAGTAAAGTATTCACCTAACCATGACCCCTTACCCGCATTCATATTAATTCAATTACTTACAATTGAATTAATGCTCATCCTCATGCTATTAATTAATTTAATTACTTTAATTAAATTAATTTACACCTCATCCGGCCACATCACCTAGACACCTCATCATGGACTTATTCTTAGTCTATTAATTAACTAGGACTAAGTCTCCACTTATCTTAACCAACTGGGACTTAGTATAACCCTAAAATTAAAGTCATATTCCTTCTCCAACAACACTCCCACTTATCTAAATGCTAACCCTCACTCGAGACCTAGATTGACAATCAAAGCACGCCAAAAATAGTAAGGATTTGCCTATTTTTGGCAAACCTAGGATTTCCCACCTTAACCGACGCCGGTTAACCTCAACCGATGTCGGTCCACCTTAATCTGTCGTCGATTACCTTATATACGCTTTTGTAACATTTTACCGAGGTTGGTCATTTTGAGTTCGAGAGATCTATTGCACCCAAACATGAACCAAAGACTTCTCAAAGATCCAAACGATGTAATACACTCAATTACATGCCCAAACAAGCACATGATACTCGTCCCAAAGACATTACAACAATCACAGGAGCACTCAGGGAGGTATTGCCACCGCACCGACCAAAAAGTTCTTCATGGATCAACCATTGCCATCCTTCACCAACCAGTGTCTATAAATACAAGTGTATTAGATTTGCATCATTCTCGTACTTACTTAAAAGTGTAGTTTCATTATCTTTGTTATTAGATCTTGTTCTTTCCTGCATTCCTCCATCCCCACATTCTTGCCAATCTACTCAACCTCCACCCACCGCCTTCCGCCCTATATAGTTGACCCTTAGGAATTCCCGAGCCTTCCCGGCATTATTACGAACCCAACCATCCTCCTTCCATTCTCTCAGGCAATCACAGAGAAGTCTAAATCTACATTATATTTAATTACCACCAAATTTTCCTTATCGACGCCGCATCTTAACCATCATCGGTTTCCCCTTTGACCGGCATCGGTCACCAAACCAACGCTTAGTTATCGCGTTTTACATCAACTTTCATTAAACTTCCCTAACATCCCCAAAACCTCACAAACCTTACCCAAACCTGATACCCCACCTACAACCTCACCACAAACCTTCCCAACTATTTGTGTAGACACAAAGAGAGCCTAGACACCCACTTTTTACATTCTCGCCACTACCCATAATATCCGATATTGGTCATCCCGAACCGTCATTTGTCATACCCCGAACGACGTCGGTCTCTCGTCCCTCGGTAAAATTGCCTTAGACCAAATAAGCTTCCTAATCACCCAAAATCAACCTAAATTTCACCAAATCTTACCTGCACCCTATTTGTGACCCTCAAACCACTCACCTTGACCAACCTCGTAACTCCGACTGGGACCTTCAACAATTTAGTCATCAAACATTTAATTGATTGACACTGATAGTAGTCTGAGACACCTAAATCGGAACACTAACATTAAATTATTTTATTTGCATGTTCAATTATTTTATATTGAGTTATATATTAGTGGATTGACAAATCGTCGAGGAAGTATCACACTTCCTGGATCTAGCTCACACTAGGCAGTCCACTAACCTTTGTTATTAACTGTATCTTGTGGTCTTGCTTTGTATTATAGGTAGTTCCTCCTAGCCAAAAGGAAGCTCACACAATCAGTTTGGATCAGAAATCAGAAACGCACGCACTCAACCTTCAACCACATGATAATGTATTCTTCCTCGACCTATTTACCTTTATCTGTTTCATTATCTACAACAATGTGGTGAAACATTGGGTCATAGTGGGTCTTCTTGAACTCGATTAAAGTTACATTGACGAGCCTTTCGCATATCTCAAATGGTATTATACCACTGTCCGATGACAATATGAATGAATCATTTTTTGTGTTTGGTCAACTATTCTTTTTTTAAATACCTGCAACCAAAAAAATTGAAATCACTAAAAATGACATAAAATAAATTAAAATAATTTAAACTAATACAAAGATAAATGAAATAAATCAAATTATTATAGCTCAAATATAGATTTTTAAAAATCCTCAATTTCCCCAAATATTGATTAATGTCATCATGTCAGTATTTACATATAGGTCCATTTTGAGGTCTTCTTGTACTTGGTGTTTATAATTACTACAAACAAGATGAGAAGGTCTATCAACATTTGTTGTTGGAGGGGGCAAGAGTGTCTTGTCATCTCCTCTTAATCCACTTGGGAGTAGGTCATTCATACTTTTTGGGACAGGTTTCTCGTGGTTTCATTTTTTTAAATTTTTTAATTGCTACAAGTTAAGAGTATCATACCTCTAACGAGGATCTACAAAAATCGTTGAATCATAAAATAATTAATTAAAATCATTTAAAATAATAAGTAAAAACTTTATACCTCCACATAGATGGCTCCCTCATCCTATGACTTCCCTCATCCTCATGTCGGTTGATATGGGATGTAGACATGTCATAATCAAGTCGTATTATAATTGTTCAATTAAAATAAATTTGTTATATTAAAAAATTGTAAATTTATATGACCTCTGTGCAAGGGGGACACCCTAAGAGTATATGAAGCATGTGTGTTCATTCCACCATTGTCATCCTCTCGTCAGTCTATATGGGAAGTAGACCTATGATACACAAGTGGTATTATAATTGTTCAGTGAAATTAAATAATTTTGTAATTAAAAATCAATTATAAATATAATATGCATTCGTGTTGAGTCCCTAAAGGTTGAGGGATGTCCACTCATACAAATGTGACAGTCTTCATTAGATGGCTCTTGTAGGTCTTTATAAGTAGTAGACCTATCATTATGAAGATGTATAATTATAATTTTTAAATATGAAAAAATATTATTAAATTACAAAATATACTATAAACTTATACTTTCGTGGTGGATGCACAAAAGTCGATGAATTTTGAGACGAAAAATGGTTTTTGTCTAAATTCTCATCCATGTCATATTATGTTGAACTTCGATCTCTATAGCCCACACGTAAAGACATCAAATGCCTTTTTGAATAGGCTATGCCCTCTCTAATATCAAAACCAAAATTATAGAATGCATTGAGTGAGGAAATATGTACACATTATTCATGAAAAATATGTCTTTAAATGTACTATAGAGTGTAATTACTTATCTTCTTTTAGAAATCACAATAAGGAGGATTGGTTATGGAATGACTATGTTTGATTGATTACTTATATTATGTACTACGGAGGATCGATCATGGAATGAGTATGTTTGATTGTCTTCCCCTCTTCTCTTTTATGGCTTTAGAATCTAATAAGTAAATCTCATCCAAATGCCTCTAAATACAATGAAAATGACCCTCTTACTAAGGTGATGCCACAATAGAATTGGGAATTATCTAAATACAATGAAAATGACCCTCTTACTAAGGTGATGCCACAATAGAATTGGGAAATATGAGTATGTATGTTCCTTCTTTTTGGCTTCATAATTATTCAAGATACACTTCACATTCTTTTGTCATAATTATAAAGTTTGGTTCATGCTTGCCAAGAGATAAAGTTCGAGAAAAGAATGTCTTTAAGTTCAAACAATTTTTTCTATCATTTTTTTGAAAAAAATGCATAAATATGTCAGAGGGACAAAGGGGAGAGTTTTTTGTGCACTACTTTCATCAGTTATATGTATATATACACACATTTGTAAAATAGTGCAAAATCCTATGAAAAACTTCCCGTGCAAAATAACGTGTAAAGTTCAAGTTCATGTTCGATGAGAGTAAAGTTCGGAAAAATTCAAACTTTTTTGATAAAACTTGGAAAACCTTGTGAAATAGTTTGTTTCTATAAAAATTTAGAGTATTAACCATCATTAAGTATTATTGAATGTGATGATTCCCTTGTAATGTGTTTGTGATTTCATTGTAGTTAGTTTGAAGAATGGCTTAAGGAGGTCCTAATCCCCACAAATTATGTTTCCCATTCCCCATTTCTAGAATTATCTCAAATATTGAGGGTTCTTAGGGTTTACATAATTTACCCTAGGGTTTACACAATTTACATTAGGGTTTACACAATATTCCCTATGGTTTACACAATTTACCCTAGGGTTAAACAAGTTACCCTAGGGTGTACACAATTTACACCAGTGGTTTTCACAATATTCCTTATTGTTTATATAATTTATCCTAGGGTTTTTAGAATTTATTTAGGGTTTAAATAATTTCTTTTCAAATCTATTATAGGGTTTACACAATTTCTCCTAATATTTGCATTTTACTTCCTAGAGTTCACATACATTATTAATCAAATTTAAATAAAAATATGCATACATGTAATTTGAGATTTGTCACATACTCTTCTTCATCATAGGGTTTTCTTGCCTTGAAGGTTCTAGTTTTGATCCATGTATTGGTCGGTTTGCCATTTTTTCTCTGTTGTCTTATGTGTTGTCTTTGTTCCTTTCCCCTCTTCCTTTTTGCTATTTTTTATTATTTCCTCTCTCTTTTTGTTATCCTTTTTCCACTATAGTTTTCCTCTCATCTCCATTTTAGCTTTCTTCTTTCCTCTTGTCATTGTTAAAAGTAAGTGAAATAAAGTAAGGATAGCCTTTTGGCAACCCACTTTCTTTTGTAAGTTAGAGATGCATGCGGCGTAATTGTGACCCAAATTTGCGCCACCCCCTTATTTTTAGAAGCAATAATTTAAAATGTCTTAATTCTCACAAACATTAATGTTTGTGAATAAATTTAAATGAAAAACAATATTATTGGTCACATTATTACATCTGTTACTCATTATAAATTAATAATGAATACAACTATTATATATTGCATTCAACTACCTAATATGAGAAAATAACAATAGTATTATTAATTACCAAGATGGTAGAAAATAAAGTCATAAAAATCATCAGTTTGTAGACGATTGTGTGACAATGGCGATTATAGTGGATTGAGCTATATAATGGTTGAGGAGTAAAGAGAGGATAATCAAATATTGTGTGCAGAGATAGTATTACCCCGTTGATGGATCCAAATAGTTGTAGAGTGAATTCTCCACAGAGGTCATGTGTTAAAATAAAGTCTATAAACCGAGCTCGCCTCTATTGTAAGAAAAGTGAAAACTATGTACACTTATTACAAGATTATGATCACCATCTCCATGTAACAAACATTTTAATCTCCCAATTAATGTATTATTAATATGTTTATGGTTTAAGGGTTTATCTAGACATTGTTGACATGTAGATTATATATCCTTCTTAGAGGAGTATTTTTCTTGAAGGATAAGTTTAGTTAAATTCTTTCCAACATTATGTCTATTGAGATTATTTTAGAATAATTAATATTACATTTGCAATTTGACAATGATACCATTTTATCAGGCTATAAAATTTATCACCATTTATGCTAAGCTTGATATCACCAACTATATAAAAGAATCGATAACATTAATAATAAAATTATCCACTTAGGGCTCTTAAGAAAATGTGTTAAAAGAGAAAAAGATCTTTAATGGATAATATTACATGTAAGATTTCGAAGACTACTCTGTCATTTTATGAACTTTCTTTGCTCTTGCTAAAGTAAGACTAAAACTTTATTAACTTTTTATGTGCTTGTTAGCGAAATAATTTTTCATGTTGAAAATTATTGAGTTTTCACTAACACTCTAGGGCTAAGCCCCTCCTTGTGTATGGTAAGGCTCCCATTATTGAATCTAAACCACCTAAAATCTATGGGTGGCCATTAAGCCGGGGATCACATAAGAATACTCCACTAAACCTGTGGCAAAGTGCTTGTACAAAGTATAAGGGAGGAATTTGCAGTGAAGAGAGGTAAAGGGGAGTTGGGGAAATATGAAGATAGAGGGTTACTGTTGTGAGTAGGCTTACAAAGTTCACATACAATAACCAAAGTAGGTTCACATTCAATTAGAAGAACACAAAAATGCAAACAATGATAAGACTAATAAATCATAGACACATAATTCTATTGATTCATTTATCAAAGGCACATACACCTTTCTTAGTTTTGCAAGATTACTAGAGAGAGAGAGAGAGAGAGAGAGAGAGAGAGAGAGAGAGAGAGAGAGATTGCACCTTTTATTGCTTGATGTAGTAGTGGCAAATCTCAACAACATACAATCAATCGACAATTGCCAACCCTTTGGAATGGAGGAGCCATTCCAATTTATAACATTGTGAATTGTCCTTTCATCTCCCCACACGAATTTTCACCTTCCCTCATCACTTGTGACCTTCCACATTCCTAGGAAACAAAAATGAGTCTTTTTATTATTGATGAAAAAGGACCCTTACAATGTTGAATTGAAGGTCACTTAAGTGAATAAGATAAAACATGGAAATAAAGCATTTTCAATGAGGAATTAGAATATAGGGAGAGAAAAAGGAAGAGAGAAGGGTTGAAAGAAGACGCCTACCCTATAATCTAGATGCTCGACCACAAATCTAGATGCCCGACTACAGACGCCCGACCACAAAATTTAGACGCTCAACCGCACCTTGCCCCTGTTCGACCGATAATTGAAATGCGTAGACACCCGACTACATAATCTAGATGCTTAGTTGCATATGCGAGATGAGCATCTATATGTGCAGTGTCTATCCTCTACTTATTCCGTATAAACGAATTATCTCGCATTTGTAGATGCCTCGATTACTAGGCTTCGTATAATCGACGCGTTGTGCCTTTTTATGGTCACTCCCCGCAAACCGTCCCATAGGTTTAAGATGATGTTTTGGGGTCAAATATTATATGATTTTGACTCCAAAACAAATTTTAAGATCAATCGAACTAGTTTCAAGATTTTATTCTTGATGTAACTAAAAATTTAGGCACCATTTTTGTAGGACAATGAGGACAATCGCACTGCTTGGAGTTCTTCATGAAACCAAACCACAAATAAAAATTGATGTTCCCATCATGTAGAGAATTATCATATATTTCCAATGCCTACTTGTTTTCCTCTTAACTCTTTATAGAGCTCCCGGAATCATCTAGAGAAGTTAGGATTCACCATTAGAGTGCTTGTTCCCTGCACCTAGAAAACTTGTTGTTGAGCAGATTACCCTTGAATGATCAAAACTTTCCTAAATCTTCCTAAATTTCTTCCAAAACTTTCAAGAATACTCAAAACCACCTCTAGATTCTTAAGATATTTTCTAAACTCTCTTGGAGGATGTACACAGGCTCCAAAATGGCCAAAATTGGCCTTTCTAGGCTTCCAACAAGACTAGTCTTCCACTGAAATTCATTAAATCAACTGATGAACCTTATTACAATCATCCCTGCACATTGAAACAAACTTAAAAATCATGTTAGCACATTCCTCTCGACCATAATGAGGGTGAAACAATTGAAATTATGGTTGGAGGAAAGGTTTACATTGACCAGGAAAGGGAATTTCAAGTGTGGGCTTGGTTGTCATGACCAAAATCTTAAATTTTTCATGCAATAAATTTTGCATGACAATAGTGCCTTAAAACAAGGTGCTCATACCCAAATTTTTAATTCTCATTCATGTATAATTCAACTTAGTTATATATATATATATATATATATATATATATATATATATATATATATATATCGATGTGAAGTCAAATTCTAAACACCTCGTTGCATATACACACTTTATATAATGAAATACCGGTGAAGGATAATCAAAACGATCAATACAAATATACTAAAACTAATGCATTTCCAAGACCCTTATAATCACGCAAAGTGTACTTTCACACAACTTTGTAAGAGAGATAACTAGTCTAAGAAGGATACCACGGTCAATGCAACAATCACGATCTTGTGAAAACTACTCAACTTGTTAAAGAAAGCACAACACAATATATTTAGAGTAAGATGTGTACATGCTATTCGAATAACATGTAGTTCAAGGAATGTAACTTGCACCTAAATGTTCATCCATTATTGAAAATACTCGAAGAAATGCATAATACCATCAAGACAAGACTATCTACAAATAAGAGAACATACCAAACATTTACAAAATAAAGAGCTAAAACTTTTCCTATGAAGATTTTGATTTTTTCTTGGATTGGTTTATGGATATCTATGTGAACTCGAGTGCGAAGCCACGGCAGAGTTGATTAAAGAGGAACACTCGGTGAAACACGAACTTTCTTCAAAATGGTGAAAGCCATGTTTGGATTTTTCTCTCCAATTAGACCAAAGAATGGTTTTCTCACTTTTTCCTTGAGCTCTTTCACAATATAAAAATAGCTTAGCATGAGAAGTATGTGTGTCTTAGGAAGGATGCGCTAGGTTTCTTTTATAGCTTTTATTTTTGAGAAATGTGCAACTTATAGTGAATGTGGAGAATGGAGATGTAGAATTATAAGTGATAAAATAGAATTATAATTAATTAATTAAGATTAATATTCCATAGGAATTAGATGGGGAAAAAGGGGCTTAATTAATCAATTGGGGATTAATTAATATGCCTAGATTAGCTTGTAGAAGCTACTAGGGGTATTTTAGAGGGACATAAGTAGATTTTAGATATGATTGAGAGTAATACTTAATTATTGAGGTGTTACTAATTAAATACAAGGCGAGGAAAATTTAATTAATTAATAATGAGTCTAATTAATTAAAAGGGGATATTAACTAACAAAACGATGTTAATTGCCATCCAAGAGGAGAAAATTAATTAACAGAAAGTTGTTAATTAATTGGTGATGAAGGGAATTAGTACCACTTTTGTAATTTACGCTTAAATTTACAAGTTAAAAGGTAGGTGTCTACATTTCCCCCTCTTTGAGGAGGCGTTATGCACATGACACCATTTCAAAGAAAGTGGACAATTTTATTATTGGGAGGAAGAAAAGTTAGTTGGATGTGAGATACCCCATTGAGTGATGATGGGGTGATAGAATAAGGTGATCAAAGCTATAAAAGAGAGAAAAAATTGATTGTGGCAAAGAAAAAATTGATTGTGTCGGAGAAAAGAACCATCATGGCATGAAATGGACATTGTGGCAATTGAAACCATCATGGAGAGGGCTGCATACACATAGAGAAGGATAAAAATAATTCACTTTTACCACCATATATTGAAGAAAAAGATCTCTAGGAGATCACATCGAGAAGCAATGTCCATTCCCACCTTCACACACCAAACAAAGCTAGTCTAAGACTACCAATGGAATCCGAGACATGACATGGTGGTAGGTGGTGTCATTAATATTCATTTTTATTTTTGAAATTCTAACATGAATTAAAATTTATTGCCCCAAAATAAGTGGTAGGTAAATTTTCTAAAATTGACATTTGGTGGTTCTCGTGGATTCACCACTTAGCGTAGTGGTTTTGTAGAGATTTTAGTGAATATGTTTTAGTTCAAAGGATTCATCATAAGGTGTAGAGAACTTGTTATAAATAGAAAACTTGCTACAAGACGTAGTGGACTCACCCAAAGGGAAAGCTCACTACAAAACATAGTGAAATTTCCAAAGGGATAACTTACTATGCGACATAGAGAACTTGCCTAAATAGTGAACTTGTGACCTTGTGTGTCCCACTGACATGTCTAATGTGTACTAAATATTCTAAGAACATGAAATATAAGGAATGTAACTTACACCTATATGTTCATTATTTAAAATACTAAAAAAACTGCATAATACCATCAAGATAAGACTATCTACAAAGAGGAGAACATACCAAACATTTACAAAACAAAGAGCTCAAACCTCTCCCACAAAGATTTTTAATTTATATCGATTGATTTTTCTATATTTTTGTGAGCCAAGTGTAATCCACGAGCGGTTGATTAAAGAGGGGAGCTTGGTGAAGCAAGAAGTTTCTTCAAAACGAGGAAAGCCATTTTTGGATCTCCTCTCTCCATTTCAACTCAAGGAGGGTTTTTCTCACTTTTTCCTTGAGCTATTTCACAATAGGAAAATAGATTAGAATGAGAAGTAGCCATGTCTTGGGAAGGGTGTACTAGGTTGTTTTTATAGATATTATTTTTGGAAATATGCAACTTGTAGTGAATGTGGGATAATGAAAATGTAGGATTAGAATTGATAAAGTAGAACTAGGAGTAATTAATTTAGATTAATACTTCATAGGAATTAGATGGGGAAAAGGGGCTTAATTAACCAATTGGGATTAATTAATATGCCCAAATTAGCTTTTTGAAGCTACTTGGGGGATTTAAAAGGAAATTAGTGGATTTTAGAAATGATTGAGAGAGAGATTTATTAACGATTAATTAATAATGGGTCATCAATTAATTAAAAAGGGGATTTTAACTAATGAAGCGACGTTAATTGACATCCAAGAGGAGAAATTTAATTAATGGAAAGTCATTAATTAATTAGCACCGACAGAATTAGTGTCATTTATGTAATTTGTAGTTAAAATTGCATGGTAGAATTTAGGTGCCAACATAGGAAAAAATATGACATCTATATATACTTATATTCATGAAAATAATAACATTGACATATTATAACTTTTTGGATAACAACTAACGCAATGAATATATAACACATTTATCATTCATTTTATAGAATAATATTACAAGTATATTGATTTTGCTAAGGTGGAGGTGGTGGTGTTCCTTCCTTAATTTATTTACAAAACTCATACCATGATTTTATTGTCTAGGGGTATTGACGCACTCCAATTTTGCATGTGTTACATTGTTAGAAAATGGTTACAAAAAGGTCCCGAATGATGATTCATATATTTTCCGAAGGTGTTTGAGCTCCTTTGTAGCCTAGTATGTCTTACTTAGCCTATACATGCTTTGTCCCAGCTTTCTCGCTTCATTTTCCTTTGTTTTTGACCTTTAGTTTCAAAACAATGCCCCGAGCAAGGTGGTGGTACTATAATTGCCACTCTACGTAGGGTGGAGGTCCTATGCGCATTTTCCAGAATGTTCACTCATGCTTTGTACACATGTAACTCAACTCTAGTTCAATTTTTAGACGCATTTCTCAGTCAAATTTCCTAAATTTAGGATTGATTTGTTCATGCTTAACTCCTCTTTCACTTATGATTGTTGATTGCATAGTTAATTGCCTCTTCATGTGATGATTTGGCATCTCATTTTTGCCAAGTGTGCTTATGCACTCTACAACTAAATTTCTATAAATTGATCGCGTGTTTTCAAGAAAATGGCTAGGTAATTATTTTGTGCATCCATGTAGCTTGTTTTCCAGCTGCCTTCTTTCTTGCTGGAAACCACATAACCAATCTCAGTTCTATTGTACTATCTTTCTTCCACTTGCATTATTACAGACTGCCAATTCAAGCTGCCCATTACTCCAACGCTTTCCTTCTATTGTTGTCACTGCATTCCCACTGTCACTGCATTCCCAACCTCTGGACTCACGTGGACATGAGGAACCAAAAGGATAAAATGAGGGGACTAAGTATCACACAACCAAATTAACATTGTTATGTATTCTAGGTTGGATTTGTTATTAGTTTTCATTCATTTCTTCTAATTTGTTAATTCTAAATCACAAACATTCAAATTATTCATATCAAATAGAGTAGAGAAATCATTGTCATAGTTACAAGAATTTGAATAATTTCAAGCATCAATCCATATAGGAAAATTCTCTCATATTTTGTCTCGAAGTTGTAGAGAGAAAAAACTTCCAAAAGCTCGATTTCTTCTTCTTCGCTTCTGAGACAGAATTAAGGTTAGATTTACATTCATAGTTAGAAAAGATTTCATTTAAAATAGAATATATTTCCCTTCTACACAGATAAACATCCACATCTGGGTGTTTTATTTGTTTTAGGATTTAGATTTAATTAGTTAGAAGATTTATTGTTATTTCCTCATTTAAACATAAAACAACAAAAACATTTACTTTCATTAGATTAGTTGCATTTATTGCTTTATTCAGTTTATATCTTGAAAATACAAAAACATAGTGTAGATTTTCTTTGTTTAATTAGTTTGCTTCACTAGATTAATTCAATTATATCTTGCATGACAATTACGGGCCCTAGAGAGCCCGGGATTACATATTCGAACCAATAGTACCTCAGCCAAATATTTTGATAGCATTAGCAGACATAGATCAAGGTCTTAGAATTCATGTCTTCCAAACAACCACAAATCCACAAACAATCACTGAATAGTTAAGAGAGTTAAACATTGAGGACGAAAAAGCGTATGAGTTTTGGTCAAACCAACCCAACTATAGATTGCCTTGAAAGTATTTAAACATTCACATCAATGAGAAAAATTTCATGTATGACTATAAACGGACCCGAACGAGAACAAACATTTGGTTGTGACCCATTAGTTCTACAAATGGATGCAAGAGACCTTTTACTCGACACAAATACAATATTATGCATACAAGTTGCTAGAAAACCAGTGAGATATTCCGAGAAAATTGCACAACTCCTTGTCTTGAACGTAGAAGATGAAAAAGCTTATTAGTATTGTATAGTTGAAAACAAAGTTTGATTATTCACATTGATCCGTAAAACTTATACTTTAGAACTCTACGAATCACACAACTATGATGTTCTACTTTCAACTTTGGAAAATGACAGATTTGCTTGAAATTTAGAGCTTCGTGATTGATTATCTAGTGATATAGAAAGGAAATTGTAGAGAAGGAAATAATTCAAACTTTAACACCAACAATTTTATCCTGGAAACCTCCAAGGAGGAAAACCAGTCGGGAAGGGAAACTACTCTTTCTTCCCACTTTTATTGGTCTAACATAGACAATTATAGATTACAATAAGTATGAAAAGAATAAACAATGTAAACCTTATCTCTAATTAATTGCTTGCTCCGTTTCTACACCTTGCTCATACAATTCCATTCCAAAGCACTAAAGATCTCACTCATTGCTCCCATTATACTTCGATTCTTGATCTCTCTCGATCTCTAAATGTTATTCTCTTACTCCTTTTATGCATTTATAAACCTTCCCATGTCCTCTTGTGCACTGGAGGATGTGAATGGGCATGGAAGGGAAGAGACGCGATCCGGGCATTTCAAATTTGCGTCCATTCACACTTCATTTTTATTTTCTGTTCGGAAGTGACAGTGAAGACTGCCGCCTTACGTAGACCGGTGGTCTCGGGACCGCCGCCTCAGTAGGGCGGTGGTTCTTTGTAGAACCTCAATTTACCTTGTTTCTTTCACTTTTCCCTGTTCCTCCTTCTTGGTGTTGATGGAACCGGTGAAGTGGTGTGTTTTTCTGGTATGGATCATACCTCCCCTACTTAGGAGGATTTTGGTCCCACAAAAGCTTAGTGGTGGAGTGGTAGAGGAATCAACTTCCTCTCGTGCTCATTCGAGTACCACTGGGTCTGCCTTGGTGTCTTCTCTCGTCCAACCTGCCAAGACTCCTGTGGATCTCTAGGTTTCCAGAGTGCTACATCCTCCTCTGAGATGCCTCGAGTACAATCCTCTTTGGAAGGTAACTTTTGTATCTTTCCTTCTTTGTCATGCATAGATGGCGTTAGTGGATGCGAGCTCTTACAACTCACTATCGCGTGCATCTACATGAGGTATGGCCCAAAGGTTTCTTCTCCAACCTGCTCAAGTATGGTGAAGGTCCCATACTATAGTGGTTTAGTCCTTTCTTGTCTCTACCTCTTGAGATGGATTGGCCAAATCCTCTCCAAGTATGCTACTGCTATAGTCACCACCGTTCCTTGTATCTCCTCTTCTTCTTGTTACCCCACGTCCAGTGAATCCGTAGGTAGATATGGTGACTGCATAGCAAAAGTTTGTTTTGCTCCTTGAATGAGCAGCTTCTGTGGTGTCTTCTTCTCCAAAACCGACAAGTGTGTTGTCCACTCAAAATTCCTTGCTCTGATGAAAGTAAAAATTTCAAAATTTTGAGTTTAAGTGTTTTCTCTAATGTACCGAAGTCGTGAAATTGAGAAAAGTCTGCGTTTTGGGTCATTTTGTATGTATTTCGGGCCTGTCGGACATTTTTGTCCCGCGTGTCCCAAGTTCCGAAGTGCGCTCTGTTCCCCGATCGGCCGAAATCCCCGAACCGCGTACTTCGCTCTTTCATGTTCCAAGTGTCCCAAACTTTTCGTGCGAGTTGTTCTATTTTCGCCCGAACCGCCCGAGTCGCGTACTTCGAACTTTTTGCCCCAGTGCCCCACTCACCTCTCAACTCGAGTCAACAGCTGCGCAGACCTTGAGCGTCATGAGCTCTCTGTCTCTTGGTCCCCTTGCCCCTCCTGCTGATTCCTCTTCCTCTTTTGCGTGGGTGCAACCTTTGGTTGACAAAAGGAAGAGGAAATTTTCCTCTCGGAGTTCAGGGTCAAATTTTGATGTTGTCGCAGCCTTGTTGGGCACCACTCCTTCTCGTGCCAAGAAAGCCAGAACTACCTCCAGAATAGTGTCTGATGCTCAAGGTCAGCAATTCCTGGAGATTGCCAAGCCTACAACGGATAAATCAGAGCAGGACTTGCAGGTATCTGACTTAGAGCTCTCGAGAATCCCAATGGGAGAGTCTACCCCTGAAGGTGAAATTCACAACCTCCAGGAAACAGTCACAAGAGTCATTGGGAGGGTAGAGAAAGGGCAACAAACTATTGAACAGTTGGAAGAACAGGCCCAAGTTCTCACAGGTTTCATCAAGTCTCTTTTGTCTAAGGACAAAGTTTTGGACCCTACCCCATTGACTACTCTCCCACCTCCTGTAATTCTAAGCCAAGATGAAGTGCAGAGTATCAAAGATATGCACAAGTATTCTGTCTATGGCAGAGCTATTGAAGCCCTGGTGGATGACATGCTTGTTGCTGGATTAAACTTCATCGATGAAGCTTTCAAACTCCACGAAAAGGTGAGCAATGTGCAACTGAAGCTCTCCTCCACTATCAATATCATGGATAAAGAGCTCAAACTCTGGAGCAGTTGCATAGTAGACCTCCGACTCATGGGACAGGCAGATGAGAACATTTTGTTGGCAAGTAAAGTCTTTGATGATGCAAAGGATAATCTGTCGAAGTCCTGGGTCTACAGCGTGGAGTGGAAGATCAGAGTCCTGGAGGAGGCTTTGGGAGAACTGAAGAACAGTTGGCAGAAGGGCGAAGCTTTCAAGACACTGGTTGTCTCTGCTTTCAAAGATATACACTGCCATCTTCAAGATGAAACTTCTGGTGTACTCCTTTCCTTGCAAGAAATTAAAGCTCAATTCAGAGCTTTTGTCAAAGATAATCTGTTCAAGGAAAGTTCCATCTCCAAGGATAAAATGAAGGAGATTTGCTCTCTTCAATCTGCCATTGAAGAAGCAAATAAAGATTATCATACTCATGTCGAGTTTGATAAAGAGACGGAAAAGTGTCTGGGATTTTGGACTCAGTCTACGACTAACACGTCAGTCCCTCGTGGCAGAGATATAGCTGAGGCGTTAAAGAAATTCAGGCAGCGGATTCTGAAGTCAGTGGGTCCCTCTCAGTGACCGGCCACCTGTCTTCTTCTCCTTATTCTTTTCTCTTCTTCCCTTTCTTTTTCCGTTTTCTTTGTAAGAAGTTGAGGTATTGCGGTTGGCGGTCCTTAACTATTCTTGGTTAAAAGAAGCGGTTACGAAGAGTAACTGATTTGTAAGTTATATAATGGCATTTCTACGCCATTCTAAAGAGGAAGAACTTGGCTTATTTTCTGAAAAGTGTAAATAGATTATAAAGAAATCAATACAGAAGGACTTTTCCATTCTTTGTCTATCTGATCTCTGTTATTCCTAAGCTTTCATTTATTTTCTTTGTGAAGATCATTTGTCTCAAGTTCGTTAGTCTTACCGATTGCATACTCTTCAACTTTGCAAGCACAGTGATCTTGTATAACCAAGAAGGAACTTTGTGTCCTTGATTAATGAATCTGTGTTATGTTAAGAAACTTTGTGTTCTAAGCAGATGTTATTTACAGAACTTTGTGTCTTTAAATTCCATCTTATTTATTCGATACAAATGATCTTGTTTCAATTCACTGTGACTTTCGCATACATAAAGAATTACTCTGATATCTATAATTCTGCATGTTGCCTTTCTGCTCTTTCCCGTACTCTCATTTCCTCAGTCCTTTTGTAATTGATGATCTTCATAGAAAACACTTTCGTAATATCCAAGTTTAACCAACAAATCATGTTTTGTACATTTGTAAATAGGTTCGTTTCTGAATAAGGGAACCTCTCCCATTAAAGAGGAGGGACTTCTTGTCCCCTGACTGTTGCTCTTCGTAAAGTCCTATCTGACGACCAACAAAGTGCTATCCAAATTCTCCATCCTTTGGTCAGAAATATCCACTCTCACGTCCATTTTGTTTTTCTTCCAATGAAAGCAACAAAACTGATGATTTTCTTGAATAAGTCTTGGTGCTTGGTTGGCACTTACCATAGCCTTCTTTGATTTGCTTTGGTGTGCCTAGATGTTAAAACTGACTCCATCCTTGACCCATCTGAACTGGTTCTCCCTCCTTGTGAACACAACATCCCTGATATACAAGTAAGGACTTCCGAAGACAACGTCAAATGCATCAAGTGGAATAATATCAACCTCTAATACATCTATGTATTGGGTGTTTATCCCAAAATGAAACTTACACTTTCTTGTAATTTGTATTTCTACACCCTTCTTCACCCATCCTAGTGGGTATGGATGTGGATGCGCGTAAGTCTCTAGACCAAGCTGTTTTACAACCGCATCAGAAATCAAATTTGACTGAGAACCAGAATCTACTAAAGCGTTTACCTTAGTCTTCTTGATTTGGATTTTAATTTGAAATAGCTTACTCATCTCTTCTTCTTCTGCTACCCCATATATGTTAGTGGCCATGCATCCCAACCTTTCGTCTACATCCAAATCATCCTCAATCTCCACCTCTCTTTCTGCCTTCACAAAGGGCCATGGATTTCTTGGAATCCTTGGTTCGGTGCTTTAGGTGCAATTCCGGATGCAACTTCCAACATGTGGCGTCAGTATGTCCATTTACATCACAATTCTTACAGAAATTCTTAGGATCTTTACAAGTATGCAAAGCAGTAGCTGGTATGTTTACCTTTCCATTTACCTTTGTTACTTTTCTTCCCTTGACTTTGTCCTCGTTGTTTTGTTGACTGGTCTCCCTTTGGCTCTATTTCTCCTTGCTTCTTCTCATCATCAATGTAGTATGCTTGTACACAAGCTTCATTGAGATCCTTGGGCTTTGTGGAGATTACCTTCCTCCGAAGGTGAGTGTGAAGTCCTCCCAAATACTTGGTCAAAATGTCCTCATCCTCCAAGTCCATATTAAGCAACATGGCTTGTCTCCAAAATTCCATAGTGTAGTCTTGCACACTTTGATCGTTGCCTCTGTCTAAAGTACTGCCACTTAATCATCATGTCAGTCTTATGGCCAATAGGATAGAATTTAGCTCTAATCAACTCTTTAAAACCCTTCCAAGTACTGACAATAGGATGTTTCTTCTTCTCACAAGTGGCTAGATGGGTTTCCCACCAAACCAGAGCATGACCTTCCATTTTGAGACATGCAAAGGTGACTCCGTTGGTATCGAAACACAAAGACCCCCACAGGACTCTGCAACGCGATCGGTTGAGAATCTCGGTGCGATTGCAAAACATGGAGCTTTTCCCAAGTGTGGGACCTTGTGAAATCGGAAAAGCTCTCC
This sequence comes from Taxus wallichiana var. yunnanensis, assembly GCA_018340775.1. Lineage (NCBI taxonomy): Eukaryota > Viridiplantae > Streptophyta > Pinopsida > Cupressales > Taxaceae > Taxus > Taxus wallichiana. The sequence continues at coordinate 697,622,288 of CM031242.1, forward strand.
TGATGAAGGCCGCTCCTATTCCTCTGTTCAGATGCACCAATAAAACATAGAGGTTTACCCAAAAAACTTAATCTAACTACCAAGGAGACAGGGAGAGAGAAATGCATAAAAATAAACCTAAGCTAAGGAGGTGATGCACCGAGGAATGTTGGACACCCATTTTGCAAGATTAAACACAGACCACATAGATGTAATACCACACCATGCACAGGCAACCAAAATGCAATGAGAGATCAAAATAACAGCAATGAATATATGAGAGGGTTTAAAATCAATCACAGACATACATATATTGCTCAAGGATCGATTCAATACATTGCAATGGCCAAGAGGCAAAAACAACATTACAATCCATATGGGAGGCTTGAAAACTCCACAAATTCTCTTGCAAGTAGGAGAGAAGGGAGGGTGCAAAGCAGAAATGCCCAACCATTTTTAGAGCCTCTCCCAGCCATTTATACAAGAAAAATAAGGGAGAAGAGAATGATTCGAATTTTGCCCCAACCACCTCCAAGACTACACCTAACCCATCATATTATGGCGGTAGGTGAGAATCTCAACAACCCAACAGTGGCGAATTGTATTTTACATTTTTAAGAACTTGTTCCCACCCAATTAAAGATATCCAATCGTAGTTGCGTAGAGGACACCGAGAGCTTTCCGAAAAGTCCAACCTTGTGTGAATCCGAGCTCCCTGTGAAAAGTTATGGCGATCTGAATATTTCTCGCGTCAGGGTCTGTTTCTAGTTAGGTTCGGGTTTCTCCTTTGCATCTGCATCAGGTTTGGAGGATGCCTCGACATGTGTTTGATGCTTGCGTTCTCCCGAAACCCGCTTCCATCATGATTTTCGAGCTTTCCTTTGTGTCGGGGCGGAAGATGAACTTGCATGCGCATCGGGTTCGAAGGGGTGCTCGACATGCTTCTTTTTCATGTTTTCCGACATGCTTCCCCGACGCCGAGACCCGATTTCTTTTGCGTCGGGTTTCAAGACCCCGACACATGTTTTCCTTGATGTCGGGTTTTGAGACCCCCCGACATGTTTCTCCGCCATGTTCCTCCGCCTTGCGAGACCCGATTTTCCTTGCTGTCGGGTTTTCCAACCCTTGCGACATGTCCTTGCGCCATGCTTCTCGCCTCCGAAACCCGATTTGCTTGCGTTTATCTATATTTACCCGGGGTAAATATATACAACAATTTGGTGACTCACGGGGTTACCTGCCTGCTAGGTAGAAGATCAATGGCCTTTTAGCGATCCATTGGGCATGGAGTCATAAGCAATAACTGAAACCGATCTGATACTGATCTCGAACTTGATACCGCAACTCCTTCTCTCGAGAGCACGCTGAACTATAGAAAACCAACCTAGGAGCAACAAAACCTATGCCAAAGCACTTAGGGAAACTGAAACCTAACTACAACAAGACAATGTGCATACGCACTTAGAGGAATTGAAATCTAGGCTAATATTTACAAGGGTAGAACTTTTTCTTTTCAGTAGCAATGTTTAAGATAGATTCCGTTGACCGGAATTGGGAGTTCTTCTCCGTCCAATGTAGACAATTGGAAGGCATTGCTATTCTTACATTCCATGACCATGTAGGGGCCACTCCAAATGGCATCAAACTTGGAATGCCTTCCCGGTTTTTCCCGATCTGCATCCCATTTCAGAACTAGGTCCCCTTCCTGGAAGGTCCTTGCTCTTGCTTTCTTATCAAACCACCTTTTTACTAAGGCCTGATCTTTCTCAATTGTTTGAACTACATGTTCTCTAATTTCTTCCAATTCCATCAACTCTGCATACCTGGCCTCCATTGGTTCGAACTCAGCCAACTCCAATTGCTTCATGAACTCCAATGCAGGGCGGTTAATGATATAGGCACATCGCTCTCTTTTCCATAGACCAACTTGTAAGGGGAATTGCTGTAGACCTCTTTGGTGTATTCTATCACCCATAATGCTGATTTTAGCCTCGTATGCCATGTTCTTTGATTTTTCTCCAAAGTCCTCCCGATGATTCTTAGCAAATTTTTGTTCGTGGACTCTGCATTTGTCCATTACCCCGCGGGGTAATAATTTGAAGAGGTGCTCAAATAGATTCCATTCTTGACAGCCCATTCTCGTAATCTTGGAACCTATGAATGCCAATGCATTGCCTCGATATGATAGTGGCCGCACACTCGAACTCCGGTCACTATTCCTTCATAAAACTCTAGTATGTTAGACTCATTTGCTCCTTTGAGCGCTACTACTACTTCGTCCACTTGGTGAAATAGTCTCATGCTTGTGAGAATCCACTTGTGGCCTTGGCTTGAGTTTGGGTTGATGACCCCGATGAAGTCCAATCCCCATTGCAGAAATGGTTGGTCAACCAAGATTGGGTGCAATGGAAGTGCTGCTAGTTTTTCTTTCCCTGTGAAGAGTGCACATTTCTTACACTTTCTTATCCATGTATAACAGTCACTGAACACTGTAGGCCAATAATACCCTGCCTTCATTATCTTGAGAGCTGTTACTCGTGGGGAAAAATGTCCGCCAGAATCTCCATCATGAAAATCTCGTAACACCCTCTTAATTTGACCTGTCCCAATGCACCTCAATAGAACTCCATTGATGTCTTTCCTGAACAAAACACCATTAACAAGCACATATGGAATGGCTTGTAATCTGAAGTATCTCCTCTTTGCTTTGCTCATTTCTGGAGGGCATAGTCCTGTCTGTAGGAAGTGTATCATATTCTGAGTCCAACAAGGAGTAGGCACATCATCATTTTCATGTTCTTGACCATCCTGTAGTACCAAGGTAGTCTCTTTTTCATCCCCTGCGCTCAACTTGTTGACTCAAGGCTAACAAAGTCCCTTCCCACGTACTAGTTTTGTGACCTTGATCTCGATGTCATATTCCATGACACGAGTGATCCATCCTGCACGTTTCTCATTCAGATCCTTGTTTAGAAGGAATTCCTTGACTCCTGCATGAGAGACCAACAATTGGATTTTGTTGTTTGAGACTAGGTGCTTGAATTTCTTTAAGCTCCCGATTCACGCCAGACATGCTTTTCAATGAAAGAGTACCTAGTTTTGTATTCCTCCAAGCCTTGATCAAGAAAGCAACTAGTTGTTCTATTCCTTCTTTGTTATGTTGTACTAGGATTTCAGATTTCGTGTCCCCACCACCAAAGGCATATAAAGACGAAGTCCTTGGAGAAGTCTGGATTGACGAGAGTGGGAGCTTGAGATATAGCCTCTTTTATTGCCTCAAAACTTGCCTTGCCTTCTGGATGTCCACTTAAATTCCATGCTCTTCTTCAACATCAATGTTATTGGCTTTACGAGAGCCGAAAGTTTGGAACAAACTGCGGGACAAAATTGATCCTTCCCAAGAAACTTTGAAGAGCCTTCTTGTGACTTGGCAATGGAAATGCTCGAATTACTTCAACTCTTTCTGGGTCAATCGTCAATCCTTCCTTTGAAACGATATGGCCTAGAAGTTTTCCTCGTGAGCTAAGAATATGCATTTTTGGGATTCAATGATACCCCAAATCTTCTACATCTCTGAAATACCTGCCTCAAATGAAAGAGGTGATCTGCTGCATTTTTTGAGAATACAGTGATGTCGTCGAGATATATTAGAACCATTTTGTTGATCAACCCCTTAAATGCCATATCCATTGCCCTTTGGAAAGTGGCTCCAGCATTTGATAGCCCAAATGGCATCTTCTTGTAGGCATATGTGCCCCATTTGGTGGTGAAAGCCGTCTTGAATTGGTCATCTTCTTTCACCATCACCTGATTATACCCTGAGTAGCCATCTAGGAGAGAGAATCTCTCTGAACCGAGATACTACTTGCAATATTTGTTCCATTGAAGGGAGTGGGTAATGGTCTTTGAGAGATGCCCTATTGAGGTCTCGAAAGTCCACACATAACCTAATTTCTCCGCTCTTCTTCCTGACCGGAACCAAGTTCGCAACCCAGCTTGAGTGCTTGATCGGGAATATAATGCTTGCCTCTATTAGCTTGTTTAGCTCTTTCTTCATCAGAGGCTCAATGTGAGGGTTGACTGGTCTTTGCTTCTGCCTGATGGGCTTAGCATCTGGATCCAATTCTATTGTATGTTGTGCCAACTTTGGATCGAATCCTCTTAAGTCTTCATAGCTCCAAGCAAAGACATCTGGAAATTCTTGGCAAAGTTGTATGAAATCTGATTTCTCCTGCTCAGTAGCCACTTTGCCAATTTGAAGTGTTTTGCTTTCCCCAACCAGAATTGGCTCTGAATCTTCTCTCTTGACCTGTATGTTAGCCTTTTCTTTACGGAACTGGTCGTTAGGGTTGAAGATAGACTCCAACGTTACTAAACCCTTAGGAAGCTTGTTTGTCCATAGCTGCACTACTTGATCCCCATACTGCTGCTCTAATCATCCCCGATTCCTAGCTGAGAATTCAACTTCTTCTTGTAAGAAATTGACGATCTTTTGATCGTTCTCAAACACCCGCCACCTTGTGTTATTATCTCGAAATGCTGGGCCTCACAATCATGTGGATATGTGGTGTGTTTTTCTCTTTTGATGTTTTCAACCACATCAAACGTTGCTCCAACTGCTGCGAGCCTATCTGCAACTTCATTTTTCTTCCTAGGTATGGACATAATGTTGAAAGCTTCGAAGTCCTCAATGAGGTCCCATACCCTGTTCTTGTAGCTCTTTAGCAGGTCATTCTTTGTGGCATTTTGTCCCCTGACTTGGTTGACGATTAGCTCGCTATCTCCAAACACCTGCAAGTTCTTTATGCCCTTTTTCTTGGCCCAATGAAGTCCATGAATCAAGGCCTCATATTCAGCCGTGTTGTTTGAACAAGAAAACTGGAAACGAAAAGCTGAATAATATTTGATGTCTTGTGGTGAAATCAACACTGCACCACCTCCAGCACCTTGTCTGCTTCTCGAACCATCGAAGAATAATTTCCAAACTTTGTTTTCATCTTTTTGTTCAGGCTGAATGATGTCGGGAATGGGTGAATTTTCTTCATGTATACAATACACGCCCAATTCAGATTCTTCAATTTCCTTGTATGGGTCAAATTCATGACTCTTGTTTGCCCATTCATCCAAAGTTAAATCAGGAATTCCCTCGACCTTAGTACCTACTTCTAGATCATTTGAACACTCCTCCTGATCAAAAACTGAGCAATTTGCATTGATAGGACTTGGTACATGAGGCTCAATATGGAAATTGGCAATTGGTTCTGACTGATTGTTGCTTTAGCTCCATACCTTGTCCTGAAAATCATGTGTGACCAATCTGCAGATAAATATCCACCGATTTTTGCAGTGAAGTCCCTTGATAGACACAACGCAAAGAGTGGTGGAAGGTCAATCACAGACACATCTTGCAAAACTGTAACATTAGGACAGGAATGTAGTGTTAGGCTTAACCCTTGATGACCCCAATTGTTCCCACTGCCATTCCATCTAGTTGCACTACTCCTTTCAGCACTGGCTCATATTTCAAACCCAGCTGATCTGCTATTTGCTTCGGCATCACTGAACTACTTGCTCCTGAATCTATCATGCAGTTGTGTACCAAGTGGTTTCCAACAATCAATGAAACATAGAAAGGTGGAGGCTTCAAATTTTTTCTTGTCTGGCCCCCATCATGTTGCACTGCATTAGTGAGAACTTTCTCATGTCCCTGGTTTGATACATTTGTGGCAGACCAATTAGCCATTGCAGCTTGCAATAAATCTCGTTGCCCTGGGATCGCCAGTGATTCCCACATGGAAATGTTCACATGTGTCTTCTTCATTTGATCGATGATGTTGAAGGGGGATGAAATTTCCTTTTGCTGTCCCTTACTTGGTGCAACCTTTTCTGGAACTTGAACAGGTGTATGTGTTGCTACAACAGGTACCTTAGGCTGATTTTGCACATTTGGAGCTGCGTTTGGTCTATTGACCCCTTGTTGTGTAAGAGCGACCGAGAAACAACTGGATTGGATGGTTGTCCCTCTTCTATGTTTCTCTTCTTTGACCGTGTGTTGGCAGCCACGCCTTGAAAAGGTTGTTGGTTAACTCCACAAAAGTCTTCCGTTTGCCAATTTGCTAATGTGGTTTCTGTTGGAGATCCTTCTTGTTGCGTTCCTTGCTACTTGATTCTCTTCTGGCTTGGTTCTTGAGGCACACCAATGGTTTGTACCATCAAGGCTTGATTCATGCACCATTGAAACATCTTGCCGATTGTGGGGTAGATTGCAAGGGTAACACCAGGTTGTACTCTATGCCATGTTGTTTTGCGTTGGAACCAAGGCTCTTGAGGATTTCGTTGCATTTGGATCATACGGTCGAAATGGCCTGGCAGCTTGAGGTTGTCCTTGGTTTTGGTTTTGATTTGTAGCCTGAGGTGGTGGTCTATTCTCATTGGTATGAGGGCCTAGCTTGGTGCGTGCTTCGAGGCGATACGGTCTAAGCACTTTGAGCTTGCTTGTCTTTTGATAGTCACAAGCTCATTTCCAAGGTTCTGTAGTTGCTTCATGACCTCTTGCAATTCCTTTGAAGTATTTGAAGAAGTCGATGCCTCATTATTACTTTGATTTCTAGGAGTTGGAATGGGATTCAACTCGGTGCTTGATCGTCAGTAGGATTTCCCATATCCGGATAGAGAGGCATTGGTGGCCTTGGTGCAAGCTTGCCAACTTGGATCAAATAGTTCTCTGCTCTGATAGCTGTGTCGTAGGCCCCTGACAGCGTTGTTCCTCCCATTGATTGGATCATCATGGCTATGTCTGAATTTATAGCCTTTAAGAAATAAAGGAATGCTCCTTCTGGCTGGCTAACAAATTATTGGAATCTGTCCCATGTCCGTTGGAACTCAAGTTGAAATCATCATTTGTTTGTTAGGAGCCCTTTTGATTGTTGTCAATTGTTCCAATAAGGACAAATTGTCTGCCCTCTCCCCAAACTGGTTGCAAAGAGCTGAACAAAGTTGGTTCCAATTCGTAATAGACCCTGCTGTTAGGCTCCTAAACCATTGTAAGGCCTTACCTTTGAAAGATGAAGCCAATAACTTGACTGCAACATCCATTTCATTTATTTCGTGGATTGCACATGCATTAGCAATATCCTGGATGTGATCAATAGGAGTAGTATGATTTTCTCCTGTGAAATAGGGTATATTCTTTAGCGCTGCAACTGGAATTTGATTCTGAGCATTTAGGGCAAGTGGACTACTGCCCGTGAAATTGACAAAGGGATTCGGTGGTAGATGCGCCATTATGATTGGCCTAAGAACCCTAGTCGATGCGAGAAAAGGTCTACCAGGTGGAGGCGTAGACAAAGTCCTGTTAGGTGGAGATGGTGATCTTTGTGGTCTTCTTCCTCTCCTTCCTCTGCCTGGTGAAAGTTGCAAGTGGAAAAATAGCCCTTCTTCTCGAGTATTAGACCTGGTTCGAATTCTTCTCATGTGCCTGGGCAACTTGTGCTGCTACACCGCTGAACTCTATCCCTTCGGAGTCGCCAGATGTGTTAGATAACAAGCCTCTAAAAGGCTGGATTTTGCCAAGTTACACACCAAACTTGACAATATTGAAAATATAATTTAAGATTTGAAGGGCCCAGAGGAGACAATCTTCAATTCGAATTCAGGCCTTGCGTGCAGTTGCGGATCCCCGAAAAGTACAGGCGGAACTCAGGTCATGCGATGCAACTCACAAAACCCGAATTGCCATGTGTCGGAACTTGGAACATGTCCGACATCCCTCAAAACCTGAATTGCTATGCTTTGTCGGGAATAGGACCATGCAATGCATCCCCCAAAACCCGAATTGTTGCTTTGATGTTCTCGGATCCCGAAAACCCGAAATCACAAAAACCTGAAATTTTGAAAATCAAAATATCAAAAAACTAAAGATACCCTTTTGAAGATTACCCTCAGATCTACCAACTGTTGAAATTTTGACTTGTTTTGAGCAAGTTAAACCCTTGAAAATTGATTTCGGAGTTCAGGCTAGGAGGTGCAAAATCTGAAATTTGTAAAAAACTGCAATTTTTAGTGCAAATTTCATGAAAACTCCTTCAAATTTTGATGGAATGACCTCTTGGTCCCACCGGGCGTGCCAAAACTGTTGGTATCGAAACACACACCCACAGGACTCTCGCAACGCGATCGGTTGAGAATCTCAGTGCGATTGCACAACATGGAGCTTTTCCCAAGTGTGGGACCTTGCGAAATCGGAAAAGCTCTCCGGATGAAGGCCGGCTCCTATTCCTCTGTTCAGATGCACCAATAAAACGCAGAGGTTTACCCAAAAACTTAATCTAACTACCAAGGAGACAGGGAGAGAGAAATGCATAAAAATAAACCTAAGCTAAGGAGGTGATGCACCGAGGAATGTTGGACACCCGTTTTGCAAGATTAAACACAGACCACATAGATGTAATACCACACCATGCACAGTAACCAAAATGCAATGAGAGATCAAAATAACAGCAATGAATATATGAGAGGGTTTAAAATCAATCACAGACATACATATATTGCTCAAGGATCGATTCAATACATTGCAATGGCCAAGAGGCAAAAAACAACATTACAATCCATATGGGAGGCTTGAAAACTCCACAAATTCTCTTGCAAGCAGGAGAGAAGGGAGGGTGCAAAGCAGAAATGCCCAACCATTTTTAGAGCCTCTCTTGACCATTTATACAAGAAAAATGAGGGAGAAGAGAATGATTCGAATTCTGCCCCCAACCACCTCCAAGACTACACCTAACCCATCATATTATGGCGGTAGGTGAGAATCTCAACAACCCAACAATGGTGAATTGTATTTTACATTTTTAAGAACTTGTTCCCACCCAATTAAAGATATCCAGTAGTAGTTGCGTAGAGGACGCCGAGAGCTTTCCGAAAAGTCCAACCTTGTGTGAATCCGAGCTCCCTGTGAAAAGTTATGGCGATCTGAATATTTCCGCGTCGTGGTCTCATTTCCCGATCGTTCGGGTTTCTCCTTTGCATCTGCATCGGGTTTGGAGGATGCCTCAACATGTGTTTGATGCTTGCGTTCTCCCGAAACCCACTTCCGTCGTGATTTCTGAGCTTTCCTTTGTGTCGGGGCGGAAGATGAACTTGCATGCGCATCGGGTTCAAAGGGGTGCTTGACATGCTTCTTTTTCATGTTTTCCGACATGCTTCCCGACGCCGCGACCCGATTTCTTTTCGTCCGGGTTTTGAAGACCCCCGACATGTTTTCCTTGATGTCGGGTTTTGGAGACCCCCCGACATGTTTCTCCGCCTTGTTCCTCCGCCTCATGAGACCCAATTTTCTCTTGGCATTTGTTGGTTTTCCAACCCCGCAACATGTCCTCGCGCCATGCTTTTCGCCCTCCGAAACCCGATTTGCTTGCATTTATCTATATTTACCCGGGGTAAATATATACAACATGACCCTTTGTGCCTCGGTGATATTATGCACACTAAAATAGACTTCCAACTGTTTTAGCCATTTATCCAAAAGAATTTCGCATCTACTTGTCCTTCAAAATTCTTTATTTCTACTTTTGTTTCAACTTTAAAAGGTGTATATGCAGATTTTACCTTCTCGCTTACAATTGGCGTCTCTTCATGCTCTTCCCATTCTTCCTCTTCGTGGCTCTTTCGATACTGAATTTTTGGCTAGTGCTCAAACCACTGAGTCCATGGAATCTTGCTTAATCAAGCCATCTTTTGCAGATCTGAAAGCTCTTCTTGTTTTCTATGCAATCTATCCATCATGGTCTCTAGCATCTCGACTCTACAAACCAAGTTCTCTTCCTCCATTTGAGCTTGAATTCTCTGTTTCCACTTCTTCGTAGAAATATCTGGCTCGCAAGGTAAAAATTCTTTGCCTTTGGACCTTGTCACTATCATACAAAATCACAAGAAAGATTCGAATGCCACAGTCCTAGATATATAATCAGCTCTGATACCAAAATGATTAGTAAAACTTATACTTTGGAACTCTACAAATCACACAACTATGTCTGTTCTACTTTCAACTTTGGAAAATGATAGATTTTCTTGAAATTTAGAGCTTCGTGATTGATTATCTAGTGCTATAGAAAGGAAATTGTAGAGAAGGAAATAATTCAAACTGCAACACCAATAATTTTATCCTGGAAACCTCCAAGAGGAAAACCAATCAGTAGGGCAACTGCTCTTTCTTCCCACTTTTATTGGTCTAACATAGACAATTACATATTACAATAAGTATGAAAAGAAGCAACAATGTAGACCTTCTCTCTAATTACTTTCTTGCTCTGTTTCTACACCTTACTCCTATAATTCCATTCCAACACTGAAGATCTCGCTCACTGCTCCCATTATACTTTGATTCTTGATCTCTCTCAATCTCTCGAATGTTATTCTCTTGCTCCTTTCATGCATTTATAGACCTTCCCATGTCCTCCCGTGCATTGGAGGATGTGAATGGGCATGGAAGGGAAGAGATGCGATTGGGCGTTTCAAATTCACGTCCATTCATGCTTCATTTTTGTTTTCTATCCGAGGACAGATCGACTGGACCGCCTGCCGTCTGCAGACCGGCGATCTCGGGATCGCCACTGGCTGGCGGCGGTTCAAACCGCCACTCTACACAGAGCGGTGGTTCTTTCCAGAACCTCTGTTTACCTTGTTTCTTTCACTTTTCTTGTTCCTCCTTCTTGGTGCTGATGGAACTGATGAAGTGGTGTGTTTTTCTAGATCCCTATGGATCACACATGACCATACAAGGAACCCAATAACCAAGAACATTCGGAAGTGATCCTACAGGTCCCACAACCAAACGCGCTGGGATTATTTACCGACATTGACATAAGTCTATGCACATTTGTTTTCCATACATCAAAACTACCACCCAATATCATATTACAATTGAATGCTCTAAACGTGGAATCCCAACCAACCCTCACATTTTGGAATGCTCCCCAACCGGATCTTATTTCATAAAGCCACGCCTATTTCATTTGTTCCATGACCATGTCTGGACAGATTTATGAGGCTCCCATCAAGCTTCCCATGAATTCCGCAACAAGTAAAAAGGATATCTACAGAGCTTGATATCGATTTGAGTCTCTGCATTTCCATCATTTCCGATCCGTCCATCCAACTTGTACAAGTTAGAGAGGCTTTCATTGTGGCTTGAAGACTAAATTTCATTATTACAAATTGAAGACATTCTATTTCCTTGATAACTTTCCCATACGTTTTGCCCACATTTCACTCATTAGCCACACATACATTTCCACATCGGCTTCCTCGGATGAACTTAGGGAGTCGAGTGCGCAGTGAAGGTCGAGTGTTGCTTTTCATCTGTATAAATTGGTGAACCCAATGTGAAGAGCTAGTCTCTTTTCATTTCCATCTTCTTCATCCACCTTTCCTCTCTCCCATTATTTTGTGGGTATTTATATACCCCTTGAATATGTCGGATACGATGGATACGACCGACCCATTTTGGGTCTAGAGGCATACTACTATCAAATGGGAAGACAACAACAATCACCCTCGCTATCTACATGGGCAGACAATTACTTAACCCATCTACATGCCTCTCAAACTCCTCCTCCTCAGGGGACCAACAATGGCTCCTTAGTTAGGATCGAGGAAATTGACCAACTTACAAAAAAAAAGCTTGAGATCTCAAGCTCTAATACTATGAATTTTACTGGAGAGTCAAGCTCATCTCCTTGGGTTTTGTTTAGATTGCCGATTAACATGCGAAGTCTGAGCAATTCCCATTTTTAGATGAGGAGTATTAAGCACATTACGCCAGAAGTGAACAACACTTCCAAAATATGAGCTAAAATTTAGATAGGTTACAAGAGACATGCATATATCTTGCTTCAAAAAGCACCACTACCCTCCCACAACGGAGAACATTGCTAATGAGGGGTGGAAAAACAATGAACAATTTATTGCAGGATATCACACTCCTTAGCAACCTACAAAGGTTCAACAACGTACGCCAAAACAAAACACTCTGTCATCATCAGACGAGGTCATCTCGGCATTGGTGGAAAATGTTAAGGAATTAGAACTTGATCAAAATACTCAAGCTTCATATCATGGGCAAGGAGAGATTTCACTTTATCGAAGAACTATGACCAGTGCTTACTGCACCAAATCCTCTAGTTTACACAGGCGCTCCAAGCCCCGGGATCTTCTCACTGGGTTGGGAACCTTGGGTATGTCCCCCCATGATATGTAAAAATATCCACGAAAGGCACCAACCGGAAGTGCGTTCCCAAATTCCACTCAAACTGGAAATGCACCGCTCCATTTGAGCATCCAAATCCATACCAAAATAATTCTCCCCCTACGTACACATGTATTCTAAATCGTCACAGGGGACATGTACTCTTACCCATATGGTCAGCCACAGGGGATTCCTTATGCCCCAACAAATGTATATGCTACACCATACCAACAACCAATTCCTCCTCCACCTCCCCAACAAGGATCATCAATGGTTGAATCCTATTCAAGTAGGTACCTACTGAATATCTCAAGGAGCCCCTTGAATTTTCCATATGGAGTGTCATGCTCCCAAGGCCTCTGCTAGACCTTCCAAAATTAAATGGGAGGGAGATTCGAATGCACACATTAAGGTGAATACAACTACCATTCGAGAGCTACTCCCATGGGATGCAATCATTACAAATATCTTCCCTAAGAATTTAGAAGGTATTGTTCTCGATTGGTACTATAGGATACCAGAGGCTTCAATACACTCTTTTAAACAAATCATGTCTAAGTTTATTAAAGATTTTGACATGAATAAATTGCTAAGGACATGAATAAGGGAATTCCTACACATAAAACAAGAGCATAACGAGTCTGTCACACATTTCATCCAAATATGGCAGAAAGTCCTCTACTCTTCAACAAACTTGCCTAATATGGATCAAACAGAGCTCTGAGACCTATTCCTTCATTCTCTTAACCGATAAACATAGGAGGAGGTCCAAAATTTCCCACTTAGAAGCTATGAAGAGGTGCTAGAGGGTGCTCTTCGGATAGATCAAGCAACAATAGACAATGGTCGCAAGACCTACGACTCTAACAGAGGTTGATCACTCCTAATCAAGGTAACTCAAGTTACCCAAACAATACAAACAACCACCAAGGACATAAGGTCCTCAATAAAAACTATGGTGTTACAACCAAATGTGTTATCGATTAAACAAAGAAACCCAACGTTGTTAATACCTTGAATACAAATAACACTAACAATAACAATAACGATAATAATCAAAGGAGTAACAAATTTTCTCCCATGATTAACATAGTGGACTTCAATCGTCCACAACAACAACAACAACAAGTTCAGATCAAGGCCCTAGCTAGTATCCAAGCGGGTACCCAAATCAATTTCCAAATCAAGGGCAATGACCTCCAAATTTCAACTACAATAACCAACAATTGAACAATAATTAGAACTTTGGGCCACAACAAAACACAAACCAAAGACCTTGGGATTATGATCCCAACTTATATTATGGTTTCCATAGGGTCCGAGGACATGATGCTAGAACCTCATGAGATTGTAACAAGTTTTTACAATGCTTACCTGAAGACCAAAGACAACTCTTTATTGACATGTTTTTGGCAAATCCTACGATGCCTACTCAAAATACTTGTATGGGGCCTGTGTCCCCTAAAATTTCCCACTTAGGATCTTCAACGATCCTCTCCCAACATGTCCCAATAATGGTAAGTTGGACCCCAATGGATCAAACAAGGGTATCATGGTGGGAAGAAATGATCATGAAGCTTCAACTTCATCAAACCCATTGGTGGCACCTCCATTGGATGGTTGTCAGCAAACTAAGATAGTGGGTCTTGTAGAGCTAGAGACTGAGCCCCAGATAAACGCTGCCACTAGAACTAGAGATTATTCTTTGCAGCCTATTCTAATTTACCCATCTATATTAGATGATATTTGTGAGACGCTTGCAAAGCTGGTAGGGGCTTATGACTTGATCAATGAGATTCTCTCACATGTCCTTCTTGACTTGTTAAAGAACTCCCTTGTTCATAGAGCTACTTTATTGGCAGCATTGGGTCTCAAACATTTGATCAACGCTCACTCCTCATACAGAGTCACGAGATAAACCATATATACTTTGATGTCTATCCTCCCGGGCAACTAGAAAGAGATGTCAGATTTGTATTTGACATTAGTAAGATGCCCACAGATGCTGAGATAACATGTAGAGGTGATTCGATCTTGTATTTACAAGTATGGATTTACAATAACTATGTAAAGTGTGTGATGATTGACGATGTGGAAGCAACCAATATTTTCTCCTTTTCTTTTCTCCAAAAGTTAGGTTATGGGGAAACTAACTGCTCTTCAACAAGAAACACACTAAGAGGTTATGGTAGACTTAAAAAAACATCAATTGGAACTATAGTCCTTCCAGTCACATTGGGACCCAAGACGATCCGGCCCATAGATGCCCCAGATGCTGAGATAACACATAGAGGTGATCCAATCTTGTATTTAAAAGTCTGGATTTACAATAAATATGTAAAGTGCGTGATGATTGATGTTGGGGAAGCAGTCAATATTTTCCCCTTTTCTTTTCTCCAGAATTTAGGTTATGGGAAACTAACTGCTCTTCAACGAGAAACATGCTAAGAGGTTATGATAGCCTTAAAACAACATCAATTGGAACTATAGGACTTCCAGTCACCCTAGGACCCAAGATGATCCAACCCACAAATGCCCAAAGATGCCGAGATAACACGTAGAGGTGATCTAAACTTGTATTTACAAGTCTGGATTTACAATAACTATGTAAAGTTTGTGATGATTGACAATGGGGAAGAAGTCAATATCTTCCCCTTTCTTTTCTCCGTAAGTTAGGTTATGGGAAACTAAGTGCTCTTCAACGAGAAACACACTAAGAGGTTATGTTAGCCTTAAAAAAATCGATTGAAACTATAGTCCTTCCATTCACCCTAGGACCCAAGATGATCCTCACAAAGTTTTATATTATAGAATGGGAAACCAACTATAATATGATCCTCATCAATCCTTAGATACATCACATGAAGGCAATTCCCTCCACTTTGTTTTAGGAAGCAAGGCTCCTACACTTGGAGAAGGTATTCGTTGCACAAGGTGAGCCAAAGCCCTTCGACATACACCTAGCTAACCTAAAGAAGAGACCAGGAGTACGTTCTGAGTTCAAACTCCCCATAAACCAATTAAACAAACCAATGAGTTCAACACCAGAAGCTAAGCTAATTTCTACAATAGAGTTAAAAACTACTGGCTTGATCAAGGGGATTCCTACTGTTAAGGATGAAACTAATTTTGTAGAGACAATCTAAAAAAACACAACAAATATTGTCGAGCTATTGAGAATGAATTACCCATTCTCCTTCCATTTGATTCCATGGGCATAAGACATGCCTTGAGACTCGGCTCTCTTGCCAGGTTGATGGGATCTCGCATGGTCGAAGTTTCAGAAGAAAAGGAAGAGGATACAAAGAATGATCCAACTTCAATCTTCCCAAGTAACTATTGGAATCTCCACTTTGACGGAGAAAAGTGCCTCTTTGGCGTTGGGGAAGGTGTGATCCTCACTTCTTTGGAAGGAAAGGTCATGCCTTTTTCCTTCAAACTAGATTTTGAATGCACAAACAATGGTGCAGAATATGAGGCTCTCCTTCTTTGTCTCATAATAGCCAAAATGATTGACATTTGTAACATTAGAGTGTTGGGTGACTCACAACTAGTCACAAATCAAGTTTTAGAAGTATACAAGACTAGGCAAAACACCTAAAACTCTACAAAACTATGGTGCTTAATTTGAAAAAATGTTTTAACTTCATCTCAATTGAAGCCATTCCACGAGAACAAAACCTTCTCGCAAACTCCATAGCCACCTCTACTTCTCACTTTTGTCTGAGAAAGAAGTTAGAAGAAAATATCTTCACAGTTTCGGTTTGTGCAGAACCCTTAGTGCACAAAGCATTGAAAAATTCAATCTTGGTGTATGTTGAGGCCGAGAATGAGCCTACAACCCTAGACTATGTAGAAAATGATGAAGCTATCTTAGGGTATCTTAACGCCTACATGGATTTACATCCCCAACACTATAAGAGAGGCTTTTCTCTTGTTCCTCACTCGTCCTCCTATTTTGGAGATCACACGATGGATCCTCCCTCCTCGAAAGGCCTAGAAATTTATGAGGTAGAAGAGGAGGGGGAATTAGAATTACCTCTAGCCCCACCGAGTTTGAAGAGGGTAATGCCTCTTTGATCGAAGGGATGATCAATATTAATCTCGAAATAGAGGAAGACCCAAAGATTCTGAAGCTATGTTCTTCATTCACCCTTAAAGAAGTAGAGATACACACAAAAATCTTTAAGGAGAATTCAAAAGCCTTTGCATTTAGCTACAAAGAAATGACATGAATTTCTCCTCATATAGTAGTTCACAACCTAGTGACCAAGTCTCGACGCAAAGCACATCAAGCAAAAAAGCTAGACCAATGAAACCCAGAAGGTGGCATTGATGGTCAAAGAGGAAGTGATGAAACTCCTATAATTGGGGTTCATTAAATTAGTTGATTACTTAAATTGGGTATCCAATATCGTCCATGTGCTAAAAAAGAATGGGAAATTCTGTATCTACATTAAATTTTGAGACATCAACAAAGCATGTCCCAAGGATGATTTCCCATTCCCATCCATTGATGTCATTATTGATGCAACAACCAATTATGAGTTGTTGTCCCTTATGGATGGATTCTCTAGGTATAATCAAATCAGGATCTTCGAGGAAGATCAAACAAAGACTACATTTATCACTCCTTGGGAACCTATTGTTACATGCAGCTCATGCCGCTCAAATTTAAGAACTTGGGTGTAACCTACCAACGCGCCATGAATTATATATTCCATGATATCATTCATAAGATTGTGGAATCCTACATTGATGACCTTCTAGCTAAGGCCAGAAAATGTTGTGATCACCTTGAGGTGCTTCACATCATCCTCTCTCATCTAATCAAATACGACATTACACTAAATCTTGAAAAGTGCATGTTTGGTGTGACGGAGGGAAATTACTGGGATACATCATCTCTTCATGAGGGATCGATGTAGACCCAAAGCAAAATATGAGTAGTGCTGGAAATGATTCCACCATCAGATGAGTCGGGCATAAGGTCCTTTCTCAGAAATCTCGATGCAATCCAAAGGTTCATTCCCAATTTGACCTCTCCATTCATCTAATAAATAATCTATTGAAAAAGGATTGCTATAATATTTGGATGGAAGAGTGTCACGAGGCATTTGAGTCGATTAAACGATTCCTACTATCGCCTCCCACACTCATGCCTCCTAAATCAGATCACCCTCTTATTCTTTATTCATGAGCTATAGACGTCTCATTAGCTTGCATGCTAGCTCAAGAGGATGATGAAAATGAGAGCGTGTTGTCTACTTTATCATTCGAATGTTTCTCGACTATGAGACATGCTATACACATGTAGAGAAAGAATGCCTTGCTATAGTTTTTGCAATGAAGTGGTTAAGGCACTACATGCTTAACCAAGAAACGAGGGTTATTGTCAAGACTAGTCATTTGTGAACATTTCTAACATAGGGTTCATTATCTAAGAAAGATGGACATTTCATAACTCTGATGGGTGAGTTCAAGCTAACATTTGTTAACCAAAAGTATGTAAAAGGACAAATCATCGCAAACTAGTTAGCTGACAAACTATTAGATGGAGGTGATTTAGTTAACATGGATTTTGTTAACGAATGCATATATTACGTTCAAACCAAACCCCCATATCTGCATGCCCGTGGTATACTGATATTATTAATTTCATTGTAGACTAGGCATACCCTAAAGGGGAAACATCACAACAAAGAAGACAACTACACATCATAGCCACAAAGTACGTAATCATAGAACAAGTGCTCTATCGCAGATCCTTTGATGAAATTTTTCTTAGATGTGTTGATGAAGAGGAGTCTAAAAATATCCTCTATGAATCCCACAATGGAGTGTGTGGAGGTCACTTCAGAGGCCACACCACTGCTCACAAGATACATTAGATGGGATATTTTTGGCCTACTTTAGAACATGACGTGGTAGAGTATGTGCGTAAGTGCCACAAGTGCAAAGAGTTCTCTCATGAGATCCACATACCAACATAGGCTCTGTAACCAATTGCAACACCATGACCCTTTTCCACATGGGGCCTAGATTTGATAGGGAAGTTCTCTCCCTCATCAATAGATGGCCATAACTTCATAATCACGGCCACATAATATTTCACTAAGTGGGTAGAGGCCATGCCTCTTACCATCGTACCAGGATGTGTAATTGCAAAATTCATTCTAAACCAAATTATCTATGCACACGTTGTCCCACAAGTTATTATCTCCGATAATGACATGTCTTTCCAAAATGAGGAAGTGCATGAACTATGTGAAAAGTTCAAAAATAGTCACCACACGACGTTTCTCTATTACCCTCAGACCAATGGTTAGGCCGAGGTGATTAACAAGACGTTAAATTCCATTCTCCTTAAAACTGTCAAGGAGAACAAATGAGATTGGCACTTAAATCTATTTCCTACCTTGTGGGCCTATCAAACATCGGTAAGACCACCGACGGGCAACCCTTTTCTATTTGGTATTCGGTGCGTAAGAAGTTTTACCGCTTGAAGTTGAATTACCTAGTCTCTGTATCTCACTATAAGGAATTCTCGGGAGGAAAAAGGCTATCTAGAGGCACGAATCTCTTAATTGGAAAGCCTCAACGAAGCTTGACTTAATGCTAAGCAATGACATAGAGCTTACATTGACCGGATGAGCCACAATACAACAAGAAATTTTATGAACACGATGAGAGAGATCTAGCATTAAGACTCGATATCCAAATAGATAAAAATAACGAAAAGGGAAGGAAATTTAGGCCCAAGTGGTTGGGCCCATACCGAGTCATAGAGGACTACAAAAATGGGGCATACAGCCTATGTACACTAGAAGGTGAGGAATTTAGTGAATCTATCAATTCTCTTCACCTAAAAAGATACTAGGCATAATCTATGAACATTTCCATATGTATACTACTGCATTCTCATTGCACTACCGTCAGTTTGCTCATCTTGTGAAATTTGTAATCAAGGAACTTATTTTCAAGTAACTCTCAAAAACTTCTATAAAACATTGGCAATTATTCAAATCATATCTCTTCAAACATTCATCAACATTTCTTATCACTTCATCGATTTAACAAGACAAGACAAAAGTTTCACATTAACCCTACCAAGACCTACATGCTTGGATCTACCTATAGATTTCTTATAACATAGTTTTATTTTCCCATAGTTAGTTCTAGAAGCTTCATGATGTCATATCTCTCCACAAAAAACATCTTTGGTGCAAAAACATTCTAAACATTTTCACCCGAGACACTTGTTCACCTATCTCAAACTTCGGTGTTGAGCCCCCGCATGTTACTGGTTGTGTGGGGTTGAGGCTAGGGGAAATATTTTATTCCCAAAATCACATGCTAGAGTTCAAAAACAATAAAAAGTACATATCTAAAATTAAAAATCAATCAAAATTTTCATTTACACACTTCTTTTCCCTAACAACCTTTGGTGTTGAGCTCGTGCCTCTTACAAGTTGCGTGAGGTTGGGAAAGGAGGGAAGTTCCCTTAATCACCCATGCCTTATCTCAGTGATGAGCCCATGCTTCTTACTAGTAGCATGGGTCAAGGTGTCGTGGTTCTCTTCAAATAAAATAATAAATTAAACACAATTTCATTCAATAAATGTGCTTTAAAAGTCTTAAAATCCCAATTAAAATGAATTAGATGTGCATGTTCCAAAAGAGAGTCAAAACCTGAAAACCGGATTGTGTCAATCAAGAGGCCATATTTGGATCTAAGTCTAGATAAACTTACAAGAAATTACATTCTAGGTTGTGTAGTGAATCGTATGTAGAGTTAAGTCAGAGGTTCTTAATCGGGTTTATATCAAAATGTTGTCTTTCTCTCATCATTTACGTCTCTACCAAAACCATAAAATTCAGTCCCTCCTAGCTCTTGGTGTTGAGACCTCGCATCTCACCGGTTGGGTGGGGTCGATTGGAGTGAAATCATTTTATCATCATATCATTGTTCATCAACATTGCCAATAAACAAAAATAAGTACCAAACATTGCTTGAAAAGCTAAAGTTCAAAGATTACGATGTGTCCGCATAATCATCATATATCAGCATTACAAAATAAGAAAAAGAAATCATTTTCTTAGCATACATCATCCATTGGATACATTCTAGAAAGCATACAAAATCGGAAGTTCCAAACATCTAGAGTGCACATGCAAAGTAAACCACAAAACAAGTCAAATCTAATGCAAATGATAGCCGAACCTAAAAATAAGTGTGTGTGTGTGTGTGTGTGTGTGTGTGTGTGTGTGTGTGTGTGTGTGATGGAATAAATTTTTAATACAATGCCATCACACACTAGGCATGGTCAAAACACTCACAATAAACCAAAAATACAATTTGTTTTGTATATTTGCCTCACAAAATGGCAACGAAGCAATAAAGGCTCAATGGCCTATCAATCCCTATGGGATCCCTAAGAAGGTTCACACCGACTACAGGACTCCCGCTATGGCTCGGCATTGTGAGTGCACTGAGTGGTGTGAGTGACCATGAGTACGACCACTAGCCATGGTCTCACTACGTGAATGGCTCCACCTCATCAATCTCTCAGCTACCTCATACCCCGTAATCCTCATGTTTTGAGCAAGAATAGTATCCACCGCCTTCCAAAGAGGCGCAAAGACATCGACATGACGGCCAACCTGCAAAGGATGTCCCACATCCTCCAATAGCTCTGCTCTGGTCTTCCCCGTAGGGAGAAGCAAGGTATCCACACAGACCAGATGAATAAGATCTCACCATTATTGAGAAGTCGCTGCTAAACAAATAAAACAATGATGAGTCGAAAACCACAAAAACCGAAATATATATATAAATATACGATACATAGTGATTAAAATTTCTATCTAAAAAAGTTGGGAAAAGAGTATCTACATACTGGATCTCCAAGCATCCATGTAGGATTAGTTGGTATAGCTGGTGTTGCTCCCGCAGTGCCTATTGTGCCTCCCCCTCCCGAGGCAACGCGATGTTTGAAATTTTCACCAAAAGAAAAATTACCGAAAATAAATCCCCACCTCGCCGGCTCGCCTTTTGGAAATGGGAATAAATTTCCAATCTGGTGATGACTAGACTTAAAAAATGAGGGGAATTTTAGGGGTGACAACAATGTCCCATGAAATACTCCTCATCTTTACCTCCATCATGAGGGAGTATCTCCTTGGAAACTAATGTCTCCATCTCTCCATCCACCTCCTCTCACTCAGTGATAGATATCTCCTGAGTATCATGCCACTCACTATCACTATCCTCCCCATCACCCCCTCTCTGCACATGCCTCCTCACCTACCTCCTCATTCGTATCCTCCCCTATCTCTGCCTTTATTGAATCCTCCTCCCTGCTGTGAATGGGCATGGCCTCGAGAAGGAGAAGTGGTGTAGGTCTAGCTGCTTGACGAGCATAGACAACCCGTCTCACTACAATGGGAACCCATGGAGTCACAATGATCCAACTATGGTCACCCAAAGGGCCACCTCAAGAGTCCCTAATGCTCCTATAAAAACTCGCACGGGGTAAGGACGTCGATATACGATAGTACAAAATGCTAAGGAACTCTACCAAATGGATGAGTCTCTACCTTCCCTAATCAGTCAACTAACTAATTGGTGGTGGCACATGCTATCACTGTGTTCCCATCCGGTTGCCATAATCCTTCCATGTCATGGCGTGTAACAACAAAATCCATCGGTCAAGGTAGCCACTGGTTGATGTGGCACCCTAAGTACTGACATCCTGGTCCACCTCCACGACCTTGACTACCCCCGGATCCTATACCCCTACCCCCTCTGGTAAGGGGTGATCCTCTCGTAAACCCAACTCATCATGAGTGTGGGATGACTAAGTGACTATCCCTGTAATCTTACCACCCGGTATAAATCATGATATGTAGTGCCCAAGATGTCTTCCCAGGCGTAAGTCCTCCCATGCTGCTCAATCAATCACAATCGGGGCCCAACACCATAATAACTTATCCCCGCCCTTATCCCCTATCAACCGTGAATCCGAATACCCATGATGGCCTTGCAGAGTGTAGGGATAGGAGCAGTGGATACAAAAAGGAGCCTCATACCCTATTTGGTGCCTAGTGACACCCCATCATCTCCCATGTAAGTGACCCAAAGCCTGGCCTTGTCTATAGATCCCGCTGTCTCGAGAGTTAATCGTCTGCCAAGTATGGGAGCACCAAGTATCCTGTATACATCCTCGAGAGTGATGGTCCACTCTCTAAGTAACTCCTAAACTGGAAATTATTTTGATCCACATCCCAATAAGAGAATAGGTCACACAAAATATGACTAGGAGGTGCAATGTGAGGCACCCGTGCGATCCTCCAAATCCCTTCCCCAGTGCAAGAGTATGTCTATCTCGACACATGTCAATCGGTGAGTATAGTCTGATAGCCATTCACACACTCTCTCTCGGCTCCAATGGACATAATAATCCTTCTACATTCATAAAAAAAAAAGAGTGAGTCAGTAATGTAGGAAAGCTCATAAAAACATTACAAAACAAAACAAAATTAAAAAATTGGTCTAAACATGCTAAATCTACTCATTGTCCCAAAAATGACAAAACCACCGCCCTATGCAAAGTGGTGATTTTGTAATCGCCGCCTTCCTAGGGAAAAAATTTACTGTAACCACCACCCCGAAAGGGCGGTGATCTCAGAACCGCCACCCCGCATAGGGTGATGGTCTTGTCAAAACTATTGAGCCATCCCTTTAGCCCTAAAAACTAAAAAAAAAAGAAGCAAAAAGACCATTTTTAGTAAAATAAAAGGCTACCCCATGTGCACCCCCTAAGGACCATTTCAAAACAAGAAATTTTGCGAATCTCCCCCTAGGCTTAGATTTTTAACTTTTTATAGTTTAGATTTCAAAATGAATAACGAGGAAAACTAACCTTTTTCTCGTACCGGGTTTCTTGGTCTTGGAACCATCTTCACCTCATCGCAACAATTGTTTCAACCGTACTTTCACTTGAAATGGTCACCGTGGGCCCAAAGCTCAAAAATCACCAATAGGATATGTGCAAATGATTTGAAAAATGAGTTGTTTTGATATATATATATATATATATGTTATGTTTTAACTTCATTTTGAGTGTATGTGACCACCGGGCTGGAGCGTTGGCACAGGTATATTCCTACCCTTGCACAAATGGTAGTCCTCTTGTCATTTTGATTTATTGTTTATTTTAAAATATTTTATCTATTTGCACTTGAGATCTCCTTTAATCTTGTAGGTAGCCGAGTTTGGACAATGAACTTTTGGCACAAGGGCATGTCAGTATAGCTTATAACTCCTTCTTATATATTTATAACCTAAGTATGTCTTACTTTGCCTTCACATGTTTTGTCCTAGCTTCTCACTTCATTTTCCTTTGTTTTTTAACTTTAGTGTCAAAATTACCGCTTACCTAGGGAACGGTTTTATAACCGTTGCCCAAGCATGGTAGTGGTTTTGTAATCGGTGCCCCGAAAGGTAGGTAGTCTGTCCTGTAATCATTGCTCTACGTAGGGTGGCAATCCTGTGTATTTTATAGAATGTTTACTCATGCTTTGTACGCGTGTAACTCAACTCCAGTTCAGTTTTTGGACACATTTCTCAGTCAAATTTCCTAAATTTAGGCTTGATTTGTTCATGCTTAACTCCTCTTTCACTTATGATTGTTGATTGCATAGTTAACTACCTCTTCATGTGATGATTTGGCATCTCATTGCTGCCAAGTGTGCTTGTGCACTCTACAACTAAATTTCTATAAATTGATCACTTGTTTTCAAGAAAATGGTCAAGAATTATTTTGTGCATCCTTGCAATTGTTAAGATTCCTTATTTCTTGCTGGAAATTGCATAGTCAATCTCAGTTCTATTGTGTTATCTTTCTTCCACTTGTATTGTTCCGCATAACCAATTTAAGCTCATCCATTGCTCCAACGCTTTCCTTTTATTGTTGTCACTGAATTCCCAACCTCTAGACTCACGTGGACATGAGGAACTGAAAGGATAAACTGAGGGGACCAAGTACCACACAACTGGATTTCCATTGTTTTGTATTCCAGGTTGGAGTTGTTATTGGTTTTCATTCATTTCTTCAAATTTGTTAATTCTGAATCGTATGCATTCAAATTATTCATATCAAATAGAGTAGAGAAATCATTGTCATAGTTACAAGCATTCGAATAACTTCAAGCATCAATCCATATAGGAAAATCCTCTGTTATTTTGTTGGGGAAGTTGCAGAGAAGAAAAGCTTCCAAGAAGCTCTGATTTCTTCTTCGCTTTTGAGAAAGAATTAAGGATAGATTTACATTCATAGTTAGAAAAGCTTTCATTTAAAATAAAATATATTTCCTTTCTGCATAGATAAACATCCACATCCAGGTGTTTTATTTGTTTTAGGATTTATATTTAATTAGATTTAATTAGTTAGAAGCTTTATTGTTATTTCCTCATTTAAATAGAACAACAAAAACATTTACTTTCATTAGATTAGCTGCCTTTATTTCTTTATTCAGTTCATATCTTGAAAATACAAAAACATAGCATAGATTTCCTTCATTTAATTAGTTTGCTTCACTAGATTAATTCAATTATATCTTGCATGACAATTACGGGCCCTAGAGAGCCCAATGATTATATATTCAAACCAATAGTGCCTCAGCCAAATCTTTTGATAAGATTAGCAGAAATAGATCAAGGTCTTAGAATTCACATCTTCCAAACAACCACATATCCACAAAAAATCACTAAACAATTAAGAGAGTTAAACATTGAGGACGACAAAGCGTATGAGTTTTGGTCAAACCAACCCAACTATAGATTGCCTTGAAAGTATTTAAACATTCACATCAACGAGCGAAAATTCCCGTATGAATATAAATAGACCCGAACGAGAAAAAACATTTGGCTATGACCCATTAGTTCTGCAACCAGACGGAGACCTTTTTACCAACATAGATACAAGATTATGCATACAAGTTGCTAGAACACCAGTGAGATATTCTCGAGAAAATTACACAACTCCTTGTCTTAAACGTAGAAGCTGAAAAATCTTATGAGTATTGGATAGTTGGAAACAAAGTTTGATCATTCACATGACCATATAAGGACCCCAACAACAAAGAACATTCGAAAGTGATCCTACAATCCCACAACCAAACACACCAGAATTATTTACTGACATTGACATGAGTTTGCGCACATTGGTTTTTTAGTACATCACCACTACCACCCAATATCATATCACAATTGAACGCTCTAAATGAGGAAGCCCAACCAGACCTTGCATTTTGAAATGCTCCCACCAACCGGATCTGATTTCATAAAGTCACACCTCTTTCGCTTGTTCCATGACCCTGTCTGGACAGATTTACGAGGCTCCCATTGGCTTCCCACAGATTCTGTAACTGGTAGAAAGGATATCCGCAAAGCTTGATATCGATTGGATTCTTTGCATGACCATCCTTTCGCATCCATCCATCCGATCCATAGATGTTAGAGATACTTTCATTGTGCTTGATGAGAATATTCCATTATCATGAGTTGAAGACATTGTATTTCCTTGATAGCTTGCCCATACCATTTCACCGACATTTTAATCATTAGCCACACACACATTTCCACATCGGCTGCCTCGACATGACCTTGGGAGTCGAGTACAGTGAAGGTAGCATGTTGATTTTCATCTCATACAGTACATTTCTCTAAAGGATATGGAATATATAAAGGTGGTGTAGAAGGTACAAATGAACACCATGTAAAGGAATGTCTTGAAGGATCGCGTAAGATAATTGAAAATTATCATTTGTTGTTCCAGATTGATATTCTACAAGGTTTTGTAGTACAACATGTGGTGATGGTGGAGGTGAATTTGAAGGTGACTATATGAAAGTGACGTTAAAGGTTGTGTAGGGGATGGAGGAGGATCCCCATGAGAAAGTAATGATAATAATGTCCTGCAACATAATTATTTTAGAAAAAATCCATCATGTTCAGCAAATTTATATATGAAAAAGTAGAAAAAATATCAGCGCATTCTTCAATTTTATAAAATCATATACTTTGAAAGAAACAACATTTTATATAACATAAAAAAATATAACATTATCTATTTTTTCAAAACACTACAACACTTTTTTCCTCAATCTCACCAAAGTTCCTTTTCATTTAAAACTATATCTAATCCAAATCTCTTAACCAACTTTGAAAATTTTTATTGCTTCCATTATGACATAAAGAGATAAAATTGACCCTTTCATTTCATCCTCTTTATCATTCGTACATTCTAAATTAACGATTGGGAGATACAAGATGCGAACACCCGTATGTGTTATTGATGAAACTAACACTATTTTTAAATTCTTAAGGGCACCCATAAATTTTGATACAATCATGTATATGGATATTTTTCTCTAGGGATATACGAATGTGATCTTCCATTGATGTTGCATTTCAATACATGTCATATCTAGACATACTGAATTTGTAGCTTGCCACATTAGTCCAATCTGTAAGACAATACATTGGGCCAAAAAGGTAATATTGGCATACAAACCGAACATTAAGTAGTAGAACTAATATTAATTGTTTTCAAAGTGAATATCCCAATACCTACATTAGGAATATTACATGACGATATCATACAAATATGCTTCCAAAATGTGAATTCTTCATAAGGTGTTGGAATTGGTTTATCCATTGGCTAAGCCCCATAATGTTTCCAATTGGGAAAATCATATTTATATTTATTCAAAGTCTTAGGTAGAATTTCCAAATGATCTTTGGAATTTTCCTCATAATATGTAATATGATTTTTCCCATTGTTGCATGCAGATTAGTAATAATTGTTGACAACATGTTGTTTCTCCATGCACTAGTGAAACTACTTTCAACCTCTTCCTCTTCAACACATTTCCCTAAATTTTCCTTTGTCAAATCCATATTTTCTTTATAATTTCCTTCAATTTCCATACTATCTACATATGAGTGTGTAGACAATTTTGGACGTGGTGAAGAGCAAATTGAATTTTCAAAGGATGACATATCTGCAACAATAATGAAAATTTCATTATTTTATAAATATTATCTAAAACCAAAATACTAATAAGAAAATTACAATAATATCATTATTTTGTAAAAATTTCCAAAATTTTATGGTTTACATATTTATGTAATGTTCCCTATTTTTCCTAATTTCTCTTATTTGTCTTCAATTTTCTATATTTTGTAATTTTGACATAAATATGAAATTATTACCAAGTTCCATCAAGTTTGGTATTCAAACAGGTATGAACATCATGGAGAAGGGACTATTATCGATGTTGTAATTGCAATTTCCATGGTATATATGTATAAAAATGTGATAGCATTAATAAGGCACCCAACGTTTTAGAAAAAATGATTGAAAGGAATGTGGTGAAATGATTTGCAAAGATTGACACAAAGATTTCCAAAAAATGTAATTAGCAACATAAAATTGACCTCATACATTTTTTCACAACCCTTCTATCATGTTTCATGATGGGAACTTTAGAACACTGCATAGAAAATAATCATAGCCTAATGAGAATCTAATTTTTGTTTGTTGTAGTTACAAGTTCCATTGTAAAAATGTATGCAAAATGTGGAAGCATACGAAAGGCATGTAAAATTTTAGAGAAATGCTTGGAACAAATTCAGTCTCATGGATTGCAATGATTGTAATATATGTAAAAATTGAGTGTATTAAAATACCTTCCAAACTCTTAGGAAATCATATTTGGGAGATTTAAAACTAGACTCCACAACCTTTTTCAACATACTCCCACCCCATGCCCAAATGAAATCTTTAAAACATGGTATAAAAATCCATCGAGAGCATATTGAAAGTGAACTTTTGTCAAATGTTTTTATTACAGTCTCTTTAATAGATAAAAAATGTTATAATACTTGATTAATAAAATTTCTAGATTACAATTGTCATACTTCCATTTTGAGATAATCTATTGGAGAAGCAACTTTGATTATTAAAATCAATACAAATGGGCCTCCTAGGGTTTAAATCCATATTAATTTTTCATGTGAATGGTTTCATACAATTGATTAGATTGCATTTCAATGAGCTTATGAACAATGTTACAAAAATTGGCTAGGTCAGTTTTATAATATTGGTGGAGAATCATGGTTGAGAGAACAATATAGAAAAAAAGGATCATTTGCATATTTCTAGTGACATTTCCATTACATCTCAAATATTGATATGTGGTGTGTTGGTAATCATGGTTAATGTAAAAGTTAATTTGTAATTTCATTTTGATATGATAGTTTTATAACATATTTGTTAACATTGTTTCATTGTGAGAGAAGGGCATTGGGTTGAGTGTAAGCCCTTCTCTCAAAGACCAAGCAAACACATTCACATAACTGCCACATGTGTAATTGGAATTTGGATGATAAATTTTAAAGTTTCCTCAAGATAACTACTGTGTCAAATAATATTAATAATGTATGTAGACATAATGATCAAATCTAACATAATTTCATTCAAGTATTTACAACCCTCGTTCACATTATAAACATGAAATGGAAATTCATCAAACCTCAATGGAAAAATGTTTTTGTTAAATGTAGTTGTATGTGATCTTGTAGACATGTATGGAAATAGTATAATTATACAAAAGACACATAAACTATTTGGATTTTTTTGGGGGTGATGAGATGTGATATTGTGCACTGTAATCAATGAAGAATATGCATAAGGAAATCCATCAAAGCATGATGGAATGTTCCTTTTTTAGATGTGGAATATTTTAAAAATATCTATATGAACAATGAATACGGGATATGCACAAAATGGTTTTGCGGAAAAATCCTTTGAAACTTTCAAGAGCATACATTTTATAGGTGTAAAGAGAGAGTCCACAACCTTTCTCACATACTAAAATCCCACACAAAAATGGGAGTTTGAGTTTATGGTATGGAAATCTATCAAAACATAATAGACATTTTTCCCCAAATTTAATACTTATTAATGCTCAAAGTACAAAGTGTTTGAAAACTGACTCCATGATATACGATGTCATATAATGCATTTGTTTAATTTGTTTTATTGACAAAATGAATTAAGGATATGTGGTCCCATGGAATATTTTTTTGTAATTTTTGTTATTGAAATTAAAATAAAATCAAAATCTTACTTGAACTTGATATCACTTATTTACAAAAAATGAAAATTCAAATAAAAAAATAACTTAACTTTATTTTTACACAACAAAAAACTACGTATTTGAGCTCCTTTTCCTTCTTCTCAAGAGTGAAAATGCTGGTTGTAGTGAAAACGAAATCCACTTGGGATTAAATAGATAATTTGGGGTCATGAGGTCAAAAGTAAGATTAAAAAAATGTGGTAAAAATGTGACATAAATTTACATTGCATTTGTGCTACATTTGTGGCACTATTATCACATCATTATTGTGTCATATATTCATTCGAAAAAATACAACACGAATCAATGCGAAATTGAGACCATTTTCAATGTTTTTAGCACTATATGTAGTAGTGCATGTAACTTTCATTTCAATTTGGATAAGGATGCTTGCAATTTAATATTTCCTCAAATTACATGGTGTTTTTGTATTTTTGGCACTATTTGTTCCTTACAACTTATTCCTTTCTAGATACATGTTTGTTATGTATACACCACTATACATTTAACACACCATGTTTATATTAGAATGGGAAAAGAGATGGAGAAAATGTATTAACAAACATTATCGAACAATACATGAGAATCCTATTATATAGGCACAAAAAGATCCTAGAAAATAGGAGGTAGGTGGAACCATATGCAATGGGTAGTGTGAAATAGCTAACCTCAAAACAACTACCTACTCTATTTACCCAAGTGGTTAAAACCACTATAACATGGTGCATATAAACTATGCCTTAAGCTATAACATAAGCTTAATGACAATATTCCAATTAATATGCTAACATCCTCCCTTAATGACTAAACTAGAAATAAGACCAAGTTTATCTCCAAACTTGATGAAATTGTATACACCATGTCATTTGTTCATTATATCAGGTTGGTTGATCTTAGTGGGGTAGTAGAAGAGAAAGATTCCTTCATTTGTAACCAACTATCAGATGTAATGATGGTGAATCTCAATATGTTTGGTCATGACATGGAATACTGAATTCTTCACCATATTTAGACCACTTTGGTTGTCATAGAAAATCAAAGTAGGATTTGATGACTCAAACTGAAGATCCTCTATTATTTTATTTATCCACATAGTTTCAAACTGCGCCACCAAAAATTAATAATCTGCTATTTTGGAAGATAATGCCATTGTAGTTTTTAGCTTTCTCTTACATGAGAAAAATCCTGAACCAATAGTGAATACATACCCTATTGTATATTTTCTTGAATCTATTGAAACTTTTCAATCAAAGTCGAATATATTGAAAGCTCAAAATATACAAACTTATTATACAATATGCCAAATTCAAGAGTATATTTGACATATCTTAATACTTGTTTTGAAGCTAACAAATGTACTTCCTATGGTTTAGACATGAAGCGAGATAGAAAACTTACTGCAAAACAAATATCTAGTCTAGTGGTAGTGAGATAAATGAGACTACCCACTAGATACCAATACAATGCTTCATTGATCAGGCGGTGAAGAATTTTTCATTGAAATTTTAGCTCCAAATTCCATAGGTGTGTGATTTGGATTACAATCCATCATTCTAAACATTTCTAGCAATGATTTGGCATACTTATTTTGTGACATGAATATAACACAATTACCTTGGAAAAAGTCTACACCTAAATAGTATTTTAGTAGTCGTAAGTCTGTCATGTCAAAAGTGCAACAAATATCAACATTCATATGTTGAATGAGACTAGCACTACTCCCAAAGTGATGGCTATGTCATCAACATTGTTGAACGGGGAAAATGGCTAAGTACTAGTCACATGAGAAGGTTAGGAACCGTACGTAAGGGGGTGCACGGAGGGGGTGCATGCATGCATGAAGGATCAACGTATGAAGGTTCACACATGAGTGGCAGAGTTTAGGACTTAGCCATTTTTCCAAGGACATGGCTAAAAATAGAAAAGAAGAGATGGAGTGACGTCCAAGCAAGGTTTATAAATAGATAAAAGAAGGATGGCTTGGGATGCACACAAAGGAGATATAATTGGAAAAATCACATGCAAAGAAAGGGAGAAGATCACGCATGGATCGAGCTAATAATAGGATTAAAGCATGTTGTATATTTAGTTTAATCTATTATTAGCACAAGATGTAAAAATCATGCATGCTATTTTGTACGCACACTTATTATTAGGAAAGTTCATGAACGTGGTGGAGGGAAATTAGGTAGGTAGTGCATCCTTTTTTTGACAAGTGGAGATTCGGATAGAATGCTAGTTTGAAAAACTTGGTCCTATAGGTCATGTGTTGAGAATTCCTAGGGTTTTGTAATCTATATGAAAGTGCATAGGTCATGTGTGCATTGAACTATGAAGAATTAAAGTTCTATGTTATGTAATTGATTATGGTTTATTATGGATTGTAAAGATCTAAATTGAGTTTGAATATGGTTTGATGGGTATAAAAATATTGTTAATCATTATCTTTGAATGATTTCCTTATTATATGTGTTTCTAGATTGACATGATTATGATGCTTCTCTATGCATGAATGGTTTTTTTGGTTATGAATGATTATGAATATGGAAAGATGTGTGATAACATCTTGATAAGAAAAGTAAATGAGGGACTGGTGGTGGTGCACGCACTTCGGGTGAGCTTCTAGATTTTTCTGGATGAGTTGCCAATGTGCATAGCTAGTGTTGGAAATAAAAAGACTACATTTTGGTTCCATTTCCAGGACCTCTTTTCAATTTTTCTACTAGGATGTTTTATGCCGATGACATTTCTACTATCTTTAGAGAACATTAAGAGCTGGATAAAAGATGAACAAGATGATTTTTCACATAGATATAACATTGGACATGATTTTAACACGTAAAGTGGGTGGAATACAACATATATGACTACTTGTATGAGAAGTTATTAATCTTCTTCCCATTAGAATTGTACAAGTGGTTGGTAGATTACGTGAAAAACATAGGTGTACAGCCAGGAAAGAAATATTGGAAGTAAGAAGACTATCAAAACTTTT
This sequence comes from Taxus wallichiana var. yunnanensis, assembly GCA_018340775.1. Classification (NCBI taxonomy): domain Eukaryota; kingdom Viridiplantae; phylum Streptophyta; class Pinopsida; order Cupressales; family Taxaceae; genus Taxus; species Taxus wallichiana. The sequence goes on from CM031242.1 coordinate 697,654,714, forward strand.
TGATTCAGATGAGTCATGGAATAAAGTTTGTGGATTGTTGGTGGGAAGGTGTATTGTACAACTATACATTAGAGTACATAATTTTGCAACATATTCTTTCCTAGAGGAAGTAGAGTTATGGTTCTTATGTAAGCCAAAAGGATCTTATTTGTGTGTAATACCCTTAGCTATCAAGATCCTGATGGTGGAATTGGGAATGGAGAAATTACCTATGGTGAACTAAAACCCCACCACGTGTAGGGGTAGGAGAAGGTTTGGGAAGGATGGAAACGACCTGGTGGAAGAAAGATAGAGAGAGAAAGATGAATCAAGCATAACGAGGCACAACAGAGAGAGGGAGTTGATGACACTTGAGGTCAAGAGGAATGATGATTGGAAGAAGTGATGAGAACCCCACAGGTGAGGGACTATAGTATTATCATGTCCTCACGACATTGGGAAAGTGTAGTAGAGAGACCCCATCATTTATGATGAGAGTGAATTTGAGGAGAGAATGAGAACCACGGGCGCGCATCTGACCCAACCTGGCTACCTAGCCCTTGCGTAAGGTGTTTATAATCTAGAGGTAGTTGTAGAAGAACATCATAGTGAATGAGAGAAAGGATTATCTCCATGTTGGGAAGGAGACACAGGTAGACATGTTTTATTTACCACTCAGGAAGCACGATAGATTAAGGACTCACACATTGAAATGTAGTAGGTGTTAGCATTTTAACAAGTAATTTTGGAGGTATTTTTACATAGGTGCATCATCGGACAAAGTGTTGGCATGTAGACCATTGGAAGCAATCCTATAAGTACTTCTATAACACATCCAATGGGTGTCTAGTTCATCATAACAAATGGGACACAAGGAATTTCATATACATGACCACAGGTCGTGACGGGAGGCTCGGGAGGATCATGATAGCCGCCATACAGAGAAAATCGTGGTGAATGTTCATGTTCAAGATCTAGCCCCATCCCGGAAAAAAGGACACCCCATCACAACACCATAATCAACCATAACAACCCACCTCAAAACAAAATAGATGACACCTCAAGTATTCTTTGAGATGTCTTTCACTTGCAGGAGTATAGAGGTGTGGAGGATTTGTGAGAACATGTGCATAAGTGTGAATTTTTATGAGAGATAAGGGCATAAAACTTATTATAGAAAGGAAATTAAATTTTCCACCACACTTTAAGGGTGTGCACATAACTGGTATAGAAAGTATGATCCACACATTAGATTGCGGTGGAATATGATGTGCCACACACTACATTTTTGGATGAATTTCACATTCTCGTTTGAGCAACAAAGTATTAGTGCATGTAAAGGACATCAAATAGGGCTTGTCTAAAAGTGTGAGGGAGTATGATGCATGGTTTAAAACTCTCTTATCCAAGTTGTCTTATGATATTCACAGAGCCAACATGCACAATGGTTCATTAGAGGCTTGCTGACTCCATTTTGAAGGGCCTTATCACATAAAAATTTACTGATCCATATGAGGCTTTGGAAACATTTGCACATGCTAAGAAGTTGAGAGCGCATACACTAGGGTGAGCCCTTTCCTAGAGGAAAAAATAACAGCTATGGCTAAACAATTAGAAAATATTTCTACCAATTCGGTGCATGAGACACGTAGTGGGTTATGGTGCATTGATTGCGATGTAGAAGGGCATACTAAGGATAGTTGTCCACGCATAAATGTTTGTGCACTATTACAATCTTGTGATATTTTCCACAAGAATCATGATGTCCATAAATTTCCCCTCTTGCAGTGTGCAACAATAAAGAATGTCTCTATGTACTACATGATTTTTAATGTACATACCCATGATATAACTGATTTCCATTTAATAGACCAAATTCATGAGGCATGCGAGACTGGATTACGAAAGACCACTATGGAAAATAGCTCTCAGGTGTATGAAGCCCATCCTAATGAAGGGAACAATAATGGGATGGTGGATTCCGAGGTGGATATAGGAGCTAGAGGCCATGGTGGTAGAGGAAGGTTCACATGTGTTCTTGCTATACTTGTGGTTCCCCAGATCATTACCAGCATGAGTGTCCCAAGAACTAGGTATGCACATATTGTGGAAAGGTGTGAAAGGTTAAGGATAGTCTAGACCTCTATTAACATATGTGTAAGAACAAAAATAAGGAAAAGGCACAGGGATGATCAAGTTATAATGTGCGAAGAATGAACAATGGACACCTAAGAAGATAATTGATCAAGTGCTTTAGCAACCTGTGTTAGTCACTACGCATGTAGAGAGGTAACACATGAATGAACCTCTTAAAGTAAAACCTCTCATCATGAGGGAGGAGATTATGCATGTTAAGTATCTAGATATGGCTCATTAGGAGGTATACCAAGAAACCATGGGGGTAATAAGAGATTTATAGGATGAGTTCTAATGCTTGAAGGAGAAGGCACATGAGAGGGAATGCACAAAGAACATTGAGATCCCATAGAAGGATGTAGATGATTTGAAGGAGGTTTGTAGATTCTATAGAAGGATAACATCATCCCTTTGCTAGGAGAATGGTTGAATGAAAAGGTACCATGCACAGGAGTTGAGTGCGAGTGATGGTTCCTCCATGCCAATTTTCCACCATAGAACCATGAGTATGAAAAGGAAATTACACTAGATGCAGTGATAGATGGTTGGTTGGTGAGTAATATTTTTATTGACACAGGTGTAAAGGTCAATGTTATAACTTTGGATTCCTAGAACTAGATGGGAGAGACCACAATTGCAGCCATCTTCTAATGTGTTGTATATGGAAAATAAGACAAGGGCCATGCCTATTGGGGTGTTGAAGGATGCTTCAATTACTATTCAAGGAAAATTTACAGGTGATTTTAAGGTATTGAGCTAGCTGAAGGCAGATAAATTTCCAGTATTACTTGGACATCCTTGGTGATATGAAAATAGTGTAGACTTGCGCTTCAAAAAATATATATCAGTTTGAGAACAAGGATGAGTGCATCATAATACCCTGATGATGTGAATGTTGCGCCTTATATTGAGCCTGTGAGTGAAGAAGAACTTAATAGGATTTATGCATGTATAGTGTGCGACCCGAGAATGTGGAACCATCTAAGGAAGGCGTACTTCAATGGGAAGACACAAAATTTGTCAAAAAACTACTACCGTGTTTCTTGTGACAATTGGGCCCATGTCACTTATGAAATGGTGGGATGAGGTTAAAGGAAGAGTCACTTAGGATGATTAGGCCAAACATGATTAGGAGTTTGGGAAAAAATTTAGTTACCTACAGGTATATGGGAGAGGAAAATCTAACTCTTTCTTAATTTCATGGAGGACAATGGAAGAATGAGGGAGATAGATAGAATATGATGGTTTATACGTTGCACAGAAATGGACAATGTGTTGTTGGGACACACACATAGATAATATTTTGGGATGAGCGAGGTAAGGGTAGCCTTTTTGAAAAGGTTTACTTGGAGAAATGTTCCTTCTCTTATACATGAGTATGATGGTAAGAATCCTTCTTTGGTACACATTCAAAACTATGAGAGACAATGGGCACAAGGAAGCTAGGAGCTTTACCACCATCGTTTTGGGTACATAAGTTCTACTCTACTCTACGAGGATGCACACGTGTATGGTATGTGCATGCTGAGCTCAAGAAAGAGACTACAAGTTGAAGTAACATGACTAAAGGTATGGCTCAAAATTTTGATTATTTTTCTAATAAGCCACCAGTACATGAGGCCTTATAGATAATGAAGCACATCACACTGGGAGATAGCACAAAAGTAGAGGAAATCATGGTTAAGCTCTTAGGATTTCCTGGGGTTGAGGTGTGTGAGGATGTAATGGAGGTAGAAGAGATGCTCTTAAGTCATGAGTGGAGAGAGAAAGAAAACGAGAAGATGGTATACTTTATTATGATGAAAGAAGTAGAAAACCTGATATTAGTCCATATAAAGGGTGTGTGAGGTGATGGAATATACAGATGAGAAGGTGCACATGCCATGTACCTATGAAGACTAATAAGGTGAATATTGGTATCGAGGATGCCTAAGGATGTTATCATTGGAGATTATTGGTCAGAATAAGAGGTAGCAAAGATCATTGCGTTGTTGTGTAACTTCCATGACCTATTTCCAAGAGGTTATCATGAGTTGAAAGGTGTGCATCCTCATTGGGAGAGATGAAGATTAAGCTGAAAGAAGGCACACGTCCTATTCAAAAGATGCCTTATAGGATGAATCCAAACTTGTGTGTGAAGGTCAAGGAAGAGATTGATAAAATGCTTAAGTTTAGAATCATTAAAACAATTGAAGAATTTGAGTGGGTTAGCCCCATGGTGATTAACATCAAGAAGGATGGAAAGATTAGGATATTTTTTGAACTATAGGGAACTTAATGCTTCATGTGTCATAGATCCTTTTCCTATTCCATTCACGAGGAAATCCTTGAAGGAGTTGCAAGGCACAAAATCTATTCCTTCATTGATGGATTTTGGGGTACCACCAGGTGCATTACATGCATGTGAGGATCAAGAAAAGAACACCTTTTCCATTGAATGGGGAATTTTTTCATATATTTTCATGCCATTTGGATTGAATAATGTGCCAACAATATTCTTGCACATAGTTGTGTAGCATTTCATGACTTCATCCATAAGTTCTTGTAGGTTTATCTAGATGATTGGACCATTTATGGGCTTGTGAAAGATCATTGTGATAATTTGAGATTGATGTTTGAGAGATGTAGGAAGCTTAGCATATCTCTAAACATTAATAAGTGTATATTTTCCACCCCCTTTGGTACATTACTTGGGCACATCATTGTAAGGATGGATTGTTGGTAGACCTTACTAAGATTGCAGTGATTTTGGGATTAGAATAACCTACCAATAAGAGTGAAGTGTGCATATTCTTGGGGCATATTGGTTATTATAGAAAGTTCATCAAGAGGTATATGCAAAGATTATTGTGCCCCTAGAGGAATTTCTCAAGGCTAAAGGAAGTTTTATTGGGGTGACACACAACAACAAGCATTTGAGACATTGAAGGAGAATCTTACCACCGCACCAATCTTGTATTCCTTCATAGAACAAACCTTTCATGTACATGTTGATGATTTTGGCATGGATATTGGTACAGTCTTGGCACAACCAGAGAGGGAAATGTGGATCATCCATATGCTTTGAAAGTAGGAAGTTGACACCAATAGGGAAAAACTATACAACCACAGAGCACGAGGAATTATCTATGATCTACATGCTTCACAAGTTTTGAAAATACTTATTGGCCACACCATTTTATCTTTTATACATATCATATGGCATTGATTACTTGGTCAAAAACCTTTTTGTAAGGGTGCACATCTGTAGGTGAATACTCTTTTTCCAAGAATTTGACTTCACAGTTGTAGTAAATCCAGAAAAAGAAATTTGGGACCCGATCACTTATCAAAAATTAATTCTAGAGAGGACAAAAAAGTATTGAAGACACTATTGTTGATGCACAGCTGTTTAGGTTAAATCTTGTGCCAACATACTTAGAGGAAATTGTAGTATTTTTACATATTGAACTTGTGCCTGAAGGAATGAAGACCATGGAAAAGAACTAGCTTTCTATTCGAGCCACACCATATCAACTTATTGGAGGAGACCTATATAAAATGGGTAGAGATGAGGTCTTACACAAATGTGTTCTAGAGCATGAGCATGAAGCCATTATGGAGGAAGCACATGGAGGAATAGTATGAGGACACTATGTAGGGGAAGCAATGTGCACAAGATCTTATTAGTTGGTTCTATGTGGGAGACATTGTATAAAGATACCAAGGCTTTTGTGAAAGCATGTGATCATTGAAAAAGAATTTGGAAAGCCCTAAAATAGAGATGAAATGCCATTAACGCCTATAAAAAACAAAAAACCATTTTAAAATGGGTAATTGATTTTGTAGGACCTATTGCACCACCCACATGTAAATAGGTGTGTGTTACATCATTATATGTACAATTATTTGACAAGGTGGGAAGAGGCTACGCCTACAAGAGGTTGCATGACATAAAAACAATGAGGTTCCTTTTGGGAAATATTATTAGTAGTATATGGATTTCCATTGAGTCTAACCAAAGTGATAGAGAACTAATTTATTGAATGAGATCATTAGAATTATATTGGAAGACTTTATGGTGTCACACCATAAGACTACCCCTAATCACCCTCAGGCAATGGTAATGCTTGAAGCTTTCAACAATATCTTGGATAAACATTAATAAATATATGTGATGTTGGAAGAAAGGATTGGGATGACAAGGTATCATCCATTATTTTTGGGCATACAAAACAACCTATAAATGGTTGAATAAGGCCACACCCTTTTCAGTTGGTGTTTGGCATGGAGGTATGTACTACATGTGGAATTTATGCTACCATCCCTTCACATTGTGCGCACATGTGGATGGATGATGATTAGGATGTGGATGAGAAAATTAACAAATTGATGCAATTGGATGAGAGGCACGCCATTACGTGTTGGATTCAAAAGACAAAATAGTCACGACAAAGGCTTAACATGACATACACATCAAGAATAAGTATTTTACAGTTGGAAAGATGGTACTTCTGTATGACTCCAAGTTTGTGCACCACCCATGGAAATTTAAAGTCCACTAGTTGGGACCCTTTGTAGTGACCAAAATACTAGAATCAGACACATGTCAATTACAAGCACTAGATGGAACCATGTTTCCCAGTTACTTTAATGAGAGTAGGCTGAAGCCCTACTATAAATAAGATTCCTATTTTGTTATGTAATAAGGCAATATTTATACTTAGATTATATTTCCTTCCATGTTTTTTTTTTTGCTTTGTTTTTTTTAATAAGCATGTTACATGTAGGAGATGAATACCACTTAGTGAGTTGATGCGCATAGGACCACATATTTTAGTGTTGGTGGACACAAGTGTGACTATGGGAAAAAGAAATTTTGGGATTCCTGGTACTTGTCTTGAGTTAGTTAAGAGGTGTGCACATTATTATTAAGAAATGTGCTTGATGGATACAACTCGGGTATGCATGAAAGAAAAGAATGGTGTTGTAGGTTCTTAGGAATGATGGTGCTTAAAAAATTTCTTATTCAGAAACCATGTGAGTAAGAGGCTGCATAGTGTAACACGAGGGAGGTAGAAACATGATGAACTACTTGGTATGTGGCGTAAAGGAAGATTGGTTGTGGTTCATGAAAAGTGCACAAGGATGTATGCAATCTTACTAAGTAGTAACATGCTAGAAGGTTATGATTACCGCATGCGAAGGAAAGATGGAGAAAATCAAAAGGTTCCTTTAAGATAGAAAAATGTGTTTTAAAAAGCAATAGTATTTTAAAACATAAAAGCAGGGAAAAAGGTGTTTTAAAGAAAAAAAAGTAAGTCGGTGGAGTTCTAAGTATAGAAAAGCTATAAATAGAGGGAATTCGAGATCATTTTCTACCTTGCATTTGAAGTGATTTGAGAAATTAACCAACCGAGTGACTAAGTGCTAGAGTGAAGAGTACGAAGAAACAACTTATGTGATAGAGTTGAGTGAGCTTATTCAATAGAGAAAGTGGAAGTTTGAGTGAAGGGAAAGGGAACGAGAGGAGATATGGTTTTGCATAGGGATTGTGGAGCAGGAGTTGCAGGAGCTTGATAGTCATGAAGCTATGGTTAAAAAACTTGGTGACTAAGCAGCTAGAGCATCACAATAGGGTGCGTAAAGTAGACTAGAGATTTGATGCATGGTATAGGGATCTGCGGAGCAAGTAAGTTTGAAATCACAAACACCTAGGGCAAAATTTTATAAGGGGAATTTGGAAGTAAAAAATGGTGCCAAAGAAACTAACCACATCCTACCTAAAGACAAGGGCAAGGGCGGAAACAAGAATCCCCATATAGAGGACCCATAAGAGGAGTTGTTCTAAAAATGAAGTAACTAGAGGAGGTAATTGTGGCACAACAATGGACCTCTCATCTCACTAAATAAAATATTAGTGAATATAATCATAGGGAACTAGGGAAGCGAGCCACACTAAACAAAGAAATGTTGTGGAGTTTCCTACGATGGACCAAAAGGACTAGGAAATGGTGGATGACTTAGTGAGGAAGAGTCTCGAGAAGATAGGGGTCCTCCAGCTTTCAAATTTCCATTCTTTTGCAAGACTTGCACACCTCTTCTAGTGGTTAATGTGAAGAGTACATGAATATTACTTCTACTTTGGGGGCCAAAGAATGATAATTACAACTCATTTGATTGGATGAGTAATAAGGTTATAGGAAACTGGATAAGACTAGATCTAGATCTACGTGACGAGATCAAAATTGATGATTTGGTGACAAAATTTCAGTATGACAGGGGCATAGAGCCATGAATCTTGAAAACTTTGTACACCCTACAAGGAGGGTAGTGACACGAATGGTAAGTTACAAGTTTGGTGCTTTGGAGAGATGGGGAGAGGTGAACAGGAAGTTCCTCTACATCGTGCATAAGATGGCGCATAAGACACATTATACCATTGCACAATTCATTGCCAATGGGATTATTAGGAAAGCCAAGGCACAAAACAAGAGGGAGAAAAGATAACATGGGGTTTATTTTTTTTGATTGTCTTTTTGGGAAATTGGCGTCCCGATGGACCAAAAGAGAACATGTGGATTCATCCAAAGAGAAGATAAGTCCTTCATATGTACAATTTGTAGATTTCACATGCGAGGGTGCAATCAATAATTTATACAAGGAAAGATTTGAAAAGTGGTATAATAATATGCATATGGACTTTGAGAATGAATGGTGTGTCGAGGAGCTTTGGGAGAAGTAGGCCAGTAGGAAATGTTTGTAGTAATGTAACACTTTATCATTGCCAAGTTTATGATGGCCAATGCTAAGAAGGGGCCGTGGTGTAAACTTCCATTTGCATTCATCGCTAAGTACTTCAAATACATAGTTAAAAAAATAAAGGATGCTCGAATATGGTGTTTTATGCAGAGAAGGTGGACTCAGAATGGTACACTATGTGTAAGACCTTTGGATACGCTTTTAGACCGATGTACTTGGAGAATGGATCCAATACCTTGGACCTTAATCCCATGATGAATGTCACAATTGGAGGTATGATATGCAAGGTTTTTTTCATCTTACGACCAAAAATAAAATATGTGAAGGAAGTTGAGGTGTGTGACTCCCATATGCCTCAACCAAGGAAAAGGTGGTAAGGGTTCCCAAAAGGAAGTGAGAATTTACTCCACCTCAAAGACGAAGAATAAGAAGAAGAAGAAGAAGAAGAGGAAAAGGAGGAAGTTTCCATGAATCAAATCCAGAGAGGAGAGATGTAGTATAAGAGAAGAGAGGAAAAAAGGGGCACAAGCTCTTCTCGCTAGCCAAGGTAAGTCATTAAGGACCGAGAAGGGGTGCAAGAGATCCCAAATTGTTTTTGATTATGAGGATGAAGAGAAGTTTGAGGAAGTAGAGCGTAAGGAACTACATGTAAATATGTAGGGGGGAAAAAACCCAGTTCACGTGGAATCTAGCCTAGAGAAGGAAATGGAGGAAGGTGAAGAGGGCGATCGAAAAAAATCCTGCATAGAGAAAAAAAACACACCAATACACGAAGAAGAAATGCACAACACACAGGAAGAACATCATGATAAAAATAAGGAAGAAGGTGATGATGCCTATGTCATTAAGGAAGATAAGGGAACCAATGGTGAGACAAACACAAATCCATTCACACGTAAGAAGTATCACACCGAGGAAAAAGTGGTAAGTAAATGAAGACCCCACAGTCACCATTCATGTCTTTTGTTAATGATCCTATGAAGGTGCTTGAGGGATAGGTTTCAAAGCACGGTGGCTAAGGAGATTTTTTTGGTTGGGATCTAGTGGATGAGAGAGGAGGGATCTCACACATGAAGAAAATGTTGTCATGGAGCATACAAAAGAGCTAGAGTTTGAGACAAGTATTAGGTCTTACTCCACCCCAACACCGATAAAGGAGCCGGGAAAGGAGTACAAGATTTTCGATCCCACAAGGATAATTGATAAACAAGCACGTAATGCACTTAATAACGTCACAACCGAGGTCATGGAAAGGAGCTTGGATAAGGGAGCTACCACGAGGCTCATAATAGAAGATAAAAATGAAAAGGAGTGTGAAATCCAACAACCTGAAGGAGGACTTGAAAGGAGAACAAAAGTGGACCAAGGAGGCTTATGTCGGGAAGGAGGATTGGTGAAGCTGATCACAAGTGTATACCCCACCTTAATAATCCAAGCTAGAATGGAATACACCAACGAGATGGAGTATCTCGAAGACTTGGTTAGGATGCTACTTCTAAACATCAAGAGTGGCACGGGGCCATCAAAAAATTATTCAAGGAGAAGAAAAGGAATAAAGAGGTCATGTAGGCCAAGATAACTGAGTATGACAAACTTGTCACTAGGTTCAAGGAGAACATTGGAAAAAGTGAGTTGGAATTTGAGAGATACTAGAAGTATGATCCTATTGTGAGTGCATGAGTGGAAGAGGAGTTAAAGCTTATGGCCCTTCAAGAAAATACACCAAGTAATAATCTTAAGAAAACATAGATCATGGCAAAACATCGGTGCAAAGGGATCTAATTAAGTCCATGAAGGAACCTCTTGAGTTGAAAATAAAGGAGGTGAAGCTCATGATCATGCAGAGAATAGATGTTATGGAAGGAATAGTTGTGGAGCTATATGTGGTAGTAAAAGATCTTAAGGAGAAAATTTATGAGCTCACGCCTGATCATATTTCGGGTATTTTTGTGGCACCACCAGGGAAACCCACAAAGGAGCTCATGAAATGGGAAGAGTTAGAAAATTTATTGAGTAATAAATTTCTAGAGCTTCTCTAGCCTCCAGAGGCATGATTACAACTACACGCAAATTAGGGAGTTCTTATTCTTTGATTCATAAAATATTTGGCCCTTATTATTTATTCTTCAAATTTATTTGATTCATTCATTGGAGAGATAAGTATGATAAAACATTTTTGAGGATGGGAAATGACTTTAGTGTGGGGTAATGTTGAGAAGGAAAAATGGCTAAGTACTAGCCATGCACAAAGGTTAGGAACCACACACAAGGGGTGCTCATAGGGGCACATGCATGCATGAAGGATCAACACATGAAGGTTCACGCATGAGCAGATAGAGTTTGGGACTTAGCCTATTTTAATAGAAAATAAGAGATTGAGTGGCATCCAAGTAAGGTTTATAAATAGACAAAAGTAGGATGGCTTAGGATGCACAAAAAAGGAGCTATGATTGGAAAAATCACATTCCGAGAAAGGGAGAAGATCACGTATGGATCGAGCTAATAATAGGATTAAAACATGTTGTATATTTAGTTTAATCTATTATTAGCATGGGATGTAAAAGTATGCAAGCTATTTTATACGCACACCTATTATTAGGAAAGTGCATGAAGGCGGTGAAGGGAAAGTCCCCACCGAATATATATATATATATATATATATATATATATATATATATATATATATATATATGCGGTGGGGACTTTCCTTTCACCGCTTTCATGCACTTGCCTAATAATAGGTGTGCGTATAAAATAGCCTCGTATACTTTTGCATCCCATGCTAATAATATATATATATATATATATATATATATATATATATATATATATATATCATATTTTATATATATGCGGTGGGACTTTCCTTTCACCACTTTCATGCACTTGCCTAATAATAGGTGTGCGTATAAAATAGCTTCCGCATAATAGGTGTGTGTGAAAGGAAAGTCCCCACCACACACACACACACACACACACACACACACACACACACACACACACACACACACACACACACACACACACACACACATAAAGTAGTTCATCCTTGTTTTGACAAGTACAGATTCAAAGAGAATGATACTTGAAAATATTGGTCCTACAAGTCATGTGTTGAGCATACCCATAGTTTTGGAGTCTATATGAAAGCACACATGTCATGTGCATTGATGTATTGAAATATAAATAATTCATCTTATAAAATATGTAATTGATTATGGTTTAATATAGATTGCAAAGATCTCTATGTCCGAATATGGTTTGATGGGTATACAGATCTTGTTAATCATTATCTTTAAATGATTTCCTTATTATATGTATTTTTGGATTGACATGATTTGGATGTTTCTATGTGCATGAATGGTTGTTTTGGTTATGAATGATTATGAATATGGTAAGATGCATGCTAAAATATTGATAAACAAAGAAAAGGAGGGAATAGGTGGTTGTGCATGCTTCGGTGAACTTCTAGAATCATTTGGATGAGGTGCCAGTGTGCATAGCTAGTGTTGGCAATAAATACTACAAACATATATATTGAGAATCAAGATATCATCACTAGACACTTTTATATAGAGAGTTGGTTTAGATTACACCTTTTAAAGCCAAAATCCCCAAGGTATGAATCTATCTTCATATACTAGGCTCGAGGAGCCTTCTTAAGTCCATATAAATAATTGATCAACTCTGCAAGCAAGATGTTCCTTACTAGGAACTTGAAAACCCTATGGCTGAACCATGTAGACTTCCTCCTCCAAATCTCCATTCAAGAAAGAAATATTTACATCCATTTGATGCATCTACCATCCAAACCGAGCAACAAACAACAATTAACCAAAAAGTTATCATCTTTATAGTAGGAGAAAAAGTCTCCTCATAATCAACCCCTTCCTCTTGTGCATAACCTTTCAAGTATGGATTTATATTTGTCCAAGGAACCATCTACTTTGCATTTTACCTTATAAATCCATTTACAACCAATGGATTTATTTCCTAGTGGAAGCTCTGTTAGCTCCCAAGTCTTGTTTTTCATCAAGGAATCATATTCTAATTGCATGGTTGATTCCCACTCAGGATTCCTTTGACCTATAAAAATAGTTAGGATGAAATTCCTCTAAACAACATTCGTTAAGGAAAAATTAATATGTTCACCTCTATTACCTTGTGGAAAGTCTCCTTCCTTTAGTGCCTCCATTGTGGCAAAGTATACCACTTTAGTCTCTTTACTTATTGTTGATGAGAGGGTGTAACATCATAACATTTTGTAGCAATTCCATCCCTGGAATGTGATTCTACTAATGAACTGGATTCTTACTTAACTTCCACATTACAACTTATAATAGAATCCTTAGAAGGAAAACATGACGCAATATATGAAACTATACCAATTGCTATGAAGTATAACATCTGTTCATTTACCATGACATCTCTATTTACCACAACATTGTTAGTAGAAACATAAATTAAAATCTATAGGCCTTTGAATACTCACTATATCCAACAAACATATATGATTTTATTTCAGCATCCAAGTTATTTCTCTTTTGAATAGGAAAAACTACGCAAGCCACACAACCAAAAATTATGAAATCACTTACATCTAGATTTTTACTCGATCAAGCCTCCTTTGGAGTCATATTCAATAATTATTTTGTAGGACTTCTTTTAAGGATGTACATAATTGTATTCAATTCCTCTGAATAGTTATAAGGAACATTTTTATTATGGACCATCCAATGAGCCATGTCCATCACCATATTATTCATCCTTTCCACAACTACATTCTGCTATGGAGTGTAAGGAGTAGAATATTGTCTATTTATGCCTTCAGTGGCACAAAAATCCTTGAACTGATTTGAGATGAACTCACCCCCATTATCCATTCTAAGTGATTTCACTGTTCGACCGCCTATTTTTCAACCATAGCTTTCCAAGATGTGAAGTTAGAAAAGCAATCAGATTTCTTCACTAGAAAGTATACCCACTTTTTCCTAGAGAAATCATCGAACAACAATAGAAAATATTGAGCTCCAGTGGGGTAGGTGTCTGCGCATTGGACCATGCAAATCCACATGAACAAGTTCCAACACTTCCTTAGCCCTCCAAGCTTTACCAACATCAAATGACTGTCTAACTTGTTTTCCTAACTGACATCCAGTACATACATGATGACTATCCCAAATAGAAGGAATCCCCTTAACCATATTAGTCTTGCTCAATGTATTCAAATACTGGAAATTTAAATGCCCATACCTTTCATACCATAGTGAAATTGTGTTATCAACCACTGTAATTACACTTTCCTTTGCCCTATGTGGATCTACAAGCTTATACAATCCTTTCTCACCAATCCCAACTACGATTATCTTGTTATCTTTGATAATGACTAAACGTTGTTGTCCTTTAAAATTAACAATAAAATCAGATTTTGTGATGATCTCACTAATTAAAAGAATTTTTTTGTTCATATCTAGAACATACCTAACATTCTGAAATGTATACCAGATAGTACCATTAAAACTGATATGAACATTACCATACCCTTTCACAAAGTAAGTTCTACCATCCCCCAAAGATACAGATTCATTACTACTATTATTTTCAAAAAAAATCACATATAAGTCCTTATGGCATGTATAATGGCGAGATTCCCCTAAATCAATGTACCAAGCTCAATCCAATGCATAATGACCACTTGCGACCATGAATGGAAAAATCGGAGATGTTTTTCTCCCACACCTTCAACAATATTCCATGATGAGATTTCTTCTTAGGATTAGCCAAATCTTGTTGTCTTTTCCTACAATCCTTCTTAAGGTGACCAGGTTGCTTACAGTAAAAACATTTCCACTTAGATCTCTTATTAGAACCACTTACTTGTGAAGATTCTGTAGGAGAACTGTTAGCTTTACCAAACTTCTTACCCTTTCCCTTGATGAAGAATGCACTCTCTGTGGAAGTAGATGTAGACACACCTACCTGCTCTTGTCGTCTCTCCTTCTGCAATAACAATGTGGAAAACTTTTCAAATTCCAAAGTCTGCGTCTCAACAATCATGTGCAAGGACTCTACATAACTAGAGCAATCAAATATTTCTCATCAATAGTATTTTGCATAGTCTTAAACTAATCACTAATGTCCTTGATCTGCAACAAAAACTTAGAAATAGAGCCACCTTCCTACATCTTAGTGGAAAACAAAAATTATTCAAGTTCAATATCCTACCAAATTTCGAAGCCAAATATTTAGAAGTAAGATTAGTCCACATAGCTGATGCACTCGGTCACATTTTTGACATCCGAGATTAGATTATCTACTACTGATAGTTTTAACCACACAAGAGCCTCATGATGATGTTTATCATAATCATCATTCTCCGTGATAAGCATTTTATCTTTACCGAGAACTATTTGATCAAGATCTCGATATTCACATATCATCAAAACCTTATGACTCCACAAACTAAAATTCTTACCTCACAATTTTTGTGAATCGATAAGCAAGAGGTGTTGTAAACTAACCATTTTGACCTAGTTTTTCAAAAAATGACTATATTGGAAAAATATAATGACTTTACACAAAATTATTCCCACCCACAGAGTCAAATCATAATCTAGACTATACATCTAGTTTTTAGCAAAAATAAACACCGTTTGGGAAATGATAAACTTTTCGTCTTTAAAAACACCAAAAAGGGGAAAAATAGTTAAATTGGGAGATCTACAAATCCAATTTCAAAAATCCTTTTTGTATCAAATTATAGTTAAAAATCCTAGAAAATGATCAAGTTTTTAGCATCATAGACACTTCCATGATATTTAAACCGTGAGGCCCCTAATATCCCTTATAAGCTAAAGTTTTTGATTTTTCAATATTTTAAAAATAAAATAGTTGAAAGTAATATAAGCTTTAGGTTATAATTTTCAGCCAATCAACACATACTTGTGCGAAAATGGTCTACACCAGTAAATTTTCAAATCAATCATTTGGATTCGTTTCTCCCAAATGAAAAATCATCAGCTCCTATGATCTTCTCTCGGGACATAAATGTGACCAACAACAAAAAATATAGAATTTTTCACAGCTTTGAATTTCTTGGCTACCCCTCCACATGAATATTTAGAAGCTCCTCCTGGACCCAATTTTCCACCAAATTGAGTTCTTTTAGCTCAAGTATTCACATTTTTGTGGGCATGCACATCCCACTCCAATAATGAAACCACCAGGAGCTTATTTCTTGAGAGCTAAATGAGGTTGGTTTGGAGAAGTTAAGATGTGATTGAAGTTTGGGATAATTTTCAACCATAATTGTTGCATGGATGAATTGAATAAGTACATTCTGTGTGTGTGAGGTAGGCATGGGTAGTATGGGATAACATGTGAAGGCTCATGTTAGAGCAAAGTGTAACTTTGGGACTTAGCCGATTTTGTCAACCACATGCTTGAAATAGAAGAATCGAGGTAGAGTTCTGACCAAGAAATGATTCAAAATAAGAGAAAAGCAAGGAGAATTCGCAGTCAAAGAGATTCTATCTTTGGATAAAGCACATGCGGATCAAAGATGAAAAGACATGCATGGATTGAGCTATTAATAACATCATATTGAGTTTCATTTATATGATAGTCTATTATTAATTGTCATGTAAAGCATGCATGTAGCCTATTTTTGGGCATGCTTATTATTAGGAGAGTGCATATGCGGTGAAGGGAAAGTCCTCACCCCTATGTATATTTGGTGTAAACAATTGTTTTGGTACTTTGAGAGTTACTAGTATTTAGTTATCACTTCGTGGACTCTATTATGGTATATGGTTTGATGTTTATGTATGCTCCACGCGTATTAGTACATTGATTGACATGTATTCAAATTTTGTGATGTAATACTTGTGTTATAATGGATGAATTATGATCATTTATATGTCTGAATATGGAGATTTTATGGTGCAATTGATATTGGTAATTGTCTGATCTGTTATGTTTCCTTATTACATGTGTTTCCAACTAAATATATGTAATGGTTTAGTAAGGTTTGAATACATTCTTGGTTAATTGTCGTCATGAATATGCATGTTAACATCTTGACAAGCACACCCAAAATAAGGACCTAATAGTTGTGCGCACTTTGGGTGAGCATCCAGTCTTGTTGAATGAGGTGGCAACACGTTTAAAACTTGTATGGGAAATAAATACTAAATTTTGGTTTCATTTCGGGACCTCTTTTCAAATTTTCTACTAGAATGTTGCTTGTAGATGGCGTATCAATTAACTCTAGAGAGCATTGAAATTTGGGTAGAAGATGAACAAGATAAGTTTGCACATTGGTATAGCACTAGATTGGATTTAAATGCACGACGGTGGGTGGGAGATAATATTTATCATGATCTCTATGAGACGTTCTTCATTTATTTCCACTATAATTATATGAGTGGTTGAAAACATACACATTAGGGAAGCGTTGGGGTCCTAGGAAAAAGATCTGGATGTAGGAATATTATTAGAATCTTTTTGATACAAATGTGGAGTGAACTAGAGCTATCGATCATTGGTGGGCTGGTGTGTTGCACAATTATACATTGGAGTATGTTATTGTTGTAAATATCTTCCCTCGGGTAGATATAGACAAGTAGAAGAATATGGAAATCAAAGAAATTCAAAGCCCGATGTTTATTGCACCAAGGTGCCAAGGAATAGGTAAAGGGCACACAACAAAGGATGTCGACACGAAAATGGATGCGCCAAGGCGCAGGTAAAGGGCGCACAACAAAAGATGTCGACACGAAAATGGATGTGCCAAGGCGCAGGTAAAGGGTGCACAACAAAGGATGTTGACACGAAAATGGATGCGCTAAGGCACAGGTAAAGGGCGCACAACAAAGGATGTCGACACGAAAATGGATGCACCAAGGCGTAGGTAAAGGGCACACAACAAAGGATGTCGACACGAAAATGGATGTGCCAAGGCGCAGGTAAAGGGCGCACAACAAAGGATGTCGACACGAAGAAATTCACGCCTATGGCGCACATAAAAGGATGTCGACACAAATATGGATGTGCCTATGGTGCATGTAAGAGTATGTCAACATAGGGATGGATGCGCCAAGGCGCACCTTCAGGAGGCGCAACATTTTGAGCGCTGACAGGAAGCAGACCCTGACCTAGATATTCAGATGGCCATAACTTTTCACAGGGAGCTCGGATTAACGCAAGGTTGGACTTTTCGGAAAGCTTAGGAGGTCCTCTATCCAACTATGACTAGATATATTTAATTGGGTGGGAAAAATTCTTAATATTGCAAAATATAGTTCGCCACTTTTTGGGTTTGCTAAGGTCCTCACCTACCGCCATAATGAGATGAATTAAATGCAATTTGGAGGTGGTTGGGGTAGATTTGGATTTCCTCTCTATTTTCTCTCTCATTCTTCCTAAAAATTGTAAGAAGGGGCTTATTTCTAAAGGTTGGACATTCTTGTTTTGCCCCTCCCTTCTTCTCTTTAGCGGGTGAATTTGTGGATTTCAAACCTCCCATCTAAAACTGCAATATGCAACTTTGCCCCTTGGCATTTTGTAGTGTATTGTATCAATCTTTGGAGCAAATAATGCATGTCTCGTGGATGATTCTCAACCCTCTCTATGTTCATTTTGCATTCTTCCCGATCTTTCACTGGAATTTGGTTATCTGTGCATGATCTTGCATTACATTTTATTGGTTTGTGTTTATTGGAAAGACAGGTGTTCTTCATTACTCGGTGCATCACCTTTGTTAGTTTAGGTTTATTTTTATGCATCTTCTTACCTTGTCTCCTTGGAAAGTTAGTTTAGGTTTTTGAGTAAACCCTCTGCATTTTTATGTGTGCATCTGAATAGAGGAATAGGAACCGGCCTTTATCTGGAGAGCTTTTCTGATTTTGCAAGGTCCCACACTTGGGAAAAGCTCCATGTTATGCAATCGCACTGAGAGTCTCAACCCATCGAGTTGTAGACATTTAGGGGTGCTGTGATTCGCCATCAACAGCTATTTCTTTGTATTTGTGTTTAGAGGGATCCGATTTTAGATTCTTACATGAGCCCAAAGGGTCTTACTTGCGCACTATACCTTTATCGATCAATATTTTGATTATAGAACTAGATTTAGAGAGCCTCCTATGGATAGCTAAACCCCCACCATGCGCAGGGGTAGGAATAAGTGTGGAGAAGGATGATAGGCCTAGAAACAGAAATATAGAGAGAGGAAATATAATTCAAGATTAATGAAATGTGAGAGAGGGACATGGCACGCGCGTGAGATATTGAAACATCATTGAGTTGAGGGAAATTACTAATCAAGAAGGTTTTGAAGTTCTTGTGGATTACGAGGAGCTGTAACATTAGGTCCTCATGACATTGGTAAAATGTACTAGAGAATCCCCTTTGGCTTCAAATGAGAGCACATTCAAGGAAAAAAGAGGACCGCAGGCATGCATCTGATCCCACCTATCCACCTAGCCCTTACGCATGGTGTTACTGATTTAGAGGTAGTTATTGAGAAGCATGCTAGTGCAGGTAAGAAAGAAGAGATGGGTAGATATAATTTTGTGTTGAATTCAAAAGGGAATCAAGTTAGTAGTGTGCCCATGGAAACATAACAGCGCCATTATTTGGAAGAAACTATGCAAGATTATTTTCAAGTGCGTCATCAGGACAAAATGTTGCTGCGCTTGAGACCGTTGGAAGTAATTTAGTAGCGATTGCTTCCACGCAGCACCATTGGTGTCTAGTTCAATACTACAACTGGGACACAAATAAGTTCATCAACTGGACCACAACATGTAGCAAGGGGCGGGGAGGATCAGTCAGCCTTTTAGAGGAAATACTAGTGGAATTTTTGGTTCTAGATCTCATGGATAGGGTCCACATCCAAAACAACCACCATATCAGCCAACCCATCAAAAAATAGTATAGTTGAAACCCCAAGTTTACTATGAGTTGTCTTTTCACTTACCAGAGTATATAGGTATTGAAGATGTCACAAACGATGTGCACAAGTGTGAATTGCTATGGTGTGCCAAGGGGATTACAACCTCAAATAAGAAGGTGAGTCAATTTGCTAGTATGCTTCAAGGGCATGGGAATAGCTGGTACAAGAAGTATGACCCACATCAGACTATGGTGGATTACATTTATTTGTGCACTGTATTTTTGGCTGAGTTTCACATACTAAAGTTCAAACAACAGCATGAATGCACTCAAGGACATCAAACAGGGTTTGTCAAAAAGTGTGAGGGAGTATGACATATGTTTTAAGACTTTGTTGTCTAATTTCTCTTATGATATGCATAAAATTCATAAATCACGGGTTTTTGGGGATTATTGACTCTGTTTTGTAGATCCCTATCTCATAAGACACATACTAACCCGCAAGAGGATTTAGAAGCTGCTTTACTCAATAAGGTAGTTAGAAGCATTGATACTAGAGTGAGCCCATTCTTATAGGTGTAACTCATAGCCACGACAAAACAATTAGAGAAAATATCTCACAACTCAATGCATGAGATGCATAGTGGTATATGGTGCACTGATTGTGAAGTTGAGGGACATACTAAGGATAGTTTCCCATGCAATTCTATTCGTGTGTTGTTACTAGATTGTGAAGATTGCCACTTGGACCACGATGTTCAAAATTGTCCTCTTTTGAAATGTGAAATTCAAAAGAATGTGTTCATGTATCATAAGATTTTCCATGCCCATACCCATGACATAGTTGATTGTAGATTGATTGATCATATCCATGAAGCCATTGAAATAGGAGTGCACCGACTAGTTTCGCGAGAAGATCAAAGGAATAAGGACACCGAGAATGAAGGGAAAAACAACAGAGATAATAGAAATGGAGGCTTATGAGGAGGATATCATGATCGAGGTTGCGGTGGTGGTAGAGGAAGATTTGATTGAGGAACTTGTTACACTTGTGGGTCCCCTAATCATTACCAACGAGATTTCCCTCATAATACAATTTTTTCATGGTGTGGGAAGAAACATAAGTTAGAGGATTTCCCGGACCTATATGAGCACATGAGTAAAAATAAGAAGAAGGAAAAGGGCACATGGATGATCAAGGTGTAACACGTGAATGCTAATCAATGGATACCAAAGAAGATGCCTGATCTAGAATTGCAGCCAATGATGATTACAAAGCGTGCTAAGGCAACACATGCACACGAGCCTCTCATCACGAGGGAGGAAGTGATACATGCTAAGTACCTAAATGTGGTGCATCAGAAGGAAGTCTACTAAGAGACTATGGGAGTCATTTGAGATCTACAGGGTGAAATACAATGCTTAAAATAATTAGTACGCAAGAGGGAACGTGCAAAGAAAGTTGAGCTTTCATAGAAGGATGTGGATGACCTGAAATAATTGTGTAAGATGTTGCACCATGAGAGTATCATTCCTATGTTAGGGGAATAGATTCATGAAAAGGTACCAGTGTGCTGAAGTTAA
Source organism: Taxus wallichiana var. yunnanensis (assembly GCA_018340775.1). NCBI lineage: Eukaryota > Viridiplantae > Streptophyta > Pinopsida > Cupressales > Taxaceae > Taxus > Taxus wallichiana. The sequence continues at coordinate 697,676,047 of CM031242.1, forward strand.
GCACAAGAGGAAGATACTTCATGAAAATTTACTACCCAAGGATCATGAATTTGACAAGGAAATCACTCTTGATGATCTGTGATTGATGATTGGCTAACACTCTACATTTTGATTTATACATGTGTTGAATCAAATGTACTCACTCTAGATGCATAGAATCAAATGTGGTGACCTACATTATAGCCCTCTTCAAATGTGCTATATATGGAAAAAAAAACTAAGGCTATGCCTATTGGGGCACTTAAGGATGCATCCATTAACATTCAAGGAGCCAAGTTTATTGGACACTTTGAGGTTTTGGAACTTGTTGAAGTAGATTACGTTTCAACATTACTTGGACGAACCTTGTGCTATGTGAAAAATGCTTATATGTGCTTTAACAAGAGATACATCAGTTTTGAGAACAAATACGAGTGCGTGATCATACCTCTGTATGATAAGAAGGTGGATCCTTATGTTGAGCCCTTACGTGAAGAATAGATTAATCAAATTTATGCACAAACAATGAGCAATCTAGAAAATGTAGAACCATGAAAGGAATGTGTACTTCACTGGAAAGAAACACCATATGTATGTGAAACTACTAGTATTTCTTGTGAAAAATAGGATCATCGAACGTATGAGATGGTTGGGAATGAAGTTAGCGGCAAGTCACAAGGATGATTAGGCCACACATGGTGAGGTGTTTAGGATTGGCTCATGTACCAAGATGTACTAGTTAAGGGAAACATAATAAATTTCTATGCCCCATGGAAACACAGTGGAAAAATCAAGAAGATAGAATAAATATTCTAGTCTATACCTTACACGAGACAACAATGGGTTAGTGGGAAACACATAGAGATAGCATTTTGTAATGGTGAGAAGAGAGAATCTCTTTTCCACTAGGTCTACTCGAGCAATGTACCTATGCACATTTTTGAATTTCATGGTAAGAATCTAGCTTTAGTACATGTCCATAATTGTCGAGACTATGGGCGTAAGTCCAGGAGGCTTTACCTCCTTCCTTATGGGTACATAATTTCTATTCCATACTGCAAAATGCACATGCACCTGGTATGTTCTTGCCGAGATAAAAGGGATACTATAAAATGGAAAGAGATGACTGCATGTATGGTTCAAACCTTTGATTACTTTTCTACTAAGTGTCCATTACATAAAGAAATGTATATCATGAAGCACATCACATTGGGGGATAGCGTGAAGGTGGAAGAGATCATACTAGAGATGTTAGGTGATCCCGATTCTAAGGCACACTTGGATCTTGAGGAAATTAAATAAGTATAGATGGGTCATGCCTAGAAAGAAAAAGAAAAAGAAAGTTGGTGTACATGATTGATGATGAGGAATTGGACCACATGGATGTTAGCCATACAGATGGTGCACACGAGGCCATTGATTTTGTAGATGAGAAGGTACATGCGTACCATGCTCCCATGAAAACAAAGAAGGTGAATATTGGCATGAAGGATGAACCTAAAGAAGCAATTATTAGGATTATTGGTCGAACAAGAGGTGTCAAAGATAATTAAGCTCTTGTGTGAATTTCAGGATATCTTTCCAAGAGGCTACCATGAGTTAAAGCGAGTATATCCTTCTTTAGGCGAGATGAAGATAAGATAAGGCTGAAAGAAGGTGTGCGCTCGGTTAGAAAGAGGCCTTATAGGATGAACCCAAATTTACACATCAAGGTGAAAGAGAAAATTAATAAGATGATCTAATTTGGAATAATTAAGCCAATTGAAGAGTTTGAATTTGTTAGCCCTATGGTTATCAAAGCATAAGGAAGGATGGTAGGATCAAGATTTGTGTGGAATAAAGGGATATGAATGCTTTGTGTGTTATAGATCATTTTCCCACACATTTCACAAAGGAAATCCTTGAAGGATTTGAAGGAGTGATATATATATATATATATATTATATATATATATATATATATATATCATGAAAGAAGATTAGAGAAGATGAATTTCACTATTGATTGGGAAGCTTTTCACTATATAAGCTTTGCATATATAGTTATGCCTTTTGATTGAAGAACGTGTTGATGACGTGTTCTTACACATTGTTGTTGAGGCCTTACAGATTTTATTCACAAGTATATTTCGATGATTGGATGGTGTATGGATTAGTCAAGGATCACCACGATAATCCGAGGCTCATGTTTGAGAGGTGCAAGGAGTTGAGAATTTCCTTGAACATAAAGAAGTGTATTTTTCTTTACCATTTGGTACTTGCTTCGACACATCATTTGTAAAAGGGTTTCGGTAGACCATGCTAAGATAGATATGATTTTGGGTTTGGAAGAGCCTACTAATAAAAGTGAAGTGCATGGATTTTTGGGACATACTAGATACTATAGGAATTTAATCAAGGGTTATGTAAAAATTTCCACGCTCCTAGAAGAGCTACTCAAAGCGAAAGGGAAATTTTGTCGGGCTAACACACAATAACGAGTACTTGAAATATTGAAGGAAAGGCTTACCACCGCACTAATTTTTTTTTATTCATGGGATAAACCATTTCATGTACACGTTGATTCGCCCGACATGAAAATTGGTGCAATCTTGGCACAACCAGGAGAAGGTGTTGTAGATCATCCCATTTTCTTTATAAGTAAGAAGTTGATACCCGTAGAGTAGAATTATACAACAATAGAGCGTGAAGCCTTTCATAAGACAATAATTGTTGGATACTCCATTTATATTTTATATAGATCATATGGCATTAAAGTAATTAGTTAAAAAGATAGTTTTATAAGGGCACATTTGCAGTGAGTACTTCTATTTCAGCATTTTGACTTCACAATTGTTTTCAAACTAGGAAAGAGAAATTTAGGACCTTATCATCTATCCAAGACAAATTTAGATGAGGAAGTAAATAGCATCGAAGATACTATACCCGATGTGCAATTATTTAGGTTTAATTATGCACCCTTAGATTTGGAAGATATATCTATCTTTTTGCACAGACCGGATTGGAACCGAGAGGGGATGAAGACATTAGAGAAAAAGTAACTTGTTATTCGAGCTGCACCTTATCAGTTGATTGGAGGTGACTTGTACAAAATGGGAAGAGATGAGGTTTTGCACCGGTGTGTTCTAGAGCATGAGCATAAAGCCATTATGGAAGAATCTCATGGTGGTATAGCATGAGGACATTATGTAGGTGATGCGACCAGTGCACAAAATCCTCATGGTTGGAATTTGGCGGGAGACGTTATATAAGGATACCAAGGAATATTTAAAATCTTGTGATCATTGTCGTGCCTCAGAATCCCGAACATAGAGATGAGATGCCATTTATACCTATTGTGAGCGCATAACCTTTTGAGAAGTGGACTATTGACTTTATAGGACCTATTTCCCCACCCGTGATCATGACCGGCATGCACTACATTATAACTTGTACAAACTATCTGATGAGATAAAAATATTACTTTGTGATAACTTGTGAAAATGAAACCTTGAATTTCCTTATTTCTCCACCGATCTAAGGTGTGTCGAATTTGCACTCTAGCCGAAGATCCGACTCTTGTGTCCCACTCGGGCATGCCAAAACTATTCGTGTGGAATCACAATACCCATAAATGGTCCAGTTTGAGATGGGGCATTCAAAGTGTGATTGTAAAAATATGGAGCTATCCTAAGTGTGGGAAAATGCAAAATGGGATAGCTCTTCAAAGAAGGTTGGTTCCTGCTCCTAAACTTACCTACCACAAACTACTCCTAATACAAGAAAAAATACTAACTAACCCTAATCGAATGATTCCAAGGAGACATGGATAAAAGTATTACATGAAATAAACATACAATACGAGTGGTGATACATCAAGAAAGGAGTGCTAACCACTTCTCCCGCCTAAAAAATAGTGAAAGAATGAACCTAGAAAGGGTGGTCTTGCACCACAAACCGAGATCATTCTCAATGCATTATTCCAAGAATGAACACAACACACCAAAAAGTAATGAACAAGAAGTAGGTAGATCCACTTGTTAAAAATGAAAGGTAAGAAGAAACAAAAACCATGGAAGGCTAAGAAATTAACACAAACATGATTTAATTGCTCCTTTAAAGTCTACATAGTACAATGTTGTAGTAGGGGAGGCATGAAGCCATTACAAATATTTGGGGAAAGATTGAAGCCCCAAAATGAATGGGGTGCATGGGAGGAGAGAATGATCAACCTTTAATTCTGCACCCCTTAATATTTTATAGGAAGAATTTGGAGGAGAGAGAAAATTTTAAATTCAAGGGTAGTTGAGACATTTATTCAGCTTGAATAATTTACATGGGTCCTCCGAAATTTCCCATACTTTTGCACCTACCCCATGCCTTCATTAATCGCACCTCACCTACTCAGTACTATTTAATGTTCTTGAATTTTAGAATTCTAGAACCTTCAAAACCCCAAATCTGATGTTCCCATGTTGCAGATCATGTTTCCATATTTTCAATGATCTGGTGTTTCGAGAAATGGACTCTCGGGTGAAAGTTATACCATTTTGGAGTTCTGGGAGCTCTGTAATTTTAGGGTTTTGAAAACTTCCAAAATCCATTATTTATGTCTTCATAATGACGGGTTTCTTCTCATCTCTCCAATGACTATATTCTTGTGAGATTCCAAGCTACAAGGCTCAAGATGCGTCTGTCTGAGTGAGAAAGGGTCTTTGTGTGCATTAAGGGGGTCTCTGCAATGTTTGTATTGGCGAGTTAGCTCTCCAAGCTACTTGGTGAGATAAGAGGTGATTTCTAAGTGCGCATGTCATGGAGGTGACTCCACATTACTTGGCTTAATGGTAGGTTTTCTCTAATGCTTCTCCCACGATCCTTGCACTACCTTATATATTGGAAAATCCTCATGGACAACTTGACCTTTACCATATTTCCAATCTTTTATTGTCTAACTTTGATCTCCTAACCTTCCTTCAAACTCCTCACTTTGAATCATCACTACTTTGTATGGGTCTCCCCACTCACGTTTGCTCAATTCTCCACCGCCTCGCATTTGCATGCATTTTTATTGCATTGGCTCACTAGTGATTTTAATTTTTTTGGCTCATTCTTCATAAAACTTTTCCCCGCATTTCGTTGGTATGGTCTCGCCAATTGGCTCAGCCATCCTTGCTTCCTACTAGTTTTACTAGGATCTCCTTTAATGCCACCGAGCAGCCATCATTTGGCTCTTTACTTGCATGCTTTGGTGAGTTTCAATTCGGGCTCTTCTCCTATTGTGATCCTTGGTGAAAGTTTCCTTTCCCAAACGTTTGCTACATGATCTCGTATGAATGATGAGTTTTGGATTTGCAACCATCGAGCTTCCTCGAAATAATTCCATGTTAAGAAAAACCCCTTCTTTTTCCATTTATTTTCTCCTCTCGTATTGATCGGGCCATGATTTTACTCCTCTATGGTGAGCCACTTGCTCATCATCAACTCGAAATTCTCCCGAAAGCCTCAAACATCCTGCGTTGACCGGTTCCCACTTGGTTTTCGAGCCCAATCCTATGTGACCATCTACCTCCTCACCATCTTTCTAAGTCATCAACTCGCTTTGGCACTTATTCCAACACTCCTACATTTCATATTTTTGGGCATTTTGTTTTCGAGGTGTAAGCACTATTCATCTACGGGCTCCTTGAAAGTTCCAAAATGTTGAAGGCCCAAATTCTGAAATTTGGACTTCGGGTTTTAGAGATTATGTTAGGAAATAAGGGATAAAATATGTGGAACTATCCCACATAAAATCACAATAGTAGAAACTAATATGCATAAAATATTACAGATCTGAAAATAAAAGTGCTAAATAAACAAAAAGAACACAACAAAAAGAGACATCACCCATTTGGGCTACGTCCACCAAGAATCACTTGCTCATATTTTATTACAAGCCACCTCTTCTCTCAATACAATACCTGCTTTATGTTTGGAGCTATTCTCAACAAACTTTACATAATTCACATTTTAACTCACACACACTTGCAATGTTACATCAACCTTGCCATATGCACAAAAAACCACATAAATAGGCAAATCGCTGCTAGCAGCTTTACAATACCGTGGGTACCAAAACCGTCCCATAAAACTATGGGGAAAAATCCCACCCATATGAGAAGAGCACATTTCCGATAAATTAAGCACATTTTTTGAGGCCATAGTGAGAAAACTATGGATAGTGTACAATACTTTTAGTGTATAGTCTTCAACACTTCCACACATGAAAACAAGCTCCATAACATAACAATCTCCCACTTAGAGACTATTTTTCATTTGAGAAAGCTTCTCAACCCTTCACTATCATCTGTAAAGACCAACCAAAGTTGAACATAACTTCATTTTCTCCCTTGTGACCACCTTGGTCATCATGTCTGTAGGATTCTGACTGGTATGAATCTTCTCTAGCTTCAACTTCTCTTCCTCCAAAGTTTTCCTGATGAAATGGTTCCTAAGCTATATATGCTTTGTCTTAGAGTGTAAAGTAGAGTTCTTAGCTAAGTGTATAACACTTTGAATATCACTATACAACTTCCCTTCCTTCTACTTATGCCCCAAATCCTCAAGCAATTGTTGTAACCAAATCATCTCTTTTCTTTCCTCTATGGTAGCAACATACTCAACCTCCATGGTTAACAAAGCCACAAGCTTCTGTAGTTGTGAAATCCATCTCACTATTGTCCCACCTACAATAAAAATATAACCTATCGTGTTCCTCTCCCGTTGTCTACATCTGCAGCCATATTTGAATCTACATAACCATGAAAATTGGTGTATGATCCATCAGTAGCACAAAATTGTTCCCATGGTCCTTCTCAAGATCAAGGATCCACTTTACTCGCTTTTAGTGATCTTTACCTGATCAATCATAAATCTACTCACCGATCCCACCGCATACACAATATTAAGCCTAGTGCACACCATGACATACATCAAACCAACTACTACGATGAGTAAGGTACTTTGGACATCTAGTTTCTCTCCTTCTCTCTGTCTTGGTACACAACTCCTTTGATAACTTGAAATGGCCTGCCAAAGGAGTCCTAACCGATTTAGAATCCTACATATTAAACCTCTCTAAGACATTCTTAATATACTCTTCCTAAGATAAAGTGAGCTTCCGTTCCTTCCTATCACGAGATATCCTCATACCAAGGATTTGTTTGGCTTCCCCAAAATCCTTCATAACAAAGGAGTCACTTAGCTGCTTCTTGAGTACTTTTATTTCCTGCATGTTTTTTCCTGCAACCAACATGTCATCCACATACAAGCACATGATAATATAGATTTCATCTTCAAATTTCTTTATATACACACCATGGTCGAAATGACATCTAATATAACCTTGCTCCATCATGAAGCTATCAAATTTATTATACGATTGACACGGAGTTTGTTTCAAGCCATACAAACTCTTCTTTAGTTTGCACACCATCTCCTCTTTACCTTTGACCTCATAACCCTCTCGATCACTGCATATATAGATCCTCTTCTAAATCACCATGGAGAAATGTAGTTTTTACATCTAGAAACCGTAAGTGCAAGTATTCAATTACCACTATTCTAAGAATAATTCTAATAGAAGACATTTTTACTATAGGATAAAAAATCTCATCAAAATCTATACCTTTTTTCTGTGCAAACCCCTTGACCACCAACCGTTCCTTGTATATTTACTTTCCTCCTTCCTCTTTAACTCTATACACCCACTTGTTTTGTAATGTTCTTTTTCCTTCGTAGCTTTACCAAATCCCAAGTCTAGTTCTCCATGAGAGCCTGATGCTCCTCATCCATGGCTTGCTCCCACTTCTTCCTAACATCTACCTACATTGCTTCATCAAAGCTCTCTGTATCTCCATTGTCAGTGAGTAATAAATAATAAAGAGAAGGATAACAATGTTCAAGTTCTCTTCTTACCCTAAAAGACCTCCTCAATATAGGATTTTGGGGTTCCTGAACTAATTCATGTGTCACTTTCCCATCCGGAAGATCCTCTACCATTATATATTCTTTCTTGTATTCTTCCCTATTTTCGTGTAATTGTTGCTTATACATAACTTTCTCATTAAAGACCACATCCCTAGATTGAATGATTTTCTTGTCCTTAATACTCCAACATTTAAATCCAAAGTCATCACCACCATAACCAATGAAAGTACATTTTTTTGATTTATCCTCTAGCTTGGTTCTATCATCCTTGTCAATATGAATAAATTCCTCACATCCAAAGACTCTAAGAAATGAGTAATCAACTTTCTTACCATACCAAGCCTTTTAGGTATGTCTCCATCCAAGGCACTTGAGGGTCCTCTATTTATCAAGTACAAAACTGTGCTTACCGCTTCTTTCCAAAAAGAAAGAGGCACTCCTGCATGTAACCTCATGCTCCTAACACGTTCCATTATTGTTATGTTCATCCTTTCTCGACAACCCATTCTATTACGCATTTATTTATCGGAACCATATTTTTCCCACAAATTCCATTCTTAGAACAATAATAATCAAACTCATTTCTACAATACTCCCCTCTATTATTTAACATGAGACATTTTATCTTAAGACCTATTTCATTCTCTACCAAGGATTTCCATTTAACAAAAGTGTCAAATACATCCTATTTATTTCTAATACAATATACCCAAACTTTCCTTGTTGCATCATCAATAAAAGTGACATAATAATTTGAACCCCCAAGAGATGATTCCTGATCCGACCCCCAAACATCAGAATGTACCAGCTCTAACTTACTCTCTTTCTTCGTAGGTCCAACCTTGAGAAACCTTACATGCTTTTGTTTCCCATATACGATTTTCTCACATAAATCCAAACCTGTTTCTGTATATCCGAGAAAATTCTTCTTTATGATCTCCATGCTCTTATGTCTCATATGACCGAGCCTATAGTGCCATAATGTTGTATCTACTTCTAAAGCCACAAGATTACAAACATTAGTGTTATCAATGATTAAATACAAGGTTCCAAGCTTCTTACCTCTTTCCACCATAAGAGCACCCTTGGTAACCTTCCAAGAGTCTACTGTAAATATCACAATACAACCATCACTTCCCAACTGCCCCTCCGATATCAAATTTCATCTTAATGAAGGCACATGTACGACATCCTTCAATAGCCATGTATTCCCATTCTTCATCTTAACTTGAATAAAATATTTTCTAAATATGTTGTAAGGCTCATCATCACCAAGAAAAACATGCCCAAAATCCCCCTGAACATAATCAACAAAATAATGCCTATGTGGAGTAGCATGGAAAAAATCCCCCAAATCTAAAACCCAAGATTTAGTAATATTATGCAAAGAAAGAATCAACGCATCCTTACATACATTACATGTTGCCACATTTGCCTCCTTATTTTATTCCTATTGTTTCTTCTTATCCTCGAAGCTCCTAAAAATCCTTCTTTGCATGCCTAGACTTTCCACAGTGCCAACATACCATCTTGATTTTAGATTTTGACCTTGTCCGATCTTTCGATTTTCCCCGGCTTCCTCTATTCTTTTGTCTCCCTCTAGTTTTCATTGTCAAAGCATTCCCTGAAGTAGAAGATTCCCCAGAGCTTTTTATTCGAATTTCCTCACTTAGAATCACCCCTACAATATCCTCAAACTTCAACTTTGAGTTAGCTGAACCGAGTTGCTCACTTACCGCCATTACCAGGCTATTCCAACTCTCGTAAAAGATCACAAAATTAATAAAGCCCTAACTTCTTCATAAAATTCTATTGTAACCAAAGCTAGCATATTCACAACCATATTGAAATCATTTAAATGCTCTTCTACTGAACTATTCTCATAAATATTCATATTAAACAATTTTTTCATTAAAAACATCTTGCTAGAGGCGAGGGTTTTTCGCACAACTTCCTAATGCATCCATAAGTTCTTTTGTAGTCTTTTCCTTTGAAACATTAAATAATAACGAATGAAAGACATTACTTGATTGTTCCAAACACTTTCCTATCCAAGAAATCCCACTCCGCATCCGTCATGCTAGAGGGTTTGCTCCCTTTCTTAGACAGTGGAATATAAAGATCCTTTTGATAAAGGTAATCTTCCATTTACATCTTCCAAAGACTAAAATTTTTCTCATTGAATTTATTAACCTTTGGTCTTCCATCATCTCGCTATAGCTCCCACTCAAGCTAAAACTTTCCCTCGTAATTTAACACTTCAACAAACCAAACCAAACTCGATACCAATTGTTAGGAAATAAGGGATAAAATATGTGGATTTATCCCACATAGAATCACAATAGTATAAACTAATATGTAGAAAATATTATAGATCTGAAAATAAAAGTGTAGAATAAACAAAAAGAACACAACACAAAGAGACATTATTTAACGTGGTTCACCCAGCTTTGGCTACATCCACCAAGAATCACTTGCTCAAATTTTATTACAAGCCACCTCTTCTCTCAATACAATACCTAGATCCATTTGGAGCTATGCTAAAAAAACCCTACATAATTCACACTTGAACTCACACCCATCCGAAATGTTACATCAACCCTACAATATGCACAAAACCACATAAATAGGTAAATCTTAAGCT